>CM075064.1:45502292-46765792 GCA_037428765.1 Rubia yunnanensis
CTCTCATTTTTGCTGATTATGAACTTTATCCAGTCTTCAAAATTCAACCCATCAAATATAATTAACGATTCAAGTATTCATAACTTGGTACTAAGACAATATTATGCAACGATTCCGTTTAGAAGGGTTTATGTATTTTCATTCTCTACAACATGGTACCTTATTTATTTTCTTATTAGTAACTTCATCTAATTCCTTAACTTCATTCCATCAAATGTAAATAACGATTCAGGTGGTCATAACTTGATGTTCAGATAATATTTGAAGCCCTTTTTTAAAAACAAAGTTCTTATATTTTCATTCTGTACAATATGGTACCCCCTATTTTTGCTGATTAGAAACTTAGTTAAATCTCTAAAATTCAACCCATCAGATGAAAATAACGATACATGTAGTCATAACTTGGTGCTTAGATAATATTTTGTAACGATTCTTTTTCAAGATTTTCTTATATTTTCTTGTTCCACAGTATGGTGCCTTCCGCATTTTCTAATTTGTAACTTCATTCTATTTCCGAAATCATCCCATCAAATGAAAATAACAATTCAGGTGGTCAAAACTTGGTGATCAGATAATATTTTGTAACGATTGTATTTTGTAAACTTCTTATATATTCATGCTCTAGAATATGGTACCCTGTTATTTGCAAATTAGTAACTTCATCTGATCCCAAAATTCAACTCATCAGATGAAATAACAATACAGGTGGTCATAACTTGCTGTTCAGATAATATTTTGAAACGATTATTATATTAAAAGTTCTGATATTTCTTGCTCTAAAATATAGTACCTCCCATTTTTGCTGATTATGAACTTTATCCAGTCTTCAAAATTCAACCCATCAAATATAATTAAAAATTCAAGTGATCATAACTTGGTACTAAGACAATATTATGCAACGATTCCTTTTAGAAGGGTTTATGTATTTTCATTCTCTACAACATGGTACCTTATTTATTCTCTTATTAGTGACTTCATCTAACTCCTTAACTTCATTCCATCAAATGTAAATAACGATTCAGGTGGTCATAACTTGATGTTCAGATAATATTTGATACCCCTTTTTTTTAAGGTTCTTATATTTTCGTTCTATACAATATGGTACCCCCTATTTTTGCTGATTAGAAACTTTGTTAAATCTCTAAAATTTAACCCATCAGATGAAAGTAACGATACATGTAGTCATAACTTGGTGCTCACATGATATTTTGTAACGATTCTTTTTCAAGATTTTCTTATATTTTCTTGTTCCACAATATGGTGCCTTCCGCGTTTTCTAATTAGTAACTTCATCCTATTTCCGAAATTCATCCCATCAAATGAAAATAACAATTCAGGTGGTCAAAACTTGGTGCTCAGATAATATTTTGTAACGATTCTATTTTGTAAAGTTCTTATATATTCATGCTCTAGAATATGGTACCTTGTGTGTTTGCTAATTAGTAACTTCATCTGATTCCCAAAATTTAACTCATCAGATGAAATAACAATACAGGTGGTCATAACTTGCTGTTCAGATAATATTTTGAAACGATTATTTTATTAAAAGTTCTGATATTTCATGCTCTAAAATATAGTACCTCTCATTTTTGCTGATTATGAACTTTATCCAGTCTTCAAAATTCAACCCATCAATATAATTAACGATTCAAGTGATCGTAACTTGGTACTAAGACAATATTATGCAACGATTCCTTTTAGAAGGGTTTATGTATTTTCATTCTCTACAACATGGTACCTTATTTATTTTCTTATTAGTAACTTCATCTAACTCCTTAACTTCATTCCATCAAATGTAAATAACGATTCAGGTGGTCATAACTTGATGTTCAGATAATATTTGTAACCCCTTTTTTTTAAAAGTTATTATATTTTCATTCTATACAATATGGTACCCCCTATTTTTGCTGATTAGAAACTTTGTTAAATCTCTAAAATTTAACCCATCAGATGAAAGTAACGATACATGTAGTCATAACTTGGTGCTCACATGATATTTTGTAACGATTCTTTTTCAAGATTTTCTTATATTTTCTTGTTCCACAATATGGTGCCTTCCGCGTTTTCTAATTTGTAACTTCATCCTATTTCCGAAATTCATCCCATCAAATGAAAACAACAATTCAGGTGGTCAAAACTTCTTATATATTCATGGTCTAGAATATGGTACCTTGTGTGTTTGCAAATTAGTAACTTCATCTGATTCCCAAAATTCAACTCATCAGATGAAATAACAATACAGGTGGTCATAACTTGCTGTTCAGATAATATTTTGAAACGATTATTTTATTAAAAGTTCTGATATTTCATGCTCTAAAATATATTACCTCCCATTTTTGCTGATTATGAACTTTATCCAGTCTTCAAAATTCAACCCATCAAATATAATTAACGATTCAAGTGATCATAACTTGGTACTAAGACAATATTATGCAACGAGTCCTTTTAGAAGGGTTTATGTATTTTCATTCTCTACAACATGGTACCTTATTTATTTTCTTATTAGTAACTTCATCTAATTCCTTAACTTCATTCCATCAAATGTAAATAACGATTCAGGTGGTCATAACTTGATGTTCAGATAATATTTGAAGCCCTTTTTTAAAAAACAAAGTTCTTATATTTTCATTCTGTACAATATGGTACCCCCTATTTTTGCTGATTAGAAACTTAGTTAAATCTCTAAAATTCAACCCATCAGATGAAAATAACGATACATGTCGTCATAACTTGGTGCTTAGATAATATTTTCTAACGATTCTTTTTCAAGATTTCTTATATTTTCTTGTTCCACAGTATGGTGCCTTCCGCATTTTCTAATTTGTAACTTCATTCTATTTCCGAAATTCATCCCATCAAATGAAAATAACAATTCAGGTGGTCAAAACTTGGTGATCAGATAATATTTTGTAACGATTGTATTTTGTAAACTTCTTATATATTCATGCTCTAGAATATGGTACCCTGTGTATTTGCAAATTAGTAACTTCATCTGATTCCCAAAATTCAACTCATCAGATGAAATAACAATACAGGTGGTCATAACTTGCTGTTCAGATAATATTTTGAAACGATTATTATATTAAAAGTTCTGATATTTCTTGCTCTAAAATATAGTACCTCCCATTTTTGCTGATTATGAACTTTATCCAGTCTTCAAAATTCAACCCATCAAATATAATTAAAAATTCAAGTGATCATAACTTGGTACTAAGACAATATTATGCAACGATTCCTTTTAGAAGGGTTTATGTATTTTCATTCTCTACAACATGGTACCTTATTTATTCTCTTATTAGTGACTTCATCTAACTCCTTAACTTCATTCCATCAAATGTAAATAACGATTCAGGTGGTCATAACTTGATGTTCAGATAATATTTGATACCCCTTTTTTTTAAGGTTCTTATATTTTCGTTCTATACAATATGGTACCCCCTATTTTTGCTGATTAGAAACTTTGTTAAATCTCTAAAATTTAACCCATCAGATGAAAGTAACGATACATGTAGTCATAACTTGGTGCTCACATGATATTTTGTAACGATTCTTTTTCAAGATTTTCTTATATTTTCTTGTTCCACAATATGGTGCCTTCCGCGTTTTCTAATTAGTAACTTCATCCTATTTCCGAAATTCATCCCATCAAATGAAAATAACAATTCAGGTGGTCAAAACTTGGTGCTCAGATAATATTTTGTAACGATTCTATTTTGTAAAGTTCTTATATATTCATGCTCTAGAATATGGTACCTTGTGTGTTTGCTAATTAGTAACTTCATCTGATTCCCAAAATTTAACTCATCAGATGAAATAACAATACAGGTGGTCATAACTTGCTGTTCAGATAATATTTTGAACGCTTATTTTATTAAAAGTTCTGATATTTCATGCTCTAAAATATAGTACCTCCCATTTTTGCTGATTAAGAACTTTATCCAGTCTTCAAAATTCAACCCATCAAATATAATTAACGATTCAAGTGATCGTAACTTGGTACTAAGACAATATTATGCAACGATTCCTTTTAGAAGGGTTTATGTATTTTCATTCTCTACAACATGGTACCTTATTTATTTTCTTATTAGTAACTTCATCTAACTCCTTAACTTCATTCCATCAAATGTAAATAACGATTCAGGTGGTCATAACTTGATGTTCAGATAATATTTGTAACCCCTTTTTTTTAAAAGTTATTATATTTTCATTCTATACAATATGGTACCCCCTATTTTTGCTGATTAGAAACTTTGTTAAATCTCTAAAATTTAACCCATCAGATGAAAGTAACGATACATGTAGTCATAACTTGGTGCTCACATGATATTTTGTAACGATTCTTTTTCAAGATTTTCTTATATTTTCTTGTTCCACAATATGGTGCCTTCCGCGTTTTCTAATTTGTAACTTCATCCTATTTCCGAAATTCATCCCATCAAATGAAAACAACAATTCAGGTGGTCAAAACTTCTTATATATTCATGGTCTAGAATATGGTACCTTGTGTGTTTGCAAATTAGTAACTTCATCTGATTCCCAAAATTCAACTCATCAGATGAAATAACAATACAGGTGGTCATAACTTGCTGTTCAGATAATATTTTGAAACGATTATTTTATTAAAAGTTCTGATATTTCATGCTCTAAAATATATTACCTCCCATTTTTGCTGATTATGAACTTTATCCAGTCTTCAAAATTCAACCCATCAAATATAATTAACGATTCAAGTGATCATAACTTGGTACTAAGACAATATTATGCAACGAGTCCTTTTAGAAGGGTTTATGTATTTTCATTCTCTACAACATGGTACCTTATTTATTTTCTTATTTGTAACTTCATCTAATTCCTTAACTTCATTCCATCAAATGTAAATAACGATTCAGGTGGTCATAACTTGATGTTCAGATAATATTTGAAGCCCTTTTTTAAAAAACAAAGTTCTTATATTTTCATTCTGTACAATATGGTACCCCCTATTTTTGCTGATTAGAAACTTAGTTAAATCTCTATAATTCAACCCATCAGATGAAAATAACGATACATGTAGTCATAACTTGATGCTTAGATAATATTTTGTAACGATTCTTTTTCAAGATTTTCTTATATTTTCTTGTTCCACAGTATGGTGCCTTCTGCATTTTCTAATTTGTAACTTCATTCTATTTCCGAAATTCATCCCATCAAATGAAAATAACAATTCAGGTGGTCAAAACTTGGTGATCAGATAATATTTTGTAAAGATTGTATTTTGTAAACTTCTTATATATTCATGCTCTAGAATATGGTACCCTGTGTATTTGCAAATTAGTAACTTCATCTGATTCCCAAAATTCAACTCATCAGATGAAATAACAATACAGGTGGTCATAACTTGCTGTTCAGATAATATTTTGAAACGATTATTTTATTAAAAGTTCTGATATTTCATGCTCTAAAATATAGTACCTCTCATTTTTGCTGATTATGAACTTTATCCAGTCTTCAAAATTCAACCCATCAAATATAATTAACGATTCAAGTGATCATAACTTGGTACTAAGACAATATTATGCAACGATTCCGTTTAGAAGGGTTTATGTATTTTCATTCTCTACAACATGGTACCTTATTTATTTTCTTATTAGTAACTTCATCTAATTCCTTAACTTCATTCCATCAAATGTAAATAACGATTCAGGTGGTCATAACTTGATGTTCAGATAATATTTGAAGCCCTTTTTTAAAAAACAAAGTTCTTATATTTTCATTCTGTACAATATGGTACCCCCTATTTTTGCTGATTAGAAACTTAGTTAAATCTCTAAAATTCAACCCATCAGATGAAAATAACGATACATGTCGTCATAACTTGGTGCTTAGATAATATTTTCTAACGATTCTTTTTCAAGATTTTCTTATATTTTCTTGTTCCACAGTATGGTGCCTTCCGCATTTTCTAATTTGTAACTTCATTCTATTTCCGAAATTCATCCCATCAAATGAAAATAACAATTCAGGTGGTCAAAACTTGGTGATCAGATAATATTTTGTAACGATTGTATTTTGTAAACTTCTTATATATTCATGCTCTAGAATATGGTACCCTGTGTATTTGCAAATTAGTAACTTCATCTGATTCCCAAAATTCAACTCATCAGATGAAATAACAATACAGGTGGTCATAACTTGCTGTTCAGATAATATTTTGAAACGATTATTATATTAAAAGTTCTGATATTTCTTGCTCTAAAATATAGTACCTCCCATTTTTGCTGATTATGAACTTTATCCAGTCTTCAAAATTCAACCCATCAAATATAATTAAAAATTCAAGTGATCATAACTTGGTACTAAGACAATATTATGCAACGATTCCTTTTAGAAGGGTTTATGTATTTTCATTCTCTACAACATGGTACCTTATTTATTCTCTTATTAGTGACTTCATCTAACTCCTTAACTTCATTCCATCAAATGTAAATAACGATTCAGGTGGTCATAACTTGATGTTCAGATAATATTTGATACCCCTTTTTTTTAAGGTTCTTATATTTTCGTTCTATACAATATGGTACCCCCTATTTTTGCTGATTAGAAACTTTGTTAAATCTCTAAAATTTAACCCATCAGATGAAAGTAACGATACATGTAGTCATAACTTGGTGCTCACATGATATTTTGTAACGATTCTTTTTCAAGATTTTCTTATATTTTCTTGTTCCACAATATGGTGCCTTCCGCGTTTTCTAATTAGTAACTTCATCCTATTTCCGAAATTCATCCCATCAAATGAAAATAACAATTCAGGTGGTCAAAACTTGGTGCTCAGATAATATTTTGTAACGATTCTATTTTGTAAAGTTCTTATATATTCATGCTCTAGAATATGGTACCTTGTGTGTTTGCTAATTAGTAACTTCATCTGATTCCCAAAATTTAACTCATCAGATGAAATAACAATACAGGTGGTCATAACTTGCTGTTCAGATAATATTTTGAAACGATTATTTTATTAAAAGTTCTGATATTTCATGCTCTAAAATATAGTACCTCTCATTTTTGCTGATTATGAACTTTATCCAGTCTTCAAAATTCAACCCATCAAATATAATTAACGATTCAAGTGATCATAACTTGGTACTAAGACAATATTATGCAACGATTCCGTTTAGAAGGGTTTATGTATTTTCATTCTCTACAACATGGTACCTTATTTATTTTCTTATTAGAAACGTCAACTAATTCCTTAACTTCATTCCGTCAAATGTAAATAACGATTCAGGTGGTCATAACTTGATGTTCAGATAATATTTGAAGCCCTTTTTTTTAAAAAAAGTTCTTATATTTTCATTCTGTACAATATGGTACCCCCTATTTTTGCTGATTAGAAACTTAGTTAAATCTCTAAATTCAACCCATCCGATGAAAATAACGGTACATGTAATCATAACTGGGTGCTCAGATAATATTTTGTAACGATTCTTTTTCAAGATTTTCTTATATTTTCTTGTTCCACAATATGGTGCCTTCCGCGTTTTCTAATTTGTAACTTCAACCTATTTCCAAAATTCATCCCATCAAATGAAAATAACAATTCAGGTGGTCAAAACTTGGTGCTCTGATAACATTTTGTGACTATTCTATTTTTTAAACTTAATATATATTCATGCTCTAGAATATGGTACCTTGTGTGTTTGCTAATTTATAACTTCATCTGATTCCCAAAATTCAACTCATCAGATGAAATAACAATACAGGTGGTCATGACTTGCTGTTCAGATAATATTTTGAAACGATTATTTTATTAAAAGTTCTGATATTTCATGCTCTAAAATATAGTACCTCCCATTTTTGCTGATTATGAACTTTATCCAGTCTTCCAAATTCAACCATCAAATATAATTAACGATTCAAGTGATCATAACTTGGTACTAAGACAATATTATGCAACGATTCCTTTTAGAAGGGTTTATGTATTTTCATTCTCTACAACATGGTAACTTATTTATTTTCTTATTTGTAACTTCATCTAATTCCTTAACTTCATTCCATCAAATGTATATAACGATTCAGGTGGTCATAACTTGATGTTCAGATAATATTTGAAGCCCTTTTTTAAAAAACAAAGTTCTTATATTTTCATTCTGTACAATATGGTACCCCCTATTTTTGCTGATTAGAAACTTAGTTAAATCTCTATAATTCAACCCATCAGATGAAAATAACGATACATGTAGTCATAACTTGATGCTTAGATAATATTTTGTAACGATTCTTTTTCAAGATTTTCTTATATTTTCTTGTTCCACAGTATGGTGCCTTCCGCATTTTCTAATTTGTAACTTCATTCTATTTCCGAAATTCATCCCATCAAATGAAAATAACAATTCAGGTGGTCAAAACTTGGTGATCAGATAATATTTTGTAAAGATTGTATTTTGTAAACTTCTTATATATTCATGCTCTAGAATATGGTACCCTGTGTATTTGCAAATTAGTAACTTCATCTGATTCCCAAAATTCAACTCATCAGATGAAATAACAATACAGGTGGTCATAACTTGCTGTTCAGATAATATTTTGAAACGATTATTTTATTAAAAGTTCTGATATTTCATGCTCTAAAATATAGTACCTCTCATTTTTGCTGATTATGAACTTTATCCAGTCTTCAAAATTCAACCCATCAAATATAATTAACGATTCAAGTGATCATAACTTGGTACTAAGACAATATTATGCAACGATTCCGTTTAGAAGGGTTTATGTATTTTCATTCTCTACAACATGGTACCTTATTTATTTTCTTATTAGTAACTTCATCTAATTCCTTAACTTCATTCCATCAAATGTAAATAACGATTCAGGTGGTCATAACTTGATGTTCAGATAATATTTGAAGCCCTTTTTTAAAAAACAAAGTTCTTATATTTTCATTCTGTACAATATGGTACCCCCTATTTTTGCTGATTAGAAACTTAGTTAAATCTCTAAAATTCAACCCATCAGATGAAAATAACGATACATGTCGTCATAACTTGGTGCTTAGATAATATTTTCTAACGATTCTTTTTCAAGATTTTCTTATATTTTCTTGTTCCACAGTATGGTGCCTTCCGCATTTTCTAATTTGTAACTTCATTCTATTTCCGAAATTCATCCCATCAAATGAAAATAACAATTCAGGTGGTCAAAACTTGGTGATCAGATAATATTTTGTAACGATTGTATTTTGTAAACTTCTTATATATTCATGCTCTAGAATATGGTACCCTGTGTATTTGCAAATTAGTAACTTCATCTGATTCCCAAAATTCAACTCATCAGATGAAATAACAATACAGGTGGTCATAACTTGCTGTTCAGATAATATTTTGAAACGATTATTATATTAAAAGTTCTGATATTTCTTGCTCTAAAATATAGTACCTCCCATTTTTGCTGATTATGAACTTTATCCAGTCTTCAAAATTCAACCCATCAAATATAATTAAAAATTCAAGTGATCATAACTTGGTACTAAGACAATATTATGCAACGATTCCTTTTAGAAGGGTTTATGTATTTTCATTCTCTACAACATGGTACCTTATTTATTCTCTTATTAGTGACTTCATCTAACTCCTTAACTTCATTCCATCAAATGTAAATAACGATTCAGGTGGTCATAACTTGATGTTCAGATAATATTTGATACCCCTTTTTTTTAAGGTTCTTATATTTTCGTTCTATACAATATGGTACCCCCTATTTTTGCTGATTAGAAACTTTGTTAAATCTCTAAAATTTAACCCATCAGATGAAAGTAACGATACATGTAGTCATAACTTGGTGCTCACATGATATTTTGTAACGATTCTTTTTCAAGATTTTCTTATATTTTCTTGTTCCACAATATGGTGCCTTCCGCGTTTTCTAATTAGTAACTTCATCCTATTTCCGAAATTCATCCCATCAAATGAAAATAACAATTCAGGTAGTCAAAACTTGGTGCTCAGATAATATTTTGTAACGATTCTATTTTGTAAAGTTCTTATATATTCATGCTCTAGAATATGGTACCTTGTGTGTTTGCTAATTAGTAACTTCATCTGATTCCCAAAATTTAACTCATCAGATGAAATAACAATACAGGTGGTCATAACTTGCTGTTCAGATAATATTTTGAAACGATTATTTTATTAAAAGTTCTGATATTTCATGCTCTAAAATATAGTACCTCTCATTTTTGCTGATTATGAACTTTATCCAGTCTTCAAAATTCAACCCATCAAATATAATTAACGATTCAAGTGATCATAACTTGGTACTAAGACAATATTATGCAACGATTCCGTTTAGAAGGGTTTATGTATTTTCATTCTCTACAACATGGTACCTTATTTATTTTCTTATTAGAAACGTCAACTAATTCCTTAACTTCATTCCGTCAAATGTAAATAACGATTCAGGTGGTCATAACTTGATGTTCAGATAATATTTGAAGCCCTTTTTTTAAAAAAAAGTTCTTATATTTTCATTCTGTACAATATGGTACCCCCTATTTTTGCTGATTAGAAACTTAGTTAAATCTCTAAATTCAACCCATCCGATGAAAATAACGGTACATGTAATCATAACTGGGTGCTCAGATAATATTTTGTAACGATTCTTTTTCAAGATTTTCTTATATTTTCTTGTTCCACAATATGGTGCCTTCCGCGTTTTCTAATTTGTAACTTCAACCTATTTCCAAAATTCATCCCATCAAATGAAAATAACAATTCAGGTGGTCAAAACTTGGTGCTCTGATAACATTTTGTGACTATTCTATTTTTTAAACTTAATATATATTCATGCTCTAGAATATGGTACCTTGTGTGTTTGCTAATTTATAACTTCATCTGATTCCCAAAATTCAACTCATCAGATGAAATAACAATACAGGTGGTCATGACTTGCTGTTCAGATAATATTTTGAAACGATTATTTTATTAAAAGTTCTGATATTTCATGCTCTAAAATATAGTACCTCCCATTTTTGCTGATTATGAACTTTATCCAGTCTTCAAAATTCAACCATCAAATATAATTAACGATTCAAGTGATCATAACTTGGTACTAAGACAATATTATGCAACGATTCCTTTTAGAAGGGTTTATGTATTTTCATTCTCTACAACATGGTAACTTATTTATTTTCTTATTTGTAACTTCATCTAATTCCTTAACTTCATTCCATCAAATGTATATAACGATTCAGGTGGTCATAACTTGATGTTCAGATAATATTTGAAGCCCTTTTTTTTAAAACAAAGTTCTTATATTTTCATTCTGTACAATATGGTACCCCCTATTTTTGCTGATTAGAAACTTAGTTAAATCTCTAAAATTCAACCCATCAGATGAAAATAACGATACATGTAGCCATAACTTGGTGCTCAGATAATATTTTGTAACGATTCTTTTTCAAGATTTTCTTATATTTTCTTGTTCCACAGTATGGTGCCTTCCGCGTTTTCTAATTTGTAACTTCATCCTATTTCCGAAATTCATCCCATCAAATGAAAACAACAATTCAGGTGGTCAAAACTTGGTACTCAGATAATATTTTGTAACGATTCTATTTTGTAAACTTCTTATATATTCATGCTCTAGAATATGGTACCTTGTGTGTTTGCAAATTAGTAACTTCATCTGATTCCCAAAATTCAACTCATCAGATGAAATAACAATACATGTGGTCATAACTTGCTGTTCAGATAATATTTTGAAACGATTATTTTATTAAAAGTTCTGATATTTCATGCTCTAAAATATAGTACCTCCCATTTTTGCTGATTATGAACTTTATCCAGTCTTCAAAATTCAACCCATCAAATATAATTAACGATTCAAGTGATCATAACTTGGTACTAAGACAATATTATGCAACGATTCCTTTTAGAAGGGTTTATGTATTTTCATTCTCTACAACATGGTACCTTATTTATTTTCTTATTAGTGACTTCATCTAACTACTTAACTTCATTCCATCAAATGTAAATAACGATTCAGGTGGTCATAACTTGACGTCTAGAAAATATTTGAAACCCTTTTTATTTAAAAGTTCTTATATTTTCATTCTGTACAATATGGTACCCCCTATTTTTGCTGCTTAGAAACTTAGTTAAATCTCTAAAATTCAACCCATCAGATGAAAATAACGATACATGTAGTCTTAACTTGGTGCTCAGATGATATTTTGTAACGATTCTATTTCAAGATTTTCTTATATTTTCTTGTTCCACAATATGGTGCCTTCCGCGTTTTATAATTAGTAACTTCATCCTATTTCCGAAATTCATCCCATCAAATGAAAACAACAATTCAGGTGGTCAAAACTTGGTACTCAGATAATATTTTGTAACGATTCTATTTTGTAAACTTCTTATATATTCATGCTCTAGAATATGGTACCTTGTGTGTTTGCAAATTAGTAACTTCATCTGATTCCCAAAATTCAACTCATCAGATGAAATAACAATACATGTGGTCATAACTTGCTGTTCAGATAATATTTTGAAACGATTATTTTATTAAAAGTTCTGATATTTCATGCTCTAAAATATAGTACCTCCCATTTTTGCTGATTATGAACTTTATCCAGTCTTCAAAATTCAACCCATCAAATATAATTAACGATTCAAGTGATCATAACTTGGTACTAAGACAATATTATGCAACGATTCCTTTTAGAAGGGTTTATGTATTTTCATTCTCTACAACATGGTACCTTATTTATTTTCTTATTAGTGACTTCATCTAACTACTTAACTTCATTCCATCAAATGTAAATAACGATTCAGGTGGTCATAACTTGACGTCTAGAAAATATTTGAAACCCTTTTTATTTAAAAGTTCTTATATTTTCATTCTGTACAATATGGTACCCCCTATTTTTGCTGCTTAGAAACTTAGTTAAATCTCTAAAATTCAACCCATCAGATGAAAATAACGATACATGTAGTCTTAACTTGGTGCTCAGATGATATTTTGTAACGATTCTATTTCAAGATTTTCTTATATTTTCTTGTTCCACAATATGGTGCCTTCCGCGTTTTATAATTAGTAACTTCATCCTATTTCCGAAATTCATCCCATCAAATGAAAATAACAATTCAGGTGGTCAAAACTTGGTGCTCAGATAATATTTTGTAACAATTCCATTATGTAAAGTTCTTATATATTCATGCTCTAGAATATGGTACCTTGTGTGTTTGCTAATTAGTAACTTCATCTGATTCCCAAAATTTAACTCACCAGATGAAATAACAATACAGGTGGTCATAACTTGCTGTTCAGATAATATTTTGAAACGATTATTTTATTAAAAGTTCTGATATTTCATGCTCTAAAATATAGTACCTCCCATTTTTGCTGATTATGAACTTTATCCAGTCTTCAAAATTCAACCCATCAAATATAATTAACGATTCAAGTGATCATAACCTGGTACGAAGACAATATTATGCAACGATTCCTTGTAGAAGGGTTTATGTATTTTCATTCTCTACAACATGGTACCTTATTTATTTTCTTATTAGTAACTTCATCTAATTCCTTAACTTCATTCCATCAAATGTAATTAACGATTCAGGTGGTCATAACTTGATGTTCAGATAATATTTGAAACCCTTTTTTTTAAAAGTTCTTATATTTTCATTCTGTACAATATGGTACCCCCTATTTTTGTTGATTTGAAACTTAGTTAAATCTCTAAAATTCAACCCATCAGATGAAAATAACGATACATGTAGTCATAACTTGGTGCTCAGATGATATTTTGTAACGATTCTTTTTCAAGATTTTCTTATATTTTCTTGTTCCACAATATGGTGCCTTCCGCGTTTTCTAATTAGTAACTTCCTCCTATTTCCGAAATTCATCCCATCAAATGAAAATAACAATTCAGGTGGTAAAAACTTGGTGCTCAGATAATATTTTGTAACGATTCTATTTTGTAAAGTTCTTATATATTCATGCTCTAGAATATGGTACCTTGTGTGTTTGCTAATTAGTAACTTCATCTGATTCCCAAAATTTAACTCACCAGATGAAATAACAATACAGGTGGTCATAACTTGCTGTTCAGATAATATTTTGAAACGATTATTTTATTAAAAGTTCTGATATTTCATGCTCTAAAATATAGTACCTCCCATTTTTGCTGATTATGAACTTTATCCAGTCTTCAAAATTCAACCCATCAAATATAATTAACGATTCAAGTGATCATAACTTGGTACGAAGACAATATTATGCATCGATTCCTTGTAGAAGGGTTTATGTATTTTCATTCTCTACAACATGGTACCTTATTTATTTTCTTATTAGTAACTTCATCTAATTCCTTAACTTCATTCCATCAAATGTAAATAACGATTCAGGTGGTCATAACTTAATGTTCAGATAATATTTGAAACCCTTTTTATTTAAAAGTTCTTATATTTTCATTCTGTACAATATGGTACCCCCGATTTTTGCTGATTAGAAACTTAGTTAAATCTCTAAAATTCAACCCATCAGATGAAAGTAACGATACATGTTGTCTTAACTTCGTGCTCAGATGATATTTTGTAACGATTCTATTTCAAGATTTTCTGATATTTTCTTGTTCCACAATATGGTGCCTTCCGCGTTTTATAATTAGTAACTTCATCCTATTTCCGAAATTCATCCCATCAAATGAAAATAACAATTCAGGTGGTCGAAACTTGGTGCTCAGATAATATTTTGTAACGATTCTATTTTGTAAAGTTCTTATATATTCATGCTCTAGAATATGGTACCTTGTGTGTTTGCTAATTAGTAACTTCATCTGATTCCCAAAATTTAACTCACCAGATGAAATAACAATACAGGTGGTCATAACTTGCTGTTCAGATAATATTTTGAAACGATTATTTTATTAAAAGTTCTGATATTTCATGCTCTAAAATATAGTACCTCCCATTTTTGCTGATTATGAACTTTATCCAGTCTTCAAAATTCAACCCATCAAATATAATTAACGATTCAAGTGATCATAACCTGGTACGAAGACAATATTATGCATCGATTCCTTGTAGAAGGGTTTATGTATTTTCATTCTCTACAACATGGTACCTTATTTATTTTCTTATTAGTAACTTCATCTAATTCCTTAACTTCATTCCATCAAATGTAAATAACGATTCAGGTGGTCATAACTTAATGTTCAGATAATATTTGAAACCCTTTTTATTTAAAAGTTCTTATATTTTCATTCTGTACAATATGGTACCCCCGATTTTTGCTGATTAGAAACTTAGTTAAATCTCTAAAATTCAACCCATCAGATGAAAGTAACGATACATGTTGTCTTAACTTCGTGCTCAGATGATATTTTGTAACGATTCTATTTCAAGATTTTCTGATATTTTCTTGTTCCACAATATGGTGCCTTCCGCGTTTTATAATTAGTAACTTCATCCTATTTCCGAAATTCATCCCATCAAATGAAAATAACAATTCAGGTGGTCGAAACTTGGTGCTCAGATAATATTTTGTAACGATTCTATTTTGTAAAGTTCTTATATATTCATGCTCTAGAATATGGTACCTTGTGTGTTTGCTAATTAGTAACTTCATCTGATTCCCAAAATTTAACTCATCAGATGAAATAACAATACAGGTGGTCATAACTTGCTGTTCAGATAATATTTTGAAACGATTATTTTATTAAAAGTTCTAATATTTCATGCTCTAAAATATAGTATCTCCCATTTTTGCTGATTATGAACTTTATCCAGTCTTCAAAATTCAACCCATCAAATATAATTAACGATTCAAGTGATCATAACCTGGTACGAAGACAATATTATGCAACGATTCCTTGTAGAAGGGTTTATGTATTTTCATTCTCTACAACATGGTACCTTATTTATTTTCTTATTAGTAACTTCATCTAATTCCTTAACTTCATTCCATCAAATGTAAATAATGATTCAGGTGGTCATAACTTGATGTTCAGATAATATTTGAAACCCTTTTTATTTAAAAGTTCTTATATTTTCATTCTGTACAATATGGTACCCCCGATTTTTGTTGATTTGAAACTTAGTTAAATCTCTAAAATTCAACCCATCAGATGAAAGTAACTATACATGTTGTCTTAACTTCGTGCTCAGATGATATTTTGTAACGATTCTATTTCAAGATTTTCTGATATTTTCTTGTTCCACAATATGGTGCCTTCCGCGTTTTATAATTAGTAACTTCATCCTATTTCCGAAATTCATCCCATCAAATGAAAATAACAATTCAGGTGGTCGAAACTTGGTGCTCAGATAATATTTTGTAACGATTCTATTTTGTAAAGTTCTTATATATTCATGCTCTAGAATATGGTACCTTGTGTGTTTGCTAATTAGTAACTTCATCTGATTCCCAAAATTTAACTCATCAGATGAAATAACAATACAGGTGGTCATAACTTGCTGTTCAGATAATATTTTGAAACGATTATTTTATTAAAAGTTCTGATATTTCATGCTCTAAAATATAGTACCTCCCATTTTTGCTGATTATGAACTTTATCCAGTCTTCAAAATTCAACCCATCAAATAAAATTAACGATTCAAGTGATCATAACCTGGTACGAAGACAATATTATGCAACGATTCCTTGTAGAAGGGTTTATGTATTTTCATTCTCTACAACATGGTACCTTATTTATTTTCTTATTAGTAACTTCATCTAATTCCTTAACTTCATTCCATCAAATGTAAATAACGATTCAGGTGGTCATAACTTGATGTTCAGATAATATTTGAAACCCTTTTTATTTAAAAGTTCCTATATTTTCATTCTGTACAATATGGTACCCCCGATTTTTGCTGATTTGAAACTTAGTTAAATCTCTAAAATTCAACCCATCAGATGAAAGTAACGATACATGTTGTCTTAACTTGGTGCTCAGATGATATTTTGTAACGATTCTATTTCAAGATTTTCTGATATTTTCTTGTTCCACAATATGGTGCCTTCCGCGTTTTATAATTAGTAACTTCATCCTATTTCCAAAATTCATCCCATCAAATGAAAATAACAATTCAGGTGGTCAAAGCTTGGTGCTCAGAAAATATTTTGGAACGATTCTATTTTGTAAAGTTCTTATATATTCATGCTCCAGAATATGGTACCTTGTGTGTTTGCTAATTAGTAACTTCATCTGATTCCCAAAATTTAACCCATCAGATGAAATAACAATACAGGTGGTCATAACTTGCTGTTCAGATAATATTTGGAACGATTATTTTATTAAAAGTTCTGATATTTCATGCTTTAAAATATAGTACCTCCCACTTTTGTGGATTATGAACTTTATCCAGTCTTCAAAATTCAAACCATCAAATATAATTAATGATTCAAGTGATCATAACTTGGTACTAAGATAATATTATGCAACGATTCCTTTTAGAAGGGTTTATGTATTTTCATTCTCTACAACATGGTACCTTATTTATTTTCTTATTAGTAACTTCATCTAATTCCTTAACTCCATTCCATCAAATGTAAATAACGATTCAGGTGGTCATAACTTGATGTTCAGATAATATTTGAAACCCCTTTTTTTTAAAAGTTCTTATATTCTCATTCTATACAATGTGGTACCCCCTATTTTTGCTGATTATAAACTTAGTTAAATCTCTAAAATTCAACCCATCAGATGAAAATAACGATACATGTAGTCATAACTTGGTCCTCGGATGATATTTTGTAACGATTCTTTTGCAAGGTTTTCTTATATTTTCTTGTTCCACAATATGGTGCCTTCCGCGTTTTCTAATTAGTAACTTCATCCTATTTCCAAAATTCATCCCATCAAATGAAAATAACAATTCAGGTGGTCAAAACTTGGTGCTCAGATAATATTTAGTAACGATTCTATTTTGTAAAGTTCTTATATATTCATGCTCTGGAATATGGTACCTTGTGTGTTTGCTAATTAGTAACTTCATCTGATTCCCAAAATTCAACTCATCAGAAGAAATAACAATACAGGAGGTCAAAACTTGCTGTTCAGATAATATTTTGAAACGATTATTTTATTAAAAGTTCTGATATTTCATGCTCCAAAATATAGTACCTCCCAATTTTGCTCATTATGAACTTTATCCAGTCTTCAAAATTCAACCCATCAAATATAATCAATGATTCAAGTGATCATAACTTGGTACTAAGACAATGTTATGCAACGATTCCTTTTAGAAGGGTTTATGTATTTTCATTCTCCACAACATGGTACCTTATTTATTTTCTTATTAGTAACTTCATCTAATTCCTTAACTCTATTCCATCAAATGTAAATAACGATTCAGGTGGTCATAACTTGATGTTCAGATAATATTTGAAACCCCTTTTTTAAAAAAGTTCTTATATTCTCATTCTATACAATGTGGTACCCCCTATTTTTGCTGATTATAAACTTAGTTAAATCTCTAAAATTCAACCCATCAGATGAAAATAACGATACATGTAGTCATAACTTGGTGCTCAGATGATATTTTGTAATGATTCTTTTTCAAGATTTTCTTATATTTTCTTGTTCCACAATATGGTGCCTTCCGTGTTTTCTAATTAGTAACTTCATCCTATTTCCGAAATTCATCCCATCAAATGGAAATAACAATTTAGGTGGTCAAAACTTGGTGCTCATATAATATTTTGTAACGATTCTATTTTGTAAAGTTCTTATATATTCATGCTCTAGAATATGGTACCTTGTGTGTATGCTAATTAGTAACTTCATCTAATTCCCGAAAGTCAACTCATCAGATGAAATAACAATACAGGTGGTCAAAACTTGCTGTTCAGATAATATTTTGAAACGATTATTTTATTAAAAGTTCTGATATTTCATGCTCTAAAATATAGTACCTCACAATTTTGCTGATTATGAACCTTATCCAGTCTTCAAAATTCAACCCATCAAATATAATTAACGATTCAAGTGATCATAACTTGGTACTAAGACAATGTTATGCAACGATTCCTTTTAGAAGGGTTTATGTATTTTCATTCTCTACAACATGGCACCTTATTTATTTTCTTATTAGTAACTTCATCTAATTCCTTAATTTCATTCCATCAAATGTAAATAACGATTCAGGTGGTCATAACTCGATGTTCAGATAATATTTGAAACCCCTTTTTTTTTAAAGTTCTTATATTCTCATTCTATACAATATGGTACCCCCTATTTTTGCTGATGAGAAACTTAGTTAAATTTCTAAAATTCCACCCATCAGATGAAAATAACGATACATGTAGTCTTAACTTGGTGCTCAGATGATATTTTGTAACGATTCTATTTCAAGATTTTCTTATATTTTCTTGTTCCACAATATGGTGCCTTCCGCGTTTTATAATTAGTAACTTCATCCTATTTCTGAAATTCATCCCATCAAATGAAAATAACAATTCAGGTGGTCAAAACTTGGTGCTCAGATAATATTTAGTAACGATTCTATTTTGTAAAGTTCTTATATATTCATGCTCTGGAATATGGTACCTTGTGTGTTTGCTAATTAGTAACTTCATCTGATTCCCAAAATTCAACTCATCAGATGAAATAACAATACAGGTGGTCAAAACTTGCTATTCAGATAATATTTTGAAACGATTATTTTATTAAAAGTTCTGATATTTCATGCTCCAAAATATAGTACCTCCCAATTTTGCTGATTATGAACTTTATCCAGTCTTCAAAATTCAACCCATCAAATATAATTAATGATTCAAGTGATCATAACTTGGTACTAAGACAATGTTATGCAACGATTCCTTTTAGAAGGGTTTATGTATTTTCATTCTCCACAACACGGTACCTTATTTATTTTCTTATTAGTAACTTCATCTAATTCCTTAACTTCATTCCATCAAATGTAAATAACGATTCAGGTTATCATAACTTGATGTTCAGATAATATTTGAAACCCCTTTTTAAAAAAAGTTCTTATATTCTCATTCTATACAATGTGGTACCCCCCTATTTTTGCTGATTATAAACCTAGTTAAATCTCTAAAATTCAACCCATCAGATGAAAATAACGATACATGTAGTCATAACTTGGTGCTCAGATGATATTTTGTAACGATTCTTTTTCAACATTTTCTTATATTTTCTTGTTCCACAATATGGTGCCTTCCACGTTTTCTAATTAGTAACTTCATCCTATTTCCGAAATTTATCCCATCAAATGGAAATAACAATTCAGGTGGTCAAAAATTGGTGCTCATATAATATTTTGTAAGGATTCTATTTTGTAAAGTTCTTATATATTCATGCTCTAGAATATGGTACCTTGTGTGTATGCTAATTAGTAACTTCATCTGATAGCCGAAATTCAACTCATCAGATGAAATAACAATACAGGTGGTCAAAACTTGCTGTTCAGATAATATTTTGAAACGATTATTTTATTAAAAGTTCTGATATTTCATGCCCTAAAATATAGTACCTCCCAATTTTGCTGATTCTGAACTTTATCCAGTCTTCAAAATTCATGCCATCAAATATAATTAACGATTCAAGTGATCATAACTTGGTACTAAGACAATGTTATGCAACGATTCCTTTTAGAAGGGTTTATGTATTTTCATTCTCTACAACATGGTACGTTATTTATTTTCTTATTAGTAACTTCATCTAATTCCTTAACTCCATTCCATCAAATGTAAATAACGATTCAGGTGGTCATAACTTGATGTTCACATAATATTTGAAACCCCTTTTTTAAAAAAGTTCTTATATTCTCATTCTATACAATGTGGTACCCCCTATTTTTGCTGATTATAAACTTAGTTAAATCTCTAAAATTCAACCCATCAGATGAAAATAACGATACATGTAGTCATAACTTGGTGCTCAGATGATATTTTGTAACGATTCTTTTTCAAGATTTTCTCATATTTTCTTGTTCCGCAATATGGTGCCTTCCGTGTTTTCTAATTAGTAACTTCATCCTATTTCCGAAATTCATCCCATCAAATGGAAATAACAATTTAGGTGGTCAAAACTTGGTGCTCATATAATATTTTGTAACGATTCTATTTTGTAAAGTTCTTATATATTCATGCTCTAGAATATGGTACTTTGTGTGTATGCTAATTAGTAACTTCATCTAATTCCCGAAAGTCAACTCATCAGATGAAATAACAATACAGGTGGTCAAAACTTGCTGTTCAGATAATATTTTGAAACGATTATTTTATTAAAAGTTCTGATATTTCATGCTCTAAAATATAGTACCTCCCAATTTTGCTGATTATGAACTTTTTCCAGTCTTCAAAATTCAACCCATCAAATATAATTAACGATTCAAGTGATCATAACTTGGTACTAAGACAATTTTATGCAACGATTCCTTTTAGAAGGGTTTATGTATTTTCATTCTCTACAACATGGCACCTTATTTATTTTCTTATTAGTAACTTCATCTAATTCCTTAATTTCATTCCAACAAATGTAAATAACGATTCAGGTGGTCATAACTCGATGTTCAGATAATATTTGAAACCCCTTTTTTTTAAAAGTTCTTATATTCTCATTCTATACAATATGGTACCCCCTATTTTTGCTGATTAGAAACTTAGTTAAATTTCTAAAATTCCACCCATCAGATGAAAAGAACGATACATGTAGTCTTAACTTGGTGCTCAGATGATATTTTGTAACGATTCTATTTCAAGATTTTCTTATATTTTCTTGTTCCACAATATGGTGCCTTCCGCGTTTTATAATTAGTAACTTCATCCTATTTCTGAAATTCATCCCATCAAATGAAAATAACAATTCAGGTGGTCAAAACTTGGTGCTCAGATAATATTTTGTAACGATTCTATTTTGTAAAGTTCTTATATATTCATGCTCTGGAATATGGTACCTTGAGTGTTTGCTAATTAGTAACTTCATCTGATTCCCAAAATTTAACTCATCAGATGAAATAACAATACAGGTGGTCATAACTTGCTGTTCAGATAATATTTTGAAACGATTATTTTATTAAAAGTTCTGATATTTCATGCTTTAAAATATAGTACCTCCCATTTTTGTGGATTATGAACTTTATCCAGTCTTCAAAATTCAAACCATCAAATATAATTAATGATTCAAGTGATCATAACTTGGTACTAAGATAATATTATGCAACGATTCCTTTTAGAAGGGTTTATGTATTTTCATTCTCTACAACATGGTACCTTATTTATTTTCTTATTAGTAACTTCATCTAATTCCTTAACTCCATTCCATCAAATGTAAATAACGATTCAGGTGGTCATAACTTGATGTTCAGATAATATTTGAAACCCCTTTTTTAAAAAAGTTCTTATATTCTCATTCTATACAATGTGGTAACCCCTATTTTTGCTGATTATAAACTTAGTTAAATCTCTAAAATTCAACCCATCAGATGAAAATAACGATACATGTAGTCATAACTTGGTGCTCAGATGATATTTTGTAATGATTCTTTTTCAAGATTTTCTGATATTTTCTTGTTCCACAATATGGTGCCTTCCGCGTTTTATAATTAGTAACTTCATCCTATTTCCGAAATTCATCCCATCAAATGAAAATAACAATTCAGGTGGTCGAAACTTGGTGCTCAGATAATAGTTTGTAACGATTCTATTTTGTAAAGTTCTTATATATTCATGCTCTAGAATATGGTACCTTGTGTGTTTGCTAATTAGTAACTTCATCTGATTCCCAAAATTTAACTCATCAGATGAAATAACAATACAGGTGGTCATAACTTGCTGTTCAGATAATATTTTGAAACGATTATTTTATTAAAAGTTCTAATATTTCATGCTCTAAAATATAGTATCTCCCATTTTTGCTGATTATGAACTTTATCCAGTCTTCAAAATTCAACCCATCAAATATAATTAACGATTCAAGTGATCATAACCTGGTACGAAGACAATATTATGCAACGATTCCTTGTAGAAGGGTTTATGTATTTTCATTCTCTACAACATGGTACCTTATTTATTTTCTTATTAGTAACTTCATCTAATTCCTTAACTTCATTCCATCAAATGTAAATAATGATTCAGGTGGTCATAACTTGATGTTCAGATAATATTTGAAACCCTTTTTATTTAAAAGTTCTTATATTTTCATTCTGTACAATATGGTACCCCCGATTTTTGTTGATTTGAAACTTAGTTAAATCTCTAAAATTCAACCCATCAGATGAAAGTAACTATACATGTTGTCTTAACTTCGTGCTCAGATGATATTTTGTAACGATTCTATTTCAAGATTTTCTGATATTTTCTTGTTCCACAATATGGTGCCTTCCGCGTTTTATAATTAGTAACTTCATCCTATTTCCGAAATTCATCCCAACAAATGAAAATAACAATTCAGGTGGTCGAAACTTGGTGCTCAGATAATATTTTGTAACGATTCTATTTTGTAAAGTTCTTATATATTCATGCTCTAGAATATGGTACCTTGTGTGTTTGCTAATTGGTAACTTCATCTGATTCCCAAAATTTAACTCATCAGATGAAATAACAATACAGGTGGTCATAACTTGCTGTTCAGATAATATTTTGAAACGATTATTTTATTAAAAGTTCTGATATTTCATGCTCTAAAATATAGTACCTCCCATTTTTGCTGATTATGAACTTTATCCAGTCTTCAAAATTCAACCCATCAAATAAAATTAACGATTCAAGTGATCATAACCTGGTACGAAGACAATATTATGCAACGATTCCTTGTAGAAGGGTTTATGTATTTTCATTCTCTACAACATGGTACCTTATTTATTTTCTTATTAGTAACTTCATCTAATTCCTTAACTTCATTCCATCAAATGTAAATAACGATTCAGGTGGTCATAACTTGATGTTCAGATAATATTTGAAACCCTTTTTATTTAAAAGTTCCTATATTTTCATTCTGTACAATATGGTACCCCCGATTTTTGCTGATTTGAAACTTAGTTAAATCTCTAAAATTCAACCCATCAGATGAAAGTAACGATACATGTTGTCTTAACTTGGTGCTCAGATGATATTTTGTAACGATTCTATTTCAAGATTTTCTGATATTTTCTTGTTCCACAATATGGTGCCTTCCGCGTTTTATAATTAGTAACTTCATCCTATTTCCAAAATTCATCCCATCAAATGAAAATAACAATTCAGGTGGTCAAAACTTGGTGCTCAGAAAATATTTTGGAACGATTCTATTTTGTAAAGTTCTTATATATTCATGCTCCAGAATATGGTACCTTGTGTGTTTGCTAATTAGTAACTTCATCTGATTCCCAAAATTTAACCCATCAGATGAAATAACAATACAGGTGGTCATAACTTGCTGTTCAGATAATATTTTGAAACGATTATTTTATTAAAAGTTCTGATATTTCATGCTTTAAAATATAGTACCTCCCACTTTTGTGGATTATGAACTTTATCCAGTCTTCAAAATTCAAACCATCAAATATAATTAATGATTCAAGTGATCATAACTTGGTACTAAGATAATATTATGCAACGATTCCTTTTAGAAGGGTTTATGTATTTGCATTCTCTACAACATGGTACCTTATTTATTTTCTTATTAGTAACTTCATCTAATTCCTTAACTCCATTCCATCAAATGTAAATAACGATTCAGGTGGTCATAACTTGATGTTCAGATAATATTTGAAACCCCTTTTTTTTAAAAGTTCTTATATTCTCATTCTATACAATGTGGTACCCCCTATTTTTGCTGATTATAAACTTAGTTAAATCTCTAAAATTCAACCCATCAGATGAAAATAACGATACATGTAGTCATAACTTGGTCCTCGGATGATATTTTGTAACGATTCTTTT
This sequence comes from Rubia yunnanensis, assembly GCA_037428765.1. NCBI lineage: Eukaryota > Viridiplantae > Streptophyta > Magnoliopsida > Gentianales > Rubiaceae > Rubia > Rubia yunnanensis. The sequence continues at coordinate 45,527,172 of CM075064.1, forward strand.
GCAAGGTTTTCTTATATTTTCTTGTTCCACAATATGGTGCCTTCCGCGTTTTCTAATTAGTAACTTCATCCTATTTCCAAAATTCATCCCATCAAATGAAAATAACAATTCAGGTGGTCAAAACTTGGTGCTCAGATAATATTTAGTAACGATTCTATTTTGTAAAGTTCTTATATATTCATGCTCTGGAATATGGTACCTTGTGTGTTTGCTAATTAGTAACTTCATCTGATTCCCAAAATTCAACTCATCAGAAGAAATAACAATACAGGAGGTCAAAACTTGCTGTTCAGATAATATTTTGAAACGATTATTTTATTAAAAGTTCTGATATTTCATGCTCCAAAATATAGTACCTCCCAATTTTGCTCATTATGAACTTTATCCAGTCTTCAAAATTCAACCCATCAAATATAATCAATGATTCAAGTGATCATAACTTGGTACTAAGACAATGTTATGCAACGATTCCTTTTAGAAGGGTTTATGTATTTTCATTCTCCACAACATGGTACCTTATTTATTTTCTTATTAGTAACTTCATCTAATTCCTTAACTCTATTCCATCAAATGTATATAACGATTCAGGTGGTCATAACTTGATGTTCAGATAATATTTGAAACCCCTTTTTTAAAAAAGTTCTTATATTCTCATTCTATACAATGTGGTACCCCCTATTTTTGCTGATTATAAACTTAGTTAAATCTCTAAAATTCAACCCATCAGATGAAAATAACGATACATGTAGTCATAACTTGGTGCTCAGATGATATTTTGTAATGATTCTTTTTCAAGATTTTCTTATATTTTCTTGTTCCACAATATGGTGCCTTCCGTGTTTTCTAATTAGTAACTTCATCCTATTTCCGAAATTCATCCCATCAAATGGAAATAACAATTTAGGTGGTCAAAACTTGGTGCTCATATAATATTTTGTAACGATTCTATTTTGTAAAGTTCTTATATATTCATGCTCTAGAATATGGTACCTTGTGTGTATGCTAATTAGTAACTTCATCTAATTCCTGAAATTCAACTCATCAGATGAAATAACAATACAGGTTGTCAAAACTTGCTGTTCAGATAATATTTTGAAACGATTATTTTATTAAAAGTTCTGATATTTCATGCTCCAAAATATAGTACCTCACAATTTTGCTCATTATGAACTTTATCCAGTCTTCAAAATTCAACCCATCAAATATAATTAATGATTCAAGTGATCATAACTTGGTACTAAGACAATGTTATGCAACGATTCCTTTTAGAAGGGTTTATGTATTTTCATTCTCCACAACATGGTACCTTATATATTTTCTTATTAGTAACTTCATCTAATTCCTTAACTCCATTCCATCAAATGTAAATAACGATTCAGGTGGTCATAACTTGATGTTCACATAATATTTGAAACCCCTTTTTTAAAAAAGATCTTATATTCTCATTCTATACAATGTGGTACCCCCTATTTTTGCTGATTATAAACTTAGTTAAATCTCTAAAATTCAACCCATCAGATGAAAATAACGATACACGTAGGCATAACTTGGTGCTCAGATGATATTTTGTAACGATTCTTTTTCAAGATTTTCTTATATTTTCTTGTTCCACAATATGGTGCCTTCCGTGTTTTCTAATTAGTAACTTCATCCTATTTCCGAAATTCATCCCATCAAATGGAAATAACAATTTAGGTGGTCAAAACTTGGTGCTCATATAATATTTTGTAACGATTCTATTTTGTAAAGTTCTTATATATTCATGCTCTAGAATATGGTACCTTGTGTGTATGCTAATTAGTAACTTCATCTAATTCCCGAAAGTCAACTCATCAGATGAAATAACAATACAGGTGGTCAAAACTTGCTGTTCAGATAATATTTTGAAACGATTATTTTATTAAAAGTTCTGATATTTCATGCTCTAAAATATAGTACCTCACAATTTTGCTGACTATGAACCTTATCCAGTCTTCAAAATTCAACCCATCAAATATAATTAACGATTCAAGTGATCATAACTTGGTACTAAGACAATGTTATGCAACGATTCCTTTTAGAAGGGTTTATGTATTTTCATTCTCTACAACATGGCACCTTATTTATTTTCTTATTAGTAACTTCATCTAATTCCTTAATTTCATTCCATCAAATGTAAATAACGATTCAGGTGGTCATAACTCGATGTTCAGATAATATTTGAAACCCCTTTTTTTTTAAAGTTCTTATATTCTCATTCTATACAATATGGTACCCCCTATTTTTGCTGATGAGAAACTTAGTTAAATTTCTAAAATTCCACCCATTAGATGAAAATAACGATACATGTAGTCTTAACTTGGTGCTCAGATGATATTTTGTAACGATTCTATTTCAAGATTTTCTTATATTTTCTTGTTCCACAATATGGTGCCTTCCGCGTTTTATAATTAGTAACTTCATCCTATTTCTGAAATTCATCCCATCAAATGAAAATAACAATTCAGGTGGTCAAAACTTGGTGCTCAGATAATATTTAGTAACAATTCTATTTTGTAAAGTTCTTATATATTCATGCTCTGGAATATGGTACCTTGTGTGTTTGCTAATTAGTAACTTCATCTGATTCCCAAAATTCAACTCATCAGATGAAATAACAATACAGGTGGTCAAAACTTGCTATTCAGATAATATTTTGAAACGATTATTTTATTAAAAGTTCTGATATTTCATGCTCCAAAATATAGTACCTCCCAATTTTGCTGATTATGAACTTTATCCAGTCTTCAAAATTCAACCCATCAAATATAATTAATGATTCAAGTGATCATAACTTGGTACTAAGACAATGTTATGCAACGATTCCTTTTAGAAGGGTTTATGTATTTTCATTCTCCACAACACGGTACCTTATTTATTTTCTTATTAGTAACTTCATCTAATTCCTTAACTTCATTCCATCAAATGTAAATAACGATTCAGGTTATCATAACTTGATGTTCAGATAATATTTGAAACCCCTTTTTAAAAAAAGTTCTTATATTCTCATTCTATACAATGTGGTACCCCCCTATTTTTGCTGATTATAAACCTAGTTAAATCTCTAAAATTCAACCCATCAGATGAAAATAACGATACATGTAGTCATAACTTGGTGCTCAGATGATATTTTGTAACGATTCTTTTTCAACATTTTCTTATATTTTCTTGTTCCACAATATGGTGCCTTCCACGTTTTCTAATTAGTAACTTCATCCTATTTCCGAAATTTATCCCATCAAATGGAAATAACAATTCAGGTGGTCAAAAATTGGTGCTCATATAATATTTTGTAAGGATTCTATTTTGTAAAGTTCTTATATATTCATGCTCTAGAATATGGTACCTTGTGTGTATGCTAATTAGTAACTTCATCTGATAGCCGAAATTCAACTCATCAGATGAAATAACAATACAGGTGGTCAAAACTTGCTGTTCAGATAATATTTTGAAACGATTATTTTATTAAAAGTTCTGATATTTCATGCCCTAAAATATAGTACCTCCCAATTTTGCTGATTCTGAACTTTATCCAGTCTTCAAAATTCATCCCATCAAATATAATTAACGATTCAAGTGATCATAACTTGGTACTAAGACAATGTTATGCAACGATTCCTTTTAGAAGGGTTTATGTATTTTCATTCTCTACAACATGGTACCTTATTTATTTTCTTATTAGTAACTTCATATAATTCCTTAACTCCATTCCATCAAATGTAAATAACGATTCAGGTGGTCATAACTTGATGTTCACATAATATTTGAAACCCCTTTTTTAAAAAAGTTCTTATATTCTCATTCTATACAATGTGGTACCCCCTATTTTTGCTGATTATAAACTTAGTTAAATCTCTAAAATTCAACCCATCAGATGAAAATAACGATACATATAGTCATAACTTGGTGCTCAGATAATATTTTGTAACGATTCTTTTTCAAGATTTTCTCATATTTTCTTGTTCCGCAATATGGTGCCTTCCGTGTTTTCTAATTAGTAACTTCATCCTATTTCCGAAATTCATCCCATCAAATGGAAATAACAATTTAGGTGGTCAAAACTTGGTGCTCATATAATATTTTGTAACGATTCTATTTTGTAAAGTTCTTATATATTCATGCTCTAGAATATGGTACCTTGTGTGTATGCTAATTAGTAACTTCATCTAATTCCCGAAAGTCAACTCATCAGATGAAATAACAATACAGGTGGTCAAAACTTGCTGTTCAGATAATATTTTGAAACGATTATTTTATTAAAAGTTCTGATATTTCATGCTCTAAAATATAGTACCTCCCAATTTTGCTGATTATGAACTTTTTCCAGTCTTCAAAATTCAACCCATCAAATATAATTAACGATTCAAGTGATCATAACTTGGTACTAAGACAATGTTATGCAACGATTCCTTTTAGAAGGGTTTATGTATTTTCATTCTCTACAACATGGCACCTTATTTATTTTCTTATTAGTAACTTCATCTAATTCCTTAATTTCATTCCAACAAATGTAAATAACGATTCAGGTGGTCATAACTCGATGTTCAGATAATATTTGAAACCCCTTTTTTTTAAAAGTTCTTATATTCTCATTCTATACAATATGGTACCCCCTATTTTTGCTGATTAGAAACTTAGTTAAATTTCTAAAATTCCACCCATCAGATGAAAAGAACGATACATGTAGTCTTAACTTGGTGCTCAGATGATATTTTGTAACGATTCTATTTCAAGATTTTCTTATATTTTCTTGTTCCACAATATGGTGCCTTCCGCGTTTTATAATTAGTAACTTCATCCTATTTCTGAAATTCATCCCATCAAATGAAAATAACAATTCAGGTGGTCAAAACTTGGTGCTCAGATAATATTTTGTAACGATTCTATTTTGTAAAGTTCTTATATATTCATGCTCTGGAATATGGTACCTTGAGTGTTTGCTAATTAGTAACTTCATCTGATTCCCAAAATTCAACTCATCAGATGAAATAACAACACAGGTGGTCAAAACTTGCTATTCAGATAATATTTTGAAACGATTATTTTATTAAAAGTTCTGATATTTCATGCTCCAAAATATAGTACCTCCCAATTTTGCTGATTATGAATTTTATCCAGTCTTCAAAATTCAACCCATCAAATATAATTAATGATTCAAGTGATCATAACTTGGTACTAAGACAATGTTATGCAACGATTCCTTTTAGAAGGGTTTATGTATTTTCATTCTCCACAACATGGTACCTTATTTATTTTCTTATTAGTAACTTCATCTAATTCCTTAACTTCATTCCATCAAATGTAAATCACGATTCAGGTGATCATAACTTGATGTTCAGATAATATTTGAAACCCCTTTTTTTAAAAAGTTCTTATATTCTCATTCTATACAATGTGGTACCCCCTATTTTTGCTGATTATAAACCTAGTTAAATCTCTAAAATTCAACCCATCAGATGAAAATAACGATACATGTAGTCATAACTTGGTGCTCAGATGATATTTTGTAACGATTCTTTTTCAACATTTTCTTATATTTTCTTGTTCCACAATATGGTGCCTTCCGCGTTTTCTAATTAGTAACTTCATCCTATTTCCGAAATTCATCCCATCAAATGGAAATAACAATTCAGGTGGTCAAAAATTGGTGCTCATATAATATTTTGTAACGATTCTATTTTGTAAAGTTCTTATATATTCATGCTCTAGAATATGGTACCTTGTGTGTATGCTAATTAGTAACTTCATCTGATTCCCGAAATTCAACTCATCAGATGAAATAACAGTACAGGTGGTCAAAACTTGCTGTTCAGATAATATTTTGAAACGATTATTTTATTAAAAGTTCTAATATTTCATGCTCTAAAATATAGTACCTCCCAATTTTACTGATTATGAACTTTATCCAGTCTTCAAAATTCAACCTATCAAATATAATTAACGATTCAAGTTATCATAACTTGGTACTAAGACAATGTTATACAACGATTCCTTTTAGAAGGGTTTATGTATTTTCATTCTCTACAACATGGTACCTTATTTATTTTCTTATTAGTAACTTCATCTAATTCCTTAACTTCATTCCATCAAATGTAAATAACGATTCAGGTGGTCATAACTTGATGTTCAGATAATATTGGAAACTTTTTTTTTAATAAAGTTCTTATATTCTCATTCTATACAATGTGGTACCCCCTATTTTTGCTGATTATAAACTTAGTTAAATCTCTAAAATTCAACCCATCAACTGAAAATAACGATACATGTAGTCATAACTTGGTGCTCAGATGATATTTTGTAACGATTCTTTTTCAAGATTTTCTTATATTTTCTTGTTCCACAATATGGTGCCTTCCGCGTTTTCTAATTAGTAACTTCATCCTATTTCCGAAATTCATCCCATCAAATGGAAATAACAATTCAGGTGGTCAAAAATTGGTGCTCATATAATATTTTGTAACGATTCTATTTTGTAAAGTTCTTATATATTCATGCTCTAGAATATGGTACCTTGTGTGTATGCTAATTAGTAACTTCATCTGATTCCTGAAATTCAATTCATCAGATGAAATAACAGTACAGGTGGTCAAAACTTGCTGTTCAGATAATATTTTGAAACGATTATTTTATTAAAAGTTCTGATATTTCATGCTCTAAAATATAGTACCTCCCAATTTTGCTGATTATGAACTTTATCCAGTCTTCAAAATTCAACCTATCAAATATAATTAACGATTCAAGTGATCATAACTTGGTACTAAGACAATGTTATACAACGATTCCTTTTAGAAGGGTTTATGTATTTTCATTCTCTACAACATGGTACCTTATTTATTTTCTTATTAGTAACTTCATCTAATTCCTTAACTTCATTCCATCAAATGTAAATAACGATTCAGGTGGTCATAACTCGATGTTCAGATAATATTTGAAACCCCTTTTTTAAAAAAGTTCTTATATTCTCATTCTATACAATGTGGTACCCCCTATTTTTGCTGATTATAAACTTAGTTAAATCTCTAAAATTCAACCCATCAAATGAAAATAACGATACATGTAGTCATAACTTGGTGCTCAGATGATATTTTGTAACGATTCTTTTTCAAGATTTTCTTATATTTTCTTGTTCCACAATATGGTGCCTTCCGCGTTTTCTAATTTGTAACTTCATCCTATTTCCGAAATTCATCCCATCAAATGGAAATAACAATTCAGGTGGTCAAAACTTGGTGCTCATATAATATTTTGTAACGATTCTATTTTGTAAAGTTCTTATATATTCATGCTCTAGAATATGGTACCTTGTGTGTATGCTAATTAGTAACTTCATCTGATTCCCGAAATTCAACTCATCAGATGAAATAACAATACAGGTGGTCAAAACTTACTGTTCAGATAATATTTTGAAATGATTATTTTATTAAAAGTTCTGATATTTCATGCTCTAAAATATAGTACCTCCCAATTTTACTGATTATGAACTTTATCCAGTCTTCAAAATTCAACCCATCAAATATAATTAACGATTCAAGTGATCATAACTTGGTACTAAGACAATGTTATGCAACGATTCCTTTTAGAAGGGTTTATGTATTTTCATTCTCCACAACATGGTACCTTATTTATTTTCTTATTAGTAACTTCATCTAATTCCTTAACTTCATTCCATCAAATGTAAATAACGATTCAGGTGGTCATAACTTGATGTTCAGATAATATTTGAAACCCCTTTTTTTAAAAAGTTCTTATATTCTCATTCTATACAATGTGGTACCCCCTATTTTTGCTGATTATAAACCTAGTTAAATCTCTAAAATTCAACCCATCAGATGAAAATAACGATACAGGTAGTCATAACTTGGTGCCAGATAATATTTTGTAATGATTCTTTTTCAAGAATTTCTTATATTTTCTTGTTCCACAATATGGTACCTTCCGCGTTTTCTAATTAGTGACTTCATCCTATTTCCGAAATTCATCCCATCAAATGGAAATAACAATTCAGGTGGTCAAACCTTGGTGCTCATATAATATTTTGTAACGATTCTATTTTGTAAAGTTCTTATATATTCATGCTCTAGAATATGGTACCTTGTGTGTATGCTAATTAGTAACTTCATCTGATTCCCAAAATTCAACTCATCAGATGAAATAACAATACAGGTGGTCAAAACTTGTTGTTCAGATAATATTTTGAAACGATTATTTTATTAAAAGTTCTGATATTTCATGCTCTAAAATATAGTACCTCCCAATTTTGCTGATTATGAACTTTATCCAGTCTTCAAAATTCAACCCATCAAATATAATTAACGATTCAAGTGATCATAACTTGGTACTAAGACAATGTTATGCAACGATTCCTTTTAGAAGGGTTTATGTATTTTCATTCTCTACAACATGGTACCTTATTTTTTTTCTTATTAGTAACTTCATCTAATTCCTTAACTTCATTCCATCAAATGTAAATAACGATTCAGGTGGTCATAACTTGATGTTCAGATGATATTTGAAACCCCTTTTTTTTAAAGTTCTTATATTCTCATTCTATACAATGTGGTACCCCCTGTTTTTGCTGATTATAAACTTAGTTAAATCTCTAAAATTCAACCCATCAGATGAAAATAACGATACATGTAGTCATAACTTGGTGCTCAGATGATATTTTGTAACGATTCTTTTTCAAGATTTTCTTATATTTTCTTGTTCCACAATATGGTGCCTTCCGCGTTTTCTAATTAGTAACTTCATCCTATTTCCGAAATTCATCCCATCAAATGGAAATAACAATTCAGGTGGTCAAAACTTGGTGCTCATATAATATTTTGTAACGATTCTATTTTGTAAAGTTCTTATATATTCATGCTCTAGAATATGGTACCTTGTGTGTATTCTAATTAGTAACTTCATCTGATTCCCGAAATTCAACTCATCAGATGAAATAACAATACAGGTGGTCAAAACTTGCTGTTCAGATAATATTTTGAAACGATTATTATATTAAAAGTTCTGATATTTAATGCTCTAAAATAAAGTACCTCACATTTTTGCTGATTATGAACTTTATCCAGTCTTCAAAATTCAACCCATCAAATATAATTAACGATTCAAGTGATCATAACATGGTACTAAGACAATATTATGCAACGATTCCTTTTAGAAGGATTTATGTATTTTCATTCTCTACAACATGGTATCTTATTTATTTTCTTATTAGTAACTTCATCTAATTCCTTAACTTCATTCCATCAAATGTAAATAACGATTCAGGTGGTCATAACTTGATGTTCAGATAATATTTGAAACCCCCTTTTTAAAAAAGTTCTTATATTCTCATTCTATACAATATGGTACCCCCTATTTTTACTGATTAGAAACTTAGTTAAATCTCTAAAATTCAACCCATCAGATGAAAATAACGATACATGTAGTCATAACTTGGTGCTCAGATGATATTTTGTAACGATTCTTTTTCAAGATTTTCTTATATTTTCTTGTTCCACAATATGGGGCCTTCCGCGTTTTCTAATTAGTAACTTCATCCTATTTCTGAAATTCATCCCATCAAATGAAAATAACAATTCTGGTGGTCAAAACTTGGTGCTCAGATAATATTTTGTAACGATTCAATTTTGTAAAGTTCTTATATATTCATGCTCTAGAATATGGTACCTTGTGTGTTTGCTAATTAGTAACTTCATATGATTCCCAAAATTCAACTCATCGGATGAAATAACAATACAGGTGGTCATAACTTGCTATTTAGATAATATTTTGAAACGATTATTTTATTAAAAGCTCTGATATTTCATGCTCTAAAATATAGTACCTCACATTTTTGCTTATTATGAACTTTATCCAGTCTTCAAAATTCCACCCATCAAATATAATTAACGATTCAAGTGATCATAACTTGGTACTAAGACAATATTATGCAACGATTCCTTTTAGAAGGGTTTACGTATTTTCATTCTCTACAACATGGTATCTTATTTATTTTCTTATTAGTAACTTCATCTAATTCCTTAACTTCATTCCATCAAATGTAAATAACGATTCAGGTGGTCATAACTTGATGTTCAGATAATATTTGAAACCCCATTTTTTTAAAGTTCTTATATTCTCATTCTATACAATATGGTACCCCCTATTTTCGCTGATTAGAAACTTAGTTAAATCTCTAAAATTCAACCCTTCAGATGAAAATAACGATACATGTATTCATAACTTGGTGCTCAGATTATATTTTGTAACGATTCTTTTTCAAGATTTTCTTATATTTTCTTGTTCCACAATATGTTGCCTTCCACGTTTTCTAATTAGTAACTTCAACCTATTTACGAAATTCATCCCATCAAATGAAAATAGCAATTCAGGTGGTCAAAACTTGGTGCTCAGATAATATTTTGTTACGATTCTATTTTGTAATGTTCTTATATATTCATGCTCTAGAATATAATATCTTGTGTGTTTGCTAATTAGTAACTTCATCTGATTCCCAAAATTCAACTCATCGGATGAAATAACAATATAGGTGGTCATAACTTGCTGTTTAGATAATAGAGACAAGTGCAAATATAACCCTATGTAATTGAAGAAAGTGCAGATATAACCCTGCGATGTTCGAAAGTGCAAATATAACCCTATCTATTCAGGTTATGTGCAAATATAACCTTTTTAGCCGGTTTGTGGCTGGAATGAAGTGAAATGACGGATTTGTCCCTGACGGATTCTTTAAAAAAATGGGAAATAGCACCTTTTTTCTCTTTCCTTTTCTCTTTCTTCCGCTCCATTCTCTTTTCTCTTTTCTCGTTTCTTCCTTTCTTTTCTCTTTCCTTTTCTCTTTTCTCTTTCCTTTTCTCTTTGGTGCAGATATAACTCCTCCATTCCGATCTGCAGATGGTGGTGGCGGAGAGCTCGCGGCTAGGGATTCACCAGTGCTGTTGTGGATTTGGGGCTTGGCGATGGTGGAGATGGGGATAGGGCAGAGGAGGATGCGGCGATGGCGAGGAGTTTGGGATTGGTGGGGAGAAGTTTGGGGCTGTGTTGAGGAGGTGGTGCTATAGTGGGGTGGCGCTAGGGTTCGGGACAGGTGATGGGGCGAGGTGGCGCTAGGGTTCAGAGTGGGAGAGGTGGTGGGGCGAGGTGGCGCTAGGGTTCGGAGAAGGGCAGGTGGTGGCGCGAAGTGGCACTAGGGTTCGGAGCGGGGCAGGTGGTGGCGCGAGGTGGCGCTAGTGTTCAGAGCGGGTCAGGTGGTGGCGCGAGGTGGCGCTAGGGTTCGGAACGGGACAGGTGGTGGCGCGAAGTGGCGCTAGGCAGGGCTAGGGTAGAGGTAGGGCTAGGGCAGGTGGTGGCGCCACCACCATCTCGTCCACATCCCGCTACGAGCTCCACTGTCCTCATCCCGCTGCTCCGCCGCTAGCTCCATCTTCATCCTGCCGCGAGCTCCACCATTCTCATCCCGCCGCGAGCTCCATCCTCATCCATTCTTGTGGTCAATTTGGTGGAGGCAGGGCTGGGGCAGAGGCAGGGCTGGGGCTGGGGCAGAGGAGTTCGTGGTGGAGGCAGGGCTAGGGCAGAGGAGGAGGCGGGGCTAGGGTGGGTCTCGATTTTCTGGAAGTGGTGGACGATAGTGGCGGAGGAAATCTGGAGCCGCTGCAAATTTCTCTGGTTTGGAACACAACATTTCTCTGGTTTGGACGATGAGCATTTCTCTGGTTTGGATGCAGCTGCTCAGGTTTGTTTAGATTATTTTCAAAATTGTTCTAGAAAATTTGTGGCAGAATTGTTCATCTGAAATAGTGGCAGAATTATTCTAGCTGTGGTACTATGGTGACTTGAAGTTGAGCTGCTTGTTTGGAGTAATGTGGTGATCAATTGGTGAGCTACCGGTGGAAGGTGGTCTGGTGGTGGTGGTGGTGGTGGAGGAGGAGGAGTGGTGGGCAGGGGCATTTTTGTCTTTTAAGGGCAAGATGGAAATGGCCAGTTAATAGAAACTAAGGGCAATTTTGTCCTTTTAAGTTCGTATTAGGTTAGAAGGGCAATTTGGTCATTTTCGGTCGGTCCATGGCCGGAAATGACCAGTCAATGCCGGAATAATCACTTCAGGGTTATATTTGCACTTATGTGTAATAGATAGGGTTATATTTGAACTAAAAAATAACTCAGGGTTATATTTGCACTTTCCTCAACATATAGGGTTATATCTGCATATTACCCTAGATAATATTTTGAAACGATTATTTTATTAAAAGCTCTGATATTTCATGCTCTAAAATATAGTACCTCACATTTTTGCTGATTATGAACTTTATCCAGTCTTCAAAATTCAACCCATCAAATATAATTAACGATTCAAGTGATCATAACTTGGTACTAAGACAATATTATGCAACGATTCCTTTTAGAAGGGTTTATGTATTTTCATGCTCTACAACATGGTATCTTATTTATTTTCTTATTAGTAACTTCATCTAATTCCTTAACTTCATTCCATCAAATGTAAATAACGATTCAGGTGGTCATAACTTGATGTTCAGATAATATTTTAAACCCACTTTTTTTAAAAGTTCTTATATTCTCATTCTATACAATATGGTACCCCCTATTTTTGCTGATTATAAACTTAGTTAAATCTCTAAAATTCAACCCATCAGATGAAAAAAACGATACATGTAGTCATAACTTGGTGCTCAGATGATATTTTGTAACGATTCTTTTTCAATATTTTCTTATATTTTCTTGTTCCACAATATGGTGCGTTCCGCGTTTTCTAATTAGTAACTTTATCCTATTTCCGAAATTCATCCCATCAAATGAAAATAACAATTCAGGTGGTCAAAACATGGTGCTCAGATAAAATTTTGTAACGATTCTATTTTGTAATGTTCTTATATATTCATGCTCTAGAATATGGAACCTTGTGTGTTTGCAAATTAGTAACTTCATCTGATTCCCAAAATTCAACTCATCAGATGAAATAACAATACAGGTGGTCATAAGTTGCTATTCAGATAATATTTTGAAACGATTATATTATTAAATGTTCTGATATTTCATGCTCTAAAATATAGTACCTCCCATTTTTGCTGATTATGAACGTTATCTAGTCTTCAAAATTCAACCCATCAAATATAATTAACGATTCAAGTGATCATAACTTGGTCCTAAGACAATATTATGCAACGATTCCTTTTAAAAGGGTTTATGTATTTTCATTCTCTACAACATGGTACCTTATTTATTTTCTTATTAGTGACTTCATCTAATTCCTTAACTTCATTCCATCAAATGTAAATAATGATTCAGGTGGTCATAACTTGATGTTCAGATAATATTTGAAACCCCCTTTTTAAAAAAGTTCTTATATTTTCATTCTATACAATATGGTACCCCCTATTTTTGCTGATTAGAAACTTAGTTAAATCTCTAAAATTCAACCCATCAGATGAAAATAGCGATACATGTAGTCATAACTTGGTCCTCAGATGATATTTTGTAACGATTCTTTTTCAAGATTTTCTTATATTTTCTTGTTCCACAATATGGTGCCTTCCGCGTTTTCTAATTAGTAACTTCATCCTATTTATGAAATTCATCCCGTCAAATGAAAATAACAATTCAGGTAGTCAAAACTTGGTGCTCAGATAATATTTTGTAACGATTCAATTTTGTAAAGTTCTTATATATTCATGCTCTAGAATATGGTACCTTGTGTGTTTGCTAATTAGTAACTTCATATGATTCCCAAAATTCAACTCATCAGATGAAATAACAATACAGGTGGTCATAACTTGCTGTTCAGATAATGTTTAGAAACGATTATTTTATTAAAAGCTCTGATATTTCATGCTCTAATATATGGTACCTCACATTTTTGCTGATTTTAACTTTATCCAGTCTTCAAAATTCAACCCATCAAATATAATTAATGATTCAAGTGATCATAACTTGGTACTAAGACAATATTATGCAACGATTCCTTTTAGAAGGGTTTATGTATTTTCATTCTCTACAACATGGTACCTTATTTATTTTCTTATTAGTAACTTCATCTAATTCCTTAACTTCATTCAACCAAATGTAAATAACGATTCAGTTGGTCATAACTTGATGTTCAGATAATATTTGAAACCCTTTTTTAAAAAAGTTCTTATATTTTCATTCTATACAATATGGTACCCCCTATTTTTGCGGATTAGAAACTTAGTTAAATCTCCAAAATTTAACCCATCAGATGAAAATAACGATACAGGTATTTATAACTTGGTGCTTAGATAATATTTTGTAACGATTCTTTTTCAAGAATTTCTTATATTTTCTTGTTCCACAATATGGTACCTTCCGCGTTTTCTAATTAGTAACTTCATCCTATTTCCGAAATTCATCCCATCAAATGAAAATAACAATTCAGATGGTCATAACTTGGTGCTCAGATAATATTTTGTAACGATTCTATTTATTAAATTCTTATATATTCATGCTCTAGAATATGGTACCTTCTGTGTTTGCTAATTAGTAACATCATCGGATTCCCAAAACTCAACTCATTAAATGAAATAACAATACAAGTGGTCATAACTTGTTGCTCAGATAATATTTTGAAACGATTATTTTATGAAAAGTTCTCATATTTCATGCTCTACAATGTAGTACCTCCCATTTTTGCTGATTATGAACTTTATCAAATCTTCAAAATTCAACCCATCAAATTTGATTAATGATTCAAGTGATCATAACTTGGTACTAAGACAATATTATGCAACGATTCCTTTTAGAAGGGTTTATATATTTTCATGCTCTACAACATGGTGCCTTATTTATTTTCTTATTAGTGACTTCATCTAATTCCTTAACTTCATTCCATCAAATGAAAATAACGATTCAGGTGGTCATAACTTGATGTTCAGATAATATTTGAAACCCTTTTTTAAAAAAGTTCTTATATTTTCATTCTATACAATATGGTATCCCCTATTTTTGCTGATTAGAAACTTAGTTAAATCTCCAAAATCTAACCCATCAGATGAAAATAACGATACAGGTAGTCATAACTTGGTGCCAGATAATATTTTGTAATGATTCTTTTTCAAGAATTTCTTATATTTTCTTGTTCCACAATATGGTACCTTCCGCGTTTTCTAATTAGTGACTTCATCCTATTTCCGATATTCATCCCATCAAATGAAAATCACAATTCAGGTGGTCAAAACTTGGTGCTCATATAATATTTTGTAACAATTCTATTTTGTAATGTTCTTATATATTAATGCTCTAGAATATGGTACCTTGTGTGTTTGCAAATTAGTAACTTCATCTGATTCCCAAAATTCAACTCATCAGATGAAATAACAATACAGGTGGTCAAAACATGCTGTTCAGATAATATTTTGAAACGATTATTTTATTAAAAGTTCTGATATTTCATGCTCTAAAATATAGTACCTCCCAATTTTGCTGATTATGAAATTTATCCAGTCTTCAAAATTCAACCCATCAAATATAATTAACGATTCAAGTGATCATAACTTGGTACTAAGACAATGTTATGCAACGATTCCTTTTAGATGGGTTTATATATTTTCATGCTCTACAACATGGTACCTTATTTATTTTCTTATTAGTAACTTCATCTAATTCCTTAACTTCATTCCATCAAATGTAAATAACGATTCAGGTGGTTATAACTTGATGTTCAGATAATATTTGAAACCCTTTTTAAAAAAAAAAGTTCTTATATTTTCATTCTGTACAATATGGTACCCCATATTTTTGCTGATCAGAAACTTAGTTAAATCTCCAAAATTTAACCCATCAGATGAAAATAACGATACAGGTAGTTATAACTTGGTGCCAGACAATATTTTGTAACGATTATTTTTCAAGAATTTCTTATATTTTCTTGTTCCACAATATGGTACCTTCCGCATTTTCTAATTAGTAACTTCATCCTATTTCTGATATTCATCCCATCAAATGAAAATAACAATTCAGGTGGTCATAACTTGGTGCTCAGATAATATTTTGTAACGGTTCTATTTAGTAATGTTCTTATATATTCATGCTTTAGAATATGGTACCTTGTGTGTTTGCTAATTAGTAACTTCATCTGATTCCCAAAACTCAACTCATCAGATGAAATAACAATACAAGTGGTTATAACTTGTGGCTCAGATAATATTTTGGAACGATTATTTTATGAAAAGTTCTCATATTTCATGCTCTACAATGTAGTACCTCCTATTTTTGCTGATTATGAACTTTATCGAGTCTTCAAAATTCAAGCCATCAAATAAAATTAACGATTCAAGTGATCATAACTTGGTACTAAGACAATATTATGCAACGATTCCTTTTAGAAGGGTTTATATATTTTCATGCTCTACAACATGGTACCTTATTTATTTTCTTATTGGTAACTTCATCTAATTCCTTAACTTCATTCCATCAAATGAAAATAACGATTCAGGTGGTCATAACTTGATGTTTAGATAATATTTGAACCCTTTTTTTTAAAAGTTCCTATATTTTCATTCTGTACAATATGGTACCCCATATTCTTGCTAATTAGAAACTTAGTTAAATCTCTAAAATTCAACCCATCGGATGAAAATAGTGATACATGTAGTCATAACTTGGTGCTCAAATAATATTTTGTAACGATTCTTTTTCAAGATTTTCTTATATTTTCTTGTTCCACAATATGGTGCCTTCCACATTTTCTAATTAGTAACTTCATCCTATTTCTGAAATTCATCCCATCAAATGAAAATAACAATTCAGGTGGTCAAACTCGGTGCTCAGATAATATTTTGTAACGATTCTATTTAGTAAATTCTTATATATTCATGCTCTAGAATATGGTACCATGTGTGTTTGCTAATTTGTAACTTCATCTGATTCCCAAAACACAACTCATCAGATGAAATAACAATACAAGTGGTCATAACTGTTTGCTCAAATAATATTTTGAAACGATTATTTTATTAAAAGTTCTCATAATTCATGCTCTACAATATAGTACCTCCCATTTTTGCTGATTATGAACTTTATCGAGTCTTCAAAATTCAACCCATCAAATATAATTAACGATTCAAGTGATCATAACTTGGTACTAAGACAATATTATGCAACGATTCCTTTTAGAAGGGTTTATATATATTCATGCTCTACAACATGGTACCTTATTTATTTTCTTATTAGTAACTTCATCTAATTCCTGAACTGCATTCCCTCAAATGAAAATAACGATTCAGGTGGTCATAACTTGATGTTTGGATAATATTTGAAACCTTTTTTTTAAAATTTCTTATATTTTCATGCTGTACAATATGGTACCCCCTATTTTTGCCGATTAGAAACTTAGTTAAATCTCCAAAATTTAACCCATCAGATGAAAATAACGATACAGGTAGTTATAACTTGGGGCTTAGATAATATTTTGTAACGATTCTTTTTCAAGAATTTCTTATATTTTCTTGTTCCACAATATGGTACCTTCCGCGTTTTCTAATTAGTAACTTCATCCTATTTCCGAAATTCATCCCATCAAATGAAAATTACAATTCAGATGGTCATAACTTGGAACTCAGATAATATTTTGTAACGATTCTATTTAGTAAATTCTTCTATATTCATGCTCTAGAATATGGTACCTTGTGTGTTTGCTAATTAGTAACTTCATCAGATTCCCAAAACTCAACTCATTAAATGAAATAACAATACAGGTGGTCATAACTTGCTGCTCAGATAATATTTTGAAATGATTATTTTATTAAAAGTTCTCATATTTCATGCTCTGCAATATAGTACCTCCCATTTTTTCTGATTACGAACTTTATCCAGTCTTCAAAATTCAAACCATTAAATATAATTAACGATCCAAGTGATCATAACCTTGTACTAAGACAATATTATGCAACGATTCCTTTTAGAAGGGTTTATATATTTTCATTCTCTACAACATGGTACCTTATTTATTTTCTTATTAGTAACTTCATCTAATTCCTTAACTTCATTCCATCAAATGTAAATAACGATTCAGGTGGTCATAACTTGATGTTCAGATAATATTTGAAACCCCCTTTTTTAAAAAGTTCTTATATTTTCATTCTATACAATATGGTACCCCCTATTTTTGCTGATTAGAAACTTAGTTAAATCTCCAAAATTTAACCCATCAGATGAAAAAAATGATACAGG
This sequence comes from Rubia yunnanensis, assembly GCA_037428765.1. Taxonomy (NCBI): domain Eukaryota; kingdom Viridiplantae; phylum Streptophyta; class Magnoliopsida; order Gentianales; family Rubiaceae; genus Rubia; species Rubia yunnanensis. Next base: position 45,545,391 of record CM075064.1, read on the forward strand.
TAGTCATAACTTGGTGCCAGATAATATTTTGTAACGATTCTTTTTCAAGAATTTCTTATATTTTCTTGTTCCACAATATGGTACCTTCCGCGTTTTCTAATTAGTGACTTCATCCTATTTCCGATATTCATCCCATCAAATGAAAATCACAATTCAGGTGGTCAAAACTTGGTGCTCAGATAATATTTTGTAACGATTCTATTTTGTAATGTTCTTATATATTAATTCTCTAGAATATGGTACCTTGTGTGTTTCAAATTAGTAACTTCATCTGATTCCCAAAATTCAACTCATCAGATGAAATAACAATACAGGTGGTCCTAACTTGCTGTTCAGATAATATTTTGAAACGATTATTTTATTAAAAGCTCTGATATTTCATGCTCTAAAATATAGTACCACACATTTTTGCTGATTATGAACTTTATCCAGTCTTCAAAATTCAACCCATCAAATATAATTAACGATTCAAGTGATCATAACTTCGTACTAAGACAAAATTATGCAACGATTCCTTTTAGAAGGGTTTATGTATTTTCATTCTCTACAACATGGTACCTTATTTATTTTCTTATTAGTAACTTCATCTAATTCCTTAACTTCATTCCATCCAATGTAAATAACGATTCAGGTGGTCATAACTTGATGTTCAGATAATATTTGAAACCCCTTTTTTTTTAAAGTTCTTATATTCTCATTCTATACAATATGGTACCCCCTATTTTTGCTGATTAGAAACTTAGTTAAATCTCTAAAATTCAACCCATCAGATGAAAATAACGATACATGTAGTCATAACTTGGTGCTCAGATGATGTTTTGTAACGATTCTTTTTCAAGATTTTCTTATATTTTCTTGTTCCACAATATGGTTCCTTCTGCGTTTTCTAATTAGTGACTTCATCCTATTTCCGATATTCATCCCATCAAATGAAAATCACAATTCAGGTGGTCAAAACTTGGTGCTCAGATAATATTTTGTAACGATTCTATTTTGTTATGTTCTTATATATTAATGCTCTAGAATATGGTACCTTGTGTGTTTGCCAATTAGTAACTTCATCTGATTCCCAAAATTGAACTCATCAGATGAAATAACAATATAGGTGGTCATAACTTGCTGTTCAGATAATCTTTTGAAACGATTATTTTATTAAAAGCTCTGATATTTCATGCTCTAAAATATAGTACCACACATTTTTGCTGATTATGAACTTTATCCAGTCTTCAAAATTCAACCCATCAAATATAATTAACGATTCAAGTGATCATAACTTCGTACTAAGACAAAATTATGCAACGATTCCTTTTAGAAGGGTTTATGTATTTTCATTCTCTACAACATGGTACCTTATTTATTTTCTTATTAGTAACTTCATCTAATTCCTTAACTTCATTCCATCCAATGTAAATAACGATTCAGGTGGTCATAACTTGATGTTCAGATAATATTTGAAACCCCTTTTTTTTTAAAGTTCTTATATTCTCATTCTATACAATATGGTACCCCCTATTTTTGCTGATTAGAAACTTAGTTAAATCTCTAAAATTCAACCCATCAGATGAAAATAACGATACATGTAGTCATAACTTGGTGCTCAGATGATGTTTTGTAACGATTCTTTTTCAAGATTTTCTTATATTTTCTTGTTCCACAATATGGTTCCTTCCGCGTTTTCTAATTAGTAACTTCATTCTATTTCCGAAATTCAACCCATCAAATGAAAATAACAATTCCGTCAAAACTTGGTGCTCAGATAATATTTTGTAACGATTCAGGTGGTCATAACTTGCTGCTCTGATAATATTTTGAAACGATTATTTTATTAAAATTTCTCATATTTCATACTCTACAATATAGTACCTCCCATTTTTGCTGATTAGGAACTTTATCCAGTCTTCAAAATTCAACCCATCAAATATAATTAACGATCCAAGTGATCATAACTTGGTACTAAGACAATATTATGCAACGATCCCTTTTAGAAGGGTTTATATATTTTCATTCTCTACAACATGGTACCTTATTTATTTTCTTATTAGTAACTTCATCTAATTCCTTAACTTCATTCCATCAAATGAAAATAACGATTCAGGTGGTCATAACTTGATGTTCAGATAATATTTGAAACCCTTTTTTTTAAAAAAAAAGTTCTTATGTTTTCATTCTATACAATATGTTACCCCTTATTTTTGTTGATTAGAAACTTAGTTAAATCTCTAAAATTCAACCCATCAGATGAAAATAACGATACATGTAGTCATAACTTGGTGCTCAGGTAATATTTTGTAACGATTCTTTTTCTAGAATTTCTTATATTTTCTTGTTCCACAATATGGTAACTTCTGCGTTTTCTAATTAGTAACTTCATCCAATTTCCGAAATTCATTCCATCAAATGAAAACAACAATTCAGGTGGTCAAAACTTGGTGCTCAGATAATATTTTGTAACGATTCTATTTAGTAAAGTTCTTATATATTTATGCTCTAGAATATCGTACCTTGTGTGTTTGCTGATTAGTAACTTCATCTGATTCCCAAAATTAAACTCATCCGATGAAATAAAAATACAGGTGGTCATAACATGCTGCTCTGATAATATTTTGAAACGATTATTTTATGAAAAGATCTCATAATTCATGCTCTACAATATAGTACCTCCCATTTTTGCTGATTATGAACTTTATCGAGTCTTCAAAATTCAACCCATCAAATATAATTAACTATCCAAGTGATCATAACTTGGTACTAAGACAATATTCTGCAACGATTCCTTTTAGAAGGGTTTATATATTTTCATGTTCTACAACATGGTACCTTATTTATTTTCTTATTAGTAAGTTCATCTAATTACTTAACTTCATTCCATCAAATGAAAATAACGATTCAGGTGGTCATAACTTGATGTTCAGATAATATTTGAAATCCTTTTTTAAAAAAAAGTTCTTATATTTTCATTCTATACAATATGGTACCCCCCGAATTTTGCTGATTAGAAACTTAGTTAAATCTCTAAAATTCAACGCATCAGATGAAAATAACGATACATGTAGTCATAACTTGGTGCTCAGATAATATTTTGTAACGATTCTTTTTCAAGAATTTCTTATATTTTCTTGTTCCACAATATGGTAGCTTTCGCGTTTTCTAAATAGTAACTTCATCCTATTTATGAAATTCATCCCATCAAATGAAAATAACAATTCAGATGGTCATAACTTTGTGCTCAGATAATATTTTGTAACGATTCTATTTAGTAAATTCTTATAGATTCATGCTCTAGATTAAGTTACCTTGTGTGTTTGCTAATTACTAACTTCATCTGATTCCCAAAACTCAACTCATCAGATGAAATAACAATACAAGTGGTCATAACTATTTGCTCAAATAATATTTTGATATGATTATTTTATGAAAAGTTCTCATAATTCATGCTCTACAATATAGTACCTCCCATTTTTGATGATTATGAACTTTATCGAGTCTTCAAAATTCAACCCATCAAATATAATTAACGATTCAAGTGATCATAACTTGGTACTAAGACAATATTATGCAACGATTCCTTTTAGAAGGGTTTACATATATTCATGCTCTACAACATGGTACCTTATTTATTTTCTTATTGGTAACTTCATCTAATTCCTTAACTTCATTCCATCAAATGAAGTAACGATTCAGGTGGTCATAACTTGATGTTCAGATAATATTTGAAATACTTTTTTTAAAAAGTTCTTATATTTTCATTCTATACAATATGGTACCCCCTATTTTTGCTGATTAGAAACTTAGTTAAATCTCTAAAATTCAACCCTTCAGATGAAAATAACGATACATGTAGTCATAACTTGGTGCTCAGATAATATTTTGTAACGATTCTTTTTCAAGATTTTCTTATATTTTCCTGTTCCACAATATGGTGCCTTCCGCATTTTCTAATTAGTAACTTCATCCTATTTCCGAAATTCATTCCATCAAATGAAAACAACAATTCAGGTGGTCAAAACTTGGTGCTCAGATAATATTTTGTAACGATTCTATTTAGTAAAGTTCTTATATATTCATGCTCTAGAATATGGTACCTTGTGTGTTTGCTAATTAGTAACTTCATCTGATTCCCAAAACACAACTCATCAGATGAAATAACAATACAAGTGGTCATAACTATTTGCTCAAATAATATTTTGAAACGATTATTTTATGAAAAGTTCTCATAATTCATGCTCTACAATATAGTACCTCCCATTTTTGCAGATTATGAACTTTATCGAGTCTTCAAAATTCAACCCATCAAATATAATTAACGATCCAAGTGATCATAACTTGGTACTAAGACAATATTCTGCAACGATTCCTTTTAGAAGGGTTTATATATTTTCATGTTCTACAACATGGTACCTTATTTATTTTCTTATTAGTAACTTCATCTAATTACTTAACTTCATTCCATCAAATGAAAATAACGATTCAGGTGGTCATAACTTGATGTTCAGATAATATTTGAAATCCTTTTTTAAAAAAAAGTTCTTATATTTTCATTCTATACAATATGGTACCCCCGAATTTTGCTGATTAGAAACTTAGTTAAATCTCTAAAATTCAACGCATCAGATGAAAATAACGATACATGTAGTCATAACTTGGTGCTCAGATAATATTTTGTAACGATTCTTTTTCAAGAATTTCTTATATTTTCTTGTTCCACAATATGGTAGCTTTCGCGTTTTCTAAATAGTAACTTCATCCTATTTATGAAATTCATCCCATCAAATGAAAATAACAATTCAGATGGTCATAACTTTGTGCTCAGATAATATTTTGTAACGATTCTATTTAGTAAATTCTTATAGATTCATGCTCTAGATTAAGTTACCTTGTGTGTTTGCTAATTACTAACTTCATCTGATTCCCAAAACTCAACTCATCAGATGAAATAACAATACAAGTGGTCATAACTATTTGCTCAAATAATATTTTGATATGATTATTTTATGAAAAGTTCTCATAATTCATGCTCTACAATATAGTACCTCCCATTTTTGATGATTATGAACTTTATCGAGTCTTCAAAATTCAACCCATCAAATATAATTAACGATTCAAGTGATCATAACTTGGTACTAAGACAATATTATGCAACGATTCCTTTTAGAAGGGTTTACATATATTCATGCTCTACAACATGGTACCTTATTTATTTTCTTATTGGTAACTTCATCTAATTCCTTAACTTCATTCCATCAAATGAAGTAACGATTCAGGTGGTCATAACTTGATGTTCAGATAATATTTGAAATACTTTTTTTAAAAAGTTCTTATATTTTCATTCTATACAATATGGTACCCCCTATTTTTGCTGATTAGAAACTTAGTTAAATCTCTAAAATTCAACCCTTCAGATGAAAATAACGATACATGTAGTCATAACTTGGTGCTCAGATAATATTTTGTAACGATTCTTTTTCAAGATTTTCTTATATTTTCCTGTTCCACAATATGGTGCCTTCCGCATTTTCTAATTAGTAACTTCATCCTATTTCCGAAATTCATTCCATCAAATGAAAACAACAATTCAGGTGGTCAAAACTTGGTGCTCAGATAATATTTTGTAACGATTCTATTTAGTAAAGTTCTTATATATTCATGCTCTAGAATATGGTACCTTGTGTGTTTGCTAATTAGTAACTTCATCTGATTCCCAAAACACAACTCATCAGATGAAATAACAATACAAGTGGTCATAACTATTTGCTCAAATAATATTTTGAAACGATTATTTTATGAAAAGTTCTCATAATTCATGCTCTACAATATAGTACCTCCCATTTTTGCAGATTATGAACTTTATCGAGTCTTCAAAATTCAACCCATCAAATATAATTAACGTTTCAAGTGATCATAACTTGGTACTAAGACAATATTATGCAACGATTCCTTTTAGAAGGGTTTATATATATTCATGCTCTACAACATGGTACCTTATTTATTTTCTTATTAGTAACTTCATCTAATTCCTTAACTTCATTCCCTCAAATGAAAATAACGATTCAGGTGGTCATAACTTGATGTTTGGATAATATTTGAAACCTTTTTTTTTTTAAATTTCTTATATTTTGATCCTATACAATATGGTACCCCCATATTTTTGCTGATTAGAAACTTAGTTAAATCTCCAAAATTTAACCCATCAGATGAAAAATAACGATACAAGTAGTTATAACATGGTGCTCAGATAATATTTTTGTAACGATTCTTTTTCAAGATTTTCTTATATTTTCTTGTTTCAAAATATGGTGCCTTCCGCGTTTTCTAATTAGTAAGTTCATCCTATTTCCGAAATTCATCCCATCAAATGAAAATAACAATTCAGGTGGTCAAAACATGGTGCTCAGATAATATTTTGTAACGATTCTATTTAGTAAAGTTCTTATATATTCATGCTATAGAATATGGTACCTTGTGTGTTTGAGAATTAGTAACTTCATCTGATTCCCAAAATTCAACTCATCAGATGAAATAACAATAAAGGTGGTCATAACTTGCTGCTCTGATAATATTTTGAAACGATTATTTTATTAAAATTTCTCATATTTCATACTCTACAATATAGTACCTCCCATTTTTGCTGATTAGGAACTTTATCCAGTCTTCAAAATTCAACCCATCAAATATAATTAACGATCCAAGTGATCATAACTTGGTACTAAGACAATATTATGCAACGATCCCTTTTAGAAGGGTTTATATATTTTCATTCTCTACAACATGGTACCTTATTTATTTTCTTATTAGTAACTTCATCTAATTCCTTAACTTCATTCCATCAAATGAAAATAACGATTCAGGTGGTCATAACTTGATGTTCAGATAATATTTGAAACCCTTTTTTTTAAAAAAAAAGTTCTTATGTTTTCATTCTATACAATATGTTACCCCTTATTTTTGTTGATTAGAAACTTAGTTAAATCTCTAAAATTCAACCCATCAGATGAAAATAACGATACATGTAGTCATAACTTGGTGCTCAGGTAATATTTTGTAACGATTCTTTTTCTAGAATTTCTTATATTTTCTTGTTCCACAATATGGTAACTTCTGCGTTTTCTAATTAGTAACTTCATCCAATTTCCGAAATTCATTCCATCAAATGAAAACAACAATTCAGGTGGTCAAAACTTGGTGCTCAGATAATATTTTGTAACGATTCTATTTAGTAAAGTTCTTATATATTTATGCTCTAGAATATCGTACCTTGTGTGTTTGCTGATTAGTAACTTCATCTGATTCCCAAAATTAAACTCATCCGATGAAATAAAAATACAGGTGGTCATAACATGCTGCTCTGATAATATTTTGAAACGATTATTTTATGAAAAGATCTCATAATTCATGCTCTACAATATAGTACCTCCCATTTTTGCTGATTATGAACTTTATCGAGTCTTCAAAATTCAACCCATCAAATATAATTAAACTATCCAAGTGATCATAACTTGGTACTAAGACAATATTCTGCAACGATTCCTTTTAGAAGGGTTTATATATTTTCATGTTCTACAACATGGTACCTTATTTATTTTCTTATTAGTAAGTTCATCTAATTACTTAACTTCATTCCATCAAATGAAAATAACGATTCAGGTGGTCATAACTTGATGTTCAGATAATATTTGAAATCCTTTTTTAAAAAAAAGTTCTTATATTTTCATTCTATACAATATGGTACCCCCCGAATTTTGCTGATTAGAAACTTAGTTAAATCTCTAAAATTCAACGCATCAGATGAAAATAACGATACATGTAGTCATAACTTGGTGCTCAGATAATATTTTGTAACGATTCTTTTTCAAGAATTTCTTATATTTTCTTGTTCCACAATATGGTAGCTTTTGCGTTTTCTAAATAGTAACTTCATCCTATTTATGAAATTCATCCCATCAAATGAAAATAACAATTCAGATGGTCATAACTTTGTGCTCAGATAATATTTTGTAACGATTCTATTTAGTAAATTCTTATAGATTCATGCTCTAGATTAAGTTACCTTGTGTGTTTGCTAATTACTAACTTCATCTGATTCCCAAAACTCAACTCATCAGATGAAATAACAATACAAGTGGTCATAACTATTTGCTCAAATAATATTTTGATATGATTATTTTATGAAAAGTTCTCATAATTCATGCTCTACAATATAGTACCCTCCCATTTTTGATGATTATGAACTTTATCGAGTCTTCAAAATTCAACCCATCAAATATAATTAACGATTCAAGTGATCATAACTTGGTACTAAGACAATATTATGCAACGATTCCTTTTAGAAGGGTTTACATATATTCATGCTCTACAACATGGTACCTTATTTATTTTCTTATTGGTAACTTCATCTAATTCCTTAACTTCATTCCATCAAATGAAGTAACGATTCAGGTGGTCATAACTTGATGTTCAGATAATATTTGAAATACTTTTTTTAAAAAGTTCTTATATTTTCATTCTATACAATATGGTACCCCCTATTTTTGCTGATTAGAAACTTAGTTAAATCTCTAAAATTCAACCCTTCAGATGAAAATAACGATACATGTAGTCATAACTTGGTGCTCAGATAATATTTTGTAACGATTCTTTTTCAAGATTTTCTTATATTTTCCTGTTCCACAATATGGTGCCTTCCGCATTTTCTAATTAGTAACTTCATCCTATTTCCGAAATTCATTCCATCAAATGAAAACAACAATTCAGGTGGTCAAAACTTGGTGCTCAGATAATATTTTGTAACGATTCTATTTAGTAAAGTTCTTATATATTCAATGCTCTAGAATATGGTACCTTGTGTGTTTGCTAATTAGTAACTTCATCTGATTCCCAAAACACAACTCATCAGATGAAATAACAATACAAGTGGTCATAACTATTTGCTCAAAATAATATTTTGAAACGATTATTTTATGAAAAGTTCTCATAATTCATGCTCTACAATATAGTACCCTCCCATTTTTGCAGATTATGAACTTTATCGAGTCTTCAAAATTCAACCCATCAAATATAATTAACGATCCAAGTGATCATAACTTGGTACTAAGGACAATATTCTGCAACGATTCCTTTTAGAAGGGTTTATATATTTTCATGTTCTACAACATGGTACCTTATTTATTTTCTTATTAGTAACTTCATCTAATTACTTAACTTCATTCCATCAAATGAAAATAACGATTCAGGTGGTCATAACTTGATGTTCAGATAATATTTGAAATCCTTTTTTTAAAAAAAAGTTCTTATATTTTTCATTCTATACAATATGGTACCCCCCGAATTTTGCTGATTAGAAACTTAGTTAAATCTCTAAAATTCAACGCATCAGATGAAAATAACGATACATGTAGTCATAACTTGGTGCTCAGATAATATTTTGTAACGATTCTTTTTCAAGAATTTCTTATATTTTCTTGTTCCACAATATGGTAGCTTTCCCCGCGTTTTCTAAATAGTAACTTCATCCTATTTATGAAATTCATCCCATCAAATGAAAATAACAATTCAGATGGTCATAACTTTGTGCTCAGATAATATTTTGTAACGATTCTATTTAGTAAATTCTTATAGATTCATGCTCTAGATTAAGTTACCTTGTGTGTTTTGCTAATTACTAACTTCATCTGATTCCCAAAACTCAACTCATCAGATGAAATAACAATACAAGTGGTCATAATTATTTGCTCAAATAATATTTTGATATGATTATTTTATGAAAAGTTCTCATAATTCATGCTCTACAATATAGTACCTCCCATTTTTGATGATTATGAACTTTATCGAGTCTTCAAAATTCAACCCATCAAATATAATTAACGATTCAAGTGATCATAACTTGGTACTAAGACAATATTATGCAACGATTCCTTTTAGAAGGGTTTTACATATATTCATGCTCTACAACATGGTACCTTATTTATTTTCTTATTGGTAACTTCATCTAATTCCTTAACTTCATTCCATCAAATGAAGTAACGATTCAGGTGGTCATAACTTGATGTTCGGATAATATTTGAAAATACTTTTTTTAAAAAGTTTCTTATATTTTCATTCTATACAATAATGGTACCCCCCTATTTTTGCTGATTAGAAATTTAGTTAAATCTCTAAAATTCAACCCTTCAGATGAAAATAACGATACATGTAGTCATAACTTGGTGCTCAGATAATAATTTTGTAACGATTCTTTTTCAAGATTTTCTTATATTTTCCCTGTTCCACAATATGGTGCCTTCATCCTATTTCCGAAATTCATTCCATCAAATGAAAACAACAATTCAGGTGGTCAAAACTTGGTGCTCAGATAATATTTTGTAACGATTCTATTTAGTAAAGTTCTTATATATTCATGCTCTAGAATATGGTACCTTGTGTGTTTGCTAATTAGTAACTTCATCTGATTCCCAAAACACAACTCATCAGATGAAATAACAATACAAGTGGTCATAACTATTTGCTCAAATAATATTTTGAAACGATTATTTTCTGAAAAGTTCTCATAATTCATGCTCTACAATATAGTACCTCCCATTTTTGCAGATTATGAACTTTATCGAGTCTTCAAAATTCAACCCATCAAATATAATTAACGATTCAAGTGATCATAACTTGGTACTAAGACAATATTATGCAACGATTCCTTTTAGAAGGGTTTATATATATTAATGCTCTACAACATGGTACCTTATTTATTTTCTTATTAGTAACTTCATCTAATTCCTTAACTTCATTCCCTCAAATGAAAATAACGATTCAGGTGGTCATAACTTGATGTTTGGATAATATTTGAAACCTTTTTTTTTTAAATTTCTTATATTTTGATCCTATACAATATGGTACCCCATATTTTTGCTGATTAGAAACTTAGTTAAATCTCCAAAATTTAACCCATCAGATGAAAATAACGATACAAGTAGTTATAACATGGTGCTCAGATAATATTTTGTAACGATTCTTTTTCAAGATTTTCTTATATTTTCTTGTTTCAAAATATGGTGCCTTCCGCGTTTTCTAATTAGTAAGTTCATCCTATTTCCGAAATTCATCCCATCAAATGAAAATAACAATTCAGGTGGTCAAAACATGGTGCTCAGATAATATTTTGTAACGATTCTATTTAGTAAAGTTCTTATATATTCATGCTATAGAATATGGTACCTTGTGTGTTTGAGAATTAGAAACTTCATCTGATTCCCAAAATTCAACTCATCAGATGAAATAACAATAAAGGTGGTCATAACTTGCTGCTCTGATAATATTTTGAAACGATTATTTTATTAAAATTTCTCATATTTCATACTCTACAATATAGTACCTCCCATTTTTGCTGATTAGGAACTTTATCCAGTCTTCAAAATTCAACCCATCAAATATAATTAACGATCCAAGTGATCATAACTTGGTACTAAGACAATATTATGCAACGATCCCTTTTAGAAGGGTTTATATATTTTCATTCTCTACAACATGGTACCTTATTTATTTTCTTATTAGTAACTTCATCTAATTCCTTAACTTCATTCCATCAAATGAAAATAACGATTCAGGTGGTCATAACTTGATGTTCAGATAATATTTGAAACCATTTTTTTAAAAAGTTCTTATGTTTTCATTCTGTACAATTTGTTACCCCTCATTTTTGCTGATTAGAAACTTAGTTCAATCTCTAAAATTCAACCCATCAGATGAAAATAACGATACATGTAGTCATAACTTGGTGCTCAGGTAATATCTTGTAACGATTCTTTTTCGAGAATTTCTTATATTTTCTTGTTCCACAATATGGTACCTTCCGCATTTTCTAATTAGTAACTTCATCCTATTTCCGATATTCATCCCATCAAATGAAAATAACAATTCAGGTGGTCAAAACTTGGTGCTCAGATAATATTTTGTAACGATTCTATTTAGTAAAGTTCTTATATATTCATGCTCTAGAATATGGTACCTTGTGTGTTTGCTGATCAGTAACTTCATCTGATTCCCAAAATTAAACTCACCCGATGAAATAAAAATACAGGTGGTCATAACATGCTGCTCTGATAATATTTTGAAACGATTATTTTATGAAAAGATCTCATAATTCTTGCTCTACAATATAGTACCTCCCATTTTTGCTGATTATGAACTTTATCGAGTCTTCAAAATTCAACCCATCAAATATAATTAACGATCCAAGTGATCATAACTTGGTACTAAGACAATATTATGCAACGATTCCTTTTAGAAGGGTTTATATATTTTCATGTTCTACAACATGGTACCTTATTTATTTTCTTATTAGTAACTTCAACCTATTTCCAAAATTCATCCCATCAAAAGAAAATAACGATTCAGGTGGTCATAACTTGATGTTCAGATAATATTTGAAACCCTTTTTTTTATGAAAAGTTCTTATATTTTCATTCTATACAATATGGTACCCCCGAATTTTGCTGATTAGAAACTTAGTTAAATCTATAAAATTCAACGCATCAGATGAAAATAACGATACATGAGTCATAACTTGGTGCACAGATAATATTTTGTAACGATTCTTTTTCAAGAACTTCTTATATTTTCTTGTTCCACAATATGGTAGCTTCCGCGTTTTCTAATTAGTAACTTCATCCTATTTCCGAAATTCATCCCATCAAATGAAAATAACAATTCAGATGGTCATAACTTGGTGCTCAGATAATATTTTGTAACGATTCTATTTAGTAAATTCTTATATATTCATGCTCTAGAATAAGTTACCTTGTGTGTTTGCTAATTACTAACTTCATCTGATTCCCAAAACTCAACTCATCAGATGAAATAACAATACAAGTGGTCATAACTATTTGCTCAAATAATATTTTGATATGATTATTTTATGAAAAGTTCTGATATTTCAAGCTCTACAATATAGTACCTCCCATTTTTGCTGATTATGAAACTTAGTTAAATCTCTAAAATTCAACGCATTAGATGAAAATAACGATACATGTAGTCATAACTTGGTGCTCAGATAATATTTTGTAACGATTCTTTTTCAAGAATTTCTTATATTTTCTTGTTCCACAATATGGTAGCTTCCGCGTTTTCTAATTAGTAACTTCATCCTATTTCCGATATTCATCCCATCAAATGAAAATAACAATTCAGGTGGTCAAAACTTGGTGCTCAGGTAATATTTTGTAACGATCCTATTTAGTAAAGTTCTTATATATTCATGCTCTAGAATATGGTACCTTGTGTGTTTACTGATTAGTAACTTCATCTGATTCCCAAAATTAAACTCACCCGATGAAATAAAAATACAGGTGGTCATAACATGCTGCTCTGATAATATTTTGAAACGATTATTTTATGAAAAGATCTCATAATTCATGCTCTACAATATGGTAGCTTTCGCGTTTTCTAAATAGTAACTTCATCCTATTTATGAAATTCATCCCATCAAATGAAAATAACAATTCAGATGGTCATAACTTTGTGCTCAGATAATATTTTGTAACGATTCTATTTAGTAAATTCTTATAGATTCATGCTCTAGATTAAGTTACCTTGTGTGTTTGCTAATTACTAACTTCATCTGATTCCCAAAACTCAACTCATCAGATGAAATAACAATACAAGTGGTCATAACTATTTGCTCAAATAATATTTTGATATGATTATTTTATGAAAAGTTCTCATAATTCATGCTCTACAATATAGTACCTCCCATTTTTGATGATTATGAACTTTATCGAGTCTTCAAAATTCAACCCATCAAATATAATTAACGATTCAAGTGATCATAACTTGGTACTAAGACAATATTATGCAACGATTCCTTTTAGAAGGGTTTACATATATTCATGCTCTACAACATGGTACCTTATTTATTTTCTTATTGGTAACTTCATCTAATTCCTTAACTTCATTCCATCAAATGAAGTAACGATTCAGGTGGTCATAACTTGATGTTCAGATAATATTTGAAATACTTTTTTTAAAAAGAAGTTCTTATATTTTCATTCTATACAATATGGTACCCCCTATTTTTGCTGATTAGAAACTTAGTTAAATCTCTAAAATTCAACCCTTCAGATGAAAATAACGATACATGTAGTCATAACTTGGTGCTCAGATAATATTTTGTAACGATTCTTTTTCAAGATTTTCTTATATTTTCCTGTTCCACAATATGGTGCCTTCCGCATTTTCTAATTAGTAACTTCATCCTATTTCCGAAATTCATTCCATCAAATGAAAACAACAATTCAGGTGGTCAAAACTTGGTGCTCAGATAATATTTTGTAACGATTCTATTTAGTAAAGTTCTTATATATTCATGCTCTAGAATATGGTACCTTGTGTGTTTGCTAATTAGTAACTTCATCTGATTCCCAAAACACAACTCATCAGATGAAATAACAATACAAGTGGTCATAACTATTTGCTCAAATAATATTTTGAAACGATTATTTTATGAAAAGTTCTCATAATTCATGCTCTACAATATAGTACCTCCCATTTTTGCAGATTATGAACTTTATCGAGTCTTCAAAATTCAACCCATCAAATATAATTAACGATTCAAGTGATCATAACTTGGTACTAAGACAATATTATGCAACGATTCCTTTTAGAAGGGTTTATATATATTCATGCTCTACAACATGGTACCTTATTTATTTTCTTATTAGTAACTTCATCTAATTCCTTAACTTCATTCCCTCAAATGAAAATAACGATTCAGGTGGTCATAACTTGATGTTTGGATAATATTTGAAACCTTTTTTTAAAAAATTTCTTATATTTTGATCCTATACAATATGGTACCCCATATTTTTGCTGATTAGAAACTTAGTTAAATCTCCAAAATTTAACCCATCAGATGAAAATAACGATACAAGTAGTTATAACATGGTGCTCAGATAATATTTTGTAACGATTCTTTTTCAAGATTTTCTTATATTTTCTTGTTTCAAAATATGGTGCCTTCCGCGTTTTCTAATTAGTAAGTTCATCCTATTTCCGAAATTCATCCCATCAAATGAAAATAACAATTCAGGTGGTCAAAACATGGTGCTCAGATAATATTTTGTAACGATTCTATTTAGTAAAGTTCTTATATATTCATGCTATAGAATATGGTACCTTGTGTGTTTGAGAATTAGTAACTTCATCTGATTCCCAAAATTCAACTCATCAGATGAAATAACAATAAAGGTGGTCATAACTTGCTGCTCTGATAATATTTTGAAACGATTATTTTATTAAAATTTCTCATATTTCATACTCTACAATATAGTACCTCCCATTTTTGCTGATTAGGAACTTTATCCAGTCTTCAAAATTCAACCCATCAAATATAATTAACGATCCAAGTGATCATAACTTGGTACTAAGACAATATTATGCAACGATCCCTTTTAGAAGGGTTTATATATTTTCATTCTCTACAACATGGTACCTTATTTATTTTCTTATTAGTAACTTCATCTAATTCCTTAACTTCATTCCATCAAATGAAAATAACGATTCAGGTGGTCATAACTTGATGTTCAGATAATATTTGAAACCCTTTTTTTTAAAAAAAAAGTTCTTATGTTTTCATTCTATACAATATGTTACCCCTTATTTTTGTTGATTAGAAACTTAGTTAAATCTCTAAAATTCAACCCATCAGATGAAAATAACGATACATGTAGTCATAACTTGGTGCTCAGGTAATATTTTGTAACGATTCTTTTTCTAGAATTTCTTATATTTTCTTGTTCCACAATATGGTAACTTCTGCGTTTTCTAATTAGTAACTTCATCCAATTTCCGAAATTCATTCCATCAAATGAAAACAACAATTCAGGTGGTCAAAACTTGGTGCTCAGATAATATTTTGTAACGATTCTATTTAGTAAAGTTCTTATATATTTATGCTCTAGAATATCGTACCTTGTGTGTTTGCTGATTAGTAACTTCATCTGATTCCCAAAATTAAACTCATCCGATGAAATAAAAATACAGGTGGTCATAACATGCTGCTCTGATAATATTTTGAAACGATTATTTTATGAAAAGATCTCATAATTCATGCTCTACAATATAGTACCTCCCATTTTTGCTGATTATGAACTTTATCGAGTCTTCAAAATTCAACCCATCAAATATAATTAACTATCCAAGTGATCATAACTTGGTACTAAGACAATATTCTGCAACGATTCCTTTTAGAAGGGTTTATATATTTTCATGTTCTACAACATGGTACCTTATTTATTTTCTTATTAGTAAGTTCATCTAATTACTTAACTTCATTCCATCAAATGAAAATAACGATTCAGGTGGTCATAACTTGATGTTCAGATAATATTTGAAATCCTTTTTTAAAAAAAAGTTCTTATATTTTCATTCTATACAATATGGTACCCCCGAATTTTGCTGATTAGAAACTTAGTTAAATCTCTAAAATTCAACGCATCAGATGAAAATAACGATACATGTAGTCATAACTTGGTGCTCAGATAATATTTTGTAACGATTCTTTTTCAAGAATTTCTTATATTTTCTTGTTCCACAATATGGTAGCTTTCGCGTTTTCTAAATAGTAACTTCATCCTATTTATGAAATTCATCCCATCAAATGAAAATAACAATTCAGATGGTCATAACTTTGTGCTCAGATAATATTTTGTAACGATTCTATTTAGTAAATTCTTATAGATTCATGCTCTAGATTAAGTTACCTTGTGTGTTTGCTAATTACTAACTTCATCTGATTCCCAAAACTCAACTCATCAGATGAAATAACAATACAAGTGGTCATAACTATTTGCTCAAATAATATTTTGATATGATTATTTTATGAAAAGTTCTCATAATTCATGCTCTACAATATAGTACCTCCCATTTTTGATGATTATGAACTTTATCGAGTCTTCAAAATTCAACCCATCAAATATAATTAACGATTCAAGTGATCATAACTTGGTACTAAGACAATATTATGCAACGATTCCTTTTAGAAGGGTTTACATATATTCATGCTCTACAACATGGTACCTTATTTATTTTCTTATTGGTAACTTCATCTAATTCCTTAACTTCATTCCATCAAATGAAGTAACGATTCAGGTGGTCATAACTTGATGTTCAGATAATATTTGAAATACTTTTTTTAAAAAGTTCTTATATTTTCATTCTATACAATATGGTACCCCCTATTTTTGCTGATTAGAAACTTAGTTAAATCTCTAAAATTCAACCCTTCAGATGAAAATAACGATACATGTAGTCATAACTTGGTGCTCAGATAATATTTTGTAACGATTCTTTTTCAAGATTTTCTTATATTTTCCTGTTCCACAATATGGTGCCTTCCGCATTTTCTAATTAGTAACTTCATCCTATTTCCGAAATTCATTCCATCAAATGAAAACAACAATTCAGGTGGTCAAAACTTGGTGCTCAGATAATATTTTGTAACGATTCTATTTAGTAAAGTTCTTATATATTCATGCTCTAGAATATGGTACCTTGTGTGTTTGCTAATTAGTAACTTCATCTGATTCCCAAAACACAACTCATCAGATGAAATAACAATACAAGTGGTCATAACTATTTGCTCAAATAATATTTTGAAACGATTATTTTATGAAAAGTTCTCATAATTCATGCTCTACAATATAGTACCTCCCATTTTTGCAGATTATGAACTTTATCGAGTCTTCAAAATTCAACCCATCAAATATAATTAACGATCCAAGTGATCATAACTTGGTACTAAGACAATATTATGCAACGATTCCTTTTAGAAGGGTTTATATATTTTCATGTTCTACAACATGGTACCTTATTTATTTTCTTATTAGTAACTTCATCTAATTACTTAACTTCATTCCATCAAATGAAAATAACGATTCAGGTGGTCATAACTTGATGTTCAGATAATATTTGAAATCCTTTTTTAAAAAAAAGTTCTTATATTTTCATTCTATACAATATGGTACCCCCGAATTTTGCTGATTAGAAACTTAGTTAAATCTCTAAAATTCAACGCATCAGATGAAAATAACGATACATGTAGTCATAACTTGGTGCTCAGATAATATTTTGTAACGATTCTTTTTCAAGAATTTCTTATATTTTCTTGTTCCACAATATGGTAGCTTTCGCGTTTTCTAAATAGTAACTTCATCCTATTTATGAAATTCATCCCATCAAATGAAAATAACAATTCAGATGGTCATAACTTTGTGCTCAGATAATATTTTGTAACGATTCTATTTAGTAAATTCTTATAGATTCATGCTCTAGATTAAGTTACCTTGTGTGTTTGCTAATTACTAACTTCATCTGATTCCCAAAACTCAACTCATCAGATGAAATAACAATACAAGTGGTCATAACTATTTGCTCAAATAATATTTTGATATGATTATTTTATGAAAAGTTCTCATAATTCATGCTCTACAATATAGTACCTCCCATTTTTGATGATTATGAACTTTATCGAGTCTTCAAAATTCAACCCATCAAATATAATTAACGATTCAAGTGATCATAACTTGGTACTAAGACAATATTATGCAACGATTCCTTTTAGAAGGGTTTACATATATTCATGCTCTACAACATGGTACCTTATTTATTTTCTTATTGGTAACTTCATCTAATTCCTTAACTTCATTCCATCAAATGAAGTAACGATTCAGGTGGTCATAACTTGATGTTCAGATAATATTTGAAATACTTTTTTTAAAAAGTTCTTATATTTTCATTCTATACAATATGGTACCCCCTATTTTTGCTGATTAGAAACTTAGTTAAATCTCTAAAATTCAACCCTTCAGATGAAAATAACGATACATGTAGTCATAACTTGGTGCTCAGATAATATTTTGTAACGATTCTTTTTCAAGATTTTCTTATATTTTCCTGTTCCACAATATGGTGCCTTCCGCATTTTCTAATTAGTAACTTCATCCTATTTCCGAAATTCATTCCATCAAATGAAAACAACAATTCAGGTGGTCAAAACTTGGTGCTCAGATAATATTTTGTAACGATTCTATTTAGTAAAGTTCTTATATATTCATGCTCTAGAATATGGTACCTTGTGTGTTTGCTAATTAGTAACTTCATCTGATTCCCAAAACACAACTCATCAGATGAAATAACAATACAAGTGGTCATAACTATTTGCTCAAATAATATTTTGAAACGATTATTTTATGAAAAGTTCTCATAATTCATGCTCTACAATATAGTACCTCCCATTTTTGCAGATTATGAACTTTATCGAGTCTTCAAAATTCAACCCATCAAATATAATTAACGATTCAAGTGATCATAACTTGGTACTAAGACAATATTATGCAACGATTCCTTTTAGAAGGGTTTATATATATTAATGCTCTACAACATGGTACCTTATTTATTTTCTTATTAGTAACTTCATCTAATTCCTTAACTTCATTCCCTCAAATGAAAATAACGATTCAGGTGGTCATAACTTGATGTTTGGATAATATTTGAAACCTTTTTTTTTAAAATTTCTTATATTTTGATCCTATACAACATGGTACCCCATATTTTTGCTGATTAGAAACATAGTTAAATCTCCAAAATTTAACCCATCAGATGAAAATAACGATACAAGTAGTTATAACATGGTGCTCAGATAATATTTTGTAACGATTCTTTTTCAAGATTTTCTTATATTTTCTTGTTTCAAAATATGGTGCCTTCCGCGTTTTCTAATTAGTAAGTTCATCCTATTTCCGAAATTCATCCCATCAAATGAAAATAACAATTCAGGTGGTCAAAACATGGTGCTCAGATAATATTTTGTAACGATTCTATTTAGTAAAGTTCTTATATATTCATGCTATAGAATATGGTACCTTGTGTGTTTGAGAATTAGAAACTTCATCTGATTCCCAAAATTCAACTCATCAGATGAAATAACAATAAAGGTGGTCATAACTTGCTGCTCTGATAATATTTTGAAACGATTATTTTATTAAAATTTCTCATATTTCATACTCTACAATATAGTACCTCCCATTTTTGCTGATTAGGAACTTTATCCAGTCTTCAAAATTCAACCCATCAAATATAATTAACGATCCAAGTGATCATAACTTGGTACTAAGACAATATTATGCAACGATCCCTTTTAGAAGGGTTTATATATTTTCATTCTCTACAACATGGTACCTTATTTATTTTCTTATTAGTAACTTCATCTAATTCCTTAACTTCATTCCATCAAATGAAAATAACGATTCAGGTGGTCATAACTTGATGTTCAGATAATATTTGAAACCATTTTTTTAAAAAGTTCTTATGTTTTCATTCTGTACAATATGTTACCCCTCATTTTTGCTGATTAGAAACTTAGTTCAATCTCTAAAATTCAACCCATCAGATGAAAATAACGATACATGTAGTCATAACTTGGTGCTCAGGTAATATCTTGTAACGATTCTTTTTCGAGAATTTCTTATATTTTCTTGTTCCACAATATGGTACCTTCCGCAATTTCTAATTAGTAACTTCATCCTATTTCCGATATTCATCCCATCAAATGAAAATAACAATTCAGGTGGTCAAAACTTGGTGCTCAGATAATATTTTGTAACGATTCTATTTAGTAAAGTTCTTATATATTCATGCTCTAGAATATGGTACCTTGTGTGTTTGCTGATCAGTAACTTCATCTGATTCCCAAAATTAAACTCACCCGATGAAATAAAAATACAGGTGGTCATAACATGCTGCTCTGATAATATTTTGAAACGATTATTTTATGAAAAGATCTCATAATTCTTGCTCTACAATATAGTACCTCCCATTTTTGCTGATTATGAACTTTATCGAGTCTTCAAAATTCAACCCATCAAATATAATTAACGATCCAAGTGATCATAACTTGGTACTAAGACAATATTATGCAACGATTCCTTTTAGAAGGGTTTATATATTTTCATGTTCTACAACATGGTACCTTATTTATTTTCTTATTAGTAACTTCAACCTATTTCCAAAATTCATCCCATCAAAAGAAAATAACGATTCAGGTGGTCATAACTTGATGTTCAGATAATATTTGAAACCCTTTTTTTTATGAAAAGTTCTTATATTTTCATTCTATACAATATGGTACCCCCGAATTTTGCTGATTAGAAACTTAGTTAAATCTATAAAATTCAACGCATCAGATGAAAATAACGATACATGAGTAATAACTTGGTGCACAGATAATATTTTGTAACGATTCTTTTTCAAGAACTTCTTATATTTTCTTGTTCCACAATATGGTAGCTTCCGCGTTTTCTAATTAGTAACTTCATCCTATTTCCGAAATTCATCCCATCAAATGAAAATAACAATTCAGATGGTCATAACTTGGTGCTCAGATAATATTTTGTAACGATTCTATTTAGTAAATTCTTATATATTCATGCTCTAGAATAAGTTACCTTGTGTGTTTGCTAATTACTAACTTCATCTGATTCCCAAAACTCAACTCATCAGATGAAATAACAATACAAGTGGTCATAACTATTTGCTCAAATAATATTTTGATATGATTATTTTATGAAAAGTTCTGATATTTCAAGCTCTACAATATAGTACCTCCCATTTTTGCTGATTATGAAACTTAGTTAAATCTCTAAAATTCAACGCATCAGATGAAAATAACGATACATGTAGTCATAACTTGGTGCTCAGATAATATTTTGTAACGATTCTTTTTCAAGAATTTCTTATATTTTCTTGTTCCACAATATGGTAGCTTCCGCGTTTTCTAATTAGTAACTTCATCCTATTTCCGATATTCATCCCATCAAATGAAAATAACAATTCAGGTGGTCAAAACATGGTGCTCAGGTAATATTTTGTAACGATCCTATTTAGTAAAGTTCTTATATATTCATGCTCTAGAATATGGTACCTTGTGTGTTTACTGATTAGTAACTTCATCTGATTCCCAAAATTAAACTCACCCGATGAAATAAAAATACAGGTGGTCATAACATGCTGCTCTGATAATATTTTGAAACGATTATTTTATGAAAAGATCTCATAATTCATGCTCTACAATATAGTACCTCCCATTTTTGCTGATTATGAACTTTATCGAGTCTTCAAAATTCAACCCATCAAATATAATTAACGATCCAAGTGATCATAACTTGGTACTAAGACAATATTATGCAACGATTCCTTTTAGAAGGGTTTATATATTTTCATGTTCTACAACATGGTACCTTATTTATTTTCTTATTAGTAACTTCAACCTATTTCCGAAATTCATCCCATCAAATGAAAATAACGATTCAGGTGGTCATAACTTGATGTTCAGATAATATTTGAAACCCTTTTTTTCTGAAAAGTTCTTATATTTTCATTCTATACAATATGGTACCCCCGAATTTTGCTGATTAGAAACTTAGTTAAATCTCTAAAATTCAACGCATCAGATGAAAATAACGATACATGTAGTCATAACTTGGTGCTCAGATAATATTTTGTAACGATTCTTTTTCAAGAATTTCTTATATTTTCTTGTTCCACAATATGGTAGCTTCCGCGTTTTCTAATTAGTAACTTCATCCTATTTCCGAAATTCATCCCATCAAATGAAAATAACAATTCAGGTGGTCAAAACATGGTGGTCAGATAATATTTTGTAACCATTCTATTTAGTAAAGTTCTTATATATTCATGCTCTAGATTATGGTACCTTGTGTGTTTGTTAAATAGTAACTTCATCTGATTCCCAAAATTCAACTCATCAGATGAAATTACAATACAGGTGGTCATAACTTGCTGCTCAGATAATATTTTGAAATGATTATTTTAATAAAATTTCTCATATTTCATGCTCTACAATATAGTACCTCCCATTTTTGCTGATTAGGAACTTTATCCAGTCTTCATAATTCAACCTATCAAATATAATTAACGATCCAAGTGATCATAACTTGGTACTAAGACAATATTATGCAACGATTCCTTTTAGAAGGGTTTATATATTTTCATTCTCTACAACATGGTATCTTATTTATTTTCTTATTAGTAACTTCACCTAATTCCTTAACTTCATTCCATCAAATGAAAATAACGATTCAGGTGGTCATAACTTGATGATCAGATAATATTTGAAACCATTTTTTTTAAAAGTTCTTATATTTTCATTCTGTACAATATGGTACCTCTTAATTTTGCTGATTAGAAACTTAGTTAAATCTCTAAAATTCAACCCATCAGATGAAAATAACAATACATGTAGTCATAACTTGGTGCTCAGATAATATTTTGTAACGATTCTTTATCAATATTTTCTGATATTTTAGTGTTCCACAATATGGTCCCTTCCGCGTTTTCTAATTAGTAACTTCATCCTATTTCTGAAATTCATCCCATAAGATGAAAATAACAATTCAGGTGGTCAAAACATGGTGCTTAGATAATATTTTGTAACGATTCTATTTAGTCGAGTTCTTTTATATTCATGCTCTAGAATATGGTACCTTGTGTGTTTGCTAATTAGTAACTTCCTCTGATTCCCAAAATTCAATTCATCAGATGAAATAACAATACAGGTGGTCATAACTTGCTGCTCAGATAATATTTTGAAACGATTATTTTATTAAAAGTTCTCATATTTCATGCTCTGCAATATAGTACCTCCCATTTTGGCTCATTATGAACTTTATCCAGTCTTCAAAATTCAACCCATCAAATATAATTAACGATCCAAGTGATCATATCTTGGTACTAAGACAATATTATGCAACGATTCCTTTTAGAAGGGTTTATATATTTTCATGCTCTACAACGTGGTACCTTATTTATTTTCTTATAAGTAACTTCATCTAATTCCTTAACTTCATTCCATCCAATGAAAATAACGATTCAGGTGGTCATAACTTGATGTTTGGATAATATTTGAAACCTTTTTTTTTAAAAATTTCTTATATTTTGATCCTATACAATATGGTACCCCATATTTTTGCTGATTAGAAACTTAGTTAAATCTCCAAAATTTAACCCATCAGATGAAAATAACGATACAAGTAGTTATAACATGGTGCTCAGATAATATTTTGTAACGATTCTTTTTCAAGATTTTCTTATATTTTCTTGTTTCAAAATATGGTGCCTTCCGCGTTTTCTAATTAGTAAGTTCATCCTATTTCCGAAATTCATCCCATCAAATGAAAATAACAATTCAGGTGGTCAAAACATGGTGCTCAGATAATATTTTGTAACGATTCTATTTAGTAAAGTTCTTATATATTCATGCTATAGAATATGGTACCTTGTGTGTTTGAGAATTAGAAACTTCATCTGATTCCCAAAATTCAACTCATCAGATGAAATAACAATAAAGGTGGTCATAACTTGCTGCTCTGATAATATTTTGAAACGATTATTTTATTAAAATTTCTCATATTTCATACTCTACAATATAGTACCTCCCATTTTTGCTGATTAGGAACTTTATCCAGTCTTCAAAATTCAACCCATCAAATATAATTAACGATCCAAGTGATCATAACTTGGTACTAAGACAATATTATGCAACGATCCCTTTTAGAAGGGTTTATATATTTTCATTCTCTACAACATGGTACCTTATTTATTTTCTTATTAGTAACTTCATCTAATTCCTTAACTTCATTCCATCAAATGAAAATAACGATTCAGGTGGTCATAACTTGATGTTCAGATAATATTTGAAACCATTTTTTTAAAAAGTTCTTATGTTTTCATTCTGTACAATATGTTACCCCTTATTTTTGCTGATTAGAAACTTAGTTAAATCTCTAAAATTCAACCCATCAGATGAAAATAACGATACATGTAGTCATAACTTGGTGCTCAGGTAATATTTTGTAACGATTCTTTTTCGAGAATTTCTTATATTTTCTTGTTCCACAATATGGTACCTTCCGCATTTTCTAATTAGTAACTTCATCCTATTTCCGATATTCATCCCATCAAATGAAAATAACAATTCAGGTGGTCAAAACTTGGTGCTCAGATAATATTTTGTAACGATTCTATTTAGTAAAGTTCTTATATATTCATGCTCTAGAATATGGTACCTTGTGTGTTTGCTGATCAGTAACTTCATCTGATTCCCAAAATTAAACTCACCCGATGAAATAAAAATACAGGTGGTCATAACATGCTGCTCTGATAATATTTTGAAACGATTATTTTATGAAAAGATCTCATAATTCTTGCTCTACAATATAGTACCTCCCATTTTTGCTGATTATGAACTTTATCGAGTCTTCAAAATTCAACCCATCAAATATAATTAACGATCCAAGTGATCATAACTTGGTACTAAGACAATATTATGCAACGATTCCTTTTAGAAGGGTTTATATATTTTCATGTTCTACAACATGGTACCTTATTTATTTTCTTATTAGTAACTTCAACCTATTTCCAAAATTCATCCCATCAAATGAAAATAACGATTCAGGTGGTCATAACTTGATGTTCAGATAATATTTGAAACCCTTTTTTTTATGAAAAGTTCTTATATTTTCATTCTATACAATATGGTACCCCCGAATTTTGCTGATTAGAAACTTAGTTAAATCTATAAAATTCAACGCATCAGATGAAAATAACGATACATGAGTCATAACTTGGTGCACAGATAATATTTTGTAACGATTCTTTTTCAAGAACTTCTTATATTTTCTTGTTCCACAATATGGTAGCTTCCGCGTTTTCTAATTAGTAACTTCATCCTATTTCCGAAATTCATCCCATCAAATGAAAATAACAATTCAGATGGTCATAACTTGGTGCTCAGATAATATTTTGTAACGATTCTATTTAGTAAATTCTTATATATTCATGCTCTAGAATAAGTTACCTTGTGTGTTTGCTAATTACTAACTTCATCTGATTCCCAAAACTCAACTCATCAGATGAAATAACAATACAAGTGGTCATAACTATTTGCTCAAATAATATTTTGATATGATTATTTTATGAAAAGTTCTGATATTTCAAGCTCTACAATATAGTACCTCCCATTTTTGCTGATTATGAAACTTAGTTAAATCTCTAAAATTCAACGCATCAGATGAAAATAACGATACATGTAGTCATAACTTGGTGCTCAGATAATATTTTGTAACGATTCTTTTTCAAGAATTTCTTATATTTTCTTGTTCCACAATATGGTAGCTTCCGCGTTTTCTAATTAGTAACTTCATCCTATTTCCGATATTCATCCCATCAAATGAAAATAACAATTCAGGTGGTCAAAACTTGGTGCTCAGGTAATATTTTGTAACGATCCTATTTAGTAAAGTTCTTATATATTCATGCTCTAGAATATGGTACCTTGTGTGTTTACTGATTAGTAACTTCATCTGATTCCCAAAATTAAACTCACCCGATGAAATAAAAATACAGGTGGTCATAACATGCTGCTCTGATAATATTTTGAAACGATTATTTTATGAAAAGATCTCATAATTCATGCTCTACAATATAGTACCTCCCATTTTTGCTGATTATGAACTTTATCGAGTCTTCAAAATTCAACCCATCAAATATAATTAACGATCCAAGTGATCATAACTTGGTACTAAGACAATATTATGCAACGATTCCTTTTAGAAGGGTTTATATATTTTCATGTTCTACAACATGGTACCTTATTTATTTTCTTATTAGTAACTTCAACCTATTTCCGAAATTCATCCCATCAAATGAAAATAACGATTCAGGTGGTCATAACTTGATGTTCAGATAATATTTGAAACCCTTTTTTTCTGAAAAGTTCTTATATTTTCATTCTATACAATATGGTACCCCCGAATTTTGCTGATTAGAAACTTAGTTAAATCTCTAAAATTCAACGCATCAGATGAAAATAACGATACATGTAGTCATAACTTGGTGCTCAGATAATATTTTGTAACGATTCTTTTTCAAGAATTTCTTATATTTTCTTGTTCCACAATATGGTAGCTTCCGCGTTTTCTAATTAGTAACTTCATCCTATTTCCGAAATTCATCCCATCAAATGAAAATAACAATTCAGGTGGTCAAAACATGGTGGTCAGATAATATTTTGTAACCATTCTATTTAGTAAAGTTCTTATATATTCATGCTCTAGATTATGGTACCTTGTGTGTTTGTTAAATAGTAACTTCATCTGATTCCCAAAATTCAACTCATCAGATGAAATTACAATACAGGTGGTCATAACTTGCTGCTCAGATAATATTTTGAAATGATTATTTTAATAAAATTTCTCATATTTCATGCTCTACAATATAGTACCTCCCATTTTTGCTGATTAGGAACTTTATCCAGTCTTCATAATTCAACCTATCAAATATAATTAACGATCCAAGTGATCATAACTTGGTACTAAGACAATATTATGCAACGATTCCTTTTAGAAGGGTTTATATATTTTCATTCTCTACAACATGGTATCTTATTTATTTTCTTATTAGTAACTTCACCTAATTCCTTAACTTCATTCCATCAAATGAAAATAACGATTCAGGTGGTCATAACTTGATGATCAGATAATATTTGAAACCATTTTTTTTAAAAGTTCTTATATTTTCATTCTGTACAATATGGTACCTCTTAATTTTGCTGATTAGAAACTTAGTTAAATCTCTAAAATTCAACCCATCAGATGAAAATAACAATACATGTAGTCATAACTTGGTGCTCAGATAATATTTTGTAACGATTCTTTATCAATATTTTCTTATATTTTAGTGTTCCACAATATGGTCCCTTCCGCGTTTTCTAATTAGTAACTTCATCCTATTTCTGAAATTCATCCCATCAGATGAAAATAACAATTCAGGTGGTCAAAACATGGTGCTCAGATAATATTTTGTAACGATTCTATTTAGTCGAGTTCTTATATATTCATGCTCTAGAATATGGTACCTTGTGTGTTTGCTAATTAGTAACTTCCTCTGATTCCCAAAATTCAATTCATCAGATGAAATAACAATACAGGTGGTCATAACTTGCTGCTCAGATAATATTTTGAAACGATTATTTTATTAAAAGTTCTCATATTTCATGCTCTGCAATATAGTACCTCCCATTTTGGCTCATTATGAACTTTATCCAGTCTTCAAAATTCAACCCATCAAATATAATTAACGATCCAAGTGATCATATCTTGGTACTAAGACAATATTATGCAACGATTCCTTTTAGAAGGGTTTATATATTTTCATGCTCTACAACGTGGTACCTTATTTATTTTCTTATAAGTAACTTCATCTAATTCCTTAACTTCATTCCATCCAATGAAAATAACGATTCAGGTGGTCATAACTTGATGTTCAGATAATATTTGAAACCTTTTTTTAAAAGTTCTTATATTTTGATTCTATACAATATGGTACCCCCTATTTTTGCTGATTAGAAACTTAGTTAAATCTCCAAAATTTAACCCATCTGATGAAAATAACTATACAGGTAGTTATAACTTGGTGCTCAGATAATATTTTGTAATGATTCTTTTTCATGTTTTTCTTATATTTTCTTGTTTCACAATATGGTGCCTTCCGCGTTTTCTAATTAGTAACTTCATCCTATTTCCGAAATTCATCCCATCAAATGAAAATAACAATTCAGGTGGTCAAAACTTGGTGCTCAGATAATATTTTGAAACCATTCTATTTAGCAAAGTTCTTATACATTCATGATCTAGATTATGGTACCTTGTGTGTTTGCTAATTAGTAACTTCATCTGATTCCCAAAATTCAACTCATCAGATGAAATAACAATACAGGTGGTCATAACTTGCAGCTCAGAGAATATTTTGAAACGATTATTTTATTAAAATTTCTCATATTTCATGCTCTACAATATAGTACCTCCCATTATTGCTGATTAGGAACTTTATCCAGTCTTCAAAATTCAACCCATCAAATATAATTAACGATCCAAGTGATCATAACTTGGTACTAAGACAACATTATGCAACGATTCCTTTTAGAAGGGTTTATATATTTTTATTCGCTACAACATGGTACCTTATTTATTTTCTTATTAGTAACTTCATCTAATTCCTTAACTTCATTCCATCAAATGAAAATAACAATTCAGGTGGTCATAACTTGATGTTCAGATAATATTTGAAACCTTTTTTTTAAAAGTTCCTATATTTTCATTCTATACAATATGGTACCCCCTATTTTAGCTGATTAGAAACTTAGTTAAATCTCCAAAATTTAACCCATCAGATGAAAATAACGATACATGTGGTTATGACTTGGTGCTCAGAGAATATTTTGTAACGATTCTTTTTCAAGAATTTGTTGTATTTTCTTGTTCCACAATATGGTAGCTTCCGCGTTTTCTAATTAGTAACTTCATCCTATTTCCGAAATTCATCCCATCAAATGAAAATAACAATTCAGGTGGTCAAAACTTGGTGTTCAGATAATATTTTGTAACGATTCTATTTGGTAAAGTTCTTATATATTCATGCTCTAGATTATGGTACCTTGTGTGTTTGCTAATTAGTAACTTCCTCTGATTCACAAAATTCAACTCATCAGATGAAATAACAATACAGGTGGTCATAACTTGCTGCTCAGATAATATTTTGAAACGATTATTTTATTAAAAGTTCTCATATTTCATGCTCTGCAATATAGTACCTCCCATTTTGGCTCATTATGAACTTTATCCAGTCTTCAAAATTCAACCCATCAAATATAATTAACGATCCAAGTGATCATATCTTGGTACTAAGACAATATTATGCAACGATTCCTTTTAGAAGGGTTTATATATTTTCATGCTCTACAACATGGTACCTTATTTATTTTCTTATAAGTAACTTCATTCCATCCCATTTTTTCTGGTTATGAACTTTATCGAGTGTTAAAAATTCAACCCATCAAATATAATTAATGATTCAAGTGATCATAAGTTGGTACTAAGACAATATTTTGCAACGATTCCTTTTATAAGGGTTTATATATTTTCATGCTCTACAACATGGTACCTTGTTTATTTTCTTATTAGTAACTTCATCTAATTCCTTAACTTCAATCCATCAAATGAAAATAACGATGTTCAGATAATATTTTAAAAGTTCTTATATTTTCATTTTATACAATATGGTACCCCCTATTTTTGCTGATTAGAAACTTAGTTAAATCTCCAAAATTTAACCCATCAGATGAAAATAACGATACAAGTAGTTATAACTTGGTGCTCAGATTATATTTTGTAACGATTCTTTTTCAAGATTTTCTTATAATTTCTTGTTTCACAATATGGTGCCTTCCGCGTTTTCTAATTAGTAACTTCATCCTATTTCCGAAATTCATCCCATCACATGAAAATAACAATTCAGGTGGTCAAAACATGGTGCTCAGATAATATTTTGTAACGATTCTATTTAGTCGAGTTCTTATATATTCATGCTCTAGAATATGGTACCTTGTATGTTTGCTAATTAGTAACTTCCTCTGATTCCCAAAATTTAACTCATCAGATGAAATAACAATACAAGTGGTCATAACTTGCTGCTCAGATAATATTTTGAAACGATTATTTTATTAAACGTTCTCATATTTCATGCTCTGCAATATAGTACCTCCCATTTTGGCTCATTATGAACTTTATCCAGTCTTCAAAATTCAACCCATCAAATATAATTAACGATCCAAGTGATCATAAGTTGGTACTAAGACAATATTATGCAACGATTCCTTTTAGAAGGGTTTATATATTTTCATGCTCTACAACATGGTACCTTATTTATTTTCTTATAAGTAACTTCATCTTATTCCTTAACTTCATCTTATTCCTTAACTTCATTCCATCCAATGAAAATAACGATTCAGGTGGTCATAACTTGATGTTCAGATAATATTTGAATCCTTTTTTTAAAAGTTCTTATATTTTGATTCTATACAATATGGTACCCCCTATTTTTGCTGATTAGAAACTTAGTTAAATCTCCAAAATTTAACCCATCTGATGAAAATAACGATACAGGTAGTTATAACTTGGTGCTCAGATAATATTTTGTAACGATTCTTTTTCAAGATTTTCTTACATTTTCTTGTATCACAATATGGTGCCTTCCGCGTTTTCTAATTAGTAACTTCATCCTATTTCCGAAATTCATCCCATCAAATGAAAATAACAATTCAGGAGGTCAAAACTTGGTGCTCAGATAATATTTTGAAACCATTCTATTTAGTAAAGTTCTTATATATTCATGCTCTAGATTATGGTACCTTGTGTGTTTGCTAATTAGTAACTTCATCTGATTCCCAAAATTCAACTCATCAGATGAAATAACAATACAGGTGGTCATAACTTGCAGCTCAGATAATATTTTGAAACGATTATTTTATTAAAATTTCTCATATTTCATGCTCTACAATATAGTACCTCCCATTTTTGCTGATTAGGAACTTTATCCAGTCTTCAAAATTCAACCCATCAAATATAATTAACGATCCAAGTGATCATAACTTGGTACTAAGACAACATTATGCAACGATTCCTTTTTGAAGGGTTTATATATTTTTATTCTCTACAACATGGTACCTTATTTATTTTCTTATTAGTAACTTCATCTAATTCCTTAACTTCATTCCATCAAATGAAAATAACGATTCTGGTGGTCATAACTTGATGTTCAGATAATATTTGAAACCATTTGTTTCAGAAGTTCTTATATTTTCATTCTGTACAATATTGTTCCCCTTATTTTTTTTTATTAGAAACTTAGTTAAATCTCTAAAATTCAACCATTCAGATGAAAATAACGATACATGTAGTCAAAACTTGGTGCTCAGATAGTATATTGTAACGATTCTTTTTCGAGAATTTCTTATATTTTCTTGTTCCACAATATGGTCCCTTCCGCGTTTTCTAATTAGTAACTTCATCCTATTGCCAAAATTCATCCCATCAGATGAAAATAACAATTCAGGTGGTCAAAACTTGGTGCTCAGATAATATTTTGTAACGATTCTATTTAGTAAAGTTCTTATATATTCATGCTCTAGAATATGGTACCTTGTGTGTTTGCTAATTAGTAACTTCATATGATTCCCAAAATTCAACTCATCCGATGAAATAACAATACAGGTGGTCATAATTGCTGCTCAGAAAATATTTTGAAACGATTATTTTATTAAAAGTTCTCATATTTCATGCTCTGCAATATAGTACTTCCCATTTTTCCTGATTATGAAGTTTATCCAGTCTTCAAAATTCAACCCATCAAATGTAATTAACGATCCAAGTGATCATAACTTGGTACTAAGACAATATTATGCAACGATTCCTTTTATAAGGGTTTATATATTTTCATGCTCTACAACATGGTATCTTATTTGTTTTCTTATTAGTAACTTCATCTAATTCCTTTACTTCATTCCATCCAATGAAAATAACGATTCAGATGGTCATAACTTGATGTCCAGATAATATTTGAAACCTTTTTTTTAAAAGTTCCTATATTTTCATTCTATACAATATGGTACACCCTATTTTAGCTGATTAGAAACTTAGTTAAATCTCCAAAATTTAACCCACCAGATGAAAATAACGATACATGTAGTTATGACTTGGTGCTCAGATGATATTTTGTAACGATTCTTTTTCGAGAATTTCTTATATTTTCTTGTTCCACAATATGGTCCCTTCCGCGTTTTCTAATTAGTAACTTCATCCTATTGACAAAATTCATCCCATCAAATGAAAATAACAATTCAGATGGTCATAACTTGGTGCTCAGATAATATCTTGTAACGATTCTATTTGGTAAAGTTCTTATATATTCATGTTCTAGAATATGGTACCTTGTGTGTTTGCTAATTAGTAATTTCATCTGATTCCGAAAACGCAACTCATCAGATGAAATAACAATACAAGTGGTCATAACTATTTGCTCAAATAATATTTTGAAACGATTATTTTGTGAAAAGTTCTCATATTTCATGCTCTGCAATGTAGTACCTCCCATTTTGGCTGATTATGAACTTTATCCAGTCTTCAAAATTCAACCCATCAAATATAATTAACGATCCAAGTGATCATAACTTGCTACTAAGACAATATTATGGAACGATTCCTTCTAGAAGGGTTTATATATTTTCATGCTCTACAACATAGTACCTTATTTATTTTCTTATTAGTAACTTCATCTAATTTCTTAACTTTATTCCATCCAATGAAAAAAATGATTCAGGTGGTCATAACTTGATGTTCAGATAATATTTGAAACCTTTTTTTTAAAAGTTCCTATATTTTCATTCTATACAATATGGTACCCCCTATTTTAGCTGATTAGAAACTTAGTTAAATCTCCAAAATTTAACCCATCAGATGAAAATAACGATACGTGTAGTTATGACTTGGTGCTCAGATAATATTTTGTAACGATTCTTTTTCAAGAATTTGTTATATTTTCTTGTTCCACAATATGGTAGCTTCCGCGTTTTCTAATTAGTAACTTCATCCTATTTCCGAAATTCATCCCATCAAATGAAAATAACAATTCAGGTGGTCAAAACTTGGTGTTCAGATAATATTTTGTAACGATTCTATTTGGTAAAGTTCTTATATATTCATGCTCTAGATTATGGTACCTTGTGTGTTTGCTAATTAGTAGCTTCCTCTGATTCCCAAAATTCAACTCATCAGATGAAATAACAATACAGGTGGTCATAACTTACTGCTCAGATAATATTTTGAAACGATTATTTTATTAAAAGTTCTCATATTTCATGCTCTGCAATATAGTACCTCCCATTTTGGCTCATTATGAACTTTATCCAGTCTTCAAAATTCAACCCATCAAATATAATTAACGATCCAAGTGATCATATCTTGGTACTAAGACAATATTATGCAACGATTCCTTTTAGAAGGGTTTATATATTTTCATGCTCTACAACGTGGTACCTTATTTATTTTCTTATAAGTAACTTCATTCCATCCAATAAAAATAACGATTCAGGTGGTCATAACTTGATGTTCAGATAATATTTGAAACCATTTTTTTAAAAGTTCTTATATTTTGATTCTATACAATATGGTACCCTTTATTTTTGATGATTAGAAACTTAGTTAAATCTCTAAAATTCAACCCATCAGATGAAAATAACGATACATGTAGTCATAACTTGGTGCTCAAATAATATTTTGTAACGATTCTTTTTCAAGATTTTCTTATATTTTATTGTTCCACAATATGGTCCCTTCCGCGTTTTCTAATTAGTAACTTCATCCTATTTCCGAAATTCATCCCATCAGATGAAAATAACAATTCAGGTGGTCAAAACTTGTTGCTCAAATAATATTTTGTAACGATTCTATTTAGTAACGTTCTTATATATTCATGCTCTAGAATATGGTAACTTGTGTGTTTACTAATTAGTAACTTCATCTAATTCCCAAAACTCAACTCATCAGATGAAATAACAAAACAAGTGGTCATAACTATTTGCTCAAATAATATTTTTTGAAACGATTATTTTATTAAAAGTTCTCATATTTCATGCTGTGCAATATAGTACCTCCCATTTTTGCTGGTTATGAACTTTATCGAGTATTAAAAATTCAACCCATCAAATATAATTAACGATTCAATGATCATAAGTTGGTACTAAGACAATATTTTGCAACGATTCCTTTTATAAGGGTTTATATATTTTCATGCTCTACAACATGGTACCTTGTTTATTTTCTTATTAGTAACTTCATCTAATTCCTTAACTTCATTCCATCAAATGAAAATAACGATTCAGGTGGTCATAACTTGATGTTCAGATAATATTTGAAACCTTTTTTTTTTAAAAGTTCTTATATTTTCATTTTATACAATATGGTACCCCCTATTTTTGCTGATTAGAAACTTAGTTAAATCTCCAAAATTTAACCCATCAGATGAAAATAACGATACAAGTAGTTATAACTTGGTGCTCAGATAATATTTTGCAACGATTCTTTTTCAAGATTTTCTTATATTTTCTTGTTTCACAATATGGTGCCTTCCGCGTTTTCTAATTAGTAACTTCATCCTATTTCCGAAATTCATCCCATCACATGAAAATAACAATTCAGGTGGTCAAAACTTGGTGCTCAGATAATATTTTGTAACAATTCTATTTAGTAAAGTTCTTATATATTCATGCTCTAGATTATGGTACCTTGTGTGTTTGCTAATTAGTAACTTCATCCAATTCCCAAAATTCAACTCATCAGATGAAATAACAATACAGGTGGTCAAAACATGGTGCTCAGATAATATTTTGTAACGATTCTATTTAGTAAAGTTCCTATATATTCATGCTCTAGAATATGGTACCTTGTCGGTTTGCTAATTAGTAACTTCCTCTGATTCCCAAAATTCAACTCATCAGATGAAATAACAATACAGGTGGTCATAACTTGCTGCTCAGATAATATTTTGAAACGATTATTTTATTCAAAGTTCTCATATTTCATGCTCTGCAATATAGTACCTCCCATTTTGGCTGATTATGAACTTTATCCAGTCTTCAAAATTCAACCCATCAAATATAATTAACGATCCAAGTGATCATATCTTGGTACTAAGACAATATTATGCAACGATTCCTTTTACATGGGTTTATATATTTTCTTGCTCTACAACATGGTACCGTATTTATTTTTTTATTAGTAACTTCATCTAATTCCTTAACTTCATTCCATCCAATGAAAATAATGATTCAGGTGGTCATAACTTGATGTTCAGATAATATTTGAAACCTTTTTTTTTAAAAGTTCTTATATTTTGATTCTATACAATATGGTACACCCAATTTTTGCTAATTAGAAACTTAGTTAAATCTCCAAAATTTAACACATCAGATGAAAATAACGATACAGGTAGTTATAACTTGGTGCTCAGATAATATTTTGTAACGATTCTTTTTCAAGATTTTCTTATATTTTCTTGTTTCACAATATGGTGCCTTCCGCGTTTTCTAATTAGTAACTTCATCCTATTTCCGAAATTCACCCCATCAAATGAAAATAACAATTCAGGTGGTCAAAACTTGGTGCTCAGATAATATTTTGTAACGATTCTATTTAGTAAAGTTCTTATATATTCATGCTCTAGAATATGGTACCTTGTGTGTTTGCTAATTAGTAACTTCATATGATTCCCAAAATTCAACTCATCGGATGAAATAACAATACAGGTTGTCATAACTTGCTGCTCAGATAATATTTTGAAACGATTATTTTATTAAAATTTCTCATATTTCATC
Source organism: Rubia yunnanensis (assembly GCA_037428765.1). Classification (NCBI taxonomy): domain Eukaryota; kingdom Viridiplantae; phylum Streptophyta; class Magnoliopsida; order Gentianales; family Rubiaceae; genus Rubia; species Rubia yunnanensis. The sequence continues at coordinate 45,581,707 of CM075064.1, forward strand.
CTCTAAAATATAGTACCTCCCATTTTTGCTGATTAGGAACTTTATCCAGTCTTCAAAATTCAACCCATCAAATATAATTAATGATCCAAGTGATCATAACTTGGTACGAAGACAATATTATGCAACGATTCCTTTTAGAAGGGTTTATATATTTTCATTCTCTACAACATGGTACCTTATTTATTTTCTTATTAGTAACTTCATCTAATTCCTTAACTTCATTTCATCAAATGAAAATAACGATTCTGGTGGTCATAACTTGATGTTCAGATAATATTTGAAACCATTTTTTTTAAAAGTTCTTATATTTTGATTCTATACAATATGGTACCCCCTATTTTTGCTTGATAGACACTTAGTTAAATCTCTAAAATTCAACCCATCAGATGAAAATAACGATACATGTAGTCCTAAATTGGTGCTCAGATAATATTTTGTAACGATTCTTTTTCAAGATTTTCTTATATTTTATTGTTCCACAATATGGTCCCTTCCGCGTTTTCTAATTAGTAACTTCATCCTATTTCCGAAATTCATCCCATCACATGAAAATAACAATTCAGGTGGTCAAAACTTGGTGCTCAGATAATATTTTGTAACGATTCTATTTAGTAAAGTTCTTATATATTCAAACTCTAGAATATGGTACCTTGTGTGTTTGCTAATTAGTAACTTCATCTGATTCCCAAAATTCAACTCATCCCATGAAATAACAATATAGGTGGTCATAACTTGCTGCTCTGATAATATTTTGAAACGATTATTTTATTAAAAGTTCTCATATTTCATGCTCTGCAATATAGTACTTCCCATTTTTTCTGATTATGAACTGTATCCAGTCTTCAAAATTCAACCCATTAAATATAATTAACGATCCAAGTGATCAGAACTTGGTACTAACACAATATTATGCAACGATTCCTTTTAGAAGGGTTTATATATTTTCATGCTCTACAACATGGTACCTTATTTTTTTTCTTATTAGTAACTTCATCTAATTCCTTAACTTAATTCCATCCAATGAAAATAACGATTCAGGTGGTCATAACTTGATGTTCAGATAATGTTTGAAACCTTTTTTTAAAAGTTCTTATATTTTCATTCTATACAATATGGTACCCCCTATTTTTGCTGATTAGAAACTTAGTTAAATCTCCAAAATTTAACACATCAGATGAAAATAACGATACAGGTAGTTATAACTTGGTGCTCAGATAATATTTTGTATCTATTCTTTTTCAAGATTTTCCTATATTTTCTTGATTCACAATATGGTGCCTTCCGCGTTTTCTAATTAGTAACTTCATCCTATTTCCGGAATTCATCCCATCAAATGAAAATAACAATTCAGGTGGTCAAAACTTGGTGCTCAGATAATATTTTGTAACGATTCTATCTAGTAAAGTTCTCATATATTCATGCTCTAGATTATGGTACCTTGTGTGTTTGCTAATTAGTAACTTCATCTGATTCCCAAAATTCAACTCATCAGATGAAATAACAATACAGGTGGTCATAACTTGCTGCTCAGATAATATTTTGAAACGATTATTTTATTAAAATTTCTCATATTTCATGCTCTACAATATAGTACCTCCCATTATTGCTGATTAGGAACTTTATCCAGTCTTCAAAATTCAACCCATCAAATATAATTAACGATCCAAGTGATCATAACTTGGTACTAAGACAACATTATGCAACGATTCCTTTTAGAAGGGTTTATATATTTTCATTCTCTACAACATGGTACCTTATTTATTTTCTTATTAGTAACTTCATCTAATTCCTTAACTTCATTTCATCAAATGAAAATAACGATTCTGGTGGTCATAACTTGATGTTCAGATAATATTTGAAACCATTTTTTTTAAAAGTTCTTATATTTTGATTCTATACAATATGGTACCCCCTATTTTTGCTTGATAGACACTTAGTTAAATCTCTAAAATTCAACCCATCAGATGAAAATAACGATACATGTAGTCCTAAATTGGTGCTCAGATAATATTTTGTAACGATTCTTTTTCAAGATTTTCTTATATTTTATTGTTCCACAATATGGTCCCTTCCGCGTTTTCTAATTAGTAACTTCATCCTATTTCCGAAATTCATCCCATCACATGAAAATAACAATTCAGGTGGTCAAAACTTGGTGCTCAGATAATATTTTGTAACGATTCTATTTAGTAAAGTTCTTATATATTCAAACTCTAGAATATGGTACCTTGTGTGTTTGCTAATTAGTAACTTCATCTGATTCCCAAAATTCAACTCATCCCATGAAATAACAATATAGGTGGTCATAACTTGCTGCTCTGATAATATTTTGAAACGATTATTTTATTAAAAGTTCTCATATTTCATGCTCTGCAATATAGTACTTCCCATTTTTTCTGATTATGAACTGTATCCAGTCTTCAAAATTCAACCCATTAAATATAATTAACGATCCAAGTGATCAGAACTTGGTACTAACACAATATTATGCAACGATTCCTTTTAGAAGGGTTTATATATTTTCATGCTCTACAACATGGTACCTTATTTTTTTTCTTATTAGTAACTTCATCTAATTCCTTAACTTAATTCCATCCAATGAAAATAACGATTCAGGTGGTCATAACTTGATGTTCAGATAATGTTTGAAACCTTTTTTTAAAAGTTCTTATATTTTCATTCTATACAATATGGTACCCCCTATTTTTGCTGATTAGAAACTTAGTTAAATCTCCAAAATTTAACACATCAGATGAAAATAACGATACAGGTAGTTATAACTTGGTGCTCAGATAATATTTTGTATCTATTCTTTTTCAAGATTTTCCTATATTTTCTTGATTCACAATATGGTGCCTTCCGCGTTTTCTAATTAGTAACTTCATCCTATTTCCGGAATTCATCCCATCAAATGAAAATAACAATTCAGGTGGTCAAAACTTAGTGCTCAGATAATATTTTGTAACGATTCTATCTAGTAAAGTTCTCATATATTCATGCTCTAGATTATGGTACCTTGTGTGTTTGCTAATTAGTAACTTCATCTGATTCCCAAAATTCAACTCATCAGATGAAATAACAATACAGGTGGTCATAACTTGCTGCTCAGATAATATTTTGAAACGATTATTTTATTAAAATTTCTCATATTTCATGCTCTACAATATAGTACCTCCCATTATTGCTGATTAGGAACTTTATCCAGTCTTCAAAATTCAACCCATCAAATATAATTAACGATCCAAGTGATCATAACTTGGTACTAAGACAACATTATGCAACGATTCCTTTTAGAAGGGTTTATATATTTTTATTCGCTACAACATGGTACCTTATTTATTTTCTTATTAGTAACTTCATCTAATTCCTTAACTTCATTCCATCAAATGAAAAAAACAATTCAGGTGGTCATAACTTGATGTTCAGATAATATTTGAAACCTTTTTTTTTAAAGTTCCTATATTTTCATTCTATACAATATGGTACCCCCTATTTTTGCTGATTAGAAACTTAGTTAAATCTCTAAAATTCAACCCATCAGATGAAAATAACGATACATGTAGTCCTAAATTGGTGCTCGGATAATATTTTGTAACGATTCTTTTTCAAGATTTTCTTATATTTTATTGTTCCACAATATGGTCCCTTCCGCGTTTTCTAATTAGTAACTTCATCCTATTTCTGAAATTCATCCCATCAGATGAAAATAACAATTCAGGTGGTCAAAACTTGGTGCTCAGATAATATTTTGTAACGATTCTATTTAGTAAAGTTCTTATATATTCAAACTCTAGAATATGGTACCTTGTGTGTTTGCTAATTAGTAACATCATCTGATTCCCAAAATTCAACTCATCCCATGAAATAACAATACAGGTGGTCATAACTTGCTGCTCTAATAATATTTTGAAACAATTATTTTATTAAAAGTTCTCATATTTCATGCTCTGCAATATAGTACTTCCCATTTTTTCTGATTATGAACTTTATCCAGTCTTCAAAATTCAACCCATAAAATATAATTAACGATCCAAGTGCTCACAACTTGGTACTAAGACAATATTATGCAACGATTCCTTTTAGAAGGGTTTATATATTTTCATGCTCTACAACATGGTACCTTATTTATTTTCTTATTAGTAACTTCATCTAATTCCTTAACTTCATTCCATCCAATGAAAATAACGATTCAGGTGGTTATAACTTGATGTTCAGATAATGTTTGAAACCTTTTTTTAAAAGTTCTTATATTTTCATTCTGTACAATATGGTACCCCCTATTTTTGCTGATTAGAAACTTAGTTAAATCTCCAAAATTTAACACATCAGATGAAAATAACGATACAGGTAGTTATAACTTGGTGCTCAGATAATATTTTGTAACGATTCTTTTTCAAGATTTTCTTATATTTTCTTGTTTCACAATATGGTGCCTTCCGCGTTTTCTAATTAGTAACTTCATCCTATTTCCAAAATTCATCCCATCAAATAAAAATAACAATTCAGGTAGTCAAAACTTGGTGCTCAGATAATATTTTGTAACGATTCTATTTAGTAAAGTTCTTATATATTCATGCTCTAGATTATGGTACCTTGTGTGTTTGCTAATTAGTAACTTCATCTGATTCCCAAAATTTAACTCATCAAATGAAATAACAATACAGGTGGTCATAACTTGCTGCTCAGATAATATTTTGAAACGATTATTTTATTAAAATTTCTCATATTTCATGCTCTACAATATAGTACCTCCCATTATTGCTGATTAGGAACTTTATCCAGTCTTCAAAATTCAACCCATCAAATATAATTAATGATCCAAGTGATCATAACTTGGTACTAAGACAATATTATGCAACGATTCCTTTTAGAAGGGTTTATATATTTTCATTCTCTACAACATGGTACCTTATTTATTTTCTTATTAGTAACTTCATCTAATTCCTTAACTTCATTTCATCAAATGAAAATAACGATTCTGGTGGTCATAACTTGATGTTCAGATAATATTTGAAACCATTGTTTTTAAAAGTTCTTATATTTTGATTCTATACAATATGGTACCCCCTATTTTTGCTTGATAGAAACTTAGTTAAATCTCTAAAATTCAACCCATCAGATGAAAATAACGATACATGTGGTCATAAATTGGTGCTCAGATAATATTTTGTAACGATTCTTTTTCAAGATTTTCTTATATTTTATTGTTCCACAATATGGTCCCTTCCGCGTTTTCTGATTAGTAACATCATCCAATTTCCGAAATTCATCCCATCAGATGAAAATAACAATTCAGGTGGTCAAAACTTGGTGCTCAGATAATATTTTGTAACGATTCTATTTAGTAAAGTTCTTATATATTCAAACTCTAGAATATGGTACCTTGTGTGTTTGCTAATTAGTAACATCATCTGATTCCCAAAATTCAACTCATCGGATGAAATAACAATACAGGTGGTCATAACTTGCTTCTCTCAGGACAATGTACATGGGGTTTTTAAAAATTTATTGATAGACTTGGATTATCGTCTAATTTTATAAATAACCTTAATTATATAATTTCACTCAAATCTATGTGGTGGAAATTATCATTCTCATATGTAACCCTCATTGTAAGGGTAATAATGGTATATTAACACGTTTGACGAAAATTTACGCAGGGCCGGATCGCGGACGGGACACTTGCAATTCCAAGTCAATCTAGTAAGCACCATAACTAATAAAAAAACTTGCATAATCCCACAGACTGTTCCACTACTTCCTTACGAATGATCCTTGTATACTAATAATTCATTATCGAGAATTTACTCTAGACAATGTACTTGTGGTTTTTAAAAATTTATTGATGGACTTGTATTACCTTCTAATTTGATAAATAACCTAGATTATATAATTTCACGTGAATCTATGCGGTGAAAATTATCGTTCTCATATATAATGCTTGTTAAGAATGGAATATTAACTTGATTGATGGACGGTTATCTCAGAACGTATCGCGGACTGGACTTTTGCAATTCCAGGTCAAACTCTTTAACACCGTAACTAATAAAGAAACTCGTATAATCCCACAGAGAGTTCCACACCTTCCTGAAGAATTATCCACATACACTAATAAGTCATCATCGTCATTTTACTTTAAACAATGTACTTGTGCTTTTTAATGATTGATTGACGGACGTGTATTACCTTTTAATTTGGTAAATAACCTAGCATATATAATTACATGTGAATCTATGCGGTGGAAGTTATAGTTCTCCTATTTAACGCTTACTGCAAGGAATATAACAGAATATTAACACTATTGATAGACGGCTACCTCGGGATAAATCACAAAAGGAACACTTTCAATTCCAAGTGAAAATGTTTACCATAGTAAGTGATAAAGAAACTCGCATAATCCCACAGAGATTTCCACAACTTCCTTACGAATGATCCTTGTATACTAAGAAGTCATCATCGACAATTTACTCTGGACAATGTAGTTGTGCTTTTTAAAAGTTGATTGATAGACATGTATTACCTTCTAATTTGATAAATAACCTAAATTATATAATTTCACGTGAATCTATGCGGTGGACATTATCGTTCTCATATGTAACGCTTATTGTAAGGATAATAATGGTATATTAACACGATTGACGAACAGTAACTCGGGGACGAATCGTTGACAGGAAACTTGCAATTCCAAGTGAAACTATTTAACACCATAACAGATAAAGAAACTCGCACTATCCCACGGAGAATTTCACAACTTCCTTACGAATGATCCTTGCATACTAATAATTCATCATCGACAATTTACTCTGGACAATGTACTTGGGGTTTTAAAAAATTTATTGATAGACTTGGATTACCGTTTTATAAATAACCTTAATTATATAATTTCACGCGAATCTATGTGGTGGAAATTATCGTTCTCATATGTAACCCTCATTGTAAGGGTAATAATGGTATATTAACACGTTTGATGAACATTTACCCGGGGCCGGATCGCGGACGGGACACTTGCAATTCCAAGTCAATCTAGTAAGCATCATAACTAATAAAAAAAATCCATAATCCCACAGAGTGTTCCACTACTTCCTTACGAATGATCCTTGTATACTAATAATTCATTATCGAGAATTTACTCTAGACAATGTACTTGTAGTTTTCAAAAAGTTATTGATGGACTTCTATTACCTTCTGATTTGATAAATAACCTAGATTATATAATTTCAAGTGAATCTATTCGGTGAATATTATTGTTCTCATATATAATGCTTATTAAGAATGGAATATCAACATAATTATGGGCGATTTTCTCAGAACAGGTCGCGGACTGGACTTTTGCTTTTCCATGTCAAACACTTTAACACTGTAACTAATAAAGAAACTTGCATAATCCCACAGAGAGTTACACAACTTCCTTAAGAATTATCCACATACACTAATAAGTCATCATCGACATTTTACCCTGAACAATGTACTTGTGCTTTTTAATGATTGATTGACGGAAGTGTATTACCTTTTAATTTGGTAAATAACCTAGCATATATAATTTCATGTGAATCTATGAGGTGGAAATTATAGTTCTCATATTTAACGCTTATTGTAAGGGATATAACAAAATATTAACACGATTGATAGACGGTTACCTCGGGATGAATTGCAAAAGGGACACTTTCAATTCCAATGGAAAATGTTTACCATCGTAAGTGATAAAGAAACTCGCATAATCCCACAGAGATTTCCACAACTTCCTTACGAATGATCCTTGTATACTAAGAAGTCATCATCGACAATTTACTCTGGACAATGTAGTTGTGCTTTTTCAAAATTGATTGATGGACTTGTATTACTTTCTAATTTGATAAATAACCTAAATAATATAATTTCACGTGAATCTATGCGGTGGACATTATCGGTCTCATATGTAACGCTTATTGTAAGGATAATAATGGTATATTAACACGATCGACGAACAGTTACTTGGGGACGAATCGCGGACGGGATACTTGCAATTCCAAGTGAAACTATTTAACACCATAACAGATAAAGAAACTCGCACTATCCCACGGAGAGTTTCACAACTTCCTTATGAATGATCCTTGTATACTAATAATTCATCATCGACAATTTACTATGGACAATGTACTAGGGGTTTTTAAAACTTTATTGATAGACTTGGATTACCTTCTTATTTTTTTAAATAACCTTAATTACATAATTTCACTCGAATCTATGTGGTGGAAATTATCGTTCTCATATGTAACCCTGATTGTAAGGGTAATGATGGTATATTAACACGTTTGAAGAACATTTATCCGGGGTCGGATCATGGACGGGATACTTGCAATTCCAAGTCAATCTAGTAAGCGCCATAACTAATAAAAAAACTTGCATAATCCCACAGAGTGTTCCACTACTTCCTTACGAATGATCCTTGTATACTAATAATTCATTATTGAGAATTTACTCTAGACAATGTACTTGTGGTGTTTAAAACTTGATTGATCGACTTGTATTACCTTCTAATTTGATAAATAACCTAGATTGTATAATTTCACGTGAATCTATGCGGTGAAAATTATCGTTCTCATATATAATGCTTATTAAGAATGGAATATTAACTTGATTGATGGACGGTTTTCTCAGATGGGATCGCGGACTGGACTTTTGCAATTCCAAGTCAAACTCTTTAACACCGTAACTAATAAAGAAACTCGCATAATCCCACAGAGAGCTCCACAACTTCCTTAAAAATTATCCACATACACTAATAAGTCATCATCAAAATTTTACTCTGAACGATTTACTTGTGCTTTTTAATGATTGATTGACGGACTTGTATTACCTTTTAATTATATAAATAACCTAGCGTGTATAATTTCATGTGAATCTATGTGGTGGAAATTATAGTTCTCATATTTAACGCTTATTGTAAGGGATATAACAGAATATTAACACGATTGATGGACGGTTACCTCGGGATGAATCGCAAAAGGGACACTATCAATTCTAAGTGAAAATGTTTACCATCGTAAGTGATAAAAAACTCACATAATGCCACAGAGATTTCCACAACTTCCTTACGAATGATCCTCGTATACTAAGAAGTCATTATCGATAATTTACTCTGGACAATGTAGTTGTGCGTTTTAAAAATTGATTGATAGACTTGTATTACCTTCAAATTTGATAAATAATCTAAATTATAGAATTTCACGTGAATCTATGCAGTGGACATTATCATTCTCCTATGTAACGCTTATTGTAAGGATAATAATGGTATATTAACACGATTGACGAGCAGTTACTCGGGGACGAATCGCGTACAGGACACTTGCAATTCCAAGTGAAACTATTTAACACCATAATAGATAAAGAAACTCGCACTATCCCACGGAGAGTTTCACAACTTCCTTACGAATGATCCTTTTCTACTAATAATTCATCATCGACAATTTACCATGGACAATGTACTAGGGGTTTTTAAAACTTTATTGATAGACTTGCATTACCTTCTTATTTTATTAAATGACCTTAATTATATATTGTAACTCGAATCTATGTGGTGGAAATTATCGTTCTCATATGTAACCCTCATTGTAAGGGTAATAATGGTATATTAACACGTTTGAAGAACATTTACCCGGGGTCGGATCATGGACGGAACACTTGCAATTCCGAGTCAATCTAGTTAGCACCATAACTAATAAAAAAACTTGCATAATCCCACAGAGTGTTCCACTACTTCCTTACGAATGATCCATGTATACTAATAATTCATTATCGAGAATTTACTCTAGACAATGTACTTGTGGTTTTTAAAAATTTATTATAGGACTTGTATTGCCTTCTAATTTGATAAATAAAATAGATTATATAATTTCACGTGAATCTATGCGATGAAAATTATTGTTCTCATATATAATGCTTATTAGGAATGGAATATTAACATGATTAATGGACAATTTTCTCAGAATGGATCGTGGAATGAACTTTTGCAATTCCAAATTAAACTCTTTAACACCGTAACTAATAAAGAAACTCGCATAATCCCACAGAGATTTCCACAACTTCCTTAAGAATTATCCACATACACTAATAAGTCATCATTGACATTTTACTCTGAACAATGTACTTGTACTTTTTAATGATTGATTGACGGACGTGTATTACCTTTTAAGTTGGTAAATAACCTAGCTTATATAATTTTATGTGAATCTATGCGGTGGAAATTAAAATTCTCATATTTTACGCTTATTGTAAGGGATATAACAGATTATTCACACGATTGATGGACGGTTACCTCGGGATGAATTGTAAAAGGGACACTTTCAATTCCAAGTGAAAATGTTTACCATCGTAAGTGATAAAGAAACTCGCATAATCCCACAGATATTTCCACAACTTCCATACGAATGATCCTTGTACACTAAGAAGTCATCATTGATAATTTACTCTGGACAATTTAGTTGTGCTTTTTAAAAATTGATTGATGGACTTGTATTACCTTCTAATTTTATAAATAACCTAAATTATATAATTCCACATGAATCTATGTGGTGGACATTATCGTCCTCATATGTAACGCTTATTGTAAGGATAATAATGGTATATTAACAAGATTGACGAACAGTTACCTGGGGTCGGATCATGGACGGGACACTTGCAATTCCAAGTCAATCTAGTTAGCACCATAACTAATAAAAAAACTTGCATAATCCCACAGAGTGTTCCACTACTTCCTTACGAATGATCCATGTATACTAATAATTCATTATAGAGAATTTACTCTAGACAATGTACTTGTGGTTTTTAAAAATTGATTGATGGACTTGTATTACCTTCTAATTTGATAAATAAACTAGATTATATAATTTCATGTGAATCTATGCGGTGAAAATTATCGTTCTTATATATAATGCTTATTAAGAATTGAATATTAACATGATTGATGGACGGTTTTCTCAGAACGGATCTCGGACTGGACTTTTACAATTCTAAGTCAAACTCTTTAACACCGTAACTAATAAAGAAACTCGCATAATCCCATAGAGAATTCCACAACTTCCTTAAGAATTATCCGCATACACTAATATGTCACCATCGACATTTTACTCTGAACAATGTACTTGTGATTTTTAATGATTGAGTGACGGACGTGTATTACCTTTTAAGTTGGTAAATAACCTAGCTTATATAATTTCATGTGAATCTATGCGGTGGAAATTAAAATTCTCATATTTTACGCTTAATTCTCATATTTTACGCTTATTTTAAGGGATATAACAGATTATTCACACGATTGATGGACAGTTACCTTGGGATGAATCGCAAAAGGGACACTTTCAATTCCAAGTGAAAATGTTTACCATCGTAAGTGATAAAGAAACTCGCATAATCCCACAGAGATTTCCACATCTTCCTTACGAATGATCCTTGTATACTAAGAAGTCATCATCGACAATTTACTCTGGACAATGTAGTTGTTCTTTTTAAAAATTTATTGATGGACTTGTATTACCTTGTAATTTGATAAATAACCTAAATTATATAATTTCACATGAATCTATGTGGTGGACATTATCGTTCTCGTATGTAACGCTTATTGTAAGGATAATAATGGAATACTAACACGATTGACGAACAGTTACTCAGGGACGAATAGAGGACCGGACACTTGCAATTCCAAGTGAAACTATTTAACACCATAGCAGATAAAGAAACTCGCACTATCCCACAGAGAGTTTCACAACTTCCTTACGAATGATCCTTGTATACTAATCATTCATCATCGACAATTTACTCTGGACAATGTACTTGGGGTTTTAAAAAATTTATTGATAGATTTGGATTACCTCCTAATTTTATAAATAACCTTAATTATATAATTTCACTCGAATCTATGTGGTGGAAATTATCGTTCTCATATGTAACCCTCATTGTAAGGGTAATAATGGTATATTAACACGTTTGACGAACATTTACCCGGGGTTGGATCGCGGATGGGACACTTGCAATTCCAAGTCAATCTAGTTAGCACCATAACTAATAAAAAAACTTGCATAATTCCACAGAGTGTTCCACTACTTCCTTACGAATGATCCTTGTATACTAATAATTCATTATCGAGAATTTACTCTAGACAATGTACTTGTGGTTTTTAAAATATGATTGATGGACTTGTATTACCTTCTAATTTGATAAATAACCTAGATTATATAATTTCACATGAATCTATGCGGTGAAAATTATCGTTCTCATATATAATGCTTATTAAGAATGGAATATTAACATGATTGATGGATAGTGTTCTCGGAACGGATCGCGGACTGGACTTTTACAATTGCAAGTCAAACTCTTTAACACCGTAACTAATAAAGAAACTCACATAATCCCACCAAGAGTTCCACGACTTCCTGAAGACTTATCCACATACACTAATAAGTCATCATCGATATTTTACTCTGAACAATGTACTTGTGTTTTTTAATAATTGATTGACGGACGTGTATTACCTTTTAAGTTTGTAAATAACCTAGCATATGTAATTTCATGTGAATCTATGCGGTGGAAATTATAGTTCTCATATTTAACGCTTTTTGTAAGGGACATAACCGAATATTAACATGATTGATGGACGGTTACCTCGGGATGAATCGCAAAAGGGACACTTTCAATTCCAAGTGAAAGTGTTTACCATCGCAAGTCATAAAGAAACTCGCAAAATCCCACAGATTTTTCCACAACTTCCTTACGAATGATCCTTGTATACTAAGAAGTCATCATCGATAATTTACTCTGGACAATGTACTTGTGTTTTTAAAAAAAATGATTGATGGACTTGTATTACCTTTTAATTTGATAAATTACCTAGATTATATAATTTCACGTGAATCCATGCGGTGAAATTTATCGTTCTCATTTGTAACGCTTATTGTAAGGATAATAATGGTATATTGACACGATGGACGAACAGTTACTCGGGGCGAATTGCGGACAGGACACATGCAATTCCAAGTGAAACTATTTAACACCATAACAGATAAAGAAACTCGCACTTCCACACGAATGATCCTTGTATACTAATAATTCATCATCGACAATTTACTCTGGACAATGTACTTGGGGTTTTAAAAAATTTATTGATAAACTTGGATTACCTTCTAATTTTATAAATAACCTTAATTATATAATTTCACTCGAATCTATGCGGTGGAAATTATCGTTCTCATATGTAACCCTGATTGTAAGGGTAATAATGGTATATTAACACGTTTGAAGAACATTTATCCGGGGTCGGATCATGGACGGGATACTTGCAATTCCAAGTCAATCTAGTAAGCACCATAACTAATAAAAAAACTTGCATAATCCCACAGAGTGTTCCACTATTTCCTTACGAATGATCCATGTATACTAATAATTCATTATCGAGAATTTACTCTAGAAAATGTACTTGTGGTGTTTAAAAATTGATTGATCGACTTGTATTACCTTCTAATTTGATAAATAACCTAGATTGTATAATTTCACGTGAATCTATGCGGTGAAAATTATCGTTCTCATATATAATGCTTATTAAGAATGGAATATTAACTTGATTGATGGACGGTTTTCTCAGAACGGATCGCGGACTGGACTTTTGCAATTCCAAGTCAAACTCTTTAACACCGTAACTAATAAAGAAACTCGCATAATCCCACAGAGAGTTCCACAACTTCCTTAAAAATTATCCACATACACTAATAAGTCATCATCAAAATTTTACTCTGAACGATTTACTTGTGCTTTTTAATGATTGATTGACGGACTTGTTTTACCTTTTAATTTTATAAATAACCTAGTGTGTATAATTTCATGTGAATCTATGTGGTGGAAATTATTGTAAGGGATATAACAGAATATTAACACGATTGATGGACGATTACTTCGGGATGAATCGCAAAAGGGACACTATCAATTCCAAGTGAAAATGTTTACCATCGTAAGTGATAAAAAACTCACATAATCCCACAGAGATTTCCACAACTTCCTTACGAATGATCCTCGTATACTAAGAAGTCATTATCGATAATTTACTCTGGACAATGAATTTGTGCGTTTTAAAAATTGATTGATAGACTTGTATTACCTTCAAATTTGATAAATAACCTAAATTATAGAATTTCACGTGAATCTATGCAGTGGACATTATCATTCTCATATGTAACGCTTATTGTAAGGATAATAATGGTATATTAACACGATTGACGAGCAGTTACTCGGGGACGAATCGCATACAGGACACTTGCAATTCCAAGCGAAACTATTTAACACCATAATAGATAAAGAAACTCGCACTATCCCACGGAGAGTTTCACAACTTCCTTACGAATGATCCTTTTCTACTAATAATTCATCATCGACAATTTACCATGGACAATGTACTAGGGGTTTTTAAAACTTTATTGATAGACTTGCATTACCTTCTTATTTTATTAAATGACCTTAATTATATATTGTAACTCGAATCTATGTGGTGGAAATTATCGTTCTCATATGTAACCCTCATTGTAAGGGTAATAATTGTATATTAACACGTTTGAAGAATATTTACCCGGGGTCGGATCATGGACGGAACACTTGCAATTCCGAGTCAATCTAGTTAGCACCATAACTAATAAAAAAACTTGCATAATCCCACAGAGTGTTCCACTACTTCCTTACGAATGATCCATGTATACTAATAATTCATTATCGAGAATTTACTCTAGACAATGTACTTGTGGTTTTTAAAAATTTATTAAAGGACTTGTATTGCCTTCAAATTTGATAAATAAAATAGATTATATAATTTCACGTGAATCTATGCAGTGAAAATTATTGTTCTCATATATAATGCTTATTAGGAATGGAATATTAACATGATTAATGGACAATTTTCTCAGAATGGATCGTGGAATGAACTTTTGCAATTCCAAATTAAACTCTTTAACACCGTAACTAATAAAGAAACTCGCATAATCCCACAGAGATTTCCACAACTTCCTTAAGAATTATCCACATACACTAATAAGTCATCATTGACATTTTACTCTGAACAATGTACTTGTCCTTTTTAATGATTGATTGACGGACGTGTAATACCTTTTAAGTTGGTAAATAACCTAGCTTATTTAATTTTATGTGAATCTATGCGGTGGAAATTAAAATTCTCATATTTTACGCTTATTGTAAGGGATATAACAGATTATTCACACGATTGATGGACGGTTACCTCGGGATGAATTGTAAAAGGGACACTTTCAATTCCAAGTGAAAATGTTTACCATCGTAAGTGATAAAGAAACTCGCATAATCCCACAGATATTTCCACAACTTCCATACGAATGATCCTTGTACACTAAGAAGTCATCATTGATAATTTACTCTGGACAATTTGGTTGTTCTTTTTAAAAATTGATTGATGGACTTGTATTACCTTCTAATTTTATAAATAACCTAAATTATATAATTCCACATGAATCTATGTGGTGGACATTATCGTCCTCATATGTAACGCTTATTGTAAGGATAATAATGGTATATTAACAAGATTGACGAACAGTTACTCAGGGACGAATCGAGGACCGGACACTTGCAATTCCAAGTGAAACTATTTAACACCATAACAGATAAAGAAACTCGCACTATCCCACGGAGAGTTTCACAACTTCCTTACGAATGATCCTTGTATACTAATCATTCATCATCGACAATTTACTCTGGACAATGTACTTGGGGTTTTAAAAAATTTATTGATAGATTTGGATTACCTTCTAATTTTATAAATAACCTTAATTATATAATTTCACTCGAATCTATGTGGTGGAAATTATCGTTCTCATATGTAACCCTCATTGTAAGGGTAATAATGGTATATTAACACATTTGACGAACATTTACCCGGGGCCGGATCGCGGATGGGACACTTGCAATTCCAAGTCAATCTAGTTAGCACCATAACTAATAAAAAAACTTTCATAATTCCACAAAGTGTTCCACTACTTCCTTGCGAATGATCCTTGTATACTAATAATTCATTATCGAGAATTTACTCTAGCCAATGTACTTGTGGTTTTTAAAATATGATTGATGGACTTGTATTACCTTCTAATTTGATAAATAACCTAGATTATATAATTTCACATGAATATATGCGGTGAAAATTATCGTTCTCATATATAATGCTTATTAAGAATGGAATATTAACATGATTGATGGATAGTGTTCTCGGAACGGATCGCGGACTGGACTTTTGCAATTGCAAGTCAAACTCTTTAACATCGTAATTAATAAAGAAACTCACATAATCCCACAAAGAGTTCCACGACTTCCTGAAGACTTATCCACATACACTAATAAGTCATCATCGATATTTTACTCTGAACAATGTACTTGTGTTTTTTAATAATTGATTGACGGACGTGTATTACCTTTTAAGTTTGTAAATAACCTAGCATATGTAATTTCATGTGAATCTATGCGGTGGAAATTATAGTTCTCATATTTAACGCTTTTTGTAAGGGATATAACAGAATATTAACATGATTGATGGACGGTTACCTCGGGATGAATCGCAAAAGGGACACTTTCAATTCCAAGTGAAAGTGTTTACCATCGGAAGTCATAAAGAAACTCGCAAAATCCCACAGATTTTTCCACAACTTCCTTACGAATGATCCTTGTATACTAAGAAGTCATCGTCGACAATTTACTCTGGACAATGTACTTGTGGTTTTAAAAAAATTGATTGATGGACTTGTATTACCTTTTAATTTGATAAATTACCTAGATTATATAATTTCACGTGAATCAATGCGGTGAAAATTATCATTCTCATTTGTAACGCTTATTGTAAGGATAATAATGGTATATTGACACGATGGACGAACTGTTACTCGGGGCGAATTGCGGACAGGACACATGCAATTCCAAGTGAAACTATTTAACACCATAACAGATAAAGAAACTCGTACTTCCACACGAATGATCCTTGTATACTAATAATTCATCATCGACAATTTACTCTGGACAATGTACTTGGGGTTTTAAAAAATTTATTGATAAACTTGGATTACCTTCTAATTTTATAAATAACCTTAATTATATAATTTCACTCGAATCTATGTGGTGGAAATTATCGTTTTCACATGTAACCCTCATTGTAAGGGTAATAATGGTATATTAACACGTTTGACGAACATTTACCCAGGGTCGGATCGCGGACGGGACACTTGCAATTCCAAGTCAATCTAGTTAGCACCATAACTAATAGAAAAACTTGCATTATCCCACAGAGTGTTCCACTACTTCCTTACGAATGATCCTTGTATACTAATAATTCATTATCCAGAATTTACTCTAGACAATGTACTTGTGGTTTTCAAAAATTTATTGATGGACTTGTATTACCTTCTAATTTGATAAATAACCTTTATTATATAATTTCACGTGAATCTATGCGGTGAACATTATCGTTCTCATATATAATGCTTATTAAGAATGGAATATTAACATAATTGATGGGCGGTTTTCTCAGAACGGATCGCGGACTGGACTTTTGCTTTTCCAAGTCAAACACTTTAACACCGTTACTAATAAAGAAACTCGCATAATCCCATAGAGAGTTCCACAACTTCCTTAAGAATTATCCACATACACTAATAAATCATCATCGACATTTTACCCTGAACAATGTACTTGTGCTTTTTAATGATTGATTGACGGAAGTGTATTACCTTTTAATTTGGTAAATAACCAAGAATAAATAATTTCATGTGAATCTATGAGGTGGAAATTATAGTTCTCATATTTAACGCTTATTGTAAGGGATATAACAGAATATTAACACGATTGATGGACGGTTACCTCGGGATGAATCACAAAAGGGACACTTTCAGTTCCAAGTGAAAGTGTTTACCATCGCAAGTCATAAAGAAACTCGCAAAATCCCACAGATTTTTCCACAACTTCCTTACAAATGATCCTTGTATACTAAGAAGTCATCATCGACAATTTACTCTGGACAATGTACTTGTGGTTTTAAAAAAATTGATTGATGGACTTGTATTACCTTCTAATTTGATAAATTACCTAGATTACATAATTTCACGTGAATCGATGCGGTGAAAATTATCGTTATCATTTGTAATGCTTATTGTAAGGATAATAATGGTATATTGACATGATGGACAAACAGTTACTCGGGGCGAATTGCGGACAGGACACATGCAATTCCAAGTGAAACTATTTAACACCATAACAGATAAAGAAACTCGCACTATCCCACGGAGAGTTTCAAAACTTCCACACGAATGATCCTTGTATACTAATAATTCATCATCGACAATTTACTCTGGACAATGTACTTGGGGTTTTTAAAAATTTATTGATAAACTTGGATTACCTTCTAATTTAATAAATAACCTTAATTATATAATTTCACTCGAATCTATGTGGTGGAAATTATCGTTCTCATATGTAACACCCATTGTAAGGGTAATAATGGTGTATTAACACGTTTGAAGAATATTTACCCGGGTCGGATCACGGACGGGACCCATGCAATTCCAAGTCAATCTAGTTAGCACTATAACTAATAGAAAAACTTGCATAATCCCACAGAGTGTTCCACTACTTCCTTACGAATGATCCTTGTATACTAATAATTCATTATCCAGAATTTACTCTAGACAATGTACTTGTGGTTTTCAAAAATTTATTGATGGACTTGTATTACCTTCTAATTTGATAAATAACCTAGATTATATAATTTCACGTGAATCTATGCGGTGAAAATTATCGTTCTCATATATAATGCTTATTAAGATTGGAATATTAACATGATTGATGGACGGTTTTCTCAGAACGGATCGCGGCCTGGACTTTTTCGTTTCCAAGACAAACATTTTAATACCGTACCTAATAAAGAAACTCGCATAATCCCACTGAAAGTTCCACAACTTCCTTAAGAATTATCCACATACACTAATAAGTCATCATCGACATATTACCCTGAACAATGTACTTGTGCTTTTTAATGATTGATTGACGGACGTGTATTACCTTTTAAGTTGGTAAATAACCTAGCTTATACAATTTCATGTGAATCTATGCAGTGGAAATTATAGTTCCCATATTTAACGCTTGTTGTAAGGGATATAACAGAATATTAACACGATTGATGGACGTTTACCTCGTGATGAATTGCAAAAGGGACACTTTCAATTCCAAGTAAAAAAGTTTACCATCGTAAGTGATAAAGAAACTCCCATAATCCCACAGAGATTTCCACAACTTCCTTATGAATGATCCTTGTATACTAAGAAGTCATCATCGACAATTTACTCTGGACAATGTTGTTGTGCTTTTTAAAAATTGATTGATGGACTTGTATTACCTTCTAATTTGATAAATAACATAAATTATATAATTTCACGTGAATCTATGCGGTGGACATTATCGTTCTCATATGTAACGCTTATTGTAAGGATAATAATGGTATATTAACACGATTGACGAACAGTTACTCGGGACGAATCGCGGATAGGACACTTGCAATTCCAAGTGAAACTATTTAACACCATAACAGATAAAGAAACTCACACTATCCCATGGAGAGTTTCACAACTTCCTTATGAACGATCCTTGTATACTAATAATTCATCATCGACAATTTACTCTGGGCAATGTTCTTGGGGTTTTAAAAAATTTATTGATAGACTTGGATTACCTTCTAATTTTATAAATAACCTTAATTATATAATTTCACTCGAATCTATGTGGTGGAAATTATCGTTCTCATATGTAACCCTCATTGTAAGGGTAATAATGGTATATTAACACGTTTAACGAACATTTACCCGGCGTCGGATCGCAGACGGGACACTTGCAATTCCAAGTCAATCTAGTTAGCACCATAACTAATAAAAAAACTTTCATAATCCCAAAGAGTGTTCCACTACTTCCTCACGAATGATCCTTGTATACTAATAATTCATTATCGAGAATTTACTCTAGACAATGTACTTGTGATTTTTCAAAATTGATTGATGGACTTGTATTACCTTCTAATTTGATAAATAACCTAGATTATATAATTTTACCTGAATCTATGCGGTGAAAATTATCGTTCTCATATATAATGCTTATTAAGAATTGAATATTAACATGATTGATGGGCGATTTTCTCAGAACGGATCGAGGACTAGACTTTTGCAATACCAAGTCAAACCCATTAACACCGTAACTAATAAACAACTCGCATAATCCCACAGAGAGTTCCACAACTTTCTTAAGAATTATTCACAAACACTAATAAGTCATCATCGACATTTTACCCTGAACAATGTACTTGTTCTTTTTAATGATTTATTGACGGACGTGTATTACCTTTTAATTTGGTAAATAACCCAGCATATATAATTTCATGTGAATCTATTTGGTGGAATTTATAGTTCTCATATTTAACGCTTATTGTAAGGGATATAACAGAATGTTAACACGATTGATGGACGGTTACCTCGGGATGAATCGCAAAAGGGACACTTTCAATTCCAAGTGAAAATGTTTACCATCGTAAGTGATAAATAAATTTGCATAATCCCACAGAGATTTCCACAACTTCCTTACAAATGATCCTTGTATACTAAGAAGTCATCATCGACAATTTACTATGGACAATGTAGTTGTGCATTTAAAAATTGATTGATGGACTTGTATTACCTTTTAATTTGATAAATAAAATAAATTATATAATTTCATGTGACTCTATGCGGTGGAAATTATTGTTCTCATATGTAACGCTTATTGTAAGGATAATAAGGGTATATTAACACGATTGACGAACAGTTACTCGGGGACGAATCGCGGACAGGACACTTGCCATTCCAAGTGAAACTATTTAACAACATCACAGATAAAGAAACTCGCACTATCCCATGGAGAGTTTCACAACTTCCTTATGAATGATCCCTGTATACTAATAATTCATCATCGACAATTTTTACTCTGGACAATGTACTTGGGGTTTTTAAAAATTTATTGATAGACTTAGATTACCTTCTAATTTTATAAATAACCTTAATTATATAATTTAACTCGAATCTATGTGGTGAAAATTATCGTTCTCATATGTAACCCTCATTGTAAAGGTAATAATGGTATATTAACAAGTTTAGCGAACATTTCCCGGGGTCGGATCGCTGAAGGGACACTTGCAATTCCAAGTCAATCTAGTTAGCACCATGACTAATAGAAAAACTCGTATAATCCCACAGAGTGTTCCACTACTTCCTTACGAATGATCCTTGTATACTAATAATTCATTATCGAGAATTTACTCTAGACAATGTACTTGTGGTTTTTAAAAATTGATTGATCGACTTGTATTAACTTCTTATTTGATAAATAACCTAGATTATATAATTTCACGTGAATCAATGCGGTGAAAATTATCGTTCTCATATATAATGCTTATTAAGAATGGAATATTAACTTGATTGATGGACGGCTTTCTCAGAACGGATCGCGGACTGGACTTTTGTAATTCCAAGTCAAACTCTTTAACACCGTAACTAATAAAGAAACTTGCATAATCCCACAGAGAGTTCCACAACTTCCTTAAAAATCATCCACATACACTAATAAGTCACCATCAAAATATTACTCTGAACAATTTACTTGTGTTTTTTAATTATTGATTGACGGACTTGTATTACCTTTTAATTTTATAAATAACCTAGCGTATATAATTTCATGTGAATCTATGTGGGGGAAATTATATTTCTCATATTTAACGCTTATTGTAAGGGATATAACAGAATATTAACACGATTGATGGACGGTTACTTCGGGATGAATCGCAAAAGGGACACTTTCAATTCCAAGTGAAAATGTTTACCATCGTTAGTGATAAAGAAACTCACATAATCCCACAGAGATTTCCACAACTTCCTTACGAATGATCCTCGTATACTAAGAAGTCATCATCGACAATTTACTCTGGAAAATGTAGTTGTGCATTTTTAAAATTGATTGATGGACTTGTATTACCTTCTAATTTGATAAATAACCTAAATTATACAATTTCATGTGAATCTAATGCGGTGGACATTATCGTTCTCATATGTAACACCAATTGTAAGGATAATAATGGTATATTAACACGATTGACGAGCAGTTACTCGGGGACGAATCGCAGACAGGACACTTGCAATTCCAAGTGAAACTATTTAACACCATAACAGATAAAGAAACTCGCACTATCCCACAGAGAGTTTCACAACTTCCTTACGAATGATCCTTTTCTACTAATAATTCATCATCGACAATTTACTATGGACAATGTACTAGGGGTTTTTAAAAATTTATTGATAGACTTACATTACCTTCTTATTTTTTTAAATAACCTTAATTATATAATTTCACTCGAATCTCTGTGGTTGAAATTGTCATTCTCATAGGTAACCCTCATTGTAAGGGTAATAATTGTATATTAACACGTTTGAAGAAGATTTATTCGGGGTCGGATCATGGACGAGACACTTGCAATTCCAAGTCAATCTAGTTAGCACCATAACTAATAAAAAAACTTGCATAATCCCACAGAGTGTTCCACTACTTCCTTACGAATGATCCACGTATGCTAATAATTCATTATCGAGAATTTACTCTAGACAATGTACTTGTGGTTTTTAAAAATTGGTTGAAGGACTTGTGATGCCTTCTAATTTGATAAATAACCTAGATTATATAATTTCACGTGAATCTATGCAGTGAAAATTATCGTTCTCATATATAATGCTTATTAAGAATTGAATATTAACATGATTGAGGGATGGTTTTCTCAGAACGGATCGCGGACTACACTTTTGCAATTCCAAGTCAAACTCTTTAACACCGTAACTAATAAAGAAACTCGCATAATCCCATATATATTTCCACAACTTCTTTAAGAATTATCCACATACACTAATAAGTCATCATCGACATTTTACTCTGAACAATGTACTTGTGCTTTTTAATGATTGATTGACGGACGTGTATTACCTTTTAATTGGGTAAATAACCTAGCATATATAATTTCATGTGAATCTATGCGGTGGAAATTATAACGCTTATTGTAAGGGATATAACAGAATATTAACACAATTGATGGACGGTTACGTCGGGATGAATCGCAAAAGGGAAACTTTCAATTCCAAGTGAAAATGTTTACCATCGTAAGTGATAAAGAAACTTGCATAATCACACAGATATTTCCACAACTTCCTTACGAATGATCCTTGTATACTAAGAAGTCATCATTGACAATTTACTCTGGACAATGTAGTTGTGCTTTTTAAAAATTGATTGATGGACTTGTATTACCTTCTAATTTGATAAATAACCTAAATTATATAATTTCACATGAATCTATGCGGTGGACATTATCGTTCTCATATGTAACGCTTATTGTAAGGATAATAATGGTATATTAACACGATTGACGAACAGTTACTCGGGGACGAATCGCGGACAGGACACTTGCAATTCCAAGTGAAACTATTTAACACCATAACAGATAAAGAAACTCGCACTATCCCACGGATAGTTTCACAACTTCCTTACGAATGATCCTTGTATACTAATAATTCATCGTCGACAATTTACTATGGACAATGTTCTTGGGGTTTTTAAAAATTTATTGATAGACTTGCATTACCTTCTAATTTTATAAATAACCTTAATTATATAATTTCACTCGAATCTATGTGGTGGAAATTATCATTCTCATATGTAACCCTCATTGTAAGGGTAATAATGGTATATTAACATGTTTGAAGAACATTTACCCGAGGTCGGATCATGGACGGGACACTTGCAATTCCACGTCAATCTAGTTAGCACCATAACTAATAAAAAAACTTGCATAATCCCATAGAGTGCTCCACTACATCCTTACGAATGATCCTTGTATACTAATAATTCATTATCGAGAATTTACTCCAGACAATGTACTTGTGGTTTTTAAAACTTTATTGATGGACTTGTATTACCTTCTAATTTGATAAATAACCTAGATTATATAATTTAACGTGAATCTATGCGGTGAAAATTATCGTTATCATATATAATGCTTATTAAGAATGGAATATTGACATGATTGATAAACGGTTTTCTCAGAACGGATCTCGGACTGGAATTTTGCAATTCCAAGTTAAACTCTTTAACATCGTAACTAATAAAGAAACTTGCAGTATCCCGCAGAGAGTTTCACAACTTCCTTAAGAATTATCCACATACACTAATAAGTCAAAATCAACATTTTACTCTGAACAATGTACTTGTGCTTTTTAATGATTGATTGACGGACGTGTATTACCTTTTAATTTTGTAAATCACCTAGCATATATAATTTCGTGTGAATCTATGCGGTGGAAATTATAACGCTTATTGTAAGGGATATAACAGAATATTAACACGATCGATGGACGGTTACCTCGGGATGAATTGCAAAGGGGACACTTTCAATTCCAAGTGAAAATGTTTACCATCGTAAGTGATAAAGAAACTCGCATAATCCCACAAATATTTCCACAACTTCCTTACGAATGATCCTCGTATACTAAGAAGTCATCATCGACAATTTACTCTGGACAATGTAGTTGTGCATTTTAAAAATTGATTGATGGACTTGTATTACCTTCTAATTTGATAAATAACCTAAATTATATAATTTCACGTGAATCTATGCAGTGGACATTATAGTTCTCATATGTAATGCTTATTGTAAGGATAATAATGGTATATTAACACGATTGATGAACAGTTACTCGGAGACGAATCACGGACAGGACACTTGCTATTCCAAGTGAAACTATTTAACACCATAACAGATAAAGAAACTCGCACTATCCCATGGAGAGTTTCACAACTTCCTTACGAATGATCCTTTTCTACTAATAATTCATCATCGACAATTTACTATGGACAATGTACTAGGGGGTTTTAAAAATTCATTGATAGACTTGCATTACCTTCTTATTTTTTAAATAACCTTAATTATATAATTTCACTCGAATCTATGTGGTGGAAATTATCGTTCTCATATGTAACCCTCATTGTAAGGGTAATAATGCTATATTAACACGTTTGAAGGACATTTAACCGGGGTCGGATCATGGACGGGACACTTGCAATTCCAAGTCAATCTAGTTAGCACCATAACTAATAAAAAACTTGCATAATCCCACAGAGTGTTCCACTACTTCCTTACGAATGATCCATGTATACTAATAATTCATTATTGAGAATTTACTCTAGACAATGTACTTGTGGTTTTTAAAAATTTATTGAAGGACTTGTATTGCCTTCAAATTTGATAAATAACCTAGATTATAAAATTTCACATGAATCTATGCATTGAAAATTATCGTTCTCATACATAATGCTTATTCAGAATGGAATATAAACTTTATTGATGGACGGTTTTCTCAGAACGGATCGTGGACTGGACTTTTGCAATTCCAAATCAAACTCTGTAACACCGTAACTAATAAACAAACTCGCATAATCCCACAGAGATTTCCACAACTTCCTTAAGAATTATCCACATACACTAATAAGTCATCATCGACATTTTACTCTGAACAATGTACTTGTGCATTTTAATGATTGATTGACGGACGTGTATTACCTTTTAATTTGGTAAATAACCTAGCATATATAATTTCATGTGAATCTATGCGGTGGAAATTATAACGCTTATTCTAAGGGATATAACAGAATATTAACACGATTGATGGACGGTTACCTCAGGATGAATCGTAAAAGGGACACTTTCAATTCCAAGTGAAAATGTTTACCATCGTAAGTGATAAAGAAACTCGCATAATCCCACATATATTTCCACAACTTCGTTAAGAATGATCCTTGTACATTAAGAAGTCATCATTGACAATTTACTCTGGACAATGTAGTTGTGCTTTTTAAAAATTGATTGATGGATTTGTATTACCTTCTAATTTGATAAATAACCTAAATTATATAATTTCACATGAATCTATGTGGTGGACATTATCGTTCTCATATGTAACGCTTATTGTAAGGATAATAATGGTATATTAACACGATTGACGAACAGTTACTCAGGGACGTATCGCGGACAGGACACTTGCAATTCCAAGTGAAACTATTTAACACCATAACAGATAAAGAAACTCGCACTATCCCATGGAGATTTTCACAAATTCCTTACGAATGATCCTTGTATACTAATAATTCATCATCGACAATTTACTATGGACAATGTAATTGGGGTTTTTAAAAATTTATTGATAGACTTGCATTACCTTCTAATTTTATAAATGACCTTATTTATATAATTTCACTCGAATCTATGTGGTGGAAATTATCATTCTCATATGTAACCCTAATTGTAAGGGTAATAATGGTATATTAACACATTTGAAGAACATTTACCTGGGGTCGGATCATGGACGGGACACTTGCAATTCCAAGTCAATCTAATTAGCACCATTACTAATAAAAAAACTTGCATAATCCCACAGAGTGCTCCACTACATCCTTACGAATGATCCTTGTATACTAATAATTCATTATCGAGAATTTACTCTAGACAATGTACTTGTGGTTTTAAAAAATTGGTAGATGGACTTGTATTACCTTCTAATTTGATAAATAACCTAGATTATATAATTTTAGTGAATCTATGCGGTGAAAATTATTGTTCTCATATATAATGCTTATTAAGAATGGAATATTAACATGATTGATGGATGGTTTTCTCAGAACGGATCGCGGACTGGACCTTTGCAATTCCAAGTCAAACTCTTTAACACCGTAACTAATAAAGAAGCTTGCATAATCCCAAAGAGAGTTCCACAACTTCCTGAAGAATTATCCACATACACTAATAAGTCATCATCGACATTTTGCTCTGAACCATGTACTTGTACTTTTTAATGATTGATTGACGGACGTGTATTACCTTTTAATTTGGTAAATAACATAGCATATATAATTTCTTGTGAATCTATGCCGTGGAAATTATAGTTCTTATACTTAACGCTTATTGTAAGGGATAAAACAGAATATTAACACGATGGATGGACGGTTACTTCGGGATGAATCGCAAAAGGAACACTTTCAATTCCAAGTGAAAATCTTTACCATCGTAAGTGATAAAGAAACTCACATGATCCCACGGAGATTTCTACAACTTCCTTACGAATGATCCTTGTATACTAAGAAGTCATCATCAACAATTTACTCTGGACAATGTAGTTGTGCTTTTTAAAAATTGATTGATGGACTTGTATTACCTTCTAATTTGATAAATAACCTAAATTATATAATTTCACGTGAATCTATGCGGTGGACATTATCGTTCTCATATGTAACGCTTATTGTAAGGATAATAATGGTATATTAACACGATTGGCGAACAGTTACTTGGGGACAAATCGCGGACAGGATACTTGCAATTCCAAGTGAAACTATTTAACACCATAACAGATAAAGAAACTCGCACTATCCCACGTAGTGTTTCACAACTTCCTTACGAATGATCCTTGTATACTAATAATTCATCATCGACAATTAACTCTGGACAATGTACTTGGGGTTTTTAAAAATTTATTGATAGACTTGCATTACCTTCTAATTTTATAAATAACCTTAATTATATAATTTTACTCGAATCTATGTGGTGGAAATTATCGTTCTCATATGTAACCCTCATTGTAAGGGTAGTAATGGTATATTAACACGTTTGAAGAACATTTACCCGGGGTCGGATCGCGGACGGGACACATGCAATTCCAATTTAATCCAGTTAGCACCATAATTGATAAAAAAACTTGCATAATCCCACAGAGTGTTCTATTACTTCCTTACGAATGATCCTTGTATACTAATAAGTCATTATCGAGAATTTACTCTAGACAATGTACTTGCGGTTTTTAAAAATTGATTGATTGACTTGTATTACCTTCTAATTTGATAAATATCCTAGATTATACAATTTCACGTTAATCTATGCGGTGAAAATTGTCGTCATCATATATAATGCTTATTAAGAATGGAATATTAACATGATTGATGGACGGTTTCCTCAGAATGGATCGCGGACTGGACTTTTGCAATTCCAAGTCAAACTCTTTAACACCGTAACTAATAAAGAAACACGTATAATCCCACAGAGAGTTCCACAACTTCCTCAAGAATTATCCACATACACTAATAAGCCATCATCGACATTTTACTCTGAACAATGTACTTGTGCTATTTAATGATTGATTGACGGGCGTGTATTACCTTTTAATTTGGTAAATAACCTAGCATATATAATTTCTTGTGAATCTATGCAGTGGAAATTATAGTTCTCATATTTAACGCATATTGTAAGGGATATAACAGAATATTAACACGATTGATGGACTGTTACCTCGAGATGAATCGTAAAAGGGATACTTTCAATTCCAAGTGAAAATGTTTACCATCGTAAGTGATAAAGAAACTCGCATAATCCCACTGAGATTTCCACAACTTCCTTACGAATGATCCTTGTATACTAAGAAGTCATCATCGATAATTTACTCTGGACAATGTAGTTGTGATTTTTAAAAATTGATTGATGGACTTGTATTACCTTCAAATTTGATAAATAACCAAAATTATATAATTTCTCGTGAATCTATGTGGTGGACATTATCGTTCTCATATGTAACGCTTATTGTAAGGATAATAATGGTAAATTAACATGATTGACGAACAGTTACTGGGGGACGAATCACGGACAGGACACTTGCAATTCCAAGTGAAACTATTTAACACCATAACAGATTAAGAAACTCACACTATCCCACGGAGAGTTTCACAACTTCCTTACGAATGATACTAATAATTCATCATCCAGAATTTACTCTGGACAATGTACTTGGGGATTTTAAAAATTTATTGATAGACTTGAATTACCTTCTAATTTTATAAATAACCTTAATTATATAATTTCACTCGAATCTATGTGGTGGAAATTATCGTTCTCATATGTAACCCTCATTGTAACAGAAATATTGGTATATTAACACGTTTGAAGAACATTTACCCGGGGTCGGATCATTGACGGGACACTTGCAATTCCGAGTCAATCTAGTTAGCACCATAACTAATAACAAAACTTGCATAATCCCACAGAGTGCTCCACTACTTCCTTACGAATGATCCTTGTATACTAATAATTCATTATCAAGAATTTACTCTAGACAATGTACTTGTGGTTTTAAAAAATTGATTGATGGACATGTATTACCTTCTAATTTGATAAATAACCTAGATTATATAATTTTACATGAATCTATGCGGTGAAAATTATTGTTCTCATATATAATGCTTATTAAGAATGGAATATTAACATGATTGATGGATGGTTTTCTCAGAACGGATCACGGACTAGACTTTTAAAATTCCAAGTGAAACTCTTTAACACCGTAACTAATAAAGAAGCTCGCATAATCCCAAAGAGAGTTCCACAACTTCCTGAAGAATTATCCACATACACTAATAAGTCATCATTGACATTTTACTCTGAACCATGTACTTGTACTTTTTAATGATTGAATGGACGTGTATTACCTTTTAATTTGGTAAATAACATAGCATATATAATTTCTTGTGAATCTATGCGGTGGAAATTATAGTTCTTATACTTAACGCTTATTGTAAGGGATAAAACAGAATATTAACACGATGGATGGACGGTTACTTCGAGATGAATCGTAAAAGGGACACTTTCAATTCCAAGTGAAAATGTTTACCATCGTAAGTGATAAAGAAACTCGCATGATCCCACAGAGATTTCCACAACTTCCTTACGAATGATCCTTGTATACTAAGAAGTCATCATCGATAATTTACCCTGGAGAATGTAGTTGTACTTTTAAAAAATTGATTGATGGACTTGTATTACCTTTTATTTGATAAATAACCTAAATTATATAATTTCACGTGAATCTATGTTGTGGACATTATCGTTCTCATATGTAATGCTTATTGTAAGGATAATAATATATATTAACACGATTGACGAACAGTTACTCGGGGACGAATTGCGGACAGGACACTTGAACCTCTAAGTGAAACTATTTAACACCATAACAGATAAAGAAACTCGCACTATCCCACAGAGAGTTTCACAAGTTCCTTACGAATGATCCTTGTATGCTAATAATTCATCATCGACAATTTACTCTGGACAATGTACTTGGGGGTTTTTAAAATTTATTGATAGACTTGCATTACCTTCTAATTTTATAAATAACCTTAATTATAGAATTTCACTAGAAATGTGGTGAAAATTATCGTTCTCATATGTAACCCTCATTGTAAGGGTAATAAGGGTATATTAACACGCTTGAAGAACATTTACCCGGGGTCGGATCACAGACGGGACCCTTGCAATTGCAAGTCAATCTAGTTAGCACCACAACTAATAAAAAAACTTATCCCACAGAGTGTTCCACTACTTCCTTACGAATGATCCTTGTATACTAATAATTCATTACCGATAATTTACTCTAGACAATGTACTTGCAGTTTTTAAAAATTGATTGATTGACTTGTATTACCTTCTAATTTGATAAATAACCTAGATTATATAATTTCACGTGAATCTATGCTGTGAAAATTATCGTTCTCATATATAATGATTATTAAGATTGGAATATTAACTTGATTTATGGACAGTTTTCTCAGAACGGATCGCGGACTGGAGTTTTGCAATTCCAAGTCAAACTCTTTAACACAGTAACTTATAAAGAAACTCGCATAATCCCACAGAGAGTTCCACAACTTCCTTAAGAATTATCCACATACACTAATAAGTCATCATCGACATTTTACCCTGAACAATGTACTTGTTCTTTTTAATGATTTATTGACGGACGTGTATTACCTTTTAATTTGGTAAATAACCCAGCATATATAATTTCTTGTGAATCTATGCAGTGGAAATTATAGTTCTCATATTTAACGCTTATTGGAAGGGATATAACAGAATATTAACACGATTGATGGACTGTTACCTCGGGATGAATCGCAAAAGGGACACTTTCAATTCCAAGTGAAAATGTTTACCATCGTAAGTGATAAAGAAACTCGCATAATCCCACTGAGATTTCCACAACTTCCTTACGAATGATCCTTGTATACTAAGAAGTCATCATCGACAATTTACTCTGGACAATGCAGTTGTGCTTCTTAAAAATTGATTGATGGACTTGTATTACCTTCAAATTTGATAAATAACCTAAATTATATAATTTCTTGTGAATCTATGCAGTGGACATTATCGTTCTCATATGTAACGCTTCTTGTAAGGAAAATAATGGTATATTAACAGAATTGACGAACAGTTACTGGGGAACGAATCACGGACAGGACACTTGCAATTCCAAGTGAATCTATTTAACACCAGAACAGATAAAGAAACTCGCACTATCCCACAGATAGTTTCACAACTTCCTTACGAATGATCCTTGTATACTAATCATTCATCATCGACAATTTACTCTGGACAATGTACTTGGGGTTTTAAAAAATTTATTGATAGATTTGGATTACCTTCTAATTTTATAAATAACCTTAATTATACAATTTCACTCGAATCTATGTGGTGGAAATTATCGTTCTCATATGTAACCATCATTGTAAGGGTAATAATGGTATATTAACACATTTGACGAACATTTACCCGGGGTCGGATCGCGGATGGGACACATGCAATTCCAAGTCAATCTAGTTAGCACCATAACTAATCAAAAAACTTGCGTAATCCCACAGAGTGTTCGACTACTTCCTTACGAATGATCCTTGTATACTAATAATTCATTATCGAGAATTTACTCTAGACAATGTACTTACGGTTTTTAAAAATTGATTGATAGACTTGTTTTACCTTCTAATTTGATAAATAACCTAGATTATATAATTTCACGTTAATCTATGCGGTGAAAATTGTCGTTATCATATATAATGCTTATTAAGAATGGAATATTAACATGATTGATGGACGGTTTCCTCAGAACGGATCGCGGACTGGACTTTTGCAATTCCAAGTCAAACTCTTTAACACCGTAACTAATAAAGAAACCCACATAATCCCACAGAGAGTTCCACAACTTCCTCAAGAATTATCCACTTACACTAATAAGCCATCGTCGACATTTTACTCTGAACAATGTACTTGTGCTTTTTAATGATTGATTGACGGGCGTGTATTACCTTTTAATTTGGTAAATAACCTAGCATGTATAATTTCTTGTGAATCTATGCAGTGGAAATTATAGTTCTCGTATTTAACGCTTATTGTAAGGGATATAACAGAATATTAACACGATTGATGGACTGTTACCTCGGGATGAATCACAAAAGGGACAC
This sequence comes from Rubia yunnanensis, assembly GCA_037428765.1. NCBI lineage: Eukaryota > Viridiplantae > Streptophyta > Magnoliopsida > Gentianales > Rubiaceae > Rubia > Rubia yunnanensis. The sequence continues at coordinate 45,614,158 of CM075064.1, forward strand.
TTTCAATTCCAAGTGAAAATGTTTACCATCGTAAGTGATAAAGAAACTCACATAATCCCACTGAGATTTCCACAACTTCCTTACGAATGATCCTTGTATACTAAGAAGTCATCATCGACAATTTACTCTGGACAATGTAGTTGTGCCTTTTAAAAATTGATTGATGGACTTGTATTACCTTAAAATTTGATAAATAACCAAAATTATATAATTTCTCGTGAATCTATGCGGTGGACATTATCGTTCTCATATGTAACGCTTATTGTAAGGATAATAATGGTAAATTAACACGATTGACGAACAGTTACTGGGGGACGAATCACGGACAGGACACTTGCAATTCCAAGTGATACTATTTAACACCATAACAGATAAAGAAACTCACACTATCCCACAGAGAGTTTCACAACTTCCTTACGAATGATCCTTGTATACTAATAATTCATCATCCAGAATTTACTCTGGACAATGTACTTGGGGTTTTAAAAAATTTATTGATAGACTTGCATTACCTTCTAATTTTATAAATAACCTTAATTATATAATTTCACTTGAATCTATGTGGTGGAAATTGTCGTTCTCATATGTAACCCTCATTGTAAGGGTAATAATTGTATATTAACACGTTTGACGAACATTTACCCGGGGTCGGATCGCGGACGGGACACTTTCATTTCAAAGTCAATCTAGTTAGCACCATAACTAATAAAAAAACTTGCATAATCTCACAGAGTGTTCCACAACTTCCTTACGAATGATCCTTGTATACTAATAATTCATTATCGAGAATTTACTCTAGACAATGTACTTGTGGTTTTTAAAAATTTATTGATGGACTTGTATTACCTTCTAATTCGATAAATAACCTAGATTATATAATTTCACGTGAATCTATGCGATGAAAATTATCGTTCTCATATATAATGCTTATTAAGAATATAATATTAACATGATTGATGGACAGTTTTTTCAGAACAGATTGCAGACTGACTTTTGCAATTCCAAGTTAAACACTTTAACACCGTAACTAATAAAGAAACTCGCATAATCCCATATAGAGTTTCACGTTAATCTATGCGGTGAAAATTGTCGTTATCATATATAATGCTTATTAAGAATGGAATATTAACATGATTGATGGACGGTTTCCTCAGAACGGATCGCAGACTGGACTTTTGCAATTCCAAGTCAAACTCTTTAACACCGTAACTAATAAAGAAACCCACATAATCCCACAGAGAGTTCCACAACTTCCTCAAGAATTATCCACATACACTAATAAGTCATCATCGACATTTTACTCCGAACAATGTATTTGTGCTTTTTAATGATTGATTGACGGACGTGTATTACCTTTTAATTTGTTAAATAACCTAGCATATATAATTTCATGTGAATCTATGCCGTGGAAATTATAGTTCTCGTATTTAATGCTTATTGTAAGGGATATTACTGAATATTAATACGATTGACAGACGGTTACCTAGGGATGAATCGTAAAAGGGACACCTTCAATTCCAAGTGAAAATTTTTACCATCGTAAGTGATAAAGAAACTTGCATAATCCCACAAAGACTTCCACAGCTTCCTTACGAATGATCCTTGCATACAAAGAAGTCATCATCGACAATTTACTCTTGACAATGTAGTTGTGGTTTTTAAAAATTGATTGATGGACTTGTATTACCTTTTAATTTGATAAATAACCTAAATTATATTATGTCATGTGAATCTATGCGTGGACATTATCGTTCTCATATGTAACGCTTATTGTAAGGATAATAATGGTTAATTAACATGATTGACGAACAGTTACTCGGGGATGAATCACGGACAGGACACTTGCAATTCCAAGTGAAACTATTTAACACCATAACTGATAAAGAAACTCGCACTATCCCAACGAGAGTTTCACAACTTCCTTACGAATGATCCTTGTATACTAATAATTCATCACCGACAATTTACTCTGGACAATGTACTTGGGGTTTTTTAAAATTTATTGATAGCCTTGCATTACCTTCTAATTTTATAAATAACCTTAATTATCTAATTTCACTCAAATCTATGTGGTGGAAATTATCGTTCTCATATGTAACCCACATTGTAAAGGTAATAATGGTATATCAACACGTTTGAAGAACATTTACCCGGGGTCGGATCGCGGATTGGATACATACAATTCCAAGTCAATCTAGTTAGCACCATAACTAATAAAAAAACTTGCATAATCCCACAGAGTGTTCCACTACTTCCTTACGAATGATCCTTGTATAGTAATAATTCATTATCGAGAATTTACTCTAGACAATGTACTTGTGGTTTTTAAAAATTGATTGATTGACTTGTATTACCTTCTAATTTGATAAATAACCTAGATTATATAATTTCATGTTAATCTATGCAGTGAAAATTATCGTTCTCATATATAATGCTTATTAAGAATAGAATATTAACATGATTGATAGACGGTTTTATCAGAATGGATCGCGGACTGGACTGTTGCAATTCCATGTCAAACTCTTTAACACCGTAACTTATAAAGAAACTCGCATAATCCCACAGAGAGTTCCACAACTTCCTTAAAAATTATCCACATACACCAATAAGTCATCATCGGCATTTTACTCTGAACAATTTACTTGTGCTTTTTAATGATTGATTGACGGACTTTTATCACCTTTTAATTTTGTAAATAACCTAGCGTATATAATTTCAAGTGAATCTATGTGGTGGAAATTATAGTTCTCATATTTAACGCTTATTGTAAGGGATATAATAGAATATTAACACGATTGATGGACGGTTACCTCGGGATGAATCGCAAAAGGGACACTTTCAATTCCAAGTGCATATGTTTACCATCGTACGTGATAAAGAAACTCGCATAATCCCGTAGAGATTTCCACAACTTTCTTACGAATGATCCTTGTATACTAAGAAGTCATCATCGACAATTTACTCTGGACAATGTTGTTGTGCTTTTTAAAAATTGATTGATGGACTTGTATTACCTTCAAATTTGATAAATAACCAAAATTATATAATTTCACGTGAATCTATACGGTGGACATTATTGTTCTCATATGTAACGCTTATTGTAAGGATAATCATGGTATATTAACAGGATTGGCGAACAGTAACTCGGGGACGAATCGCGGACATGACACTTGCAATTCCAAGTGAAACTATTTAACACCATAATAGATAAAGAAACTCGCACTATCCCACGGAGTGTTTCACAACTTCCTTACGAATTATCCTTGTATACTAATAATTCATCATCGACAATTTACTCTGGACAATGTACTTGGGGTTTTTTAAAATTTATTGATAGACTTGGATTACCTTCTAATTTTATAAATAACCTTAACTATATAATTTCACTCGAATCTATGTGGTGGAAATTATTGTTCTCATATGTAACCCTCATTGTAAGGGTAGTAATGGTATATTAACACATTTGAAGAACATTTACCCGGGGTCGGATCGCGGACGGGACACATGCAATTCCAATTTAATCCAGTTAGCACCATAATTGATAAAAAAAATTTGCATAATCCCACGGAGTGTTCGACTACTTCCTTACGAATGATCCTTGTATACTAATAATTCATTATCGAGAATTTACTCTAGACAATGTACTTGCGATTTTTAAAGATTGATTGATTGACTTGTATTACCTTCTAATTTGATAAATAACCTAGATTATATAATTTCACGTTAATCTATGCAGTGAAAATTATCGTTCTCATATATAATTCTTATTAAGAATGGAATATTAGCATGATTGATGGACGGTTTTCTCAGAATGGATCACGGACTGGACTTTAGCAATTCCAAGTCAAACTCTTTAACACCGTAACTAATAAAGAAACTCGCACAATCCCACAGAGAGTTCCAGAACTTCCTTAAGAATTATCCACATACACTAATAAGTCATCGTCGACATTTTACTCTGAACAATGTACTTGTGCTTTTTAAAGATTGATTGACGGACGTGTATTACCTTTTAATTTGGTAAATAACCTAGCACATATAATTTCTAATGAATCTATGCAGTGGAAATTATAGTTCTCATATTTAACGCTTATTGTAAGGGATATAACAGAATATTAACACGATTGATGGACTGTTACCTCGGGATGAATCGCAAAAGGGACACTTTCAATTCCAAGTGAAAATGTTTACCATCGTAAGTGATAAAGAAACTCGCATAATCCCACTGAGATTTCCACAACTTCCTTACGAATGATGCTTGTATACTAAGAAGTCATCATCGACAATTTACTCTGGACAATGTAGTTGTGCTTTTTAAAAATTGATTGATGGACTTGTATTACCTTCAAATTTGATAAATAACCTAACTTATATAATTTCTCGTAAATCTATGCGGTGGACATTATCGTGCTCATATGTAATGCTTATTGTAAGGATAATAATGGTATATTAACAGGATTGACGAACAGTTACTGGGGGACAAATCACGGACAGGACACTTGCAATTCCAAGTGAAACTATTTAACACCATAACAGATGAAGAAACTCACACTATCCCACGGAGAGTTTCACAACTTCCTTACGAATGATCCTTGTATACTAATAATTCATCATCGACAATTTACTCTTGACAATGTACTTGGGGTTTTTCAATATTTATTGATAGACTTGCATTACCTTCTAATTTTATAAATAACCTTAATTGTATAATTTCACTCGATTCTATGTGGTGGAAATTATCGTTCTCATATGTAACCCTCATTGTAAGGGTAATAACAGTATATTAACACGTTAGAAGAACATTTACCCGGGGTCGGATTGCGGACGGGACACATGCAATTCCAAGTCAATCCAGTTAGCACCACAATTGATAAAAAAAACTAGCATAATCCCACAGAGTGTTCCACTACTTCCTTACGAATGATCCTTGTACACTAATATTTCATTATCGAGAATTTACTCTAGACAATGTACTTGCGGTTTTTAAAAATTGATTGATTGACTTGTATTACCTTCTAATTTGATAAATAACCTAGATTATATAATTTCACATTAATCTATGTGGTGAAAATTATTGCTCTCATATATAATGCTTATTAAGAATGGAATATTAACATGATTGATGGACGGTTTCTCAGAACGGATTGCAGACTGGACTTTTACAATTCCAAGTCAAACTCTTTAACACCTTAAGTAATAAAGAAACTCGCACAATCCCACAGAGAGTTCCAGAACTTCCTTAAGAATTATCCACATACACTAATAAGTCATCGTCGACATTTTACTTTGAACAATGTACATGTGCTTTTTAATGATTGATTGACGGACGTGTATTACCGTTTAATTTGGTAAATAACCTAGCACATATAATTTCTTGTGAATCTATGCAGTGGAAATTATAGTTCTCATATTTAACGCTTATTGTAAGGGATATAACAGAATATTAACACGATTGATGGACTGTTACCTCGGGATGAATCGTAAAAGGGACACTTTCAATTCCAAGTGAAAATGTTTACCATCGTAAGTGATAAAGAAACTCGCATAATCCCACTGAGATTTCCACAACTTCCTTACGAAAGATCCTTGTATACTAAGAAGTCATCATCGATAATTTACTCTGGACAATGAAGTTGTGCTTTTTAAAAATTGATTGATGGACTTGTATTACCATCAAATTTAATAAATAACCTAAATTATATAATTTCTCGTGAATCTATGCGGTGGACATTATCGTTCTCATATGTAAGGGTTATTGTAAGGATAATAATGGTATATTAAGAGGATTGACGAAAAGTTACTGGGGGACGAATCACGGACATGACACTTGCAATTCCAAGTGAAACTATTTAACACCGTAACAGATAAAGAAATTCACACTATCCCACGGAGAGTTTCACAACTTCCTTACGAATGATCCTTGTATACTAATAATTCATCATCGACAATTTACTCTGGACAATGTACTTGTGGTTTTTAAAAATTTATTGATAGACTTGCATTACCTTCTAATTTTATAATTAACCATATTTATATAAATTCACTTGAATCTATGTGGTGGAAATTATCGTTCTCATATGTAACCCTCATTGTAAGGGTAATAATGGTATATTAACACGTTTGAAGAACATTTACCCGGGGCCGGATCGTGGACGGGACACATGCAATTCCAAGTCAATCCAGTTAGCACCATAATTGATAAAAAAAACTTGCATAATCCCATAGAGTGTTCCATTACTTCCTTACGAATGATCCTTGTATACTAATAATTCATTATCGAGAATTTACTCTAGATAATGTACTTGTGGTTTTTAAAAATTGATTGTTTGACTTGTATTACTTTCTAATTTTATAAATAACCTTGATTATATAATTTCACGTTAATCTATGCGGTGAAAATTATCGTTCTCATATATAATGCTTATTAAGAGTGGAATATTAACATGATTGATGGACGGTTTTCTCAGAATGGATCGTGGACTGGACTTTTTCAATTCCAAGTCAATCTCTTTAACACCGTAACTTATAAAGAAACTCGTATAATCCCACAGAGAGTTCCACAACTTCCTTAAAAATCATCCACATGTAATAATAAGTCAACATCGACATTTTACTCTGAACAATTTACTTGTGCTTTTTAATGATTGATTGACGGACTTGTATTACCTTTTAATTTTGTAAATAACCTAGCGTATATAATTTCATGTGAATCTATGTGGTGGAAATTATAGTTCTCATATTTAACGCTTATTGTAAGGGATATAACGGAACATTAACACGATTGATGGACGGTTACCTCGGGATGAATCGCAAAAGGGACACTTTCAATTCCAAGTGAAAATGTTTACCATCGTAAGTGATAAAGAAACTAGCATAATCCCACAGAGATTTCCACAACTTCCTTACGAATGATCCATGTATACTAAGAAATCATCATCGACAATTTATTCTGGACAATGTAGTTATGCTTATTAAAAATTGGTTGATGGACTTGTATTACCTTCAAATTTCATAAATAACCTAAATTATATAATTTCACGTGAATGTATGCGGTGGACATTATCGTTCTCATATATAATGCTTATTGTAAGGATAATAATGGTATATTAACACGATCGACAAACGTTTACTTGGGGACGAATCGCGGACAGGACACTTGCAATTCCAAGTGAAACTATTTAACACTATAACAGATAAAGAAACTCGCACTATCCCACGTAGTGTTTCACAACTTCCTTACGAATGATCCTTGTATACTAATAATTCATCATCGACAATTTACTCTGGACAATGCACTTGGGGTTTTTAAAAATTTATTGATTGACTTGGATTACCTTCTAATTTTATAAATAACCTTAATTATATAATTTCACTCGAATCTTTGTGGTGGAAATTGTCGTTCTCATATGTAACCCTCATGGTAAGGGTAATAATGGTCTATTAACACGTTTGACGAACGTTTACCCAGGGTCGGATCACGGACGGGTCACTTGCGATTCCAAGTCAATATAGTTAGCACCATAACTAATAAAAAAACTTGCATAATCCCACAGAGTGTTCCACAACTTCCTTACGAATCATCCATGTATACTAAGAAATCATCATCGACAATTTATTCTGGACAATGTAGTTATGCTTTTTAAAAATTGATTGATGGACTTGTATTACCTTCAAATTTCATAAATAACCTAAATTATATAATTTCACGTGAATGTATGCGGTGGACATTATCGTTCTCATATATAACGCTTATTGTAAGGATAATAATGGTATATTAACACGATCGACAAACGTTTACTCGGGGACGAATCGCGGACAGGACACTTGCAATTCCAAGTGAAACTATTTAACACTATAACAGATAAAGAAACTCGCACTATCCCACGTAGTGTTTCACAACTTCCTTACGAATGATCCTTGTATACTAATAATTCATCATCGACAATTTACTCTGGACAATGCACTTGGGGTTTTTAAAAATTTATTGATTGACTTGGATTACCTTCTAATTTTATAAATAACCTTAATTATATAATTTCACTCGAATCTTTGTGGTGGAAATTGTCGTTCTCATATGTAACCCTCATGGTAGGGGTAATAATGGTCTATTAACACGTTTGACGAACGTTTACCCAGGGTCGGATCACGGACGGGATACTTACGATTCCAAGTCAATATAGTTAGCACCATAACTAATAAAAAAACTTGCATAATCCCACAGAGTGTTCCACTACTTCCTTACGAATGATCCTTGTATACTAATAATTCATTATCGAGAATTTACTCCAGACAATGTACTTGTGGTTTTTTAAAATTGATTGATGGACTTGTATTACCTTCAAATTTGATAAATAACCTAGATTATATAATTTCACGTGAATCTATGCGTTGAAAATTATCGTTCTCATACATAATGCTTATTAAGAATTGAATATTAACATGATTGATGTACGGTTTTCTCATAATGGATCGCGGACTGGGCTTTTGCAATTCCAAGTCAAACACTTTAACACTGTAACTAATAAAGAAACTCGCATAATCCCACAGAGAGTTCCACAACTTCCTTAAGAATTATCCACATACACTAATAAGTCATCGTCGATATTTTACTCTGAACAATGTACTTGTGATTTTTAATGATTGATTGACGGACATGTATTACCCTTTAATTTGGTAAATAACCTAGCATATATAATTTCTTGTGAATCTATGCAGTGGAAATTATAGTTCTCATATTTAACGCTTATTGTAAGGGATATAACAGAATATTAACACGATTGATGGACTGTTACCTCGGGATGAATCGTAAAAGGGACACTTTCAATTCCAAGTGAAAATGTTTACCATCGTAAGTGATAAAGAAACTCGCATAATCCCACTGAGATTTCCACAACTTCCTTACTAATGATCCTTGTATACTAAGAAGTCATCATCGACAATTTACTCTGGACAATGTAGTTGTGCTTTTTAAAAATTGATTGATGAACTTGTATTACCTTCAAATTTGATAAATAACCTAAATTATAAAATTTCTCGTGAATCTATGCGGTGGACATTATCGTTCTCATATGTAACGCTTTTTGTAAGGATAATAATGGTATATTAACAAGATTGAGAACAGTTACTGGGGGACGAATAGCGGACAGGACACTTGCAATTCCAAGTGAAACTATTTAACACCATAACAGATAAAGAAACTCGCACTATCCCAACGAGACTTTCACAACTTCCTTACGAATGATCCTTGTATACTAATAATTCATCATCGACAATTTACTCTGGACAATGTACTTGGGGTTTTTTAAAATTTATTGATAGACTTGGATTACCTTATAATTTTATAAATAACCTTAATTATATAATTTCACTCGAATCTATGTGGTGGAAATTATCGTTCTCATATGTAACACTCATTGTAAGGGTAATAATGGTATATTAACACATTTGAAGAACATTTACCTGGGGTCGGATCTCGGACGGGACACATGCAATTCCAAGTCAATCTAGTTAGCACCATAACTGATAAAAAAACTTGCATAATCCCACAGAGTGTTCCACTACTTCCTTACGAATGATCCTTGTATACTAATAATTTATTATCGATAATTTAGTCTAGACAATGTACTTGTGGTCTCTAAAAATTGATTGGTTGACTTGTATTACCTTCTAATTTGATAAATAACCTAGATTATATAATTTCATGTTAATCTATGCGGTGACAATTATCATTCTCATATATAATGCTTATTAAGAATGGAATATTAACATGATTGATGGACGGTTTTCTCAAAATGGATCGCGGACTGGACTTTTGCAATTCCAAGTCAAACTCTTTAACACCGTAACTTATAAAGAAACTCGCATAATCCCACAGAGAGTTCCACAACTTCCTTAAAAATTATCCACATACAATAATAAGTCATCATCGACATTTTACTCTGAACAATTTACTTGTGCTTTTTAATGATTGATTGACGGACTTGTATTACCTTTTAATTTTGTAAATAACCTAGCGTATATAATTTCATGTGAATCTATGTGGTGGAAATTATAGTTCTCATATTTAACGCTTATTGTAAGGGATATAACGGAACATTAACACGATTGATGGACGGTTACCTCGGGATGAATCGCAAAAGGGACACTTTCAATTCCAAGTGAAAATGTTTACCATCGTAAGTGATAAAGAAACTAGCATAATCCCACAGAGATTTCCACAACTTCCTTACGAATGATCCATGTATACTAAGAAATCATCATCGACAATTTATTCTGGACAATGTAGTTATGCTTTTTAAAAATTGATTGATGGACTTGTATTACCTTCAAATTTCATAAATAACCTAAATTATATAATTTCACGTGAATGTATGCGGTGGACATTATCGTTCTCATATATAACGCTTATTGTAAGGATAATAATGGTATATTAACACGATCGACAAACGTTTCCTCAGGGACGAATCGCGGACAGGACACTTGCAATTCCAAGTGAAACTATTTAACACTATAACAGATAAAGAAACTCGCACTATCCCACGTAGTGTTTCACAACTTCCTTACGAATGATCCTTGTATACTAATAATTCATCATCGACAATTTACTCTGGACAATGCACTTGGGGTTTTTAAAAATTTATTGATTGACTTGGATTACCTTCTAATTTTATAAATAACCTTAATTATATAATTTCACTCGAATATTTGTGGTGGAAATTGTCGTTCTCATATGTAACCCTCATGGTAAGGGTAATAATGGTCTATTAACACGTTTGACGAACGTTTACCCAGGGTCGGATCACGGTCGGGACACTTGCGATTCCAAGTCAATATAGTTAGCACCATAACTAATAAAAAAAACTTGCATAATCCCACAGAGTGTTCCACAACTTCCTTACGAATGATCCATGTATACCAAGAAATCATCATCGACAATTTATTCTGGACAATGTAGTTATGCTTTTTAAAAATTGATTGATGGACTTGTATTACCTTCAAATTTCATAAATAACCTAAATTATATAATTTCACGTGAATGTATGCGGTGGACATTATCGTTCTCATATATAACGCTTATTGTAAGGATAATAATGGTATATTAACACGATCGACAAACGTTTACTCGGGGACGAATCGCGGACAGGACACTTGCAATTCCAAGTGAAACTATTTAACACTATAACAGATAAAGAAACTCGCACTATCCCACGTAGTGTTTCACAACTTCCTTACGAATGATCCTTGTATACTAATAATTCATCATCGACAATTTACTCTGGACAATGCACTTGGGGTTTTTAAAAATTTATTGATTGACTTGGATTACCTTCTAATTTTATAAATAACCTTAATTATATAATTTCACTCGAATCTTTGTGGTGGAAATTGTCGTTCTCATATGTAACCCTCATGGTAAGGGTAATAATGGTCTATTAACACGTTTGACGAACGTTTACCCAGGGTCGGATCACGGACGGGACACTTGCGATTCCAAGTCAATATAGTTAGCACCATAACTAATAAAAAAACTTGCATAATCCCACAGAGTGTTCCACAACTTCCTTACGAATGATCCATGTATACTAAGAAATCATCATCGACAATTTATTCTGGACAATGTAGTTATGCTTTTTAAAAATTGATTGATGGACTTGTATTACCTTCAAATTTCATAAACAACCTAAATTATATAATTTCACGTGAATGTATGCGGTGGACATTATCGTTCTCATATATAACGCTTATTGTAAGGATAATAATGGTATATTAACACGATCGACAAACGTTTACTCGGGGACGAATTGCGGACAGGACACTTGCAATTCCAAGTGAAACTATTTAACACTATAACAGATAAAGAAACTCGCACTATCCCACGTAGTGTTTCACAACTTCCTTACGAATGATCCTTGTATACTAATAATTCATCATCGACAATTTACTCTGGACAATGCACTTGGGGTTTTTAAAAATTTATTGATTGACTTGGATTACCTTCTAATTTTATAAATAACCTTAATTATATAATTTCACTCGAATCTTTGTGGTGGAAATTGTCGTTCTCATATGTAACCCTCATGGTAAGGGTAATAATGGTCTATTAACACGTTTGACGAACGTTTACCCAGGGTCGGATCACGGACGGGACACTTGCGATTCCAAGTCAATATAGTTAGCACCATAACTAATAAAAAAACTTGCATAATCCCACAGAGTGTTCCACTACTTCCTTACGAATGATCCTTGTATACTAATAATTCATTATCGAGAATTTACTCCAGACAATGTACTTGTGGTTTTTAAAAATTGATTGATGGACTTGTATTACCTTCAAATTTGTTAAATAACCTAGATTATATAATTTCACGTGAATCTATGCGTTGAAAATTATCGTTCTCATACATAATGCTTATTAAGAATTGAATATTAACATGATTGATGTACGGTTTTCTCATAATGGATCGCGGACTGGGCTTTTGCAATTCCAAGTCAAACACTTTAACACTGTAACTAATAAAGAAACTCGCATAATCCCACAGAGAGTTCCACAACTTCCTTAAGAATTATCCACATACACTAATAAGTCATCGTCGATATTTTACTCTGAACAATGTACTTGTGATTTTTAATGATTGATTGACGGACATGTATTACCCTTTAATTTGGTAAATAACCTAGCATATATAATTTCTTGTGAATCTATGCAGTGGAAATTATAGTTCTCATATTTAACGCTTATTGTAAGGGATATAACAGAATATTAACACGATTGATGGACTGTTACCTCGGGATGAATCGTAAAAGGGACACTTTCAATTCCAAGTGAAAATGTTTACCATCGTAAGTGATAAAGAAACTCGCATAATCCCACTGAGATTTCCACAACTTCCTTACGAAAGATCCTTGTATACTAAGAAGTCATCATCGACAATTTACTCTGGACAATGAAGTTGTGCTTTTTAAAAATTGATTGATGGACTTGTATTACCTTCAAATTTAATAAAGAACCTAAATTATATAATTTCTCGTGAATCTATGCGGTGGACATTATCGTTCTCATATGTAACGGTTATTGTAAGGATAATAATGGTATATTAAGAGGATTGACGAAAAGTTACTGGGGGACGAATCACGGACATGACACTTGCAATTCCAAGTGAAACTATTTAACACCGTAACAGATAAAGAAATTCACACTATCCCACGGAGAGTTTCACAACTTCCTTACGAATGATCCTTGTATACTAATAATTCATCATCGACAATTTACTCTGGACAATGTACTTGTGGTTTTTAAAAATTTATTGATAGACTTGCATTACCTTCTAATTTTATAATTAACCTTAATTATATAAATTCACTCGAATCTATGTGGTGGAAATTATCGTTCTCATATGTAACCCTCATTGTAAGGGTAATAATGGTATATTAACACGTTTGAAGAACATTTACCCGGGGCAGGATCGTGGACGGGACACTTGCAATTCCAAGTCAATCCAGTTAGCACCATAATTGATAAAAAAAACTTCATAATCCCATAGAGTGTTCCATTACTTCCTTACGAATGATCCTTGTATACTAATAATTCATTATCGAGAATTTACTCTAGATAATGTACTTGTGGTTTTTAAAAATTGATTGTTTGACTTGTATTACTTTCTAATTTTATAAATAACCTTGATTATATAATTTCACGTTAATCTATGCGGTGAAAATTATCGTTCTCATATATAATGCTTATTAAGAGTGGAATATTAACATGATTGATGGACGGTTTTCTCAGAATGGATCGTGGACTGGACTTTTTCAATTCCAAGTCAATCTCTTTAACACCGTAACTTATAAAGAAAATCGTATAATCCCACAGAGAGTTCCACAACTTCCTTAAAAATCATCCACATGTAATAATAAGTCAACATCGACATTTTACTCTGAACAATTTACTTGTGCTTTTTAATGATTGATTGACAGACTTGTATTACCTTTTAATTTTGTAAATAACCTAGCGTATATAATTTCATGTGAATCTATGTGGTGGAAATTATAGTTCTCATATTTAACGCTTATTGTAAGGGATATAACGGAACATTAACACGATTGATGGACGGTTACCTCGGGATGAATCGCAAAAGGGACACTTTCAATTCCAAGTGAAAATGTTTACCATCGTAAGTGATAAAGAAACTAGCATAATCCCATAGAGATTTCCACAACTTCCTTACGAATGATCCATGTATACTAAGAAATCATCATCGACAATTTATTCTGGACAATGTAGTTATGCTTATTAAAAATTGATTGATGGACTTGTATTACCTTCAAATTTCATAAATAACCTAAATTATATAATTTCACGTGAATGTATGCGGTGGACATTATCGTTCTCATATATAATGCTTATTGTAAGGATAATAATGGTATATTAACACGATCGACAAACGTTTACTCGGGGACGAATCGCGGACAGGACACTTGCAATTCCAAGTGAAACTATTTAACACTATAACAGATAAAGAAACTCGCACTATCCCACGTAGTGTTTCACAACTTCCTTACGAATGATCCTTGTATACTAATAATTCATCATCGACAATTTACTCTGGACAATGCACTTGGGGTTTTTAAAAATTTATTGATTGACTTGGATTACCTTCTAATTTTATAAATAACCTTAATTATATAATTTCACTCGAATCTTTGTGGTGGAAATTGTCGTTCTCATATGTAACCCTCATGGTAAGGGTAATAATGGTCTATTAACACGTTTGACGAACGTTTACCCAGGGTCGGATCACGGACGGGTCACTTGCGATTCCAAGTCAATATAGTTAGCACCATAACTAATAAAAAAACTTGCATAATCCCACAGAGTGTTCCACAACTTCCTTACGAATCATCCATGTATACTAAGAAATCATCATCGACAATTTATTCTGGACAATGTAGTTATGCTTTTTAAAAATTGATTGATGGACTTGTATTACCTTCAAATTTCATAAATAACCTAAATTATATAATTTCACGTGAATGTATGCGGTGGACATTATCGTTCTCATATATAACGCTTATTGTAAGGATAATAATGGTATATTAACACGATCGACAAACGTTTACTCGGGGACGAATCGCGGACAGGACACTTGCAATTCCAAGTGAAACTATTTAACACTATAACAGATAAAGAAACTCGCACTATCCCACGTAGTGTTTCACAACTTCCTTACGAATGATCCTTGTATACTAATAATTCATCATCGACAATTTACTCTGGACAATGCACTTGGGGTTTTTAAAAATTTATTGATTGACTTGGATTACCTTCTAATTTTATAAATAACCTTAATTATATAATTTCACTCGAATCTTTGCGGTGGAAATTGTCGTTCTCATATGTAACCCTCATGGTAAGGGTAATAATGGTCTATTAACACGTTTGACGAACGTTTACCCAGGGTCGGATCACGGACGGGACACTTGCGATTCCAAGTCAGCATAGTTAGCACCATAACTAATAAAAAAACTTGCATAATCCCACAGAGTGTTCCACAACTTCCTTACGAATGATCAATGTATACTAAGAAATCATCATCGACAATTTATTCTGGAAAATGTAGTTATGCTTTTTAAAAATTGATTGATGGACTTGTATTACCTTCAAATTTCATAAATATCCTAAATTATATAATTTTACGTGAATGTATGCGGTGGACATTATCGTTCTTATATATAACGCTTATTGTAAGGATAATAATGGTATATTAACACGATCGACAAACGTTTACTCGGGGACGAATCGCGGACAGGACACTTGCAATTCCAAGTGAAACTATTTAACACTATAACAGATAAAGAAACTCGAACTATCCCACGTAGTGTTTCACAACTTCCTTACGAATGATCCTTGTATACTAATAATTCATCATCGACAATTTACTCTGGACAATGCCCTTGGAGTTTTTAAAAATTTATTGATTGACTTGGATTACCTTCTAATTTTATAAATAACCTTAATTATATAATTTCACTCGAATCTTTGTGGTGGAAATTGTCGTTCTCATATGTAACCCTCATGGTAAGGGTAATAATGGTCTATTAACACGTTTGACGAACGTTTACCCAGGGTTGGATCACGGACGGGACACTTGCGATTCCAAGTCAATATAGTTAGCACCATAACTAATAAAAAAACTTGCATAATCCCACAGAGTGTTCCACTACTTCCTTACGAATGATCCTTGTATACTAATAATTCATTATCGAGAATTTACTCCAGACAATGTACTTGTGGTTTTTAAAAATTGATTGATGGACTTGTATTACCTTCAAATTTGATAAATAACCTAGATTATATAATTTCACGTGAATCTATGCATTGAAAATTATCGTTCTCATACATAATGCTTATTAAGAATTGAATATTAACATGATTGATGTACGGTTTTCTCATAATGGATCGCGGACTGGGCTTTTGCAATTCCAAGTCAAACACTTTAACACTGTAACTAATAAAGAAACTCGCATAATCCCACAGAGAGTTCCACAACTTCCTTAAGAATTATCCACATACACTAATAAGTCATCGTCGATATTTTACTCTGAACAATGTACTTGTGATTTTTAATGATTGATTGACGGACATGTATTACCCTTTAATTTGGTAAATAACCTAGCATATATAATTTCTTGTGAATCTATGCAGTGGAAATTATAGTTCTCATATTTAACGCTTATTGTAAGGGATATAACAGAATATTAACACGATTGATGGACTGTTACCTCGGGATGAATCGTAAAAGGGACACTTTCAATTCCAAGTGAAAATGTTTACCATCGTAAGTGATAAAGAAACTCGCATAATCCCACTGAGATTTCCACAACTTCCTTACTAATGATCCTTGTATACTAAGAAGTCATCATCGACAATTTACTCTGGACAATGTAGTTGTGCTTTTTAAAAATTGACTGATGAACTTGTATTACCTTCAAATTTGATAAATAACCTAAATTATAAAATTTCTCGTGAATCTATGCGGTGGACATTATCGTTCTCATATGTAACGCTTTTTGTAAGGATAATAATGGTATATTAACAAGATTGAGAACAGTTACTGGGGGACGAATAGCGGACAGGACACTTGCAATTCCAAGTGAAACTATTTAACACCATAACAGATAAAGAAACTCGCACTATCCCAACGAGACTTTCACAACTTCCTTACGAATGATCCTTGTATACTAATAATTCATCATCGACAATTTACTCTGGACAATGTACTTGGGGTTTTTTAAAATTTATTGATAGACTTGGATTACCTTATAATTTTATAAATAACCTTAATTATATAATTTCACTCGAATCTATGTGGTGGAAATTATCGTTCTCATATGTAACACTCATTGTAAGGGTAATAATGGTATATTAACACATTTGAAGAACATTTACCTGGGGTCGGATCTCGGACGGGACACATGCAATTCCAAGTCAATCTAGTTAGCACCATAACTGATAAAAAAACTTGCATAATCCCACAGAGTGTTCCACTACTTCCTTACGAATGATCCTTGTATACTAATAATTTATTATCGATAATTTAGTCTAGACAATGTACTTGTGGTCTCTAAAAATTGATTGGTTGACTTGTATTACCTTCTAATTTGATAAATAACCTAGATTATATAATTTCATGTTAATCTATGCTGTGAAAATTATCATTCTCATATATAATGCTTATTAAGAATGGAATATTAACATGATTGATGGACGGTTTTCTCAAAATGGATCGCGGACTGGACTTTTGCAATTCCAAGTCAAACTCTTTAACACCGTAACTTATAAAGAAACTCGCATAATCCCACAGAGAGTTCCACAACTTCCTTAAAAATTATCCACATACAATAATAAGTCATCATCGACATTTTACTCTGAACAATTTACTTGTGCTTTTTAATGATTGATTGACGGACTTGTATTACCTTTTAATTTTGTAAATAACCTAGCGTATATAATTTCATGTGAATCTATGTGGTGGAAATTATAGTTCTCATATTTAACGCTTATTGTAAGGAATATAACGGAACATTAACACGATTGATGGACGGTTACCTCGGGATGAATCGCAAAAGGGACACTTTCAATTCCAAGTGAAAATGTTTACCATCGTAAGTGATAAAGAAACTAGCATAATCCCACAGAGATTTCCACAACTTCCTTACGAATGATCCATGTATACTAAGAAATCATCATCGACAATTTATTCTGGACAATGTAGTTATGCTTTTTAAAAATTGATTGATGGACTTGTATTACCTTCAAATTTCATAAATAACCTAAATTATATAATTTCACGTGAATGTATGCGGTGGACATTATCGTTCTCATATATAACGCTTATTGTAAGGATAATAATGGTATATTAACACAATCGACAAACGTTTCCTCAGGGACGAATCGCGGACAGGACACTTGCAATTCCAAGTGAAACTATTTAACACTATAACAGATAAAGAAACTCGCACTATCCCACGTAGTGTTTCACAACTTCCTTATGAATGATCCTTGTATACTAATAATTCATCATCGACAATTTACTCTGGACAATGCACTTGGGGTTTTTAAAAATTTATTGATTGACTTGGATTACCTTCTAATTTTATAAATAACCTTAATTATATAATTTCACTCGAATATTTGTGGTGGAAATTGTCGTTCTCATATGTAACCCTCATGGTAAGGGTAATAATGGTCTATTAACACGTTTGACGAACGTTTACCCAGGGTCGGATCACGGTCGGGACACTTGCGATTCCAAGTCAATATAGTTAGCACCATAACTAATAAAAAAAACTTGCATAATCCCACAGAGTGTTCCACAACTTCCTTACGAATGATCCATGTATACCAAGAAATCATCATCGACAATTTATTCTGGACAATGTAGTTATGCTTTTTAAAAATTGATTGATGGACTTGTATTACCTTCAAATTTCATAAATAACCTAAATTATATAATTTCACGTGAATGTATGCGGTGGACATTATCATTCTCATATATAACGCTTATTGTAAGGATAATAATGGTATATTAACACGATCGACAAACGTTTACTCGGGGACGAATCGCGGACAGGACACTTGCAATTCCAAGTGAAACTATTTAACACTATAACAGATAAAGAAACTCGCACTATCCCACGTAGTGTTTCACAACTTCCTTACGAATGATCCTTGTATACTAATAATTCATCATCGACAATTTACTCTGGACAATGCACTTGGGGTTTTTAAAAATTTATTGATTGACTTGGATTACCTTCTAATTTTATAAATAACCTTAATTATATAATTTCACTCGAATCTTTGTGGTGGAAATTGTCGTTCTCATATGTAACCCTCATGGTAAGGGTAATAATGGTCTATTAACACGTTTGACGAACGTTTACCCAGGGTCGGATCACGGACGGGACACTTGCGATTCCAAGTCAATATAGTTAGCACCATAACTAATAAAAAAACTTGCATAATCCCACAAAGTGTTCCACAACTTCCTTACGAATGATCCATGTATACTAAGAAATCATCATCGACAATTTATTCTGGACAATGTAGTTATGCTTTTTAAAAATTGATTGATGGACTTGTATTACCTTCAAATTTCATAAATAACCTAAATTATATAATTTCACGTGAATGTATGCGGTGGACATTATCGTTCTCATATATAATGCTTATTGTAAGGATAATAATGGTATATTAACACGATCGACAAACGTTTACTCGGGGACGAATCGCGGACAGGACACTTGCAATTCCAAGTGAAACTATTTAACACTATAACAGATAAAGAAACTCGCACTATCCCACGTAGTGTTTCACAACTTCCTTACGAATGATCCTTGTATACTAATAATTCATCATCGACAATTTACTCTGGACAATGCACTTGGGGTTTTTAAAAATTTATTGATTGACTTGGATTACCTTCTAATTTTATAAATAACCTTAATTATATAATTTCACTCGAATCTTTGTGGTGGAAATTGTCGTTCTCATATGTAACCCTCATGGTAAGGGTAATAATGGTCTATTAACACGTTTGACGAACGTTTACCCAGGGTCGGATCACGGACGGGTCACTTGCGATTCCAAGTCAATATAGTTAGCACCATAACTAATAAAAAAACTTGCATAATCCCACAGAGTGTTCCACAACTTCCTTAAGAATCATCCATGTATACTAAGAAATCATCATCGACAATTTATTCTGGACAATGTAGTTATGCTTTTTAAAAATTGATTGATGGACTTGTATTACCTTCAAATTTCATAAATAACCTAAATTATATAATTTCACGTGAATGTATGCGGTGGACATTATCGTTCTCATATATAACGCTTATTGTAAGGATAATAATGGTATATTAACACGATCGACAAACGTTTACTCGGGGACGAATCGCGGACAGGACACTTGCAATTCCAAGTGAAACTATTTAACACTATAACAGATAAAGAAACTCGCACTATCCCACGTAGTGTTTCACAACTTCCTTACGAATGATCCTTGTATACTAATAATTCATCATCGACAATTTACTCTGGACAATGCACTTGGGGTTTTTAAAAATTTATTGATTGACTTGGATTACCTTCTAATTTTATAAATAACCTTAATTATATAATTTCACTCGAATCTTTGTGGTGGAAATTGTCGTTCTCATATGTAACCCTCATGGTAGGGGTAATAATGGTCTATTAACACGTTTGACGAACGTTTACCCAGGGTCGGATCACGGACGGGACACTTGCGATTCCAAGTCAATATAGTTAGCACCATAACTAATAAAAAAACTTGCATAATCCCACAGAGTGTTCCACTACTTCCTTACGAATGATCCTTGTATACTAATAATTCATTATCGAGAATTTACTCCAGACAATGTACTTGTGGTTTTTTAAAATTGATTGATGGACTTGTATTACCTTCAAATTTGATAAATAACCTAGATTATATAATTTCACGTGAATCTATGCGTTGAAAATTATCGTTCTCATACATAATGCTTATTAAGAATTGAATATTAACATGATTGATGTACGGTTTTCTCATAATGGATCGCGGACTGGGCTTTTGCAATTCCAAGTCAAACACTTTAACACTGTAACTAATAAAGAAACTCGCATAATCCCACAGAGAGTTCCACAACTTCCTTAAGAATTATCCACATACACTAATAAGTCATCGTCGATATTTTACTCTGAACAATGTACTTGTGATTTTTAATGATTGATTGACGGACATGTATTACCCTTTAATTTGGTAAATAACCTAGCATATATAATTTCTTGTGAATCTATGCAGTGGAAATTATAGTTCTCATATTTAACGCTTATTGTAAGGGATATAACAGAATATTAACACGATTGATGGACTGTTACCTCGGGATGAATCGTAAAAGGGACACTTTCAATTCCAAGTGAAAATGTTTACCATCGTAAGTGATAAAGAAACTCGCATAATCCCACTGAGATTTCCACAACTTCCTTACTAATGATCCTTGTATACTAAGAAGTCATCATCGACAATTTACTCTGGACAATGTAGTTGTGCTTTTTAAAAATTGACTGATGAACTTGTATTACCTTCAAATTTGATAAATAACCTAAATTATAAAATTTCTCGTGAATCTATGCGGTGGACATTATCGTTCTCATATGTAACGCTTTTTGTAAGGATAATAATGGTATATTAACAAGATTGAGAACAGTTACTGGGGGACGAATAGCGGACAGGACACTTGCAATTCCAAGTGAAACTATTTAACACCATAACAGATAAAGAAACTCGCACTATCCCAACGAGACTTTCACAACTTCCTTACGAATGATCCTTGTATACTAATAATTCATCATCGACAATTTACTCTGGACAATGTACTTGGGGTTTTTTAAAATTTATTGATAGACTTGGATTACCTTATAATTTTATAAATAACCTTAATTATATAATTTCACTCGAATCTATGTGGTGGAAATTATCGTTCTCATATGTAACACTCATTGTAAGGGTAATAATGGTATATTAACACATTTGAAGAACATTTACCTGGGGTCGGATCTCGGACGGGACACATGCAATTCCAAGTCAATCTAGTTAGCACCATAACTGATAAAAAAACTTGCATAATCCCACAGAGTGTTCCACTACTTCCTTACGAATGATCCTTGTATACTAATAATTTATTATCGATAATTTAGTCTAGACAATGTACTTGTGGTCTCTAAAAATTGATTGGTTGACTTGTATTACCTTCTAATTTGATAAATAACCTAGATTATATAATTTCATGTTAATCTATGCTGTGAAAATTATCATTCTCATATATAATGCTTATTAAGAATGGAATATTAACATGATTGATGGACGGTTTTCTCAAAATGGATCGCGGACTGGACTTTTGCAATTCCAAGTCAAACTCTTTAACACCGTAACTTATAAAGAAACTCGCATAATCCCACAGAGAGTTCCACAACTTCCTTAAAAATTATCCACATACAATAATAAGTCATCATCGACATTTTACTCTGAACAATTTACTTGTGCTTTTTAATGATTGATTGACGGACTTGTATTACCTTTTAATTTTGTAAATAACCTAGCGTATATAATTTCATGTGAATCTATGTGGTGGAAATTATAGTTCTCATATTTAACGCTTATTGTAAGGGATATAACGGAACATTAACACGATTGATGGACGGTTACCTCGGGATGAATCGCAAAAGGGACACTTTCAATTCCAAGTGAAAATGTTTACCATCGTAAGTGATAAAGAAACTAGCATAATCCCACAGAGATTTCCACAACTTCCTTACGAATGATCCATGTATACTAAGAAATCATCATCGACAATTTATTCTGGACAATGTAGTTATGCTTTTTAAAAATTGATTGATGGACTTGTATTACCTTCAAATTTCATAAATAACCTAAATTATATAATTTCACGTGAATGTATGCGGTGGACATTATCGTTCTCATATATAACGCTTATTGTAAGGATAATAATGGTATATTAACACAATCGACAAACGTTTCCTCAGGGACGAATCGCGGACAGGACACTTGCAATTCCAAGTGAAACTATTTAACACTATAACAGATAAAGAAACTCGCACTATCCCACGTAGTGTTTCACAACTTCCTTATGAATGATCCTTGTATACTAATAATTCATCATCGACAATTTACTCTGGACAATGCACTTGGGGTTTTTAAAAATTTATTGATTGACTTGGATTACCTTCTAATTTTATAAATAACCTTAATTATATAATTTCACTCGAATATTTGTGGTGGAAATTGTCGTTCTCATATGTAACCCTCATGGTAAGGGTAATAATGGTCTATTAACACGTTTGACGAACGTTTACCCAGGGTCGGATCACGGTCGGGACACTTGCGATTCCAAGTCAATATAGTTAGCACCATAACTAATAAAAAAAACTTGCATAATCCCACAGAGTGTTCCACAACTTCCTTACGAATGATCCATGTATACCAAGAAATCATCATCGACAATTTATTCTGGACAATGTAGTTATGCTTTTTAAAAATTGATTGATGGACTTGTATTACCTTCAAATTTCATAAATAACCTAAATTATATAATTTCACGTGAATGTATGCGGTGGACATTATCGTTCTCATATATAACGCTTATTGTAAGGATAATAATGGTATATTAACACGATCGACAAACGTTTACTCGGGGACGAATCGCGGACAGGACACTTGCAATTCCAAGTGAAACTATTTAACACTATAACAGATAAAGAAACTCGCACTATCCCACGTAGTGTTTCACAACTTCCTTACGAATGATCCTTGTATACTAATAATTCATCATCGACAATTTACTCTGGACAATGCACTTGGGGTTTTTAAAAATTTATTGATTGACTTGGATTACCTTCTAATTTTATAAATAACCTTAATTATATAATTTCACTCGAATCTTTGTGGTGGAAATTGTCGTTCTCATATGTAACCCTCATGGTAAGGGTAATAATGGTCTATTAACACGTTTGACGAACGTTTACCCAGGGTCGGATCACGGACGGGACACTTGCGATTCCAAGTCAATATAGTTAGCACCATAACTAATAAAAAAACTTGCATAATCCCACAAAGTGTTCCACAACTTCCTTACGAATGATCCATGTATACTAAGAAATCATCATCGACAATTTATTCTGGACAATGTAGTTATGCTTTTTAAAAATTGATTGATGGACTTGTATTACCTTCAAATTTCATAAATAACCTAAATTATATAAATTCACGTGAATGTATGCGGTGGACATTATCGTTCTCATATATAATGCTTATTGTAAGGATAATAATGGTATATTAACACGATCGACAAACGTTTACTCGGGGACGAATCGCGGACAGGACACTTGCAATTCCAAGTGAAACTATTTAACACTATAACAGATAAAGAAACTCGCACTATCCCACGTAGTGTTTCACAACTTCCTTACGAATGATCCTTGTATACTAATAATTCATCATCGACAATTTACTCTGGACAATGCACTTGGGGTTTTTAAAAATTTATTGATTGACTTGGATTACCTTCTAATTTTATAAATAACCTTAATTATATAATTTCACTCGAATCTTTGCGGTGGAAATTGTCGTTCTCATATGTAACCCTCATGGTAAGGGTAATAATGGTCTATTAACACGTTTGACGAACGTTTACCCAGGGTCGGATCACGGACGGGACACTTGCGATTCCAAGTCAGCATAGTTAGCACCATAACTAATAAAAAAACTTGCATAATCCCACAGAGTGTTCCACAACTTCCTTACGAATGATCAATGTATACTAAGAAATCATCATCGACAATTTATTCTGGAAAATGTAGTTATGCTTTTTAAAAATTGATTGATGGACTTGTATTACCTTCAAATTTCATAAATATCCTAAATTATATAATTTTACGTGAATGTATGCGGTGGACATTATCGTTCTTATATATAACGCTTATTGTAAGGATAATAATGGTATATTAACACGATCGACAAACGTTTACTCGGGGACGAATCGCGGACAGGACACTTGCAATTCCAAGTGAAACTATTTAACACTATAACAGATAAAGAAACTCGAACTATCCCACGTAGTGTTTCACAACTTCCTTACGAATGATCCTTGTATACTAATAATTCATCATCGACAATTTACTCTGGACAATGCCCTTGGAGTTTTTAAAAATTTATTGATTGACTTGGATTACCTTCTAATTTTATAAATAACCTTAATTATATAATTTCACTCGAATCTTTGTGGTGGAAATTGTCGTTCTCATATGTAACCCTCATGGTAAGGGTAATAATGGTCTATTAACACGTTTGACGAACGTTTACCCAGGGTTGGATCACGGACGGGACACTTGCGATTCCAAGTCAATATAGTTAGCACCATAACTAATAAAAAAACTTGCATAATCCCACAGAGTGTTCCACTACTTCCTTACGAATGATCCTTGTATACTAATAATTCATTATCGAGAATTTACTCCAGACAATGTACTTGTGGTTTTTAAAAATTGATTGATGGACTTGTATTACCTTCAAATTTGATAAATAACCTAGATTATATAATTTCACGTGAATCTATGCATTGAAAATTATCGTTCTCATACATAATGCTTATTAAGAATTGAATATTAACATGATTGATGTACGGTTTTCTCATAATGGATCGCGGACTGGGCTTTTGCAATTCCAAGTCAAACACTTTAACACTGTAACTAATAAAGAAACTCGCATAATCCCACAGAGAGTTCCACAACTTCCTTAAGAATTATCCACATACACTAATAAGTCATCGTCGATATTTTACTCTGAACAATGTACTTGTGATTTTTAATGATTGATTGACGGACATGTATTACCCTTTAATTTGGTAAATAACCTAGCATATATAATTTCTTGTGAATCTATGCAGTGGAAATTATAGTTCTCATATTTAACGCTTATTGTAAGGGATATAACAGAATATTAACACGATTGATGGACTGTTACCTCGGGATGAATCGTAAAAGGGACACTTTCAATTCCAAGTGAAAATGTTTACCATCGTAAGTGATAAAGAAACTCGCATAATCCCACTGAGATTTCCACAACTTCCTTACTAATGATCCTTGTATACTAAGAAGTCATCATCGACAATTTACTTTGGACAATGTAGGTGTGCTTTTTAAAAATTGATTGATGAACTTGTATTACCTTCAAATTTGATAAATAACCTAAATTATATAATTTCTTGTGAATCTATGCGGTGGACATTATCGTTCTCATATGTAACGCTTTTTGTAAGGATAATAATGGTATATTAACAAGATTGAGAACAGTTACTGGGGGACGAATAGCGGACATGACACTTGCAATTCCAAGTGAAACTATTTAACACCATAACAGATAAAGAAACTCGCACTATCCCAACGAGGCTTTCACAACTTCATTACGAATGATCCTTGTATACTAATAATTCATCATCGACAATTTACTCTGGACAATGTACTTGGGGTTTTTTAAAATTTATTGATAGACTTGGATTACCTTATAATTTTATAAATAACCTTAATTATATAATTTCACTCGAATCTATGTGGTGGAAATTATCGTTCTCATATGTAACACTCATTGTAAGGGTAATAATGGTATATTAACACATTTGAAGAACATTTACCTGGGGTCGGATCTCGGACGGGACACAAGCAATTCCAAGTCAATCTAGTTAGCACCATAACTGATAAAAAAACTTGCATAATCCCACAGAGTGTTCCACTACTTCCTTACGAATGATCCTCGTATACTAATAATTTATTATCGATAATTTAGTCTAGACAATGTACTTGTGGTCTCTAAAAATTGATTGGTTGACTTGTATTACCTTCTAATTTGATAAATAACCTAGATTATATAATTTCATGTTAATCTATGCGGTGAAAATTATCATTCTCATATATAATGCTTATTAAGAATGGAATATTAACATGATTGATGGACGGTTTTCTCAAAATGGATCGCGGACTGGACTTTTGCAATTCCAAGTCAAACTCTTTAACACCGTAACTTATAAAGAAACTCACATAATCCCACAGAGAGTTCCACAACTTCCTTAAAAATTATCCACATACAATAATAAGTCATCATCGACATTTTACTCTGAACAATTTACTTGTGCTTTTTAATGATTGATTGACGGACTTGTATTACCTTTTAATTTTGTAAATAACCTAGCGTATATAATTTCATGTGAATCTATGTGGTGGAAATTATAGTTCTCATATTTAACGCTTATTGTAAGGGATATAACGGAATATTAACACGATTGATGGACGGTTACCTCGGGATGAATCGCAAAAGGGACACTTTCAATTCCAAGTGAAAATGTTTACCATCGTAAGTGATAAAGAAACTAGCATAATCCCACAGAGATTTCCACAACTTCCTTACGAATGATCCATGTATACTAAGAAATCATCATCGACAATTTATTCTGGACAATGTAGTTATGCTTTTTAAAAATTGATTGATGGACTTGTATTACCTTCAAATTTCATAAATAACCTAAATTATATAATTTCACGTGAATGTATGCGGTGGACATTATCGTTCTCATATATAATGCTTATTGTAAGGATAATAATGGTATATTAACACGATCGACAAACGTTTACTCGGGGACGAATCGCGGACAGGACACTTGCAATTCCAAGTGAAACTATTTAACACTATAACAGATAAAGAAACTCGCACTATCCCACGTAGTGTTTCACAACTTCCTTACGAATGATCCTTGTATACTAATAATTCATCATCGACAATTTACTCTGGACAATGCACTTGGGGTTTTTAAAAATTTATTGATTGACTTGGATTACCTTCTAATTTTATAAATAACCTTAATTATATAATTTCACTCGAATCTTTGTGGTGGAAATTGTCGTTCTCATATGTAACCCTCATGGTAAGGGTAATAATGGTCTATTAACACGTTTGACGAACGTTTACCCAGGGTCGGATCACGGACGGGACACTTGCGATTCCAAGTCAATATAGTTAGCACCATAACTAATAAAAAAACTTGCATAATCCCACAGAGTGTTCCACAACTTCCTTACGAATGATCCATGTATACTAAGAAATCATCATCGACAATTTATTCTGGACAATGTAGTTATGCTTTTTAAAAATTGATTGATGGACTTGTATTACCTTCAAATTCCATAAATAACCTAAATTATATAATTTCACGTGAATGTATGCGGTGGACATTATCGTTCTCATATATAACGCTTATTGTAAGGATAATAATGGTATATTAACACGATCGACAAACGTTTACTCGGGGACGAATCGCAGACAGGACACTTGCAATTCCAAGTGAAACTATTTAACACTATAACAGATAAAGAAGCTCGCACTATCCCACGTAGTGTTTCACAACTTCCTTACGAATGATCCTTGTATACTAATAATTCATCATCGACAATTTACTCTGGACAATGCACTTGGGGTTTTTAAAAATTTATTGATTGACTTGGATTACCTTCTAATTTTATAAATAACCTTAATTATATAATTTCACTCGAATCTTTGTGGTGGAAATTGTCGTTCTCATATGTAACCCTCATGGTAAGGGTAATAATGGTCTATTAACACGTTTGACGAACGTTTACCCAGGGTCGGATCACGGACGGGACACTTGCGATTCCAAGTCAATATAGTTAGCACCATAACTAATAAAAAGACTTGCATAATCCCACAGAGTGTTCCACTACTTCCTTACGAATGATCCTTGTATACGAATGATCCTTGTATACTAATAATTCATTATCGAGAATTTACTCCAGACAATGTACTTGTGGTTTTTAAAAATTGATTGATGGACTTGTATTACCTTCAAATTTGATAAATAACCTAGATTATATAATTTCACGTGAATCTATGCGTTGAAAATTATCGTTCTCATACATAATGCTTATTAAGAATTGAATATTAACATGATTGATGTACGGTTTTCTCATAATGGATCGCGGACTGGGCTTTTGCAATTCCAAGTCAAACACTTTAACACTGTAACTAATAAAGAAACTCGCATAATCCCACAGAGAGTTCCACAACTTCCTTAAGAATTATCCACATACACTAATAAGTCATCGTCGATATTTTACTCTGAACAATGTACTTGTGATTTTTAATGATTGATTGACGGACATGTATTACCCTTTAATTTGGTAAATAACCTAGCATATATAATTTCTTGTGAATCTATGCAGTGGAAATTATAGTTCTCATATTTAACGCTTATTGTAAGGGATATAACAGAATATTAACACGATTGATGGACTGTTACCTCGGGATGAATCGTAAAAGGGACACTTTCAATTCCAAGTGAAAATGTTTACCATCGTAAGTGATAAAGAAACTCGCATAATCCCACTGAGATTTCCACAACTTCCTTACTAATGATCCTTGTATACTAAGAAGTCATCATCGACAATTTACTCTGGACAATGTAGTTGTGCTTTTTAAAAATTGATTGATGAACTTGTATTACCTTCAAATTTGATAAATAACCTAAATTATATAATTTCTCATGAATCTATGCGGTGGACATTATCGTTCTCATATGTAACGCTTTTTGTAAGGATAATAATGGTATATTAACAAGATTGAGAACAGTTACTGGGGGACGAATAGCGGACAGGACACTTGCAATTCCAAGTGAAACTATTTAACACCATAACAGATAAAGAAACTCGCACTATCCCAACGAGAATTTCACAACTTCCTTACGAATGATCCTTGTATACTAATAATTCATCATCGACAATTTACTCTGGACAATGTACTTGGGGTTTTTTAAAATTTATTGATAGACTTGGATTACCTTATAATTTTATAAATAACCTTAATTATATAATTTCACTCGAATCTATGTGGTGGAAATTATCGTTCTCATATGTAACACTCATTGTAAGGGTAATAATGGTATATTAACACATTTGAGAACATTTACCTGGGGTCGGATCTCGGACGGGACACATACAATTCCAAGTCAATCTAGTTAGCACCATAACTGATAAAAAACTTGCATAATCCCACAGAGTGTTCCACTACTTCCTTACGAAAGATCCTTGTACACTAATAATTTATTATCGATAATTTAGTCTAGACAATGTACTTGTGGTCTCTAAAAATTGATTGGTTGACTTGTATTACCTTCTAATTTGATAAATAACCTAGATTATATAATTTCATGTTAATCTATGCGGTGAAAATTATCATTCTCATATATAATGCTTATTAAGAATGGAATATTAACATGATTGATGGACGGTTTTCTCAAAATGGATCGCGGACTGGACTTTTGCAATTCCAAGTCAAACTCTTTAACACCGTAACTTATAAAGAAACTCGCATAATCCCACAGAGAGTTCCACAACTTCCTTAAAAATTATCCACATACACCAATAAGTCATCATCGGCATTTTACTCTGAACAATTTACTTGTGCTTTTTAATGATTGATTGACGGACTTTTATCACCTTTTAATTTTGTAAATAACCTAGCGTATATAATTTCAAGTGAATCTATGTGGTGGAAATTATAGTTCTCATATTTAACGCTTATTGTAAGGGATATAACGGAATATTAACACGATTGATGGACGGTTACCTCGGGATGAATCGCAAAAGGGACACTTTCAATTCCAAGTGAAAATGTTTACCATTGTAAGTGATAAAGAAACTCGCATAATCCCACAGAGATTTCCACAACTTCCTTACGAATGATCCATGTATACTAAGAAATCATCATCGACAATTTACTCTGGACAATGTAGTTGTGCTTTTTAAAAATTGATTAATGAACTTGTATTACCTTCAAATTTGATAAATAACCTAAATTATATAATTTCACGTGAATCTATGCGGTGGACATTATCGTTCTCGTATGTAACGCTTATTGTAAGGATAATAATGGTATATTAACACGATTGGCGAACAGTTACTCGGGGACGAATCGCGGACAGGACATTTGCAATTCCGAGTGAAACTATTTAACACCATAACATATAAAGAAACTCGCACTATCCCACGTAGTGTTTCACAACTTCATTACGAATGATCTTTGTATACTAATAATTCATCATCGACAATTTACTCTGGACAATTTGCTTGGGGTTTTTCAAAATTTATTGATAGACTTGGATTACCTTCTAATTTTATGAATAACCTTAATTATATAATTTCACTCGAATCTATGTGGTGGATATTATCATTCTCATATGTAACCCTCATTGTAAGGGTAATAATGGTATATTAACACGTTTGAAGGGCTTATTGGGTAATCAAAGAATTCAACCTTGATATAGATGAGGCTAGCTTGCATAGGAAGCTACAATTGCACAAACTGGATGAGATCCCGAGGGAGTCCTATTAGAATGCCAGAATCTATAAGGAGAATACAAAGGTGTGGCACGACAAGATGATCACTAGGAAGGAATTTGATGCGAGTCAAAAGGTCCTCCTATTTCTATCCTGTCTCCGCCTATTTCCCGATAAGTTGAAGTCTTGATGGATTAGTCCTTTTGAGGTGGTGAAGGTATTCCCACATGGTGTGGTGGAAATCCTAGATCGAGCTAAGTCCAATACATTAAAAGTCAATGGATAACATTTAAAACCTTACCACGACATTTTTGTGCCGGAAAAGGGAGAGGATGTTTATATCCTTGATCTGGTTTGTGAGTAAGCTCCAAGAGAGGGGAGTGATTCATGCCAACGATGTTAAATAAACTTGGTTTTGAACATCTGAATCATCATTCGTGAGTCTCTGTTGATGTTGTTTGGTGTTGAGTTTTTCTTGTTAGTTTCATTATTTTTCTTTGTGCTTTTCACGATTTGTTTTTCCATGATTTTGTAGCAATTTGAACCCAAGGCATTTTATGGATGAAGGGATAAATACTTGGAGTAAAGAAGAAAAAACTTGGGGAATGGATGAGGTTGAGAATTTTTTCTGAGTACTAGGTAGGCTACTCGTCGCGAGTCGCGATGGGATCATAAATTTAGCCAATTTTGGAACTCCTAGGTCCACTTTTTTTATGTGCCGTTATGTCCCTATTGAGAGTCACAATGAACCATCCCATGTCGTGATGGTTGGGTTGCAATCGTGACCAAATCAGAAAGACTTTGCTTAAATATGGACTCCCAAGTCCACTTTTTGTGAGCTACGATGGCCATGTCGCGAGTTGCGATGGACCATTGTGAGTCACAAGGAATCATAGCAAGCCATGATAGATTGTTTGTGAGTCATGACACGAGCTTTGACCAGATGTACCTGTTGACCTACCCATCATGAGTCGCGATGGACGTACAGACCTATTTTAAAAAGTGGGCAGATTTCCTTCAAATCGCCATTTCCACTTTCTTCCCTTTATCTCCTCTGCCACTTCACCAATTTCCACCACTCTCCAGCTACCAATCACCGGCAATCCACCATAAATCAACCCTACACCACTCCCCAATCCACCATATCCAATATCTACCCATAAATCAGCCTAGTTTATTGAAGAACACAAAACCCTAGAATTTGGAGGTTTTGTGATTATTAGCAATCCGGATTTCAATTGTTTGTGGGCTTAGTTCCTTCTCCATCTAAATCATCTAAGTGGTACACTTCCTCACTTTCTTAAGCTTGAATTGTGATTATATTGTATAATCTATATTTATTGGATATTGTGTGGATTATGTGTGATGCCTTAGGGATTTAAATTGTTGGAACATTGTAGATTCTTGTGAATATATTGTGCTTATGATTTGGTTTAATGGAGATCTTGTGAATATATTTCTCTTATTATTTAGTTGGATGTGGGATAGCATTGTGCTCATCTTGATTATGTTAATTTGCTCATGTTAGTGTTGTGCTTGCATTGTGTTCATTGTTGCTTTGATTGAGAATTTGCTTGTGGCTTGTACAAGAGATTTGGTATGTTGGCTTGATTAAGCATAGTTTATATTTGTATGCAATGTTATCATGCATAAGGTAGTATAGCCATAGCACTTGAATGTTAACATTGTGAACGTACTAATGGTAGCTAAACTAGTTAGGCATGACTGTGATTATGGGATATAGCATATTGGATGTTTAACTATATGAAAACCTAATGGACTTGTAATTATAGGTATGTTGAATGTGACATGGATTGTATATGCAATTGTGGTTAGGACTTGAACTAGTTTCCGAATTTGATATTGTTTGCGATGATTGGCTAAACTAGTTTGAGATTGGGTGTGATATTGTGACATTGCATGTATGTATATTCTTGTGCATTTGACTTGTTTGTTGTGGTTGTTAGATATGGCCCCTACCAAGAGACCTAGGGCTCCTCTACGAGGTTGGTGCACCGCCGCTCCACCTCCACCTCCGCCACCGGCTTAAGAGTCCAGCCCTATACCTCTCCCTCCTCATAGGTACATGGGTTTAACCTGGATTATTGGGCCCTATGCAGAGAGGTGGGATTCATTGGTAAACTGCCAGCTGAAGGAGACAAGTTTTGTTGATATGCACACATTTGACACTCTTGGGATAACCCAGCCAATCTGATGCCTCTTCGCCAAAGAAGGGTTGGAGGTTTCATGGGCAAGAGTGTCCCCTCCTACTTGTTACACACTGGAGTTCCTACCACGGTTAGGATATGTAGTATGAGGGATGAACAACCATGCGAGTGGTATATCACATTCCACTTACATGATATACCCCAAGAGATGACTGTCTCACAAGTTGAGGAAGCCTTCGGATAGGACACAGTTGAGATCCGGGTGAGGCTGGACCCATAGGACCAGGACTGACCAATTCAAGATGACATGCATTTCTGGAGTATCATCAACATGAGGGGAAAGAACTCCCACGAGCAGTGTCATCATCCATCTCACACTCCGTTATGTGCACAGACTTTTGGCAGGCATAATGTTTTGCTCAGCGGAGCTGGGAGGTCGTCACCGTACCTCTCAAATTTAATATTTATAAGCCTTAAATACTTACTATATACAAATAAGTAGATAGAGGCAAGTCGGGGTCATCCACAGAGAAGAGGGATTTTCTCAAGCGTTTCAACACAAATGGTTGATATTAGGCTAGAAGTAGAGATATATATATATACATATGAAAGTTAGTAAATAGAGGGGGGTCTGGTTGTTTGGTGGTCCTAAGTTATGAAAGTTTAAAGACAAGATAACGAGCAAAGTCAAGTAACTATGCTAATCATCAAACAAACTAAGAAAAAGGGGTTTTAAAACTACAAAAACAAAGTCTTGGGGGCAATTGTTATCCACTTCCAAACCAAATGTAGATCATTGAACCATTCACTCATCCTATCACAATTGTTACCTATGGACAAAGAACCATAGATTTGGCAGAAACAAGCCTTCTACCAAAGACATAGCCATTTAACGAAACATAGCATCATTAGGCAAAACCTAGAACAAACCACATTCAAGGTTCAACCTTTCATTGCATCTATAGGATAAATATGAGAAAAATCCATATTAACATACTTATCAAGCAAGAATCACAACACATTACGCACAAGAAGTTCTAAGTTCATGTTCTTAGATTTTCATGCAATGGAACTAAGGAATTCGTCCCTTTCCTTACTCCCTAAAACTTAACTCATACAAACACTTACTATTCTCAAACAACCCATGGAATAAATGAAGTGAAACAAAGCATTAAGAACACATGAATGCTAAATAACAAAGGTTTAAAGAACGAGTGAAACAATCTATTCACTACTTCCACTACTTGTTGTGAAGATAAATCTTCCATCCTTCTTAGATAGTAGTTTGCAAAAGTGAATTCGACATCTCTTGTAAAACCTCACCAATGACTCCCTTGGCCAAAACACAACTAAAAGTATCCCATTGATGACATTAAGCATGAAGAACCAACAAGCTTGGTAACACTTATAAACACTACACCGTGTCTAAGCATTTAACCAATTCATTCATTTACACAAGATTAACCAAGAACGATCGACATTCATAGACCTATCTCATTTGCTACCTAAAACAAACATGACAATGAATTCAACATCATCAGATTCACCTAGCAATTATCAACATACCAACATCATTAAGAAGCTCTAACTCATGCTCTTGGATTCCACATTAAAAGAGGGGAGAATTAGCTACTTTCTCCCTACCCTAACAAGTAATCATACAAGCAATTCAAATACTCAAGCTTCCAACAACATCAATGCCATTAACAATTCACATTCAAAGCTCAATAAATGCACAATAGCAAAAGCACTAAAACAACTACATAGATATGGAAGCTTCAATCCATTGCTACCAAGATAAAACTAAGCTAGATAATTAAAAGACATGATTAACCTACAAAAACTAAGAAAAGAAAGAAAGAAAAACTAGGGTTTTAACCCAGAACAATCGTAAGAAGAAGAGGCTAGATTCATATTCTAAAGAGTAGGGGATAAGGTGAGTATTTATAGTAAAAAAAAGCAAGATGAATTTCTGGCCATACGTCTGTCGCGTGTCACGACGGGCTCGCGACGACCTCGCGATGGTGCCTAGTTCTAGCATTTTGATTTCTTTCTTCTTCTTGTTTCATGTCCTCCTCTTCTCTTCACTTTTCATCAAATCTTCAAGTCTTCAAAAGCACAAATACAAGTCTTCAAATACTCAAATCTTCAAAGGTATTCTTCAAAGTCTTTAAACAATTTACCTTGTCACACAAAATTCTCTAGAAAAGTAATAGAAGCGTAAAAGTCGCTTTTAACCCTCCTTAGAGAATTTCAAGGAAAAATGTCACATTCAGAGAATAAAAGTGTACAAAAGTGAATTCTACAAGTCCTAATATAACCATATAAAATGGGCACATCAAACCTCCCTGCACTTAAATCTTACTAGCCCTCGAGTAAGAAAAGATTTAAGCACACGAAGGAATTCATATGTCCACATCCTAACTAATATTCCCCCAATCAACACCTCACAAAAACTCTCAATATCATAAATCCCAAAATCAAAGCTCAAATGAGAATTTTTCACACACACAACCCCAATTCCTAAATCTAACCAAACCTACCACTTATAAATTTACTACCCATAAAAATGTTTTAAAGTCCCGAATTGATAATCCCAAAGTCCATTGACACAAAATCAAGTTAAAACCATATAGGAGGTTCAAGCACATACTTCACTTCATACCAATATATCAACCAAAATCCAATGACACAAAATGAAGTAAAAA
Source organism: Rubia yunnanensis (assembly GCA_037428765.1). Classification (NCBI taxonomy): domain Eukaryota; kingdom Viridiplantae; phylum Streptophyta; class Magnoliopsida; order Gentianales; family Rubiaceae; genus Rubia; species Rubia yunnanensis. Next base: position 45,650,505 of record CM075064.1, read on the forward strand.
CCATCTAGGAGGTTAAAACACATACTTCACCCAATGCCAATATATCAACCAAAACGAAGTATAAAAGAATCAAGAATTTCATAACCATACTTCATTTTTCAACCCACTAAGTTACCCAATCCCAAGAGGCCTCAAGATTTTGAGCTACCTGATCCTTTCATATGACAAACACAATCTTATGACTCCAACACCGGCAAATGAGTGAACTCATAGCATTTTTCCTTTTTTTCTCTCTTTCTCTCATTTTGCCTAGGTCACCCTTTTGGGTTTTCAACCTATCTGGGCCCCCAATGTTGCCTAAGGTTTCCCTCTCGGGTTTTCAACTTAGCAAGTTTTCTTTCTTTTTTTTCTTTTTTTTCATTTTCAATTTTTTTTCAAAATTTTCAATTTTTTGTTTCTTTATCTCATGTTTTCCCAATCAAAAGTAGTAAAAAACATTCCAAATGAAGCTAGCATGCATCTGAGTCCTCTAACCCCTCCCTGCAGTTAAAACATTACATTGCCCTCAATGTAAACATGTAAGGGAAGAATAATAAAACTCAAGGTAAGAGGTAGAATGAAACTCATTTCTCCGCATAGTCACCGGTGATATGGCACAATCCAATGTAATTGTATAGAATCGGTCCTGAAATTGGTTTCGGAGGCGGAAGGGGGACCAAAAGGGCCGTAGAAGAACTCACCCCTTGAACAAAATATTGTCTCCTTTGTGCTGTTTGATCAAGACTAACACCACAAAGAACAACATCAAACTCACAAGTACATAAGGATTTGTAATACTAGGTTTAGCATCAAGAGTTAATAACCATAGTATTATCAAAGAACAACCAATCCATCATGCAATCACCACTATAAGATTGTCCAATAAAAATATCCAACATATATCGACACATATCCAAGCATCATTATGGAGTGTAGTAATTAAAGACTCAACGATGTAGTCCGCATACTACAATCAACAAAGATACTATAAAGATGCAAGAATTTCCATATGTCAATATATGTGAGATAGTGGAGGAATGAGTGGATGTGTGGTGGTTCTTGGGTGTATTTGGTGGAGAAAAAGGAAAATTATGCAGTGTTTAAGCTCAGTTGAAAATTTGGATTTTTCATCGCGACTCGCGACAGCACTTGTCGTGACTCGCGATGTATTGTCGCAACTTGCGACAGGTATTGAGGGCTTAGGTCTAGCTAGTCTCGAGGAGGAAAGATTTGGTTTTAAGGGGCTCGGGTATGGCTGGGCCCGAGGATGAGAGATGACATATCGAGATGTGTTGTTCTCGAGGGGCTAAAAGGCTTCTCTGGTCTCGAGGGCTTCTGGTCTCGAGCACTCAAGATCTCGAGGGACCCGAGGTCTTGAGAGCTTTAACTCTAGTTGAGGGATTACAGCCATGAGAACCTGAGGTCTCGAGGGATTCAACTCGAATTGAGGGCTTGTGGCCTCGAGAGCCCGAGGTCTCGAGGGCTTGTGGCCTTGAGGACCCAAGGTCTTGAGGGCTTCAGGTCGAGTTGAGTTTTTGCAGCCTCAAGGACCCGAGGTCTCGAAGGCTTCAGCTCGAATCAAGAGCTTGTGGCCTTGAGAACCTAAGTTCTTGAGGGGCTGATGTCTCGAGGGCTTTAGCTCGACTCGAGGAATGATGGTCTCAGGGATGATGGTCTTTCAAGTTTGGCTCAAGCCAAGGGCTTGCGGCCTCGAGTACCTGAGGTCTTGAGGGCTGACTGGTCTCCAGAGGGTGATGGACTTTTAGGTTCAGCTCGAGTCAAGGGTTTGTAACCTCGAGGATCCAAGGTTTCGAGAGCTTCAGGTCGAGTCGAGGGATTGCAGCTACGAGGACCCAAGGTCTAGAGGGCTTCAGCTTAAGTCGAGGGATTGCAGCCTCGAGGACCCAAGGTCTCGAGGGCTTCAACTTGAATCGAGGGCTTGTGTCCTCAAGAACTTTAGCTCTTGAGGGGTTGATGTCTCATGGGCTTCGGCTCAACTCGAGGATGATGGTCTTTCAAGTTCGGCTCGAGCCAAGGGCTTGTGGCATCAAGGATATGAGGTCTCGAGGGCAGACTGGTCTCGAAGGATTGATCTCAAGGGATGATGGTCTGAAGGACTCATGGCTTTTCAAAGGGCAGGTCTTGTGCCCTTGAGGACCCTAGGTCTCGAGGGCTTCAGCTCGAGTTGAAGGATTGCAGCCTCGAGGTCTTGAGGGGATGATGTCTCGAGGGTTGGTCTCGAGAACTGGCCTCGAGAGGGTGATGAACTTTCATGTTCTGCTCGAGCCAAGGGCTTGTGGCCTTGAGGACCTCAGGTCTTGAGGGGGTGACGTCTTGAGGGTTGGTATCATGGCCTCCAGGACCCAAGGTCTCAAGGGCTTCAACTAGAGTTGAGGGATTCCAGTCTCGAGGACCTGAGGTCTCGAGGGCTGATGGACTTTCAGATCTGGCCTGAGTCCAAGTCTTGCGGCCTCGAGGATGAAAGATGACGTCTCAAGGCCAGTCTCGAGGACTAATTGGTCGCAACTTGTGACGGGCTTGTCGTGACTTGCAAAAAGAGGAGGCTAGGAGCTGATTTTTAACACAAAATTTCTGATCACATCGCGACTCACGGTGGTCTATTGCGAGGTCGTTGCGACTCGTGATGACAAGACCTCCCAACACATAGAAAGAATTCAATCCTTTCTTACCAACATTCCAAGCTTTCTTTCCTTTCTCATTGATCTCATTCCTTCATCTCCTCAAATGAAATGCCCTTCACTTTGCTACAAAATCACAGAAAAACACACCGTAAAAAGAACAAGACAAAATAACAAAAACTAAACAACAAAAACCAAAATAAAAGGCCGAGTTTATTTACGTCGTCAGCACAACAAAGCTCCATATATTTAAGGTCGTCAGCATGACCCTAATGTTATCCATGTGGTGAAGGCTTGAACCCCTTCAGAATGAGTATCCAAAAGTAGAGAGGTGGGGGTACAAAACTTTCAAGAGGAAAGTCTTGTTCATGTGGAGATGGTTTAAAGGGAGTTGGGTGGTTAGGAGGCTTGGGGTTGTCTTTTGGCTCCTCTCTTGTCTCCCTCAAAACTTTTGAAAATGGTGGAGTTGGTTCAATAGGTGGGGGTAGGGGTGACGATGCTAATGAATGTAGCACAATCACCTCTTCCTCCTTTTTATCATCCTCAACAACCAACTCCCCATTCCCTTCGAACTCAAGATCATTTCCCATGGTGACCTCACTCATCGAATCCTTGAGTTCAATTTGGGATGGTGTATTTTCTGAATCACGAGCTTCCATTCGGGCCAACGCTTCTAATATACTCCTCACATGCCCCTCAATAGCCTCAACGCTAGAGGAGAACCGAGTGTCCAACTCCTTACTTGTAAAGTTGTTCAAGTTTGCTATTGTATTCATGACTTTCTCATGTGTCAAACTTGAACTGTCTTGTTAGGCTTGGTTTTGGGTATGGTATAAGGTGGTGATGGCCAACTATTTTGCTAGTATTTTTGGTTTTCCGGCTCATTCTCATACCACCAATCAGGATTACCACTCCATTCTGGATTGTAAGGATTGTGGTATGGATACCATTCTTGAGCTTCTTGCCCTTGAAAACCAACACCTACTACCTCTTGGTAGCACTCTTCATAATACCCTTCCCCTCATAGTGCTCTTTCCACAACAAATAGCAAGGCTTGGTAGGAAGGTCAAAATGACACATCCTACAAAACCTTGCTTGTTGAGCCTCTCTTCTCATCAAGAGTTCCCTCAAGGTGAGACTCTCCATTATTATTTTATTTTTTTAATTTCAAAAGTCCAAAATCATATTGCAAGGATTCTCGATAAAAATTTACCAAGAACTCAAGAAATACCTACTCCGAACAAAAACAACTAACATGGAGTGGAAAATAAAAATAACTAGCTAATATGCAACTAAATACACCCAAACACTTAAAAATAAATGCCTCCTCCCCGGCAGCGGTGCCAAAGTTTGGGAGGTCATCGCCGTACCTCTCAAAGTTATTATTTATAAGCCCTAAGTGTTTACTATCTACAACTAAGTAGATAACGGCAAGTCGGGGTCGTCCATGGAGAAGAGGGATTTTCTCAAGCATTAAAACACAAATGGTTGATATTAAGCAAGAAGTAGATATATATATACATATGAAAGCTAGTAAATGGGGAGGTTTAGTTGTTTGGTGGTCTTAGGTTATGAAAGTTTAAAGACAAGATAACTAGCAAAGTCAAGTAACTATGCTAATCATCAAACAAACTAAGAAAATGGGGTTTTAAAACTACAAAAACAAAGCCTTGGGGGCAATTGATATCCACTTCCAAACCAATTGTAGATCATTGAACCATTCACTCATCCTATCACAATTGTTACCTATGGATGAAGAACCATAGATTTGGCAACAACAAGCCTTCTACCAAAGACAGCCATTAAACTAAACATAGCATTCATTAGACAAAACCTAGAAAAAACAACAGTCAAGGTTCGACCTTTCATTGCATCTATAGGATAAATATGAGAACAATCCACATTAACATACTTATCAAGCAAGAATCACAACACATTATGCACAAGAAGTTCTAAGTTCATGTTCTTAGATTTTCATGCAAAGGAACTAAGGAATTCGTCACTTTCCTAACTCCTTACCACTTAAGTCATATAAACACTTACTATTCTCAAACAACCCATAGCATAAATGAAGTGAAACATAGCATTAAGAACACATGAATGCTAAATAACAAAGGCTTCAAGAACGAGTGAAACAATCTATTCACTACTTCCACTACTTGTTGTGAAGATAAATCTTCCATCCTTATTAGAAGTAGTTTACAAAAGTGAATTCGACATCTCTTGTCAAACCTGACCAATGACTCCCTTAGCCAAAACACAACTAAAAGTATCCCTTGATGGAATTAAGCACGTAGAACCAACAAGATTGGTAATACTTATACACACTACACCGTGTCTAAGCATTTAACCAATTCATGCATTTACATAAGATTAGCCAAGAACGATCGACATTCATAGACTTATCTCATTTACTACCCAAAACAAACATGACAACGAGTTCAACATCATCACATTCATCTAGCAATTATCAACACACTAACATCATTAAGAAGCTCTAACTCATGCTCTTATTTCCACATTAAAAGAGGGGAGAATTAGCTACTTTCTCCCAACCCTAACAAGTAATCATAAAAGCAATTCATATACTCAAGCTTCCAACAACATCAATGCCCTTAACAATTCACATTCACAGCTCAATAAATGCACAATAGCAAAAGCACTAAATAGATAGATATGTTTCTTACTACATAGATATGGAAGCTTCAATCCATTGCTCCCAAGATAAAACTAAGCTAGATAATTAAAAGACGTGATTAACCTACAAAAACTAAGAAAAGAAAGAAAGCAAAACTAGGGTTTTAACCCAGAACAATCATAAGAAGAAGAGGCTGGATTCGTCTTCTAACGAGGAGATGATAAGGTGAGTATTTATGGTACAAAAATCAAGAAGAATTTCTAGCCATACATCTGTCACCAGTAGCGATGGGCTCGCGACAACCTCGTGACGGTGCCTAGTTCTAGCATTTTGATTTCTTTCTTCTTCTTTTTTCTTGTTCTCCTCTTCTCTTCACTTTTCTTCAATTCTTCAAATCTTCAAAAGCTCAAATACAAGTCTTCAAATCTTCAAAGGTATTCTTTAAAGACTTCAAACAAATTACCTTGTCACACAAAATTCTCTAGAAAAGTATTAAACGTGTAAAAGTCACTATCAACCCTCCTTAGAGAATTTCAAGGAAAAATGTCACATTTAGAGCACAAAAGTGTACAAAAGTGAATTCTACAGGTCATAATATAATCGTAGAAAATGGGCACATCAGGAGCCGACTAATGTGCCAGACAACGACATTCAATTCGTATGGCACTAGATGATTGAGGGGCCTGGATACATGTTACAAGACAAGCTATGGATGAAGAGGGTTGTAGAGGTGGAAGGGAAGCCAAAGGGGAAAATTATTGTTGGAGGCATGATCGGCCTCTTAGCGGAGTACCTAGGATTGGTCCTACTAGCTGATTTTTTGTGCTTAGGGAGGCGCACTTCCTATCTAATCACTGTAGAGAGGTTGGTACGATTTGAGATGCTTGGCAGCACTCAGACCATGGGTATGTTTAATTGGTTATATGGTGCCAGGAAGGTCACCTTCATGGCACTTCCTCAGCCCAACAAGACGAAGTTGGAGTTTGAAACACCCTTGGTGGACTTGGCAATTCCACACAACTCCTCGTGCAGAGAGGAATTTCAATGCAAGCTCAATGACCTTGGTCCAGCCCCTGTTCAACGTGATGATAGCACTTTCCACAGCTTCCACTAGAGACCGAGTCTATTCAGGAGGATTATGTGCCATCTTACTACTCCCAGCCACCGCCTAATTTCTATGAGCATTTAATGCAGACTATGTAGGATAGATTCTGCCACCAAGACAACATGATATTGGAGCACAATGTCTTTGTCTCCCAGAGCTTAATCGATATGCATGAGAATATTGACCATCCATCTGCTCGCATCCATGAAATGCAGTCCTAGACAGGTGATACCTCGGGCCCTGATCCTAGAGCAAAGAGGCATAGAGCTAGGAGGCAGAGGAACATGGATTGGTTGGCTCGTTATCAACATCGTTATTTTGGTGGTGGTTCTTCTTCATCACAGAAGTGATTGTGAGCATTATATTCTTGCCCTTTCCATACTTCGCTTTGTACGTTTTTGCCATATTTTGTCTACATTGAGGGCAATGTAGCATTTTAAGTGTGGGGAGGGGTATTTACTAATTTCACTACTTGGTTTGGGGATGTTTTCTAGACTTGCTACTTTTTGGATAATTGTTTTCACTTTGTTTTGGATATTCTCCCCCCTTTTTTTGGGGACACTTTCCTTTTGATGTACTTGGATGATGTTAGCTTTGACATTTTTTTTAGCCTTAACATTTGTAAAGCACTTTGCTACTTATTTATTGGAAAAAGATGAAAATTTTGATTACAAAAATAGAAAATAAATAAATAAAAGGAATCCCACTAAGTTGGAAACTCGTGAGTGTATCTTAGGTAACATTGAGGGAACAAATAGGTCAAAGACCCCAAAGGTCGACCTAGGTAAAAATGAGAGGCTAAATGTGCTGAAAAAAGGTGAGATGTGAGCCTAAGAAACATGATGTTTGGCTAGGATGAATACCCAAAAGGACTCCTAGGCAAAATGAGGGAAAGAGAGAAAAAAGAAAAAAATGTTATGTGTTCATTCATTTGCCGGCGTTGGTGTCATAAGGTTGTGGTAGCCATATGGATAGATTAGGTAGCTTGAAATCTTGAGACCTCTTAGGATTGTGAAATTTAGCAGGGAAAACGAAGTGAGTTATGAAATTACTGATTATTGATATACTTCATTTTTAGGATGATATATTGATATAAAGTGGAGCATGTGTTTGAACTTTATGCATTCTTTTAGCTTCACCTTGTACCATTGGATTTGGGATTGTCAATTCGAGATTTAGAGATGTTTTAGGGATATGAATGAATTGATAGATTAATATGGTTTAGGTAGACTTAGGAAAGGGAGTTGTGGGAAACTTCTCATTTGATCTTAACATTGGGATGTGTGATATTGAGAGTTTTGTGAGGTATTGACTTGTGGGAATAGTAGTTAGGATGTGGATACATCAATTCTTTCATGTGCTTGGATCTTTTCTTACTCGAGGGTGATTAAGGTTTAAGTGTAGGAAGGTTTGATGTGTCCATTTTATGTGCATAATTTAGTACTTTTTGGGATCACTTTTATGCTCTTTTTTTATCAAGAGCTTCTGTTTTACCTTGAAATTCTCTTAGGAGAGGTAAGAGTGACATTACACTCTTTTACCTTTTCAAAGTGGATTTTGCATGACAAAAGAAAAACATGGAGACTTGAAGACCGGAGGCCGTTGAAGATCACCTTTTGAAGACTTGCTTCAAAGATTTGATGACTTGAAGGCTGGAGGCCATTGAAGATCATCCTTGGAAGACTTTGATAACATGCTTCAAAGATTTAAAGACTTGAAGAATGAGAGGAATTATTGTGAAGAAGAGTGCTTGCTACAAGAAGAAGAAAAGAAGATGAGGTTCTGTTATAGCGCCCGTCGCGAGTCGCGATGAACGGGTGGCCAGAACACAACCTTATCCCTTTGTACTATAAATAGCATTTTTTTCCTCTCTTTCATATCTCTTCTTCCAGGACAATTTTGGTACTATTACAACCCTAGTTTTCCACCATTTTCATCTTTTATTTCTCTTGTTTTATGTTTGGTTTGTTAGCATTAATTAGTATGAACTCTAGTAGTTAAATCTAGTTCTTGGTAGCAATTTACCAAGGCTTCCAAGCCCATGTCTTAAGAAATATTTGTAGCGTATTTAATACTCTTACTATTATGCATTTATGAAGCATTTAATGTGTTTGTTAATTTCATTAATGTTCTTGAAAGCTTGAGTTTATGATGTACTTGTATGATATGCTTGTTAGGGTTTGAGGAAATGGGTTGATTTCCCCTTTTCTTTTTAGGAAATCCAAGAGTATGATTTAGAGATTTTGATTGTGATGATGAATCGATAATTGTTAGATGAATATGATAATGTTGAACTCTTTGTCATTTTTGTTGATTGTAGCAAATGAGAGAAGTCTATGAACATTGAAAGTTCTTGACTTATCTTGTGTAAATTCATAGATTAGTTAAATTCTTAGACATTGTGTAGTGTTTATAAGTGTTGCCAAGCTTGTTGATTTTTCATGTTCATCGCCATTAATGGGATACTTTTATTCGTGTTTTAACTAAAGGAGTTATTGGTGAGGTTTGACAAGAGATGTCGAATTCACTCTTGCAAACTACTATCTAAGAAGGATAGAAGTTTAATCTTCACAGCAAGTAGTGAAAGTAGTAAATAGGTTGCATTTTTAATGATGGATAAGAAGCTTGGAATTGAAAGTCAATTGCGCCATAGGTTCCGTTAATTGTTGGTTTGATCACCTTTTAGTTGTTCCATGCTTTGCATATTTAAGTTGCTTGATTAGTTAACTTGTCTTTCAATTCATAATTTAGGACCAAAACCTACCAAACCCCCCCCCCATTTACATGCGTATATATATAAATATATATATATATATATATATATATATTCTTATATCTAGTATGTTTTCTCCCATATATGTTTAAACACTTGGAAAGATCCCTCTTCTCGTGGACGACCTCGACATTCTATCATCTAATTAATTGTCCAAAGGAAGCTTTAGAGCTTAAAAATATAACTTTGAGAGGTACGATGATGACCTCCCATCTTACTTCAATTATTCCATGGGTTGTTTGAAAATAGGAAGTGTTTGTATGATTGAAGTGTTAAGGTGTTAGGAATGTGACAAATTCCTTAGCTCTTTGGAATGAAAATCCAAGAACATGAACTTAGAATTTCTCATGCATAATGTGTTGTGATTCTTGCTAGATAAGTATGTTAATGTGGATTGTTCTTATATTTATCCTATAGATGCAATGAAAGGTTGAATCTTGGATTTTGTTTGTTCTAGGTTTAGCCTAATGAATGCTATGTTTGGTTAAATGGTTTAGCCTAATGAATGCTATATTCGATTAAATGGCTATGTCTTTGGTAGAAGGCATGTTGTAATCAAATCTATGGTCCTTCATGTGAAGTGCCATTGATGAAATACCTTTATGGTGTGGTTTACCTAGATTGATTGTCAACGAGGTTTGCAAATGGTCGTTGTTTGTTTTTTCAAATTACTATTAAGAAGGAATGAATGTTGATCTTCTATTGGCATTCCTCATAGGTAATAAATGTGATAGAATGAGTGAATGGTTCAATGATCTACATTAGGTTTGGAAGTAGATATCAATTGCCCCCCAAGGCTTTGTTTTCTAAACTTTTAGTACAGAGATTAACAGGTCTGATGTTAATCTCTGTACTAGAAGTTTAGAAAATATCATATTAGTAAAATTAGAGAGGGAAATTGGTTGTAATCTGATAAGGATATTGGGGTTTCCTTCTTTGGAATGAGGCATATCCATGTGCTAGAGATACCCACTGGAATATGGGTTCCATACATGAAATTGGGAGGTCGTCGTAATACCTCTCAAAGTTAATATTTATATGCCCTAAATGCTTACTATCTACAACTAAGTAGATAGCGGCAAGTCGGGGTCGTCCAGGAAGAAGAGGGATTTCTATAAGCATTTAAACACAAAAGGTTGCTATTAGGATAGAAGTATATATATATACACATATAAAAGTGAGTAAATGGTGGGGGGTGGTTTGGTTGGTTGGTTTTCCTAAGTTATGAAATTAAAAGACAAGATAACTAGCAAACTCAAGTAACTATGTTTGTCATCAAACAAACTAAGAAAAAGGGGTTTTAAAACTACAAAAACAAAGCCTTGGGGGGCAATTGATATCTACTTCCAAACCTAATGTAGATCATTGAACCATTCACTCATTCTATCACATTTATTACCTATGGGGAATGCCAATAGAAGATCAACATTCATTCCTTCTTAATAGTAATTTGCAAAGACAAAGAACTACAATTTTCAAACCTTGTTAACAATCACTCTAGGCAAACCACACCATAGAGGTATTTCGTCAACGACATTATACACGAAGGACCATAGATTTGATAACAACAAGCCTTCTACCAAAGACATAGCCATTTAACCAAACATACCATTCATTAGGCTAAACCTAGAACAAACCACATTCAAGGTTCAACCTTTCATTGCATCTATAGGATGAATATGAAAAAAATCCACATTAACATACTTATATAGCAAAAATCACAACACATTATGCACAAGAAGTTCTAAGTTCATGTTCTTAGATTTTCATGCAAGGGAGCTAAGGAATTCGTCACTTTCCTAACACCCTAACACTTCAATCATACAAACACTTCCAATTATCAAACAACACATGGCATAATTGAAGTAAAACATAGCATTAAGAACACATGAATGCTAAATAACAAAGGCTTCAAGAACGAGTAAAACAATCTATTCACTACTTCCACTACTTGTTGTGAAGATAAATCTTCCATCCTTCTTAGGTAGTAGTTTGCAAGAGTGAATTCGACATCTATTGTCAAACCTCACCAACGACTCCCTTAGCCGAAACACGACTAAAAGTATCCCATTGATGACATTAAACACGAAGAATCAACATGGTTGGAAACACTTATAAACACTACACCGTGTCTAAGCATTTAACTAATTCATGCATTTAAACAAAATTAGTCAAGAACGATTGACATTCATAGACCTATCTCATTTGCTACCTAAAACAAACATGACAACGAGTTCGACATCATCACATTCATCTTTAAATTATCAACACATCAACATCATTAAGAATCTCTAACTCATTCTCTTGGATTCCACATTAAAAGAGGGGGTAATTAGCTACTTTCTCCCAACCCTAACAAGTAATCATACAAGCAATTCATATACTCAAGCTTCCAACAACATCAATACGATTAACAATTCACATTCAAAGCTCAATAAATGCACAATAGCAAAAGCACTAAATAGATAGATATGGTTCTTACTACATAGATATGGAAGCTTCAATCCATTGCTCCCAAGATAAAACTAAGCTAGATAATTAAAAGACATGATTAACCTACAAAAACTAAGAAAAGAAAGAAGAGAAAAACTAGGGTTTTACCCCAGAAAAATCGCAGGAAGAAGAAGTCCTAAAGAGGAGAGGATAAGGTGATTATTTCTAGTAAAATAAAAATCAAGAAATAGTTGATTACGAGTCACGACGGAGCCCAGTTCCAGCGACAAGTCCTAAAGACGACGGGTTCGTTACGAGTCGCGACGGAGCCCAGTTCCAGCATCTTGATTTCTTTTTTCTTTTTGTTTCATGTCTTCCTCTTCACTTCACTTTTCTTCAATTCTTCAAGTCTTCAAGAGCTCAAATACATGTCTTCAAATCTTCAAATCTTCAAAGTCTTCAAAGTCAAACAATTTGCCTTGTCGCACAAAACCCTCTAGAAAAGTAATAAAAGCGTAAAGGTCGCTTTTGACTCTCCTTAGAGAATTTCAAGGGAAAATGCCACATTTAGAGCACAGATATGTACAAAAGTGAATCCTAAAAGTCCTAATTTAACCATATAAAATGGGCACATCAAACCTCCCCGCACTTAAACCTTACTCGCTCTCAAGTAAGAAAAGATTCAAGCACACAAAGGAATTCATATGTCCACATCCTAACTAATATTTCCCCAATCAAAAACCTCACAAAAAATCTCAATATCATAAATCCCAAAATCAAAGATCAAATGAGAATTTTCCACACACAGAACCCCAATTCCTAAATCTAACCAAACCTACCACTTATCAATTCACTACCCATAAAAGAATTTCAAAGTCCCAAATTGATAATCCCAAAGTCCAATGACACAAAATGAAGTTAAAACTATATGAAAGGTTTAAGAACATACTTCACTTCTTACTAATATATTAACAAAAATCCAATGACACAAAATGAAGTCAAAACCATATAGGAGGTTCAAACACATACTTCACCCAATGTCAATATATTAACCAAAAGAAAGTATAAAAGAATCAAGAATTTTATAACCATACTTTTTTTTCAACCCACTAAGCTACCCAATCCCAAGAGGTCTCTAGATGCTGAGCTACCCAATTAGAGACATGGTAAATGTGGTATTGGAATAGTTAGTAGAGACGGTGATGGTAACTTCATTAAGGCCACAATCAAAACTGCTAGGGCTTACAACCCTCTCCATGGTGAATTAATGGCTGTAGAGGAGGGATGCTCATTTTCTTCTAAACTGAACATTATATACTTTACTATAGAAACAGACCATTTTTTTGCATTACAGTCTATCTCTGAGCCAAACAAAGCACCTTGGAAATTCATTCCATTAGCTGTAGAGTTGAAGCATAACATGAAATACATTCAGGTCACAGACACCTACAGACAAGCAAATATGCTGGCTTACTATCTTAGTAAAGTATCTCATTCATCAATAGGAAGAATCTTAAACTTCTAGGATTTGGATGATAAAGCAAATGGACTGATCATGCTTGACAAAAATCAAATCCTTTCTTTTCGATTTGATGCCAATAATGGATGCTACTAATTATGAATTTTGTGAGTTGGTATACCTGGATGTTGTTGACTACACAACGCAGAGCCATTTCACTATTGTCATTGCCATGAATAACAAATATTTGAAGCTCCAAAATAGCCATCAAGAATTGTAGTACATTATCATAACCTTACCTGCAAAGGAAAAAGTTGAGGAATCGGTGCTACAAAATTCAAAAAATAGAAATGGGATTCCAGAAGACTAATCTCGGATGTAAAGGATTTTTGCAAACACATGTTTACTTCCCCATTTACTTAGAGATGGGTTGGAAGTACGGCTGGTCATACATTAACACGTGAGGTGGAAATTTGGATACCGGAAACACTTTCAAAACATCTCTTTGTAAATATTTTTGCTCTAACATAAATATAGCTAGACGTGACCATCAATTTTTATGTGTAAAGTTCAGGTTCTAAGTTGAACATCCTTCTTGTCAAAACATCCATATTTCTAACAAGGTTGGGGAACCTTATATACATCCCCCCAACCCCCATTAACATGAGTTTCTAATTTTAAAAAACAAATAACTCGAAATCAATTAAATTAAATGAATCGTCACTGGCTCGACAAAAAGATATATAATTAGCATATAAAAGTAGAAACCTTTAATTTAAGTTTTACGTCAACCTTTGAAAATGTCAATTTCCATCAATATCGAACCACTAAACATCATTCTTCCATTACAAAAGGGTTCAAATACCCTCAAATATCCAAACATGAAAATTGAAAAAATCCAAATCAACCTAAAACATCAATAAGAATATAGTGTCTCGGCTCTAACAAATAAACCAATATTTATAAAACATCATATTAAACAGTAGATCCTAAACAATCAAATTCTATTTTTTTTCCCCTGACTTGTTTTCCTTCGTTGCTTGCTTATTCACAGACTTGCCTTCATTTCTGTTGGTTTTTAAGATGATGGCTCTTCTACTCCATCAACACAGAGATCAAAGGTCGACTACAGTTCTCTGTTCAAACGAACACCTTCAGAGCATTGTTCCTCGTACCATTTTTTAATCTTTACATATCCTCTTTCCTTCTCAATTGCAGCAACAGTGGGTAAAAATTCTTACACATCTATGAAACAACTACAACAATACCAAAATTAGCACAAATCGTAACAAAACCCTAAGATATCACACACAATCAACACTGAACATCAATTGCACACTTAAGCATGAAAACACCACAAGTATGAAATGCTAAAATTAAAACATCAAACCAACACAGATAAAAATAAAAAAAGGCTAAAATATGAAACATCAAACTGAAAATAAAAAACAGTAATACCTGTACCTAAAACATCACTACTGAAAATTAAGAAAACTTACAAATACTCCTCCTATCTCGATTGCAGTAGCAGTGAGGCAAATCTTCTTAGACATCTAAAAATCAGCAACAGCAGCACAAATATTAACACAAATCCATAAGAACAAGTTACGAAACAAAAAAAATCATCAAGTATTAACACATTGAAAAACATAAACCCTAGAAAATCACATGAAGCAAAAAAAGCAAATGAAAGTAATAAAAAAACAAAATATGCATACAAAAATATGAGCAAAGACATTACCTTCGAAGATAAACAAAAAACAAGGATCGTATTGTGTTCGTCAAATGGAAACCAAACCCAAACCGGAAAATTCCAAAAATCTCAACGAACCACTGCGAGTAAGAAAGGAGGAAGAAAAATGGAGAGGATATGCGGTTGATTGGAAGAAAATGAGCAGTCAAGCAACAAGATGAAAGAGAATTGAGATGAGAGAGAAGAAGGAGGTAGTATGAGAGAAGGAGAACATGTAGAGAGGAAAGAAAAGAAGAGAGAAAAAATCAAAAAAATATGAGAAAAGAATGAGAAAAGAGTCATATTTATGCTTGGACTTCAATGTAATTTAATGAAATTACACATCTAGCCCCTAAACTTTTAAAACTTCAATTCTAAACCCCATACTACATTCTTAACAATTTAGTCCCTAGTATCGTTGCAAGACTTTCTCGCACAAGACTTTGTCTTTTAAAATAAAAATCATTTATTTCATGACTACATTCAAAAAATTCAATTTAAAAGGTTTATTTTGGAAAATATAGGAACCCTCACAAGATTTACATGTCCTAAGAAAAGTTCAGTAAAACACCTCAATGGTAATAGTGCGGTAAAATTATGTTTTAAACACAATTAAATAACATTAGAGTGAAATAACATTTGAAGACATAGCATTAAGAACACAAGAATACTAAATGAACAAAGGCTTCAAGAACAAGTGAAGCAATCTATCACTACTTTCACTACTTGTGTGGATCTTACACTTATAGGCTTCAAATTTTGGCTAATCCTTTGATCTCTTAGTCTATATTCTTGATTGACATTGTGGTTTTGTTATGAAAGGAATCATTTATGAATGAGCATGTGTTATTGTGAAGTTTTTTTGGGTAATCTTGTGATGATGAAATTAGGGATATTTTGAACGTACCATTGATATTGAGTGACGTGTTCTTCATATGTTGAGTGATTAGAGGGAGCATGAATCTTGTTTGCATGAATCTATTGATGGGTTGGTGAAAGGCATACATGATGTTATTGATTGATGAGTAATATTCTTATTTTAAAAGGCCTTTATGCTTATACAATGATGCTTTGAATGTGTGGTTATTTTGGGAGAATGTTCTTTGTTAAATGATATCATGGGCCATGCGTTGTTTATTGTGACAACCATTCTGCTCTCTCTCAATTTTTTAGGATGGCTCCAAAGAAAGAGAAGTCGTCAAGGGGTGAGAAATGGAAGAAACCGGTTAAGGGTGCAAACCCTAAACCGATGACTCCCATTCCTCACAATTCCATGCCTATGGCCAATGAAATTTTAGGATTAACCAACATCCTCGGGAGTGCAGCTTGGAGATGGAGGAATTTGAGGGAGCCAAAGAGGAGCATTTTGAAGACTAGTTTTGCTTGCAAGATCACCTTGATGACTACAGGTTTACTTGAACCGTTACCTTTCTTTTGGGTAGGGTAGGCCTAGAAGATTTTCTCGATGTGCACTCAAAAACCTACATAAGGTGGACCTTAGAGTTTCTAGCTACCATTTAGAAGGTCACAGACAAGGAGGGTCGCAAGGTGATTAAGTTCAACTTAGATGCAAGGAGTACCAAATGACCTATAGAGATGTGGCACTAGCGTTTGGTTGGAAGACCGGCCGGGACATTCCATAGACTCATCGCCAAGGAATGCCAATCTCTCTTGTGCATTTTTTGTTTCAAATAACTAGGACTGAAAGGAAGAATCTGAGCAAGAGAATGACTATAGTCCACCCAGCAATCAGTTATTCTCATCGACTCCTTTCTATGGTCGTTCTATGCCACAATGAATTGACGTATTGTCTGGTATTTGATGTACACCTCTTCGAGTGATGAGCTTCAAGAGATTGGAGGAGTGAAGGCACACATGGAGGAGCTCAACATGAGGGTGGATTTCCTTGAAGCCACAATCTAAGTGACAGGGTTTATAGAGAGGTGTTTCACTAGCCACGAAGAAGTCAGCCTTTCAGGGCCGGAAGCGTAGGTATCACTAATCTCCTTTCCTCACTTATGTTTTGACATTCTTTTTGTGCATTGGAGACTTTGCATTCGCAAAGTGTGGGGAGGGAGTAGTGAGCACATAGGAATTCTCATTCATGGATTTCTTCATGCATGATTGTTTTGTTT
The DNA here is from genome assembly GCA_037428765.1 of Rubia yunnanensis. Taxonomy (NCBI): domain Eukaryota; kingdom Viridiplantae; phylum Streptophyta; class Magnoliopsida; order Gentianales; family Rubiaceae; genus Rubia; species Rubia yunnanensis. Next base: position 45,667,398 of record CM075064.1, read on the forward strand.
ATTTTTCTTGATTGTTGGTATCTTTAGTTCTTTTTTTTGTTGATGATTTTGGATGAATATTTGGTAGAATTACATGCTATGCTAGGTTTCCTAGTTTGCATGGGGTAGGATGTTTTAGTTATTGGTGGATTATTTTTGTGTGTTTGACTATCTTTGTAGTATTGAGCCCACTTTTGGGGCACTTTTTGAAAATCTGAAAAAAATGAAAAATGATCAAAACCTAGACAAGTAAAAAAACCGAAAGGGTAACTTGGGTAACATTAGGGAAAGCTAGAATAGGTTGAAAGGCCTAGGTAAAAGTGAGAGGCTTGGCCCGGCTAGACTTATGATTCTAGGCAAAAATGAGAGGCCATGTGGAAAAAGGTGAGAGGCGAGCACGTTTTGTAGGATAATGCCAGGTGAAAACCCAAAAGGGCGCCTAGGAAAAATAAGAGAAATTGCGAGAAAAAAAACTAGAAACTAGGTTGACGATACATTTAACTCCTTGTTTGCAACTAGGTCGAGAATCCAGATATAGCCCTATGTTGCAAGCAATTCGACGGCTTTTGGATTTTCTTGGTGGATTTTTTTTACTTGAGGATTGCTCTTTGATTGCTTTTGGGACCTCTTTGAGGAAAGTAAGCTTGGCTTTATTCCGATCATTTGTCACTTATCTTTTTCCATAGACATTTACTTGCTTTGTGTGGTTTGGTTGCCTTAGGTACTTTGGGGGGTGTCAGAGTTGTGAGATTTTCATCTTCTTGGGGGGAACTAGGGTAGCATGGGAATAAGTTGGATGCATTAGCTATTTTTGTATGTTTCATGTCGCTTGAACCATTTTCTTTGATTTTATTTACTCGAGGACAAGTAAAGGTTTAAGTGTGAGGAGTCTGATCTGCACCATTATGCATGCTCTAACCAATGCATTTGATGTAGTTTTTATTTACTTTTGGTTGGTTGTTTGGAAACATTAGTTGAATTTACATGACAAGATGTTTAGACAACCATATTCGGTTTTCTATTCTGAATCCCACGTTTTGTACACTTAATTAGTGATTATTGAAATATCATGTTCACGAGCTCCTTGGTTCTCATTATAAGTACCATTAGTAGGTCATCTGTGAATGCTATTTGTTACATTACATTCTTGCGAGGGCCATTTGCTTTTAACGATCCAGGAAGAATTTGCCTTCAAGGCTGTTTCCACTGGTTCCTTGGTTCCTTCTTCCCTCATCTATTGGTTCTGCCATAGCTGCCGCCTTAGAGCTTCTCTTTATCCATCCCCGTGATGGATCTGGCTCAAATGCAACAGAAAGCTTGTGCTTAAAATTGCTTAGGAGAGTTTCGTGGTCCAGATCTAGAGCGAATCAGGTCCATCGTAAAAGTATACTGAAATTTGATAAACTCTCTTATGAATTGGATAAAACAAGCATTTACGACAATCTAGTAAAACAAGCAAGTATGCTTAAATTTTTACGACACACCTATAGCCGCTATGCGGCTCCTGCCGTCAAAAGCTTCGCCTAAGCCCTATAATCCAACAACCCACCCATTAATTCATTGCTTCCATCCACACCAAACCTAACCCCCACACTACAATTCAAAGGAGAATCTTCTGTCTTATTCTCACTGGAGCAGGTTGCTCAATTTTTTAACCACTATACAAATGCCCTAATTGGTAATTTCCCTGAAAGCCGACCGATTATGGAAAAGATAGAAGCACATTTCAAGACAGTCAGATTCAATGATAGGTATCAGCTGGGTGCTCTGGATTTCAAGAACATTCTTATTAGGTTTCAAAAGAAGGATTACTTTCAAAGGTGCTGGATAAAAGGGATATGGTCACTCATTGGAATAGCTATGAGGGTACTCCAGTGGACCTCAGATTTCAAGTCAAACGGCGAATGTTCAATCATCCCCATCTGGGTAACGATCCACTTTGTGTCCCTCTATTACTATATCACCCCAAGCATCAACGCAATCAGGAATCAGATAGGGAAATTTATAAAAATGAAACCAAGCTACAGAAAGGCTCACAAGACCATCAGCGCTCAAAATCTTTGTTGAGGTAGACCTTTAGTCTCAGATGCTAATGCATATAAGGTTAGACACTACTCTAGATAATGAAAAATATAGCATAGAGTATGAAAATCTGCCATCATACTGTTCTTTATGCAAAAAAGTTGGTCATGATAAGTCTAGATGTATAATTGCAAACCCTGGCTTGAAATATGTCCCTAAACCAGTCATGAAGCCTGATGTAATACCTATTGGTAAAAAGAGTACAACTCCTATGGAAGTGAAAAATACTGGAAACTGGAAAGTGGTAAACACATCCAAGCCACAAAACACCTCAGGTAAGCAAAGGGATCTCAATGCTCAGTTACTGACTGTTGTAAATAAAGGGAAATCACACGGAGATAGTACTCAACCTGCTAGCATTGATAAATCAGATAAAGTATCTAATAAAAGTGACTTGGAAGGAAACTCTGATGAGGTAGCATTAGAAGATCCAGATGATCTGGATGGTAAAGATAATGATGTAGAAGTACATCACAATGCTCAACCTGATGCTGAAACCAGTGATTCTGCACACTATGACACAACCCAACCAGCTAATACTCCCCATGTTGATAAGAAATAGACCTCCCTAATCCCCTTGGATAACACCCAAAAACTTGACATTATCCATAACTCACCTGATGAAGTTGAGGAAAACCAGGAACTGATCATCATGCCATCTAACAGATCATAACAATTCTCCAAAGATGACATTGCAGGTATCACCCATAACTCTCCCAGTTCCAAGCATACTTCTAACCCTTATCTCTCTCCATCTTGAAGGTCAAGGTCCCAGAGCTCTAATAGATACATGATCTTGAGAAGTGAAGATGACCTGGATACTAGAAACAACTATGAGCCAAGTACTGAAGAGCTTCATCTGGAGCAGGTAAGTATTTATAACCTAGCACAAATAAATATACCTGTTAAATCTATAAGGAAAAGAACCATGTTTAACAAGCTAAAAATGAATCTAAGGTCATCCTCAAAAGGCAAACCCAACATTTTTCCATGATAAACACACTCAGTATAAATTATTAGCGTGGAACCTAAGATGGATAGAAACATCCATGGATAGGCTAAAGAGATTAGTTAAGCCACATAATATCCAGCTACCGTGTATTCTAGAACCTAAATAGTGCCATCAAAAGTGTGACAGCTATAAAGTCAAGCTGAACTTTGATTTCCACCATAGCTCAAATACTAACAATATTTGGCTAATGTGGAAATTAAATTGTACCATTAGTATCATCTCTAAAACTGAGCAGTACATCAAAGCAATAATTAACTCATCCATCTTTAGTTATGCAATGTGCTCCTATTTTATTCATGCATCCACTGATGGGGAAAATAGGGGAGGAAATCTCCACACACTAGGATGTAAATAAACTTCTTATTGGGGATTTTAATACCATGAACTCAATTACTAATTATAAAGGACCTAGAAAGGCAAGTCTGAAAAGCATCAGGGAGTTCTCTGATATTATATCGCAAAATCAGCTTTTGCATCTTTTAACAGTGGGAAATACTTTCACTTGGTCAAACATGAGAAACAATCCCACTCTGGAAAGATTGGATAGAGCCTTATTTGACCTAGACTGGAATGAATGCTTTCCAAATAGTTCAGTGCGTACTCTAAATAAGCATACTTCTTACCATTGTCTTTTACTTCTAACCGTGGAAAGTAAAATACCATCAACACAAAAACCTTTTAGGTTTTTGGATATTTGGATGGCTAGATCAGATCTAAAAGATGTGATTCTACTAAACTATTCTCAACCATCAGTTGAAACTGGGATGCTAGGTTTTCTTTTTAAAACAAAAAAGACTTAGAGATGACCTAAAAAATGCAACAGGAATACATTTAGGGACATCAATGCTAATATTAAGAAAGTTGAGGAGGAAATTATAATACAAGAGATAGCCTATGCGTCTTCCAACTCTGATCAGGACTACATTGAACTTAAAAAAAGAAATGCCTTGTTACTGAGAGCATTAAAAGAAGAAAATTTGTTTTGGAAGCAAAAAAAACCTTAAATGGTTGAAAGAGGGAGATGAAAATACCAAGTATTTTCATGCTTCTGTGAAACAAAAAAGACAAAAACAAGGCATTTCTAAAATAAAAACATCACAGGGTAGCTGGACTGAAAAACCTGATGAAATAGAAGGAGGCTGTTTCTTTTTTCTAGAACCTTCTAAGTGAAGACTCCTAACCTGAAGATAGTGTTTACCAGTCCCACTTTTTAATTTAGATCCATGAACTAGTGAACAATGAGGATAATCAGAACCTGCTCAGAAAGCCTTCCCTCACAGAGTTAAAAGAAGTAGTTACTTTTTTAAACCAATCTGAATCACCTGGACCAGATTGTTTCACAGCAGGTTTTCTTGTCACATTCTGGGATATTATTAGACCTGACCTACTTAATGCTTCCATAGATTTCTGATGTGCCCATTTTATATGGTTATATTAGTACTTTTAGGATTTACTTTTGTACGCTTTTGTGCTCTAAATGTGGCATTTAGCCTAGAAATTTTCTAAGGAGAGTTAAAAACGACTTTTATGCTTTTATTACATTTCTAGAGGGTTTTGTGTGACAAGGAAAATTGTTTGAAGACTTTGAAGACTTTGAAGAATACCTTTGAATATTTGAAGATTTAAAGACTAGTATTTGAGCTTTTGAAGACTTGAAGAATTGAAGAAAACTAAAGTGAAGAGGAAGACATGAAACAAAAAGAAAAAAGAAATCAATATGCTGGAACTGGGCTCCATCGCGACTCGCCACTCGAAATGGACGTATGGCCATAAATCTTTCTTGCTTTTTTTACTATAAATACTTACCTTATCCTCTCCTCATTAGGACTTCTTCTTCCTGCGATTTTTCTGGGTTAAAACCCTAGTTTTTCTCTTCTTTATTTTCTTAGTTTTTGTAGGTCAATCATGTCTTTTAATTATCTAGCTTAGTTTTATCTTGGGAGCAATGGATTGAAGCTTCCATATCTATATAGTAAGAACCATATCTATCTATTTAGTGCTTTTGCTATTGTGCATTTATTGAGCTTTGAATGTGAATTGTTAATGACATTGATGATGTTGGAAGCTTGAGTATATTAATTGCTTGTATGATTACTTGTTAGGGTAGGGAGAAAGTAGCTAATTCCCCCCTCTTTTAATGTGGAATCCAAGAGCATGAGTTAGATATTCTTAATGATGTTTATGTGTTGATAATTTCTAGTTGAATGTGATAATGTCGAACTCGTTGTCTTGTTTTTTTAGGTAGCAAATGAGATAGGTCTATGAATATCGATTGTTCTTGACTAATCTTGTGTAAATTCATGAATTGGTTAAATGCTTAGACATGTTGTACTGTTTATAAGTGTTTCCAACCATGTTGATTTGTCCTGCTCAATGCCATCAATGGGATACTTTTAGTCATGTTTCGGCTAAGGGAGTCATTGGTGAGGTTTGACAAGAGATGTCGAATTCACTCTTGCAAACTACTACCTAAGAAGGATGGAAGATTTATCTTCACAACAAGTAGTGGAAGTAGTGAATAGATTGTTTCACTCATTCTTGAATCCTTTGTTATTTAGCATTCATGTGTTCTTAATGATATGTTTTACTTAATTTATGTCATGTGTTGTTTGAGAATAGGAAGTGTTTGTATGATTGAAGTGTTAAGGTATTAGGAAAGTGACGAATTTCTTAAATCCTTTGCATGAAAATCTAAGAACATGAACTTAGAACTTCTTGTGCATAATGTGTTGTGATTCTTGCTAGATAAGTATGTTAATGTGGATTGTTCTCATATTTATCCTATAGATGCAATGAAAGGTTGAACCTTGAATGTGGTTTAATCTAGGTTTAGCCTAATGAATGCTATGTTTGGTTAAATGGCTATGTCTTTGGTAGGAGGCTTGTTATCAAATCTATGGTCTTTTTAGGTTGTTTTCAAAGCTCAACTTTCAAAACCCTAGTTTTCATTTCTTTTTTTTCCTAGTTTTTGTAGGTTAGTCATTTCTACTCATTATATAGGTTAGTTTAATCTTGGGAGCAATTGATTGAGACTTCCTTGCTATTGTCTTAAGAATCATATCTATCTATTTATTACTTTTTCTATTGTGCATTTATTGAGCATTTAATGTGATTTTTTAATGGCATTAATGTTGTTGGAAGTTTGAGTATATGAATTTCTTGTATGATTACTTTCTAGGGTTGGGAGAAAGTAGCTAATTCTCCCCTCTTTTAATATGGAATCCAATAGCATGAGTTAGAGTTTCTTAATGATGTTGATGTGTTGATAATTGCTAGATGAATGTGATAATGTTGAACTCTTTGTCATGTTTGTATATTGTAGAAAATAGGAGAGGTCTATGAGCATTGCACGTTCTTGACTAATCTTATGTAAATGCATGAATTGGTCAAATGCTTATACACGGTGTAGTATTTATAAGTGTTACCAAACTTTTTGATTATTTATGCTCAATGCCATCAATGGGATACTTTTAGTCGTGTTTCGACTAAGGGAATCATTGGTTAGGTTTGACAAGAGATTTCATATTCACTCTTGCAAACTACTATCTAAGGATAGAAGATTTATCTTCACAACAAGTAGTGAAAGTAGTGATAGATTGCTTCACTTGTTCTTGAAGCCTTTGTTCATTTAGTATTCTTGTGTTCTTAATGCTATGTCTTCAAAGCATCATTGTATAAGCATAAAGGCCTTTTAAAATAAGAATATTACTCATCAATCAATAACATCATGTATGCCTTTCACCAACCCATCAATAGATTCATGCAAACAAGATTCATGCTCCCTCTAATCACCCAACACATGAAGAACACGTCACTCAATATCAATGGTACGTTCAAAATATCCCTAATTTCATCATCACAAGATTACCCAAAACAACTTCACAATAACACATGCTCATTCATAAATGATTCCTTTCATAACAAAACCACAATGTCAATCAAGAATATAGACTAAGAGATCAAAGGATTAGCCAAAATTTGAAGCCTATAAGTGTAAGATCCACACAAGAAGAAACAAAAAATTGCTATGTTTTGGAAGAAAAAGCATCAATTTTCATGTTCACCCAAAAATGTGTGTGAGTGAGAGTTTCTTGAGAGGAAATAATGTGTAGATGATGAAATTAGGTGAAGAGTGGCACAATGAGAATAAATTTTAAGCATAGGTGAAAAAGAGAGAGAGAGGTACACTTTGGATAAAGATGGAATTCAAAATTAGGGGACAAGTAGTATAATCAATTAACATCGGAAGTACTATTTGCATAAAAAATCCTAAGGAAATAGGAAATCTCACTTCTTGAACTAAAATGCATTTTTTACTTTGAAATTAATACTTCCTTTTTGAAAATTGCATTTTTGAAAAAAATTGGGGGATGGAAAATCAAAATTTGACAAAAAATTGATTTATGCCTGGTTTTACCATCTTCACGAGCCAGAGTCTCGTGCCCATCATCACGGCACGAGACCTGCCCTTCTTGACAACCATTGTCACGAGGCTAACACTAGATTATCCCTATTCTTTGATTTTTCTCAACTTTTGAAAGAAAACTATGTCACTCATCAAAATCCATTCCATCTACACATTTGGATGTCCAAAACAAGCAAGAATTTCATTCAATGGATCATTTATTTCAAGCATGACATGAAAAATATACCAAGTAACTACTCAAAAGAAGCAAACAAAAATATCCACATATGTTGATTGTCATCATCACGACTTATTACTCTTTCATGCATTCAACTTTCAAGCACTTACCGATGGGTCTCCAGAATTGCACTCGGCGACTCCGTTCACAATGACATCATTATTGAAAGGTCTCCACAACAGGCCATCCTTATCTTTTTACCCCTTTTTGGTGCCTGGAAATGTTTCTCATTGTTTTGCCAACATTGACTCCTTAAACATCGCCTTGGGGTTAGGAAGGGATCAAGAAGGTATTAATTCCTTGACACTTTCCTTTTCCCATTGTAAATTTATTAGCATAGAAAACAAATCTAGCACAGACATATCATTGATCAAATCATGCAATCTGTCGGGGTCCTCAACAAATTCATTATCAATAAATTCATGCTCATTTGCAACACAAGAAGGTTTAAGATTATCATGCTCATCAAAAAGTGTCACACCTTTGCACATAAGAGAAGGTTTTGTTGAATCATGCATAGATTTATAAATGTCAAATTCCACCTTATCTAAGTCATATTCTAGAGTCAAGATCCCCGAGTGGACATCAATTTTAGTCCTAGAAAATTTTAGAAAAGGTCTCCCCAAAAGGATTGGGGGTGCACTACCATTGTGCGCTACGTCTAGAACATAAAAGTCTGCCGGAAAAACCAACTTTCCAACTCGCACCATCACATCCTTCTCTAGCCCTTGAGGGCTAGCTTGGGAATGATCGGCGAGTTGAACAATGACTCTAGTCTCATTTAGTTAACCAATTTCAAGACATTTAAATATACTAAAGGAAACCACATTTATAGAAACTCCTAAATCTATCATGGCATGTTCAACCAGTGATCTACCTAAAGAAATTCAGATAAAAAACATTATGGGGTTATCACATTTGTTAGGAAAATTCTTATGATTCAAAATTGTGACTTCCCTAATTCTTAGCTTCCTAACTTCATAGGTGGTCTACTCTTTTTCTTGGTACATGCAACCTTAAGAAATTTAACATATGAAAGCACATTTTCAATCATTCCAAAATAGGGATAAATACCTCCACTTTTTCGAAGACTTTCTGAATGTTGGCTTCATTTGTCTCCACCATCGGTCTTCTCCTCAAAGCACTTGGAAACTGAGGTGGAATAAAAATTTGAACCTCGGGTGGTGGAAGATCCTTGGAGGGTGCATCTTTGACAACTATCTCTTCTTCTTCAAACTTTTCTTTGGTAGCCTCCACTAACTCAGCATCCTCTTTTGTCACTTTCTCCTCTGTTTTGCAAAACTCCTTCCCACTTCTGAACTTGAGTGCACTAACAATTCTCAGATTTACCTCCGGTTGAGAAGGTAGCTTTTCGGACTCTTTTGCTTCAAGTCAGCTCACCAAGGAGGTGAGTGTCCAACTTGAATCTCAAGGTTCTTGATACTTGAGAAGGCTCTAGTACCAAGGTTTTCAATTTATCTCCTTGTCCTTTCCACAAAGATCTCATGTTTTTTCATCAATTAGCTGATAGCATCTAAGATCTCCTCCCTATCCCACTTGTAAAGTGTGGTATGATTGTTGGATGGACCTTCACCTCTCAGATAGGGTTGAGGCAGTGCTTGTCCACTCCTATACCCTTGAGGTTAATTATGATCCCTTCATCGGTGGTTGGGATGATGCCTATACTAGGATTGAATGAGTTTAAATAGGGGCCTGGCCTTGCCTTGCCTTGGTTCCCATGGAATCCTTGTTATTGACCTCTAGCAAATTGAGGTACCTCCTAGTTGTTGTAATCCATGGCATTCACCTCTTGCATATCACCAACAACCTCAGGGAATTTATCGAAGTGGTGATCAAGCTTGCAAACCCCACACTTATTAACTTGGTGCACCTTTCCTCGTAAAAGCTCTTTCATCATAGATGCTAGAGCATAGACTTTCTCCTCCAACTTTGGTGTACGTTTGGGTTTATCCAAGACATTAACCCTCGACCGTGTACCCAATTGCCTTATCCCATTGGCCATCTCTTCAAAAAGTGCCATAGCATCCTTCGGGATCTTTTTGGCGATAGAACCATTGCACGCGGTATTAATCATCATGTCATTATCACAAAAGCCCTTGAAGAAGTAATAGACCAAGTCACCTTCCTTAAAGGGATGATAGGGACAAATTGCAAGAAGCCTCTTGAATCTCTCCCAATACTCACATAAGTTCTCGATCACTCCTTAAGTGATGTTGGACAACTATTTCTTCAAATCAGAAAACATTGAAACTAGAAAATATTTGTCCAAACACTGCACTTCATATCCATCAATGACCCTATGCACCCTGGTGGAAATAATATAACCAATTGTTTGCTCCATCTTGTAGTGAGGGGAATTCTCTCAAGTTTTAGTCATATTTTAACACTCCTGACGGCTTCATGTTCGTGCATACCAAATGGAATTCCAAAAAATGTTTGTTTAGATCCTTTCCGGCCAAATCTTTGAATGTAGGAATGCAGTGTATCATTCTACTTTTCAGCTCGCAAGTCACATTAAGAGGCAAAGTGATACCTAGTGGTTGATTCTCAAAGTTAGGAGTCATAAGCTTTCTTAAAATGCGGTTGACCTCCACCATTTCGTGTGGTAATTCCTCAAAACTCAAACCTCTAAATTGAACCTCTAATCTAACTCTCTTTCTCCTTCTCCTCTCATTACCTGTGGAATTATTTAGGGAATGAAAAACACATGTATTTGTGGTACGGATATGTACCATAAACTAGGGTGGCACTATCTTTCCAAAAAAAATAGCAAAAATGATCAAAGTAACAAGAAAACTATAACCACGGCTTAACTCACAACAAACAAAACAAACAAAAGATAAACAATAAAAGAAACTACTAACTACTCTACTAACTACTTTACTAACACACTATGCTCAACCAATAATTGAACAAGAAAGCATCCCCGGCAGCAACGCCAAAATTTGACCTGCCCCAACTCGGGGTCATTAACACAATCACATCATCGTAATCAATTAAATGTGGGATGGTCGAAGATAAGATTTATATTTTGCAGCCATTTCTCACTGCTAGGCTACCAAAGGGTAGTAAGTGCCAAGCCCTAGGTTTGTCCATAGAGATGCTAGGGTTCAAGTAAAAGTAAAAAAAATCTCGTGCAGGTCGTCAATCTGTAAGAGTGAAAGGAATAGCTACTAATGTAAACATGCAAACTGGGGAGGAGGGGGGTTGGTATTTTCAACTAACAACTATAAGCATAAAATAATCAAACAAATAAACTATTTATACTAGGAACTTGGGAATAATTTAGCAACATGGTAGTTCTAATGCTTCAATCCTCGATTAATTCACATATAGGCATACAAAAGACTTATCAGTTTGTTCACAACATGTGGTGTGTCTGATGGCATACACTTACCCATCCCTGTCACGGTGAGTGTGCTCACAACCCTCCATCGACACCACCATCGTAATTATGGGAGCACAACAAGGTCCGACCGTTGTTGTGGTTATGTTTCTCTCCCATGCTACTACGTCCAGGGCTTCCACCACAAATACACTAATTCCCGGTGGTCTTCTATATGTGAGGCCTTATGTTCATAGGCATCTTATCTGTGATAATAGGGTTTCAACACAACACCTTGCCTGCTACTATCAACTACCTCTACCTGTAACCTATCAAAAAATGACTGAGTAATCAACTAAGACTGGTGCTACAGTATACAGATTAAGGTTACCTCAAATCTCCTATGCACACACTCACGCAAAATCGTTCCCCTTCACCCATTCAAACATCAAGGTTTCTCTTCCCAAAGGGGTATCAATAACTGTACCATACATGAACATAGCCCAAAGTGTGTGCTCATATGTGGTATAGTGTTCATGCATTTGTCACATTCAAGAAAAACCACAATAATATCATAAACACAATCATAGATGGAATTTAAAGAATCTCATAAAGCATCAAAAGCCAGACATTCGCTAAATATGTCCCAAGCTTAATTTAACTACTTCCTAGACCTGGAATTCAAATATTGATTTGAATTCCATTTCTTTTGGATGAAACAAGAAGAAACGAAAAGGAAAATATACAAAACCTACTAAGGAACTCCTTCCTTCTACTAGGGTCCTATATATAGTAGTAGGAGATTGGGTCTTAAAATAGTCCAAAAATAGGACAAAAGTGCCAAAATCCTAGGTCAGCCGCCTAATTTTCATGGACCGGCTCAGATTACATGGTCCGTGAACATTCATAGTCGTGGAAAGCCACGGTCTATGAAGTTGGGGTCATGCCAAAGTCTACGAAGGTTTTCACAGACCGTGAGCAGCACCACAGTTTCGTTTCAGTAGTTTTCACGGTCTGGCCTCCTATTCATGGATCGTGAGCAGCATGGGTGTTTGCTCAAAAATCTCATCATGATCCGTGAAGGTTTTCACGGACCGGCTCCATACTTGGCCAAATTTCTTCAACTCTTCCATTCCATGCTTCATGGCCCAACTTTATTATCACGGACCAGCATTGTTGTTTCGTGTAGGGTGGACCATGAGCATCCTCATTGGCCGCTGATGCTTTATGTAGTGTTGGCTGTCACGGGCCGCTGGTCCTTCATTGGCTGAACTTTGTTTGCTTGCCACATGTGAACCATTAGTCCATTGGGAGTTCTAGTAGTTGATTTTGTAGTATTCAAGATGACAAATCCAATGGAACCATCCTTGAAGTCTAATTCTTCTTAGATCGTTATCGAACTAAGGCAACACACCTTAGACCATGATTCACCATTTCCACCTTTTGTTGTCTTGAACTTCAGAGCAGCCTATCCTTGGCTTCAATAAACTTCTACCACACATTGATTCTCGTGGCCTTCATCAACTACCATTCAATTCAAATGGACTTCAAGTATTCTACCGTTAAATTCAAACAGCCTTTGTAAGAATGTAATGTAACAAATATCATTCACGGGTGACCTACTAAAGGTACTTATAATGAGGCCCAAGGAGCCCATGAACACGATATTTCAATAATCACTAGTTATGTGCACAAAACATTGGATTTAGAATATAAAACTGAACATGATTGTCTAAACACCTTGTCATGTAAACTCAACAAAGGTTGCCAAACCACCAACCAAAAGTAAATAAAAACTAAACTCAACAAAGGTTGCCAAACCACCAACCAAAAGTAAATAAAAACTAAGTCAAATGCATTGGTTAAAGCATGCATAATGGTGCAGATAGACTCCCCACATTTAAACCTTTACTCGTCCTCAAGTAAATAAAATCAAAGAAAATGGTTCAAGCGATATGAAACATGCAAAAATAACCAATGCATCCAACTTATTCCGAAGCTACCCTAGTTCCCCCAAGAAGAAGAAAATCTCACAAATCTCACACTCCACGGAGTACCTAAGGCAACCAAACCACCCAAAGCAAGTAAATGTGTATGGGAAAAGATAAGTGACAAAAGATCGGAATAAAGCCAAGCTTACTTTCCCCAAAGAGGTCCCAAAAGCAATCAAAGAGCAATCCCAAGTAAAAACAATCCACCAAAAAAATCCAAAAATGTCAACATAGGGATAAATCTAGATTCTCAACCTAGTTGCAAACAAGGAGTTAAATGTATCATCAACCTAGTTTCTTGTTTCTTTTTTTCTTTTTTTCTCTTAATTCCTCTCATTTTTCCTAGGCACCCTTTTGGGTTTTTGCCTAGCGTTATCCCACAAAATAGGCTCACCTCTCTCCTTTTTCCACATGGCCTCTTATTTTTGCTTAGACTCGTAAGTCTAGCAAGGCCACGCCTCTCACGTTTACCTAGGCCTTTCAATCTATCTTATTTTTTCCTAATGTTGCCCAAGTTGCCCTTTTGGGTTTTTGACTTGTCCAAGTTTTGATCTTTTTTCATTTTTTCAAATTTTAAAAAAGTGCCCCAAAAGTGGGCTCAATACTACAAACATAGTCAATCACACAAAAATACTCCACCAATAACTGAAACATCCTACCCCATGAAAACTAGGAAACCTAGCATAGCATGTCATTCCACCCAATGTTCATCCAATATCATCCCCCACGAACAAGAACTAAAACTACCAACAATCAGGAAAAAATAAACAAAACATGTATCCACGAAGAAATACATGAATGATAATTCCTAAAAGCTAACTACTCCCTCCCCACACTTTGCAGATGCAAAGTGTCCAATGCACAAATAGAATGTCAAAGCATAAGTGAGGAAAGGAGATTAGTGATACCTGTGCTTCCGGCCCTGAAGGGCCGGCTTCTTCATGTCTAGTGAAACTCCTCTCTATGAACCCTGTCACTTGGATTGTGGCTTCATGGCAATCCACCCTCGTGTTGAGCTCCTCCACTTGTGCATTAACTCCTTCAATCGCTTGAACTATCCCTCGAAGAACTTGGGAATAACTTGAGAGTTTCTTCCCAAGTAAATGTAGATGATCCATAATGGTTGTGGAAAGATGGGATCGGCTCACAAGTACTCTCAAAGATGTCTCCTCTTCGGTCTCTTCTAGGTCTAACTCTTGGTTGGCCATAACGTTGTAGGATTCTCTCTCAAACTTCAAATCTGAAGAAATAAGTAGGCTATTTAAACATGTGTTATGGTCAATGGCGGGGCACTCCGGTTGTGGAAGAATCATGAAGCTACGCGTGCTTGCTCCGCCGTAGAGCCCTACATATCTACTCTCTAATGTCGCTGGTCTCACCATAGATGCCTTAGCTAACTTCTCAATATTGTACCTTGTGTCAAATCATCCTAAGTTAGCTAGAGCCCTTTGTGTGACCGAGTGACCTATATAATCCACCAAAAGACCAACCATGCCTTCCATTGAGATTTTTCCACTCTTCTGCTCTCCCATCGTTATGTATTCTTGAACAAAGATACTAACCAAGTCCGGGTAGATGTTCCCCTCCGGTGTCATCGCCCAAAGAAGATGTAAATCAAAGCCCTGACAATGCATCAATTCCATGTGGCATAGAACGGCCAAAGAAAAGAGTCGATGAAAATAACTGATCGCTGTGTGGACTATAGTCGTGCTCTTGCTTAGATTCTTCCTATTAGTCCTAGTTATTTGCACCCAAAAATGCCCAAGAGAGATTGGCACTCCTTGGCGATGATTCTATGGAATGCCCCGGCCGGTCTTCCAACCAAAAGCTAGTGCCACATCTCTATAGGTTATATGGTACTCCTTGCATCTAAGCTGAACTTAATCACCTTGCAACCCTCCTTGTCCGTGACCCTCTAAATGGTAGCAGGAAAATATAAGGTCCACCTTATGTAGGTTTTTGAGTGCACGTCAAGAAAATCTTCTAGGCTCACCCGACCCAAAAGAAAGGTCACAGGTTCAAGTAAACCTAGAGCCATCAAGGTGCTCTTGCATGCAAAACTAGTGTCCAAAATGCTCTTGTTTGGTTTGCTCAAATTCCTCCATCTCCGAGCTACATTCTTGGTTATGTTAGTTAATCCTAAAACCTCATTGGCCACAGGCTTGGGTTACGAGGAATGAGAGTCATCGGTTTAGGGTTTGCAACCTTAACAGGTTGCTTCTGTTTCTCACCCCTTGATAACTTTTGTTTCTCTGAAGTACCTTTCTTTGGAGCCATCCTAACAAATTAAGAGAGAGAGAAGAATGTTAATGTCACAATAAACAATGCATGGCCCATGATATCATTCAACAAACAACAATCTCCCAAAATGACCACACGTTTAAATCATCATGGTATAAGCATAAATGCCATTTAAAATAAGAATACTCATCATCAATCAACAACATCATGTATTCCTTTAACTAACCCATCAATAGATTCATGCAAACAAGGTTAATGCTCCCTCTAATCACCCAACACATGAAGAACACAATTCTCAATATCAATAGCACATTCAAAATATCCCTAATTTCATGGGAGGTCGTCACCGTACCTCTCAGAGTTAAATTTATAAGCCCTAAATGCTTCCTATCTACAACTAATTAGATAATGGAAAGTTGGGGCCGTCCACAAAGAAGAGGGATTTTCTTAAGCGTTTAAACATAAAATGTTGATATTATGCTAGAAGTAAATATATATATATATAAGCAAATAAATGGGGGGGTGGTTGGTTTTTCCTATGTTATGAAAGTAAAAGACAAAACAAGTAGAAAAGTTAAGTAACTACGCTAATCATCAAGCAAACTAAGAAAAAGGATAAAAACTACAAAAGACAAAGCCTTGGGGGCAATTAATATCCACTTCCAAACTTAATGTAGATCATTGAACCATTCACTCATTCTATCACATTCATTACCTATGGGGAATGCTAAAACTTCCCATTCGAAGATCAACATTCATTCCTTCTTAATAGTAATTTGCAAAGACAAACAAAGACCATTTACAAACCTCATTGATAATCACTTTAGGCAAACAACACCATAAAGGTATTTCATCAACTGAATTATACATGAAGAACCATATATTTGATAACAACAAGCCTTCTACCAAAAACATAGCCATTTAACCAAACATAGCATTCATTAGGCTAAACCCAGAACAAACCACATTCAAGATTCAACCTTTCATTGCATCTATAGAATAAGTATGAGAACAATCCACATTAACATACTTATCTAGCAAGAATTACAACACACTATACGCTAGAAGTTCTAAGTCCATGTTCTTGGATTTTCATGTCAAATGAGTTAAGAAATTTGCAACATTCCTAACACTGTAACACTTCAATCATACAAACACTTCCTATTCTCAAACAACCCATGATATAAATGAAGTAAAACATCACATTAAAACTCATGAATGCTAAATAACAAATGCTTCAAGATAGAGTGAAATAGATGTTCTTACTACATAGATATGGAAGCTTCAATAAATTGATCCCAAGATTAAACTAACCTAGGTAATGAAATACATGATTAGACTACAAAAACTAAGAAAAGAAAAAAAGAAAACTAGGGTTTTGAACCCAGAAAATTGTAGGAAGAAGAAGGGCTTAAGAGAAAATGATAGGATTCAGTATTTATAGTACAAAAAAGTAAGAAAGTTTCTGGCCACCCGTTCATCACAACTCGTGACCAATCTGTCATGAGTCGTGACCGAGCCCAGTTTCGGTATCTTTATTTCTTTCTTCTTTTTGAATCAAGTCCTACTCTTCACTTCACTTATCTTCAATTCTTCAAGTCTTCAAAAGCTCAAGTACATGTCTTCAAGTCTTTAAATCTTCAAAGGTATTTTTTAAAGTCTTCAAACAAATTGCCTTGTGACACAAAATATTCTAGAAAAGTAATAAAAGCATAAAAGTCACTTTTAACTCTTCTTAAAGAATTTCAAAGAAAAATACAACATATAGAGCACAAAAGTGTGCAAAAATGAATCCTAAAAGTCCTAATATAACCATATAAAATAGGTACATCAAACCTCCTACACTTAAACCTTACTCGCTCTCGAGTAAGAAAAGATTCAAGCACATAAAGAAATTCATATGTCCATATCCTAAACAAATATACCCCCAATCTAAACCTCACAAAAACTCTCAATATCGTAAATCCCAAAATTAAAGTTCAAATGAGAATTTTTTTCACACAAACAACCCCAATTCCTAAATCTAACCAAACCTACCACCTATCAATTACCTACCCATAAAACATTTCAAAGTCCCAAATTGATAATCCAAAAGTCCAATGACACAAAATGAAGTTAAAACCATATGAAAGGTTCAATCACTTACTTCACTTTAAACCAATATATCAACCAAAATCCAATGACACAAAATGAAGTCAAAACCATCTAGGAGGTTCAAACACATACTTCACCCAATGCCAATATATCAACCAAAATGAAGTATAAAAGAATCAATAATTTCATAACCATAATTCATTTTTTTCAACCTGCTAAGTTACCCAATCCCAAGAGGTCTTAAGATGTTGAGCTACCCGATCCATCCATATGACCACCGCAACCTTATGACTCCAATGCCGGTAAATGAGTGAAATCACAGCATTTTCCTTTTGCTCTCTTTCTCTCATTTTTCCTAGGAGCCTCTTCGGGTTTTCATCCTAGCCACACATCATGTTTCTTTGGCTCACATCTCACCTTTTTCCGCACATTTAGCCTCTCATTTTTGCCTAGGTCACCCTTTCAGGTTTTTGACCTATCCGGGCCCCCAATGTTGCCTAAGTTTCCCTCTCGGATTTTCAACTTAGTGGGTTTTCTTTTTAAATATTTTTTCATTTTCTATTTTTTTTCAAAAATTTTAAATTTTCAAAATTTTCTTCCCTTTTGTCATGCTTTTCCAATCAAAAGTAGCAAAAAAATTCCAAATCAAGCTAGCATGCATGTGAGTCCTCTAACCTCTCCCAACACTTAAAACATTACATTGCCCTCAATGTAAACATGTAAGGAAAGAACAAAAAAATTCAAGGTAAGAGGTAGAATGACACCCATTTCTCCAAATAGTCGCCGGTGATAAGGCAGAATCCCATGTATGTGTATAGAATCGGTCGCGAAATTGGTTTTAGAGCCGGAAGGGGGAGCAAAAATGCCATAGAAGAACTCACTACTCGAGCAAAAAAAATTCCTTGGTGCTATATGATCAAGACTAACACCAAAGAGAACAACATCAAACTCACAAGTACATAAGGATTTGTAATACTAGGTTTAGCATCAAAAGTTAATAACCATAGTATTCTCAGAGAACAACCAATCCAACATGAAATCACCACCTTAAGATTTTCCAATAAAAATATCCAACATACATCGACACATATCCAAGCATCATTATAGAATATAGCAATTATAGTCACAATGATGTAGTCGGCATACTACAATCAACAAAGGTACTATAAAGATGCAAGAATCTCCATATGTCAATATATGTAAGATGGTGGAGGAATCAGTGGAGGCATGGTGTTTCTTGGGAGTATTTGGTGGAGAAGAAGAAATGATTATGCAGTGTTTAAGCACAGTTGAAAAGCTAGTTTCTCTATCGTGACTTGCGATAGTATTGGTTGTGATTCGCGATGCATTTTCGCAATTCGCGACACATTATAGCGACTCATGACCAAGCCATCGCGACTCGCCATATCTTGGGTCTGTGAGCTCAATTCTTCTAGAAAATTATTGATTCGGTCGCGACTCACGATGGCTATGTCGCGACTAGCGGAAGTCATGTCGCGACTCGTGATGGCCATGTTGCGACTCATGGAAAGCCGGTGCTGGGAATTCATTTTTGTTCACCTGTTCAATGCGACTCGTGGCGACAGGGTTTCCCAGCACTGAGTAAGAACTAATTTTTTTCTTACCAACTTTCCCAGCACTCGTGACTCGCAACGAGGCCCTTGCGAGGCCATCGCAGCTCGAAAAAAGTGGAGACCAAGACCTCTATTTCAACACAATATTTCTGAGTACAACGCGACTCGCAACCACTCCATCACGAGTAGCGACGAGGCCCCTCGCGAGGCCATCGCGACTCACAGAAAGTGGAGGCTGAGACCTCCATTTTTAGCCAAAATCCCTGATTTGGTCACAACTCATGATGAGGCTCTCATGAGGCCATCGCGACTTGCGATGATGCCCTCGAGAGGCCATCGCGACTCGCGACCACTTCTAACCTAGTACTTAGAAAAATTTTCTGATTCCTTCTCTTGTCCAAGTCTTTCCTTCTTGACTCTAAGCCTTTCTCCCTTCAAAAGTCCAATGCCTTGGCTTCAAAATTTCTACAAAATCATGGAAAAAAACAACCTGTGAAAAGCATAAAGAAAAATAATGAAACTGAATGATAAAATCCAAAACCAAACAACATCAACGGAAAGTCACGAATGACGATCTGGATGATCAAAACCAAGTTTATTTAACGTTGTTGGCATGAATTACTCCCCTTTCTTGGGTTTTACTCACAAACCAGATCGAGGAGATCAACATCCTCTCCTTTTTCTGGCACAAAATTCTCGTGGTAAGGTTTCAAATGTTGTCCATTAACCTTGAATGTATTGGACTTAGCTTGATCTAGAATCTCCACCGTGCCATGACGGAATACCTTAACCATCTCAAAAGAACCAATCCATCAGGACCTCAACTTACCTAGGAATAGGCGAAGGTGAGATTGGAATAGGAGGACCTTTTGACAAATGCCAAAATCCTTCCTAATGATCATCTTGTCGTGCCACACCTTTGTCTTCTCTTTATATATTTTGGCATTCTCATAGGATTCCCTCCGGATCGCATCTAGTTCATCCAATTGTAACTTCCTATGCAAGCTGGCCTCATCTATATCAAGATTGAATTCTTTGACTGCCCAGTAAGCCTTATGTTGAATTTCCACCGGTAGATGACAGGGATTACGAAACACTAACCGGTATGGTGACATACCGATTGGTGTCTTGTAAACCTATCTATATGCCCATAAGGCATCACTCAACCGAGAACTCCAATCCTTCCGGTTAAGGTTAACCATCTCTTGAAGGATGGACTTGATTTCCCGATTGGAAACTTCAGCTTGCCCGTTGGTTTACGGGTGATAGGCGGTGGATGTCTTATGAGTGATGCCATACTTCTTCAAGAGTTCCTCTATGGCCCTATTGCAAAAATGGGTGCCACAGTATCTAATCAAGGTGCGGGGTACCCTAAACCTAGAAAAGATGTTATCTTTCAGGAATCCTGCAACCACTTTAGAATCGCCAGTCCTAGTGGGTTTTACTTCAACCCACTTCGACAAATAATCAATGGAAAGAAGAATGTATGTAAAGTCATAATAACTAGGGAAAGGTCACATGAAGTCAATACCCCAAACAACAAAGATTTCACAATAAAGCATAGCTTTTTGGGGCATCTCATTTCTAGATGAGATATTTCCTACTCTTTGACACTTGTCACACGCCTTATAAAATATGTATGCATTCTTATTCAAAGTAGGACAATAAAAACCACTTTCCAAGACTTTCCTAGTGGTCCTTTTTGCTCTAAAATGACCCCTGCATGCATGAGAATGACAAAAATTGAGAATTGAATGCACTTCATTATCGGGGATTCATCTCCTAACAACTTTGTCTACACAATACTTCCACAAAAAGGGATCATCCCACACATAATATTTAGCATCGCTCTTTAGCTTATCTTTTTGTGCTTTAGAAAAGTGAGGAGGAAATTTACCAGAGACAAGAAAGTTCTCAATGTCGGCATACCATGGTTGGAGGTCCCTGATAGTGAACAATTGTTCATCGGGGAACTCCTCCCGTAATTGCTCCTTCATTAATAGATTAACCTCACTATCTTGGCAGGGTACCAGCCGGCTTAGGTGATCAGCCATGAGGTTCTCTGCGCCTTTCTTGTCTCACACCTCTAACTCAAATTCACTCAGGAGCAGGATCCACCTAATCAATCTTGGCTTGGCCTCTTTCTTCATCATTAAATGATGAAGCGCTGCATGTTCAGTGTACATAATAGCTTTTGTACCAAGCAAGTAAGATCGAAATATTTCCAAAGAAAATACCACTGCTAGCAACTCCTTTTTAGTGGTGGAATAGTTTCTTTGGGCTTCATTGAGAGACATGGATGTGTAGTAGATGGCGTGAGGCGCTCCCCCCAAAGTTTGACCAAGTACTACTCCAATGGCATAATCACAAGCATCGCACATAATCTCAAAAGGCAACGACCAATCTGGGGGTTGTATAATATGGGTCGAAACTAACCTTCCTTTCAATGTATCGAAGGCCCCTTTACAGCCCTCATCCATTACAAATTCCACCTCTTTTTGTAACAACTTATATAAAGGGGATTTTATCTTCAAAAAGTCCTTGATGAATCGGCGATATAATCCTGCATGGCCAAGAAAAGAGCGCACTTCGCGTAATGAAAAGTTTGAATTATGTCTATCTTTGCCTTGTCAACCTCAATACCTTTAGAGGAGACAACATGGCCTAAAACAATGCCTTGCTCTACCATAAAATGACACTTCTCAGAATTTAACACAAGATTAGTATCAATATAACGTTTAAGAACTTGTGACAAATTTTCTTAACAGTTTTCAAAAGAATTACCATGAATGGTGAAATCATCCATGAATACCTCGATAAAATTTTCAACAAATTCTGAGAAAATGCTTACCATACACCTTTGGAAAGTTGCGAGGGTGTTACAGAACCCGAAAGGCACCGATAAGCAAATGTACCAAAGGGGCACGTGAAGGTGGTCTTTTCTTGGCCTTCTGGAGCGATACCCACTTGAAAATACCCCGAGTACCCATCCAAAAAGCAATAGAAAGGGTGTCTTGCTAACCTCTCAAGCATTTGATCTATGAATGGCAATGGGAAGTGATCCTTCCGAGTTTCTGCATTTAGCCTCCAGTAGTCAATGCAAATGCGCCACCCATTTTGAACTC
This sequence comes from Rubia yunnanensis, assembly GCA_037428765.1. Taxonomy (NCBI): domain Eukaryota; kingdom Viridiplantae; phylum Streptophyta; class Magnoliopsida; order Gentianales; family Rubiaceae; genus Rubia; species Rubia yunnanensis. The sequence continues at coordinate 45,689,485 of CM075064.1, forward strand.
GGGTGGCCATTTCTCCCTTCTCATTTTTTACCACTGTCACCCCACTCTTCTTAGGTACCACTTGAGTTGGACTCACCCATTTGCTATCCAAGATTGCATAGATCGTGCTCGCTTGGAGTAACTTGAGGATTTCCGCCTTCACCAGCTCCGTCATAGGTGGGTTTAAATGGCATTGGGGTTACTGGACGAGTCTTGCATCTTCTTCCAACAAGATTCTATGCATGCAAGTTGATGGACTTATGCCTTTGATGTCGGCAATAGTCTATCCAATTGCTTCCTTGTTCTCCTGCAACACCACCATGAACTTTTCTTCTTGCTCCTTGGTGAGCTTGCTTGAAATGATGACCGTAAGCATCTACCCTTCCCCAAGAAATGTGTACTTGAGGTCACTCGGTAACGGTTTAAGCTCAATCACCAGAGCCTTCACAAGTGATGGGAGGATTACCAGTTCTTCGGGTTCCTCTAAGACTAGAGGGTCAGGAGTTTACACCACTTCCTCAAGAATGCATAACTCCTCAATGCTTTCCTTCAAGTTATTACTCATGGAATATACAAGGCATGCATTTCAACATCACTTTCCAAAGCAACTAACAAGGAATCATCACCACTCACTTCAAAAACATCTTGCACCACATTTTCAACAAAATCAATAGCATGGCAATAATACTCTTCAAGAGGATACTTTATATAGTCATTTATGCTAAACTCTACTTTAATACCATCAAATTCCATGGTGAGGGTACCGTTATGCACATCAATGATGGTCCTAGATGTCTTCAAAAATAGCCTCCCCAACAAGATTGGGGTGGCATATTTATCATGCTCCATGTCTAGGACATAAAAATCTGTGGGGAATATTAAGGAATCCACCCTAACCAACACATCATCGATGATACCATTAGGGTACGCACTAGAATGATCGGTTAGTTGGATCACCACCCCAGTTTTGTGCAAAATACCAAGATTGAGGCTTTCATACAAATAATAAGAGATCACATTTATCGATGCACCTAAGTCTAGCATTTCTTTTTTGAAATGTGTATTTCCTATCATGCAATGGATCGTGAACATGCTAGGATTGCTACATTTAGGGGGTAACTCCCTTTGGCACAAAGCGGAGATATGTACTTCTCCCATATTAAAGCTTGTTCTTCATTCTTTGTTTCCTATTTAATACACATAATTCTTTCAAAAAAATTGGATAGCTAGGAATTTGTTCAATCGCATTCAAAAGAGTAATATTTACCTCACACCTACGAAAGACTTCGTAGATTTCCTTGTTGGATTCCTTCCTCCTTTTGTCTTTTAGACGTAAATAGGTAAATAGTATAGATGGTGGAACCTGCAGCAGGGCCCAAAAAGGACCCCACCAAATACAAAAGAATCCAACCTTAGGTAAACCTAAGGAGAAAATACGCAAATGAGGTCGGGGGGGGGGGGAATCGAAGAGTGCAAATCCAAAGGATAACACTCCCCCATCCCCCCCTTTTAGTCCAAGTAAAATAACTACCAACCCTAAGCAAGATAATCGAGCAAAGGGAGCACAAAACAACCTGGAAAAACACAGGCTAAAAAACACTCAAAAATGGGGTGAGAACAAACTCACTACCCATACACAGAGAAACCGCTTCTACCCCTAACAAATGGGGCCATCTCCAAATAAATTCCTTAATGCAGCTGAGAGCTGAGACTCGGGTCTTGAGTAGATGTCACTGCAGGAATGTTGATGGAATAGCTAAAATCCAATTGTCGAATGATTTGAATATCCTAATGCAGCCGAGGGACTTGGATGCCTCAGGTCTTGGATGTCCCCTAAGAATGAAGCCGATGATCAGGTTTGCACCACATTGGTACGTTTGAAGATCTGCTTCTACCATGTACATTCCTAAGATGGGGATAGAGGAATGTTATTGGCCTTCAAGCATTCTCTTATTGGCGCCGAGAGTGATTCGGTGGGTAAAGATTAATGAGGCCGTGCTTCCAACCTTTGTTAATCCCACACGAATCAACCTCCTAAAAATGTGAGAATGGATACACTTGTACCGCGTGCATCAAGCGTGGCTATTATGTAATCGCCCACTCCATTTTGAGCAAATGGACAGCTGTATGCCAGTTTAACACAAAGTGTAGCGCGAGCATAAAGCGCATAAATAACCGTTAATTCATAAGTCAAAACTAGGCTTAGGAGAAAGAGCATCGGAGTGTGAATCCATACTCTAAAACCTATTGCCTCCTCCAGAAAACCAAGCTGCTTTTGCCAGGAGAAATCCGAGAAAAAACCGTAGACTTCTGGACTCCCTCGGACTGAAAAAAACTCCCCCTTGGCGCTGAAAAAAAATGCATCAGTCGGGCTGCAAAGTCTAGCTTCCCGCACCAAGCAGCACCTAAAACCGAGTTACAATTGCCAGGAGAACTCCGAGAAAAACCGTGGCCATTTCTGGAATCCATCGGGCTAAAAACAACTCCCCCTTGGCGCTGAAAACCGCATCAGCCGCACCAAGCAGCACCTAACTGTGATACCTATTTCCAGCAACCAGGCGCCAATTAACCTCTCCCTGCATGAGGGCCTGATGCCTCGAACCATGGCGCCAAGCAGCCAGCACCAAAACCCGAAACAGAAAGCACCCAGTGCGCAACAACCAGCACCATCACTTCCTACAGCCACTCTGTCTAAAACAAGTGCTCATTCGGAAATAGCCTATTCATCACCATGTAGCAATCCTTCATGATGATTTTTACAACTCTATCAGCACTTGGTTGAGCACCATTCATGACCACACTGTTTCTTTCCCTCCAAAGGCAATAGACCGTGGTGATTAAGGCTAAAATACCAAACTTCTTTCGCATTTTTGAACCCTTAATGTGCCTCTTAACCCAAGTCATGGAACTTGTAATTGAGCTAGTACTTCTCCTTAACCCAATCCAAGTCCGAATACGCCCCCATACAACCTCAGAAAACTCACACTTGAAAAACAAATGCTCGTTCGTCTCTTCTTCAAGATGGCATAAAGAACATACCTTCTCCATACTATCCCCTTCCTCCAATCGGTGCTTATCCTTGGTATGTAGTCTCTGAATAGCCGCCAACCAAGCGATGAATGAAAACTTTGGTGGAAGAAAACCACGCCAAATGCTATTGAAGACCTTCTCACTCGATCGACCAACCTCATAAGCACCCGGATATTTATGGCAATGCATATAGAGATAAGCCATACTAGTAAATTTTCCCGAACCAGACCATACTCCAAGATGGGAAATTACCTCTTGCATATCACCGTTAAACATTGCGCATAATTCATCCCTGAGCTTACAAAAGTCACCAAAGTAGCTCAAAAATCTCTCTCCCAATCTACCATTCGCAATTCTCGGATTTAGGCTCCAAAAGTCTTGCCCCTGAATGTAAAACGAGTGAATCCATTTAACCCATAGGCTATCCTTCTTCATATGGATATCCTATATCCTTTTAGCCATTGAGGCACGGTTCCACATGCTGAAGTCTCTCAAGCCGAGGCCTCCATAAGACTTAAGTGCGCAGAGTTTCTTCCACGCAACCTTTGCTTTATGCTTACCTCCCCACAGGAATCTTTGCACTTCTGTTCCAGAGCATCCATAACTGTAGATTGTATGATAAAATTCTGAATCCAGAATCCCGCAATACCTCCCACAATTGATCTCACAAGCTCCAATTTGCCCACATATGAAAGAGTATGACCCTTCCAATTTGCTATTTCCGAATCCACCTTCCCCAGTAGAGTACCAAATTGTGTCACCTTCAGCTTACTGGAATCAAGTGGCACGCCTAGATACCGGACTGGGAATGTCGCCCAAGGAATGCCTGTGAAACTCAGATCCTCCTTTATGCCAACTCCAAAAAACTTGGACTTTGCCGCATTAATTCCTAAACCCAAACTGCGCTCAAACTCGTTCAAGGCAGCCATAAGTATGTGTACTGAACTCGTGTTAGCCTTAGAGAAGAGCATGAGGTCATCCGCAAAAGCCAAATGCGTGATCCGTAGAGTCTCACATCTCGGATGAAAGGTGAAGTGTCTAGATGCTGTTCTCCTTTTCAACAATCTCGAGAAATACTCCATGCAAATCACAAACAGGTGAGGCGACAATGGATCTCCCTGACGAATACCCCTTTGTCCCTGAAAGTGATCAAACAGTTTTCCATTAACTGCTATCGAGAATGAAGAAGTGCGGACACACGTCATGATTCTATCAGTCAGCCTTTCCGGAAATCCCAGTCCGAGTAAAACTTCTTCCAGGAAATCCCAAGAGACTGTATCAAAAGCTTTCTGTAAATCCACCATAATCATGCACCTAGGAGAATTACGAACCCTTCCATAACCCTGTACAAACTCCTGAGCCAGCATTACATTGTCCGAGATATTCCTGCCCTTCACGAATGCACCCTGACAAGGGTCAATGATCCCTGGCAAAATACCTTCAAGCCTGTTCGCTATAATTTTTGTGATAACTTTATAGACCACATTACAGCACGATATTGGTCTAAAGTCACCCACTTTTAGATTATCTGGCTTCTTAGGTATCAATGCCACCGAAGTGTGATTAAGCTGAGCCAAAATATCACCTGTCTGAAAGAATTCCAGTACCGCAGCTGTCACTTCCTCACCCACGGTGTTCCACTGTTTCTTAAAGAATCCGGCCGTATAACCATCAGGGCCCGGAGACTTTTCATCCGCCATTGCAAATAGGGCCTGCTTAAGTTCAATACCCTCCACTTCCTGATTTAGATAGGCCCTATCCATGTCTGTGAGCTTGTTGCCCGCACCAAAAACATTCGGTTCAGTAGTGACTCTATCTCTTCTTGTGCCAAACAATCCCTTGTAAAAATCTGCAAATAGTTCACCCTTGCGACTATTAGAAGTTACAATCCGATTTTCACTATCAGTGATCGCTGGGATACCCCCTCCTTTTCTTTCAGAGACCATAGTGTGAAAGTACTTTGATCCCTTATCCGCCTGAGTAATATGATTTATCCTTCCCTTTTGAGCAAGAAAAGAAGATTCCGCCAGATAATACAACATAGCTTGCTTCTTCAAGTTTCGCAATGCCGCAACATCATTATCCGAAGCATCCTTAGCATCAAATTCATCAAAAGCCTTGTTGTACTCCGCATCCGCGCGCTTGGCCTTTTCAGAAATATGGTTAAAATCAAGTTTACCCAATTCCCTGAATGGGTTTTTCATTCGAAACAATTTCCTGGTCACCGAAAATTGCTTAGTCCCCTCAACCGAAGGACTCCAATAATCCTCTACTATTTGCCCACAATTCGGATGACCTAACCACATATTCTAAAAATGAAAAGGCCTACCCTTTCCAACAATCTCTTGCGACATATCCACCACCATGGGAGAGTGGTCTGATTGTGCCAAAATTGGTAGAAACGTTGTACGACAAGCAGCATCATCCCATCCGTGATTCAAGAGCACCCTATCCAGCTTCCTCAAAATTTTCCAATCCGCACTATGCCAGGTTAAATGCTCACCTAAAGCAGGCGCATCCCTTAGTCCACACTTTACACAAACATCCTGAAACTCCTTCATTGGATACAAGCTAGGAACAGTAGCTCCATAATGATCATCAACACTAAGAATAGCATTAAAGTCACCAACAACCATCAAGGAGAATTCAGATTAGCACCAAATGACTTCAAATCCTCCCATAGTGGTAAACGCACCAAACGTCCCTCACTATGCCCATACACATACGAACAGAAAAACTCAATGCCAGAAGAAAGATTACGAACCTTGAGGTGAATACATTGTGGAGATTTCCCAAGAACATCCACTGAGAAGCCTTTCGGATCCCAAATAATGAGTATTCTTGAGTTCTGCCACAGCTCAAAATTATGCGTAAACTTCCATCCTTCAAAACTCTTTAAGAAAATTTTCAACACTTTATCCTCCATTTTCGTCTCCAACAAACCACACAATCCAACTCTATTAGTGGAGATGATATTTTTCACCCATCTCCTCCTTACAGGGGCCGATAGACCCCTGACTTCATAGATGCGGCATTCATTAGGAAACCGAGGTCCCTTTTGGCTTCGGACCGCCGCCATCAGAATTTTAAGTACCAAAACTACCCGAGTTGCTTCTTGAAGCTGATAGCATGCGTTGGAAGGTTTTGTGGATGCCCTTCCCTTGCTCATTTGTTCTTGTCCTGCTCTTACTCCGAGACCTAGTCAAAGCCCTTGGGGTAGGGAGAGGTCTACTCCTGCTCTTGCTCCTATGCAACCTTGGAATTTTTGAGCCTCGAACTTCCGGATGGGTCATTTGTTTAGGCAAAATTCTAGCACCCTCAATCGGATTGTCGTCGTCTCCGAACGCTTGTTGCTGCCCAACGGATTCTTTGGGCGCTGGATTTGCTTGCCTAGCGCCACGGACGAGGTTTTTAGCGCGCTGCCCGGGCAGATCTGGCGAGGTTTTCAGTGCCAGTGCTTGCAGCCTTGGGCGCTGGTGCTGCGGGCAGCGCAACAACAGCCTGATTAACCTCATCCTGCATTATTATGCCCGGTCCTTTTTTAGCACTTCCAGCTTTCTCAATGCTTTTGACTATGCCTTCAACCAATTTCCCCTTACCCTTCCTTCGCCTCTCAACCTCCTCATTGTCCGAAGAGGCATCCTCAATGATCACACGGTCTCCCCCTCCAACCGAATTTGAATCTAGTGTATCTCTAAGATTTTCAGCTTGCATCTTCCTAACCCAAACTTCATCATTATATCGAAATCTCCAATTTTTGTTTCCCTTCACCTTAACATCTTTGTTACCTACCAGTTCCGTAGGATTTTTCCCTCCATCTCCTTGGCTTTCCAGTAGTCATCACACACTTCAATGAGATGATTGTTTTCACCACAATTCGTACACCAAGGTCTACAATAATCATCGATGATTTTTTGCACAACGACCTCACCAGTTGGGACACGAAAGCTCACCTCCTCCTTGAGCTTTTTGGATATATCAATCCATACCAAGAGACGTGCATAGTAGCCCCTCAACTCGAGAGTACCATTATCCATGAGGATTGGATCTCCTAGTGAAGAGGCAATTTTCTCCAATGCCTTCTTGTGCCAATAAGTCTTTGGCAAGTGTTCCATCCGTATCCAAACTGGTTTAATAGCTTAGATGCTTGCATCATATTGTCCAGATTCATCCACTAACAACATGAATAGTTTCTTTCCATGGAGATAATGGTCTGGACCATTCATCACCAAATCTCTATCTTCAGCACAGTTAAACCTGAACATGACATAGCCATTCTGCTTGCTCTGAACAGTGCACGCAACCTTCCACTTAGCCACCAAAAGAGATCGAATAGCATACATTCCAGGGAAGAAACCCAGAAACACACCCAAGAATCCAAAGAAGGGTTTGTGTAAATCTTTATGTATCTCATCCTCAGTGAGAACAAAGTCGATACTATCTCCATTGTTTGCAACAATTTCAATAGTCGACTTGTTCATGAGAATGTCTGGATCGTTCCATAGCCTCCTTCTCTCAAGTTTCGGATCATTCCATTCTCTTGGATGCACTTGCTGATTTTTCCTCTTGGTACTACCACCCTCGGCCGTGCCTTGTTTCCGAGGATTATTGTTGTTCTTACCACCCATTGACGACTCCCCATTAATCACCATTATGATGGAGCAGAAACAAACCACAAAGTATGGATTCCGATGAGCAAATTGGCTTAACCAAAGCAAATCGGACAGCCAACCACACAATTAAACACCAATCTGATCGGAATCAACCCAAATCGATCGGATTTCACATAAACAACCACAAAATTCAAACGAACTTCAACAAACAAGCACAATTTCGATCGGAATTAACCCAAACCGATCGGAATTCAACAAAAACTACGAAAAAAATTAATACAATGCTTGAATTCAAAACCGAAATCCTCCAACAACAAAACGGAATCAACAAAACAATGCACCAAACCGAGAAACAATTAAACCGCAAGGAATTGAATCGAAAAACATGGAAACCGTGGAAACCGTGGCTATCTGATCGCAAATCCTTGAGTTGTTCTTGTTGTTCGATGCAATCCTCCAAACCCTTTATGCAAATCCGATGAAGGAGATAGGAATTTGATTAAAAAGTGTGCTGAAAATTTTAATCAAACCCTTTTAAACCCCTTTGCGCAACTAGATCCAAACCAAAACCCAAAAAAATTGGATTTTTCAACCAAATCTCCAACTCGGACAAGGATTCCAAGCAAGAAACCAATCTGATCTCTTGCTCAACTCCTGATCCGAATCCGTATCCAAGATCCAAACCCAAATCACGAACAAGATCCACCAAGAACTCTCCCTTTCCATATTCAAACCCTACTCCAAGGCCGATTAAGATCAAACACTCGCCACAAATTGCATATGATTGTGTGCAGATTCAAGAGGAGAAACCGTTAAACCATAATTCATCGGTGAAAAGTGAATGAAATTTGAAGAAATCGGCCTCCAAAGGATGGAAGAAAGGCTGCGCCTTTTTTCTTCTTTTTTCGCCCTAGAGCTAGAGAGAGGAATCTCCGGCACATATAGAGGAATCTCCATTACTCTTGCCTTCTTTTGAGGGTGGGATGAAGGTTCGGAAATGGAGGTTGATTTCTCAATGGTGATCTCCTCTTCCTTCGCATTTCCCTTCCTTTCTTGCTCCTTAGCCTCCTCCTCGTTCACCTTTTTCCCTTCTTTCTCAAGCATTTCAAGCTTCCTAGGTTTTTCCTTAACAACTTCACCAACCGTGGGAGAGTCAACCTCTTTACCACTTCTCAAAGTGATAGTACTTGCATTTTGTCGAGGGTTGATCTCCGGTTGGGAGGGTAACTTACCTTTTTCCCGGGCTTCCATCTGATTCACCGCTTGAGTTATTTAGCTCACTTGAGTTTCCAAGTTCTTGATAATCGCCTTGGTTTCATCTTGGAATTTCTCACTTTTTCCATGCACATGCCCAACTGGTGAATGGCTTGCATTACCTTATCCTTTGCTAGCCCCAAGATCTCCCCTTGGTCTCGGGGTTTGTCTTGGAGCCTTTGAAATTGTTGTTGAGGTGGTCTATATTGCTGTTGAGGAGGTGGATATGGTTGAGGGTTTTGTCTTCCTTGAGGGTTTCCATACTGGAGGTTCGGGATATCATGATTACTCGAATTGTACGGCCGGTCTTGGTACCCTTGATAACCTTGGTGGCCTTGGTGGCCTTGGTTACCTTGGTGGCCTTGGTTACCTTGGTAGCCTTGCCCACCTTGATATCCGTGGTAGCCTTGATTCCCTTCATAGCCCGTGGCACTTATCTCTTCAACATAATTCACTTGCAAAGTGGGGCAAGTGTCTGTAGGATGCACCAAGTAACAAATTTCACATGATTTAACATATGGCACATTCCCGGGCTTCGTCATCAATGATTTAACCATAGATGCAAGGGGCGAGACTTGATCCTCAACCTTTCCACTATTTGAAGAATCACGTGCGGGCATTAGATTTCTCCTTCTCAAATTGGCCCTTGATCTAAAGTTTCTCGATTCTTCCGCTAGCTCTTCATACAATTGCATAGCTTTGAAGGATATTTTGTTTCCAAGGGTCCCACCACAAGAACTCCTTAACAACCTTTGATCTTCATCAAGAAGGTCATTATAGAAGTAATAAACCAAATCCCCCTCTGAGTAACACTGATAAGGGAAACTTGCAAGAAGCTTCTTGAATCTCTCCCAATAGTCGAAGAGAGATTATTCAAGCCATTGGAGGATATTTCTTATGTCCTTCTTCAAGGCAGCGGATCTAGAGGCCGGAAAGTATTTGGCTAGAAACTTTGCTTTCAAATCAAGCCAACTCTTAATGCTCTTGGGCTATAGGTAGTGGAGCCAATCTCTTGCACCATCCCTTAGTGTGAACGGGAATGCCTTCAATTTATAGAAATCTTCATCCACTCCATGGGAAACCGTACCACCACACAAGAAGTGAAATTTGGTGAGGTGTTTGTTGGCATTCCCTCTTACCGACCAAGGAAGACGGGTAGCACGTTGATGAACCCGGTCTTTAGCTCAAAGTGCCCGTTCGGTCCAACCACGGGATACTCGATGCACATTGGTTGTTGATCGAGGTTGGGGCCATGATGTCTCTTAACAAAGCTTGCCCCAAAGGAATCTCTCTTTGGTGGAGAGGAGGAGCTCTCCCTTGGAGAGGAGGATGCTCAATTTGATGCTCCATAGAAGAAGATGTATCCACAAAATGGTCACTAGGAGGGGTGTTATTCACACTTTCCAAAGAAAACCTCCTAGCCCATCTCAAATTCAACTCTAACTCAGGGTCGTAGTGTAGGGGTTCTTGTGAAGAAGATCGCGTACGAACCATACACCAAGAACTCGAACAATACGTCTCCAAGGAAAGTGAAAATGGAAAATCAACTAAAAAATAAAAATAAAAGAAAACTAACAAATGTTTACAAATTAGCATATAATCACACATAATATGCCTAAACACTAAAAAACAAATGCCTCTTCCCCGGCAGCGGCACCAAAATTTGGGAGGTCGTCGCCGTACCGCTCAAAGTTAATACTTTTAAGCTCTAATGCTTCCTATCTACAATAAAATAGATAATGGAAAGTCGGGGCCGTCCACGAGAAGAGGGATCTTTTCAAAAGTTTAAACATATATAGGAGAGGACATACTAGGCATATACATACATAGATATATATATATATATATATATATAAGCATGTAAAAGGGGGGGTTGGTTGGTTTGATCCTAAGTTATCAAATTAAAATACAACAACTAGCAAAGCAAGAGAACTATGCTAATCATGCAATAAAACTAAAGATACGATGTAAATGATAATTAACGGAGCCTTGGGGAAAATCGATTTCCACTTCCAAACTTCATATATCTCATTGATTCATTTACTCATTCAATTACATTTATTGTCTAAGGGGAATGTTATCACTTCTCATTCAAAGATCAACATTCATTCCTCCTTAAGATTATTTTGCAAAGACAAACAACGACCATTTGCAAACCTCATTGATGATCACCCTAGAAAAACAACATCATAGGGGTGTTTCATCAAAGACATTTCACCCAAAGGACCATAGGTTTGATAATAACAAGCCTTCTACCAAAGACATAGTCATTTAACCAAACAAATCATTCATTAGATTAAACATAGAACGAACAACATTTAAGGTTCAAGATTTCTTTGCATCTATATGACACATATGAGAAAAATCACATTAACATACTCATCTAGCAAGAATTACCACACATTATACACAATAAGTTCTAAATCCATGCTTTTGGATTTCCATATTAAATGAGTTAAGAAGTTTGCAATTTTCCTAACACCCTAAGATTTCAATCTTACAAACATTTCATATACTCAAACAACCCATGGTATATATGAGGTAAAACACAACATTAATGGCATAATAAATGCTCTCCAATAAATGTTCATAAATGAGAAAACATAGAATCTTACTACATAAGCTTGGAAGCTTCAATCAATTGCTCCCAAGAACTATATTTAGCTACAAGAGTTCATACTAATTAATGTTACCAAACATAATACAAGAGAATTCAAAGATGAAAATGGAAGAAAAAAGGGTTCTAAACAGTAACAAAAACGCAGATGAGGAAGATGTGAATGAGAGGAAAGAGAGTTTTTTTATAGTAAAAAGGATAACGTGAAATTCTAGCCACCCGTTAGTCACAACGGGCTCGCGACGAGACCATCGCGACTTGCGACGGGTGCCAGAATTTTGTCTTGTTTCCTTTTCTTCTTCTTGTGGTACGCATTCATTTTCATAGCAATTCCTCTCATTTTTCAAACATTCAATGGCCTCCGGTTTTCATGTCTTCGAAGCAAGTCTTCAAAAATGTGATCTTTAATGGCCTCCGGTCTTCATGCCTCTGTGTTCTTCCCTTGTCACACAAAACCCACTTAGAAGAGGTAAAAGAGTGTAAAGTTGCTCTTTCCCCTCCTAAGAGAATTCCAAGGTAAAAAACAAGTTCTTGAAAATAAAAGAGCACAAAGTGACCCAAAACAGTATTAAATTATGAATATAAAATGGACATATCAATAACAAATGCTTCAAGATAGAGTGAAATAGAGGTTCTTACTACATAGATATGGAAGCTTCAATCAAGTGCACCCAAGATTAAACTAACCTAGATAATGAAAATACATGATTTACCTACAAAACTATGAAAAGAAAGAAAGGAAAACTAGGGTTTTGAACCCAGAAAATTGCAGGAAGAAGAAGGGCTTAAGAGAAGAGAATATGATTCAGTATTTACAGTACAAAAAATAAGAATGTTTCTGACCTCCCATCCGTCGCGACTCGCGACCAATTTCAGCATCTTGATTTCTTTCCTCTTTTTGTTTCAAGTCCTCCTCTTTACTTCACTTATCTTCAATTATTCAAGTCTTCAAAAGCTCAAGTACGAGTCTTCAAGTCTTTAAATCTTAAAATGTATTTTTAAAGTCTTCAAAGTCTTCAAACAAATTTCCTTATCACAAAAAAAACCCCTAGAAAAGTAATAAAAGCATAAAAGTCACTTTTAACTCTTCTTAGTGAATTTCAAGGCAAAATGCCAAATCTAGAGAACAAAAGTGTACAAAAGTGAATTCTAAAAGTCCTAATATAACCATATAAAATGGACACATCATTTCATCATCACAAGATTACCCAAAACAACATCACAATAACACATGCTCATTCATACAGGATGCTTTTCATAATAAAACCACAATGGCAATCAAGTATATAGACAAAGAGATCAAAGGATTACCCAAAATTTGAAGCCTAGAAGTGTAAGATCCACACAAGAAGAAGCAAAATTTGCTAATTTTTGGAAGAAAAAGCTTCAATTTCCATGTTCACCCAAGAGTGTGTGTGAGTGAGAGTTTCTTGAGAGGAAAGAATGTGTATATGATGAAATTAGGTGAAGAGTGGTACCATGAGAATAAAATTTTAGCATAGGTGAAAGAGAGAGAGAGAGAGAGAGAGAGAGAGAGAGAGGTACACTTTGGATAGAGATGGAATTCTAACTTAGGGGACAAGTAGTACAATCAATTAACACGTAAAGTACTATTTGCATAAAAAATCCTAAGGAAATAGGAAATCTCACTTCTTGAACCAAAAATGCATTTCTTTTACTTTTAAATTCATACTTCCTTTTTGAAAATTACATTTTTGAAACAATTTGGGGGATGGAAAATCAAAATTTGACAAAAAAATGATTTATGCCCAGTTTTTCCATCTTCACGAGGCAGAGTCTCGTGCCCATCATCATGCCACGAGACCTGCCCTTCGTGACAACCGTTGTCGTAGGCTAACCCCAGATTTTCCCTATTCCTTGGTTTTTCTCAACTTTTGAAAGAAAACTATGTCGCCCATCAAAATCCATTCCATCCACACATTTGGATTTTCAAATAAAGCAAGAATTTCATTCAATGGATCATTTATTTCAAGCTTGACATGCAAAATCTACCAAGTAACTACTCAAAATAAGCAAACAAGAAGTTCCATGTATTTTTATTGTCGTCATCACGACTTATTACTCTTTCATGCATTTAACTTTCAATCACATACCGATGGGTCTCCGTAATCACCATTGGCGACTTCACCCACGATGACGCCGTTGTGGAGAGGTTTCCACAATAGACCATCCTTACCTTTGTACCCCTTGTCAGTACCTAGAAATGTTTCTCCTTTTCTTGCCAACATTGACTCCTTAAACATCACCTTGGGGTTAGGAGGGGGTCAAGGAGGCATTAATTCCATGACATATTCCTTTTCCTACTGCAAATTTGTTAGCATAGAAAAACAATCTAGCACAGACATGGCATTGATCAAATCATGCAATCCGTCGGGGTCCTCAACAAATTCATTATTAATAGATTCATGCTCATTTGAAACACAAGAAGGTTCAATATTATCATGCTCATCAAGAAGTGTCACACCTTCGCACATAAGAGAAGGTTTTGTTGAATTATGCCAAGATTTATAATTGTCAAATTCCACCTTGTCAAAGTCATCTTCTAGAGTCAAGATCCTCGAGTGGACATCAATTTTATTCCTAGACATTTTTAGAAAAGGTCTCCCTATCGTGCACTACGTCTAGGACATAAAGTCCTCCAGAAAAACAAAATTTCCCACTCACACCATCACATCCTTCACTAGCCCTAGAGGGAAAACTTGGGATTGATCAGCGAGTTGAACAATGACTCTAGTCTCCTTTAGTTCACCCATTTCAATAAATTCAAATAGACTAAAGGAAATCACATTGATAAAAGCTCGTAAATCTATTATGGCATGTTCAACAAGTGTCCCACCTAAAGAAATTGGGATCGGAAACATTTTGGGGTCATCACATTTCTTAGGCAAATTCTTTTGATTCAAAATTGTGACTTCCCTAATTCTTAACTTCCCTAAATTCTTAGGTGGTTTACTCCTTTTCTTAGTACACGCAAACTTAAGAAATTTATCATATGAAGGCACATTTTCAATCAATTCCAGGATAAGGATAGATATCACCACTTTTTCAAAGACTTTATAAATGTTGGCTTCATTTCTCTCCACCGCTGGCCTTCTCCTCAAAGCACTTGGAAACAGAGGTGGAATAGCAATTTGAACATCGGGTGGTGGAAGCTCCTTAGAGGGTGCTTTCTTGACAACCATCTCTTCTTCTTCCAACTTTGCTTTGGTAGCCTCCACTAAGTCAGCATCCTCTTGTGTCACTTTCTCCTCGGTTTCGCAAACCTTCTTCCCACTTCTCAACTTGAGTGCGCTAACATTTCTCGAATTCGCCTCTGGTTGGGAAGGTAGCTTGCCAGACTCTTTCGCTTCAAGTTGACTCACCGAGGGGGCAAGTGTCTAACTTGAATCTCAAGGTTCTTGATACCTGAAAAGGCTCTAGTACCAAGGTCTTCAATATCTCTCCTTGTCCTTTCCACGAAAATCTTATGTTTCTTCCCTAATTGTCTGATGGTATCCAAGATCTCCTCCCTATCCGACTTGTAAAGTGTGGTATGATTGTTGGATGGCCCTTCACCTCTCGGATAGGGTTGAGGTGGTGCTTTTCCACCCCTATACCCTTGAGGTTAATTTTCAACCCTCCATCGAAGGTTGGGATGATCCCTATACCAAGATTGAATGGGTTTGCATAGGGGTCCGGCCTTGCCTCTCCTTGGTTCACTCGGAACCCTTTTTATTGACCTCTAGCAAATTGAGGTCTCTCCTGGTTGTTGTAGTCCATGGTATTCACCTCTTGCATATCACTAACAAGCTCAAGGCATTTATCGGAGTGGTGATCAAGCTTGCAAACGCCACATTTCTTAACTTGGTGCACTTTTCCTCACAAAAGCTCTTTCATTATAGATGCTAGAGCTTAGACTTTCTCCTCCAACTTCGGTGTGTGTTCGGGTTCATCCAAGACCTTAACCCTCGACCTTGCACCCAATTGCCTCATCCCATTGGCCATCTCTTCAAAAAGTTCAATAGCATCCTTCGAGCTCTTATTGGTGATAGAACCATTGCATGCAACATTAACAATCCTCATGTCCTCACACAAGCCCTCGAAGAAGTAATAGACCAAGTTGCCTTCATTGAAGGGATGATAGGGATAACTTGTGAGCAGCCTCTTGAATCTCTCCCAATACTCAAATAAGCTCTTGGTCACTCCTTGAGTGATGTTGGACAATTGTTTCTTCAAACCGGCATACTTTGAGCTGGAAAATATTTCTCCAAAAACCGCCGATTCATATCCATCAATGACCCTATGCAATCTGGATGAAAATAATATAACCAATCTTTTGCTCCATCTTGTAGTGAAAAGTGGAATGCTCTCAAGTTGTAGTAATCTTTCGACACTCCCGACGGCTTCATGTTCATGCATACCAAATGGAATTCTGACAAATGTTTGTTTGGATCCTCTCTGGCCAAGTCATCGAATGTAGGAAGGTCGTGTATCATTTCACTTTTCAGCTCACAAGTCACATTCTGAGGCAAAGGCAGGAATGTGATACATAGTGGTTGATTCTCCAAGTTAGGAGCCATAAGCTCTCTCAAAATGCATTTGTCCTCCACAATTTCGTGTGGTAATTCCTCAAAACTCAAACCTCTAAATTGAACCTCCAATCTAACTCTTCCTTCTCCTCCACTTACCTATAGAATTAGTTAGGGAATGAAAAACACCTAGATTTGTGGTACGGGTATGTACCATAAACTAGGGTCGCAATATCCTTCCAATAACAAAATAGCAAACAGGATCAAAGTAACAAGAAAACTATAACCAAAGCTCAACTCACAACAAACAAAAGACAAACAATAAAAAAAACTACTAACTAGTTTACTAACATGCTATGCTCAACCAATACTTGAACTGAAAAGCATTCCAGGCAGCAGCGCTAAAATTTAACATGCCCCAACCCGGGGTGGTTAACATAATTGCAGCAGTGCAATCAATTAACCCGATTCAAGGCACTAGTCCCATGGGATGGTCAAAGATAGGATTTATAGTCCGCAACTGTTTCTCACTGCTAGGCTACCAAAGGGTAGTAAGAGGCAAGCCTTGGGTTTATCCACAGAGATGCTAGGGTTCAAGTAAAAGTTAAAAAACAGCCTCAGGTCGTCAATCGGCATGAATGAAAGGAATAGCTACTAATGAAAACATGCAAACTTTGGGGTGGTATTTTCAACTAACAACTACAAGCATAATATAAAACAAATAAGTAAACTATTTTTATACTATGCACTTGGGAATAATTTAGCAACATGGTAGTTCTAATGCTTCAATCCTCGATTAATTCACATATAGACAAACAAAACAACTATCAGTGTGATCACAACATGTGGTGTGGCTGATGGCATACACTTCCCCATCCCTGTCATGGTGGGTGCACTCGCAACCCTCTATCAAAATCGCCATCATAATTAGGGGAGAAAAATAAGGTTCGACCGTTGTTGTGGTTATGTTTCTCCCCCCTTGCTATTATGTTTTAGGCTTCCACCATGAATGCACTAATTCCTAGTGGTCCTATATACACGAGGCCTTAGGTTCATAGGCACCTTATTAGTGATACTAGGGTTTCAACACAACACCTTGCTTGCTACAATCAACTATCTCTACTCGTAATCTATCAAGAAATGATTAAGTAATTAGCTAAGACTAGTGCGATAGTATGCGGATTAGGGTTACCTTGAATCTCCCGTGCACACACTCACGCAGAATCATTCCCTTCCACACATTCAAACATCCAGCTTTCTATTCTCAATGGGGCATCAATAAGTGCACCATACATGAACATAGCCTAAAGTGTGTGCTCATATATGGTGTAGTGTTCATGCATTTGTCACATTCAAAAACAATCACAATAATATCATAAACACAATGATAGATGGAATTTAAGGAATCTCATAAAGAATCAAAAGTCACACATGTGACGAATATATCCCAAGCTTAATTTAACTACTCCCTAGACCTGGAATTCAAATATATATTAGAATTCCACATCTCTAGGATGAAACAAGAAGAAAAAAAAGGAAAAAGTACAAAAGCTACTAAGGAACTCCTTCCTTCTCCCAAATGCTCTCCAAGTTACAAGATATGGATTTTCTCTTCTAATGTCTATGAAAATTAGTAGACTAGGGTCCAATATATAGTAGTAGGAGATTGGGAGGCCCAAAATAGGACAAACATGCCAAAACCCTAGGCCAGCCTCCTAGTTTTCACGGACTGGCTCGGATGCCACGGTCCGTGAAGACTTCAAGCACGGGCCGCTAGATCTGGTACAGTTCATGAACATTCATAGCCGTAGGAAGCCACGGCCTGTGAAGTTGGGGTAATTCCATGGTCCGTGAATGTTTTCATGGACGACGAGTGTCACCGCGGTTTCCACTTAGTAGTTTTCACTGCCCGGCCTCCTTTTCACAGCCCGGCCTCCTTTACATGGATGAACCGTTAGCGCCATGGTTTCCACTCAGTAGTTTTCACAGATCGGCTCCATACATAGCCAAAATTTTCAAATCTTCCCTTCCATGCTTCACAACCCAACTTAATTGTCATCGAACGCACTATTGTTTTATGTAAGGTGGACCGTAGGCATCTTCACGAGTGGTGATGCTTCATGTAGTGTGAGCTGTCATAGGCTACTGGTCCTTCATCGGCTGAACTTTGTTTGTTTACCACAGGTTAACCGCTAGTCTAAATTGGGAGTTCAAGTAGGCGATTATGTAGTACTCGAGAAGACAAATCCAATGGAACCAGCCTTGAATGCTAATTCTTTCTGTATCATTCTCACACTTAGGTAACACTCCTCGGACCACCTTTTGTCATCTTGAACTTCGAAGCCGCCTATCTTTGGCTTCAATCTCCTTTTACAATGCATTGATGCTCATGGCCTTCATCTACTACCAATCAATGCCAATGGCCTTCAAATATTTTTCCGTTAAAAGCAAACGGCCTTTGCAAGAATGTAATGTAACAAATAGCATTCACGGACAACCTACTAAAGGTACTTATAATGAGGACCAAGGAGCTCGAGAACGCGATATGCCAATAATCACTAGGTAAGGGTATAAAATGTGGGATTTAGAATAGAAAACCGAACATGGTTGTCTAAACCAATTATCATGTAAACTCAACTAATGTTTCCAAACAGCCTACCAAAATTAAATAAAAATTACGTCAAATGAATTGGTTAAAGCATGCATAATGGTGTAGATAATCCTCCTTAACCTGATCATTTTGAAACTCTTCTCAGCTTTCTCATCGATGAAGCATTTCTTGTCAAATGTTGGTGATGGGGGGATGTCTATAGTCTTCGAATTTTGGTCGTGAGAGGGACCTTCTCCCATGCTCTTGCTCCTAGCCCTCTTCGTAGTCTACTTAACTAGAGAAATTTGATGACCAAAAAATAAAAGAACACTTAGTGCAAGAGTCCATAATTTGATGAAGGTTATGGTTATAACTGAATTTGCATGCATGTCGTAAACATGTTGGCTAGATCGATGTTCCCTGTGCCAAGTCGCTCTTTCAATTGTATGAATGTGCGATGCTGCACGACCAATTGACTTAGCCCAAAAAGTGTGCGACGCCTACACGACAGGTAAAAAACTTCTATAACATCAACCAAAATCTTCACAATAATATGAACATGTCCTATACCAATATGAAGTAGCAAGTATTGGTAATAAAAATCCCCTAACATTACCCCTAGCCCTAAAATAAAGTGAAAACCTCAAATAAATTATATAAACTTAAATCCTAATCAAACAACTAAATCAAACACCTAATCCATTGTCATAGAAATAAAAGCATGACAAATGCAACAAAACAAGTCACTCAAAGCATACAAACTAGTGGAAAAGTTGTTCAAAAATGTTACCTTGTCTTGATTTTTCTCCTCTTCTCTTTTGAACAAAATCTGGCAACGGACAAAGTTGAACATGAATTGATTGTCAGTTTTGGGGCTTTATATATATATATATATATATATATATATATATATATATATATATATATATATATATATATATCTGATGATAGTTTTTGGCTGCAGTTTAATGCAATTTAAATGCATGGTCGTGCACTCACATGATCGAAAAACTGTATCTAGTCGACAGCCCGTGTACTATTGCATAGCCCGTGCTAGCGACCAGCTAGGGTTTCCTTTCCTCTTTAGGCCTCTTTCAAAGCCCAATTCCTATCTACTATATAAAGGGGCCTATGTCTACTAGGGTTTAACTTTGGCATTTGTAATTTTCATTCTCCTAGTTTTTCCTAAGAGTAGGTAGAGAGAGAGAAAGGGGCTAACTGACCTACCTTCACATGGGGGTTATTAATTGTAGCTAATTAACTCGGGCAGAGGACTTATAAGAGGTTCAAAGATAAAATTTATATTCTTTACCCAACTCACTACTATGCTACCGATATGGTAGTTAGCTGTAAGCCCTAGGTATGTGCACGGAGATGCTAGGGCTCAAGTATCAATTAAAACACAACCCTGTACAGTTCTTCAATCTATACGAGTGATAAGAATAGCTAGTAAAGTAAATAAAGGGTCAGGGGTTTTGTTTTTCAACTAACAACTACAAAACATGAAAGTAAAAACAATGAGTATTCTATTTAGCTAAGCACTTGGGGAATCATTGTGAAACATGAATGATTTAATGCTTCAATCCTTGATTCATTCACATGTCAAATTTAGAAAAACCTAATAGAGTGTTCATAACATGTGGTGTGACCGATGGCATGCACTTCCCCGTACCTTTCACGTTGGGTGCGCTCACAATCCTCCCTCAACACCACCATGATAATTAGGGGAGTACAACAAGGTCTGATTGTTGTTGTAGATATGTTTCTCCCACGTGCAATTAAATCTTGGGCTTCCATCACGAATTCACTACTTCCCAACCACCTATCAATTAGGTCAAGGGGTCATTGGCACCTTATCTATGACACCTGGGCTTTTACAACCCCAGCTCACTACTTTTAACTATCTTCACCCACAACCTCTCAGACACTTTACATAATCAGCTAATACTGGTGTGATGTAAATTAATTCAGAGAAATAATCGAGTCTACCATTCACACAATCATGCAGACCAACATACCTCATTACCCATACAAATATCCAGGTTTCCCTTCCTAAGGGAGCATCCTTATTTGGACCAACATGAATATAGACTAGAGTCTTAATAGAGTGTACTATTCATACAATTCTAACATTCAAGAACAAGCACAATAATATCATGAACACAAATATTAGGATGAATTAAGTGAATCTCACAAAAGCATTTAAATCAAAACATGTCTACAAGTTATCCCTAAGCTATGGAAACTACTCCATAGATATGGAATTCAAATATATATTTGAATTCCCATCTAGGATCAAAGAAAAAATAAAAAGAATGAAATGAAAATGAGAGAGTGTTTCTCCCTCTAAAGTTGCTCTCTTAATACAACATGATGAATATAATTATCCAACCTCTATCTTCTTACTAAAACTAGTACACTAAGGCTATATTTATGGGAGAAGGGGATTGGGCCTAAATTTAGGCCCAAATAGGCCAAAAAAGAGTAAACAGTAGGTTACCCACCGCTGGATCTGGCGCGGTCTGTGCCGTTGCCTTGCCACTGGGCACTGCATCTGGCACGGGTCATTCCTCCATGTTGCTGCAGGCTACCGGATGTGGTGTGTTTTGTGATAATACATTTGGAAGGTATGTTTTGGAATTCTGATTGTGCGGGACACTGCCCTTGGCGCAGGTCGTTATCTGGAGACTTGATTTGCTTAGAAACATTACTCAGGCCATCTAGATCTCCACACCCCACCTTCTGGTCTCGACATCTTAGACTTGGAACTTCACGGGCTATCATAAATGAGACTGTTTGCGCCCATACTTATCCAATTTTGAGTGAGTATTAGAACTCGTGTGGGGGGCCCATTGCATTTGGCGATGTCCGCATCATAGCCTTGTGCCAAACACTATTAGCATGGGCCAAATCCTTTGGCGCGGGCCATTAGTGCCAACCATGAATGGCGCGCACCAACTCGTGGTACCCTAAGTGCTCCCTACTCCTTTCCCCATACTTAACCAATGAATAGTCTTCAATGCAAGGAAAACCATGCAAAGGTATAAGTGAGATTGGGAGAAATAGTGACACTTACTCTAGTGCAAAGGGTATTCCTACTCATCGTGACTAGTGTTGCTCCTCTCACTATATCTTGTTGCTTGAAGAGTGGCCTTGATGCAATGCATCCTTGAACTAAGCTCCCCCACTTTCATCCTCACCTCTCCTATCGCTTAGACTACCTCTTACAAGGGTAGAGCTTGAAAGTGGATCTTCAAGTGCATGTTGTTGGTCAATAATGTGCGTGGATAGGAGAGAGTGGCTAGGATGTGCTCTCGAAGAGGTCTCACTCTCAGCCTCCTCAATATTTATCTCTGAGGTGTCTAATACTTTATTGAACTCTCTATCAAAGTGCTAGTCTGAAACAATAAATTGGTATGTACCATGGTTGATGGTTGTGTGCTTCGGCTGTGGAAGTACCATGAAACTACAAGTTTTTGCTCTGCTATAAAGCCATACATATCAACCCCCCAATGTTATAGGTCTACCAAGCATGCATTGGACAACTTCTTGATGTTATACTTTGTACCCGATTGTCTCAAGTTAGCCAATGTTTTTTTTGTTATTGAATGCCCTAAGTACTGTGTCAGTAGACCTACCATGTCGCCAATAGATATATTACCACTTTTTCTTTCCCCCATCATCATGCACTCGTGTTAAAAGTTCCCCATCATGTTTGGGTAGAAGTAACCCTCGGGAGTCATTGCCCAAAGGCACTGAACATCCAAACCCGGACATTATGTTAGCTCATTGTGGT
Organism: Rubia yunnanensis; assembly: GCA_037428765.1. Taxonomy (NCBI): domain Eukaryota; kingdom Viridiplantae; phylum Streptophyta; class Magnoliopsida; order Gentianales; family Rubiaceae; genus Rubia; species Rubia yunnanensis. The sequence continues at coordinate 45,711,893 of CM075064.1, forward strand.
AAAAAAACCCCATTACTAATAGTCAGTGAACATAATGAAATGCTGGATGAACCAGGGCGGTGCTATTACACACATTCTTTCAATCAGTCCCTGTCAGCTACCTCCAAAAGTTTGAGAGAGAGAAAGGCATCCTTTGAAGGTGTGTCCTAGGGATCTCCTTGCCATCAAGATTGAATTTGATCGCCTTGTGTCCATTTTCATCCGTGACTGAGCAAAAGAGTAGCTAGGAACTCTAGGGTCCACCTGATGTAAGTCTTTGAATGTTTCTCTAAGAACCTCTCTAGACTTACTCGACCCAATAGATAGGTCACGGGCTCGAGTAATCCTAGAGCTGCTTGTGTGTCTTTGCATGCGAAGCCGGTCTCTAGTATACTCCTCTTTGGCTGTCTCAAATTCCTCCACCTCCATGTTGCAGTCACGGAGATATTAGATAGTCTCATAAACTCATTGGTCACAATCACGGGGCTGCAAAGAGTAGGAGTTATCAGTTCATGGCTTGCACTATTTACCAATTTCTTACTCTTCTCACCCCGAGTGAACTTGCCCTTCTCCGATGTATTCCTATTTGGAGGCATCCTAACAAAATCAAGTAAAAAGTGGTAATGTGATCTTCAAAAAAAGGCATGGTTCATATTATCATTCAACAAGTAGATCCTTCCTAAATAGCCTAGACATTAAAAACATGATTATCCAAGCATGAAGGCTATTTGAGTAAGATCATCCTCATTGAACAACAATCTCATGTAAGTCATCACCAACCCATCAATAAGACTATCCAAGTAAGATTCATCTCCTCCTAAATCACCCAACACAAGAAGAACATATCATTCAAACACAATAGCACATCAACCCACCAAAACTTTCTTCAACACATGAGCATACATACAATCCCAAACATATATCCCAACAACACACATACTCATTCAAAAATCATGATTTTCATAACACCACCACAATTTCAATTAATAATATAAACAAAGAGTTCAATGAATTACCCAGAATTTGAAGCTATGAATTGCAAGATCCCCGCGAGAAGAAGCGAGAAGAAGCAAGAATTGCTAATTTTTGGAAGAAAAGCTTCAATTTTTTTAGTTTCACCAAGATTGTCTATGAGTGAGTGAGTGTTTCTTGAAAATGAAGAATGTGTCAAATAATGAAATTAGGTGGAAAATGTACCATCTACCACGCATCGCTCTCTCTATCATCTTCTCCCTTCTCTTTAACGTTGCCTCTATTGAAAATGACTAATCCACAGTAAACCTTTCCAAATCGCAAGTTGATTTACTCTACCAACACCAGCTGCTACTGGTTGTGGCCACAATCGCCACCACGGTGGCTAACAAAAGCTTCTCCCAAGCCCTAAAAAGTAAGAATACAACCATCTTTGTTTCCCTACCATCACCGGTTAACATCGATCTAACAACCTGATGAGACGTCAAATGCATGTATTTTCCAAATTATTTAACATCGCTTTTGTCATAATTTTGTAATAGGATATCTATATTTAGGAAGGTTTACATGATAAGGGATTTAGATGACCATTTTCGGTTTTTATATCTAAATCCTTTATTTTGTAATCTATGTTTAGTCTAATGGATTTTTGGTCCTTACGAGCATCTAGATTCCATTTTGTGAGCTTCATTTGTAGATTTCTCATGAGCCCTTTGTAGTGGTTTATTGAAGGCCATGGGCCAAAATGTGGTAGAAGATAGAAGGTTCGAAGAAGGAAGGCAAAGAAGCGGATGAATTGTCACCAGGAAGTTTAGACAAAGTTCTTAAATTATTCTGAGAAGAATCAGCCTACAAGGGTGGCATCATTGGATTTTTCTTCTCTATTACTATAAAATCAACTACAAGATCTCCCAAAATGGATCAATGGTTCACCCGTGGGAAGCAAAACAAGAAGCTGCGAATTGTAGCCCATCAGAATTTTTTGGGCTGAAACCTCCGCCACCCAGGCTATGTTATTTCTGCCCAGGTGGCAGCTTGCTGTTTTTTTTTGTTTTTCTTGACCAAATTAGACTATAAATATCCCCCCTCCTTCCCTATTTTCCTAAGCCCGACTTGGGGGCTCCAAAACTCTAGTTTTTCACCATTTTCTTCCATTTCTTCTTCTTTCTTTGTAGATCTTTGTTCTATATTATGGGTTTTGATTATCTAGCTTAGTTTTGTACTTGGGAGAAATTGATTGAGACTTCCTTGCTAATTTCTTGAGAATTATTTTTATCTATCTATTGATTTTTCTATTGTTCATTTATTGAGCTTTGAATGTGGATTATAAATGGCATTAGTGTTATTGGAAGTTTGAGTATATAAATTGTTTGTATGATTGCTTGTTAGGGTTGGGAGAAAGTATCTAATTTTCCCCCTTTAATGTGGAATCCAAGAGCATAAGTTAGAGCTTCTAAACAATGTTGATTTGTTGATAATTGCAAGATGAATGGGATGATGTTGAACTCATTGTCATGTTTTTTTAGGTAGAAAATGTGATAAGTCTATGAATTTCGATCGTTCTTCACTAATCTTGTGTAAATGCATGAATTGGTTAAATTCTTAGACACGGTGTAGTGTTTATAAGTGTTTCCAAGCTTGTTGATTCTTCGTGCTCAATGCCATCAATAAGATACATTTAGTCATGTTTTGAATAAGGGAATCATTGGTGAGGTTTGACAAGAAATGTCGAATTCACTCTTGCAAACTACTATCTAAGAAGGATAGAAGATTTATCTTCACAACAAGTAGTTAAAGCAATGAATAGATTGATTCACTCATTCTTTAAGCTTTTGTTATTTAGCATTCATGTGTTCTTAATGCTATGTTTTACGTCATTTATGCCATGGGGTGTTTGAGAATAGGAAGTGTTTGTATGATTAAAGTTTTAGGGTGTTAGGAAAGTGACAAATTCCTTAGCTCTTTAGCATGAAAATCCAAGAACATGGACTCAGAACTTCGCGTACATAATGTGTTGTGATTCTTGCTAGATAAGTATGTTAATGTGGGCTGCTCTCATATTTATCCTATAGATGCAATGAAAGGTTGAATCTTGAATATGGTTTGTTCTAGGTTTAGCTAATGAATGTTATGTTTGTTATATGGCCATGTCTTTGGTAGAAGGCTTGTTGTTATCAAATCTATGGTCCTTCGTGTGAAATGTCATTGATGAAATACCTCTATGTGTGGTTTTCTTAGAGTGATTGTCAACAAGGTTTACAAATGGTCATTGTTTGTCTTTGAAAATTACTATTAATAAGGAATGAATGTTGATCTTCGAATGGGAAGTGATAACTTTCCCTATAGGTAACAAATGTGATTGAATGAGTGATGGTTCAATGATCTACATGAAGTTTGGAAGTGGAAATCAATTGCCCCCAAGGCTTTATCTTTGGTAGTTTTTACCCCTTTTTCTTAGTTTGTTTGATGATTAGCATAGTTACTTAACTTTGCTAGTTAGTTTGTCTTTTAATTTCACAACTTAGGAAAACCAACCAATCGAACCCCCCCCCCCCCCATTTACTTGCTTTTATATATCTATAAATATCTAATTCTAGCCTAATATGAACCTTATATGTTTAAACGCTTAAGAAAATCCCTCTTCTTCGTGGACGCAACCCGATTTGCCACTATCTACTTAATTGTATTTCGTAAGCACAAAGGGCTTATAAATTATAACTTTGAGAGGTATAGCGACGGCCTCCAAAATTTTGGTGCCATTGTCGGGGAAGAGGCTTATTATTTTTAAGTGTTTGGGCATATTTGGTTGCATGTTAGCTAGTTGTTTTTATTTTCCACTTCTAGGTGGTTGTTTTTGTTCAGAGTAGGTATTGCTTGAGTTCGTGGTGAATTTTTATCGAGAATCCTTGCAATATGATTCCGGACTTTTAGAAAAGAGAAAAAAAAATTTAATAAAAATGGAACGTCTCAACTTTAGGGAACTCATGACAAGAAGAGAGGCTCAACAAGCAAGGTTTTGTAGGATGTGTCATTCTGACTATCCTACCTAGTCTTGCTATATGTTGAGAGAGGAGCACTATGAGGAGGAAAGAACTCTACGTTTCCAAAACCATGGGTATTATGAATGGTGCTACCAAGAGGTATGAGATGTTGGTTTTCAAGGTCAAGAAACCTAAGAATGGTATCCATACCATAATTATTACAACCCGAAATGGAGTGGTAATCCGTATTGGTGGTATGAGAATGAGCTAAAAACCAATAATACGAGAAAAATAGTTGGCCATCACCATTTTATACCATACCCCAAAACCAAGCCCAACAAGGAAGTTCAAGTTTGACACGTGAGGAAGCCATAAATGCAATAGCAAACTTGAACAACTTTACTAGTGAGGAACCGGACACTCGGCTCTCCTCTAGTTTAGAGGCTATTGAGGGGCATGTGAGGAGTATATTGGAAGCGTTGGCCCGAATGGAAGCTCGTTATTCCGAAGATACAAAATCCCACATCGAACTCCAGATTCGGTGAGTGATATCACCTTAAGAAATGAGTTTGACTTTGAAGGGGATGAGGAGTCAGTTGTGGAAGGCAAAGAAGTGGAGGAAGATGTAATTGTGCAACATTCATTGTTCTTACCATCATCACCCCTACCCCTGCCTAGTGAACCAACTCCACCATTTTTGGAAGTTTTGAGGGAGATGAGAAAGGAGCCAAAAGACCATCCCAAGCCTCCTAACCACCCAATTCCTTTTAAACTATCTCCACCTCCAAAAACCTTTCCTCTTGAAATTTTTGTACCCCCACCTCTCTATTTTTGGATGACCTTAAAAATACGGAGCTTCTTGGGAGGCAACCTAAGATTTTAAGTTAGGTTAGTGTTTTTCTTTTCTTGAAAAACAAAATCCTCAACCATGTCCTCAAACCCTTACCCAAAACCACAAGAATACCACCGCAATCCACCACCAAAAATCACTACCAAAACCACCATCTAGGAGTACTACTAGTTGTTGTCTTTTGTCAGTGTTGATCGTGATTTGCGTAGTTGTGGCTTCGTCGTGTATGGATCAAATTTTCATATTGGGTGGAGTTGGAGAACATGTAGGAGAGAACATTCATCGAGAAGTGGGCATTGCCATCACCGGGAAGGACCTCTAAGGTCCTAGTTGTGATTTTTTTCTTTCTCCCTTATTTCTTTATCTTTTCCTTTTCACATTGAGGACAATGTGTGTTTCAAGTGTGGGGAGGTAAAGAGAAATATATCTCATTGTATTATATTGTAGTGTGCATATGCTCCACTTTGATTTGTTTTGTTTAAAAAAATGCAAAAACAATTCCCGCTAAGTTAAAAACCCGAGAGGGCAACTTAGGCAAAAGTGGGAGGCCCGGATAGGTTGAAAACCCGAAAGGGCGACCTATGGAAAAATGAGAGGCCAAATGGTGAAGAAAAAGGTGAGGGTGAGCATTGAAAAAGAAAAATGTGTGAAGCTAGGATGAAAACCCGAGAGGGCTCCTAGGTAAAATGAGAGAAAATGAGAGAAATTTAAAAAATTTATGCTTCTCTTAATATGTCTATTGAGTGGCTTTTTCGGTGGAGTAAGTTAGCTTGGCATTATATGTATACCTCACTTTTGTTATGGTTTGTTGGTTGTTTATATTATATTAGGCTATGGGATGTGAGAGTGTGAGAGATTCTAATATATTGGGGGTTAGGGTAGTCTAGGAATATGATGTTGGATGTTTTGGGAAAGCTTTTACATGCAAGTCTATGTTTTGATCTTTGCTTGTTCTTGTTTACTCAAGGACAAGTAAGGTTTAAGTGTGGGGAGATTTGATGAGATGTCAAATGCATGTATTTTCCAAAGAATTTAACATCTCTTTTGTCCTATTTTTGTTATAAGATCTCTAGATTTAGGTAGGTTTACAAGATGAGGGGTTTAGATGACCATTTTCGGTTTTTATATCTAAATCCTTCATTTTGTAACCTATGTTTAGTCTTATAGATTTTTAGTCCTTACGAGCATCTAGATTCCATTTTGCGAGCTTCATTTGTAGATGTCTCGTGAGCCCTTTGGAGTGGTTTAGTGAAGGCCATGTGCCAAAATGTGGTAGAAGATAGAAGGGTAGAAGAAGAAAGGCAAAGAAGCGGATCAATTGTCAGCTGGATAGACAAAGTTCTTAAAATTATTCGAGAAGAATCCACCTACAAGGGTGGAATCATTGGATTATTCTTCTTGAGCACTATAAAATAGACTACAAGAACTCCCAAAATTGATCAACGGTTCACCCATGGGAAGCAAAACAAGAAGCCGTGAATTATAGCACATCTGAATTTTTTGGGCTGAAACCTCCGCCGCCCGGTCGACACCATTTCCGCCCGAGTGGGAGCCAGTTTTTTTTTTTGGGGGTTTATTGACAAAATTAGACTGTAAATAGCCCCCCTCCTTCCCCATTTTCCTAAGCCCGACTTGGGGGCTCCAAACCCCTAGTTTTTCACAATTTTCTTCCATTTCTTTTTCTTTCTTTATAGATATTTGTTCTATGTTATGGGTTTTGATTATCAAGCTTAGTTTTGTACTTGGGAGAAATTGATTGAAACTTCCTTGTTAATGTCTTGAGAATTATTTCTATCTATCTATTTCTTTCTCTATTGTGCATTTATTGAGCTTTGAATGTGGATTGTTAATGACATTAATGTTGTTGGAAGTTTGAGTCTATGAATTGCTTGTATGATTGTTTCTTAGGGTTGGGAGAAATTAGTTAATTTTTCCCTCTTTTAATGTGTAATCCAAGAGAATGAGTTAGAGCTTCTAAATGATGTTGATGTGTTGATAATTGCTAGATGAATGTGATGATGTTGAACTCGTTGTCATGTTTGTTTTAGGTAGCAAATGAGATAAGTCTATGAATATTGATCGTTCTTGACTAATCTTATGTAAATACATGAATTGGTTAAATGCTTAGACACGGTGTAGTGTTTATAAGTGTTGCCAAGCTTGTTGATTCTTCATGCTCAATGCCATCAATGGGATACTTTTAGTTGTGTTTCAACTAAGGGAGTCATTGGTGAGGTTTGACAAGAGATGTCAAATTCACTCTTGTGAATTACTATCTAAGAAGGATGGAAGATTTATCGTCACAACAAGTAGTTAAAGCAACTAATAGATTGGTTCACTCGTTCTTGAAGCTTTTGTTATTTATCATTCATGTGTTCTTAATGCTATGTTTTACTTCATTTATGTCATGGGGTGTTTGAGAATAGGAAGTGTTTGTATGATTAAAGTGTTAGGGTGTTAGGAAAGTGACAAATTCCTTAGCTCTTTTGCATGAAAATCCAAGAACATGGACTTAGAACTTCTCGTGCATAATGTGTTGTGATTCTTGCTAGATAAGTATGTTAATGTGGATTGTTCTCATATTTATCATATATATGCAATGAAAGGTTAAATCTTGAATGTGTTTTGTTCTAGGTGTAGCCTAATGAATGTTATGTTTGGTTATATGGCTATGTCTTTGGTATAAGGCTTGTTGTTATCAAATATGTGATCCTTCGTGTGAAATGCCATTGATGTAATACCTCTATGGTGTGTTTTTCTTAGAGTGATTATCAACAAGGTTTGCAAATGGTCTTTGTTTGTCTTTGTAAATTACTATTAAGAAGGAATGAATGTTGATCTTCGAATGGGAAGTGATAAAATTTCCCATAGGTAACAAATTTGATTGAATAATTGAATGGTTCAATGATCTACATGAGGTTTGGAAGTGGATATCAATTGTCCCCAAGGCTTTATCTTTTGTAGTTTTTACCCCTCTTTCTTAGTTTTTTTTTATGATTAGCATAGTTACTTAACTTTGCTAGTTAGTTTATCTTTTAATTTCATAACTTGGGAAGACTAACCAACCAAACCCCCCTCCCCACCCCCACATTTACTTGCTTTTATATATCTATATATATCTACTTCAAGCCTAATATGAACTTTATGTGTTTAAACGCTTAAGAAAATCCCTCTTCTTCGTGGAAGGCCCGGATTTGTCACTATCTACTTAAATGTATTTAGTAAGCATAAATGGCTTATAAATTATAACTTTGAGAGGTACGGGAATGACCTCCCACAACCCTATGCAAAGGAGAATTGGTGGTGCACTACTCACCAGAGTAAATCCAATCGTTATCCAATCATTATGTGAATGCTCTCATTAGGAACTTCCCAAGAGATAGACCAGTCCTAGAATGGATCAGATCGGGGTTCAAAAAATAGGGTTTACTGGAAAGCACCAAATTGGAGCCATTGATCATCGCAGCATCCTCATTCATTTTCAAGCCAAGGAGGACTTCCAAAGATGCTAGATTAAGGCCATTCGTTCCTTCAAAGGAATCACCATGCGTATCCTCCGTTGTTAGCCAAATTTGAAATTGGAGATCGAGTCCTCGGTGGTACCAGTATGGCTAACGCTAAAAAATTGTTCCACTTTACTATTATAATACCCCTTCTATTGTTGCTTTTGGGAATCAAATTGGCACATATATGAAAATGGATCTAGCCATAGAGAAACTGACTAGACCCTCTACTATGAAACTGTGTGTAGAAATTGATCTACTAAGAACCTTTACCACTTTTATTAGGCTAGGATCCATTACTGAAAATGAAAAATATGAGATTAAATATAAAAACCTACCCATGTACTGCACCCACTGGAAGAAACTAGGGCATGAGCTATCTTTTTGTAGAGTTCTGAACCCATAGTTGAGACCTAAATCCAACCCTATACCTAAACCTAGCATTAAACTATTGACAAACCAAAGTAAGGAGACCTGGATACCTACCAAAGAATTAACACCAAACTCCTCTGGATCTATTATATCCCAAAAACACAGTGAAGTCACTGAACAACTAGCAGAAAGGACCAAGCCCAAAGACTCCTTACAAGATAACATTCCCTGCATTCTCTTAGAGCCTGAGGAGAACTGCCAAATAATAGAATAACCACAGGCCGAATCTGCCAAAGAGGATGTAGCACCAATGTTCAAAACTTCATACTACCATCCCCCACTGTGGTAAAAAGAGTCTCACTGGATGAAATCTTAGGTAAGATCCCTAACTCCCCTTAAAAAGATAGTGATGCTAACAAAGAATTCTTTCTGTCACTCAGGAATAGCCCAGAAGTGAAAAGCAGATTCAAGATTCTTGAAGATTATCAAGAAGATGAGATAACAAATTTAGAGAGTACTGAAGTTCTACAGATGGAGCAGGTTAGTCTCTTGAACTCAGTTTCTCTCCCAGATGACACCCCAAAAACTAGGAAGAGGACCCTGTTTAATAAACTTAATAAGATGAACCTGAGATCTAGTTCAAAATGCATTAAAACAATTTTAAATGATTAATAAGGCCCTAATAGTTAAAGGACTAGTATGGAATATAAGGGTAATAGAAACAACTATTGATAGGCTCAGGAAAATGATAAGGATCCATCACATTCAGTTTCTAGGCATACTAGAACCCAAACACAAACATGATCAAATTGACACATATAGGAGAAAACTTGGCCTACACAGCAGCTTTAGCTCCACAAACAATAATGTCTAGCTTATGTGGCATGATACAATCCAATTATCAGGGGAGGTAGAAGTTGCACAGTACACACCATCTAAATTTAATCACCCCAGCTCTAACCAAGAAATGAGAATCATTTTTGTTCATTCTGGAACAAATGTGAAGGATAGGAAGAATCTATGGAATGAACTAAGTAACATCCTTTACACATCCAAATTAATCATAGGAGACTTTAATGGCATTGCCTCAATCACTGAGTATAAAGAACTTTCAACACTTAGCTCACAAAGCATTAAAGTTTTTTTATAAATGTATTGCCTCTGCGCAGATGACACACTTGCACACAGTAGGGAATCACTTCACAAGGACTAATGGTAGAAGAAAGCCAACCTTATAAAAACTAGAGAAAGCATTAGTTGACATTGGATGGTTTAATAATTTCCAAAATAGCTCAGTTCATGTCCTAAATAGGTGTACATCTTATCACATCCCACTTGTAGTTACAATTGGAAGTAAAATCCCCTCTGCCCCAAAACCATTTAGGTTCTTGGATGTTTGACTAACCAGGCCTAAACCTATAGATATTATCAAGGATAACTGGAACCTGCATATCCAAGCCCTAGGAATGGCCAAAGTGTTTCTTAAACTAAAAGGACTCAAACCTAAACTTAAGAAATGGAATAAATAAACCTTTGAAGACATTAATGCCAACATTAAGCTAGAAGAGAAAGCCCTTAAGATTCAGGAATTAGCATATGAAAACACTAACTCAGATCAGGACTACATATTTTTTAAAGAAAAAAATACTTTGCTCCTGAAGGCACTAAATGATGAAAAACTATACTGGAAGCAAAAGGCAAAAATAAAATGGCTAGTGGAAGGTAATGAGAACACCAAATACTTCCATACATCTATCAAACAAAGAGGGGTCAGGAAAAACATAGTTAAAATTAGGGACAGAAATGGAATATGAACTAAAAATCTTGAACAAATATAAGCTGATGCCATACATTTCTACCAGGAACTCCTAAGTGAAAAACATGACACATCACACACTGTATACCACTACCACAACCATTTCCTAAACCATATCCCTCATATCATCTCACCACAGGATAATGAGTCACTAATGACTAAACCATCACTTGAGGAAATCAAAGCATTTGTTTTCTCCATGAACAACAATAGTTCACCAGGGCCTGATGGCTATACCTCCAGCTTCTTCACCTCTAACTTGGACACAATAGGATTAGACCTTTTAGAAGCTGTAAATGAGTTTTTGTCCAGGAAAAAAATCCCAGATGACATTGCCAGCTCTTGAATCTGCCTGATTCCTAAGATAGACACTTCTAACACCTTTTCTGACTATAGACTTATTAGTCTAACTAACTTTGTAAATAAAATCTTTACTAAACTGTTAGTTAAAGGAAATGCCCCTTTGCTGCCATTTTAATCTCTGATAACCAATAAGCATTCGAGAAAGGAAAGGAAATGGCAGATAATGTAATACATGTAAAGGAATTGACAAAGTTTGTGAATAAAAAAAGAGGAAATCCCAACTGTATATTGAAATTGGACCTTACTTAGGCTTTTGACAGAGTTAGATGGACTTTTTTAGCTGATATTCTCCAAAATTTTGGCTTTTGCAATGGTTTTTGTATCATATATAATTTATCCCCAACTTTCTTCTCCATTATCATTAATGGTACAACTGCAGGCTTTTTCCAACCTTCAAGAGGAATCAAACAGGGAGATCCCATATCCCCTATTCTTTTTAATCTATTTTCGGAAGCATTCAGCAGAAGTCTAAAAGTCTGTTTTGATAGAGGAAAAATGAGACATTTTTAGCTGCCAAATGGTTTTGCTACCACCACCTGTCAGAGAATGCTAAACCAGACAGGTCACTTACAACATTTTTCTAACTTGATCAGAAGCTCAAAGGCTTACTTCACCTTGATAGAATGAAAGTTCCAACACTAAGATTCAAATAAGAACCATATGTTGCTCATATTTTTCTCTTTACAGGGTTTCAAGGAAGGTTTGTTCACTCCACACCAACATTGGATGCACCTCAACATTTTTGAAAAGTACTCGGCACATGTTTTTGGTAATCATGGAACAATCATGACTTCTGAGCAGCATCAAACATGAAGGAAGACATATTTCCATGTTGGACGAGCGCATATTTCCTGGAAAAACTATTTTGTACAGTCTTTCATTATGAATGCACTTAGGGTCACCTTGGAATTCCAGTTGTTCCCCTACATTAATACAAAGGGTGGGGATGTAGGGAACAGAAACACTTCCAACGTCCTCTCTGTGGAACAATCACATATGTGATATCAAAACTTAGGTCAATTTTGAGTTTTAAGTTGACACTTGAACCAAACCTGTAGCACAAGTCTCTTAGCTTCAGGTTGGGCCCCTAATATATAGCCCTCCTTTCACTGGGTTTTATTTTTTGGAAAAAAAAAAGAAAAGTGTACCATGGATTTAGAATTTCAGCATAGATGATAAGAGAGAGAGGTACAATTAGGATAAGAATGTAATTTTAAAATTACCTATTAGGGGAAAATAGTCCCAATCAATTAATTCATAAGAATGTAGGAAGTACTATTTCCATAAAAAGTCCTAAGGAATTAGAGAATTTCAAAAACTTTGAACCAAAATGCATTTTTGAGCTAAAAATTCAAAACATTTGAAAATTTGCATTTTTGAAAGAATTTAGCAGCAGAAAATAGGTTTTTTAGTGCAAAAGGTTCTTGGCATGACCCAAGGCCTTTTGCCAAATCTCGGGCATGAAATAAGGCCTCGTGCCACCAACCCCTGTGCCAAACTCCTTGGCATGAGGCATCCCCTTGTGCCAACTGTCTTGGCATGGACCAATGCTTTTGGGGTGGACCGTGTCAGGTTTTGGCACGAGATAGCCACAATTTTTTACCTAATCCTTAGTTTTTCCTTCTTTTTTGAAAACTATGTCACCCATCAAATCTAATTTCATCCAAACACAATCATGAGTCTCAAACTCAAATTTTCAAATCAAACAAGAGTTTCATCTCAAAAATCCTCATTGCAAACAAGAGCATGCAAAATCTATCTAATCACTACTTGAAACACAAAAGCAAAAAGAAACACCGTATATTTAATGTCATCCTCATGACTTATTTCTTTTTCATTCAAGTCTAGTTAGAAACACCTACATGTGGGTCTCCGGAATTGCCATCGACGACTCCACCCACGATGAAATTGTTGTGGAGAGGTCTCCACAATGAGACCTTCTTACCTTTGGACCTCTTGTAAGTGATAGGAAATAAATCTCCATGTCTTGCCAAAATGGAGTTCATGAATGTCACTTTGAGTTTAGGAGGAGATCATGGAGTTTTCAAACCCTTAGCATTCTTCCTTTCCCGTTGCAAGTTAGTTAGCATGGAAAAACAATCTAGCATGGACATACCATCAATAGCATCATGCAATTCATCGGTCTCATCAACAATATCATCAAAATAGGATTTATAGATATCAAACTCCACTTTGTCCACATCATTTTCTAGAGTCAAGGTTCCTAAATGGACATCAATTTTATTCCTAGATGTTTTAAGAAAAGGTCTCCTCAAAAGTATTGGGGGTGCACTTTCATCGTGCACCACGTCTAGAACATAAAAGTCTACCAGAAAAATCAACTTGCAAACTTGCACCATTACGTTCATTACTAGTCCACCAGGACTAGCTTGGGAATGATCATTGAGTTGGACAATCACTCTAGTCTTACTAAGCTCACATATTTCTAGGAGTTAATATAGACTATATGGGATCACATTGATGGATGCACCTAAATCTATAATCGTATTTTCAACAAGTTTACCACCTCAGGATACAGGTATAGAAAACATTCTGGGGTTGTTGCATTTCTTGCAAACTTTTATGGTTCAAAATGGAGACTCCCACATTTTTTAAATGTCATAACCTCTTAGTTAGTCTACTTCTTTTCTTTGTGCATGCAACTTTAAAAAAATTAGCATATGATGGCACATTTTCAATTAATTCTAGTTACCTCAAACTTTTTGAAGACTTTTTGAATGTTCAAATCATTGATCACAACCTTTGGATTTTCCCTCAAAACATTTAGAAATGGGGGTGGGATGGTAACTTGTGCCTCAAGCGGTGGAAGCTCCTTGGAAGGTGCCTCCATGACCACAATCTTGTCTTCTTTGAAGTGTGCCTTGGTAGCCTCCAATATTCTATCATCCTCTTTCATAATCCTATTCTCAGACTCACAAACTTCTTTACCATTTCTCAACTTGAGAGCTCTCACATTCCTTGGATTGATCTCTAGTTGGGAAGGGAGTTGGTCAGACTCCATGGCTTCAAGTCTACTCACCGAGGTGGCAAATTGCCCAACTTGAACTTTAATATTTTGATACTCAAGAAAGCTCTTACCAAGGTCTTCAATCTCACGCTTTGTACTCTCCGCAAAGACTACATATTTATTACCCAATTGATTGGTGGCTTCTAAGATTTCCTCTTAACTGATTTCTAGATCAAGGTATGATTGTTGGAAAGGCCTTCACCTTTAGGGTATGGTTGAGGTGGGGCTTGTCCACCTCGATATCCTTAAGGTTGGATATCCTCCCTCCATCAGAAATTTGGATGATCTCAATATCTTGGGTTGAACAAATTGGCATAGGGATTAGGCCTTGCATCTCATTTATTCCCCTGGAACCCTTTTGGTTGGCCCCTTACAAATTATGGCCTCTCTCAATTGTTATACTCAATGAGACATTCACCTCTTGAAAATTTTCTACGACTTCGGTACATGTCTCGGTGTTGTGTTCTAAGTTGAACACCCCAAACACTTTGACTTGATGCACTTTTCCTCGCAAGAGCTCCTTTATAATAGAAGAAAGAGCTTGGACTTGCTCCTCTAGCTTAGGCAATTGTGCGGGTTCATCCAAGACCCTAACCCTTGACCATGTACCAAATTTTTTGTGTACCATTGGTCAAAGTGATGGTTGGGGCAACTCGCTAACAATATTTTAAAGCGCTCCCAATAATCATTCAAGCTCTCGACGGCCCCTTGAGTGATGTTTGACAGTTGTTTCTTTAGCCCAGCGTATTCAGAAGCCAGAAAATACTTCGATAAGAATCTCCGCTTCATGTCCATCCAAGAACGTATGCATCCTGGCGGCAAGTAGCAGAGCCAGTCTTTAGCTTTGTCTTAAAGGGAAAATGGGAAGGATCTCAGATTGTTGTTGTCTTCAGAAACTCCCGGTAGCTTCATGTTTTTACACACCAAGTGAAACTCTGATAGATGCTTGTTCGGGTCCTCCCCCACCAATCCATGGAATGTTGATAGGTAATTGATCTTACCAATTTTTAGCTTACAACTCACATCGGCGGGTAATGGCGGGAAGGTAATGCATAGTGGCTACTTCTCTAGGTTGGGTTCCATGAGCTCCCGTAAGTTAAGATTATCTTCTGCCATTGATAGTAATTCTTCAACAAACACTACCAGCCTCGGTTGAACTTCTACCCTAGATCTTTGCTTCCTTCTCCTCCGACCACATGTGTTCTTAGTCAAGTAGTGTAAAATGCCTAGATTATTGGTACGGGTGTGTACCATAAACTAGGGTTAACAATACCCTTCTGAATACAACACTGGAAAACAGATCAAAAGGTAACAAAACAACTATCACAACATCTCAACAGCCAAATTATCAAAATAGAACAAAAATAAAAGAAATTACTAACTACTCTACTAACAAGCTATGCTAATTGATACTAAAGCTGAATAGCATCCCCTGACAGCGGCACCAAAATTTGACCCGCCTTCACTCAGGGTTGTTTATTGTAGCTAATTAACCCTAGCGGAGAACTTATGAGAGGGTCAAATATAAAATTTATAGTATGCACCCAATTCACTACTACGCTACCGATAGGGTAGTTAGCGGTAAGCCCAAGGTATGTCCACATAAATGCTAGGGCTCAAGTATTAACGAAAACACAACCTTGTACGGGTCATCAATCCGTATGAGTGATAGGAATGGCTAGTAAAGAAAACAAAGGGGGGGGGTTATTTCAACGAACAACCACAAAACATGAAAGTAAAAAAGACAAGTAATATATTTAGGTAAGCACTTGGGGAATCATTGTGAAACATGAATTAATGCTTCAATCCTCGATTCATTCACATGTAAGATTTAGGAAAACATAATAGAGTTTTCATAACACATGGTGTGGACGATGGCATACACTTTCTCGTACCTATCACATTGGGTGCACTCACAACCCTTCATCGACCCCGCTATCGTAACTAGGGAAGTACAACAAGGTCCGACCATTGTTTTAGATATGTTTCTCCCCCATGCAATTAAGTCATGAGCTTCCACCACAGATGCACTACTTCCCAATCACCTATCAATTAGGTCAAGTGGTCGTTGGCACCTTATCTATGACACTAGGGCCTCTTACAACCCTAACTTGCTACTTTTCACTATCTCTACATGTAACCTCACAAACTACTTTACGTAATCAGCTAAGACTGGTGTGATGGAAAATAATTTAGAGCAATACTCGGGCCTCCCGTGCACACACTCACGCAGCCCAACGTACCCCATTACCCAAATAAACATCTAGGTTTCCCTTCCCAAGGGGGGGCATCAATATTTGCACCTACATGAATATACACTAGAGTGTGTGATTAATGGAGTGTAATATTAATGCAATTCTAACATTCAAGAACAAGTCACAATAATATCATGAACACAAATATTAGGATGAATCTAGTGAATCTCACAAAAGCATTTAATCAAAACATGTCTACAACTCATCCCTAAGGTATGGAAGCTACTCCATAGATATGGAATTCAAATATAGATTTTAATTCCACATCTAGGATCAAAGGAAAATAAAAAGAAAGAAAAGAAAAGGAGAGAGTGTTTCTCTCTCTAAAGTTTCTCTCATAATGCAATATGATGAATAAAGTGATCAAACTTCCATCTACTTACTTAACCTAGTAGAATAAGGATATATTTATAGGAGATGGGGATTGGGCCTAAAATAGGCCCAAAATAGGCCAAAAATGAATAAACCCTAGGTCAGCCACCACCCAGTGCGGGGCGTCACGGATGGTGCAGTCTGTGTCGTGTACTAGTCATGGGCCGCTGGATCTGGAGTGTTCCATTACGTTGTTCCATGCTACTACGGGCTACCAAATTTGGCATGGTCCATGCCAATACCTTTGGCACGGACCGTGGCTTTTGCCGCGGGCTATCGTCTGGAAGGCATGTTTTTTGTTTCTCATCATGCGGGATGTGGCCCTTGGCGTGGACCGCCGTCTGGAGACTTGATTTGCTCATAAACTTTACTCGAGCCATCTAGTTCTCCACACCCCACCAGCTGGTCTCGACATCTTGGACTTGGAATGGCGCGGGCCATCATAAATGGGATGGTCTATGCCCATTCTTAGCCAGATTTGAGTGAGGATTAGAACTCATGAGCATGGCCCATTGCATTTGGTGCGGTCCGCGTCATAGCCTTGTGTTGAACACTTTTGGCAAGGGCTAACTCTTTTGGTGCGGGCCATTGGTGCCAACCATGAATGGCCTGTGCTGACCCGTGGTACCTTGGCCGGTTGAAATTGTTTCCTTTGCTACGAGTGAACCTTTAGTTCATTTTGAGATTTTTAGTAGTCTATTTTACAGTGCTCAAGAAGATAAATCCAATGGACTCAGTCTTACGATGAGTTGTGCTAAAGTCTGAGAAAGATTCGAGAAGAATTAGCCTTGAAGGCTAATTCTTCTCGAATCTTTCTCAGACTTTGGCACAACTCATCGGACTACGATTCCCCATTTCTTCATTGGCCGCTTTGATCTCCGTTGCCACATATCCTTGGCTCTAATATCCTTCTACCATGTTTTGATGTTCGTGGCCTTTTTCTTCTACCATTCTAGAGCTGAATGGCTTTCGATCTTGATGTGCCTATTTTATATGGTTATATTAGGACTTTTAGGATACACTTGTGTGCTCTAGATGTGGAATTTGCCTTGAAATTCTCTAAGGAGAGTTAAAAGTGATTTTTATGCTTTTATTACTTTTCTAGAGGATTTTGTGTGACAAGGAAATTTGTTTCAAGACTTTGAAAACTTTAAAGAATACCTTTAAAGATTTAAAGACTTGAAGACTTGTATTTTAGCTTTTGAAGACTTGAAGAATTGAAGATAAGTGAAGTGAAGAGGAGGACTTGAAACAAAAAGAAGAAAGAAATCAAGATGCTGAAACTGGGCTCGATCATGACCCGCGACGGACGTATGGCCAGAAACTTTCTTACTTTTTTGTACTATAAATACTAAACCTTATCCTCTCATCTTCACATCCCTCTTCTTCCTGTGATTTTTCTGGGTTCAAAACCCTAGTTTTTCTTTCTTTCTTGTCTTAGTTTTTGTAGGTTAATCATGTCTTTTAATTATCTAGCCTAGTTTTATCTTGGGAGCAATGGATTGAAGTTTCCATATCTATGTAGTAAGAACCATATCTATCTATTTAGTACTTTTTCTATTGTGCATTTATTGAGATTTAAATGTGAATTGTTACTAACATTGATGTTGTTGGAAGCTTGATTATATGAATTGCTTGTATGATTACTTGTTAGGGTTGGGAGAAAGTAGCTATTCTCCCCTCTTTTAATGTGCAATCCAAGAGCATGAGTTAGAGCTTCTTAATGATGTTGATGTGTTGATAATTGCTAGATGAATGTGATGATGTTTAATTCGTTGTCCTATTTTTTTTAGGTAGCAAATGAGAGAAGTCAATGCATGTCGGTCATTTTTGGCTAATCTTGTGTAAATGCATGAATTGGTTAAATGTTTAGACACGGTGTAGTGTTTATAAGTGTTGCCAAGCTTATTGATTCTCCGTGCTCAATGCCACCAATGGGATACTCTTAGTCGTGTTTCGACTAAGGGAGTCATTGGTGAGGTTTGACAAGAGATGTCGAATTCACTCTTGCAAACTACTACTAAGAAGGATGGAAGATTTATCTTCACAACAAGTTGTTAAAGAAATAAATAGATTGGTTCACTCGTTCTTGAAGCTTTTGTTATTTAGCATTCATGTGTTCTTAATGCCATGTTTTACTTCATTTATGCCATGGGGTGTTTGAGAATAGGAAGTGTTTGTGTGTTTGTATGTTTGAGAATAGGAAGTGTTTAAGAACTCCCCATTTACTTGCCACTTGCTACTTAATTGTATTTAGTAAGCATAAAGGGCTTATAAATTATAACTTTGAGAGGTACGGCGATGACCTCCCAGTAGTTTTGGTGGGTCTTTGTTGTTGAGCTTTTTGATAGCTATTTTGGTTGCTTCTAATCTGTTTGCTAGTGTTTTCTCTTGGGACTGGTATTGTCTAGTTACTTGTTTATGGTACATATGCGTACCACAAACCAAGGGAATAAACACTACCTACTGGAAAACACAGGTGGTCGGAGAAGAAGGAGGAAATCTAGATTAGAGGTTTCACAAGAACCACCTATTGTTTTTGTAGAGGAGTCTGTTGAGATGGAGGAAGACAATCGGACGGTTAGAGAGTTGATGGCTTAAAACTAGTAGAATCAACCCCTATGTGTTGTCTTCCCACATTTGCCAACGAGTGTAACTTATGAGCTAAAGAGCGGCATGATCCAATGCTTACCCACCTTCCATGGGATGACTGGTGAAGACTCGAACAAGCACCTGTCGAAGTTTCACTTGGTGTGCACCAACATAAAGCCACTGAGGGTGTCGGAGGAGGACTACAACTTAAGATCCTTTCCTTTCTCGCCACATGAAACATCCAAGTATTGGCTATATTATCTCCCACCGAGCTACATCCCTTCTTGGATTGATATGAAGTGGAGGTTTCTTGAGAAGTAATTTTTGGCTTCAAAGTCTCAGGTTTAAAGAAGCAGCTTTCCAATATTTCGCAACTGGAGAACGAGTTCGTCTATGAATAATGGGAGCAGCTCAAGAGATAGTTGGCAATTTTCCCCTACCATCAGTTCAAGGAGGGCAATTTTGTGTATTACTTCTTTGAGAGCCTTTGTGACAAAGATATGCGAATGGTCAATACAGCGTGCAATGGATCCATAGCGAACAAGAGCCCCAAGGATGCAATGGCATTATTTGAGGAAATGGCTAGCAGTAGACAATTTGGTACCCGATGGCCCATGTGAAGACCTTCGAGGAGCCCGCTAATAGGTCATTTTTCTACCAAATAAACCTGCTAATTGATTAGATTTTTATTCAAATACAGAGTAAGCAAGGACGATCCCACAGAGAACAGTGTAAACAAATTTTTATTTCTAAAGATTCAATTGTTGGTTAGCTACCATGCCTTAATTTGATGAGAATATAATCTATTAACTAAGAAAACAATAAAACTAAACTATGAATACAAATGAACACAAATATCAATATGAGAATGAATTCCAATAACAGGAAAATCCACATTAACTAATAATTAATTTTTTCACAGGCGCAATAATAATCAATTCGCATGAACCAACCAGTTAGAATGCAACTTGGATTAAACGGTTAAGGTGTTTCATCACCAATTTTGGCAAAGGGTTTTCATGGAAGGGATGTGCGTTTCTTCTTTGATCACCTAGCCTAGGTTGCTACTTGGATTTGATGGTCAATATACGCTTTATGCACACGCTACACTTTGTGTTAAATTGACATAAAGTTATCCATTAGCTCAAAATGGAGTGGACAATTACATAATCGTCACGCCTGACATACGCGGTACAATTGTGTCCATTCTCTTCATCGTCAGTGAGGTTATTTTGGTGGGATACACAAGAGTTATAGACATGGCCTTACAATACTCTTACCCACTAAATTAACCTCGGTTCAACACACGAGAACGTTTGAAGGCCAATAACATCCCTTTTTCATCAACTTAGAGATGTATATGGTAGTATCAATTCCTCACTCGTGCCAACCTTGGCACAATGACGGTTCCAGCTTCACACGGATCTCAGCACCAGCTGCAAACCACTCAAGACCCTAGATCATTACACTCGGTTGCGCTAGGAGTTTTCAAATCAATCACTTGAATGAAGCTTCATCATGGTTTCAAGGATGTACCCTCAACTCTCCATGGACATATCCTTGACACCACTCTCACAAACGTGTTTTCAAGACCCGAGACACTTCTCGGCTACTTTTGGGAGTCTACATGATGAGCCAGTACATTTTACTGGTTCATATTTATAGGTTTGGGTTTTTTCCAAAATCTGGACTTGCATTTTGGCCGGTTATCACGCTGCCGGTTTGTAGAAAGCCTCGCATGTATGAAGTAGAAGAGGACTTATTGGTTTGGATAGTGAGTTTTTTCTTATTCCAATACCACTTTTTCATGCTTTTGCTTTCAGTTTTCCCACCTATTTTGGGATTAGCATCTTAGTTCCCCCGGTTTATCATCATGTAGCTAAGGGTTAGCATGTCCATACTTGTTTTGGTGAGGGGTTCCCTCAACAGCACACACCCCCCCCCCCCCCCGGAATTTCCACCGCATTTTCTATTTACCATATTTACCCTCGAGAATCAACTACAAGACACAATTCAATTTCTTCTTACTTTATCGATAGCCATCAAGAATAAGCAATAAACTGACTACTTCTGTAATTAGAATATAATCTAGCAAGAATGAACTATAGACTAGATTTAATATCTTAACAACTTTAAGAACCAAAGAAATGCAATTCAGATAATTTATAATCAGTTGTCACAAATTATACACCCCTTGTTCCCACTATCTGCTGTTAGTTTCACTACCAACTAAATTCCATTAGATAAAGATAAATAGTGGAATTTAATTGGCATTGTTCCAAATAACTCAAGGTTGATCATATCTCAAGAAATTCAAAAATAATAATTAAAAAATGAATTCATACAAACCAATTATCACGAACAATTTGGTCTCACTTATAAATCATAGTTAATGCTTCATTACCCTAAACCGGAAAAATATTTACCTACTAAACATATTTATATTTAATATTTTTTTTTATAAACCATCCGGAGACGGGGGAAATATGTATTAGGCCTTCCCAAGCCATAAAATATACAGAATTAAAAGATACTGAAGAGTAGCCGTAGCTAAGTCAAAAGATATACAATGTTGAGCGCTAGGCTCATGAAGCAACGCTTGTTGCTTCCAAAAGGATGAGATACAACCAAGCTAAACGTTAGAGGATTCCAAAAGCTCATTAAAATATGTGAAAGATGATCAAACTTATTAGTGAGTCAAAAGAAACACAAGGCAGTTCAATCATCTCCACATATAGAATGAGCGTATCCTCTACTAAAAGAGATGATCCTAACTATTTCCAAGAATGCAGTTCTTCGTCGGCTATGATATGTACACAAGAGGGCTCCAAGTAATCAGTTTGTACCATGAACCAGAAGTTGTAATGAAACCGAGCTGATCTTGTATATGGGAGCTGCGTGAAACCTCAATCAGTAGCATGGTCCGGTGTGTTGTATAGCAGACCACTCTGATGTAGCCTAGCTGATCTTTGATGTAGCCATGGCCCGGTGTGTTGTACCTGCAATTAAACCTCAATCAGTAGCATCCGATCAAAATCCCATCCTAAGAGATGGTGTTCCCATTTGATCTAGTCTAATCAAGCCTTGGCAAGTATTAGATAAACCATTAAAAGAAGCCAAGAAGGAATCGGACTTAGTAGTAAAACATGATTTAGCAAGAGAATCTGCCACTAAATTGGCTTGTCTGTGAATATGGACTAGATGTATATCTCTCAGAAGTTGGTGAGCTTCATCAGCCAGTTGAAACATTTTCCAAGGAGCTTGCATCGGATCAGAAATACAACGAACAGCATTGATACAGTCTGATTCAATGGAAATAGGACAA
The DNA here is from genome assembly GCA_037428765.1 of Rubia yunnanensis. Classification (NCBI taxonomy): domain Eukaryota; kingdom Viridiplantae; phylum Streptophyta; class Magnoliopsida; order Gentianales; family Rubiaceae; genus Rubia; species Rubia yunnanensis. The sequence continues at coordinate 45,734,301 of CM075064.1, forward strand.
GAGAAACTTGAGGATTTACCCAAGGCAAAGTGAATTGCCTTCATTTCAGCTTCCAAGGGGGAGAAAGCTTCAGTATACATAGTATATGCAGCAATGAAACCTCCCCGGAAGTCCCTAATAATTAAACCAAGTCCACACATATTGGAGGAACTGCACCAAGCAGCATCCACATTGCATTTATACCCACTGCTTGGCTTAGTCCAAACTATTTTAAGAATGTTTGGCTTAGGAGCAGATTTTAACAAAGGCAGGAAGGAGTGTTCTGCTATACTATGATCTAGGGCAGAAGAAATGAAAACAGGCTTAGAACAGAAAATGTAGAAAATATCTTCCTTGATTCTTCTAAGCACTAACACCCCAGTTGGCAAAACTGAGTCAAAGAGGTAGTTATTTCTCATTTTCCATAAATTCCAAAAAGTAATCACAGATGAAGTTCTAATCATGACAGAGTGTAAAGAGCTCAATCCCGGATAAGTAGAATAACATGAAATTCTATCCCAGATATTGGGGAACAACCTGTCATTTATCCCCATAAATTGATGAACAGTTTTCCAGACTTGTAGTGCAAAAGAGCAGGAGTTAAAGAAATGCTCTAAGGAGTCTTCATGATTATGACACATACCACATTTAGAAGGCAAATTGAATCTCATTTTTTTCAGAATATTATCAAAAGGTAAGATAGAGTTGGTTAGTTTCCACATGAATATAGAAATCTTTTTTTGCAATCTTGGATTCCAGAAATGTTGGATAGAGTCAATTGTGGCTGTCTGATTGCAAAGAAATCTGTATGCAGATTTGAAGGTGAAATTACCTGTAATACCAGGTTTCCAAATGAGTCTGTCATTCCTATGGGAATACAGTCTTGAATCCTGTAACAGGGAAATAGCATGAGATGGCAGCAAAGGAGATAAACTATGAATCATGGCCATTTTATCTGAAAAGAATTCAGAAACCGTGCATTCAGCAGAGATTCAGAAGATTGTAGTCGCAAAGATCAGTAATAGGTCCTATATCTAACCAATTTGATGTCCAAAAATTACAATCACCTCTCCCTACTATAACTCTTGTATTAGATTCTGCCCATTCGTTGAAGCAACAAATTCGTTTCCAGTTAGGAGAAGTTCTCGATGATGGTGGCAAAGAAGCCATTAGATGTGTCCACAGAGCTGTAGCCATTTGATATTTCCACCATAGTTTAACTGAGCAAGTATCTATAATGGTAGTAAGTGATCTAAAACCTAGTCCATTTTGGTTAATAGGGAGACAAAGAGCATCCCATCTTTTCCATCTTCTCTTAGGTTTAAGATCAGAGTACCCCCAAAAAAATCTGCTCAGTTTCTGTTCAATGGTCCTAATAACCTCCTTACTCGGTTTTATGACATACCATATGTGCTGAGGGATAGCATATAAACAGGATTGTATGAGTGTAGTTTTCCCCCCTGAAGAAAGCCATTTATTCTTCCAATTGCCAATCCTATTATCTATTTGTTCAAACAGTGGCTGGAAGTAAATTTTTTTTGGTCTTCCACTGAAAATAGGTACCCCTAGATATGTAAAGGGAAGAGCCCCCAATTTCATTCCAAGAGTCCTTTTAATATTACTAACTGAGTGTGCAGAGGCATGTTTCCCAATGAAAATGTCACTTTTGTTATAATTTATCTTCTGACCAGTGACCTCTTCAAATTTAGCTAGGAATGCTCTAAATCTAATCAAAGTATTTTTGCCACCTCTAAGAAAGACAACTGTATCATCAGCATAAGAAAGATGAGATATAGGGAGAGAATTACCTGGAAGATTGTAATGTGACAGCTTACCATTAGAGAAGATAAATGCTAAGCTCCTAGAAAATGCCTCAGAGAAAAGGTTAAATAAAAAGGGAGAAAGGGGATCACCCTGTTTGATCCCCCTTGTAGGTTGGAAAAATCCAACAGGCTTACCATTAATTAAAATGGAGAACCAAACCTGTGATAAGTTTTGCATGATAGGATAGATAAATTTCGGATGAAAACCAAATTTAATCAGAACATTATACAAAAAAGACCATCTGACCCTGTCGAAAGCCTTTCGAAGATCCAGTTTAACTATGCAATTAGGGACTCTTTGCTTCTTATTTAGGAATCTAACCATTTCTTGTAGATAGATGACGTTATCCGAGATATATCTCCCTTTAAGATAAGCAGTTTGGCTGGGAGAAATCAGATTTTGCATTAAAGGTTTTAATCTTTCCACTAGCAATTTTGAGCATATTTTATTTATCACATTGGAAAGACTAATAGGCCTATAGTCATCAAAGGAATTAGGTGTTTTCTTTTTTGGAATAACTGTTATCCAAGTACTAGCAATACCTCTGGGGATGTTATTCCCATCTAAAAAATCTTGGACTGCAGCAAGGAGATCAGTAGAGATTATATTCCAGGATTTTATGAAAAAGTGAGCTGTGAAGCCATCTGGTCCTGGAGTACTGCATTTATTGAGATTAAGGACAATGTTCTGAAGTTCAGACATTGAGACCCTTTGCAGTAATCTATCATTCTCTTCCTGAGTAACAAGATTAGGAATCTTACTTAGAAAATGTGACTGAAAAAAGCTACTATCAGGAGTACAATCATCTGTCAAAAGTTCCTGATAGTAACTAATGGCCTCCCTTTCAATATCCTGAATTGAATCAAGCCAAAGTCCAGTACTACCTTTGATTTTTGTGATCTTAAGCTTGGAATTTCTCTCTTTAACAGTATTATGGAAAAAATTGGTATTATCATCTCCTTCTTTTAGCCATTTAATTTTGGCCTTATGTTTCCAAAAGCTTTTTTGTTCTGCAAGAGCTCTTACCAAATTAGCTTTAGCTTCTTTAAGTTTGATCAGGTTCCCAACCGAAGCATTCATGTCATACAGATGTTCCTGAGACTCAAAGGCAGATTCAGCCTTTAGTACATTTTCATGCACATTCCCAAATTGTTCCTTATTCCAAACCTTAAGCTCTTTTTTCAATCTGATCAGTTTAAGATAAAAGCCTAGCATTCCTGAACTATTAATAGGCAGATTCCAGTTATTTTGTATGACATCATTAAAGTCTTTCCTTTTATACCAAGTGTTAAGAAATCTAAATGGCCTAGGATTGGAAAGGATTTCACTCCCAATGGACAACAGCATAGAGTTATGATCTGAAGATATCCTATTCAGAATTTGAATAGAGGAGTTTGGAAAATTAGTTGACCATGAAGTAGTGCAAAGGCCTCTATCTAATCGTTGAATAGTAGGATTTCTTAACCTATTATTACTCCATGTAATCAAATTACCAACTGTATTAATCTCCTGCAAGGCCTCCACATTTATAAAATCATTAAAGTCCTTCATACTACCCAGTTTGGGAGTAGAAGGACCTTTGTATTCATTTATAGATGTGATGGCATTAAAATCACCTATAAATATAGCCTCAGAATGATTAATGGACCTAAGATCTGACCATAAGATTTCCCTTTCATTTCTGGTTCTAAGGCCACAAACAAAAAAAGCTTCCATGGATTTATTAAGATGAAGACTATGTAAAGAGACTGCTAAAAACTGTAAATTGTCACTAATCAATGTAATAGATAAACTGGAGTTCCAAAAAAGCCAGATTTGGCCATTCAGAGCAAACATACAATGATCATAATTGAGTCTAAGTCTGTAAAATTCACATTGCAAATTGTCATGCATTGGTTCAATTAGACATACCAGCTCAAACCTATGTCTAGTGATCAAATTTTGAAGCCTAAGCATGGAGGTATTCATTCCCCTAATGTTCCATACCAGCATTTTAATCTTAAGAGATGTATTATTCATTGGAAAACATTATTGGAGCTTTTTGATCTAGTCATAATGGTGTTCAGCTGAGTAAGGTAAGTGTCATTACTATGTTTACCCACTTGTTTAGATTTGGCAGTTTTGGGAGAAACTACCTTACTATCTTGGGAAGCAGGACAATTAGGAGTATTGACTGGAGTAATCACTTGAGGATCTTCTGAGGAAGCACCAGACTTCACTACTTCCTCAGTGATTGGGCCAGCAAATTGCAAATCCTCTACACTGGAGACTTCATCAAGAGCTAGAGGTAGAAATCTATTCTGTCCCTGCTTCTGCTGAGAGAAAAGGAATTTTTTTGCAGCAATAATGGAACTAAAAGGTGAGAAGGATTTAGCTCTTTTGATAGGCAAGTCATCTTTGGCATATATTTTCCTTGGAATGACTTGTGGTGGGGCAGAGTGAGAGTGTTTCGGATGATCAAATCTATCTAAATGCACAGACTGTGAGTGATCACCTCTAACTAAGTCCACAAGATCTGCTCCATCTAAGTCCACAGGTTCATGTTGACCTGGTGTATTAGCCACAATTTCATCTTCTACTAGGGGAGCAACCGGAGACAGGTCAACCACAGGATGCAATTTCTCTATTACATTAACATGACTTACCTCTTGTTCAGGGACAGTGGTAGGAATCATTTTGAGCTTTGGAACATATTTAAAGGACTGTAAGGATAAAGTTCTCATTTTTTCAGCAACAGAAACTCCAGAACCTCCAGCAATATTGTTGATTACATGATCATCAGTTCCTATTTGTTGGTCTTTGGATTGAGGCTTTATTATTTCTTCTTCTAGAGTCTTATGGGATGGAATTGGTTTTGTCATCTTATAAACTCTAGGCCTCTTAAGTTCAGGATGCAAATGAATACACAGATTGTCATCATGGCCAATAGCTTTGCAGTTATGACAGTATAAAGGTATGTCTTCAAATTCTAGAGGAAGCCTAACAACGTTAAACTCAGTACCATCTTCCTCTATTCCAACCCTAATAAATGCCGGAAGTTTATTTTTAAGATCAATTTCCACGCACATTTTCACAACAGAGGGTCTGGATAAGGCAGCCGTAGCTGCATCCATTTTTATGAATTGTCCTATTTGGTTTCCCATAGATTGAATCATAGTCGAGTTATAGAAAAAGATAGGAACAGCTGGGATATTTACCCACACCGGGACTATGGAAGATTCAACCTCCGGTGAGAAGTCTGTGGTCCACTTGAGTACCTTCATCAGTGCATGATTGAAGGTCCACTGACCTTTGAGCCACATTCGCTGGTAATCATCCTTCTCCTGAAATCTAATCAGAATATGTCTAGAATCAATTGAACCCAATTGGAATGTACCTTTGAACCCGACTGATTTGAAAGCCTCATTGAGGACGGTCATCGAAGGTTTGCCTCTTGAGAATTTACCAACTAAGGCGTTCTGATAGTGGGAGGCTAAGGTTTCTGCATCTCGACGGCTGACCTGACATGCTATTTCACCTTTGTATTGAGTTTTCGGAATGATTTCAGGGTTCGATGGCAGTGAGGTATTAAGTGGTGGGGGACGGCTACCTAAAGCTTGGAGGAATGATTTACCGGTCGCGCCGCCGCCGCGAACAGGCGGAGGAGCCGCCATGGGTGGTGGGAGAAAGCAGAGGAAGATGACCGTTATCAGCAGAGTCGTAAAGAAATGAGGTGAAGAAGAGGAAGCACAGTATCAGTGTGTGTTTCGCACAGAAATTCGCCCACATGTACAGTAAAAATAAAGTCGTAAAGAGCCTTGAATTTTTTTATATTTATATTTAATAAACAAACAATAAAACTAAAACTAAAACAATGATAACAAAGTACTGAACGAATTCTACAAAACCATCAGCATAATCATAACATAATTATTCTATTGAATCAATTATGCTACGAATCATATGTTGAACATGAAAAAGATAGTTTTTCGACTCGGTTTCAATAAAACAAAGCTACCGTCGTGTTCCCAGATCTAAAGCCATGGAGTGATTTTAGTCAACGCCAATAGAATCCATTATAGGTAAATTACAATGACCATAATTACAAATCGAATTAAGAAACGGAAAATATTATTGGACTAATTAATTTAATTTTCATATTGGGTCTTCTATTCTTTAATTTAAATACCTTTAGTCCAACATGCTTGAATAATGTCCCTAAGTACATTCATTTGAGCACACTTCATCATTAAAAATCTTTCCGGAAAAATCTAGAGGGAAAAAACCACGGTTAAGGGAAAAAGAGTATAGTGTATCGCTCCCCATCTTCTTCTTTTTTAATAGAAACTCACCAATGGCGAGAGGGAGATTTATTAGGCTCCCTAAACCTGTATAAAATAGGATAATACATTGTTCACTCAAGAATGATGAAAATCAAAATGAGTATATCAAGAGCTAGTTGAGAACAAAGACATGTCTCAATGCTTTCCGTATTCATTTTGCCTTCACCCATGTTAGCAAAATAACAAGCCAAACCCTTTTTCGATAATAGAACGGCCTTTCACTTTCAAGCCTCCGTAACCCCATGTTAGCTTGAAGAGGTGGCCTCCCGTTCTAATTCCTTGCACACTGATCTCCCAAGAAACAGTGCACTATCTTCAGTAAGAATGAACTCAAACTGGCATGACCTTCATTTCCTCTGGGATCATCTTTTGCTCTTTTTGGACCATAATTTTCTCCAGTGATCTCCATCATGAAGCCTGGTATCCAGACTTTGTGATTATCAGTTGGCTGCTGGATATCTTCAAAGTCTTTATTGTACTCTTATGTACATTTTATATACTCTTATGAGCTTCTTTTTGTAGGTGTGTTTTTCTGTAGGCAATCATTAGATTGTGTGCTGAAGATGGGGAGCGATTCTATTGGCGTTGATCGCTCCCCATCTTCAGCACACAATCTAATGATTGCCTGCAGAAAAACACACCTACAAAAGAAGCTCATAAGAGTATATAAAATGTGTGTATAAAATACATCCAATCATCCGCTCACTCTCTCAAGCTTAAGGAACAAGTCCAAGCACTTGCTTCTATAATGAAAGAGTATATGAAGGGGAGAGCTCAACAAGTGATGGTGTGGAGCATTTGCAGTTTTGATCATCATACTGATACATGTCCGCGAGTGGCTGAAGACTTTGAGGAAGTGAAAACTCTGGACTTTAGTGGTGGGAACTGTCAATTTGCTAGGGGGGAAACAAGGGTTCTTAGGGAACCAAGGCGGAGATAGGCAAGACCCCTACACAAATTCCTTCAATCCTCGATACCGCGATCACCCTAACTTTCGGTGTCGCAAGGACAACCAAGGATGCAATCGAGGTGGATACCCTCAACCCTCCCCGAGGAGAGAAGGGTCTTCCAACACCAATGCTGCTTTGTACAAGTCGAAGCGGGAGGAGATTCTTGTAGCAATTGCCCAATTGGTGAAGAAGAGTGATGTGTTCACGGAGCGAACAAGAAGAGAGATTGAGGAACTTGGCACTAGAGCCATTTCAAGTATTAAGGACATTGAAGTGCAAGTTGGTCAACTTTCCACTTTGGTGAGCCAGGTTGAGGCTAAAGAATCCTGCAAGTTGTTGTCCCAACCTGAGGTGAATCCACGCAATGTGAGTGCCTTGGAATTGAGAAGTGGGAAGGAGGTACGTAACGCCGAGAAGGAGGTTGTGCAAGAGGATGACAAATTGGTGGAAAGAAACAAGAACAACCTCAAAGAAGAAGATATTGTAGTTGAGGGGGATCCCTCGGAGGAGCTTCCCACCACCGAGGTAAGGGTGAACCCTCTGCCGCCATTTCCTAATGCTCTACGGGGAAAGCCAAAGGTGATAACTAACGAAGCGTAAATTCAAAAAGTCTTTGAGAAGGTTGAGGTTAGCTGATGTGCCCATTTTATATGGTTATATTAGGACTTTTAGGATTCACTTTTGTACACTTTTGTGCTCTAGATGTGGCATTTTTCCTTGAAATTCTCTAAGGAGAGTTAAAAGTGACTTTTACGATTTTATTACTTTTCTAGAGGATTTTGTGTGACAAGGCAATTTGTTTGAAGACTTTGAAGAATACCTTTGAAGATTTAAGGATTTGAAAACTTGTATTTGAGCTTTTGAAGACTTGAAAAATGAGAGTAATTATTGTGAAGATGAGTGCTTGCCACAAGAAGAAGAAAAGAAGACAAGGTTAAGTTCTGGTGCCCGCCGCAAGTCGCGACGCATGGGTGGCCAGAACATTACCTTATCATTTTTGTACTATAAATTGCATTATTTTTCCTCTCATTTAGACCTTCTCCTTCCTGAGATTTTCTGGGTTCAAACCCTAGTTTTCCTTTCTTTATTTTCTTAGTTTTTGTAGGTTAATCATGTCTTTTCATTTTCTAGGTTAGTTTAATCTTGAGAGCAATTGATTGAAGCTTCCATATCTATGTAGTAGGAACCTCTATTTCACTCTATCTTGAAGCATTTGTTATTTAGCATTCATGGGTTTTGATGTGATTTTTTACTTCATTTATATCATGGGTTGTGTAAGAATAGGAAGTGTTTGTATGATTGAAGTGTTAGGGTGTTAGGAAAGTTGAAAATTTCTTAATTCATTTGGCCTGAAAATCAAAGAACATGTTCTTAGAACTTCTAGTGTATAATGTGTTGTAATTCTTGCTAGATAAGTATGTTAATGTAGATTGTTCTCATATTTATCCTATAGATGCAATGAAAGGTTGAATCATGAAGGTGGTTTGTTCTAGGTTTAGCCTAATGAATGCTATGTGTTGTTAAATGGCTATGTCTTTGGTAGAAGGCTAGTTGTTATCAAATCTACGGTGCTTCATGTATAATGTCGTTGATGAAATACATTTATATTGTTTTTTGCCTAAAGTGATTATCAATGAGGTTTGCAAATGGTCGTTGTTTGTCTTTGCAAATTACTATTAAGAAGGAATGAATGTTGATCTTCGAATGGGAAGTTTTAGCATTCCTCATAGGTAACAAATGTGATAGAATGAGTGAATGGTTCAATTATCTACATTAGGTTTGGGAGGGGATACTAATTTCCCCCAAGGCTTTGTCTTTTGTAGTTTTTATCCTTTTTCTTAGTTTGCTTGTGATAAGGTAGTTACTTAACTTTGCTAGTTGTTTTGTCATTTACTTTCATAACTTAGTAAAACCAACCAACCGACCCCTCCCATTTACTTGCTAATATATATATATATATACTTCTAGTATAATATCAACCATTTATGTTTAAATGCTTAAGAAAATCCCTCTTCTTTGTGGACGACCCCGACTTGCCATTATCTACTTAGTTGTAGATATGAAGCATTTAGGGCTTATAAATTTAACTTTTAGAAGTACGGCGATGACCTCCCAAATTTTGGCACCGCTGCCGGGTAAGAGGTGTTTATCTTTTGTAGTTTTTACCCCTTTTTCTTAGTTTGTTTGATGATTAGCATAGTTACTTGACTTTGCTAGTTATCTTGTCTTTTAATTTCATAACTTAGGAAAACCAACCAACCAACCACCCACCCCCCACATTTACTTGCTTTCATATATCTATATATATCTACTTCTATCATAATATCAACCTTTTATGTTTAAACGCTTAAGAAAATTCCTCTTCTTCGTGGATGACCCTGATTTTCCACTATCTACTTAGTTGTAGTTAGTAAGCATTTATGGCTTATAAATTTAACTTGGAGAGGTACGGTGATGACCTCCCATTAGCATTCATACTCTTGATGTGATTGAAAAGTTCCCTCATATGCTATTTTTTTGGAAAATGCTTGCACTAATAGAAGGACCAAACTAACTAAGAAAGTAGGTCGATTGAAAATAAGGGGAGCAGCCACTTTAGCTCATAAGATAATACCTAAGAAGTGTGATGATCCTGGAATATTTTCAATCCCTTCTCCTTAGGTGGTAAATTAGTGAATATTGCTATGATTGAATTGGGTGCCTCTATCAATGTTATCCCGTTTAGCCTATATGAGAACCTTAACATAGGTGAGCTTAGGGACACTTGGGTTATTGTCCAACTAAACGATCATTCCTAAGCTAGCCCTAGAGGTATAGTTAAGGATGTTATGGTTTGGGTTAGGAAATCTAGTGTTACTGGCAGACTTCTATGTCCTTGACGTAGTGCACGATGGTGGCGCACCCCCAATTTTATTGGGGAGGCCATTCTTAAAAAACATCAAGGACCAATATAGATGTCCATTTGGGGACATTAACCCTAGATGATGACTTTTGATAAGGTTATCTTTGAAATTTACAAATCTAAGAATTATTCATATATTTCTTCTCTTATGTGGAATGGCATATCTTTGTATGATAAGCTTATTCAATGTGATAACCCTTACATGATTATGATGATGAGTTCCTCTATGATATTGATTAGAGTGATGAGAGAAATCAGGTTTTGAGCTTTGATTGTGATGATAATGTTGATGATACTTATGTTATTCATGAGTTTAGTGATGATCTTTATGTTGTGGATTGTATGGTCACTAACTTGCAGCAGTTAGTGGAGAGTGGCAAGGACTTAAAACCTTCGCAACAACCTCCTAAATCCAAGGAATTGGCTAAGGGATCAAAACTGGCTAAGGTAAATGATTTTGATTGTGATTAGGTGTTGCCTACTATTGAGACATTGTATGTTCTACCTTCCTTGAATGAAACTTATGATTATGCATATTTGGATAAGCATGTTTTTCCTTGTGTGATTAAACACTATTTTCTTCTAATTGCGAGTACTAACTTGCAGCGGAGAAGGAATGGAGTTAAGGAATTCAAACTTCTTAAACCCCTTCCTACTCCCAAAATCAACAAGAATGTATCTACCATTGTGAAGAATAAATGTGTTCGGTAAGTGTCTCCTAAAGTGAAGGGTAAGCCTAAGGTAATGTGGAGACCCGTCTATATTGACGTGGTCAAAGGGGGTGTCAAGGATGGGGATTCCGGTGATCCACCATCCCATTTTTATTAGCTTTTTAAATGTATAAAAAATGAGTCGAGAGGACGACAATAAAGAAACGGTGCTTTTATTTTGTGTTAGTAGGTTTTGCAAATATTTGTGATTTTTGGAAAATGTTTGATTTTTGGTGGTGTTTTTAGGGATTTTTAGTCATGAGAATTTTGGTTCGAATAGTACTATACTCGGTTTTTGTGTTTTTGAGTGCAGGAATTTTGTGACAAAAATTGGAGGAGATGGAGTTGGCACGGGTCATGTCATCCTCGTGCTATATGAACAACACGAGGCATTCAAACGGCATGAGTCGTGCCGTATGAGTGCCACCCAGGTCAACCAATCAAATGGTATGGGCCAATTCTATATAAAAGCCTTGTTTTCATTCCTTTTCTTCACCATAAACCCAACAACCCAAAAAACGTTACCCTTATTCTCTCCTAGCCTAAATTCTTCCTGGGTTCCTCAAGTCTCAACCAAATCACCTCAAAATTATCCCAGATTCTTCCCCTATCAATTCCTCACAAATTCCATTGCCAATTGCTTCCAGAAAATCAAAATATCTCCCCAGATTTGGAAAATGGACAATTCGGCCCCTTCTTCAAGTTTTCTTCCAAATTTGAAGATTTTCTCCATTCCAAGTGTAAGATATCGTTGGAATCTACTCTAGGAGGAGTCCCGCACACTCCACGAGCACCAGTTCATTTGATTTTGTCACTGATCCTCACCTAGGCACCACGGCCGAACCCCTTTGAAATATTTTGGAAATTCAAATTTTTGGAATTTTTTGATATTGCATGTTTAGGAATTGTTAAGGGGGCTTGAGTGTTATTACATCTTTACGTGGGAAAGTTTGGGTGTGGTGAGTTGTTGAGGTTCTTGTTAGGCTGTTGGTCATTGTCTATTCGTACTTATTAATACTATCATTATGCCTCTGGGACAGAGAGTTGGCCCTAGTGAGCCATTTATGGAGTTGTACATGCTTCATGTGGAGCGATAGGAGCAATGGGAACATCTTGTGGGACACCTCATCCTAGAAACTAAGTTTGTAGACAAAAGAACCCTCAAGGACCTTAAACTATACAAACCAGTCAAAAAGCTCCTAAAGAGGATTGGGTCGAAGGGTTTCATGAAAAATTTGGCCCCCACTTACACTATGTACACCCTAGAGTTCCTAGCAACTGCCAAGCCAGGGGTTAATAGGCATCGTGGGAAGGTAGCCAAGTTCTATCTGGGGGACGACGCCTGATCTATAACTTTAAAGGAGATAGCTTAATGCTTTGAGTGGACATATTTTACTGAAGTGGATGTTTATGTTGAGAATCATTCAGGGTTTGAGGTTTGTACATTCTGGTTCCCCATCTCCCGATTACAACGGATGAAAGCGAAACAAGAACAGTGAAATAGTGTACCCGACATTAAGCTATATTGCAAGGATGTTGAGTATAGTGGTGTTTTGCCATGGTGTTACGGGTGGGGCTTATCACCCAACCTCAACGCAACCCCATGCTTGCATGCACATCAAAACGGTATTGTGCTCCTGTGCCGCTCAACACGTAACTGCAAATTGGTCTTCCTCGATTGTGCCACACACATCTCTGGGTAATCCAGTACCGACCGCCTAACCGCTCACAGCCTATGATGTCCCATCTGCGCTCGTGATGCACTGTGCACAACGCCCGAGCTGTCTGTGCCTAACGCCTGTGAGCACAGTGCCCGGTCGCCCTCCAGACCAGCACCCTAAGTGTTGAGTCATAGCCCGAGAAGACATGTCTCAAGCTCTTTGTCTCAGAATTCATCTCTTTTTGCTTGTAATAGCTTAGATAAGAGTGTAGCTTAGTTTCTTTACTAAGGTCCAGGCCTACGTGCCATTTTCCCCTTTGATCTTCTTTTGCCTATGTACCCGACACTCGTGATAATGTTTATACAACACATATGTGGAGTACTGAGCTACCCACATCCAGTTACCATTTTGCAATATTGAAAATGAGAGTTCGCTCCCTAGTTGTCGGCTTTGCATTGCATTGTTGGCTTGTGTGTGTGAAGCCATGCTCCTAATCTAAACTCATGTGTGTATTTCCACTGCATACTCGGCCACGTCTCTCTAAAGGCTTGGTGTACTGCGAGCAACCAAACTGAGTGTGGCGCACGTGGGGAATTAGAAAGTAGTCGTGACACTCTAGCATAGCTAGGCCACATGGTTAGCTCCCTCAGAGAGTGATCTATAACAGTTGGTTTCAGAGCTCAAGCAATCCTTGAGTGCATAGTAAGAGGACGTCAATGTGTAGAAGAAGACGGATCAGTTGGAAAACATTGAGAGGGTTCTCTTTAGTGAGGCACAAGGGTCCGGGATCCTAGCTGACCGAGTGGATCAGATGAAACAGGATCTTTCCATTATCAGTAGAGACATCGAAGTGGCCAACGCAAAGGTTGCACGTTAGGATGAGGAGATTGCTGAGCTGAGGGAAGCTTTGGCATCTCGCGAGTCGGATGTTGCTGGGTCGAGAGGCATCATCGAGAAGCTTTGCGGAGATGTGTGTGTGATCATGCAAGTTGTGGCCAACTTGTCCCAAGGTGGAGACGGTGGCCGTGGTGTCCGTGCTGTGAATAAATGGAAAGTCCCTGAACCTAAGAAATACGGTGGGGTAAGTGAAGCAAGAGAGCTTGATAACTTCTTGTACAAGTTAGATCAATACTTTAAGGAGACTAAAACAGATTCGGAAGCTGAGAAAGTCACTATTTCCATGATGTACCTGGAGGGTGCTGCTATAGTGTGGTAGCGATCACAAGATGCGGAGATAAAGGTAGAACGCCTGGCCATCGACACATAGGATGAATTGAATCAAGTTGAGGAAAAAATTCATGCCCACTAACGTGAAGGAACATGCATTATTGAGACTAAGAACCTTGGTGCAGACCAGCAGTATTATGGGGTACATGTCGACTTTCCAGGCTTGTATGATCGACTAGCCTGACCATCCGGAGGAATAAAAACTCCATGACTTCAACCAGGGATTGAAGCTATGGCCTAGAATTGAGCTGAGGAGAGCTCGTTGCACTGACTATAACTCAGCGGTGGCATTCATCAAAAGTCTGGAAGACTGTAATGGCGGAGGATCCCAAAGGGTAGATAGGGAGGTGAACAGTTCTACTATTTCCAAGGTGGGTAATGGTGCGGGTGCAAGTTCTCCCAAGGTGGGGGGTAACTTTAAACCCAGTCTGAGCAGCGGAGGTAGCTACAAGCCCAATTCGGGTGTCAGAAGGTATGGGGGAAGCCCCAGTGCAAGTGCGGCCAATTAAGTTAGGTCCAAACCAAGGTGGGATGGGCAAACCAAGAAGGTACGATTTGTGTGTGGAACGTGCAAAGGGAGTCATTCCCTTGTTGATTTTCCAACAGAGCGGAGGATCACTACTATATTGCTTGAGGACTCTAACAAATCAGGAAGGCACTAAGCAAGGTAGTTTAGGAGCAGTCGGCTGAGGATTCTAGGCCCGAAGAGGAAGAACCTTGCTCTATGTGGGCATTGAATCTGCAGTGTAGTTTCATGGTGGGATCAAGAAAACCAGAGTGGTTGAATCTGTTACGGAGCTAGAGATTGACCGGGTGGTTGATGCAGTGCGATCAAAAAGAGCCACGAATTAGTCAAGCAAAGTGGGGAAGGCCACACCGAAGCTTGTTGAACCTGAGATTGTCCATGTGAAACCAGTTCAATAGAAAAATGGAACATTGATGCATATAGACTTCCGTGTGAATGGAAAACCCATCCGAGCGATGGTCGATACTGAAGCTAGCCATGTGTATGTCTCCAAAAAAAGAGGAATCAAGATTGGAGCTCACGTTGGAGAAAATCGTGGGGAGAATGAAGGTTTTTAATAGTATAGCTCAACCAGTACTAGGTGTTCCGAGGCAATGCTTGGTCCAGGTTAGCACCATGAAAACCACAGTGGATTTCAATGTCATTTAAATTGATTACTTCAGTTTAGTCCTCGGCGTGGATTTTTTTATAGATGCACGGATTTTCATATACCCATATGGCAACTACCTTTATGTCTTAGGCACAAATCTGTGCACAGTAAAAACAACTGCAAAGAGATCACCTGGGGATAAACTCTCGGCTTTGCAGCTTGTCATGTGCATAAGACAAGATGAGGACCGTGGTTCAGCAGATCCCAGTGGGGAGAACATAAATGAAGGATCAGAAGGGTCTACACCAGTAATGGGTTTACCCGATGGATTCGAGGAGCTTTTTGAAGCAAGTCTGAAGATTGAGGATATTTTGGGTCACTCCCCAGCTGTAAGGGATAAATATTTGTTGAACAAGGAAAATATGGAGCGTTTGTCGGTTGCCAAGAAGATCTGGATTCCAAAGATATATCTGTTGGCTGGCGCGCCCCATCAAACTTCTCATTTTGAGTCGTTCAAGCAAGCTAAACCTTGTAAACCTCGACAGGGAAAGACAAGTCATCATTCACATCAGCAGCCCCTTATTGTTCCACAAGGCAGGAGGAAGAAACGTGAACGGGTGATGATGTGTCCCAGATAGCATCCAGAGGCTGAAAATTCTTTAGTCATTGATCAAGGAGAGGGTGCTATAAAATCAAGCCAGCTCAAACCAAAACTGAAGTGAAGCTGAGGACCACGGCTAAATCAGAGTACACCAGCGCCAGCAATTGAATCAACCCCTTTCTTAAGACAGAAGTGTACGAGGGAACTGTGGGTAACAAAGCACCTTAGAGAATTTAATGGCTCCGGAATCGTTTGCCAAATTGAGTGGGGGAGAATTTTACAGGGTATGGCTTATCATCGAACCACAACACAATTCCATGCCAGCATGCTCGCCAAAATGGTGTTGCGGTCTCGTGCCGCTCAACGTGTGCCTACGAACCGGTCTCCCTCGACTGTGCCGCACACACCTCTAGGTCATCCAGTGCCGACCATCTAATCGCTCATGGCCCGTGATGTCAGGGAGGTTGTCGTCGTACCTCTCAAAGTTAATATTTATAAGCCCTAAATTCTTAAAACTACAAAAGACAAAGCCTTGGGGGCAATTGACATCCATTTCCAAACCAAATGTAAATCATTGAACCATTCACTCATTCTATCACATTTATTACCTATGGGGAATGTTATAACTTCTCATTTGAAGATCAACATTCATTCCTTCTTAGTAGTAATTTGCAAACACAAACAATGACCATTTGCAAACCTCGTTGACAATAACTCTAGGCAAACAACACCATAGAGTTATTTTGTCAACGACATTATACACGAAGGACCATAGATTTGATAACAATAAGCCTTCTACCAAAGACATAGCCATTTAACCAAACATAGCATTCATTAGGCTAAACCTAGAACAAACCACATTCAAGGTTCAACCTTTCATTGCATCTATAGGATAAATATGAGAACAATCCACATTAACAGAATTATCTAGCAAGAATCACAACACATTATGCACAAGAAGTTCTAAGTTCATTCTTAGATTTTCATGCAAATGAGCTAAGGAATTCAACAAAGATACCATAAAGATGTAAGAATCTTCATATGTCAATATATGTAAGATGGTGAAGGAATGAGTGGATGTGTGGTGGTTCTTGGGAGTATTTGGTGGAGAAGAAGGATTATGCAGTGTTTAAGCACAGTTGAAAAGCTGGTTTTTTCCATCGTGCCGGTACTGGTCGTGACTCGCACCTGCACTGGTCACGACTCACGATGGCACTGGTCGTGACTCATGACATCACTGGTCGTGACTCGCGATGGCACTACTCGCGACTCACGACAGCACTGCTCGTGACTCGCGACATCACTGGTCGCGACTCGCGACATCACTGGTCGTGACTCGCGACTCACAATATGAGCTCAATTCTTTTAGAAATTTTTTGATTCGGTCACGACTTGCGATGGCCATGTCGCGGCTTATGGAAATCTGGTGCTGGGAGTTCATTTTTGCTCCCCTGTTTGTCGCGACTTGCGACGACAGGGTTTCCCAGCACTTAGAAAGAATTTATTTTGTTTCTTACCAACTTTCCAAGCTTTTCTTCCCTTTCTCATTGATCTCATTCCTTCATCTTCTCCAATGCAATGCACTTCACTTTGCTACAAAATCACAAAAAACACATTGTACGGTTGAACAAGACAAAATAACAAAACCTAAACAACAAAAACCAAAATAAAGGATGAATTTATTTACATCGTCGGCACGACAAAGCTCTATATATTTAAGGTCGTCAGCACGACCCTAATGTTATCCATATGGTGAAGGCTTGAACCCCTTCACCATGAGTATCCAAAAGTAGAGAGGTGGGGGTACCAAACTTTCAAGAGGAAAGTCTTATTGAGTTGGAGATAGTTTAAAAGGAGTTGGGTGGTTAGGAGGCTTGGGAGAGTCTTTTGGTTCCTCTCTTGTCTCCCTTAAAACTTCCAAAAATGGTGGAGTTGGTTCACTAGGTGGGAGAAGGGGTGATGATACTAATGAATGTAGCACAATCACCTCTTCCTCCATTTTTTCATCCTCAACAACAAACTCCCCATCCCCTTCAAACTCAAAATCATTTCCCATGGTGTGATCTCACCCACCGAATCCTCGAGTTCGACTTGGGATGGTGTATTTTTGGAATCACGAGCTTCTATTTGGGCCAACGCTTCTAATATACTTCTTGCATGCCCCTCAATAGCCTCAACACTAGAGGAGAGCCGAGTATCCGGCTCCTCACTAGTAAATTTGTTTAAGTTTGCTATTGTATTCATGAGTTCCTCATGTGTCATACTTGTACTTCCATGTTGGGCTTGGTTTTGGGGTATGGTATAAGGTAGTGATGGCCAACTATTTTGCTCGTATTGTTGGTTTTTCGGCTCATTCTCATACCACCAATCTGGATTACCACTCCATTCCAGATTGTAAGTATTGTGGTATGGATGCCATTCCTGAGCTTCTTGCCCTTTAAAACCAACATCTCCTACCTCTTGGTAGCACTCTTCATAATACCCTTGGTTTTGGAAACCAAGGGTTCTTTTCCCCTCATAGTGCTCTTCCCATAACAAATACAAGACTCGATAGGATGGTCAGAATGACACATCTTACAAAACCTTGCTTGTTGAGCCTGTCTTCTTATCATGGGTTCCCTCAAGGTGAGATGCTCCATTTTTTTAATATTTTTTTCAAAAGTCCGAAATCATATTGAAAGTATTCTCAATAAAAATTCACCAAGAACTCAAGCAATACCTACTCCAAACAAAAATAGCCACCAAGGAGTGGAAAATAAAAACAACTAGCTAATATGCAACCAAATACACCTAAACACTTAAAAATAAATGCATCTTCCCCGGCAACGGCACCAAAATTTGGGAGGTCATTGTCGTACCTCTCAAAATTAATATTTATAATCCATAAATGCTTACTAACTACAACTAAGTAGATAGTGGCAAATTGGGGTCATCCATGAAGAAGAGGGATTTCCTTAAGCGTTTGAACATAAAAGGTTGATAATATGCTAGAAGTAGATATATATATATACAGATATAAAAGCAAGTAAAGGGGGGGTTTGGTTGGTTGGTTTTCCTAAGTTATGAAATTAAAAGAAAATATAATTAGCAAAGTCAAGTAACTATGCTAATCATCAAACAAACTAAGAAAAAGGGGTTTAAAACTACAAAAGACAAAACCTTGGGGGCAATTGACATCCACTTCAAAACCAAATGTAAATCATTGAACCATTCACTCATTCTATCACATTTATTTCCTATAGGGAATGTTATCACTTCTCATTTGAAGATCAACATTCATTTTTCTTAGTGGTAATTTGCAAAGACAAACAATGACCATTTGCAAACCTCGTTGACAATCACTTTAGGCAAACAACACCATAGAGGTATTTCATCAATGACATTATACACGAAGGACCATAGATTTGATAACAATAAGCCTTCTACCAAAGACATAGCCATTTAACCAAACATAGCATTCATTAGGCTAAACCTAGAACAAACCACATTCAAAGTTCAACCTTTCATTGCATCTATAGGATAAATATGAGAACAATCCAAATTAACAGACTTATCTAGCAAGAATCACAACACATTTTTGCACAAGAGGTTAGATCCAAAGATAGGCCGCATTGGAGTTCAAGGCGGCCATTGAAGAAATGGAGAATCGTGGTCCAAGAGGGTTGTGTTGATGTCTGGCAATGATCCAAGAAGAATCATCCTTTAAGATTGGTTTCATTGGATTCGTCTCCTCGTAAACCATAAAATCGACTACAAGAACTCTCAAAATGAGCTCACGGTTCACCCATAGCAAAGGAAAGAAGTTCAGCCGACCGAAGTACAAATGGATCAGCGCGGACCACTCATGGTTGGCACCAACGGCCTGCACCAAACGATGTGGTCTATGCCAAATGACTTTAACACAAACCGTACCAAGGCCCGGTGTGGGCCACGCCATACTCGATGGGCCGTGTACATATGTTCCAAGTTTCACTCAAAAATGGCTAAGCTAGGGTATGAACCGTCCCATTTTTTATGACCCACACCATTCCAAGTCCAAAATGTCAAGACCAGCTGGTGGGATGTGAAGAGTTAAGAAGTCTGTGCCAAAATACTAAGAAAAATAAGGTTTCTAATAACGGTCTATGCAAAACGTCACATCTCGCTAATCAGAAGTGCAAAAATGAAGACTTTGATGTCAGCCTACGCCAAATGATGTCAACCACACGAACATGACCCACAAAGGATGACACGGCTCAAGCCAAGGAGTATGCATGAACCACACCAGAGCAGCTTGTCTGTGCCAATGGAGCAAGCACAGACTGTGCTAGATCTGGCAGTCCATGCCAACATGGACTTGGTACACAGCACGGACCACGCCATCCTCGATAGTTCACACCAGGCGGTGGCTAAACTAGGGTTTACACGTAATGATGAGATAGAGTATCCGGCCGTGGATCAGACCCTCTTAGTAAAGGCATGTTTTTGGTCTATTTTGGGCTTATTATTAAGCCTAATCCCCTACTACTATATATATAAGCCTTAGTCTACTAAGGTTAGAGAGTTGGTGCATTTTTTCACTTTACTCTTGTAATTAAGTGAGAATTTTAGAGAGAGAAACATTCTCTCTTCTTTCTTTCTTTCCTTTTTATTTTCTTTCATCCTATGATGTGCAATTCAAATTTTTATTTGAATTCCATGTCTAGGGAATAGTTTTCATAGCTTGGGAATAATTGTATTCATGTGTTGATTTATGTTTTATTGAGATTCTTAGTTCATCCTAATTGTTGTGCTTGTGATATTATTGTGCTTGTGATATTATTGTGACTTGTTCTTGAATGTTAGAATTTCATGAATAGTAAACTCCATATAAGCACACACTCCAGTCTATATTCATATTGGTGCAAATATTAATGCCCCCCTGGGGAGAGAAACCTTAGATGTGTTAATGGGTAGTAAGGTATGGGTCCGCGTGGGTGTGTGCATGGAGGATAACGAGTTTTACTCTTTTATGTGCCATCACACCAATCTTAGCTAATTACGTAAAGTAATCTGATGGGTTATAGGTAGAGATAGCAAAAAGTAGCAAGTTAGGGTTGTAAGAGGTTATGGCTAGTGTCACAGATAAGGTTCCAACTTCTCTTTGCCTCATTTATAGGCCTAGGAAGAAGGGCATTTGTGGTGGAATCCCAGGACGTAATCACATGGGGGAGAAACATACCTAAAACAATGGTTGAATCTTTTTGTACTCCCTTAATTACGAAGGCGGTGTTGTTAGAGGGTTGCAAGTGCACCAACGTGATAGGTATGGGGCAATGTATGCCATCGACCACACCACATGTTATGAGCACTATATTAGGCTTGTCTAAATCTCACTTATGAATGAATTGAGGATTCAAGCATTAAATCAACCATGTTACGCAATTATTCCCCAAGTGTTTAGCTATATAGATTACTTAATTTTTACTTTCATGTTTTGTAGTTGTTAATTGAAAAACCAACCCCCCCAAATTTTTTTTACTATACTAGCTATTCCTAGCAACTCGTACGGATTGACAACCCAGACGAGGTTGTGTTTGATTGATTTTTAGGCCCTACCTAGGGCTTACCGCTAACTACCATATAGGTAGCATAGTAGTGACTTGGGTGCAGAATGTAAATTTTATCTTTAACCTACCAGCCTTCGCTCGGGTTAATTTAGCTAAAAAATTTTAAGGAATCTGATTGGAGGCGGGTCAAATTTTGGTGCCATTGGTGGGGATGCTAATCATCTTAACTATCAATTAGCATAACTTGTTAGTAGAGTAGTTAGTATTTGCTTTATTTTTGTTTTCACCTGTTTATGCATGTGTTGAGCTTTTGTGATAGTTATCTTGTCACCTTTTGATCTATTTCCTGGTGTTGTCTTTGGAAGGGTACTATTAGCCCCTAGTTTATGGTACACACTCGTACCACAAACTTAGGTGCTTTGATTTACCTGACTGATAACTTGGATAGTTGGAAGTGAAGGAAGCAGAGAGCTAGAGTAGAAGTTCAACATAGGCCAGTAGTGTTGGTAGAATAACCGCAAAGAATGGTGGGGGACAACAGAACCTTCGAGTAGCTTATGGCCCCTAATCCGGAGAGTCAGCCGATATGCATCACATTCCCACATTACCTCTTAATGTGATCTGTGAGCTAAATAATTGAGTGATCCATTATCTTCCCATCATCCATGGTATGGCGAGGGAAGACCCGAAAAAGTATATGTCGGAGTTCCACTTGGTGTGTACAAATATGGAGCCTCCGGGTGTTTCTGAAGACGACTACAATCTGAGAGCCTTCCTATTTTCTCTTCAAGATTGAGCTAAGGATTAGCTCTACTACTTGCCCCCAGGATGCATAAACTCATGGATGGACATGAAGTGGAGGTTCTTAGAGAAGTATTTTCCAGCATCCAAATCCACCAGGCTGAAGAAGCAACTGTCAAACATTACCCAAAGGGCTACCGAGTCCTTATATGATTATTGGGAGCGCTTTAAGAGATTTCTAGTGAGTTTCCCTTACCATCCTTTTAAAGAGGGATATTTATTTTACTATTTCTTTGAGGGTTTATGAAATGAAGACATGCAAATGGTGAATGCTGCATGTGACAGGCGCGGGCGGTCGTCGCGCCCGCGCGCCAAAAGATAATTTATAAGCCCTTTTTGCTTACTTTCTACAACTAGGTAGATAGTGGCAAATCGGGGTCGTCCAATGAGAAGAGGGATCTTCCTAAGCGTCTAAGCACGCAAATGGTTGATACTAGGCTAGGAGTAACTATATTTACACACACATAAAAGCAAGTAAAAAGGGGGGGTTGGTTGGTTGGTTTCCTAAGTTAACAAAGATAAAAAGACAAGATAACTAGCAACGTCAAGTGACTATGCTAATCATCAAATGAAACTAAAGAAAAAGGGGTTTTAAACTACAAAGATAAAATGCCTTGGGGGCAACGGATATCCACTTCCACATCTAATGTAGTTCATCGAATCATTCACACATTCCATCATTTAGCATTCATGACCCAACGCTCACACACCCCATCTAGCAAGTACCACAACACACACACCACAAGGAGTTCTAAGTTCATGCTCATAGATCTTCATGCAAAGGCGCTACGGAATTCGTCACGTTCCTACACCTAAGCAATTCAACCACACAAGCACTACCTATGCTCAAACAACTCATGGCACACATGCAGTGAAACACACCGTCAAGAATACATAAACGCCGAATAACAAATGCTTCAAGAATGAATTTAAATCATCTATTCAATACTTCAACTACTTGTCGTGGAGACTAAACTCCTGCCCTTCTTAGTTCGTAGTTTGCGAGAGTGAGTTCGACATCTCTCGTCAAACCTCACCAATGACTCCCGAGTCGCGACCACGACTCAAGGTGTCATTGGTGGCACTTAAGCACGAAGTACCAACAAGCTTGGCAATGCCTATGACCACTACACCGTGACTAAGCATTAAACCAATTCATGCAATTACACGAGATTGGATGAACGTGCAACGCACATTCATCCACGAGCATATGACTCTCTCGTTTGCTACACAAACGAACATGACGAAGAGTTCGACATCAATCACATTCGTCTAGCACATTGTCAACACACTAACACAATCAAAAGCTCTAATTCACACTCATGCATTCCTAACAAGAACAGGGGGGAAATTAACCCAAATCCCCCAAACCCTAGCTAGCAATTCATACAAGCATTCATATCATCAAGCTCTCAACAACATCAATGCAATTAACAATTAACATTAAAAGCACAATAAAAGCACAATAGCAAAAACATCAAATAGATAGATATAAATGAATTCTTGCAACATAGATAATGGAAGCTTCAATCCTTTGCTCCCAAGAACAAAAACTACTCTAGAATAACAAGAGACATAATTAAACTACAAAAACTAAGAAAAGAAAGAGAAGAAAACCAAGGGTTTTCAAGCCCTAAAATGCAAGAAGAAGAGGGAAAAAAACTGTGGAGAAGAGGGAGTGAAGGGGTATTTATAGGGGGAAGAAAAAGGGGAGAAAATGCTGCTACAGGGCTGATTTTAAGCTGTCGTCGCGAGTCGCGATGAGCTTGGTCGCGACTCGCGACCAAATCAGTAACTCAGCCTTGCTGTTTTGTTTTGCTTCCTCCGGGTGAACCGTTGATCCGTTTCGGCAGTTCTTGTAGTCGATTTTATAGTGCTCGAGAAGAGGAATCCAATGGTGCCACTCTTGAAGGCTGATTCTTCTCGGAAAATTCTGAGAACCCCGGACCATCTTTCACCCGTTGCTTTGCTCTCCTTTCTTCATCTCTTCACTTCTTCAAATCTTCACAAAGCTCAAATGTAAAGGTCTTCAAATCTTCAAATCTTCAAAGATAAATCTTCAAAGTCTTCAAATCTTCAAAGTCTTCAAACAAATCACCTTGTCACACAAAATCATCTAAAAAGTGATAAAAACGTCAAAGCCGCCTTTATCCCTCCTTAGATGATTTCAAGGCAAAATGCCACATGTAGAGCACAAAATTGCACAAAAACTAATCCTAAAAAGCCTAAAATAACCATCTAAAATGGACACATCAAACCTCCCCACACTTAAACCTTACTCGCCCTCGAGTAAGAAAAGATTTAAGCATACGGAGGAAATGGCATATCCACATCCTAAAACCCCTAAAATAACCACACAAAATGGACATATCAAACCTCCCCACACGTAAACCTTACTCGCCCTCGAGTAAGAAAAGATTCAAGCATACGGAGTAAATGATATATCCCAAAACCTAAACTAATCCCCCAATCAAAGCCTCAGAAAAACTCTCAATCTCAAAAATCTCAAAATAAAAGCTCACATGAGAATTTTGCACACACACATCCCCAATCCTAAATCTAACCAAACCTACCACTTATCAATTCACTACCCATAAAAATATTTCAAAGCCCCGAATTGATATTCCCAAAGTCCAATGACACAAAATGAAGCTAAAACCATAGAGGAAGTTTTAAACACATGCTTCACTTAATGCCAATATATCAACCAAAAACGAAGTATAAAGAGATCAAGAATTTCATAACCATACTTCGTTTCCTAACCCACTAAGCTACCCAATCCCAAGAGGTCTATAGATGTTGAGCTACCCGATCCATCCGTGTGACAACCGCAACCTTATGACTCCAACGCCGGCAAATGAGTGAAATCATAGCATTTTTCAATTTCTCTCACTTTCTCTCATTTTGCCTAGGAGCTCTTTCGAGTTTTCATCCTAGCCACACATCATGTTTCTTTAGCTCACATCTCACCTTTTTCCACACATTTTAGCCTCTCATTTTTGCCTAGGCCACCCTTTAAGGGTTTTTGACCTATCCGGGCCCCCAATGTTGCCTAAGTTGCCCTCTCGGGTTTTCAACTTAGCGGGTTTTCTTTTTCTTTTCTTTTTTTTTCTCTTTTTTTTTTCTTTTTCTAATTTTTTTTTCTTTTTCTCATGTTTTTCCAATGAAAAGTAGCAAAAAGCATTCCAAAACAATCTAGCAAGCATTGAATCCTCTAACCCCTCCCCACACTTAAAACAGTACATTGCCCTCAATGTAAACACGTAAGGCAAGAACAATAAAAATCAAGGTAAGGGAGTTAGAGTGACACCCGTATCTCCACAAATTTGCCGGTGATATGGCGATATCCAAGTACTTGGATGGTCCCGAGATAGGTTTCGGAACCGGAAGGGTGAGCAAAGATGCCGTAGAAGAACTCACCCCTCGAGAAAAGCATTGTCTCCATGGCGCCGTTTGATCAAGACTACACCACGAAGAACACATTAAACTCACAAGTACATAAGGATAAGTAATACTAGGTTTAGCATCAAGAGTTAAAAGCCATAGTATTTTCAAAGAACAACCAATGAACCCTCAATCACCACTATAAGATTATGCATGAAAAATATCCAACATATATTGACATGTATACAAGCATCATTATAGGATAAGAACTTATGGTCACAATGATGTAGTCGGCATACTACAATCAACAAATGTACTATAAAGATGCAAGAATGTTCATATGCCAATATATGTAGGATGGTGGAAGAAATGAGAGGTATGT
Source organism: Rubia yunnanensis (assembly GCA_037428765.1). Lineage (NCBI taxonomy): Eukaryota > Viridiplantae > Streptophyta > Magnoliopsida > Gentianales > Rubiaceae > Rubia > Rubia yunnanensis. The sequence continues at coordinate 45,759,687 of CM075064.1, forward strand.
GATGTTCTTGGGAGTGTTGGGTGGAGAAGAAGGAAGGATTATGCAATGTTTAAAATCATTTGGAAACTTGGAAGCTTGGAAACTTGAAATCCGGGCTCAAAAAAAAAATTTCAAAAGTTACTGAGTACGTCGCGACTCGCGACGAGGTTCGTCGCGACTCGCGACGAGCCTCGCGACGTCATCGCGAATCGCGGAAAGTAGAGTCCGGGAGCTCAAAATTTTCTGAGCTCGTCGCGACTCGCGACGAAGGGTTTCGCGACTCGCGACGAGCCTCGCGAAGTCATCGCGACTCGCGGAAAGTTGGCGCTGGGAGTGGATTTTGCTCCCCTGTTCGTCGCGACTCGCGACGAAGCCCATCGCGACTCGCGACGGCAGGGTATCCCAGGCTTAAAATTTTTTCTTTTGCTTACCAACTGTCCAAGCTTTCTTCCCTCATTCATTGATCTCGTTCCTTCATCTCCTTCATTGCAATGCACTTTACGTTGCTACAAAATCATAGAAAAACATGCCATAAAAAGAACAAAACAAAACAACAACAAAAACAAACTAAGAAACACAAACTAAGAAACAAAAACTAAAAGAAATGCCGAATTTATTTAACGTCGTTGGCACGACGAAGCTCCGTATTTTTAAGGTCGTTGGCACGACCCTAACGTTATCCGTATGGTGAAGGCGTGAAGCTCTTCACCATGAGCATCCAAAATAAGAGAGGTGGGGGCACAAAACTTTCAAGAGGAAAGTCTTGTGGAGGTGGAGATGGTTCAAAGGGAATGAAGTGGTTAGGGAGCTTAGGATAGTCTTTTGGCTCCTCTCTCGTTTCCCTCAAAACTTCCGAAAATATTAGAGTTGGTTCACTAGGTGGGAGAAGGGGTGACAATGCTAACGGATGATGTAGCACTATCACCTCTTCCTCCATTTTTCTATCCTCTACAACCAACTCCTCATCCCTTTCAAATTCAAAATCATTTTTATTGGTGACCTCACTCACCGAGTCATCGAGTTCAAGTTGGGATGGTGTGTTTTCGGAATCACGAGCTTCCATGCGGGCCAATACCTCTAATATGTTCCTCACATGCCCCTCAATGGCCTCAACACTAGAGGAGAGCTGGGTATCCGGCTCTTCACTAGTAAAGGAGTTCAAGTTTGCTATGGTATTTAAGACATCCTCACGTGTCAAACTTGAACTTCCTTGTTGGGCTTGGTTTTGGGGTATGGTATAGGGTGGTGATGGCCAACTAGGTTGCTCGTAATATTGGTTTTCTGGCTCATTCTCATACCACAAATCCGGACTACCACTCCATTCCAGATTGTAAGAGTTGTGGTATGGATAGCATTCATGAGCTTCTTGCCCTTGAAAACCAATATCTCCTACCTCTTGATAGCACTCTTCATAGTACCCATGGTTTTGGAAACCAAGGGTTCTTTCTCGGTCATCGTGCTGTTCCCACAACAAAGAGCAAGATTCGGTAGGATGGTCGGAATGACACATCCTACAAAACCTTGCTTGTTGAGCTTCTTTTCTCATCATGAGTTCCCTCAAGGTGATACGCTCCATTAAAATTTTTTTTTTTCAAAAGTTCGGAATCATAGTGCAAGGATTCTCGATAAAATAAATCACCAAGAACTCAAGCAATACCTACACCGAACAAAAACAACCACCAAGTAGTGGAAAATAAAAACAACTAGCTAATACACAACCAAATACACCTAAATACTTAAGAATAAATGCCTCTTCCCCGGCAACGGCGCCATTTTGACAGGCGCGGGCGGTCGTCGCGCCCGCGCGCCAAAAGATAATTTATAAGCCCTTTTTGCTTACTTTCTACAACTAGGTAGATAGTGGCAAATCGGGGTCGTCCAATGAGAAGAGGGATCTTCCTAAGCGTCTAAGCACGCAAATGGTTGATACTAGGCTAGGAGTAACTATATTTACACACACATAAAAGCAAGTAAAAAGGGGGGGTTGGTTGGTTGGTTTCCTAAGTTAACAAAGATAAAAAGACAAGATAACTAGCAACGTCAAGTGACTATGCTAATCATCAAATGAAACTAAAGAAAAAGGGGTTTTAAACTACAAAGATAAAATGCCTTGGGGGCAACGGATATCCACTTCCACATCTAATGTAGTTCATCGAATCATTCACACATTCCATCATTTAGCATTCATGACCCAACGCTCACACACCCCATCTAGCAAGTACCACAACACACACACCACAAGGAGTTCTAAGTTCATGCTCATAGATCTTCATGCAAAGGCGCTACGGAATTCGTCACGTTCCTACACCTAAGCAATTCAACCACACAAGCACTACCTATGCTCAAACAACTCATGGCACACATGCAGTGAAACACACCGTCAAGAATACATAAACGCCGAATAACAAATGCTTCAAGAATGAATTTAAATCATCTATTCAATACTTCAACTACTTGTCGTGGAGACTAAACTCCTGCCCTTCTTAGTTCGTAGTTTGCGAGAGTGAGTTCGACATCTCTCGTCAAACCTCACCAATGACTCCCGAGTCGCGACCACGACTCAAGGTGTCATTGGTGGCACTTAAGCACGAAGGACCAACAAGCTTGGCAATGCCTATGACCACTACACCGTGACTAAGCATTAAACCAATTCATGCAATTACACGAGATTGGATGAACGTGCAACGCACATTCATCCACGAACATATGACTCTCTCGTTTGCTACACAAACGAACATGACGAAGAGTTCGACATCAATCACATTCGTCTAGCACATTGTTAACACACTAACACAATCAAAAGCTCTAATTCACACTCATGCATTCCTAACAAGAACAGGGGGGAAATTAACCCAAATCCCCCAAACCCTAGCTAGCAATTCATACAAGCATTCATATCATCAAGCTCTCAACAACATCAATGCAATTAACAATTAACATTCAAAGCACAATAAAAGCACAATAGCAAAAACATCAAATAGATAGATATAAATGAATTCTTGCTACATAGATAATGGAAGCTTCAATCCTTTGCTCCCAAGAACAAAAACTACTCTAGAATAACAAGAGACATAATTAAACTACAAAAACTAAGAAAAGAAAGAGAAGAAAACCAAGGGTTTTCAAGCCCTAAAATGCAAGAAGAAGAGGGAAAAAAAACTGTGGAGAAGAGGGAGTGAAGGGGTATTTATAGGGGGAAGAAAAAGGGGAGAAAACGCTGCTACAGGGCTGATTTTAAGCTTTCGTCGCGAGTCGCGGCGAGCTTGGTCGCGACTCGCGACCAAATCAGTAACTCAGCCTTGCTGTTTTGTTTTGCTTCCTCCGGGTGAACCGTTGATCCGTTTCGGGAGTTCTTGTAGTCGATTTTATAGTGCTCGAGAAGAGGAATCCAATGGTGCCACTCTTGAAGGCTGATTCTTCTCGGAAAATTCTGAGAACCCCGGACCATCTTTCACCCGTTGCTTTGCTCTCCTTTCTTCATCTCTTCACTTCTTCAAATCTTCACAAAGCTCAAATGTAAAGGTCTTCAAATCTTCAAATCTTCAAAGATAAATCTTCAAAGTCTTCAAATCTTCAAAGTCTTCAAACAAATCACCTTGTCACACAAAATCATCTAAAAAGTGATAAAAACGTCAAAGCCGCCTTTATCCCTCCTTAGATGATTTCAAGGCAAAATGCCACATGTAGAGCACAAAATTGCACAAAACCTAATCCTAAAAATCCTAAAATAACCATCTAAAATGGACACATCAGCATGTAATGGATCAATTACCAACAAAAGCCTTAAGGCTTCGATGGCTCTTTTTGAATAATAGCCAACAGTATGTGACAGCTTGGCACAAGGTCAAGGGTTAAGATCTTGGATGAACCCGCACAATCACCTAAGTTGGAGAAGTAAGTCCAAGCTCTTACTTATGATGAAGGAGCACTTGTAAGGAACAGTGCATCAAGTCAAAGTGTGTAGGGTGTGCAACTTAGTCCACAACACTGAGGTGTGTCCCGGAGTTGTAGAAGATTTGAAAGAGGTGTTGTAGAGTACATCAACCAAGAGAGACCACAGTTTGCTAGGGGGTCAACTGCAAGGGTTCTGGGGAAACAAAGGTAGCTCAAGGTCGGACTCCTATGCAAACTCATTCAACCCAAGGTACCGAGACCATCCAAATTTTTGGTGAAGGGAAAATAATCAACCTCAAGGATATAGGGGTGAACAATCCCAACCTCTACCATACCCTAGAGGTGAAGGCCCATCCAACAACCATGCCTCGATCTATAAATCAGACTGAGAAGAGATCTTAAAAGTCATCGGTCAATCGGAGAAGAAACATGAAGTCTTCGCGGAGAAGACGAGGAGTGCGATTGAAGACCTTGGAAAATGGGCATTCTCAAGTATAAATAATCTTAAAGTTCAAGTTGGGAAACTGGCCACCTCGGTGAGCCGACTTGAAGCCAATGAGTCTGGCAAACTCCCTTCCCAACCAGAGATCAATTCAAGGAATGTGACTGCACTCAAGTAAAGTGCCCTAGGAATTTTGTGAGTCTAAGAAGAAGGTGATGCAAGCAGATTAGAGGGTATTGGAGGTGATGTGCACCATTATGCGTGTGTTACCCAATGCATTCGGTGTAATAATTAGTTTGTTTCATATGTTAGATTGCTAGTATTAGTTGAGTTTACATGACAAGGGGTTTAGACGGCTATATTTGGATTTCTAATCTAAATCCTGCATTTTGTAGACTTATTTAGTACTAATAAACATCTTGTATCCAATGGCTCCTAGATTATCCTTTGCTCGGGTTAATTTAGCTATAGTTTTAACGACCCCAAGTGGAGGTGGGTAAAATTTTGGTGCCACTGTCGGGGATGCTAATCAGTCTAATTGTCAATTAGCATAACATGTTAGTTGAGTAGCTACTATTGTTCTTTAAGTTGTTTGTTTTTTTAGGAATAGGTATTGCTTGAGTTCTTGGTGCAAACTGAGGACCCATGCACTACGATTACAAACTTTTTGTGTTTTCTGTGTGTTTGTTGTTAATTAAAAAGAAAAAAATGTGGACAAGAGAGGCTCAACGAGTAATATTTTGTAGCATATGTCATTGCAACCATCCTACGGAGTCTTGCTCTTTGATGAGCGAATATGAGAGAGAGAGAGATAGGAGTTTTTGGTTCCCAAGGTCGATGGGATCAAAATTGGTACCCATACCACGAAGCTCTAAATTTGAGGTTTAGTGGTAACTCGTATTCGTGGTATGAAAATGTATCAGGAAACCAACAGCTTGGGGTAGATAGTTGGACTTCACCAAACTACCCAATGCCCCAAAACCAATCCCTATAATTGGTTTCCAAATAGGATTATGGAGAGATTTTGCAAGCTATAGCTAATGTGACCAAGAGTACTTATTTACTTCAATCAAAAATACTTAGCAAGATTAGCAATTTGGGAAATCAACTATTCTCAAGGGTGAGCCAACTAGAAACCCAATATTCTAAAAATGAACCATCCCTAGTTGAATGTGAAATTTTGATAGATGAATCTAAATGGGATGGGGAATGGTTTGTTGAGAGTGAAGAAGTCGAGGAAGGGGTGATTATACTTAATTTTCCATATTACCTATTTTCACCCCTACCTCCACCTATAGAACCAACTCCCACATTTTTGGAACTTTTAGAGGAAACCATAGGGAAGCCATTTGAATATGATAAGCTTCCAAACTACCTAATCTCTCTAAGGTTGACTCCTTCTCTACTCTATCTTCCTCTTGGAAGATTCTTAACCCCACCTCTCTATTTTTGGTTGTATAAAGTGATGGGTTACAAACCTGCACCATATGGATAACATTAGGGTCATGTTGACAAACTTAAATGTACGGAGCTTCTCCGGAGGCAACCCGAGCTTTAAAAAAATTAGATTAGTTTAGTATTTTTGGTGTGTTTTCCAATTTGTAGCTTTTTGTTTTTGGGACACTTTTACACTTGGTGTGCATGTTTGCATTGTAAGAGCTTATAGTTCTTGGAGGAAGGTGAGCAAACGGGGAGTCCAACTCATGGAACATGTTGATGTACATGGTTTGTGATGCTCAAAATGGTGGACAAGAAGGAGAACCAACCCCCAAATGGAGTGTAGACGTGCACGACCCATGAAGCTCACATACTTTCCTACACCCCAATCAATGTTTCTTCTCTACCACCACCAAAGTATCACCCAAATTCACTTACCCTCAAAACCCTTGAAACACACACATCGAGACCTAAGAGGTAACTCTCCATTGTGATTCAGTTCTTTATTCGATTTGTTGTGCGTGAGAGTGGTTAGATTGAACTTTCTTGATTAGAGGTTAGGAGTAGTATTTTGGGGTGATGGTAATTTGTTTGATACATTCCATGATTATGCCATCAAGGGTAGATTTAGTGTTTATTTTTTATTATAAGTGCTTTCCAATTTCATTCCCTTGACATATGTTCTTTGATTTTGTATATGCATTGAGGACAATGCAAGCTTTAAGTGTGGGGGAGGGGATTAGATAGCACTAATGATTTTTAGTTTTTTCTATGTAACTAATAGCTCTTCTAATAGCATTTGGAGGCATTTTGAAAAAATTGAAACAAAAAAATATACAAAAACCTGGAAAAGTTGGAAACTCAAAAGGGCAACTTGGGTAACATTGGAAAAGCCCGGATAGGTCGAAAGACCTTGGTAAAAGTGAGAGGCTAGGTCTCGCTAGGCTTACTAGCCTAGGAAAAAAGGAGAGGCCATGTGGAAAAAGGTGAGAAGTGAGTACCCTTTGTGTGTTAAAGCTAGGATGAAAACCCGAAAGAGCTCAAAAGAAAAATGAGAGAAATTGAGAAAGAAAAAAAAACTAGCACTACAAGAAACAACACCTTTTACCTTGGTTTTGAAGGACATTTTACCTCAGTTTTTAGTCCAGAAAAAATCGAGGTAAATACAGCCGGAGTAAAATGTATATTTTTTACCTCAGTTTAAAAAATGAGGTAAAAAATATCTTTTACCTCGGTTTTTAACAGACGTTGGTAGGAATTATCAGCGACATCGGTTATAAAAAAAAAGGCCAACACTTGGAGAGCACATTAACTACCTCATTTTAATTGAAATCAGCATCCACTTGTATGCGAGGTCATTCAATGCAAGAAAGCAGTCGATGGGGTATAAAAAGTTGCGTCATTCTCACACGACGACAGTCCACATAGAGTACAATTTAGCACAACCTGGGTCACCCACGTCATGTGTCTGCAGATGCAGAATGCTAACAAAAATGGAGTCATTTTGATGGCCTGGCATCACAAAAAAAGACATCGATAACCGCAACGTCAGTCACGTGTCGTATGGGAACTAGCCTACGCGACATCACACACCCAGTCGATCAGACTTTGTTTATCGTACAATATTATAATATTTAATATTTGATGGTTAAATGATTAAGCATCATACCACATTCAATTATCACTAGATTTGGGAAAGAATGACATGTTCAAATTAACAAAACTATAACATATAATACAAATACATGTCATCACATATCGAAATACATAAGATTTACTAATGATTTGTACTGAAACACCATTTTCTATGTTGTACGCCATTAAAACTTTCAGGACGACTAGTGAAATTACAAGTCATTCCATCTACATGCTAAAGGTTCATCGATGACTCTCCTCGAGCCTATTAATATCGTTACATACAAAATAAAAATTATTTTAGAATTGGGCAGTCCTCAATTGAAATACACATAATGTATTAAAACGTAGATAACATTAAATCTGAGATGGTAAAAGTGAAGAAAATTGGTTACATGCGACATCGCATATATGAATTGAAGACATTGCAAAGACTGACTAATAAGTGACATTGGACATTCATTCACATGACAACAATATAAAGTGCTATGAAAAGTCAGTATTGGTTTGGTAACATTTTGCAGGGCCGATGACATGTGACCGGGGTCGCACATTTAAACTATGTTCATAGAAATATCAGCATCTTTCTTGATAATCGAAACAAACATGGCACTATCTTGGAAAGAATAACAACATAAACTATATAACATGTAACTCAAGCATTTTACCTCATGTAATGTAAGAATATTTGATCAATTATTGATTAAAAAAACATATAGTAGGATCACCAAAAAATTTGTAATTGAACATGGAATAGATGGAAAAACTACCACAAGTAATTAGGAATCGAAGATGCTCCATCCTTGGACACTTGTTGATGTTTGAGAGAAGCAACTTGATTTGATCTTTAAATATTGTAAGGTTGTAAATGAAATGGATGGTGGGAGTTTGGGTTGTAAGATTGGTGTTGGAAATGGGGTTGTAAGATTGGTGTTGGAAATGGGAAATGGATGTTAGTGTTGAGATTTATTGGATTGAAATAGGGTGGGGGGGATTTTGGATTCAAATTTTTGGCTGAAAATTTGAGTTCCCGCTAGAAATTTTAGAGTGACCGATGTCGGTTTATTGTCGTTTTATTGTCATATCAATCTACAAAGGTGCAAAATCACACATAATTTAAATTCAGGGGTAATATAAACCGTTTCAAGATTTTAGCCCGTCTATCTACCCGTTCATGCCAAAAGTTGAACTTTGTTGTTATAAAAAATTTAAATAAAATATAGTATCTCCAATTTTGCATTTCGGAAAGGACAATAATGGAATACTAACACAAATTAAGGGCGGTTAAAATTTGATGGATGGACTTTTATTAGCTTTTAATTTCATTAAAAACTTAGAATATATAATTTCATGTGATTCTATGTGGTATCGCTTATTATAAGGGTGATAATAGAATAGTAACACAAATGATGGAAGGTTACCCCGGATTGCGGATGGGACACTCCCAAACCCCAGTCAAACTCTTTATCACCGTAACTAATAAAGAAACTCGCATAATCCCACAGAGAGTTCCACAAGTTCTTTATGAATGACCCTTGTATACTTACAAATAATCATCTACAATTACCTTAGACAATGTACTCGAACTTTTTAAAATTTGATGGACGGACTTTTATTAGCTCTTAATTTCATTAAAACCCCAGAATATATAATTTCATGCAATTTTATGTGGTGGAAATTATCGTGCTCATAACTCTTATTAAGAGGGTAATAATGGAATACTAACACAAATGACGGACGGTTACCCTAAATCATGGACGAAACACTCGCAATCCCAAGTCAAACTCTTTATCAGCGTAACTGATAAAGAAACTCGCATAATCCCATAGAGAGTTCCACAAGTAGTTTATGAATGGCACTTGTATACTTATAAATAATCATCTACAATTTACCATATACGATGTACTTGCGCTTTTTAAATTTTGATGGACAGACTTTTATTAGCTTTTAATTTCATAAAAATCTAGAATATATAATTTCATGCAATTTTAAGTGGTGGAAATTATCATGCTCATAACACTTTTTGTAAGGGTAGTAATGGAATACTAACACAAATGATGGATAGTTACCCTGAATCGCAGATGGGACACTCGCAATCCCAAGTCAAACTCTTTATCACCGTAACTGATAAAGAAACTCGCATAATCCCACAGAGAGTTCCACGAGTTCTTTAAGAATTACTCTTGTATAATTATAAGTAATCAGCTATGTTCAAGTTGATTCTGATCATACTAGACGCTAATGAATTCTGGTAACAGTTGTAAGTTTAAAAAGCAATTCCTAATATACAATTACCCATTATTAAGGTCAATTATTTCCGTCTTGGTCAAATGCGGACCTAGTGATAAATGCTGAGGCCCAATCCTAATAAGCTGATGTCGGTGTTAAGTCGGTTAGATGTTGTTGTACAAGAAATAGTATGCAACGTCCCACATACATAGGTACAACGTAGGCTCTTCCCATATGAGTGGGCTGAAAAGGTGAGGCCCACACTCCTATTAGACGAGTTCCCCCGCCTGTCGGTGATAAAATCACTATAGATGACTTTAATGCGACATTGCAGATACCCTAGGTAGAAGCATAAAGAATATATAAATGGAGTCCACCTCTCATACATCACTTCAAAGCTTCACATTTCCCTCGGATTTTAACAGTGCCCTTGCCAATCTTATTAAAGGTATGGTTTCCATATGTAGTTACATTAATTTTGTTATTTGATTTATCCTAAAAATTATTGTCTATATGGCTTACGGTTTGAATGTGTTAATTGTTTTAAGTTTTGAAGTTTCTATGAATTGGGGTGGTAGGATATGGGTTTAGGGTGTTAGTATTTGGTTTCTAAGTCTTCTAGCTATGGAGTGGTTCATTTGTTTGGTTTAGAACCAAAAATTGTTCCCAATTTTCTGATGTCCTTTCTGTAGTCCATCTGCTATAGTGCGACATCGTTTGCTAGTTGATTGCCCCTTTATTTTATTGATACACGTGCAACATCACGAATAATGTTTTCTTTATGAAATTGGTCAGTGTAACTTCGCAAGCCACTCGGTTAACCATTTTGTTATACCGAAGGTTAAGCTACTTCACGTTGACTTGGTCAACTTACCAAATAATTTTTTAACATTATCTCATTTCTCTCTACTACAACATTTAACACCCATGACAATATGAATTACAACAATAATGTCTAACAATACTGGTTCAAGCTGTGACCCGATCGAGGTAACTGATTTTTGGTTATTTTTAAATATTCTTTCTATTATATTAATAATATTATAAATTAATTGTTAATAATGTCTTTGACTAATATAGATCCGTATTGATTCGGATGATGACAGTCCGCGATACATAATCTCAAGTAGATTTCTGCATTTTTCCATATTCTAACCCAAACAAACTTCCGTTCAATTCCAATTATGGTATGTTCTCCCTGTTTTAAACAAATTGAATTTCCCATTAACATTTTCTACGGATTACTTTCAAAAGTACTAACAAAGGTTCTTTGTTTATAATTATGTACATCCCTGACAAAATTGTGGAGCTCCTACCGCCATACAAGTTGGATGTTGTGATCATGTGCAAAGGAAGGGAGCATCACATGCACTACTTTGGGAGTAGGGTACTCAAAACCCTTACCCGAAGGGGTTTGTCCTGTTTCTTGCCGCAGAGCAACTCGTGGTTGGGGACACCCTCTACTTCGAGCTCCTAAATGATACTGGACCAGTAGTTTTTCGTGTTGTCATTCTTCCCCGCGAACATTAGATGATTAGATTAGTCTTTTCATGACCATGCATTTTAAACAAATTGATTCGTATTTGGAAGAATATTAAGATTGGTACATTTTCTATGTGAAAAGTGTTCACTAAATTATTTTTTTGGTCCCCAACATATGTCGCAATACCATCTTTTGGTCCCCGAGGCCAATACCGTGTATGTTCCGGAACCAAAAAATACAAAATAATTTATTTGATCCCTAAAGGTGGTTTTCAGGGGTATTTTTATAATTTCACTAATTAAAAAGCCTAAAAACAAAATCTAAGGTTTGTTTTTTATTGTTCAAAAAAAACATGCAACATTGTTTTCACATATCATGGTTCATTCAATGTTATTGAATGTTATTAAATTTAGTCAAACTTTTATTGTTCATTCAATGTTACTGAATGTTATTGAAATTAGTCAAAATTTTATTGTTCATTCAATGTTATTGAATGATTAGTATTTAACATAACGTAACTCATTGGTAGGCTGAAATTGTTAGGTCCATGCACACATGCGACGTTGGTGACTATTTCATCGTAGTTTCATATTTACCAACTTACGTGCGACGTCACACTATACCAGGCGGACAATATAATGTGGTCAAAACGACGTCATTTCAGAACGGTTATATATATGATAGCCCTACCTGTAAGTTCAATCTTCTATTCAAAAGTTTTCTGCGAATTCCAACGGTCTCTCACCTCCCTTCACTTCTCCATTGGAAGAAATGTAGGGTTTTTCTAACCTTCTAACATGTAATGTTAGCAGTTCCTACTTTGCATTGTCTGATCTGTTGTTTGTCAATGTGTTATATTTTCTGTGTTCTAATTTTTACCCACATTTTTGACATGGTGAACTCTCGTTGGATGTAGACTTGGGTTCTAAATTTTGTTATGTCTCCATAGGGTTTTTGTATAATTTTATGTTGTTAAATCATTTTTTTCCCCAGGGTTATGTGTTTTTACCCGTAGCTTCCTCCGACATATGCAACCTCGATAAGACGTCTGTTACAGTTTGGTTACTGCGATAATGAAGAGAGGTCGCATACTGTTATTTAGTAGCATATTTTTTAGTATGTGACGTCGCACGTAAGTCAGTCATCCATTCGGTCTAATCGATGGGGTCCCGACATTGTGGCAAACTCGCTAGTATATGTCTTCCATGCCACTGGTTAGGACCAACTCATACCTGAGATACGTAGGCAACGTTGCACATTGCAATTCATGGATTGCTTCCCTATTCACATTTTCATTTCTTATTCGGGACTAATGGCAGGCGAGGAATTTTTAAGTCAAACATTTTTCAAGGTCTTAAAACACTTCAAAACATATACTAGTAAAACACATTTTCACACTTTACCACAATATTTTGTTTTCATGCAGTTCTCCACACAATGGAGCAATCCTGAGCCTATTGTGTTCGACATTGAGGATCATACAATGGCTCCCAAAAGCCCACGCTTCCACTATACTATGAAGTAGTAGAAATTAAGGAAGAACCCAACTATTGTAAGCATTTAAAGTTAATATGAAATTTCAAATATTTCCACACACACACACACATATATATATATATATATATATATATATATATATATATATTTCTAATCAATAAAAAAAATTCTGATTTAGTACATCTCGTGGGAGATTGTACCACTACTGCCGAGTGCGAAGACCCATGTAGTGCTGAGGTGCTATGGAACAGAGTGTCGTATGAACTACTCCGGGGGTGGGAAGATCAAGGCCCTTTCCCCAGAGGGTTTTGGTAAGTTCCTTAAGGGAAATAACCTACGCATCAGGGACACCTTGTTCTTTGAGGTGATCGAAGCTGGGAGAGCTATCATCTCCAAGGTTATCATTATTAGAGCTGTTTGAGTTTATTGTAATTTCTATTATGTTTGAATTAAGACAAATCTTATTCAAATTTTTGTACTGATTGTGAGAATGTTTTCACAACTACTATTTTTCTAGTTATTTAACTATCTAATTTGAAAATCATAAGATTGATTGCATGTGTGTTTTCATATGATTTGAACATCATATTATGTACATCCATTTTCATTTATATTTTTCTGTCACCATCAAATTCCCCACTTTAACTTATGTTTACAAATATGTCCGACATCGCTAAGTCATTCGCTGAACATATTAGTTGAAACAACGTTAATGGAAAAATTGTTCAAGCTTCCAATACAACATATGCGATGTCGCATGCTCCTCTAACATTATTTATTTCATTTTTAGGTTTTTACCTGGTTAATTTATTAACCGAGGTAAAAACCCAAATTTTTACCTTAATTTTTTTATAATTGAGGTAAAAAATACCCTTTACTTCAAAAAAATAACTAAGATAAAAGAACTTTTTACCTCGGTTTTTTGGGGTTAAGAAAAAAACCGAGGTAAAAGGGGCAAAGTAAATGAACATTTTTCTTGTAGTGTAGGTTGATGATACTTTTGTCTCCTTGGTTGTAACTAGGTTAAGAATCATGAGTTATCCCTATGTTACAACCAAGTCGACGACTCTTGGATTTCCTTGGTGGATTTTTTTTTGGGAGATAACTCTTTGATTGCTATTGGGGATCATTTTGTGAGAAATAAGCTAGCTTGACACTTATCTTCTGGGCTTATCTTTTTCCACATTTTTATTTTGGTTCGATAGTTACTTTAGGATCTTCGTGGAGTGTGAGAGTTGTGAGGATTTTCACTTCTTTGGGGGAACTTTGGTAGCTTGGGAATAAATTGAATGCATTGGCTAAATTATACTTGTATGCTTCATGTTGCTTAAGCATTTTCTTGTTTTTATTTACTCGAGGATGAGTAAAGGTTTAAGTGTGGGGAGGTTGATGTGCACCATTATGCATGCACTAACAAATGCATTCAGCGTAATAATTGGTTTGTTTTATATGTTGGATTGCTAGTATTAGTTGAGTTTACGTGACAAGGGGTTTAGATGACCATGTTTGGTTTTCTTGTCTAAATCCAACATTTTGTAGACTTAATTAGTACTTATGGACATCTTGTATCCACGGGCTCCTAGATCTTCGTTTGTGATCATCTTTAGTAGGTCGCTCGTGGATACTTTTCATTACATTCTATGTGAAGGCCATTCGCAAGGGCGGTAGAAGATATTGAAGGTCGTTCGCAAGGACAGTACAAGAGATCAAAGGCCATTCACATTAGAATGGTAGTAAACGAAGGCCAAAAACATTAAATCTTGGTAGAAGGAGGTTGGAGCCAAAGACAGATAGCATTGGAGTTCAAGGCGGCAAATGAAGAAATGGAGAATCGTGTTCCAAGAGAGTTGTGCCAACTTCAGGGAATGATCCAAGAATAATCAGCCTCAAAGTTTGGTTCAATTGGATTCTTCTCCAAGATAACCATAAAATTGACTACAAGCACTCTCAAAACGGACTTATAGTTCACCTGTAGAGAAGGAAAGAAGTTCAGTCGGCCGAAGAACAAATGGGTCAGTGCGGACCACTCATGGATGGCACCAGCGGCCCGCATCAGACAACATGGTTCGTGCCAAATTCCTTTGCCATGAAACGTGCTAAGGCTTAGTGTGGACCACGCCAAACTCATAAGTCACGCACATAACTTCAAAATTTCACTCAAAGACAACTAAGTATGGGTGTGGACCGTCCCATTTTAAAGGGCCCCTCCATTCCAAGTGCAAAATGCCAAGACCAGCTGATGATATATGAAGAAACAAGTGGTCTGTGCCAAAATACTGAGCAAAACGAGGTTTCTAATGATGGTCTGTTTCAAACGTCACATCCCATGGATCAGAAGTGCAAAAATGAGGACTCTGATGGCAGCCCACGCTAAATAACATGGACCGCACAAACACGACCTGTAGGAGATGACACGGCCCGTTCCAAGGGATATGCACGGACTATGCCAGAGTAGATGGTCTGTGCTAATGGAGCAAGTACGGGTTGCACCAGATCTGGCGGACAGCACCAGCACGGACCGCTCCATCTGCGACGATCCGTGCCAGACGGCGGCTAAACTACAGTTTACACATTTTGGCCCATTTTTAGGCCCAATCCCCTATTACTATAAATATAAGCTTTTTTCTACTAGGGTAAGAGGAGTTGGATCATGTTTTCTCTTGACTCTTGTAATTGGGAGAGCATTCTAGAGAGAAACATTCTCTCTTTTTTTTTTCTTTCCTTTTTTTTTCTTTTCTTCCTATAATGTGGAATTCAAATTTTTATTTGAATTCCATGTTTAGGGAGCAGTTTCCATAGCTTGGGGATAATTGTATTCATGTGTTATTTTATGCTTTTGTGAGATTCCTAGTTCATCCTAATTATTGTGTTTATGATATTATTGTGACTTGCTCTTGAATGTCAGAATTTCATGAATAGTACACTCCATTTAAGCACACACTCTAGTATATATTCATGTTGGTGAAACTATTGATTCCCCATGTAAGTAAATATGAGAAAGAATATTTTAATTGTGGAAAGTGTTGATTTCTTCCATTGATGAATGTAGGTATTTAAGGTTATAATATCTAACTAATTCTCACCTAACGCAGGATACATTTTAACATCTTGATGTCGGATTCCATGGGAGGCGAGTAGTGTAGAAACATTGCGGTATTCACCGCCCCAATCAGACTGAAAGGCTTTGACTTGTGTTCAAAATTGGGTTTGAACAAGTTTGAGAAAAAGCTCAACAGTGGCATAAACTTGAGATTTGGTTGACAAGAAATATAACCAAGTGAATTTAGTGCAGTCATCAATAAAACTAACATAATATCGAGAACCAGGGGTGGATAAATCAGAAGATGGTCCCCAAACATTAGAATGAATTAAATCAAAAGGTTGTGATGAAATACTAGTTTGAGAGGTCAATGGGAAATGGTGACTCTTGCCAAGTTGACAGGAGCCACAAACTGGGTCTAATTTATTACAAGAGACCGGAAGATCAAAGCTAGAGATAGTACGACAAAGAACAGACTCATGTGGATGGGCTAGACGATGATGCCAACATTGAAGTGATGTGCGCTCCGTGAGAAATGCACGTGGGGAAGAAGATGAAGACATGCTTGGTGATTGCAGAAAACAATAAAGGTCATCCTGAACGGTTCCCTTTAGCAGGATCTGTCCCTGCAATGTCTTAACAAGGCAATGGTCTGAGTGGAGTTCAACGAAGACAGGATTATCACGAGTTAGTTTAGAAACACTAAGTAAAGATTTAGTGATTTTTGGGACACAAAGGACATCATTCAATTTTAAGGGAGAAATAGCATGCGAAGTAGTCAAAATAGAATTGCCATAATGAGTAATAGGAAGAGATGTACCGTCACCGACGGTGATGCCATCATTACCATTGTACTGGTTTTGGACAGTGAGATTCCCCAAGTCAGCAGTCACATGATGAGTGGCACCCGAGTCAATGTACCATGGATCAACAATGTCGGACGGACTTGAAGCCGAAGCAAAGAATGCTGATTTTCCACCGTTTGCACCTTTGAAGCGAGCAATAGCTTTAGGATTTGTGGCAGGAAAACGTTTTAGATCAATCGCCCAAAGCAATTTTTGGCATCATGGCCAGTCTGCTCACAGATGCCGCAGGGTGGCAGGTGGTGGCGGCGTTGACCGCCGACGGCGTGGACCGGTGAGACGCTGACCGGAAAGCCACATTGACCGACGGCGATTGGAAGGCCAAGACCTCCAATTCCTGCCGAGCTTCTTCCTAGAGCAAAATCCCTAAAAGTTCATCTGATGAGAGTGACTCCAGGCGAATCAAAATTGCCGAACGGAGTGCGGAATATTGGCTGCCCAAGCCATACAGAAGACATCCCACAAATTCGGGATCGGGAACAATGATGAGGCAATCAGAAAGAGCATCAACAATTTCACGTTTCCGATCAAAGTATTCCATGATCGATAGAGATCCTTTGGTCATTGACTGAAGTTTTTGGAGGAGATACATCTCACGCGTCCCCGTGTGAGCGGCGAAGGTGCGTCTGAGAATAACCCAGGCCTCGCCGGTTGAAGAAGCATGCCCATCCCAAGCATTTACGAGGATTGCATCGACCGAATCCAAAGCAAGACGAGGCGGTCCTTCTTGATCCATGCAGTGTGGGCGGGATTGGGCTCAACGCGTGAGGCGGTAGCCTGGCTAGACTCAGTCGTCGGTGCCGCCGGAATTGTGACAGTAGCGAGCGGTGGCTGAGCATTGGTGAGAAAAGAGGCGAGGCCATAGGCTTCAAGAGCCGATGTGATGGTACTACGCCAGAGAGAGAAATTGTTTCAATCCAATTTAATGGATAAGTTTGGAAAGTGAAAGTTAAAGTTTTGGGAATCAGAGTTAGCCACAATCAATGCATCGGAGGCCATAGAATCGATTTTATGCTCTAATACCATGTAAGTAAATATGAGAAAGAATATTTTGATTGTGGAAAGTGTTGATTTCTTCCATTGATGAACGTAGGTATTTAAGGTTACAATATCTAACTAATTCTCACCTAACGCAGGATACATTTTAACAACTCTATCTAGAATCTTTAACTAGCAATTAATTCTAACAACTATGGTAAATGTACATGTGGAATGGTAAAATGTATATACGGTTAACACCCCCGGGGAAGAGAAACCTGTGATTGGTAACAGGGTATGGGTCTGCGTAGGTGTGTTCACGGAGGATGTTGAGTACTGCATCTATTGCATTCCAACACACTTGTCTTAGTTGATTACGTAAAGTAGTTTGATGGGTTGTAGGTAGAGATAGTGAAAAGTAGCAAGCTAGGATTGTAAGAGGTCCTAGTGTCATAGATAAGGTGCCTACTTCCCTTTACCTCATTTATAGGCCTAGAAGCATGGGGGAGAAACAGGCCTACAACACGGTTGGACCTTGTCGTACTCCCCTAATTACGAAGGCGGTGCCAATGGAGGGTTGCGAGCGCACCTAAAGTGACAAGTACAAGGGAGTGTATGCCATCGACCACACCATGTATTATGAGCACTATATTAGGTTTGTCTAAATATCACAGGTGAATAAATCGAGGCTACCAAGGCACGCTTCAAAAAGGATGAGATCATGGTCAAGGAAGCACCTTCCAAGGAGCTTCTCCCAAGGCACAGGTGACTATCCCGCCTCCATTTCCAGATGCTTTGAGGGGAAAGCCAAAGGTGGTAAGCAATTATGAAAGCATTCAAAAAGTCTTGAAAAAGGCCAAGGTAACAATCCCTATCTTGGTATTAATATAAAATGTGACATTATATGCTAAGTTTCTTAAAGTTTCATGCACAAAAAAGAGAAGTAGACCAACTAAGAAGGTAGGACATTCAAAATTGGGGGGAGTCATCATTTTAAACCATAAAAATGTTCCTAATGTGACGACCTCATAATGTTCTCTATTCCTATCTGATTAGGTGGAAAATTGTTGAAATTGCCATGATAGACTTAGGTGCATCCATCAATGTGATCCCATTTAGTCTATATGAACGCCTAGAAATAGGTGAGTTAAGGGAAACTAGAGTGATTGTCCAACCCGCCGATCACTCCCAAGCTAGCCCCCATGGACTAGTGAAAGATGTAATGGTTCAAGTTGGCAAGTTGGTTTTTCCAGCGGACTTTTATGTCCTAGACGTGGCCCACGATAGAAGTGCACCCCCAATACTTTTTGAGAGACCTTTTCTAAAAATGTCTAGGACTAAAATTTATGTCCACTTGGGAACCTTGATTCTAGAAGATTATGAGGACAAGGTGGAGTTCGACATCTATAAATCTAGGCATGATTCAACTAACTCTTCTTTTATGTGTAAAGGTGTTACCCTATGTGATGAGCATGATTTCCATGAATCTTCTTGTGTTACCAATGAGCATGAATATTCGGACGAGTTGCGTGTTGATGATATCGTTAATGAGTCCGATGAATTGCATGATGCGATTGACAATATGTATGTGCTAGACTATTTTTCCATGCTAACTAACTTACAGCAAGAAAGGATGAGTGTCGAGAGCTTAAAACCTCCTTGTCCTTCTTTTTACCCCAAAGTGACGTTCACAGACTCAACCATAGCAAGGTACGGTAATTCATTTTCTATGATGGGCAAGGGGTCTGAAGGTAAGGGTGACACTTTGCAGAGACCTCTCCACAATGATGTCATCATGGGTGGAGTCGCTAATGGAGATTCTAGTGACCCACGGGTAGGTGTTACTCAATGAAATTGCATTAAAAAGAAATAAGTCGTGAGGACGACAATAAATACAGTGCTTATTTTGTTTTGGGTTTTGAGTAGTGATTAGATAGGTTTTTACATGATTTGGTTTGTGTTGAGGATTTTTTTATGAAACTCTTGTTTTATTTGTAAATTTTAGTTCAAGTCTCGTGATTGTGCTTGGATGAAATTAGTTTTGATGGGTGACATAGTTTTTCAAAAAAAAAGGGAAAAGACTAAGGCATAGGTCAAATATTTGTGGCACCCTCATGCCAAGACCTGACACGGTCCGTGCCAAGTGCCACGGTCTACGCTGGGGAGATTTGGCATGGACCATCGACACGAGGGGGTCCATGCCAAAATATTTAGCACGAGGGAGGGTATTTTCCAGGTACTTCCACACGAAGGTATCTGTATAGATTCCCCATTTCCGCTGTCAAATTGTTCCAAAAATGCAAATTTTAAAAAATTATGAATTTCAAACTTAAAAATGCCTTTTTTGGTTCAAATATTTTATACCTCTCTCCCCTATCACTTATGCTAAAATTCCAAATCCATGGTACATTTCTTCACCTAAATGAATCATTTTTCACATTCTAACTCTCAAGAAACACTCACTCATCCATACCCTTGGTGAAACTTGAAAATTTGAAGTTTTTCTCTCAAAAGTTAGCAACTTTGGCTTCTTCTTGTGTGGATCTTGCAACTCTTAGCTTCAATTCTAGGTAATCTATTGAACTCTTTTTTTATATGCTTTAATGACATTGTGGTGGTGTTATAAAAACCATGATTCTTGAATGAGTGCATATTTTTTAGATAAGTGTTTGGGCTTGTATGCATGACCTTGTGTTGAAGAAAGGTGGGTGGTTTGATGTGATATTATGCTTGGATGTTATGTTCTTCATGTGTTGGGTGATTTAGGAGGAAATGAATCTTGATTGCATAATCTTATTAGTGGATTGGTGATGACTTACATGAGATTGTTGTTCGATGAAAACGTTCTTGTTTAAATAGCATTCATGCTTGGATTATCATGTATTGAATGGTTAGGCTATTTAGGAAGAACTTACTTGTTAAATGATAATGTGGGTCATGCCTTGTTTAAGATCACATTACAACTCTTTACCTCATTTTGTTAAGATGCCTCCTAAAAGGAATGCATTGGAGAAGGGGAAGTCCTCACGGGGTGAGAAGAGGAAGAAATTGGTAAAGGGTGTAAACAATGAGCCAGTGACTCCCATTCTTTGCAACCCCGTGTTTTTGACCAAAGAGTTTAAGAGATTGTCCAACATCTTCGTGACTGCAGCTCAGAGGTAAAGGAATTTGAGAAAGCCAAAGAGGAGTATATTAGAGATCGGTTTTGCATGCAAGGACACATTGGCTACTCTAGGCTTACTCGAGCCCGTGTCATATCTATTGGGTCGGATAGGTCTAGAGGGGTTCTTAGAGAAACCTCTAAGACTTATATCAGGTGGACCCTGGAGTTCCTAGCTACTCTTTGGCGGTTACGGATGAGAATGGACACAAGGCGATCAAATTCAATCTTGATGATAAGGAGTATCATATGACACACTGAGATTTAGCCTACGCCTTTGGATGGAGGTATGGAAAAGAGATCACAAGGACACACCGTCAAGGGATAACTTTCTCTCTTGGAAAATTTTGGAGACAACTGACAGTGATATATAAGAAGAATCTGTGCAAGAGCACTGCCTTGGTTCATCCAGCATTTTGTTACGTTCACCAGTTACTGGAAATAGGAGTTTTCTACCACAGTGAGCAAACGCAATGTCCGTGTTTGGATGTTCATTGCCTCTGGGTAATGACTCTTGAGGGTAATATCTACTCAAACCTAGTAGGTAACTTTATACAAGAGTGTACATTGATGGGGGATAGAAAGAGTTGTAAGATTACTATGGGCGGCAAGGTGGGGCTACTGGTACAGTACTTAGGACAACCTGTTACATAACGAGCGTTGGTTAACTTGGGATGATTGGAAACAAGGTACAATATTGAGAAGTTAGCCAAGGTGTTAATGGTGGGGCTTACGACACTGAAGGAGTGGTTTGTATGGCTTTATGGCGGGGTAATCACCTGTAGATTCACGGTACTCCATTAGCTAGAGCGCACTGCCATCACCCATGACACATGTTTGGATGACCTATTTATTGAGCCGGACCCCGCATTTTGAGAAGGAATTCTGCAAATTTGTAGCCACCCAAGAGATAGATGTTAAGGAGGCCAAGTGTGAGACCTCCTTGAGAGCACCTCTTAGTTGCTCTCGCTTATCCACGGACATTAATGACCAATTGTAATCCCTTGGGGAAAAGCTTTTGAGCTCTACCCAAGTGTTGCAAGAGGTCGTCCAAGCAATAGGAGGAATGATATCGCAATAGGAGGAGATGAGTGCAAGAATATATTCCATGGAGGCCAAGCATCAAGCAACAAGGTGCATTGAAAGGAGCATCACGATCCACGAGGAGGAAGGTCTTTCAAGGCCACGAGAGTAAGTGTCACTATTTCTCTCAACCTCATTTATATTTTTACATGGTTTTTGTTGCATTGGGGAAAATGCATCGGTTAAGTGTAGGGAGGGAGTAGTGAGCACTTAGGGAGTCTTCTTTCTTGGAATTCCTTGGTGGAATTTTGTGTTTTTCTTTGTAGTTTTTCTTAATTGTTTGGTGATTTAGGATTTTGATTATTATGGGATGTTTTTGGATGTATACTTGGTGGCATGACTTGCTAGGTAGGGTTCCTAATTTGCATGGGGTTGGTTGTTTTAGGATATTGGGTGTGTGACTTTTGTTTTGATCTTATCTTTTGTAGTATGAAAGCCCACTTTTGGGGGAATTTTTGTGTTACACCATAAAAAATTTAAAAAGTTGAAAAAATGTTAAAATATAAAAACCTAGAAAAGTTGAAAATCGGAAAGGGGGACTTGGGAAATATTGGGAAAAGCCCGGATAGGTCAAAATACCTAGGTAAAAGTGAGAGGCTAGGCCCGGCTAGGCTTACAAGTCTAGGCAAAAATGAGAAGCCGTAGGGAGAGGTGAGAAGTGAGTACCCTTTGTGTGTTAAAGCTAGGATGAAAGCCCGAAAGGGGTCCTAGGCAAAATGATAGAAATTGAGAGAAAATCAATAACTAGGTTAATCATGCATTTTCCTCCTTGGTTGTAACTAGGTCGAGAATCAAGAGTTATCCCTATGTTAAAACCAAGTCGACGACCCTTGGGTTTCCTTGGTGGATTGTTTTTGGGAGACAACTCTTTGATTTCTTTTGGGGATTATTTTGGGAGAAGTAAGCTAGCTTGATACTTATCTCCTTGGCTATTCTTTTTCCACATTTTTATTTTGGGTGAATAGGTTACTTTAGGATCTTCGGGGAGTGTGACAGTTGTGAGGATTTTCACTTCTTTGGTGGAACTTGGGTAGCTTGGGAATAATTTGAATGCATTGGCTAACTTATACTTTCATGCTACATGTTGCTTAAGCTTTTCTTTTTTTTATTTACTCGGGGACAAGTAAAGGTTTAAGTGTAGGGAGGCTAATGTGCACCATTATGCTTGCGTTAACCAATGTATTTGGCGTAATAATTGGTTTGTTTTATATGTTGGATTGCTAGTATTAGTTGAGTTTACATGAATAGGGATTTAGACGGTCATGTTTAGTTTTCTTGTCTAAATCTCGCATTTTGTAGACTTAATTAGTACTAATGGACATCTTTTATCCACGGGCTTCTAGATCTTCCTTTGCGATCATCTTTAGTAGGTCGCTCATGGATACCTTTCATTACATCCTATTGATGGCCGTTCTCAAGGGCGGTAGAAGAAATTGAAGGTTTTTTGCAAGAACAGTAGAAAAGATCAAAGGACATCCACACTAGAATGGTAGTTGAAGAAGGCCACAGACATCAAATTATGGTAGAAGGAGGATGGGCCAAAGATAGGCGGTATTGGAATTCAAGGCGACCAATGAAGAAATGGAGAATCGTGTTCTGGGAGAGTTATGCCAACTTTTAGGAATGATCCAAGAATAATTGGCCAATGGAGAAAGCACGGACCGCGCCAGATTTGGCGGTCCGCGCCAGCACGGACCTGGTACACAGTGCCAACCGTGCCATTCGCGATGGTTTGTGCTAGGCGGCAGCTGAACTAGGGTTTACACGTTTTTGGCCTATTTTGGGCATATTTTTAGGCTCAATCCCCTGCTACTATAAATATAAGCCTAAATCTACTAGGGTTAGAGAGTTGGATCATTTTTTCACTTTACTCTTGTAATTAGAAGAGCATTCTAGAGATAGAAACATTCTCTCTTCTTTCTTTCTTTCCTTTTTATTGTTCTTTCATCCTATGATGTGGAATTCAAATATTTATTTGAATTCCATGTCTAGAGAGTAGTTTCCATAGCTTGGGGATATTTTATTCATGTGTTGATTTATGTTTTTGTGAGATTCTTAGTTCATCCTAATTATTGTGCTTGTGATATTATTGGGACTTGTTCTTAAATGTTATAATTACATGAATAGTACACTCTATATAAGCACACACTCTAGTCTATATTCATGTTGGTGCAAATATTAATGCCCCCCTGGGAAGAGAAACCTTGGATGTGTTAATGGGTAGTAGGGTATGGGTCCGCGTGGGTGTGTGCACGGAGGATACCGAGTATTACTCTATTATGTGCCATCACATAAGTATTAGCTGATTACGTAAAGTAATGTGATGGGCTACGGGTAGAGAAAGCAAAAAGTAGCAAGCTAGGGTTGTAAGAGGTCATAGTGTCATAGATAAGGTGGCTACTTCCCTTTGCCTCATTTATAGGCCTAGGGAGTAGAGCATTTGTGGGGGAAGCCTGGGACATAATTGCACGGGGGAGAAATAGGCCTACAACAATAGTCGAACCTTATTTTACTCCCCTAATTATGAAGTCGGTGTTGAGGGTTGCATGCACACCCGCCGTGACAAGTACGAGGAAGTACATGCCATCGACCACACCACGTGTTATGAGCACTATATTAGGTTTGTCTAAATCTCATATGTGAATGAATCGAGGATTGAATCATTAAATCAACCATGTTATTCTATCATTCCCCAAGTGTTTAGCTATATAGATTATTTTCTTTTTACTTTCATGTTTTGTAGTTGTTAATCGAAAAACCAAATTCTCATGTTTTGCTATACTAGCTATTCCTAGCAACTCGTACGGATTAACAACCCGGAAGAGGTTGTGTTTAATCGATTTTTAGGCCCTAGCATCTCTGTGGATATACCCAGGGCTTACCGCTAACTACCTATTGGTAGCCTAGTAGTGAGTTGGGTGCAAAACTATAAATCTCTATCATTTATTCATCCTTCGCTCTAGTTAATTTAGCTATGGTTTTTAACGACCCCGAGTAGTGGTGTATCACCACCCCATTAATCAAATTGATCACCGATTGGCCCCATCCCCCCGGTTCCTATCTGTTTGAGCTTCTTTGTTGGGTCTATCATTTTCTTTTGCTTGATATCCAACTTTCCTCTCATTATTCCCTTGATGCTCTCTGCCACCTCGATTGGTCCACTTCTTGTAGGGTTTCTAGTGGTGCTTTCCTTTTCCCTTTGAGGATCCTTCTCCTCTTGGTCTTTCAACGCAGTCTAGGAGCAAGAGTTCTCTTACACATCAGTCGATTTCTATTTTTAGGTAGATACCCTCGTTCGTATCATGGCCATGCTCTTTGTGGTGGTCATAGAATTTGGACGGCTCTCTTTTTCCAGGGAAAGCTTTTCCGGGAGGGGGAGCTCGAAACAACCCACTGTGAATGGAGTGTATTTCCACCTGGGTCTTAGTTAGGGAAAAAACGTAGCCTTCAAAGCCTTTGTTCAAAGCTTCCAACCTCTTTAGCCTTGATTCTGAGGCCTTAGAGCCCTTTTTGCCCCACATATCCCCCTCTCATTTTCTCTTTATGGCCTCCTTGATCTTCTAATATTTTTCCACGATATGTTGTAGTTGTTGTAGGGTTTCTAGTTTCTTCGAGGCCAACTTCTTGTACAATTTGAGGTTGGATATTCCATTCATGTGGCTAAGGATCACCCTATCCCCAGTGTCATTGATCACACTGAGGCTCTCATCCATATATCGATAGTAGAATGCCTCTGTCGATTTTCCAGGCCTCTGCTTACTTTGATAGAGCTCGATCAAGGATTTTGTAAATATTTTCTTTTGGAAAAACTGTCCCAACAGAGCCCTTCCAAAATCTATGTACGAATGCAACGATCCATTTCCTAGCTTGTTTGACCATTCTTGAGCCTTTCCTCGGAGGTAACTCCCGACCAGCTTACAAGGAAGCTATTTGTTGAAGTCTCTCGAATTCATCAGATTGATAAAGGTTTGTATGAATTCCCATGGGTCTGTATCTCCACTGTATGTGGGAAGCCCCTTGGGTGGTTTTACATCGTTGGGTCATCCAGTGGCCATGATTAAAGAGCTGAAAGGGGAGGCTGCGACTTGACCCAAAAGCCCAATCAATCTGTCCTACTCCCTTGTGAGGGCATCGCTCGATTAGTCTCCCATTTGTGGATCTCTGTATTGATTTGGTCAGAATGAAATGTCAATACTGGGTATCTGGTTCGAGGCTATGTATCCAAGTTAAGGTCCATCCACGACAGAATAGTGATACAACCATTGTTGCCCTTGGTGGTAAGGGTCGTATGGAGGGATCTTCGATTGAGGCTATAAATGTATCTTGTTCTTGTAACCTAGGTAACACCCCGTTGGCCAGGCCATTGAGTAAGGGATCGTCTGGTTTTGAATGTGAGGTACCAAAACAAGCACCGAGTATGCCAATGCCTGGTCTATGCTGGGGAATACTGGTTAAGGCCGATCCTAAGGCTCTATCTCCATATTTGCTTGGTAGGATACCCTTGGGGTGGATTGTAATTTGAATCTTGGCTACAATGTCAAGGGCATCGAAAATGGGGGCACCACCTGCTGCTGACCATTATTTGATAGAGCATTGGGGGCTCCACCTAGTAGCAGAAGATCTAAGGGTTTGAGCTAGTTATGCTAGGTCTTGCTGCGATGGGGGAAACGCACTGTTCGTGCTTCTTGCCGCTCAAGCGGCCCCTATAGCCACTTCCACCTGTTAGTCTGTGGTAGCTTCTGTGAACTAGGGCTTATCCTCCCTTTGTTAGCACGTCTGGCTTTGTGATGTAGGGGCTCCGACGTCTCCTACCCAGGGCTCAACATTAACCCCCATTTACCTAGGAGGTATGGTAGCTTCGATATGATTCCCTTATGGTACCCCCGCTGTTGGGATCCGGTCTTGGACTACCTCTGGGAGTTTATTATTGGTACTTGAGGGAGCAGAATCCGATTGCATTTTATTGCTCCTACGTCCCTTCCTTCTCTAGTAGGGGGATTGTACTTCCTCACCAATGCCTAAGGTCTTGCCTTTAAGCCTTTCACTTCTACGCAAAGTGCTTGATGTAGAAGTGGACATAAATAACAAAACTGCACAAATATGAATAATGCTCCCATCGGGCATGCCAACTTGATTCACCCCAAATTGCCACCACAGTGTGCACAGCCGTTGTGGCGAGAATCTGCAAAATAGAGCCCCCGGAGGTTTTCGGGGGGGAGGGGGGAGAGGTTCCGATGATCAAGTCAGAAATAGTTCATTTAGTTAGGAATGAATACTTGAGTTCGTAAGATTACCTCTATTTTTTATATAGGTTAGCAAGTAGGGCAACTGTTTTGTTTGCTTGTGGTGCAAATGCTCCTCCCTGGGCCTGCCCAAAAGATATTACCCTAGGGATAAAATAGAGAACCTAGGTCAGGTAGCCTAGGCACTTGGGCTTAGTACGAATTAACACATTAACAAGGGTGTTGGAACACCTTCACTTTGGTGGAATCTCTCTTCCCTTTATCTGTTTTGCTTGTTTTGGATGATGACTAGTTTCCCTCTTTCTTTTTCCATTATTTGGTTTCAAAAACTTTCTTTTTTTGTTTGTTTTTGAAAACTTTGTTTTATAGGTGTGATGGCCCTTTTTTGTAGTTTTTTTAGGATGTTGGAACACTTTGGTGGTGCCATTTATTTTTGCTTATCTTCATGTAGTATGAGTTCAACCTTTAGGGCATTTTGTGCTATGCAAAAATAATTGGAATATATATATATATATATATATATATATATATGTCGAAAACCAGAAAGGGAAACTTAGGAAACAATGGGAATGGCCCGTATAGGTTGAAAAACCTATGCAAAAGCGAGAGGCCACGGTGTAGAAAAAGGTGAGAAGTGAGCTCAATTTGTGGGAAGCTAGGATGAAAACCTAAAAGGGTTCCTAGGAAAAATGAGAGAAACTGAAAGAAATTGAAAACAAATCCTATGGATCTCTTTGATTGTTCTTTTAAAAGTCTTTTTGGTCGGGTAACTTAGCTTCACACTCATTTTTGTGAACTTCACCTTTTGTTGGTATGATCGGTTGGATAGGTTATCTTAGCTTCTTTAGGGAGTGAGATTTGTGAGATTCTTACATCTTTGGGGGGAACTAGGGTAGTCTAGGAAAAATGTTCAATGTGGTGGGGAACTCTTTTTGCATGATACATTCTGCTTAGATTTTTTTGCTCAATCTTGTTTACTCGAGAACGAGAAAAGGTTTAAGTGTGGGGGAATTGATCTGCACCTAAAAGAATGTGTTAATCGATGCATTTTGCACATTTACTAGTATGTTTTAGATGGTTGATTGCTAGGTTTAGTTGGGTTTACATCACAAGGGGTTTAGATAGCCATTGTTGGTTTTCTTGTCTAAATCCTTAGTTTTGTAGACTTAGTTAGACCTAATGGACACTTACCTACCTCCCCCCCCCCCCCAGACAGAGGCTAAGGGATCAGAAGATAAAATTTGTAATTCTGCACCATGTTTTCACTACTAAGCTACCTAGAGGGTT
Organism: Rubia yunnanensis; assembly: GCA_037428765.1. Taxonomy (NCBI): domain Eukaryota; kingdom Viridiplantae; phylum Streptophyta; class Magnoliopsida; order Gentianales; family Rubiaceae; genus Rubia; species Rubia yunnanensis. Next base: position 45,787,937 of record CM075064.1, read on the forward strand.
GTTAGTGGTAAGCCTTGGGTTTCTTTACAAAGATGCTAGGTCTAATGTACCAATCTAAACACAATCTCGTATGGTTTGTCAATTCATACGAGTGAAAGGAATAACTAGTAAAGCAAACATACAAAGAGGGGTTTTGGTTTTTCACTTTAGCAACTACTAAGCATAAAAGTAAAAAAGGCAAAGTACACTAATTAAACTAAGCACTTGGGGAATCACTGAGAAATATGGTGAATCTAATGCTTCTATCATCGATTCATTCACATAGATATTTAAGAAAATATAATAGAGTGTTCATAATACGTGGTGTGGTCAATGGCATACACTTCCCCGTCCCTATCATGGTGGGTGCTCTCGCAACCCTCCATCGACATCGCCATCGTAATTAGGGGAGTACAACAAGGTCCAACCGTTGTTGTAGGTCTGTTTCTCCCCCGTGCGATTACGTCTCGGGCTTCCACCATGAATGTGCTACTTCCACCAGGTCCTATCAATTAGGCCCAAGGGTCGTTGGCACCTTATTTATGATCTAAGTCATCTTACAACTCTAGTTTGCTACTATTCGCTATCTCTACCCAGAACCTCTCGGACAACTTTACAAAGTCAGCTAAGAATGGTGTGATGGCAAATTAGTTAGAGCATTCTCGAATCCCTCGTGTACACATTCTCTTAGTTTTCATTCTCTTTTTTTCCCTAAGAGTAGGTAGAGAGATAAAGGGGATCCCTTCTCTCTTAGTTTAATCTTCCTAGTTTTTCCCAAGGGCATTGTATTCAATGGAAAGATTGGGTTCAATGCTTAGGGAGTAGTAATTTAGTTTGCGGATTTAAATTTGTATTCATGAATTGGTATATATTTTGTGAGATTTGAAATCACCCTATCTTTTATGTCTATGAATATCATGTGGATTTTTTCTTTACACTCTTGCTAAATACATGTTTGATATCCTTAGATTGGTATACATTGTAGTTTATCTTTCATGTAATGTTACTAGGCATGATTACCCCCTTGGGAGTGTCCGCTAGCGTAATAGGGGGATATGTGAGTCCTCATGTTCATGGGTGTTTACGTGTATGCCGTGAGCACCATTTCGATAAATGTACACTAGCCTGACTTGAAAATGGTAGCCTGATAGGTTAGGATACTTTGTAGTAACTAGGGTTGTCGTAATTTGACCTTTATCGTTGTAGCACTAGAATCATTATGAGGTGACAATCCCTTTGCCTCTATAGGCCTAGGCAGAAGTATTCATAGTGGAGGCCCATGATGTAATTGTTTACGAGAAAGAGGAGCGCATAATGTCTAAACCTCTTGATGCACTTTTCTAATTATGGATGTGGTGTCGATAGAATAAGACGTGGGCACCTTTGTGTGACAAACAAAGGGAAGTGTTGACTATCGACCACAGTATGTGACATAGACATTAGGATAGGTTTATATGTCTTGTATTTGATAAAATCTAGGATCAAAGGGTGCTACCAATCATCTAAAACAAATTTTCCCAAGTGCTCGCTTAATATAGTTTCTCATCTAGATATTTTAGCTTTGTAGTTGATAGATAATCCCCTCCCCCCAAACCTTGTTTGCAGCATTGACTATTTCCAACACGCATCGAATTGATGACCCAATTGTGGGTTTTGTGTAGTTAACCTTCAAATTCCTTGCATCTCTATGGATGACCCCGGAATTGCCATTATCTACCCCTTGGTAGTCTAGCAGTGAAAACGGGAGCAACAATATAAATCTCTATCTTTGATCTTATTAGCACAACGTGGGTTAGTTTATTTTCCCACAAAAAGATCGATTTACTAGCGACCCCGCAGAGTGCGAATCAATAAGTGAGCTTGCTGTTTATGAAAACTGGGATGAATTGGATAACCGGCCTAATCGTGTCAACAATTTGAGCTTGGTCAATATTGGAATAAACCCACATTACCTGATATCGCATCTACATGTCTTCTTTACTGATAATAGTTCGACATCTTAGAGATGTCGCAATAGGGTTGCTGGGGTGATTAGCCCAAAATCAATAAAGGCGAGCCCATATGCTAGGCCCAAAATAATTAATATGGAGATGTTTCCTGCAGTACAATAAATAATAAAAGTATTGGAATAACGAAAAAAATTGATGTGGCAACGTCTGGTCTTCAAAAACCCTTACTCATTGGATAGGGTTTACTATTCGTGGGCTTAAAAGGAAAACCCTATGTAATTGCTAGAACTAAAATCTTTTGGCCTCGAATGACATTGGTTGTGACTAAACTTCAACAATCTTAACCATTGAACGTGTAATTGTCAAACCTCCACTCATAGAATAAGGTTGACTATTCATGGGTTTAAAATGAAAACCCTATATAATTGTTAGAGCTGGTATCTTTTGACCTCGAATGAGATTAGCTATTTATGGGTTTCTACAATCTTAACCGATGATAGGATAATGTTCGAACCTTTACTTGTGGATAGGGTTAACTATATGTGGGCTTCAAAGGAAAACACTATGTAATTACTAGAACTGATATATTTTGGCCTCGAATGACATCGGTTATAACTAACCTTCAACAATCTTTACCGTCAAACAGGTAATACAGGTAATTGTGAAACCCTCACTCGTGTAATAAGTTTGATTATCTGTGGGTTTATGATGAAAACCCTTTTTAATTATTAGAGCTGGTATCTTTTGGCTTTGAATGAGATCAGCTATGGCTGGCATTCAACAATATTAACCATCGAAAGGGTAATGTTAGAACCCTTACTCGTGTAATAGGGTTGACTATTAGTGAGCTTAAAAGGAAAACCCTACGTAATTGCTAGAACTGACTATTTTTTGCCTCGAATAACATTGGCTAAGACTGGCCTTTAACAATCTTAACCGTCGAACACAGTTATTGTCAAATCTTCACTCGTTTAATAGGGTTGACTGTTCGTGGGCTTAATATGAAAACTCTATATAACGGCTAGAGCAGGTAACTTTTGGCCTCAAATGACATCGGCTATTACTGGCCTTCAACAATTTTAACTGTCACCCTTACACGTGTATTAGGGCTGACTATTAGTTGTCTTAAAATGGAAACCCTATGTAACTAATAGAACAGATATATTTTTGCCACGAAATGGATTAAAAAAAACCAATGCAAGCCCTACTAGGTAACATTGTATGTGTCCCCTCGCTTATCTACTATAGGCTGAAGTGTTGGCGACGTCATACATTCATGTGGAATGGGCTATTTGGTCCATACACAAGCCCATTATATGCCATTGAACCACTAGCATTACCGATATCGCCACAAACTTCTTGTAACCCGAGTTGTGGTCGACACTTCTGCGACATCATACATTCATATGAGATGAGCCTATTGGGCCAAATTTGACCCATGTAGAAACCTAAAATACTCACGACCAACATGTTGCATGACCCTTGGAATGTCACAGCACTGGCGGGAGAATACCTTTATGCGTCGTACTTAGGGGAAAAACCCCCAAAAACTTTGAAAATAACATTTATTGCCAAAATGGCGCCCTCCCCCTACAAAGACCCAAATTTCATCATCTCCATTGTCTTTCTCCTCTAATAAATCAAGCACTAAAAATACCCAAATCCACCATCACCATAGAAGCTAAATGGAGAAACAAATGGAAAGGGAATAGGTACTCATGGGAGGGGATTCCATGAATCAAAATTGTGGTAAGGTTCCATCCTTCTAACTTGACGTGATCATAATGTCGATGGTACTTCCATTGGGATTGATTATTTAATGAGTGTTTACTATTGCTATGTGATAGATATTTCATCTATTTTCTTTTAGATTGTGGACTATACATGTAGGGTTGTATGGTTACATTAAAGATGTAACTTTTTCAAGTGTATTGTGTGTACCACATGTGGAAGCTTGCTAATGGTCGTTATTTGATATGGAAATAACATGAAATTTTTAATTTTCATCATTTTCTTTATGTGAATATCAACATCAAGAGATATGTATTTTGTGTATCACTGAATGGATGGCATGTTTGTAGTGGTGTAATACCTAGATCTTACATTGTTTTCATATTGAATGTTACCTCATATGTTAAAAAACTTTGTGTGGATTTAATGTCCATAAAAAGGTTGAATTTTATGTATATTATATTGTCTTCATCATTTTAATTAACTTTATTTGTAGGTCTTGTTGTGGTGAACCCCGATAAGACTAAACGGCCTGAAGAAGGGAGAGATGTCAGTGGATCAAAAAGACATAGGCAAGGTCATAGTCGGGCAATTTGCAAAAAAATCAATAGACATGAAGGACAAATGTATAAAATGTCCCATGAAGTTTGATCACATCGGGAAGCAATAGGCGAGAAATAGGTGGTCTAGTGATCTAGGAATTATTGATATGACTAAGGTAGATATTTTCTTGTACGAGCCGTGGACTTGCGTTGATGATGCTTACAAGGAAAAGATATGGAAAGCCATTGAGTTTGCCTTCGAAATCGAGTGTGACGATATGGAAAATTGAAGAGAAAAACAATACGGCGCTTTGGTGAAAGATGGAAAGATTAAGATGGAAAGAATTCAAAGTGAAATTGGCTAGGGATTACATGTTTGGTAAGAAGAAGAATTGCAACCCAAGAATTAAGCATCCATTCATAAGTGAATCAAGTTGGAAGGGTTTTGTTGCAAGAAAACTAACGGACGAACAATCGGTAAGGAAGTTACATTTACATCCTTACAAGTATATACACAATGGATACATATTTATATTTTTATGCACGCATATTATTGTTTGATATACATGCTTATGCATGAGTATATTTTCGTTTATTTCATAAAATTTGTATGTAGTTTGTGGTTGTTAGTGATTTATAATCGTAAAGGTCCATATTTTTCCTGAAAAGGAGTAACCCGTGGTGAACATGCAACGTTGCACATTACTAATCGGGCTATAAATTGTTAGAACTGACTAGTGTGCGACATCATTTATTAACTAAGTTTAGACACTAATTTTGACCGACAATGAATGCGGCGCATATTGTTCATTCAACTAGTGAAATTTCATTATCGACTTGTGGCCAACGTCGATCATAAGCGGGGGAATTGTGTTACATTTTTGCTTCTCATTTCACCTTGTTTATTTGTAGTTCGAACCATCTAGTTATGATGATTTTACAGGGTCTAAGAGCAAAAAATAGCAAGGTTACAAGAGAAAACAAGATTTTCCACACCATAAGTCGAGGAGGTTACACATTACGAGTATAATCATGAAGGAAAATTTTGAAGCTAGAGTGTTTGACAAGGTGGAGCACAGAATGACGGAAGAGGAGGCGAGGAATTGTACAAAATATCTCACACCCGATGAGGTTTCCCAATTTGAAAATTGGCTAAAAGGATACAAAGGCCGTGGGAAGATGATTGGTAAGTTCCACACTAAAGATGCAGAGTTGGTTGCACAACAAAGTGTAAGTTTTCCAAATTTTTAGTTGATATAATATGAGTGCTTTTTTTCAATTATAATTTTGAGCAAATTAGATGGATTATTAGCAATTTATAGGAGAATCTAAAAAGAAAACAAGAGTCCGGCGAGTTCATCGGGGTCAGAAAAAGGACATATTAGGAGTTGCGCTTAACAAGAAGAAACATCTGGGCTGGGTCCGGGGTGTCGGTACTCTTGCTACACATAGGGACACCTTTGTCAAACCTCGACCATCTAAGGTTGACATTGCGTCAAGTAGACAACAAAGAGAGATCGATGCTTTGAAATTCACATTAATCCAACTAGTGGCTTATGTTTCACAATAATCGAATAGGAGGAAAATGCCACCTGAGTTGGAGAGAATCAGTTCAAGTACGAAACAAACAACCTCAACTCCCACTCACTCTTCTTCTCTGACAACATCAACAAATGAGAACCCGGAGTGTGATACCAGTCCAACCGTCTAGGACTCCGACAACACCTCTCGCCTCTGATCATCCACCAATCTGACAAAATTTTATGGTCTAATTTGGACATGAGTTAAGACTCACAAAATTTATCTTTTTCTTACAATTTTCTTTTACTTTAGTGTCATTTTCATATATTTCATGTAAAACTATCTTTCAAAAAATGGACTCCGGTAAATACTTCATATTCATACGTAATAAGTTTAACCTTGTTTAATTAATTTATCATATAATGAATTAATTTCATTACATGTTTGAACATAGTAAATTAGTTTGTTTCAATTACAAATATAAAAGAGATATAAATAAATATAGAAAAACTCATGTTAAATTGACTAATGGATAGACAAATTATGAAAAATATTTTTTAATAACTTTTAGGGTTAAAATATGACTATTTATATATTATGATACATTTTAAAAAATTTCAAAGTTATAGGAAACACATTGCAATACTTTGTTCCAAATATAAATTCAAAAGAGATATAAATAAACAGAGAAAGATTTGTATTAGATTGACTAATGGTTACACCAATTATTTTTAAAAAATCTTTTATTAAGTTTTAGGGTTAAATTATGATTATTTATATTATGGTACATTTAAAAAAATCAAAATTACAGGATACTTGCTGCAATAAATAAAGACAAAATTCAAATAATCACATTAGATAAATTAATTGTAAAATAATTCCATCTAATGTTAATCAGTCTAACATAAAATGTTGTGAATTAAATAATAAGTTTACAAAGGGTTTACAAAAAGACAAAGTTTTGGAAAAGACCATCTTTCCATATTTATGGAAAGACGAAGTTTAATTAAAAGGTCTTAGTTGCAATATTAAAATTTTAGTATGCAATGTGTACTAGTTATAAACTTTATAATTTGTTTCATGCAACCCAAAAATTTTATCTTCATTTCTTCTAATTTGCACTTTAAACATTAGTTTTTCATAAGTCATGGAAAGACCATCTTTTAAGAGACGGACTCTTTTCATAAGTTTATGGAAAAACGAGATTTATTTAAAATAATAAAAGGTGAAAGGTATTAGTTGCAATATTAAAATTTTATTATGAAACATGTAGTACTTATAAAGTTTATAACACAATTCATGCAAGTCAAGAATTTTATTTTAATTTCTTCTAATTTATAAACATTGGTCTTTCTTCTCATTATTACTCCAATATGTTTTCAACAGTCGAACAACCTTTAGCATTATTATTTCTCAATCGTAAATAAAAAACCCCCAATTTGCTTTTTCATTCGTCTGTTCCAAACCCTAAAATTTTCGATCCATCTTGAAGATGTCTGGCTGGGCAAGAAAGGCGCCAAGAGGCAATCCTGAAACCGCAAGCGTGAAATGGTCAAAATGGTTCTAATGATGTTCACATAGTCGTCAAATGGTTTTACTTGCCAAGGAAAAGGGTTCGACATCTAATGGATTTCGGACTGGTGTATCTGTGAGTTACTGTCTTGATGTTGGTTTTGGGTTGATTTTGTGTTTTTGATTAACCAGTTGGGAAAAATATTAGTTCTTGATTGTGTTTTTCAGTGATCATCAAACTCTGTTTATATGTTGAACAGGTCTGTGAAGTTACTTGTGGGAGTTATATGTTGGTTGGGAGAGGGAAAGGTTTTTACTGCTTCAGCTCATCGGTATATTTTGATTTCTTCTTGCTTGTTTTTGTTTGAATTGTTTTGCCTGTGGAGTATTTTTGTTGAAAGAGCTGATCCATTCAGTTGTGCTGGTTAAAAGTTGGTGCAGATTGTTAAAATTTTGTCTTGTGTATGCTCTGTAAATTATATTAGGATTTCACATTGTAATAATTAACTAATTAGAAAGTCACTAATAAGTGTTTTCTCGATTCTTTGGTGGACCCTTCCCTACTCAGGTGCGCTTCAAAATTCACAATGACTACCTTCCATTGCCTGAAGCTGTTTTTCAGGAAGGCTATCAGTTATGATAACAAGACATGTAAGCTCAAGACAGAGTTGACAGGGGAACAAGTTAAGAGACTGGCTGAATGGCATGTGAAAGTTCATGAAGCATTTGGGTATGAAGTTTCGTTGAGGTATGTAGCTAAGTGTTGTAGTTTCTGACATAAAGAATAGACTAGATTACCTCTGTCCTTAATCTATGTTATGTTTTTAACTCTATTTTTCATTAGATTTTAGGAAGAATAAGCCTAGTGCTTTTAGTGATGTTCAGTGTGTGTCGCCAGGTTGTTAGTTGTTGCATAAGACTATATATAGGTGGGGATGATTTGGCTCCAACTGATCGCAGTAAGGCCATAAATTAGCCCCAGCTTAAGCAAAGCCCAGTGAGAAATGATTTTGCAATGCGGTCTAATAAATTGGGGCATGTATGTATGTCCCTAACATTCTTCTGTACCACATTTGACTAGATAAGAAGTAAACAAAAGGACCATCTTATCTTGCCAAAAAAAAAACCTTTCAGCAACATGTTGAGTGCTATTAATGTTTTAGTTACGAATTGTTAGGACATTTTCTTGTTGACTTGAATATTGTTTTGCTTGCTTTTAACTTGTCAATTTCATGGCATAAGAACTGAATCGTGAACTATATATAATAATCTAGGGCAGGACATTGAACTTCTGTGTTTAAAAAAGTTACATAAGCTTCCAAGATGCTGTTGATTATTCGGTTTGCATTGAGTTTTTATGGAGTGTTTGTTTCTTGGAGTCATGAAAGTTCTTAAGTAGTTACTATTATAATGCACCCTTCAATTACAGAATCTATTTTTGTTGCTAGTCTAAAATTCTGTATGAAATTTGATCGAATTGTAGCCTTAAATCTGGAAAGATGCTCGAGATTTTCTAGGATCCAGTCTAAGTTTTACATCTATATCTTTCAATGCCAGGTAAAACTCCGAGGGAAATCGATGCAATGCAAAGCTTGTGGGGAAAATGGTCTTGGCAGTGAAGCAGTTTGAAGAGATGAACTAAGAAATCTTACTCAGTTTCCCCTATCAATGGTTTGTTTCAATTCAAAGCTCTAGTTTACTGATGATGAATCTTCAATTTGCACAGTATCTCTTAGTTTTTCCTTGTGCTCTTAATCTTAATGCTCTATGAATAATGGCTACTTAAAATTTGATCAGATGCAGTCTTCAATGCTATTCCTCTGTCTGCATAATCATGACGTATTTACTTTTGCTGTATGAATAATGGCTACTTAATAATTAATTACATAACATTTGTTCTATAAACTTTTTGATAAGTGCTAACTCATGCCATAATTTAATCTGTACAGAAAATGTCATCAGAGATTGAAAATCTGAGTGATCCGTGACTCTGATTCCACCAGGTAAGAATTCTTCTACCGTTGGCCAGCTCAGGTTAAGGTTCCTCTCTTTGACTGTCCCAGCTTACCTGTTCTATTGACTATTGCACATAACAGGCCTTGGATGGAAGGAACATTCGTGTTAGTATTGCCTAAGATAGATAATTTGCTCTTCGAAGAGGAGGTGAAACTTTGGAAGGTATGGAGGAGGGGTAGGTGGTGTTGGTAGTTAGGGAGGACGTTCTCGCAACTATGGAAGAGAACCTGTTCATAGCCGCATCTTAAAGAGTTTTTGCTTTTGGTAGTATGAATCTACTAAACAGTTCATTAATGCCTTTTAAATCAACAATTTTACTTGTTGCAAAAATTTTATCTTCTAGTTGTGATTATATTATTTAATGTATACATTTGTAATTATGTTTAGTTAAATATATTTTTTCATATTTTAATGTACTTTATTTGTTCAACTGTCAGACATAAGTGTGATCTTTTATGGTTTTAAGGAATGTTCCCATAATGTTTAAAATCCGTTTATTGTAACACATATTATTGTTTATTTGAGGTTACAGCGTGACAATCATAAGTGTGATCTTTCTTTAAATTGCGACGTGTGTAATCGTGTTGCCTAATTGGATGTTTTGAGACATCAAATTTTTGTGTTAGTATTGTTCAAATAAAACACAAGTTTAAGTGGTATTATCTCATCTATCTCTACGATGTCATGTGTTGAAATAATATACTTATTCCTACACTTATAAAATAACATAGAGTGAGTTTTCTGACAGGCGGTCTGTCAATAAGCTTATGGACAGTACCAAATTACAAATAAGGGAAAATTGATGAAATTTGTGGGCTGGGTCATAAGATAAAAAGATAAAAAATGGGTCCCCTGCGTTCGAACCCTGACCATTTTTGAGCTATGGAGCTCTAGCAATGGACTATGGAGCTCTAGCAATTGCAATTTCAATTTCCCTGACCATTTCCGACCCCGATTTCAATTACTTCCTCTGTTTCTCTGTGTCGCTTACCGTCTCGTCCGGAGCTCTAGCAATGGCGACTAGTGAGCTCTAGCAATGGCGATTGGTGGTCCACGGTGTTGCAATTCCTCCAAGCATCGACAAATCGGACGGTGAAAATTCATCCGCTAGTCATTTTCAACATATGCAATCCGTCTTATGACGTGCGGCGACCTGGTGCTAAGGTGTTGTACCTCGAAGCTGTTTCAGGAACTACAGTTTCTCATGTGTCTGATCTTGTTGGCCCTGTGAGTTTTGTTGATATTGTGATGTGAATAGCTTGATTTTTTATCTTCTTTTGTGTTTCATTTTGTTGACTATTGGGCTATCTGTGTTTGTTTATTATAGGAGGGTATGGTGTATGCGGTAGAGTTTTCACATAGGAGTGGTAGGGATTTGGTGAACATGGCTAAGAAGAGAACTAATGCTATCCCCATTTTTGAGGATGCTAGGCATCCGGCTAAGTACTGAATGCTTGTTGGCATGGTTGATGTTATATTTTCTGATGTTTCTCGGCCTGATCCGGTATTCCTTCTGTCCATTTGTATGTTGGGAATGATTTGTGCTCTCATTTGTCTGAAATTACCTCACCCGTGGTTTACTGTTAGCAGCTTTTTTCTCTGTTTTTATGATCCGGACCTTCTTATGCTGGACTTGGTAATGTTTACATTAGGATTGGCAAGAGACCAGCTCTTGTTAATTATTTATTGTATGTATTTGAAATCCTCTGGTGATGGCTGGACCTAGTACTTTCTTCTATTTTATTTGTTTCTGAATTTTATTGTTTTTGAATTTAGTTTGTTGATTGGTTTTGGTAATATGATTAGCAGAGGATGAGATTACTCGGATTCTCCTTCAACACATCTTGAATGATGATAAACCGAGTTTCTGATGCTATTATATCTTTCGCTTTCTCAATAGAGGCTATTCTCCCCATCCCAAAGCAAGATTTTGAGAAGAGTTTTCCTGAATCATTATGACTCTCTTTGTATTTATTTTCTTCCTTCATCTTCCAGACGAGAAGTCCTGTCTCTTTGTCCAAAAGTAGGCATAGAAATTGGACTTCTCATGTAGAATGGATGTAGTAAATGTCCCTTTTAAACATCCTTCATATACACGGCTTATTATACGTCCCATTTATTTCTTATCTTGATACTGTTTGATTTCAGTGTACAGAGCTACCATGTTTTGTTTTTGCTAGATAATGTATTCCTTGGATTATAACACTGCCCCTACTATGTTCCTTTTTATGATTGCTTGGTTAACAGGCAAGAATTGTTGCACTGAATGCATCATTCTTTTTGAAAACCGGTGGCCACTTCATGATATCCATCAAGGTTGTATATTTACATTTCAATGGGTTATTTGCAATATTTGACGACACATATTTGACAACACACTTATGATTTCAAAGTCAAACTACATTGATTCAACCTCCCCAGCTGAGGCTGTATTTGCTAGTGAAGTGAAGAAACTACAAGCAGAACCATTCAAGCGAGACCATGCTTGTGTGCTTGGGTCTTACAGACCTCCCAAGAAGCAAAAGGCATAGATGATGTAATGTAGCTTTTCTAATGCTAGTTGCAAGTGTTGTGTGTTCCATTCCATCCACATGCTCAGAAGACTTATGGATTGAAATTTTGATTAGACTCAGTGTAACTCGACTATTTATGGCATTATTAATTTGGTATTTCTACATAGTTAACTAGGTTTGAAACTTTCACGAGATGAATGTCCTCTACCCTAAGACGTGCTATATTATCTTTTCATTTCCAAAGCGTATAAATCTTTTGTCCTACTGTAGTAAATTGAACAAGACTTTGCTTAGCTAACGCATTGAGAAAGTGTAAGAAAGTGACACCCGAACATCACTACACAGTAGAAAAGGTGATAATTCTTCCCCCCTAAAGCCAGCCAGTGCTTTTGCCAGAGGATCTTACCAAACTAACACCCTTATGGCTATTACTGGCGAGGTAAAAGTGACATGAAGTCGAATTGAGGCCCTGGATGTGGTGCTGGATTCAGGGATACGGAACGAATGGCCAAATGGCCATACTGGTGATTAAGATACATCAAACTGATGATAGATATAATAATGAAATCCTGAAGGTGTGATATAACTGGTTAAATTTCTGGCAAAACAGAACGTGTCATGTCTAAATTAGTCGATGTATTCAAGGAAGCACTACCTTTGTTGCTTCAAAAGAATCCCCTATTCTTGCTTCTACCATTGATCCTAATTTCCACTCTCGCTGTCTTAAAATGGCTGAATCATTCACCCCACACCCAGAAAAGCCTCCCACCTTCTCCACCAAAACTTTCGGTGATAAGAAACCTTCACCAACTAGGTTCCATCCCCCAACGCTGTCTCAAATCATTGGCAGAAAAATATGGTCCAGTGCAGGGGCGGAGCCAGGATACATTGATGGCGGGGGCTGATCTGTTCGTAAAAAAAAAATCTCAATTTTTTCTCTTATTGGAGGGGCTGATAATTTTTTAAAAAAATTTTTACTACCCGTATTCCCCGTAATTTTCATCTCGGCGGGGGCAGCCCCCTCCAGCCCCATGTAGATCCGCCCATCGTCTAGTGATGATTCTGCAAAAAAAAAAACGATTTCTCTAGGCCCGTCAAATGGGTTAATTGGATAAACACATTATCCAAACCCAATAGGTCATTATCTAATTAACTCATTTATTAATAAGTCATAATGAGTTGGGTCATAAATGGGTTGGGTCATTAAATGGATGACACATTGGATAACCCATGAGATATTCATATGACCCAATGGGTTAAAATATATTATCCAATAAATCATTATATAATTAACTCAATAAGTTATCATTAAACATTTTCTATTGATTTGGGTTACAAGTTGTCATTATCCAATGAGATCAGGTATTAAATACTAATTATTTTTTAGGATTTGGGATGAGAATAATTGTGTTAATGGAAAATTTTGATCTCAATGGGCCCCACATTATGTTAATTCAATGAGAACCTAACAAATACCCAGTAAATATCCAAAATTACCCAATTAAATACATGTGTAATATTTAACATAAATATTCACTATAATTCACAAATTATACAAATTATAATTCACAAATTATTCGAGTTCAATCTCGTACACTATTCGAGTTCGTACACTATTCGAGCTCGTACAATATTCGAATTCAATCTCGTACAGTTCGAGCTCAATCTCGTACAGTATTCGAGTTTGTACAATATTCGAGTTCAATCCCGTACAGTATTGAGTTCGTACAATATTCGAGCTCAATCTCGTACAGTATTCGAGTTCGTACAGTATTATAGCTCGTACAGTATTTGAGCTCGAGCTCAATCCCACCTAATATTATTCGTTAATTTCATCGAGTTTATAAAACCAGCATATTATATATTTTTTATTTTTATTAAATATAATATAATGTACCTAATATTATATTACATAATATAATAAATAATTATATATTAGGAAAAATTTAAATCATTCATAATCAAACTTGTGAAAATTTAGTTATCTTGTGATATGAAATTATCCACGGGTCACCCATTACCCAACCCAACTCAACCCACCCAAAATTATCCAACGGGTAAACCATTATCCAACCCAAATAAATCCAATAATTACAACCCAATTATATCCATTAACCCAAGGCAAAGTCTTGGGAAAGACGGTATTTCCATAGGGTTATGGAAAAATGAGGTTTAATTAGAATAATAAAAGGTGTTCGATCTAAGTTGCAATATTAAAATTTTATTATGCAACGTGTAGTAGTACTAAAGTTTATAACCTGATTCATGCAACTCAAAAATTTTATCTTCATTTCTTCTAATTTACACTTTAAACCTTGGTCTTTCCATGACTCATGGAAAGACCGTCTTTCAAGAGACAGACTCAAATAAAAATATAATTTTTGGATAATTAAATTGATTAAATTAAATTTTAAATTAAAATTTTAATTTAATTTTGGATATTAAAACTCAATCTAAAAATCGATCTGCTAACCGAATTGTAAATAAATAAATATTATATATATAGGCAAAGTCTTGAAAAAGATAGTTTTTTCATAGGATTATGAAAATATAGGATTTACTTATAATAATAAAAGGTAAAAGATCTTAGTTGAAATATTAAAAATTTATTATGAAATGTGCAGTAGATAAACCGAATTCATACAACTCAGAAATTTTATCAATATTTATTCTAATTTACACTTTAAAATTTGGTTAAAATTTGGTGACTCGTACCAATGATTTGAGACAGCTAAGCCCATCAAATGGATCGGGTCATCCGTTGGATAACCGTTATCCATATATTATTTTCACTTATTGGATAATGACCCATTGAATTAAGAGTCCGTCTGTTGAAATACAATTTTTCCATAAATTATGAAAAGATTAAGGTTTAAAGTGTAAATTAGAAAAAATGAAGATAAAATTTCATATTTGAATTATTTGGTTTTCACTTCGGTTTTACGTTTTTGTTGCCCACTGCCATGGCGAACCGCACGGACCCGTGGGCGAAGAACCCTCAGAATCTCAAAACATAAAAAGGTCCCGAAAATACTCAACCTCGCTTCCGAGCCCATCTTGGATTTGCTTCATTCTTTTTCCTCCACTTCGAAAATCCCCTCCGTACTCTCTTTCTCCGGCATCGGTTTTTCCCTCGTACGCTCTTCTCACTTCACTTCTCTGAATTAGGTTTACTGGGATTCCTTCTGTCACTGATTGATTGTGTTATCAAGAACATGTCTTCTCTGCAATATCTCTAGCCCTAGGGCACGGTTGGATTAGCTTGTATGTGGCATGATAAAAACGGGTCTTTTAGGCAGCTTGTATATAGTGTGAGTTGATGTTGTTCTCTACTTCTCTACGGTCCTTGAATTAGTAATCTAGCATCTGTATGATTTAGCTTATGTTAGCTGTGTGTACTGAAAGAGCCATATGTTGTATCTGTAGATTAATATATCTGTTAATTCCTCCATATGAGCATTAGTTATTGCCAATTTGGTGATCTGTTTTTGAGACCTACTTGTGGTCGAGGTCCTTTCAATACAAGTCTCACCTTCTGAAAGTTGCCAAAAGGCGTATTTCTTGGAGTTTCTCTCTTGAGACCAACTCCATGTTTTTATGTTCGTTTCTTGTAGAAATTTGGATTCTTTGAATGCGGGCACATGAAATAGACATTTTGCTGAAGCATGGGGAGTCAATAAACCTGAATGA
Organism: Rubia yunnanensis; assembly: GCA_037428765.1. Classification (NCBI taxonomy): domain Eukaryota; kingdom Viridiplantae; phylum Streptophyta; class Magnoliopsida; order Gentianales; family Rubiaceae; genus Rubia; species Rubia yunnanensis. Next base: position 45,803,390 of record CM075064.1, read on the forward strand.
TCCTTTTTCCGATCACGAGGGAGTGACCATAAGTCCAAACAGCCTCGCTAGAGGGATTCTATGGTTCTCTCATCTCTGGGTGGTTGGAAATTAGCCATGTCTTATAAATGTTAGCAATCACTTGTTTATTTAGACATTTGGTTAGGCACAACATACTGCGTCAAAGTTGGATAACTAATGCTGACTATACTCTTACAAGTTTCTTTGTAGGGATATACGTTCACATCTTAGATCTTTCTGCTCCATCTCTTTAGGTTTGGACATTATGATTCATTCCATGATAAGTGATCAGTTTTGGAGTTTGCAGTTATTGCTGCATTTCCCATTTACAAATTCAATATATGTAGTTGCATTGTCAATTTTCATAATTGTAGCTGATGTGAGTGATAGTGTCATGTTACAGTTGGGCTTCAACTGAAGTACTCTAATTGGCCATCAATGATGAGAAGTACGGGGTCAGGAATAGTGAGACATCATTTACGTTTGAGCAGTTATTTGAACTGACATTGAGGACTGTGACTTGGTTACTTCAGCTCCGATGAAAGCATTTACTTTCCCATCTCTGCTTGCGATATCAGCACTTTTCCGTGTCATTCTAGTTCTTTATGGGGAATGGCAAGATGCCCATATGGAGGTTAGATATACTGATGTTGACTACCTTGTCTTTTCTGATGCTGCTTTTCTAATGGCATCTGGAAAGTCCCCTTATGAGCGTTTAACCTTTCGCTATTCACCTCTGATTGCATTCCTGCTTTTGCCTAATTCTATTATACATCCTTCTTGGGGAAAGTTTCTGTTCTCCGCTTCAGGTGAGCTTCGTGGTCTGATTGCTGAAGTACTGTATTCTGGAAGCGTAGAATAAGATACACAAATTGTGGTGATTCACTACATAAATGCTCCAAAATGTGACTAATTTTAATTTCTCTGTGCGTTTATATCACCAATGAAGTAGCCTAATTTTGAAGAATTCATTATTTGCTTCTTTTTTTTGTTTTAAATGAAAAAACCTATCGATAGGTAGACAAACTTATACTTGGTCTTAATATAATGTCACAACTTTATGTTTTCCTTTTGACTTGAATATATAAAATAAAAACCATAGAAATGGGATTCTTGTTAGCTTCCATCTCTGTTTCTTGAAATAAAAATCTACTGATACCTTTTTTTTTCCGTTTACAACTATTTGAAAGTATGGTTTCGGGTACTGGTCGTGTGTGCTGTCACACTTGGCAGTTGTTTAAAATGAGAAGTACATAGTATGTGGCTTTGTGCAATGTTTTTGTCTTCCAATTCCACATGAAGAGAGTAGGTTTTGCTGTGTTCAAATGCCCACATAAGAACTTATAAGTCCTGTTGACATGGCAGATCTACTTGTGGGTTTCTTTACACATGCCATTCTGAAGCTACAAGGTGTTCCTGAGAAACTATGCACCTCTTCAACAACTATATGGCTTTTCAATCCTTTCACATTTACAATTGGAACACGTGGAAACTGTGAACCCATTGTCTGTGCCATGATTCTTTGGATCATCATCTGTCTCATGAATGGTGCAACTTCTATGCCACCCTTATTCTCTTCAGCAAAAATTTATTGTTTTGGTAGTTTCTTGTGAAATGTGTTTTAGCATCACAAGCGCTTTCAACTTTTGTATATCTAACATAAATACAAACCATTGCCTATGGAACAAATCTTGATACTGTATTTTCATTCACTAACCTATTGTTCCTCATGCTACGCAGGTAGGATATGTCAAGCAGCTTTCTGGTATGGACTTGTTGTCCACCTGAGGATATATCCTATAATATATGCTCTTCCTATAATCTTTGTTCTTGATCCCCACTATTTCAATTCTGGGAATAAACCCAACCTTGCATCTTGGGGAGTTTCAAGAACTTCTAAGCAGTTAACCAAGAGCTCATACAGCATTAAAGTCGTTAATAAAATCTCAATTTCGCTTGTTTTGAGCAGTGTGTTCACTTGGAGGAGAATAATCTTTGGGCTGACTTCTGCACTAGTGTTCTTCTTTTGTACGGGGTTTTCTTTTTATTTTTATGGCTGGCAATCCTTGCATGAGGCGTTATTATATCATCTAACTAGGACGGATCCAAGACACAATTTCTCAATATACTTTTATCATCTTTATCTTCACTACGAATACAATTTTACTGTCTTGGAAAAGCTCATCTCTTTTTTTCCACAAGTTATAGTGCAGCTGGTTCTTGTTTTCCGCTTTTCTCGCGATCTACCGTTTTGCTTCTTTGTACAGACACTGGCATTTGTGGCATTTAACAAGGTTTGTAGAGCTTGGTTGCTGACCTATGGTTTCCTTAGCCTTGAGCTAATTTTGTGCAGAATCTATTGTGATCTTTGAAGTTATTCTTTTTTCCATTGTTTTTCAGGTCATGACTGCTCAGTACTTTGTTTGGTTCTTCTGTCTATTGCCTCTAATATTGCCATGGACCACTATGAAGCTGAAATGGCAAGGCCTATCTCTTACTTTAATATGGATGGGAGCTCAAACTCATTGGCTGATGTGGGGTTATTTGCTTGAGTTCAAAGGCAAGAATGTCTTCGTTCAACTGTGGCTAGCCAGTATAATGTTCTTGGTTGCTAACACATGGGTTTTAATCAGCATTATTCGCCACCATAGGCATTCTCCTGTATTTACAAGATCTGAGCATCTGGGCTCCGAAATAAGGGTTAAACCTGATTAAATTGTCTCTACCATCTTACAAAGGGGAATTTATCATCCTTCATTGGGGTTTTGCACCAGATGTAATATTCTGAAATTTCTCCTTAAAGTACGTGCTGTGACGGTCTTCTTTTGTTACCGTTGTAAGTGTCGCTTTTGACACAATTCCAAGGCATTGTCTTTTTGACACCAAATCTGGTGTGTGAACATATTAATGCTAAAGTGGCATTAACAAGTTATGTGCTTTTTGTAGTTTAATGGATGAAACTCCAAAACGTAGTTTCTTGGATTGTGATTGTATAAGAGAAGTTATGAAAGAGCAAGGGCTGCAGCCGATCAAGAATTTCAGAGTACTAAGGAGGGTTTTGCGGTTTCTGGGGGCTAGAGGAAAAGGAGTAAAGCTGATTAACGCTGCCATTTTCAATCACTTTGGCTTGAAAGTACTCCAGAACTACCACTTTGGAGTAGGAGGGATTTTCAGAACTACCACTTTGGAGTAGGAGGGATTTTCAGAACTACCACTTTGGAGTAGGAGGGATTTTCAGAACTACCATCTACCTCCTCCAACTTTGAGACATCAGATACTTTTTTTAAATAGATACACCCTAAGGTGGGGGTTGTATATTGGCGCCCCAAACCATGAAAAGTAGCCATCGGAAATGACTTGAATTTGTACAAAAGGCAATAGCATTGCCACAAAATAAGTAAGGCTATACAGGGTTATTAATATATCCATGAGTTGCGATTCCAAAGAAAAACGAATCTCCACACCCCGTGTTAATTCGCTCTTTGGTCAGGCAACTAAGTAGATATACCAACAAATACGAGTAGAGGTGAAAAGTACAGGCACCAAGAAGTAGTTAGTTTACAGACAATAACTGGTAAGTACTCCGGAGAGAAGGGAGGGTCTTCATAATCATGATGAATTGGTTTGAGACGTCAGATACTTGCAGAAAAGTTTGTTGAATGATATTTTTTTAATTATAAACCACCATAAAGTGGGGTAATATATTGGCTACCAAACCATTAAATGACCATAAATACACGGTTAGGTACATGTAGTTTATGAAAAGCACCGTGCTTCCAAGGCAAAAAAGTGATGTGTTTTTCATTGATTGTGATGCCAAATCGATTATCTCCACCATGCGTGATAATAATCGTTTGGCTAGGCAATTAGTTCAAAACACTAATCCAAGTAAGAAAAATGTGTGCGACTGTAGAGTGTAGCCTGCAACTATTTTACGATTTGTTTCCTGAGGCTGTAGAGTCCTAGTTAATCTCCTTGTATAGCAGCTCGAGTTTCTATGCTTAAATCCCGTTGGATCCATTGTAGCGATCCTTGGATGCTTCTTTGTTGAGCCATTCTTGCTAGCTGGTGACTTGATTGGTTCGGTTCTCTGTATTATGTGGTGACTTGGATTCCATGAGTTGCACACATCTTTTGGATTTGTCTTCCTATGTTTATGAAACTCTTAAGGCCAGTCTTTGGTTCCTTCTATCATTTGTACAACCTGCAAGCAATCTATTTCAACAGTTAGTGGAAAGAAACTTTTCTGTATACATAATCTCGTACCAGATATAAGTGTCATTGATTCCGCTTCTATAGCACTCCCAGCCTATCCAATGTTATATGCTCCGGTGTGGAGTAACCTGCAGTTAAAATGTCTAACAATAATCCCAGCTTTTGGGATTGCTAATTCTAAGAATGTAGCATCCGTGTTCAATTTAAAACCAATGTCAGGAGGCTCCCACTTAATTGCTTTAAGTGTTTTCATTACTGGTGTTTTTTTGGTAAGGGATGAAACCCTTTGCTCTCAGATTATCACAATCTGAATATAATTTCTGAGGCTTAATTGTAAAAATGTCAACCAGTAGCCTGTTCAGATCCTTTATCATTGCTCCCAAACAAGGTTTTTTTTGCCTTTACATAGACTAGAGCATCTTGCCTTTCATAACAGCCAACAAATTAGTGAAGGAATGATGTTATAGAAATGATTCATGGTTTTCTGAAGAGTTTTTATAAGACCAAAACCATGACATCCTATCAAACAAATGTGAAAACTGCGGGAAGTGATTTGTCTGTCCATCTAGTAAATCACTTCCCGCAGTTTTCACATTTGTTTGATAGGATGTCATGGTTTTGGTCTTGCATACTGGTAAAATCTACCTGAGTATCCATCAGGTCTTGCTGCACTACATTGACTAAGTCCAAAGACAATCCTTTTTAACTCTTACATTTCTATCATCCTAATCAGGTTTATGTTATCCATGTCTGTTACTATCATTGGTATGAAATCCAAACATTTCATTAGAGCAGTACCCGTGATGTCAGAATTAGCCTCGGTCAGTAATTTTTGGAAGAAAGAAGCTGCATGTGCCCCTATTTCTTCCGGGTCAGTAAGCCAGACATTGTTCTCATTTTTAATCTTATTTATCCTCAGTCTAGCATGCTTCTCTTTGACATAATTGTGGAAATATTTGGAGTTTAGATTAGCACCCTGAAGCCATTTCAATCTTGATTTCTGTTTCCAGAAATGATTTTCTTCTTTCAGCTTCTGATTTAAAATAACCGTGGCTTGGGTTAGTTCATTTAGATCTTGATCTAATTTGGACAAATCATATTTAATCTCAAGTTCTTGAACCTTAGCCTCCGCTCCTTTCAGGTTTTGAAAAATATTACCAAATGTTTCTTTATTCCAAAGGTTTAGAACATATTTTAACCTTTTAAACTTCATGGTAAATCTTTTCATTCCTTGAAAATCCATTTCTTCTTCCATCTTTTTTTGATAACCAATTTTAAATCTGGGTGCGCTGTCCACATATTCTGAAATTTAAAGGATTTAGGACAGTCTGTTATCTATAAATGTGTGTCAAGAATTAGTGGAGCATGGTCTGATGGTGCCCTATTTAATACCTGAACTAAGGTATTTTGAAATTTAGTCATCCACAAATTATTATACATTATTCTGTCCAATCTTTTATTAACCCTATAGATTCCAGTTCTACCATTAGACCATGTATATTGATTTTCTACTGTGGATAGATCCTGAAAGCCATTTGATTCAATGAATGTATCAAAGTTTACTATGCTATTGCCATCTGGGATTGAGTTGCCTTTGTACTGTGTGATTGTTCTTATAACATTGAAATCGCCAGCATAGATTGTAGGGTGAGAAAAGTTCCCACTTAGGCTCCCTAAGTCTATATATAACCTTAACCTATCAGCCCTAGAATGTTTACCATATATTGAAAAAATAGAGAATATCTTATCTGTATCTGGCTGGTTCACATAAGTACAAGAAATCTTGATTTATTGTAATAAGAGTAGAATTAAAATCATTTATGCTGAATATCCATATCCTAGAATCCTGGGTCATAAGAGTTCTGATTATGTGTATGAACTAACCTTTGTAGTCTAATCAGAGAAGAAGGCATGCCTCCAAGATTCCAAAGTAATAGATTAATGTTCATTAAGAGTCTTAGATCTTGCTTTCAAGCGAGTGATAATCATATTTGGGGAGTGAAAATAATTTATGAGTTTGTCAGGTGGCTTACCCTGGTTACGTGACTGTTGTTCTTGTTGGAAAATGATTGTAAAACAAGTTGAATTTCGTCAACTTTTGGGCTTCGGTTTTGAGTTGGGTTCGAACTGAATTAGAGTCAGTGGGTGTCGGTTTTGGATTCTCCTCTGCGAGTACTATAAAATCGACTGTTTAAACTCTCAAAACGGATAAAGGGTGAATGAGATATGGATGCTCAAAGAGTCACTCTGAGAATGGAAACTTAGGCGGAAATTCATCCGTACGTACTAAGTATTCTGTAATATTTTGACTGTCTAAAATGCGTTTGGATCGCATGGAAGTCTCCAGAAAGCCCAAACCGCGTAACAAATATTCTAAGAATCACGTGTGGAATATCTGAGATTTGATACGCGGTTAATCATGATAAGGAATATGATATTCTTATCTTTCCAGAATCTATTCAAATATTTGTAAAATATTTGGTGGTTAGAGAATATTTTCTCTGATTACGGAAATCAGATCTTCCACGTATCTTTTCATATGGTTTCTTAGACATCTATAAATAGAGCCTCTATGTCAGACAGAAAACTCGCACCATTCTCAAGTTCCTCCCTACTTCTAAACTTGAGTCTTATCTTCTTACTCTGTCTTTGTCGGTGATAGTCCTTCGGGCTTTGTGTGACTCCGAGGTAATTTTACTTGTTAAATTACCTTCGATGGTTTTATCCTAGGGAACGATGTCCACGACGGGACTCATTCGTTTCAAGGACAGCGAGTGTACTCGTGACTCCATCAATATGTGATATATGTGATTGCTTGAAACGTGATTATTAATTGTACGTGTGAATAATTAGTAATATTTGATTATTCATTAGCAATATTTCATTAATGTTACTGATGTTGAATTGTTCATTAGTAATATTCCAAATTTGTTACTGATGTTAAATTGTTTGCATACTTCCGACATGTTTGTTTTCAATATACGATCAACAGTTCTGTTGAAGGTGGTGATGTGTCTGCATCCTCTTCATCTACTGAGTTGATGTGTTCTTGGGGATGTCCATCACCAGATGCACCATCTTCCAATTCTTTCTTTTTGTCTTACACAGACTGTACCTGAGGAACAGGTTTTGTTAGTTTTCTCCACTGAAAGTTCCTCAAACTATGAAAAACTTAAACTTTATGAATATAATCAAAGATAGGCTTATTGTTTTTGTTGATGATCTGTAGATCATCTGCTGAGCTCCAATTGTTGAAACTTCTCATCCTGATTTTATCTTCATTTGCACTTTGAGAAGCCCTTGGTATGTTGTTTGTAGCTTGGTTTGGTTGTCTAGCAACTGATCTCCTGTTGGTGTCGTGGATTTCCTTAGTTCGTGCCTCTATTATCTCTGGTTGGATAGTCTCCACAACATCCTAAAATTCCTCTTCCCGTGTTTGTATTAACTGATTCATTTCAAACTAATCATTTGTTTCCATATACTCCTTATTGTTGGGTACTTTCTTCCCCATTCCCTTTGTCTTAGTTCCCTGATCTATTTACCCTATTGGTTTCGCTTTACAACAATACGAAGGGTGGTCCTCATACTTAATGTCGTACCACTTACTATCCTTAGTTGATCCCAGCCTAATTCTACATGAGATACACCAGTCAAATCCATTTCGACACACAATATTATTGTGGAAGGTATGGTGTGGTTTATGGTAGGATGATCAACAAAAATCAATTCTCCAAGCCAGTTAGCAATATGAGGGATAGAATATGGGTGAAGGTAATATGCTGGAGGGAATTCTATTGAGAATATATAAATAATAAAACTAATGTAGAAATTTAGGGACGTGAGAAGTACTGTCCTAAGAGTAATATTAGCCTCCACCACTTGATTGCTGTGAGTTATCTGGGATTTCCCTAATATTATAGAATAATATGGTAGCAATTCCCACAAATTCTTCTACGAATGAATGAGTAGGAAATAAAAGATAGAATGAATATGTCTCGAGTGAAAGTGTCATCGTATATTTATAATGAATTTCAGGTAGGATTCACACTGTTTGGTCTTATCCATTATCACATCTGTTTGTAATTCTACGGGTACATATGTTCATTATTGTACACATACATTACGAATGCAACAGTAATTGTATTGTATAGGATACAACGTTTGGAGTCCATGAACATAGGTGTTCATTTAACGCACATTTACTGTACAAACACAACGGTTCATTATAATCCACATGCATGTAAAATCATATTTTTATATAAGACAAAACATAAATTTCACACTTATGTATATACTATATATATATATATAATCAGCATACATATATACTTTCACCAATGAATTATATTGTAATACATACACAATATAATTTTTTAAAATATTCTTTAATTTCCTTAATTCATTAAAGACTATTCCAACCATTCCCCAGTTAGTATTTAAATATTGTTAGTATTTAAATATTGATGTGTAACATCTCCTCGGAAAAATATGCATACATGATGGTATCTTTCGATTTGGACCTTCTCCTAGTATACTATTTTAAATTAGTGATAAAATTCACAGCCGCTTACAAGCTTTTGAGCCTGAATTCCTTATACCGCTACCAAAAATATCACACACATACATCCAATAAAGAATCATTCATAGCACTGGTAGCACTATTATGGCCATGTGCTTATCCTGGTATTCATAGACATCTATAAAAGTTAATCACAAACTTTATTTGAAGCAGTACCACTTCATATGTCCATATAGGTGTAGTCTATAACACTCGATCTTCATTAAGAGTAAAATAGTCACCCTCAAAACTATGTACTTACCATATAGTTCTATAGTAAATACACTAATCAGTTATCAACAATTTGTTTTTACCACATTGAACCTCTTAATAGTGGTAGTACTATGAAAAGGTTAGGTTCCTGTCGTTGGTGATTTAGTTAGATAGGTTTCAAACCAATCCCTTTGGGCATTGTACAAACTATCTCCCTTGGTAGATCTTTAGTAAAAGGATCTGCCAAATTATTGCAAGACCGAACATACACAACAGTTATAATCCCATATGATATTAACTGTTATACATATGAATGTCTCAAGCTAATATGTCTAGATTTTCCATTGTAAATTCTGTTATAAGCTCTAAACAATGTAGCTTCACTATCACAATTTAGAGAAAAAGATGACATTGGTTGTGACCACAACTTAATGTCTAATAACATATCTCTCAACCATTCCGCATCTTTTCCTTCTGCTACTAAGGCAAAAAATTCAGCCTCCATGATGGAGTGAGTTATACACGCTTGTTTCTTTGATGCCCAAGAAACTGCTCCTCCACCAAGCATAAAAATCCAACCAGTAGTGGATTTGTTTTCCTGAATATTGTTTATCCAACTAGCATCTAAATAACCCTCAAGAACACCTGGAAATTTATTATATTATAAACCAAGATTTTTAGTTCTTTTCAAATAACCAAAAACTCTTCCAATGCCTTTCCAATGTTCGAGACTTGGATTACTTGTATATCTAGAGATTTTGCAAACCACAAATGCAATATCGGGTCTAGTACATTGTGATGCATACATCAAACTCCCTATTGCACTTGCATATTCAATTTGTGCAACAACTCTTCCTTTATTTTTCTCAAGTTTACATGATGAATCAAAAGGGGAGTTAGCCTCCTTAAAATTTAAATGATGAAATTTATTGAGCATCTTCTCAACATAATGAGATTGATTCAATGCATAACCCCCACTACATTTTGTAGCTTTGATACATAAAATAGTATCCACTTCATTTAAATCCTTCATTTTTAAACATGAAGTGAGATACCTTTTAGTCTCGCCAATCCCATCCATTCTAGTTCCAAAGATTAATATATCATCAACATATAAACATATGATTACACCATAATCTTTTGTAAACTTAGAATATATGCACCTATCTGCAGAGTTATGAGAAAAATCATGCGATAATACTGCATAATTAATTTTCCCATGCCACTGTTTAGGTGCTTGCTTCAACCCATATAAAGATTTAATTAGTTTACAAACTTTATTTTCATTGCCTGGCGAAACAAAGCCCTCAGGATGTTTCATGTACACTTTTTCTTCTAAATCTCCATTTAGAAAAGCTGTCTTTACATCCATTTGGTGCACACATAAGTCAAAAATCGAGGATAGAGCCATAAGTACTCGTATAGATGTAATCCTAGCCACAAGAGCATATGTATCAAAATAATATACTCCCTCTTTTTTACTAAAGTCTTGTGCAACCAATCTTGATTTGAAAGAGTGTATGAAACCATCAGTATTGTATTTTATCTTAAATACCCATTTACAACCAACAGCTTTGGACCCAGGAGGCAAATCTGTAACATCAAGTATTATTTGATATTAATGAATCCATTTCATCATTAATCGTCTCTTTCCAAGAAGCTGAATTTCTTGATGTCATTGCTTCTTGAAATGTCTTTGGATCATTTTCCACATTAAATATAATGGGTATTTTATTTGTAACCTTATACTTATTTCCTTCCACAAGAAATAGTATAGCCTGAGAATTAATAAAATCAGGACCCAAGTTCTTCTCCTTTCTTTCCCTTCCACTTCTTCTTGGTTCTCTAGAAAATTCAGGCATTGCCCTATTTTCTTTCGAATTTAGGACTAAACTTGGAGTAACTTATAATTCAACTGAATCATCAACATTCATTGAGTCTCCAAGAAATTTATTCTCAACAAATTCCGCATCTCGATATTTCACAATAACATTAGAATCCAGATCCAAAAATCTGTAAGCTTTAGAATTTCCAGCATAGCATACAAAAATACTTTTCAAAGCTCTTGAACCTAACTTCAATTTCTTAGGTTATGGGACCTTATAATAGGCAAGGCAACCCCATACCCTAAAGTAGCTTATGTTAGGTTTCCTTCCCTTCCAAAACTCATACGGTGATATTTTTTATTTCTTGGAAGATACTATGTTATGTACATGACATGCAATTAGTAGAGTTTCTCCCCACAAATTAAATGGTAAACTTGCATTCACAATCATGGAATTGCGCATGTTACCTAAAATATCATTTTTTTCTTTCAGCCACCCCATTCTGCTGGGGTCTGTAGGGAGCACTAACTTGATGTACAATACCATGTGAATCACATGTGATCCACCTCTATCACTACGTAAAAATTTTATTTTCTTACATTTGTGTGTTTCCACCATAGCATTGTAGCATTTAAACATTTCATATGCCTGATCTTTTGTTTCCATCAAATACACATAGGTAAAACGAGAACAATCATAAATGAATGTTATATAATACCTATTTCCACCTCTAGTCATTTTTCCATTAAATTCACATATGTTTTTTTTTTTTTTTGGTACAAACCATCGTAAGATGGGGGGACTTTATTTGGCTCCCCAAACCTCCAAATTGGGCTTAAAACCCGTAGAGTTTATCAGACAGTTAGATACATGAGAGAATTTGAACAAAATATAGACAGTTCCATCGGCATAGGTATATGCCATCAAAAGAAGAAGCCTGTACAAAAGCGAAAGGGAAGTGGAGAGTGGCTCTCCCTTCATGTATTCGAACCGGGAACAGGAGGAGCTCTTCTGTTTGTGTAAGCCTCCACACCCCAAGTGTCGACTTACACTCCAGCCTAGCCTAGCCAAACCCTGTGTTATGCCCTGATTCTTCTCCAAGAGTGGAGATTATCCATCAAAAGTTTCTCTCTCAGTTGTGGAAAATGTGTGAGATCAGTGAGATGCCGTGATTCCCTCGTTTGCTGACCATACTTTGCTAAAAAATCAGCAGGGCCGTTAATTTCTCTGTAGATGTGGGAAGCTCGGATGTTGTTCTGCTTCATCAGGCCTGCAACTTGTCTGGCCAAATGGAGACAGATCCACGGAGGCTCCAAGTTGCCATTTATGATGTTCACTGCCGGTTGACTGTCCATCTCCAGTGAGATATTGTAATAGCCGTGTTCCTTTGCTAATTTGATGCCTTGAAGGGCTGCTTGGAGCTCCACCTACAAAGGGGAAACCCCGTGTGTTATATTGTAAAAAGCCAACCTGAATCTTCCCCTATTATCTCTTATTAGACCCCCAACAGATGAGGAGTTTTGTTTAAAGGATGCATCAACATTAAGCTTGAATCCAGCATCAGGGGGTTCCCATTTGATGGGGATAAGTCTTGTTAGGGGGGGTGGATTCAGAACAGAGATCAATCCTCTTTGGATCCATTTGCAATAAGAGGGATTGCCAGAAGCATGTGTCCTTACTATGGAGATTAGTCTACTGTTTGCCTTTACTTGATTCCAGGTTTGTAAAGGAGTATTTTGAACACCCTGGTAAAGTATCTGGCCCCTAGCTTTCCACAGTTCCCATAAAATTAGACATGGTAGAGAGGAGCACAGGAAAACATGAAGTTTTGGCAGATGTGATATACTCCAGTATGATGTTAATCTGTCCCATAAATTAACAAAATGAATCTGTGGTAGTTCTAGGATAGCATGCATTTGTTTCCATATTAGAGAGACATAAGGGCATGTGTTAAAAAAATGCTGCAATGTATCCTCATGCTGACAGAAAGGACATTTTGATACATTAGTAATCCCAAAATCTTTAAGCATATCATCCATTGGCATCAAATTATTAAGGATTCTCCAAGTAAGGAAGGTAATCTTCACAGGTAAGTTTAGAGATTGTACCTTTGTCAGTGAAGCTGATTCTCTATGCCTGTGTCTCAAGCTTTTATTTGCACTTTGAATCGAAAACTTACCTTGCGGGTTTGGTGTCCATACCATGATGTCCTTGTCCTCAGTAAAAATGTGCTCCCTTTGCATCTTCTGTATCATATCTGCAGAAATGTATGGTGCCAAGAAAGCTAATATTGATACCTTGTTAGTGTAAAATTCTCTAACTGTCAGGTTAGGATGCAAGGGTCTGGTTCCATCTATCTTATCTATCAGCATTCCATCACCCAGCCAGTTTGAATTCCAGAAACTGCATGTACCATTTCCCAAAATGATTCTAGTGTGGGATTCTGCAAATTCAGAAACTGACTTCACTCTCTTCCATACATCAGAAGTTCTTCTGTGGTTTGGAAGAGACCAAAGGAATTTGGTCCAGGGTGCATTACCCTGTTGCATTTTCCACCAAAGCTTAAGGGAGTATGCATCTATAATGGAGTCTAAGTTTTTAAAACCTATCCCATTCTCTTGTTCTGGAAATGCCATTCTTTCCCAGGATCTCCAGTGTTTATGCTTCTTTCCTTCTGTTTCCCCCCATAGAAAATCTGAGCATAGCATTTCAATTTTCCTAAGAATGAAACTTGTTGGTTGCATCACAGCAAATACATGTTGGGGTATGGAGGAGAGTACATACTTGATAAGTATTATCCTTCCCCCTTTAGAAATCCATTTAGAGTTCCATGTATTTATTCTAGCACTTATAGATTCTAAAGTTCCAAGAGAGTGTGCATTAAGTTTTCTACCCTTATATATGGTACAGCCTAGATACTTAAAGGGAAAACTACCCTCCTGCATACCCAAGATTCTCTTAATTTTACTTTTATGTGCCCTACTGCTTTTATCACCTGTGTAGAAGTTGGATTTTTGCATATTTACTTTTTGCCCAGTAGCCATTTCAAATGAGGTGATAAATGCAGCAAAATTCTTAAGAGATTTATCAGTTGCTTTAAGGAATATACATGTGTCATCAGCATAGATTAGATGTGTAAGTGGTGTAGTGTGCTGTGGCAAATGAAACCTTGCTAATGTACCAGATTCAAATAAGGAATGGAGCTTCCTGGACATGAGTTCAGTTAATATGTTGAACAAGAAGGGGGACAGAGGGTCACCCTGTTTGAGACCTCTTGATGGTTTAAAAAAACCATAAGAAACTCCATTAATGATAACAGAGAACCATGCTGATGCTATGTTAGACATAAGTATTCTGACTAAAGTGCCATGGAATCCCAGTTTGAGCAGAAGTGAATTAAGAGCAGGCCAGGAAACCCTATCAAATGCTTTGGTCATGTCTAATTTAAGGATAAGGTTGAGACATTCTTTATCTTTCTGCAAGAATCTAGTAGCCTCTTGCATCAAGATAACATTATCTGCTATTTCCCTCCCATGAAGGAATGCTGATTGTTCACTCGATATAAGTGAGGGCATCAGAATTTTTATCCTTTCCATCAGTATCTTGGAGCAAACTTTATTGCTAAAGTTTGAGAGGCTGATTGGTCTGAACTCACTAAAGGTTGATGGTTGTTGGTTTTTGGGGATAAGAACTATATTTGTGGAGGCCATTGCTCTTGGGATTGGTGTACCAGCTTGAAAATCCCTTACTGCTTCAGTAAGGTCCTGGGCTATGATGTCCCAACTGTTTCTATAAAACAGCCCATGGAAACCATCAGGTCCACTAGCACTATTTTCTCCAAGACTAAAGACAGCAGCTTTGACCTCATCAGTTGTGACTGGTTTCAATAGCTCTGAATTAGTCTGGGGAGTAATCAAGGAAGGAATGTCTGTGAGAAAAAATGCTAGGTTTTCTCCATGCATGTCTGTATTCTCATCCTGCAGGAGATTTTTAAAAAAAGTTTCCCCTGCAGTTCCAATAGCATCCTGATCAGTTAACCAGTTCTGATGCTCATCCTTAATTTTTTGTATGGACAATCTAGAGTGCTTCTGTTTTACAGACTTGTGAAAGAACTGACTGTTGCAGTCCCCATCTTTCATCCATCTAACTCTACTCTTTTGTTTCCAGAAAATGTCCCTCTCCTTAATTTTGAATAGGAGGTTGGTTCTAGCAGTGTTGAGAGCTTCTAGGGTAGAAGGATTATCTTGATCATCATTCTCAGCTTCTAATCTATCTACCTCCTGTTCTGCTTCTTTTATATTTTGGAAAACATCTTTGAAAACTTCCCTATTCCACTGTTTAAGAAATATTTTGAGCCTTTTGAGTTTGTTACAGAATTTTAACATGCCATAACATTCTATAGGCTGCTCCCAGTTATTTCTTAGAACCTGTTGAAATCCTTCTCTCATGTACCACATATTTTGGAACCTAAATGGTTTTGGGTAGATTTTAGCCTGATTATTAAAGCTTGCTAAGAGGGGAGAATGGTCTGATGTGGTCCTATTCAGTACTTGGATTGAGGTACTTGGGTAGATTTGCCTAAGCTTCAGGTTGGTTAGACCTCTATCTAGCTTTTTAGAGACTTTTTCTTTAACCTTAATTCCTTTCCCTTTTAATCTGTACCCAGTCCATGTGTAAATGTTCCCAACTGTGTGAGGTTCCTCTAGATCCATAGCATTTATAAAGATATCAAAATCTATTATACTATCAATACTTGGACTAGAAGAACCATTATATTCAGAAAGAGTTCTAATGACATTGAAATCTCCTACCAGGAAATATGGCAAGGAAGGTAAGTTAAGGATCCTACCATACATCTCTTGTCTTCCTAGCCTTGAATGTTCAGCATAAACAACAATTAGATACCATTCATTTCCTGGGTTCTGGTTTTCAATCTTAAGAACAGTAAAATTTTTGTCATCATGGATTAGTTGGGTGTGTATATTAGTGTTCCACAAAATCCATATTTTCCCTGATTTAGATGCTAAGCTGGAGTGAAAATGCAATTTCTTAGTAAAGCCATCCAGGGTGTTAATTTTCTGTTTAGGCTCAATAATGGCAAATATATCAGGCTTATGAACTAGACTTAATTCTTTAATTCTTTCCACAGAGGTGGTTAGTCCATTTACATTCCATGTTAAGATTTTACAATTCATGGGAAATGTTTTGTTTGGCAGCTAGTCTAGAACTGATTCTGTTCGGTTGAGAGAAGAATGTAGGTTTCTTCTTATCAACCTTGCCAGTGTGTGTCTGCTGATCTAAATTGGGTGAAATGGGTATAGCATATTCAGATGGCACAGAGAGAGCAACAGAAATTGGATCAGGAACTTGTAAAGAAGTGACAATTGATGTGGTCACATTATTCATGGGCACAGTGTGCTCCACATTAACATCCTGAGCATCTATATTAGCAGTTACATTCTCAAGCTCTATGTCAGGTTTATTGACTACAGTAATTGAGTTTGATGCATTGTCTCCCAAATGCGAATCTTTTTCTATTATCTTAACTACATCCCTTACATTCTCACTATCACTAGCGATCATGTTATCATCCTCATTCATATCAAGTGATGCTTTGAAGGAAGAATTGTCTGTGTTTCTTTTAAAAGAAGAAGGTGTAGGTGAAACCTGGTTAATGAGGTTCTTTTCTGCATTGACCAGAGTGACCTCATTCTGGATGCTCACTTCCATAAGGTCCATTTCAAGATCTTCAGCTGGCTCCTCTGCTTGTTCCACTTTATCCTGATCCTCATCTAAAAGTTGAAATCGATTAGTAGTTTGAAATATGATTTGACCAGAGTTACCTGTTGTCAATGGAGGTGTGCAGTCTTCCACAGAGACTCCTATATTTGATGGACCCGATTTGGCTGGTGACTGAAAGGGGGGCTCATGACTGATCTTTCCCTTTCCTTTATCCAAAGTTGTTTCCTCCATGGTGATGGCATCCAGGAAGATATCTTCCTCTTCCTCCTGGATAGTGTGAGGGTCTATATCTTCTTTCTTTTTCCAGACCTCCAAAGGTTTCTTCCTGGTTTCTTGGTGTGGTTGAGGTTTCTTAGGGGCACCACCGATTATGACCTGGCCTCTTGATACTAGCCCCTTTGCTGTGTTCTTAATAGCACCAGAGTTTGATTGTGAAGCTGCTTGTATTGTAGCCGGAGTCGTTCCATTCCTCAATCTACAGTTTGACCCATTATGACCCAGTTTCTTGCAATCCTTGCAGTATAGGGGGGGATCCTCATAGGTGATATTGTAATATTTATGCTTTCTCAAGGTTCCAAGTCTAACCTTGGCCGGAAGAGGGTTCCTAAGATCAAACTCTACGCTCATTCTGACTGTGGAAGGTCTCGATAAATTTTCTGTTGGGGTATCAGCATAAAGAAACTTTCCTAGAGACTCACCAATACCTTCTATGGCGTCCGGGTGGAAGAAATGCGTCGGCGGTAGCTCAACATTGATCCAAATGGGTGCGAATGGGGGCTCCTCGTCGATGTCAAAATCTTTGGTCCACTTTAAGATTCTCATTACAGACCCTCCAAGATTCCATGTGTATCTGCTCCAGCAGCGATGCAGATCTTCATCTAGGTCGAAGGTGATTCTCACATGCCTCGCATCCAGAGCGGTGATTTTGAATTCTCCTTTGAATCCGATTGTCTGGAAATGGTGCCGGAGAAATGGCAATGTTGGCCGGCCTCTGGTAAATTTCCCAACTAGGGCGTCATTGAACGGTTCGGCGATGAGGTCGATTTCTTCCTCCGTGAAGAAACAGCATGGTTCCCCTTTGTAAGATAGCTGAGGTTTGAGATTCAACTTCTGGAGCTTGGGGTGTGGTTTGCCTTCTGGGTTCCTCTTTGGTTTGAGGCAGTCAGCATAGGCCGATTGCGGGCTGCCTCCAGGTGGAGGAGCCGCCATGGAAGCAATAATCGGGGACAGTTGGATCTAATTCAGACTGATGGTGATCAGAGGTGAGTTGGGGAAGAAGAGAAAGGGGAAGAAGAAGAACAGTGGGTGTTGTGTGTGTTTCGCACTTTTTTTCGCACCTAGATACAGTATTTTCCAACGGTTCTTATATATATAAGTACATTTTAAATTTGTAACTTTAAAATTCACATATGTCAGAATGAACAAGTTCTAACATTTCTGATTTTCTTTCAATTTTTGGAAATGACTTCCTTTTCATTTTTTCTTCAACACATATTTCACATTTATCCAAATGAATATTATCATATGATATCATGCCATGCTTAGACATATATTTCATAGTATTATAGCTTATATGTGCTAAACGATTATTCCATAAATTGAAAGAATTACATTCAACATTATGCAACTCGAGATAATTAGAACTTTTAATTTTATTGATTGATAGTTTAAACATACCATCACAAACATAACCCTTCCCAACGAAGGTCCCAACCTTAGATATAATCACTTTGTCATATTCTATCGCCGCCTTTAATCCCTTCTTACAAAGCCTAACAACAAAAACTAAATTTTTCCTAATCTGAGGTACACACAGTACATTAGTAAGAACAACTTTCTTTCCAGAAGTGAACCAAATTTCCACATCACCGGTTCCCTGAATGTTGTAGAATGATGATCACCCATAAGAACTTCATGATCTTCAGAAGATTCAGTGTATGTCTTGAAAAATGCCTTGTTATTGCAAACACGAGTGGTTGCACCAGAATCATACCACCAATCATCACTTATCGTAAATGAAGCCATATGTATTTCTTGGATCATTTCAATATGACATTCAGAAATCATTGCAACAATTTCCTTGATTTCAACATCTTCAACCACATTTGCAGCATTCTTAGTTTCCTTCTTATTAGGGTTATTACCAACCTTCTGCTTGGGATTCTTATAGAATCGTTTGATATGTCCCTTGCCACCACAATTGTATCAGACAACATCTAATAGATTCTTCTTAAACTTCTTGCCATTGTTGTGATGATTTTGATGATTTCCCTTCTTTTCTTGCCTTTTGCCTGATTGTTGATGATGTAATTAATCTTGGAACTGGAAGCAACGTTAAATTTATTATCGCAGATTTGAGTTTCCTCTTCAATCCGTAAATGATAATGAATTTGTTCCAGACTAAAATCCTCTACGTATGCAACAATTTCTTTCTATAGTCATTCCAACTTGGAGGCAATTTAGCAATTATTTCCCCACAATTAATTTCTCCGAAAGTTCTATAGAAAGATCCTTAAACTTAGAGGCCAAGATAAGGAATTCATGAACTTTAATTAGTACCGATAAAGCATCATTCATAGTGAATTAAAAAAACTTCATGGTAATAAACCTACATGTTTCTTGCTTTTCTGAATTGTACTTCTTCTCCAATGACAACTAGATGTCTTTTTCCTTTCGAAAAGGGATGATGGATCACAGAGTCAATCAGAGGGATGGTTCAGAATGCATCCCCGACAAAGAACCTCATCTTCTTCCTGCATCTTACGTTGAATGACAAGCTCATTAGTGTCTGCATTACTTGGTTCTGGAATGGGTGCCAATTGGTTATCAAGGATGTAGCGAATCTTCAGAGTGATCAGTAGAAACTTCATTGTCTCCTTCCAAGGAATAAAATTCGATCTATCAAAGCAATTGAGCTTTCCCATAGTGCCAAAGCTCTTCAGTGCCGTCTCTATTGTATAACATTACTTTAACATTGTTGAAAAAAATATAAATAATACTGCTGTAGAAATTTAGGAACGTGAGAAGCACTGTCCTTAAAGTAATATTAGTCCCCACCAGTCGATTGTTGTCCTTAAAGTAATATTAGTCCCCACCAGTCGATTGTTGTGAGTTATCTAGCTAAGTTAGTTCCAGGATTTCCCTAAAATGATAGAATAATATGGTAGCAATTCCCACCTATTCTCCTACGAATGGATGAGTAGTAAATGAAAGATAGAACGAATATGTCTCGAGTGAAACTGTCATGGTATATTTACAATGAATTTCAGATAGGATTCACACTGTTTGGTCTTATCCATTATCACATATGCTCGTAATCGTACGGATATATCTATTCATAACTATAAATATACATCATAATCGTACGAATGCAATGGTTATTGTATTGTATATGATACAACGTTTGGAATCCATGAACACACACCTGTTCATTTACCGTACAAACACAATGGTTCATTATAATCCACACGTGTGTAAAATTAAACTTTTTATATAAGACAAAACATAAATTTCACACGTATGTATATACCATATGTAATCGATATACATATATACTTTATATTGTAATATATATACACAATATGAACCAATTAAAATATTCTTTAATTTCCTTCTCAATATTAAAGACTAATCCAACAAATTCTACAATTAGCCAGATAGGCACTAGAGGTGGCTCTTCTTTGACATCAAAGTTATTAGTCCACTTTAAAACTTTCATAATCGTACCTCCCAGGTTCCAGTTGTATTTGATCCAACACCACTGCTGGAAAACATGTACTATGGCACCAGTCTTTGACCACCTCCAGAACTGGTGCTGAAATCATAATTAGCACCGGTATTATGACACTTGTTTTGTAGAAATCGGTGCTGAAAGCCGGTGAAATATATGATAAATAGCACCAAGCTCATATAAATCGGTGCCATACATAAATGATAGTACCAGTTGTCATGAACCAGTGCTCTAAATAGTAGTATTTGTTAAAGGTTGAAAATAGAGTATGTGCTCTGTTCCATTATTGGCACTGGTTGTTGTAATTTCAGCATCGGTTAGGACATCGGTGCTGGGTACGTAAACAATATTTCCAAGATTATCTCTCGGGTGGAGAAAATGAATTTAATAAATCAATGCAAGTAGCCATAAGCAGTTTCTTTTTTGTTAACAGCACCGGTTTGGCAATATTCCAGCACCGGTTCAATAACTGGTGCTGGACCTTTAGAATTTATTTTTCAAGTTTGTTCTCGAGTTGGGAGAAAATTCCGCATCCTCAAGTAGCTGTTTTTACTTAGTTTAGCACTGGTTTTTAAGCTTCATACTAGTGCTAGTAAATTTAAGTTTTGAATTTTCAATAGATCCACGCGGAGCTGCTCTTCATTTTCTAAACTTTGTAGAGGAAAACCCGTCCTCCCCATCTGTTCAGACTCCCAAACTCTGTGAAGGATTAAGGTGAGTTCACTTTCAAACATTACTATTATAGTGTACTAGATTATTAATCATGAACCCAAAGTTTTTGGAAAAATAACAACTTTTTTCAATGTTGGTTCACTTTTCTCTCCAACTTTTTTTCCGATATTGCAATTATGTACATAGAGTTAATGTGTAATAACAACATTTATGTATAGATTGTATTTGATTGGGTCACATTAAGGGTATGTTGATGTTCAAGAAAGCAAGTATTGTATAGGCTTTTTCGACGTGAATAGGTAAATAATATAGACGGTGGAACCCACGGTAGAGGCCGAAAAGAGCCCTACCAAATACAAAATAGCATCCAACCTTAGGTTACGTAGGTAACCGAAGGAGCAAAGTCGAGAGAGGGGGGGAGTGTTGGAGTGAAAATCCAAAGGATAACACTCCTCCACCCCCCCCCCCTTTAGTCTAAATTAAATAACTACCAACCCTAAGCAAGACGAATGAGCAAAGGGAGTACAAAACAACCTGGAAAAACACAGGCTATAGAACACAAGAAAAAAGATGAGGTGAGAACAAACTCACTACCCACAACCAAAATAATCCGCTTCTACCCCTAACAAATGGGGCCTTCTTCATTTGAATTCCATAATGCAGCCGAGAATTGTGAGACTCGGGTCTTGAGCTAATGTCGTTGTTGGAATGTTAATGAAGGTACTAAAATCCAGCGTCAAGTGATTTGAATATCCTAATGCAGCCGAGAGTCCGTCTCGGGTCTTGGATGTCGCATAAAAAATGAAGCCGATGATCCGAATTGCACCTTATTGGCACGAATGAATATCTGCTTGTACCATGTACATCCCTAAGGTGGAGATAGAGGAATGTTATTGGCCTTCAAGCATTCTCTTGTTGGCGCCGAGAGTGATTTAGTGGGCAAAGATATAATGAGGCCGTGCCTCCAACCTTTGTAAATCCCAGTCAAATCAACCTCCTGAAAATGTGAGAATGGATACACTTGTACCGCGTGCATCAAGCGTGGCGATTATGTAATCGCCCAATCCATTTTGAGCAAATGGACAGCTTTATGCTAATTTAACACAAAGTGTAGCGCAAGCATAGAGCGCATAAATAACCGTTAATTCATAAGTAATATCTAGGCTTAGGAGAGGAGCATTAGAGTGTAAACCCATACTCTTAAACCTATTGCCTCAACCTGAATTCCAAGTTGCTATTGCCAGAAGAAATCCAAGATTGACTCCATCAAGCTCCAACAACTCCAACTTGGCCCGGGATATAGCACCAAGCAGCGCCAAGCAGCGCCTGGTCATGATGCCCAGATCCAGCTCCCAGTCCCCAGAAAAACCTCTCCATGCTAGTTGCCTCGTTGCCGAGAACCATTGCTGCATTTATCAGTCTAGTGCAGCGTCTGGCGCCCAGTACACAGCGCCAGACACCCAGTCCCATCGCCCACAACATGCAGCACCCAGTGCACAACAACCAGCACTACCCAACACCCTTCCATCAGCCACTCCATCCGAGGTACTAAAACAAGTGTTCATCCGGGAATAGCCTATTCATCACCATGTAACAATCCTTCATAATTAACTTGACCACTCGATCGGAACTAGGGGAGGCGCCATCCATAACCACATTATTACGCTCTCTCCAAATACGATAAATTGTAGTTATCAAGGCTAGGATACCGAATTTCTTGCAAACTTTGGAACCCTTGACTTGCCTTTTAACCCAATTCATTGAACTTGATATCGCATTTGTTCTTCTCCTTAGTCCCATCCAATTCTGTATTCGACCCCACACCACCTCCGAAAATTTGCATTTAAAAAATAAATGCTCGTTAGTCTCAACCTCTAGGTGGCACAAAGAACAAATTTTATCCGAACTATCCACTCCCTCAGGACGGATTTTGTCTTTAGTATAGAGCCTTCCAATTGCTGTAAGCCATGCAATAAAAGAGAACTTTGGCGGTACAAAACCTCTCCAGATGCTATTGAAAACCTTCTCACAATTGCGGCCACTTTCCTCATATAACCTTGGGTATTGATGGCGATGCATGAAAACATAGGCTTTGTTCGTGAATTTTCCTGAATTCGCTCAAAGACCAAGATGGTATTGAACCTCTCTCATATCTCCTTGAAACATGCCACATAACTCATCTCGGATCTTACATAAGTCACCAAAGTAACTCGAATACCTTTCGCCCAATCTTCCATTTTGGATCCTGGGATTTATATCCCAAAAGTCGCCATCCCGAAGGTAGAACGAATGAATCCACTTTACCCACAAACTATCCTTCTTCATATGTAGATCCCATAATCTCTGTGCCATTGAAGCACGATTCCAAGTACCAAAGTCTCGCAAACCAAGACCCCCAAAAGATTTAGGAGCGCACAACTTTTTTTACGCCACTTTGTTCTTGTATTTGCCTCCCCATAAGAAGCGTTTGCACTTTTGTTCCAAAACATAAAAAACCGCAGATTGAATAACAAAATTCTGTATCCAGAATCCTGCAATACTTCCCACAATTGATCTCACAAGCTCCAATTTGCCTGCATAGGAAAGAGTATGGCCCTTCCATTTTTCTATTTCCGAATCAACTTTCCCTAGTAAAGTACCAAATTGTGTCACCTTCAACTTGCTGGAATCCAGTGGCACACCTAGATACCAAACAGGGAATGTCGCCAAAGGAATACCCGTGAAAATCAAATCCTTCTTTATGCCGACTCCAAAGAACTTCGACTTTGCAGCATTAATGCCCAATCCTGAAGTGCGCTCAAACTCGCTCAAGGCATCCATGAGTATATGTACTGAACTCGTGTTCGCCTTAGAGAAGAGCATAAGGTCATCCGCAAAGGCCAAGTGCGTGATCCTTAACGACTCACATCTCGGATGAAAGGTGAAGTGTCTAGAATCCGTTCTCCTTTTCAACAATCTCGAGAAATATTCCATGCAAATCACAAACAGGAGAGGCGACAATGGATCTCCTTGATGAATTCCTCTTTGCCCATGAAAGTGATCACACAGTTTATCATTAACTGCAATCGAGAATGAAGAGGTACGAACACATGTAATGATTCTATCTGTCAGTCTTTCCGAAAATACAAGGCCAAGTAAGACTTCTTCCAAGAACTCCCAAGAGACTGTGTTGAAAGCTTTCTGTAGATCCACCATAATCATGCACCGTGGAGAATTCCGAACCCTTCCATATCCCCGAACAAACTCCTGAGCTAGCATTACATTATCCGAGATATTTCTACCCTTCACGAATGCACCCTGACAAGGGTCAATGATCCCTGGTAGAATTCCTTCTAGCCTGTTCGCAATAATTTTTGTGATAACTTTATAAACCACATTGCAGCACGCTATTGGTCTAAAGTCACTTACTTTTAGATTATCAGGCTTCTTCGGTATCAGAGCAACCGAAGTATGATTAAGCTGGGCCAAGAGATCACCTGGCTGAAAGAATTCCAACACCGCAGCTGTCACTTCCTCACCCACAATATCCCACTGCTTCTTAAAGAAACCAGCTGTATAACCATCCGGACCCGGGGATTTATCATCCGCCATTGCAAATAAAGCTTGTTTTACTCCAATGTTCGCAACTTCCTGGTTTAAATAGGCCCTATCCACATCCGTGAGGTTGTTGCCCTCACCAATAATACCCGGATCAATAGGTACTCTATCCCTCTTTGTGCCGAACAAGCCTTTATAAAAATGTGCAAATAGCTCTCCCTTTCGACTATTTGAAGTTACAATCCGATTATCACTATCAATAATCGCTGGGATACCTCCTCCTTTTCTTGCCGAGATCATAGTATGAAAATACTTAGATCCCTTATCCGCCAAAGTAATATGATTGATCCTTCCCTTTTGAGCAAGAAATGATGATTCCGCAAGGTAATACAACATAGCATTCTTCTTTAAACTTCGCAATGCCACAACATCATTGTCCGAAGAAGTCTTAGCATCAAATTCATCAAAAGCTTTGTTGTACTCCGCATCTGCAAACTTGGACTTTTCGGACACATGATTAAAATCAAGTATACCCAATTCCTTCAATGGGTGTTTCATCCGAAATAATTTTCTGGTCACCGAAAATTGCTTAGTCCCCTCAACCGACGGGCTCCAATAATCTTCCACTATTTGCCCATAATTCGGATGACCTAACCACATGTTTTGAAATCGAAAAGGCCTACCCTTTCCATCAATCTCTTGTGACATATCGACCACCATGGGAGAGTGGTCAGATTGAGCCGAAATTGGTAGAAAAGTTGTACGACAAGCATCACCATCCCATCCGTGATTTAAGAGCACCCTATCCAGCTTCCTCCAAATTTTCCAATCGGCACTATGCCATGTTAAGTGCTCACCTATGGAAGGCGCATCCCTTAATCCACACTTTACACAAACATCCTGAAACTCCTTCATCGGATACAAGCTAGGGACAGTAGCTCCATAATGACCATCAACACTAAGGATAGAATTAAAATCACCAAGAACCATCCAAGGAGAATTCAGATTAACACCAAAAGACTTCAATTCCTCCCAAAGTGGTAAACGCGCCAAACGTCCCTCACTATGCCCATACACAAATGTAAAGAAAAACTCAATACCAGACGCAAGATTACGAACCTTGAGGTGAATACATTGGGGAGACTTCCCGAGAACATCCACCAAGAAGCCTTTCGGATCCCAGATAATGAGCATCCTCGAGTTCTGCCACAGCTCAAAATTGTGCGTAAACTTCCATCCCTTAAAACTCTTCAAGAAAATTCGCAAAACCTTATCCTCCATTTTTGTTTCCAACAAGCCACACAGTCCAACCCTATTGGTGGAGATGATTTTTTTCACCCACCTCCTCCGTACAGGGGCCGAAAGACCCCTAACATTCATAGATGCAGCATTCATTGGGAAACCGAGGCCCCTTTTGGCTTCGGACCGCCGCCTTCAAGTGATTGTTTGCTTCCAGAACTGTCTGAATTACTCCTTGCAGCCGATAACATGCTTTGAAAGGGTTTCTGGATGCCCTTTCATTGCTCATTAATTTGAGTCCTGCTCTTACTCCGAGACCTAGTCAAAGCTCCTGAAGTAGGGGGAAGTCTACTCTTACTCTTGCTTCTATGCACCCTTGGGATTTTTGAGCCTCAAGCTTCCGGATGGATCATCTGTTTAGGTAATTTTCCAGCACCTTCAATCGGATGGTCATCATCTCCAAAAGCTTGTAGCTGCCTGTCGTCCTCTATAGGGGCTGAATTTGTTGATTTGTAGGCACGGCTTTTGCTGGATTTCATGCGGTCAGTGCTCCTGCCACGGTTTCCGTCATGAACATCCCTGGATTCTACGGCAATGTCTCCAGCGCCACTGTTTGCAACTGTGGGCGCTGGAGATGCGATAGTTGCTGGCAGCGGCTTCTTCGCCGGCAGTGCAACAATTGTGTGGTTAACCGCTACTGTCAATGCACCAATGACTATGCCTGGCCCTCGGTTAACTACAGTAGCATTCATGCTACCTTTAGTTTTACCTTCATCCATTTTTCCTTTGCCCTTTCTTAGCCTTTCCGAATCTTCCTCATCAGAGGAGGTATCCTCGATGATCACATGTTCTCCACCTCCAACCAAGTTAGAACTTAGGATATCTCCAATATTTTCAGCATGCATCTTCCTAACCCAAACTTGGTCATTATTTCGAGATCTCCAGCTTTTGTTGCCATTCTCCTTTGTAGCTTTGTTATCTATCCCTTCCTTAGGATGTTTCGGCATCACCTTCTTGGCTTTCCAGTAATCATCACACACCTCCATGAGATGAGTATTTTCACCACAATTTGTACACCAAGGTCAGCAATAATCATAAATGATTATTTGCACAAATACCTCACCAGTTGGAACTCGAAAGCTTATCTCCTCCTTGAGCTCCTTCGAAGTATCAATCCATACCAAAAGATGTGCATAGAAGCCCCTCAACTCGAGAGTACCATTATCCATGAGGATTGGATCTCCTAGTGAAGTGGCAATTTTCTCCAATGCTTTCTTATGCCAATAGGTCTTTGGCAAGTGCTCCATCCTTATCCAAACTGGTTTAGTGGCTTGAATGTTCGCATCATATTGCCCAGATTCATCAGCTAACAACATGAACAGTTTTTTTCCCATGGAGATAATGGTCAGGACCATTCATCACCAGATCTCTATCTTCAGCACTATTAAACTTGAACATGACATAGCCATTTTGCTTGCTCTGAACAGTACATGCAACCTTCCACTTTGCCACCAAAAGAGTTTGGATAGCATACATACCAGGAAAGAAACCAGGAAAGACACCTAAGAATCCGAAGAAGGGTTTGTATAAGTCTTTGTGCACCTCCTCCTCGGTGAGAACAAAGTCAACACTATCTCCATTATTTTCAACAATTTCAATAGTAGACCTGTTCATGGGAATGTCCGGATCATCCCATAACCTCCTTCTCTCAAGCTTCAGATCATTCCATTCTCTTGGATGAACTTGCTGATTCTGCTTCTTCTTACCATCACCCTCGGCCATACCTTGTTTCCGAGGATTATTATTGTTCTTGTTACCAACGGAAGATTCACCAGCAACCATTGTTTGAAAGAAATTTGAAGAAATCATCCTCCAAAGGATGGAAGAAAGGCTGCACCTTTTTTCTTCTCTTTTCGCCCCAGAGCTAGAGAGAGAATTTTTTTATTGAGAGTTCTTTCGAGATATTTTGGTATAGGCTTTTTGGTTACATGGAAGGTGTTTGTTGAAATGCCTCAATTGACGTTGTAAGATATGGTACCCAAAAATCCCTACAAGAGGATACGCGGTGCCTCCCCTTCCTCTCCGGAGGTGCAATCCAATGTTGAACAATAGGAGAAGAAGTTTATTTTGGAGCAGGAAAAATTAATGGCACAAATTTGCAAACAAAGACGACATTTTCCGGAGAAAGGAATAAAAAATGCTCCCCCATTTGAAGAAATAATCCAGGAACTTGGGTGGGAGAAATTGTGTGACACTTCTCCAATTTTCAACCTCAACATAGTGAGTGAGTTCTATGCTAATTTGTAGTGTGCTGGAGGGTGTACTGAGGCATTCTATCACGGGAAAATGGTTAAATTAACTGAAGAATCATAAACGAGTTGTACGGGTTTCCAAACGTTCCTCCCGAGGAGGATGAAATTCTTGCATTCTACTACTATATCGATGAGGGTTGGGATTTTGATGATCCCACACGAAGGGAGATCGTGAGGACGGTAACTAGGGAGGGAATCAATGTCGAGTCTATTGTTAAACCAGGTTGGAAAAAGATGCTAAAGAAACTACTTACTCCCGAGATGAATGGATGGTACCACTTTGTAGCATCCATAATTGACCCCATCACAGTGAACACTGAGGTTCATAGTATGAGGCTGAGACATCTGTATGCCATTAAAAAAAACTACGATGGAATTTGGGTAAGAAAATAGTGAACGAGTTGAGACATGATGCGGAGAGAACAAGTTGTTACGGTTTCTGCAGCCTAATCTTCGAACTATGCACAAAAGCAAGTGTCCCCCACTATCCGCACGCCATATACTGCCATCTAATGGGTAAGATTACAAATGACACTTTCTTCAAATTCTCTCAGGACATTGTGGGTCCTACTTTGAAATCTAGAGTCGCTTCGTTGGAGGTGGGTGTACAAAGTCTACTAACGGAATCACAATATCACAGGTCCTGGTGCGAACACATAGGAAAGGTATTTCAATACCAGTTCCAGGACGCAATGAAAGCAGTTGAACCTTGTCCTACATATCTAGGCGGGCGTTGGGGAGAGCGACGTTAGGATGAGCTCTGAAGATGCACACATGTTGGATGAAGAGCCGTTTGCTAGATATTATTCATGAATTTCGATCCTCATTGTCCTTATAATACTATTGTTTTCAAAGTGATTATTTTATTGACTACGGCTTGAAACAATTCTATGTTATTTTGCAGACAAAATATAGTTATTATTCACTACTTCGAGGATTATCATACTTTTACATTAATCTTGTGATATTAAAGAAATATGATTTTCCGTTTATAATTCCAAACCTTTTTGCACAATTTAGTCTTGGACATGTATTACTGCTTTGAAATTTATACATTCAAATATTCCATTGGACATAATTAATATATTTAGGAATTAAAAAAAGAATCAAGTGTTTCAAATCAATGCTCAAGGTGAAACTTCGTTTTGGGCAATGTTGCAATTAATGAAAATGTAGCACTTTTTCTGTATAATCAGTTTTGATGATATTCCATGTATCCAATTAAGTCGTAATTGGGTAGTTATGATCAGACAATAGTTAATTGCACTATTGAATAACTAATTTTTTGTTTGACAATTCCAAAATTCTTAGAGGGACCTAGTTGCAAAAAACAAAAAATTTACCCAGACCTCCAAATTCAATTCCGCTCGGATGTAATCATACATTGTTGGACCCAAAAGGGAATTCTTAGAACGAATCAGAAAAATTCTTTCTGTTTCTTACTTTATCGACAATCAACCAGTTATGATTAATTAACCGTTTCCCTTACTAAAATGTCCCCGGAAAGTGTTCGCTAAACCGGAACACATTTTCAATGCCAAAGTAAAAGCAAATACCAATGCACACTCAATTATTCCCTATCTTACTATTACAGTCTTAGCTAGTTAGCTGTGTTTCACAAGACTGTGCTATTTACTAATCCCATCTAACAATTTTGTATTAGCGGAAATTAGATAGCAATACCATAAAAACATCCAAGTTGATCAGGCTTAAACATATTAGAAATAAAATTCAACCAAGAATACTCAAGCACATGCAAGAATCAATTATAATGAAGTTAGGCCTCATGATTTATAAGCTAACATTTGTTATTCTTTGCCGATATATGGATTAGCTACTCATAATAATTAAACTAAGCAAACAATCAATAAAAATAATAAACATGACTACGAATTTAACTAAGAAATTAATAGCAAAGTGCTAAATTAGAGTTGCAGTGCACGGAATATATATATATATATATATATATATATATATATATTGAATAAAACCCCTGTGTAGGGGGGGTTATGTATTAGGTACCCCAACCTTTAAGAAACGAGATGTACAAAAATACATAGTGTTCAAGTGAGGACTTGAACTTTGGGATCAAAAGCACTAATTTATCCCCTGTTTTACGAAGGAGAATTTTGAGGATGTTTCCAATTTCTTCACCTCCACCCCTCGTGTTAGTGTAGGAAAATTGGCCGGAACTCCAAAAGACTCCTAAGTAATTATTACATTCCAAAAAGATGTGTAGATAGTCTATGCCCTGTGCATAGGTTATCCATATTGAGTTTTGAAAAGGTCTTCATTTGAGAGCATCAACAAAAAATCCCTTCGGCTAAACTTGCACATTCTCTTTGAGAGCATCTCTTGTATGATTCTACCTTGGAGTAGCTTCGGTTCTTTGGCAGAGCATAAGTTTGTAGCTACCCTTGGATTGTCCCTGGAGTTGTAGCCTTGCCTGAGGTTGCATTTCCTTATGATCATTCCCGTTTGCATCTTGATTTATGATCTTTCCAACCTGCATTTTCATATCAAAATCAGCAATATCCATTCCAGATTCTAAGAGCAGGTATCTGTTCTTTATCAAGAGCTAGAAATCCTTTGATTTTCTGATCAAGGTCATGGTAGTTTAGAACTTTTGGTTTCCTACCCCTTCCTAGTTTACTTAATCAATCGGCAACCATATTTCATTTTCTTAAAATGTGTGTAATTATCAGGTCCTGCATCATGTGTTTGATTTCAGAGGCTAAATGATATAATTCCCATGGGGCTTTGATGGGATCTTTCATTACCTCCAGTATATTGGCACAGTTAGTTTCAAGGGAGAAAGAATTTAAGCACATATCAGTTGCAAAACTTAGTCCTTATTTTAGAGCTAGGAGTTCAGCATGGAAGTTTGTTTTAGGTGCAACAGATTTATAGCATGCCTTAATAAATGTTCCATATTTATTCCTAATAACTATCCCAATTCCACATAGGCCCCCCTGCTTCCATGATGCATCAAAGTTGATTTTGTATTCCAAGCTTTGTTTAAATCATGTGATACATTTAATTTTAGGTACCCAAGTCAATGCCAGAATAGTGCCAAAAGGTTATATCGGCACTTCTGATGCAAACCACGAGGTTATATCGGCACTGCTGATACAAAACACATGGCTATAATAGCACTTTTCAACTTCATAGGATTATAGTAGCACAAACCTCCAAAACATAAGGTCATATCAGTATTTTGCCCTAATGGATAATATCCTATTAAATCTCCTATAATATCTTATCAAATCAGCTCCAAATATTTCTAAAAATGCTCCACAAGTAGCCAAGTTCAAATTTATTTTGCGCAATATTTGAATGCCTTCATTTACCATAATTGCCAAATACTCCTCATTCTCCTCCAAATCCCGCTCAAGCCCAGAAACATGTAATCTGTGGAAAATAACAAAACTAAAGTGCACATTATTCCAGCAAAATCATAATTAACCCCAATAAAATAAACAACATAATTCATACACATCAAAATATCCTCACACTTGAGTCATGCTTGCTCTTAAGAATGAAATGAGAATATAATCATATTGTTTATCACAAAAGTTCCAAGTATCCCCAACTGACTCTAAGAAAGACTCAACAGAAAAGATAACCAAAAGACACTAACTACACCCAACAAACAATCAAGCTCAGCATAACAATTCTTGATTTCTTGATTCATGGACAAACTTTACCTTACTAATAACAAAGACTCATGTATAACACACATGATACTATCACACCCTTCAATGACATTGGTAACGTCATTCTCAAATCAATGCAAACCAGACCTCAACTTAGTCAAAATCAGACAAGCATAAAACATTTCTCACGTTTCACACATTCGCTCTAGGTATGAATTTCACATGGCAATACTCGAATCATTCATTGCAAATCAGAAAGGTCTTAATTCAAGGTTGTAACGGGGCTAGGTGGAATAAAAACAAGGTAGGGTCCTAAGGGTTCTAAGCTTCAAATATTTATATATACATGCATGCTCATTTCAGTCCAAACTTTCTCAACCAAAGACACAATTTCTAGCCATCATAAAAGTTGAAAAATCTGCTCAAAACTGACTGTAAACATTAAGTGTTGGTGCTGGAAATTTTCATTTTTTTCTTTCACTTTTTTGATTTTTGATTTTTTTTTATTTTTTTTCCTGAGCAAATCAACCCCTTTATCCTAAAATTTTCAGCACACAATCACCCTTTTTTATCATCGTTCTACTATACTTCTGAAATCAGTACCACATAGTCACTTTATACATCACAATTAAGGTATTTCCTCAATCTGAGAATTCAATATAGTCAGAAGCATTCATATATATATATATATATATATATATATATATGGGATAAAAGAGGGGATAGAAACAGGCTTTGGCTTCATTATTTTGTGGCTAAAACAAAGAAAAAGGGTTAAGGCTTCAAGGGGTTTACTAAGGGTGATGTATGGTAGGCCATATAAACTGTGGGGTTAAATCCTAATGCATTTCATCATTTTCACACCAAACAATTCATGTAATGCCATGATTCTCAGGAAAAAAAAGATTGATGTAGAGATTGCATGATTCTCAGAAAAAAAAAAAAGATTGATGTAGAGACTGCTCTACTCTAGCTCAAACCTCACTTTTACTAGGCTAAAATGTTCAATTACTTGTCTTTTTTCATCACCCCAAGTATCATCTAGGCCAATTTACACCAATTATATTAGACTCATTTACCAAGTAATTTTAGAGGTGTATCAAGTAGCCAAATATATCACACAAGAGCTTTATTACTAGCAAGTTCAATCCGTCAAAGAACAATAATATCAAGAATGAGACTGACAACCGGTGCTCCATAGTTAGACAAAAAATTACATGTCTGCTCTCGGGTTGTAAAAAAATGTAACTGCAAGGCAGCGTCAGGCAGCTGAATTAAGCAATACTCAGCACCGGTTTTAGTAATATTCAGCAGTGGTTCCCGTCATTAATGAAGATCTTATCTAGGCTTTATCTTAACCCTTGATTTCTATATGTTGATTTCATCTGAACCCTTCAAAAATTGTTTATATAAACCAAACTTGAAACCCTAAAGCTACTCACTCCCTCATTTGCCTCTCATCCTCTCATCCTTCTACTTCGCCAACTCTCCCTTACCACTGACGCCTACTCCCTCCTCCCTCCACAACCCACTACCGCCTACCCCCTGCCGCCCCCTCCCCTACCCCCTGCCACCTCCTCCTAATCATCCAACCATTACCGCCACCGCTTTGCCCCTCCTCCCTCCATAACCAGCTTCTTCCTCCTACCACTGCTTCATTATTTTCGTATGATGATTTTTTTGTTAGTTGTGTTAGATTTTTTGTCTAGGTCAATATTTTTTATATGTCATTCTTTTATTTTTTTTCTGTTTTGATAGGTGTGTTGGATTTTCAATCATATTGTCTTTCAAGGTGTGTGTGAGATTTTTACCATTTTCTTACTTTTTGGGTTGTGTGATGTTTTCTGCATTTTGTGATAAAATCGAAAGTGTATTACACACACACACTTATGTATATATATATAGTTCCTTGTGTATGGTTTTAATTTTGGTTTTTTTTACTGTGAAATGATTTGTGGAGCACCTGTGATATATAGACGATTTTGTCATGTTTAGGGGTTTGTGATAATTAGAATCTGTATAATGTTGAAAGTTTTTGTACACTATGATATAAACTGTAGATTTGTACTATGTGATATAAATTGTAGAATCTGTACCCTGTGGTATAAATTGTGATTTTTCTATTTAACTATGTACGTAATGTGATATAGTTTCTGTAAGTAATTTGATATAGTTAATTGTGGGATGTTGATGTGCTTATGTTTTAGTTTTAAATGCTTTGAACAAATACAATATTTTGAATGAATGACGAACTAGATTAAGGTTTACCCATTTTTTTCCCGTGTTTTGATGATTTCTAGTTGATGTCTAAAATTTTGAGATATTGCAGGCTAACAGCGCCGAGGAAACCTCAAGTGTTTGACATGGTTTGTTTAAACACTCCATGTTTCCTCGGTTTTGTAAAGCTGCTTCATTTCGACATTTTAAATGAATAAGCATTTGTTATAGAGCACTGCATTGGTTGCCTTCGATTTATTTATTGCCCTCTAACTATGTAATGCTTCTTCCATTACAAAAAAGTGCTGTAACATCTATATAACTCCGAAATTTAAATTATGTAGAATTTTTAGTGTATGAGCGCCAAGGATTTTGGTGTGTTGATCTATTTAATCAATAGGTATACACACCAAAAGCCTTCGTACTTAATGCTGCAACATTTTGACATTTTAAATCTTTTTCAAGTTCATGTTTAAACTGTGGAGAACTTGTAGTAAATGAGCACCGAGGAACTTGGTGTGTTTATCTATTGAACATGGTGTGTTTAACATTAAATCATTGTAAATGTTAAATACACAGTTTAAAAAATAGGTATACACATCAGTTTCTTCGGTGCTTAAATGCTACAACATTTCGACATTTTAAATCTTTTCGTATCACAAACTGTACTTAACGGAAGAAGCATTAGTTAAGGTTAACATATATTTTTGCTTGTTTTGATGATTTTAGGTTCATGTTTAAACTGTGGAGATGTTACAGTCTATCAGCTTCAAGGAAACATGATGTGTTAGACATGGTATGTTTATACACGCCATGTTTTCTTGGTGCTGTAAAACTGCTTCATTTCGACATTTTAAATGGTTTTCAATGCCAAATCATGTTGTGCACAAACTTAACGGAAGTTCCATCAACACCGGTTTACATGTCTTTTTGCTTGTTTTGATGATTTGAATTTGATGTTTAAACTATGGAGATGTTGCAGTCTATCAATGCCAAGTAAACATGACGTGTTTCACATGGTTTGTTTATACATGTCATATTTCTATGGTGCGGTAAAATTATTTCATTTAGACATTTTAAAATTTTTTCTGTACTAATTGTTATTGTGAACAATCTTAACGGAAGAAGAATTAGTTAAATGGCACTGCATTGGTTGTTTCTATTCATGTGGTGCCCTTTAACTAAGTAATGCTTCTTCCATTTATGAAATAGTGCTATAACATTTGTAGAACTCCACAATTTCAAATGTGGAGATTTTGTAATGTGTGAGCACTAAGTAGACATGGCATGTTTATCATTAACTAGTTTAACATTAAATCAGTGTTAATGTAAAATACACTGTTAAAACTTAGTTATACACACCGTGTTTCCTGGTGTTTAAATGCTGCATTATTTTGACATTTCAAATTGTTTTGTTCGACATATCGTAGTTATTTTGTGCACAACAAATATTACCCCTGGCAAGAGGAGCGTACAATGGCAAGGAGATAACCATCACAAACACAAGACTTAAGTGTACCTAGTGTATTTTCAATGTGTATTTGATTGGGACACATTTTCACCTTTTCTATGAAGTTGTATTATGTTGATGGATTGCTTTTTTCCACTTAAGATTCTTACATTAAAAAATGTTGTTGCTAGGAATCAATATTATTTTACCCGAGTTTCAATTCCAAGAGGGTTGGGAATAATTTTAAAAAAGATATAGCAAAGTTTTTAAAAATAAGCACCTATTTTACAAATAATACTACCGGTGCTTAGACATCCATCTCCAAAGCAACAACACCGGAAATAAAAACCAACCGGTGCTAGTTTTTATAATCTGTTAGATTTAAGGCACCAGTTACTAACAGGCACCGGTGCTTTACAAGTACCAGTGATCATTAACGAGGACTCAGAATTTAGCACCGGCATAACAAATACTAGTGTTGTAGTATCTAATTTTCAGCACCGGTCTTTATAACTGGTGGCATAGTAACTACGTTTCAGCACCACCCTACTTAGGCAACGATCGGTATGGGGCATGAACGACCGGTGCTATAGCCTCCAACGACCGGTGCCATGGGGGGGTGCTTACAGTAGTGCACCTTTGGATGTTTTCCTCGTGTTCAAACCTAATGAAGACTTGCCTTTTGTCCAGAGCTGTGAATGTAGCATCTCCTCTGAAGCCTATCTCTTTCATCTGGTGGCCTTGGAAATTTTCCGACTAGGTTGCGCTTGAAAGGCTCATATAGGAGCTCTATTTCTTCATCAACAAACAATACTGCAATTTCTCCTTTGTATTCAACAATTGAGTTTAATTTTCTTGATGTCATTTCTCTAGGGTTTTGGTTTTGGGGAAGTATAGACTTGTATGTCAGTGGCGGACTCACGCCAGACGGCGGAGCCGCTATGGGCTTGGTTTGTGTGGTACTATTCCGGTGGTGGACTGAGACGTTATTGGCGGATTTGTTGCCATTATACAGTGGAAGTAGGTGGTTGTACTGTAGATTAGTAGAGAGGGTTAGGTGAGTTAGAGAGTAGAGAGAGAGCATAAGTTTGGTCTACCGATGTGTCTATGTTGAAATATGAATGCATCCAAAGACTATGTTGGTTCTTACATGCAATGTAATAGTTTTTGAGATTTTAGTAGTAAAGATACTATTTTCATGGCAGACTAAAAGTATGTAAATTCCCCCCTCCCCCTCTTGTTCAAACTACCAAATATGGTGGTAATTGCTTGCCTGTGAAGCAAATTCTGCCTTCTAAGGGTAGATTAGGCTAGTAAAGCTTAAAATTCATCCATCACTGTAACAAGTTTCTTAAAAGGCCTAACAAAGTTTCATCCATCACTAATTTCAAGGGAGAAATTGTAGTGCTCTATAATGAAAAAGATATACAAAAGCTATCAGAACCATTCAAGAAGCATTTGATTGGGAAATTCACTAGAGTACGGTCAAGCCTAGAGTTCCCTATGATGTAGTTCAAAAGGGTTGGATTCAAAGGTGAACCTACAATCATAACTTTGGATCACGTGCATGTGTTTACAAAGTTTGATTAGGCTGAAGATATCCAATAGTGTTGGATCAAGAGAAATTGGAATATTGGAGGCCAGATGATGAACGTGCTGAAGAGTACAAAGAAATTTGACATTAACGAAAAGCCACCAATTGTGCCGATTTGGGTAACTTTCGAATTCCCACCTCATATTTCCTATATCCTAAAAAGATTAGGACAACTGATCTTTGCGGACCCCTCTACCAATAAGATGACAAGACTATATATCATTAGGTTGTGTATTGAAATTAATCTCACTGGACCTTTCCCCCGTATAATTAGGTTAGGTTCAAATATAGAGAGACGATGGTATAACAAAGTGTATAAGGAACACCCTAGCTACTGCTCTAAGTACCCAAATATTGGTCACTCATCATTGGAATGTAATTATAGAAAAGAGAGGTAAGGTCATATTGAAGGGCATAGAGGAAACAAAACGAAAACTAGCAGGGTCACTGAGCAAGGAAAACACTAGAACTGAACCCGATGATGCATATTGATGATCGGGATAGTATTGGAAAGTCCAAGGAACATGGTGGCTTAATCCCCCAAGTAGCATGGCTACCTCAAAAAATGACCGGGGAAATGAAAATTTAGGATGGGGATGTGCATCATTAGGCATGCGTTAACCTATGCATTGGGCATAATAATTGGCTTGTTTTACTTGTTTGATTGCTAGTATAAGTTGAGTTTACGTGACAAAGGGTTTAGAAGACCATGTTTGATTTTCTTGTCTAAATCCTTGGGTCTTATAAACTTAATTGATACTAATGGACACATTCACTACAAGAGACATCCCCTTTTACCTCGGTTCTTCAGGGGTTTTTACCTCAGTTCTGCAGGGGTTTTTACCTCGGATTTTCATCCAAAAAAATGAGGTAAATGTGATCGGGGTAAAAAGTAGGTTTTGACCTCGGTTCAAAACTGAAGTAAAAAGTAGTTTTTACCTCGGTCACGTCCGATGTCACACACCCATCAGTCGAACCGACAACAATGCAACGTCACACAAAAAATTGAGGTAAAAAGGTTATGAACAAAACCAGGTGAGAAGGTGGTGCGATGTCGCACATGCAATAGGTAAGACTGACACAATTTGGTACTCTACTGGGAAAAGTTGATTCGGAAATAACGAAATGGAAGGGACATACTCTTTCATATGCAGGAAAACTGGAGCTTGTGAGATCAATTGTGGGAGGTATTGCGGGATTCTGGATTCAGAATTTTGTAATACAATCTACAGTCATGGATGCTCTCGAACAGAAGTGTAAACACTTCCTATGGGGAGGGAAGCATAAAGCAAAGGTGGCGTGGAAGAAACTTTGCGCACCCAAATCTTTTGGCGGCCTCGGTTTGAGAGACTTCTTCACATGGAACCGTGCTTCAATGGCTAAAAGGCTATGGGATATTCATTTGAAGAAGGATAGTTTATGGGTTAAATGGATTCACTCGTTTTATCTTCAGGGGGGGATTTCTGGGGATTAAATCCGAGGATTGCAAATGGTAGATTGGGAGAGAGATATTCGAGTTACTTTGGTGAACTTTGTAAGCTCCGGGATGAATTGTGCGCAATGTTTCAAGGTAATACGCAAGAGGTACTTACCCATCTAGGTATATGGTCTAGTTCGGGGAAGTTTACTAGTGCAGCTTACCTCCATATGCATCGCCATAAATATCCGAGTGCTTATGATGCTGGCCGATCAAGTGAAAAGGTTTTTAACAGTATTTGGCGTGGTTTTGTTCCGCCAAAATTCTCATTTATCACCTGGTTGGCGGCAATAAAGAGACTACATACCAAGGATAAGCATCGATTGGAGGAAGGGGAGAGTATGGAGAAGGTATGTTCTTTATGCCATCTGGAAGAGGAGACGAATGAACATTTGTTTTTCAAATGTGATTTTTCTGAGGTTGTTTGGGGGCGTATACGGACTTGGATTGGACTACGGAGACGGACGAATTCAATTCCAAGTTCCATGACTTGGGTTAAGAGGCAAGTTAAAGGTTTGAAAATGCGAAAGAAGTTTGGTATTTTAGCCTTAATTACCAAGGTCTATCGCCTTTGGAGGGAAAGGAACAATGTGGTTATGGATGGTGCTCAACCAAGCTCTGAAAGAGTGGTGAAAATCATCATGAAGGATTGCTACATGGTGATGAATAGACTTTTTCCGGATGAGCACTTGTTTTAGATGCAGAAGCTGCTTGGAGATTGATGGGTGCTGGCTACCTCGCACCGGGTGCTACACGTTGCGGGTCTTGGTGCTTCAGTCTGGCGCTGTGCTGGGCGTCAGGTGTTGCGCTGGAACTTATCACATATTGGGATAGTCTGCAGCAGCACGGTGCCATGCATAGAGCCGATTTGTGGCAACTGGATGCTGGACATATGCACACGGTTTGGGTGCTCCTGGCGCGGGAATTGGGGTTTCTTGTAGGCCGATGGATGCAATTTTCTGCGCCAGGAAGGGACTGATTTACGTCCGTTGGGATCAAGAATTAGCTACGGTTTTTTCTTGGTTTTTCTACGGTTTTTGTAGGCCGATTGATGCAGTTTTCAGCGCCGGGATTGAGTTGTGTTGCGCTCGATGGAGTCCAGATTTGTCTACGGTTTTTCTCGAATTTCTAGCGGCAATAGCAGCTTGGTTTTCTGGAGGAGGCAATAGGTTTCAGAGTAAGGATTTACACTCCGATACTCTTTCTCCTAAGCCTAGTTTTTTACTAATGATTTAACGGTTATTTATGCGCTTTATGCTCGCGCTACACTCTGTGTTAAACTAGCATATAGCTGTCCATTTGCTCAAAATGGAGTGGGCGAGTACATACTCGCCACGCTTGGTGCACGCGGTACAAGTGCATCCATTCTCATATCCTTAGGAGGTCGGTTTGACTGGGAGTTACAAAGGTTGGAGGCACGACCTCATTAATCTTTGCCCATAGGATCAACTTCGGTGCCAAAGGAGAATGCTAGAAGGCCAATAACATCCCTCTTTCTTCATCTTAGGGATGTATATGGTAGAAGATGATGTTCATTCGTACCAGAAAGGTGCTACTTGGACCACCGGCTTCAACTCTTTTATGAGACATCCAAGACCCGAGTTAACTCTCGGCTGCACTAGGACTTCAGATCATTCGACATTGGATTTTTGAAAGATGGCCCCATTAGTTAGGGGTAGAAGCGGATTTTTGTTGATGGGTAGTGAGTTTGTTCTCACCCCATTCTCTTGGTTGTTCTATAGCCTGTGTTTTTCCAGGTTGCTTTGTTCTCCCTTTGCTAGTTTATCTTGCTTAGGGTGGGTAGTTACTTTACTTAGTTAGGGGGGGGGGGGGGGGGGGGAGTGTTTATCTTTTGATTTGCACTCTCTCATCCCCCCCTACTTCTTTGCGGATTTACTCCTTAGCTTACCTAAGGTTGGACTCTTTTGTATTTGGTAGGGTCCTTCTTGGGCCCTGCTGCAGGTTCCACCGTCTATACTATTTACCTATTTATCCGAAACCATGTGAGAAGATGGTGCGACGTCGCACCATTTCATATTTTTTTTAAAAACTACAGAAAGCTGAATCAACATTGATTCAGCTTTCAGTAGTTCATAACTGATTCCAGCCAATTACAAATTTTTTGTCACTGTACTTAGGCTAATTCACAACCAAATAAAATACCAAAACATATTTAGGTTGAACAAAAATTGTACAACTCAGAGTATAAAGATTCCATATATACATAAATTAATCACGGTTGCATTTATGCAAAAATTCAAGCCCTAGTATCTATAATATAAATTTATCAAACCTAGATCTGTTCCTGGTGGCTGGGGGCATCGCTGGTCAGAGTCGAAGACGTGCGAATGGTCGGATAGTCAAAGTCGAAGTGGATTTGGTGGTGCGACTGGCATAGAGGTGGTCTGAGCTCGGCGTGGCAGTGGTCTGAGCTTGACGACGGTCTGAGCTCGATGACGGTCTGAGCTTAATGGCTTGCGGAGATCGATGGAGCGACTTGCGTGATAGAGCTTGACGGTAATGTAGACTGGAGCTCGACGGGGTGGTGGAGCTCGATGGTGGCGGCGACTAGAGCTCGACAACATCGATGGAGGTGGTGTGGCCTGGCGATGGATAGAGGTTGCATAGCAGCTTTAGCAGCATCGCAGGAGGTGGCATGGCAGCGTGAGCAGCGTCGCAGGAGGTGGCGTGGCGGTGGAATTCGACGTCGATTTTAGGAAGAAGAAATTGTGGAGGCCGAATGTGTTTGGAAAAGGGGAAAGTTAGATCAGGGTTTTATTTTGTTATAGTGTAAGGGTTGGGTTAAGTTTTTGGGCTAGGTTAGTATGGTTTGGGCTGATTGAGTTAGTTTGAGTTTTTGTTCTTCTGGGCTGAATTTAAATAAAATTCTTTTATTTTTTGAATTTAAATGAAATAATACAAATTTTATTATAATAAAATTACAAGCATATTTGATGTTATCATATTTTTTATATATGTATTATGTGATAATTTTTTAAAAAAATTCCATGTGAGAATATTTAATAACGATAATATTACATTTGTGATTCAAAATAGTTTAACTAAGATACACCGTGACTCAAAAATTGTCTTATCCCATTACCCATTGCTTCGAAATACATGTTTTTGTTATTCTTTCCTAAATATAGAAATATAAAACAAATTATTTTTTGGTAAAATGTTGGAAATCACTATTACATGTTCTAGAGTAGCTTAGAGCTGAATACTTAGAAGTAAGAAAAGAAAATCGGAAAGGATTACATATATGTTCTCATGCCCGATTGTTGATAAAAATATTCTGTTACAGACTTGGAAAATACAATGAGGGTGTATATGGTAGCATCACGTTCGAGCGGATTTCAATTTGGAGTTAGGAGTAAAGTTTTTTACTTTTTGCACTTAGGTCCCTCCAATAAAGTTGGAATTGTCGAATCACGAAATTGGTGACACCAAAAGGAAATTCAATAACATAAAATTTCGGCTTTCCAATTTGGTCATGTATGGGGTTAGCAAAAGGACATTGAAAGTTAACATTGATTATTTCTATACAATCTTGAAAAATTACAATGTGGCTCAAAATTCTGTTACCCTATAATTCATCGCTCCAAAATACATGATTTTTGTTATTATTGCATAAATATATAAATATTTAATAGATGAATTTTTTGGTGAAATGTTGGATAGCGCTAGTACATGTTCTAGAGTAACTTAGAGTTGGTTACATAGAAATAAGAAAGGGAAATCGAAAAAGATTACAAATATATTCTTGTGCATGTTTATTGATAAATACTATGTTATGGACATGGAAAATACAATTGGGGTGTATTGGGTAACATCGCGTTCTAGCAGATTTCAATTTCGAAATACGAGTAAAGTATTTAACTTTTGCACTTAGGTCCCTCCAAGAAAGTTGGAGTTGTGAATCACAAAATTGGTGATACCAAAATGCAATTCAATAACATACAATTGCAGTTTTCCAATTTGGTCATGTATGGGTTAGCAAAAGGACCTCGAAAGTCAACATTGAGTACTTGTACACAATCTTGAAAAATTACACTATTATTCAAAATTGTGTTACCTCGAGTGGAGGCGGGTCAGATGGAAAGATACACAAAAGAATGACTAAAACCATATGGAGTGGGAAAAAAACACACACAATGAGTTGGGCATTTCACAACGAGCCGTGGAACAAATTATCCTAGAGGAGTAGACTGAAGTGTTTCAAGATGCATAGGACTTTTTATCACAACCGAGCAAATGAGTAATATACCAAAATCACAAGAACTACGCACTAAGATAATCAACAAAGCAAAGAAATAAAACTGGAGAAAAGATAACCCCCCCCCCCCCCCATTTGCTAGGATAGAAACCTCTTCGCAAACTTCAACCAGAATACACAATAATTGGAAGTATACGCATGAAGGAATATAAATGTTACTTGTAATTATAATTAGATTGTATTTTCTTTTCCTAACTTGCATAGCTATTTTGTATTAGTATATAATGAACCATGGGGTCATGAATAAACATATCATTACCATTATTTTCATCATGGTATCAGAGCCTAAAATCCTGAAACCTAAGACCTTAAAATACCGTCCTAAATTTTCCACCGTCGTCTGTGCGTGACTTCCATGCGCTGTCGATTCGGACTACCTTTCCTTAAAAAAAGAGGTTTTTTTCCTCTTCGATCCGCAACCTTCTCATCACCGCCCCTAGTCTGGCACGCTCCCGCTCCCATCGGTCTACTCTGATGTCAGCTCCGTCCGGTGGCATATACTCCGTCCGGTGTCAGCTTCAAACATAAAGAGGTGCGCGTGAGATTCACGTGCGCAACCTTCCATAAGTGCGTGAGTCCACGCGCGGGTGCACCAGACGCACGTTCCTCTCTTTAGAGCGCGTGTCCTTCACGCGCCACACAGGAGGCACGCGCCTTTGCTTCTTTTGGCTTTTGGTCAGCAAAATTTGTTTTCTTCCATTGCTTTTATTG
The DNA here is from genome assembly GCA_037428765.1 of Rubia yunnanensis. Classification (NCBI taxonomy): domain Eukaryota; kingdom Viridiplantae; phylum Streptophyta; class Magnoliopsida; order Gentianales; family Rubiaceae; genus Rubia; species Rubia yunnanensis. The sequence goes on from CM075064.1 coordinate 45,846,818, forward strand.
TACTTGGGACGTCGCCGCAAGAGTTTGCGGCACGATCTGATTTTGGTCATGCTCTATTTGATGACCAATATAGTACGACCATACATTTATTTAATCAGTTTTATTCGTTATCTGACAATGGGTCAGGTAAGTCTACTTTACCCTGGATTCTTGATTTGGGAGCCTCATATCACATGACTGGTGACAAAGGTTCTCTTACTAATATTACTACTGCTACCAATACTGTGAATGTTATACTGCCTGATGGATATGTTTAGTCTACTACACAATATGGGTCTATTTGTTTTGGTGATGTCACCCTTACTCATGTGCTCTACATACATACTTTGCGATGCAATTTATTATCATGCTCTAGATTGTTATCTGCTTTAAAATGTCTAGCCTTGTTTACTGAAAATTATTGCATTTTACAGAAAATCAGTACTGGGATTGTGATTGGCGTGGGTGAACAGCAAGGAGGGGGGGTTTATTGGCTTCGTCTGTTGGATACTCGCGTTCGTCCTCATATCCTGCAGTCTATTCCGACTGTTGCTTCGGTTTTTTATCTGATTTATGACATCAACGTTTTGGTCATCCATCATCAACGGTGTTGTCTTCTATTCTTATTCTTGATTTTAGCACAAATAATACTCATATACCTTGCTCTGTATTTTATAGGGCAAAACAGAATAGACATAGTTTTCCTTTGAGTTCTACAAATGCTACTGCATTATTTAAATTAGTACATTGTGATGTTTGGGACCTTATCGAACACCATCCTCTAGTGGTGCATTTTACTTTTTGACTATAGTAGATGATTATTCCCGAGTTGTTTGGGTTTATTTATTAGTAGCTAAGTCTGAAGTAGCCTCTAGATTTTTAGAATTTAGTGCCTTAGTGAAGAACCAGTGGGGCCGAACCATACACCGTGTTCCGGCTGATAATGGGACTGAATTTCTGCCTTTGTAATCTCATTTTGTTGTATCTGGGATCATCTTTGAGAAATCTATGGTTGACACACCACAACAGAATGGTCGGGTTGAAAGAAAGCATCGCCATTTACTCAATGTGGCGCGTGCTTTACGATTTCAAGCCCGCCTTCCTATTGAGTTTTGGGGAGAATGTGTTCTTACTGCTGCTTACTTGATTAACCGAACACTGACACTACATCTTAATGGTTGTACTCCCTTTGAGTTGCTTTATGGGCAAGCTCAAAATTACTCATCATTAAGAGTTTTTGGATGCTTGTGTTTTGCTGCTTATGTTCCCAGATATCGTGACAAGTTTGCCCCAAGAAGTCGGCGGTGTCTGTTTCTTGGTTATCCTGCCGGAAAGAAAGGCTATCACCTTTTTGACTTAGAATCCCATGTGATCTTTACTAGTCGGGATGCCAATTTTTTTGAAGACCAGTTCTCGTATTCTGCCACTCCGTCTTCGGCCCCTTCAGACGAACCCGACGGTGCCAACCACATCACCACCGGTCTCTTCCAACTCACTGTCGGAGTTGCATGAAATTTTCATTCCACCGTTCACAGCCGACCAGTCACCGCCGGCTAATCCCTGTCGGCCATCGCCGGTCAATCCCCATCGGCCGGCGGCCGGTCAGTCACCGCCGATCGCCATCAGTCAATCGCCGTTGGCTGCTGCCGAGCAGTCATCATTGGCGTCTCCTTTTGCTGTATCTCTGGCTCCGGATGGTTCCTCTATCGAGTTTCATCCTTTCAAATAGAGTATTCGTACTCGCCGACCGCCTTCTTACTTGACAGATTACGATTGTGACGATCATGCATGCTCTTACTACTGAAGACCCCCCTTACGTCTCCGTTCACTCATGCATCGTCACTTTCCTCAGGTGTTCTGTATCCCCTTACTGATTATGTAAATTGTGATAATTTTTCTAGTATGCATTCTAGATTTTTGGGTGTAGTAACATCTAGTGAAGATCCCACTACTTATTCCGAGGCTTCCCGACATTCTCAATGGCGAGATGCTATGACTGAAGAACTTACTGCGCTAGAGCGAAATCAGACATGGACATTGGCTCCTCTGCTTGCGAATAAGAAGGCGATTAGGTGCAAATGGGCCTACCGGACGAAGTTCGGTCATATGGTACTATTGAACGTCATAAGGCGCGCCTTGTGGTTCTTGGGAATCACCAGGTTGAAGGAATTGATTATACTAAGACATTTGCTCTTGTTGCGAAGATGAGTTCTGTTCGTCTATTCTTATCTGTTGCGGTTATTCGTGGTTGGGAACTGCATCAGATGGATGTCAATAATGCTTTTCTGCATGGTGATTTACATGAAGAGATTTTTATGCGACCCCCACCAGGCTATGCCGTGCCCCATGGTAAGGTATGTCACCTTTAGAAATCTCTTTACGGTCTTCGCCAGGCTCTTAGAAATTGGTTTTCCAAATTGGCTCAGGCTTTACGAGCATTTGGTTTTGTTCAGAGTAAGGCAGATTACTCTTTGTTTGTCTTTTCCCGTGGATCAGTTTCTTTGCATGTTCTGGTTTATGTAGATGATTTTGTCATTGCTGGAAGCTCTTCTGCGCTTATCTCTGAGTTCAAGAAATACTTGAGTTCTTGTTTCCATATGAAAGATCTTGGTTTACTTAAGTATTTCTTGGGCATAGAGATTGCTAGAAGACCAGAGGGGATGTTTCTTTTGGAAAGGAAATATGCCTTGGACATTTTATCTGATACATGTTTGTCTGCCTCTAAACCAACTGACTTTCCGATGGAGCCGCAACACGATCTGGCGCATGTTGATGGCCCGCTTTACCATGATCCTGAGCAGTACAAGCTACTGGTTGGGCACTTGATAGACCTTACCATCACACGTCCTGAACTTAGCTATTTGGTTCACACACTTGCTCAATTCATGAAGTCCCCTTGTGTTCCTCACTAGCAAGCTGCAGTTCGTGTGTTGCACTACTTGAAGAGCCATCCAGGTCAGGGTTTATTTCTCTCTTCCCGTAGTGCGTTACAATTAAATGCTTACAGTGATTCTAATTGGGCTGCTTGCCCTATTACTCAGCGTTCTCTTTCCGGTTACTTTGTGATGATTGGTGATTCTCCTGTTTCTTGGAAGACTAAGAAACAACCTACAGTTTCTTGGTCTTTTGCTGAAGCAGAGTATCGTGCTATGGTTGTTACCTGTTGTGAGTTGTTATGGCTTAGGTATTTACTCAAAGACTTAGGGGTCGTGCATACTGCTCCTATGCGTTTGTTTTGTGACAGTCAATATGCTCTCCATATTGCAGCAAATCCAGTGTTCCATGAACGTACGAAGCATATTGAAGTTGATTGTCATTTTGTCCGGGATCTTGTGCAGTCTGGTACTATAGTTACTCATCATATCCACACTACAGATCAACTTGCGGACTTGTTTACCAAAGCTTTCAGACGTAACCAGTTTCATTCATTACTTGGCAAGTTGGGCATTTCTTATCCCCATGCTCCAACTTGAGGGAGGGTGTTAAGGAATATAAATATTACTCGTAATTATAACTAGATTATATTTCATTTTCCTAGCTTGCATATGTGTTTTGTATTACTATATAATGAACCCTGGGGTCATGAATAAACACAGATCATTACCATTATTTTCATCAACATGTCAAGATGAAAATCAGAAAAGGTTGATCATGTTATAAAATGAGGCCTCCTTTGAGACACTTAAAGGAACTCAGTAGCAGATTCTCGATGCTGGCTGATCTTAACAAAAAAGATGAACAAATGTAGGAGATTAGGGATCACACAACTGAGATACAAGCCTTAAATATTGAGGAAAAACATCACGACCGGGAAAGCAAAGAAACTCTGCAAGAAGGAGATTTGTCACAACCATATCAATATTTGGACCAGTTGTGAATGTTCGTAAAATATCAGGCATTAACAAAAGGAATTCCAGGTAACATCGAATCTCACAACTTAGATACTCCCTCCATCCCAGGGGAGTCTGCACACTTTCCTTTTTTGCATGTCCCAAAAAAATATGCACACTTTCCTTTTAAAGAATGATTCAACATGTAATAAGACAATATTGCCCTTCTTAAACTTAAATTTTACACATATCTCACACACTTATTCCAAACCATAAACAACATCCACACAATCTGCAGTTAACTCAACCCATTTCCTCCTCCACTGGAACCCCATTTCCTCCGCCACAACCACCCCTTTCTTCTTCAATCCAGCCACTGCCACCCCTTTCTTCTTTATTACCGCCACTGCCACCTCTTTATTGTCCCTTCAATCCCGACACAGCCATCCCTTTCTTCTTTATTCCCGCCATAACCATCCCGCCACCGCCACAAATCTGCCTTCTCTCTTCGCCACCACTACCCATTTCTTGTCCCTTTAATCCCGCCACCACCACCCCTCCATTTACCCCACCACCGCCACCAATCACTGCCATTCAAGAACCCTAAATTATTTTTCCAATCCCTGTTGTCCAACTTCTTCATTCAGATTGGACCACCACGAAGTGGCCGACGATGACGGAAACAACGAGATCTTCACTTGCGATGAGCGAAATGACGAGAGAAGGTGGCGGGGCTTCACCCAAGAGAGTCATCGACAACGAAGCTTCAACAAAAATATTGGAGACGGTGAGAGAAGAGATATAGGGGAGAGGAGAGGCGATGCTGCGGAGGAGGGGCAGAGATAAGGCTCCAGCGGAGGTGGAGATGAGGCGATGGGAGTCAGAGGAGAGGCTCAGCAGAGAGAGGAAGAAGATAGGCGGAGGGAGGAAAATGATATGCAAAGAGAGAAGGCAGATCTAGAGTGCTGGTTCAGGAAGAAGACAAGGGACAATTTGGTCTTTTTACTTGGCAAAAAAATAAAAGACCCACACTCTCTCTGTGCAGGTTCCCCTTGGACGGTGGGAGTAGAAAAAATTTCACTGCTCCTAACTTAATTATGACGCACGCAAAGAAAAAAATCTCAGTTTTCTCATAAATTGTAAGTTGCTAAGATTGGAAAATAAGAAGAATAAAAAAGGCATGCTTAGATGAAACAAACTAATTCCTGCTTAAAATTAGCTATCATCATTATTATTAAACCTAAATAGGAGTTAACTAAACTGGTAGGTAGGGGTATTCAAATATACTCGACCTGCAATACCTGACTCATACATCCATCAGCCCGATATATGATAACTGGGTATTTTTTTAAATTTTTTTCGGCTAGGTACCTGACTCGTAAATTTTACATTGTACCGAGTCTGAGTAGGGGCTGTAAAATTCCTGCTTTTGGGTACCCAAGATACCCGGTATATTTTAAGTTTATTTAATTATAATTAATATTAAATAATACAATTAGTCTCAGACTTGTAAGTTACGAGTCACATAAGAAAGAATTGAAAGCTGAAAATAATTTAGGACCACTTTGACTTTGGCTTTGGCTTTGGCTTGTAGGCTTTGGCTTTGGCTTGTAGGCTTTGGCTTGTAGGCTTTTTAGGCTTTGGCTTTTAGGCTTTGGCTTTTAGGCTTTGGCTTTGGCTTTGGCTTTGGCTTTGGCTTTGGCTTTGGCTTTGGCTTTGGCTTGGGCTTGGGCTTGGGCTTTGGCTTGGGCTTTGGCTTTGGCTTTGGCTTGGGCTTTGGCTTGGGCTTTGGCTTGGGCTTTGGCTTGGGCTTGGGCTTTGGCTTTGGCTTTGGCTTTGGCTTTGGCTTTGGCTTTGGCTTTGGCTTTGGCTTTGGCTTTGGCTTTGGCTTTGGCTTTGGCTTTGGCTTTGGCTTTGGCTTTGGCTTTGGCTTTGGCTTTGGCTTTGGCTTGGGCTTTGGCTTGGGCTTTGGCTTGGGCTTTGGCTTGGGCTTTGGCTTGGGCTTTGGCTTGGGCTTTGGCGCTTTGGCTTTGGCTTTGGCTTTGGCTTTGGCTTTGGCTTTGGCTTGGGCTTTGGCTTGGGCTTTGGCTTGGGCTTTGGCTTGCGCTTTGGCTTGCGCTTTGGCGCTGGCGCTTTGGCTTTGGCTTTGGCTTTGGCTTTGGCTTGGGCTTGGGCTTGGGCTTTGGCTTGGGCTTTGGCTTGGGCTTTGGCTTGGGCTTTGGCTTGCGCTTTGGCGCTTTGGCTGGCGCTTTGGCTTGGGCTTTGGCTTGCGCTTTGGCGCTTTGGCTTTGGCTTTGGCTTGGGCTTTGGCTTGGGCTTTGGCTTGGGCTTTGGCGCTTTGGCTGGCGTTTTGGCTTGGGCTTTGGCTTGCGCTTTGGCGCTTTGGCGCTTTGGCTTTGGCTTTGGCTTTGGCTTTGGCTTTGGCTTGGGCTTTGGCTTGGGCTTTGGCTTGCGCTTTGGCTTGCGCTTTGGCGCTTTGGCTTTAGCTTTGGCTTTGGCTTGCGCTTTGGCGCTTTGGCTTTGGCTTTGGCTTTGGCTTTGGCTTTGGCTTTGGCTTTGGCTTTGGCTTTGGCTTTGGCTTTGGCTTTGGCGCTTTGGCTTTGGCTTTGGCTTTGGCTTTGGCTTTGGCTTTGGCTTTGGCTTTGGCTTAGGCTTTGGCTTGGGCTTTGGCTTTGGCTTGGGCTTTGGCTTGGGCTTTGGCTTGGGCTTTGGCTTGGGCTTTGGCTTGCGCTTTGGCGCTTTGGCTGGCGCTTTGGCTTGGGCTTTGGCTTGCGCTTTGGCGCTTTGGCTTTGGCTTTGGCTTTGGCTTTGGCTTTGGCTTGGGCTTTGGCTTTGGCTTGGGCTTGGGCTTTGGCTTGGGCTTGGGTTTTGGTGCTTTGGCTGGCGCTTTGGCTTGCGCTTTGGCTGGCGCTTTGGCTTGGGCTTTGGCTTGCGCTTTGGCTTGGGCTTTGGCTTGGGCTTTGGCTGGCGCTTTGGCGCTTTGGCTTTGGCTTTGGCTTGGGCTTTGGCTTGGGCTTTGGCTTGGGCTTTGGCTTGGGCTTTGGCGCGTAGGCTTTGGCTTGTAGGCTTTTTAGGCTTTGGCTTTTAGGCTTTGGCTTTTAGGCTTTGGCTTTGGCTTTGGCTTTGGCTTTGGCTTTGGCTTTGGCTTGGGCTTTGGCTTGGGCTTTGGCTTGGGCTTGGGCTTTGGCTTGGGCTTTGGCTTGGGCTTTGGCTTTGGCTTTGGCTTTGGCTTGGGCTTTGGCTTGGGCTTTGGCTTGCGCTTTGGCTTGCGCTTTGGCTTGTGCTTTGGCGCTTTGGCTTTGGCGCTTTGGCTTTGGCTTTGGCTTTGGCTTTGGCTTTGGCTTGTAGGCTTTGGCTTGTAACTTGTAGAACATTAGAGTTTCTTGCTTCTTGAAATTGTGAACTTAAAAGTCAGAGATGTGAGTATAGAGTTTCTCGCCTCTCATAAAATTGTGAATTGTGAGTTTTGTTGCCGTCATCTTTCAATCGTCTCTCGAGGCCAGCGACTAGGAATGATCATGGGTCGGGTCTAATAAGACCTAGACCCAACCCTAAAAAACTTTAGTTAGACTTATACCCGATCCGGGCCCGTAGGGTCTGAAAAATTTAGACCCATACCCAGACCCGATGGGTTTAAACGGGTCTTAGGTTCAAAATGGGTCCTAAATGAATCTAGTATTCTAATTTTTTTCATCACTAAATAAAATATATATTATCTTAAATACAAATAATTCAAGTTCAATATGCATATGAATTAATATTTCAAGAAGAAAAATAGACAATGCATATTATTTATTTAGTTAAAAATAAAAATACAAAGAATATAAAAGTAATTTAGAAATTATGGTAAAAATATATATAGTTAGGGTTACAGGAGTCTATGGGTCAAATCTGAGTCATAATATTTTAGATCCGGATCCAGACCCAGACCCGTATTTTAAAATCTAGACCTAAACTTAGATCCGGAGCCGATGTGTCTAGATTTTTTGGACACATACCCGACCCAAGGGTCTTGGTCGGGTCCTAGACACATCATCATCCCTACCGGAGATGCACCGTTCTTTCTTGGATTCTCGCCATATGAACAGAGGAAGTTTTTCTCAAGGACTGGTGAGTATTACATCTAAAGTCAGTTTTTTGTTTCGTGCTATGCATTTGGTTGAAGTCGCCATTGATTTTGTTATGATATATTCTCCTAGTTTATTTTCACCCCGATTTTATCATGATTTTCTGGTTCTGGCTATAGATCTATACCTTTACTAAAATCAAGAATCATTTCTTTGGTTCCCAGTTTAGGTACGGCCCCCAGTTATCTCCTCTTTAACATCCACTCAATCTGCTTGCTTCACCGTCTCTACCTTGTCTCAATTGCACCGGCTGCTATAGGTTAACAAAAGGTTTCCGGTGTTCAGTCATCCCCGTTCATTCCTGCGTTCTGCTGCCTGCTTCGTTGCCCCTGCTTCTCTTTCAAATTGTGAAGCTTGTCACTGGTTACTCTAGTCTAGGTTGACTGTAGGTCACCGGTGGCTGGTCATCTTTTGAATTTGATACTCGTTCCTTCTCTCGTTTGATGGCCCGTGCATTATAGGTGTTTGATTTTTGTCCACCTTACTTTTGAATTTAGTCTTTCCTTCCACTTTTTGGATATACTAATGTTGCAAACACGACTAAACCCGAGTTTGTGCTCAAATTACAGAGCCATTATTGCCAAATAGGATAATTATATGTCTCCACACTCTCAGATTAATTATCTTGCATTATGACCGAGAGCATTGCTGACGTAAGGCTCATTAGGCACCTATATGGTGCCTAAACTAAAGAGAGATTTTGTGACCTCCTTGCTACCATTAGCACCTATATAGGTATTCTTACGAAACTGAACCCCCCTATTAGGCCATTGCTCCCTTAAATTTGTTGAGTAGGGCCTTGTTATATCAACTGAGGTTCCCATTGGAATAGATGGTAAACAATTTATAATTTTTAATACTTTCAATTACAAATGTCTGGAAAGAGTATCAAATATGCTGTCCTTTTAGGTAAGAATTGAGTACTCGTTTAGCTTTTTTTAGATTTATTTCACTGGCATAGATGATATTTTGCATTGGTGATTTGGCTGATGTTAAAAATTGAACTTGGCTAGTAACCTAACCCCCGCCTGAGCTCTCCTTGCAATATTTATAACCTAAAGTTTTCATTTTTATAAACATAAACTGAGTGACTACATGAATATATTTCTAGGCACCTTGAAAGGAACAAGGTTAAGGTTGAGTGCCCTGTCTTTCGCGGAACTTGCAGCTGTAGGATTTGTGGGAAACAGAAATCAGAAGAAATAATTCTGAAGGTTTGATACTATCAATCTTTCATTTCTGTTATGTAGCAAACGTACATATTTAATAGACTAAGGAATGTGTGATTATCTGCATCCTTTTTAGGAGTTTCACAGAGATAAAAGCAATGTTGAAATTTAGTCAATATTTTTAGTTATAACTTGAACTTGTTTGTTAGCATATTGACATCGAGAGGAATGACCAAAGTAATTATGAGAATGAACATGTAACAGATCCTTTTGTCTATCTTGATACACTCTTATAGTAACGCAGTCTTGTAACTCCATATTTTCATCCCTAAATTTAAGGAACATGAATCTGCTCCATGATGTAGGATGGTGCTCTGCAAGATGATGAAGGGAATATGATTGAAAAAGAGTTTTCTCATGATTGATTGAACTAGATTGGGTAGTTGTACTTTGTGCCACTTGAGCCTGGATCTGAATAAACTAAAACAAACTAGCTTAGCTTAGTATTATTCTCTTCTTAAAGGGTGTTTGATGATGCAGTACCACTGTAAGTGAATAAACAAAAACAAACTAGCTTAGCTTAGTATTATTCTATTCTTAAAGGGTGTTTGATAATGCAGTGCACCTTGGCCTTGGGTTAATGAGTGTTGCTAAGGAGTTTATTTTGAGCTATTCAAATTCTTCATTTTGAGCTTCTGAAACTACCTACCATATGCATGGTTGATTTGGTCGACTTGTGTGCCACAGTCATCAATGAACATCTTGACACGATTAAAGAATCTCGGTTTCCAATATTTTTAAAATGGAAAACCCATCACAGAGTAAAAGGAGAGAGAAAAAACTTACATTCTTATGAAAATGGAGGAAGAGAATCCATGACTATGAAGTATGTCATAGTGTATAGATAGTTTAGGTGGAACTAAACTTACCTTTTACTTAATCTGAATTGTAATAATAAATTTTGAATCATTAGCTTGATATTGAAATTAATATGTCTTTCCTTCCGGGAGTAGAATGCGTGGAAAAGATGTCCCTCTGCAGTGGTGAGGTTTGCCAATGTGCTTAAATAGGTCTTGTGCTTCCACTATCCAAGATTAAAAAAGGTTCCTAGGTATAGGTTCACAACATGAGAGTTCTTTAAACATTCTTCTTTCACGTGTTGCACCATAAGAGGGAGGATAACAATCCAGGTACCAGAGCAATCCAATTTGCACACAATGAATTAAGCATTTTTAAGTTTCCATTAAATCTCAAATAATTGTACCTATATTTGGTGCAACCTTGAAAATAAGATGGTATCTATCTTTATATAACTCGTAGATTGTTTCTAAAGATATTATAAATGGAATTACATATATTTTGGATCCAGGAACTGAAAATTGAATGGCAAAGTCTCTTTTGAATTCAGTTGGTTCACCTTGTACATAGTCTAATGGTATTGTTGCAATAGTTTGAGGTCGACGATGACCACCTTTCCAATTTCTCACCCGCTCACCTGCTTGCTTCCACTTCCCACCTCTTCCTGTATGCCTACTGATAAAGTGATTTGTTGTAAGAAATTGTACTATTGATGACTCAATATATAGAGGAGTTAATAAAGGTTAAATAAGGAAAGAAATATAATCATACTAATCATAATCTAATCAGTAATCTAATTTATTCTAACACCACCCTCAAGCGAAGGGTCGGATTTTTAGAGAAGCAAAGCTTGGATCTGAAGAACTCAAACAAGGGATGAGAGAGACCCTTGGTGAAAATGTCTACAATCTATAGAGACGTAGGAACATGAGCAACACGAATCTTGCCCAAAGAACGAACTCGCAAACAAAAATGGTAATCAATGTCGATGTGCTTAGCCCGCTTGTATGCCACTGGATTCTGGGCCAAGAAGATTGCACTGTTGTTACAAAGCGTGAGAGGCGCACTAGACAGAGGAGCACAAAGATAGCGAAGCAAATGAGTCAGCCAGATAACCTCAGAAGTAGTGTTAGCTAAAGCACGATACTCCGACTCAGTGCTGGACCTAGATACAGTGGGCTGTTTCTTCGCACTCCAAGAAATCAAGTTTCCACCTGAGAAGACAGCATAATCATAAGTAGAGCGACGAGTCTCCAAAAACCTGGCCCAATCTGCATCATAATAACCAAGCACCTCAGGGAAGAGGCTGCACGAAAACTGAGGCCAAAGTGTAAAGTCCCTCAGACATAGCAAAGAATCCGAGTGACAGCCAAGAAATGATCCTCCTGAGAGTCCTGGAGATATTGGCAGACAGAGTTAACTACAAATGCTAAGTCTAGATGAGTGATGGTCAAATACTGGAGAGAACCAACCAAAGAGCAATACATTATCGAATTCTTGAACGGAGGACTCGTACTACTGTGAAGCTGAGAATTCAGTAGAAATGATGTAGAAACAGGCACTGCATCTGACATGTCAGCCCGAGAAAAAATGTTTTTAGCATACTTCGCTTGACCCAGAGAAGTTCCTTGGTAGTGGGCGTGACCTTCAGGCCAAGAAAGTAGTGTAAGACACCCAAATCCTTGATAGCAAACTCCTGATGGGTGCAATCACTGAACTGCTGAATAAGAGTAAGATCATTCCCAATAAAAATGATGTCATCAACATAAACCAACATATACAACGATGATGGGCCACGAGAAAGCACAAATAAAGAAGTATCAGAAGAACTGCATGAAAACGAAGCTGTAGAAGGTAGGCGCTGAAACGATGAAACCATGCTCTAGGCGCCCGCTTCAGACCATAAATGGCCTTGTGTAGACGAAAAACATAATCCGGATGAGCAAGATCCTTATAACCAACATGTTGAACCATAAAAACTGGAGAATCAAGAACATCGTTGAGAAAGGCAATCTTGACGTTCAACTGATGAAGAAACTAAGCACGAATAATAGCAATTGCAAGAATTGTATGAACTGTAGATACCTTAACCACAGGAGTGAAAGTACGGTCAAAGTAAAAATTGGGAATCTGAGAGGAACCCTGAGCTACCAAGATCGCCTTATGGCGATAAATCAAACCGTCTGGTTTTTACTTCAGGCGACAAAAACCATTTGGACCCAATAATGTTGATGTCCAAAGAACGTGGAACAAGATCCCAAGTATGCTAGCTACGAAGAGCTGTCATCTCCTCATTCATGGAAGAAACCTAAGAAGGATCCTGAAGTGCTGATCGATAATCAGCAAGCTCTTTCCGAGCAAGAAGAGCTGCAAGAAGACCATCAACATGAATATCTGACTAATCATGTCGGTGAATAACACCAGTGGAAGATAGAGTAACTATGCGAGAAGTCATCAACGACGGATGACCCGAGACCAAAGTCTCGGCCTAGATGTCGACACGAGGCATGCCCATGTTGTATCATGAGACTTGATCCTTCTGTAAAAATAAGTGTCACCATCATTATTTAGTGCCACCATCACTATGAAAAACTTTAAGTATTGCTTAAAATTGGTTTTCAACAAGTGCCTCAAACTGAAAATAAGTGTCAACAAAATCTGATTTGCGACGAAGAGGGTACAACTAAGTAAATCTCAAAAAACAATCCATAAATAATGCATAATAAGAAAAACCATTGCCAGATAAAACTGCGGAGGGACCCCACAAATCACAATGTATCAAATCAAGAACATGCTCAGCACGTTTAGGATTCTCAACAAAAGTCTACCGTTAACCTTTCGATAGAACACAGGGGGCGTAGGTATGCGATATAGGAAACAAAGTAGAAATTGAAAGAAAAACAAACTTATGTAAACTAGTAATAATTGCACTAGGAACATGACTAGGCTGTATGCCACAACTCATATGAAGCTTGACTCTTATTCCGCTGTAAGACTGAAACAAATGCTGCATCTCCCCGGTCCATAACATACAGTCCATCCTCACTGTGCCCCCAGCCCACGATAGCCCTGGTTACTTTTTCCTGAATGACAAAGTTCAGATCATCAAATGTAATCAATACACCCATATCTTTGGTTAACCGACTAATAGACAATTGGTTCTTAGTAATATTAGACACAACAAGAACATCAGACAAATGTAAGTTATCAGAAACTCTAGAATCACCAATATGAGATATCATAATAAGAGCACTATTACCAACTAGAACACTAGATTTACCAGCATAAGGAGTGACGCTGTCTAGGCCTGAGGCAGAAGACGCCATATGACTAGTTGCTCCAGAATCAAGTTACCGATCTGACAGGCGAGAAGAAGAATCTGATTGCTGAGAAGAGTGATAATTTTCTGTCAAATGAGTACTCGTTGGATGACTAATTTGTGGCTGCATCTGGTAACATGTCGTAACATAATGACCAAGTAGTCCTCACTAGGAGCAGAGAGGACGACCACGGCCAGGGACTAGACCAGCCGCCTGAGAACCGTGCTAGGTTTTCTGGCCACTGCGTCTGCCATTAGATCGACCAATACGATCGGTGCGTAATGGCCCTGCGTGGCTGCCTCGAGTCGGTGCGTGATCCCACACGCAACTGGCTTGAGGTGTGTCGCTTGTTTGAAACTCCACTGGCCCGATGACAGGTCCTGATTGTCCATGTAAATTCATTAAAAAAGCCTCGTGGTTTTTAACACGTGAAAGAACATTGATACATAACATATTAGGGACAACATTAATCAAAGGAGCTAGAAAAATCCTTATACTCAGGACCAAGAGAAGTAAAAAAACCATACAATTTGACTAGCATTTGAAACTAGATTTCCCATGACAGACATTTGTTAAAAAATCTCCTGAAATTTGAGATGATGTTAATGAACAGTACCCGACTTAAGAATACCATGTGCATCTGCACGAAGATGGAGGATGGTGGAGGGACTACTGTTCTGATAGTTGAGAGCAAAATTGTCCCAGATTTCTTTGGAGGTGGCACAATCTGGGAGTTCTGCGAGAACTTCAGTGGTGAGAGAGGAAATCTGGAGACTGCATACACGTTGATCTTCTTCAATCCATTGATCATACTCCTCTTTTGCTTTCAAATAAGCATCCTTTGGATCGACCTTGCTAACACCTGGAGGAGTTGAGACCGTGGCAGCAAAGAACAGGATCGGCGGCGGCGGTGGGAGAGTGGGACGAGGTTTAGGGCCATTAATGAAACCGTATAGACCTTGAGGACGAAGGACATAACATGCTTAACGCTTCCAAAGAAGATAGTTTGATAGAGTGAGTTTGATCTGCATCATCTGGAGCAGAGTATCGTCAAAGAGTTTTTCTTAAGCCATGAGAAAGAGGAGGGAGACACCGGAATTCGGAGAGGGGTGGAGAGTGAATTTCATGCGCGGCCACCGGGAAGAGGGAGAAAGGCGTGCGGCCGAGAGAAGAAAAAAAAGAGAGGGGAGGCTAGGGTTTTAGGTTTTGGATCAGAAGAGTCTCTGATACCATGATAAAGTGATTTTTCGTAAAGAATTGTATTATTGATGACTTAATATATAGAGGAGTACAATAGAGATAAAATAAAGAAATAACTCTAATCATACTAATCATAATCTAATCAGTTATATATTTTTTTTCTAACACCTACCTTCTACACCAGTCGTCATTTGTCCGATATTTTCCCTTTATTTTCTTCATCAAAAGATGACCTATCAACCTCTGGATAAGCTATTGATACATGTCTTCTTCCCTCTTCTCTTATTTTCCCACGTCTCTGCATCAACATTCATTTAATTTAATTGGTGTTTTACTTCTCCTTCGATTTCTGTTGCTTGACACAATGTCTATTAATTTATAGGGTTCTTTTACATTGTTGTTACCTTGTTCTGATGGTTTTTGCCCCCTTACTTGCACTACATTTTGCAAGTTTCTGGGATGCCGGGTACTGATACATGCTGTATTTGGAGTTTTTTTGCTAGAAAAAGATTTGTGATTGGTCGTATATGGACTTGTAGGAATTTGGGGAGGAAAAAGGCAAGGAAAGTCATATCAAATTGAACTCATTTTTCAAACCATGGGACTTGAACTTTTTATAGTGTCTGCTCGTGAACTGGAATAAAAAAGAGCTGGTAAGGTGGTGTTTGCATCTAAGAATTCTAGGTTAGTTCTTTTGTGCTTCTTTTTCGAGCATTTTTTTAAAAAGTGGAGTTCATTGTTTTTAAACATGTGAACTAGGGAAACTGATCTATGAACGATACATGCCTGCTTTGAAAGTGGTTCAAAATAAAGTTGAAAGCTTTATTACTTTCAATACTGGTATATGCAAGCCTAGGGTTGTCAATTTTTCTATTGCAGTGTCATTTCATGTCATATAGTATGGAAATACTTTGCATTGGTACTATATTCTGTGTTTCATAGACTGGTTTTATTTAATAGTTAATAGGGTCAAGATGTGCATAAAGAATATTAGTTTTGGTTTTTCTTTGATCATGAGAGTTATGTGTCTCAACCGTTGCTATTGATAATTTTATTAAAATTAATAGGAATTCTGCTGCTACCAAAAATCATTTCTTGCTTTGCCCTGGTTTGGTAAACTATTTGTGTGAATAACTTGATTTACATAAAACGGTGATCAAATGGTACGACTAAGCCATGTTACACATTTCAAGATTGTGTGTGCCCCTAAAGAGGTTTTGCATGGTTATTTTATGCCTCTTGAACTGTGGCATGAACATTACTTCAAATTCTCAGTAACAAACTACAATTTAATTCTTCTTTGAACATCAAATATGTTATTTCCTTCAAAATCATGCTTTGATGTGCCAGTTTTAAAGTAATGGGATCAAATGTCACGACCATGATAAAGAAATAAAGCCGAACCTGTATAGTGAAATAAAGCCAATAAAGATGGCAAGATGATTAATTGTTGTACTATGCTAATGATGATTTCTTTTTTACTGACAGAATCATTCTCTTTTCAGGGTACACAAAGATATGGTAGACCTATTAAATCAATATGTATCATATTAAAAGCAAAGAAAGGTCATATTAGAGGTAACCCTACAATTCGACTTTCTTTGATTCCCATCCCAATCGCTCTGATTGATTCTTTTCTACTCGCACCTTCCAACTGAAAATAGGTGAATTTCTATGTGATTAGAATCAATTCAAATTGTGTCGGTGGTTTTATATGTCTTTTTTCTTCACATTTTGTAGCATGAAGTGTTATAGGAGTTCTGCAACCATTATTCGTGCAGTCATCTTGAGGAAGAAGTTTACAGTCTTATGAAATTGGTATCTCTGAACTAGTAATCACCGCCAGCTTATCTTTTAACTTTTATTGCGTAAGATTTAAATTAATATGTCAGTTTCATCTTAGACATCAAACTATCATGGCATTCTCAACGTACTCTTTTTTGTTGCAATATTTTGTTGAAGTGGTGAATTGTGGTGAGCATCTTTATCTTCTCTAGCCTGTATCCAAGAATCAATTGTGAGATTCTTAGCGGGCCTATAAGGCTGTAATGGTTCACTTCTTTCCTTTTCAGGTCTCAACTTTTACTGATATGGAAGGTGATGAAACATTTGATCCATTACTTCTTGGAAAAGCAGATGAAGTGGTGGAAAAGTATGTTCCAGGTGAAGATGTGATGATTAAATATGAATCAAACAGTTGATGCAGTATGTATTTGGTGATAAGGTTGATTGTCGCCATGAATCACTTCTTTCCTTTTCAGGTCTCAACTTTTGCTGATATGGAAGGTGATGAAACATTTGATCCATTACTTCTTGGAAAAGCAGATGAAGTGGTGGAAGAGTGTGTTCCAGGTGAAGATGTGATGATTAAAATAGGAATCAAACAGTTGATGCAGTATGTATCCGGTGATAAGGTTGATTGTTGCCATGAATCTGGGCCAAACTGCACAAAGTGTAGAGACTAGGCCTAGTATACATAAAGGCACACACCAAAACCAATTTACATACATAAATCACATGTGTGTGTATTCGAAAAATGCATGTATTTTATATACATACATAATTCACATGCATGATTTTTTGTTTGTCATGAACCTTGTGTATTCAGATGAAGATAAACAGAATCATAATTTTTTGTTCTTCATGCACACGGTGTAACAGTTTATTTATAAATACAGTAACCAAAGATAGGATATAAATATAGTTTATTTATCAGCACCGCATGAATTCCCCATGTTTGGTTATTATTTGGTAAAAAAATCACATGAATTTCTCATGTTTTCATTTTGGAAACGTCAACTTGTGGGGACGAACATGATGATTTGGTGAATGATGATCCTAAGAAACCTCGGAAAGAGGTACCTGCCTTAAAGATAGTGATGGGACTCAAGGAGATGCTAAGAGAAAGAAGAAAGTCCAAGCTGAATCGATAAAAATTGGAGAACTTCAGCTATTTGGGATCATTTCACGTCAATACCTGGTGACAAATTGCATCAAAAAAGAAATTATTGTGGTGAGCCTATTTCTTATACAAGTGCGGATGGAATTAATGCCATGAGACGTCATTTTGACAGGTGTAAGAATTCCCCTTTTAATATAGATAAGAGGCAAACTATTTTGGATTTTGAGTCTAAGAGTAAGTTAATGATGATGGAAGCATTGAGACAGTTAGTGTTCCTAGGTTATGGAGATTTGATCAAGAGGCCATTAGGAAATCTCTTATTAGGGTGATTATTGTAGATGAGTTGTCATTTATCTTTTATGAAAGGGAGGGTTTTGTAAGTTTTCCATTCCTAAATGTTTTCCTCCCTCATGTACTACTATTACAAGGGATTGTTATAGTTTGTTTGTTGAAAAAATGGAGAGTTTGAAGATTTATTTTGAGAAGTTATATTCTAGAGTATGTCTTACCAATGATACATGGACTTCTGGTATAATTTGTTGTATATGTGTTTTATGGCTCATTTTATTGATGATTACTAGAAATTGCATAAGAGAATCATAAACTTTTGTCCTGTTGGAGCTCATTCGGGGGAACTTATAGGTAAGAGTGTTGAAAAGTGCTTGCAAGAATGGGGTCTTTAAAGGAGTTTGATTGTTTTTGTTGATAATGCTAGTTCTAATGACTTAGGAATGCAATACTTGAAAAGGGTTTTTAATCTTTGGGATGGATGTGTGTTGAATGTTGATTTTTTACATATGAGATGCGCGACACATATTTTGAATATAGTTGTTAGAGATGGTTTGAAAGATGTTGATGTGGCTATTTTAAAAGTCTAAGTAGTTGTGAAGTATGTAAGGTCTTCCCCGACGAGACTTGAAAAGTTTAATTCTTGTGCTGGGGAGGAAAATATTAAAAGTAAGGGTCTTGTTAGATTGGATGTTGAAACACGATGGAACTCAACATATTTGATGCTTAAGATGACTTTGGTGTTTAGGAAGGCATTTAAGAACCCGAAAACTAGGTATACTCCTTGCACCAAGGAAGTTAGAAAGATTATTGGTGCACTCGATGATGAGGATTGGGATAGTGTTGATTGTTTATTTTTTTCTTTTCTTGAAGTCTTTTATCGAGCTATTTTGGCATTATCTGGTTACCGATTTGTGACTGGTATTACTCTTGTGGAAGACATCTATAATATCTAGTATGCAATTTCTAATTATATTATTAATGAAAATGCTAAGCTTGCGAATATGGAATTCCAAATGAAGCTATGATTTGACAAGTATTGGCCAAATGTGAATAATGCTAATGTTTTGATGTTCATTTCTATGATTCTTGATCCTAGGCATAAACTAGGTTATGTTGCGTATATCATTGGTCGATATTAAACAATAACTCCAATACCATCTTCACCTGAGAAACTGGCGGAATGAGAGTAAAATGGAAAAGTTTGAGAAAATATTATAAGAGGGACAATGTGAATGTAGATTGCTTTTGTCAAACTGAATAGGAAAAGTATTTGGGTGATGAAGAACAACCCGGTGAAGATGATGGATTTGATATCTTGGATTGGTGGGGTGCCTAAAGAAAGGGCTATCCCATTCTTATGAGAATGGTTCATTATATACTTGCAATTCAGTTTCAACAGAAGCTTAGAGTCTAGTTTTAGCACCGGATGGCGTGTTCTCGATTCTTTTCGAACTTCATTGACTCCAAGGATTATGGAAGCTCTTATATGTTCTCAAGATTGGTTGCGTACCTCTCATTATAGAGGAAACCTTGTTAGAGATGGAGAAAATGGTAGAAAGAGAAGGTAGCTTTAAATATTTTTATCAAATAATTATATTTGAGATATTCATCTCTTTTTGTTGTTAGATTATATAAGTATTTTTTTTTAGAAGGTGAGAAAGAAATGTTAACCAAGGTATCGATAATTAGAATTGATGAGATAACCGATACTTTTTTTTTAAACATTACATATTAGAGTTTCAACTGAAACTTTGAAGGTACATGGCCGACCCACTTTGTTGTTTCTTTTAAATCAATATGGACTTAAGATGGGCTACACATTTACTACTCTATACTCTTCAAATTCTAGAGGGACTAGAAAAAAATGTAGTGATAGCTCACTGAAAATTTTCATCACACGTAAGTACAAATTGCTTTACATTTGTAGTGATCACACATGAAAATTTTCATCACACGTGTTTGGTGCAGAGTATACTGATTACAAATTTCTTTCTCACCTTTTATTTTTTCTTTACTAAGGCTTAGTACATTAATGCAAGACACACATTTGGAAATCGGAATTGTTTGGAGCACTTACATTGCAGAAGACAACTAGACTAGTAGGCATCTCTTTGTGGGCACCAAAGTAGTAGATGATCAGGTGCTTGATCTTTGGAACGCTGTGATTGACCTCCTCGTCGATGCCTGTGGTGTCGGGCGGACGGGGCCCTGATGGCGAGGTTATCGGCTTTGACTAGACTAATAGGCACTGCACAAGTAGTGTTGGCAGACTATAATCTTCATCGGGCTTTTATAATCTTATGTTACGGTTCTATTTGAAACTTCCTAGCTTTGAAAAAAATATACGGAGATGTTATTGATGCTAAGTAGGCAGTTCTATTTTCTTCGGAAAAAAGCCCCGCCTTACCATATTGAATATATTGATGATATTTAGCGGGTACCATGTTACCTGACCCAAACAATTCGGGTACTCGCACTCTGGGTACCCTATCCTTTCTGACTAGGGAATATGCCCAGGGGCGGAACCAGAAATTTTTTTCAGGGGAGGCTGAAAAATTTTCGGCGTCCGGCATGCAGAGGCGTCCGGCGTCCGGCGTCCAGCGTCCGGCGTCCGGTTTATGTAAATTGATTTATTTTTCATCGATTCAAACTCAATTTAATAAAATATCCCTAATTGATAATTAACAAATGAAAATAAAAAGTTCATAAAATCATATTCATCTAAATTCAATTTAACAAATATCCCTAATTGATAATTCCATAAACCGATTATGACAAATTGACAATTTCATTGTCACATACAATTATACAAAATAAATCAAACAATTATAATTTCAACAAATTCCAACTAAATTTAAACTAAATTCCAACTAAATATGCAATTCAACTAAATTAATTTATGCAATTCAACTAAACTTCAAAAATCATATATAATACAACCATATAAATTCAATTCAACATCCAATCTAAAAATCATGTTCACATTATATTATACATATACTTAAGTTTTGAAGAAATAAATTAAAAAGACAATAAATTATAAACCCTAAAATTAATAAATATTAGCAATTTAGCATAAAGAGAATTAGAACTAGAGAAGACTTACCGTGGTTTCAGGTTTGGAGAGGCGGCGGGACGGCGGTGGCGCGGCGGCGGCGACGGGGCTCCGGCTGAGCGAGTGACGGAGTGAGGCAGAGGAAGGAGGAGTGCTGGTGGCTATTGCTGCCTTGCTGTTCTTCCCGCCTCCAGGCTCCAGCATTTATAGGATGGGTGAATTGGTTATTGGATTGGGCCGCTCAGTTTTTGGCCCAATCCATTTCCGATTTCTTCTTTTTTTTTCATATTACTTAGTAAAACGACGTCGTTTCACTAACATGAAACGACGTCGTTTTACCACTTAGGTTTTAAAAAAATAAAGCCAAACGAAACGACGTCGTTTCACTAACGTGAAACGACGTCGTTTTAGTGCGTACGACTTCAAAAAAAAGAAGGCCGCAGCGCGGCCTTCTTCTCCGGCGAGCCGGAGACGCGCTCAGCCGCGCCGGAGACGCGCTGCCGCCTGCTCCTAGCTCCGGCCGGTGACCGAGGTAGGGCTGGAGCCCTACCTCGCGTATCAATAGATCCGCCACTGAATATGCCACATTTTTAACTACCCACATTTACCCGTACATGCAGGCAAGTCCAGGTACCCACATTTGAGCACCCCTAGTTACCATCACCAACTTGGATTTAAATTTGCTTTTGTTTCAAGAGATGGTCACACCTAGATTATTCTAAAAAAAATAACTTTAATGTAGTAATGTTACTTGCCAATGATAGATATACACTTACGAGTCACTCACAATCTGCTACAAAGACCATTACATTTAATCTTCGTAGATGGCGAACATAATAGGAAAGATATAAGCAGAACAATCACAGTTTCAAACCATCTTCGAACTTTGTATCTTTAACTGGTGATTTTAATGTAAATATAAATCTTAGTGAATACAAATGTAGATTAAGCTACAATGCTAACTCCATGGATGATTTTGATACCTTTATGATTAGAAATAATTTCCATGAAATAAACACTATTTGTAATGTGTTTACATGGACTAATGAAAGAAGAAAACAATATAAAGTCTTGGAAATATTGGATATAATTTTAGGCAATCAACTCTGGTGTGATAAATTTCAAAATTCCACAGTACAGGGGATAGGTAGAAATAATTCATACCATAATCCTTTACTTCTTGCTACTCAAATCCTTGGAAAAATGTATGCTAAGCCTTTTTCATTACCAATCCACGTGGTTAAATAGAAGTAACTTTACTAATCATGTTCAGCAAACCTGGGAACAACACATGGACTGTCGGGGTATGCTAGGCTTCACCTTAAAACTAGACAAAATTAAAACATTTTTAAAAACATAGAATAAACTGTAGTTTGGCAATGTTTTTTGAAAACTTTTAAAAGCTGAGTAAAACATAGAAGAACTAGAAGCTACACTAGATGCCTCCTACAACCTACATGATCAAATTAAAATGAATGACGTAAATGCAAGAATCACCAGAACCCTAATGGAAGACCAAAACAGCTGGAAAGAAAGGTCAAGAAAGAAATGACTAAAAAATGGGGACATGAATACATCATTTTTTTTTTCATAATAGTGTTAGAAATTGATGTATATGTAGCCCAACAAATGAGAAGTTGGTGGCCCAACTTTTTTTCATAATAGATGAATCCATTTAGCCCAAGACACAAATCAACCATGAACCAATAAAGGCGGAACCTTGTAGTCCTGGGTTAGGTTGTGAATCGAGAAACGCGGAATGAAGACAGATACTTAGCCTTAAACCAAAAATTTAGCGATCGTGGTATGACCCACGATCTCGATCCTTAATAATGCGCAACCATGACTACATCATGCTATAAATATAGGAAGAGCGACATAAGCTAAGGAAAACGTTACTAAACTGAGAAATTTCAGTTCTCGTAGAGAAAGACTGACTTGATCGTCAGAGCGTTTCTCCCGGAATTATTTATTGGACTTGTTTTGTAGGAAGAAGGGTTTCCAGGGTGAACAACGATTGACTTTCCTGATAAGATTACCACATAAAAAATGAACACTCGAGACTTACCATAAACAAGATCCAAGATTAAAATGGAGTCTGGATTACTGATCATTGATCAAGATAATATAAGAGAGTCTCACTGATGGCTGTCTAGATTACTCTGGAACTGATGATTATTATTGAAAATTATATCCCTCTTGTGATCTCTGACACTGACAAGATAAACTTGCTAAAGGAGGTGGATATGGATCAATTCACTCTACTGATTTTAATTTGGCCAAAGAAAGTGCCCTTGGCCCTGATGGGTTTAATGGGGTATTCTTTAGAAAAACTTGGAACATTATGAAACATTATTTACTGCAAGTTGTTTGTAAAATTATGTTTTATTACCCACAACCAAGTCGATAGGTTGAGAAGTGTTTATTCGTTCTTGAGTAGGAGGGAAGTTAGAGTTCCACTTCCATCTGAGGGTGTTAGTTCCCCTCCTGCCAGGTTTATGTCTGTGCATGAGCAGCACCTGAGGTACGAATGGTCTACTCCTTCTCCCTGAGTACGTGAGACAATTTTTGAGGGGATATAGGTTAGCCTATGTAAGTGACCCGCCTCCACTCGGGGTCATTAAATTGTAGCAAATTAAACCTGAGCAGAGGCGACCAAGGTCAAAGGGATTCAAATTTAAGTTTATAGTTCTAGACCCAATCTCACTACTATGCTACCTAAAAGGTAGTTATTGGTAAGCCTTGAGTATGTTCACAGAGATGGTAGAGCTTAAGAATCAACTAAAACATAACCTCATACGCGTTGTCAATCCGCACGAGTGAAAGAAATGTAGGAAGTACTATTTGCACAAAAAATCCTAAGGAATTAGGGAATTTCAAAATTTGTGAACCAAAAATTCATTTTTGAGTTAGAAATTCAGAATTTTTGAAAATTTGCATTTGTGGAACAGTTTGGCAGCGGAAAAATTGGTATTTAGCACAGAATGTGCTTGGCACGACCCAAGGCCTCGTGCCAAATCTCAGGCACGACTCGTGCCAAATCTCAGGCACAACTCGTGCCAAATCTCAGGCACAACTCGAGCCAAACTTTTGGCACGAACCAACCCTCATGCCAAAATTTTTGGCACAAGGAATCCCCTAGTGTCAACTCTCTTGGCACAAACCAAAGCTCTTGGCGTGGACTATGTCAGGTTTTGGCACGATGTTGCCACAAATTTTTACCATTTCCTTAGTTTTTTTTCTCTTTTCCGAAAAAATTCCACCGATCAAATCTAATTCTATTCAAACACAATCACGAGTCTCAAACTCAATTTTAAAATCAAACAAGAGTTTCATCTCAAAAATTCTCATTGCAAACAAGAACATGTAAAATCTATCTAATCACAACTCAAAAACATGAAAGCAAAGAAAAATGCCGTATATTTATTGTCGTTCTCACGAATAATTTCTTTTCATGCAATCTAGTTAGAAACAACTACCCGTGGGTCTCCGGAATCTCCATCGACGACTCTAACCACGATGACATCGTTGTGGAGAGGTCTCTACAATGAGCCATTCTTACCTTCAGACCTCTTGTCTGTGATAGGAAATTAATCTTCATGTCTTGTTGAAATAGAGTATGTGAATGTCACTTTGGGTGTTAGGAGGAGGTCGAGGAGATTTTAAACCCTCAGCATTCTTCCTTTCCCGCTGCAAGTTAGTTAGCATGGAAAAAAATCTAGCACAGACATATCATCAATAGCATCATTGATATGTCCATTTTGTGTGGTTATTTTAGGGGTTTTAGGATGTGGATATGCCATTTCCTCCGTATGCTTGAATCTTTTCTTACTCGAGGGCGAGTAAGGTTTAAGTATGGGGAGGTTTGATGTGTCCATTTTAGACGCATTATTTAGTAGTATTTAGGATCACTTTTGTGCTCTTTTATTATCGAGAGCTTGTGTTTTACCTTGAAATTCACTTAGGAGAGGCAAAAGCAACTTTGTACTCTTTTACCTCTTCTAAGTGGATTTTGTGTGACAAGGGAAGAACACGGAAGCAACGAAGACCGGAAGACATTGAAGACTATACTTTCGAAGACTTTTGGATACTTACTTCGAAGACATGAAGACCGGAGGCCGTTGAAGACCATTTTGGAGCTGTTGAAGACTTGAAGATTGAGAGGGATGGCTATGAAGAAGACAAAGAAACAATGCAAAACTCTGGCTCCCGTCGCGACACCATCGCGAGTCGCGACCAACACCGTCGCGAGTCGCGACGAACTCGTCGCGAGTCGCGACCAACGGGCGGCCAGAAATCAACTTTATCTTCTTTGCACTATAAATACTACTCTCTTTCTTCCTCTTCTCCAGTTTTGCTCAGCCCGTTTTTCTCTGGGTTTTAGGGCTTCAAAACCCTAGATTTTCTTCTTCTTTCTTTGTAGCTTTTAGTTCTTTGTTATGGGTTTTGTTTATCTAGGTTAGTTTTGTACTTGGTAGCAAAGGATTGAAGCTTCCATTATCTATGTAGCAAGAACTCATTTTATCTATCTATTTGGTGTTTTTGCTATTGTGCATTTATTGTGCTTTGAATGTTAATTGTTGATTTCATTGATGTTGTTGAGGGCTTGAGGATATGAATGCTTGTATGAATTGCTAGCTAGGGTTTGGGGGATTTGGGTTAATTTCCCCCCTGTTCTTGTTAGGAATGTATGAGTGTGAATTAGAGCTTTTGATTGTGTTAGTGTGTTGACAATGTGCTAGACGAATGTGATTGATGTTGAACTCTTCGTCATGTTCGTTTGTGTAGCAAACGAGAAGAGTTATATGCTCGTGGTCTATGAGTGGTCGCTCTTGACTAATCTCGTGTAATTGCATGAATTGGTTAAATGCTTAGTCACGGTGTAGTGGTCATAGGCATTGCCAAGCTTGTTGGTCCTTCGTGCTAAATGCCACCAATGACACCTTGAGTCGTGGTCGCGACTCGGGAGTCATTGGTAAGGTTTGACGAGAGATGTGGAACTCACTCTCGCAAACTACGAACTAAGAAGGATAGGAGTTTAGTCTCCACGACAAGTAGTTGAAGTATTGAATAGATGATTTAAATTCATTCTTGAAGCATTTGGTATTTGGCGTTTATGTATTCTTGACGGTGTGTTTCACTGCATGTGTGCCATGAGTTGTTTGAGCATAGGTAGTGCTTGTGTGGTTGAATTGTTTAGGTGTAGGAACGTGACGAATTCCGTAGCGCCTTTGCATGAAGATCTATGAGTATGAACTTAGAACTCCTTGTGATGTGTGTGTTGTGGTACTTGCTAGATGAGTGTGAGAGTGTTGGGTCCTGAATGCTATATGATGGAATGTGTGAATGATTCGATGAACTACATTAGATGTGGAAGTGGATATCCGTTGCCCCCAAGGTTTTTTATCTTTGTAGTTTAAAACCCCTTTTCTTAGTTTTGTTTGATGATTAGCATAGTCACTTGACCTTGCTAGTTATCTTGTCTTTTTATCTTTGTTAACTTAGGAAACCAACCAACCAACCCCCCCTTTTACTTGCTTTTAAGTGTGTGTAAATATAGTTACTCCTAGCCTAGTACCAACCATTTGTGCTTGATTGCTTAGGAAGATCCCTCTTCTCATTGGACGACCCCGATTTGCCACTATCTACCTAGTTGTAGAAAGTAAGCATTTAGGGCTTATAAATTATCTTTTGCACGGCGGGCGCGACGACCGCCCACCCGTCAAAATGGCGCCGCTGCCGGGGAAGAGGCGTTTATTCTTAAGTATTTAGGTGTATTTGGTTGTGTATTAGCTAGTTGTTTTTATTTTCCACTACTTGGTGGTTGTTTTTGTTCGGAGTAGGTATTGCTTGAGTTCTTGGTGATTTATTTTATCGAGAATCCTTGCACTATGATTCCAAACTTTTGAAAAAAAAAAGAATTTTTTTTTAATGGAGCGTCTCACCTTGAGGGAACTCATGATGAGAAGAGAGGCTCAACAAGCAAGGTTTTGTAGGATGTGTTATTCCGACCATCCTACCGAATCTTGCCCTCTGTTGTGGGAACAGCACGATGACCGAGAAAGAACCCTTGGTTTCCAAAACCATGGGTACTATGAAGAGTGCTATCAAGAGGTAGGGGATATTGGTTTTCAAGGGCAAGAAGCTCATGAATGCTATCCATACCACAACTCTTACAATCTGGAATGGAGTGGTAGTCCGGATTTGTGGTATGAGAATGAGCCGGAAAACCAATATTACGAGCAACCTAGTTGGCCATCACCACCCTATACCATACCCCAAAACCAACCCCAACAAGGAAGTTCAAGTTTGACACGTGAGGATGTCTTAAATAGGATAGCAAACTTGAAATCCTTTACTAGTGAGGAGCCGGATACCCAGCTCTCCTCTAGTGTTGAGGCCATTGAGGGGCATGTGAGGAACATATTAGAGGTATTGGCCCGCATAGAAGCTCGTGATTCCGAAAACACACCATCCCAACTTGAACTCGATGATTCAGTGAGTGAGGTCACCAATAAAAATGATTTTGAGTTTGAAAGGGATGAGGAGTTGGTTGTAGAGGATAGAAAAATGGAGGAAGAGGTGATAGTGCTACATCCATTAGCATCGTCACCCCTTCTCCCACCTAGTGAACCAACTCTAATATTTTCGGAAGTTTTGAGGGAAACGAGAGAGGAGCCAAAAACTTTCCCAAGCTCCCTAACCACTTAATCCCCTTTGAACCATCTCCACCTCCACAAGACTTTCCTCTTAAAGGTTTTGTGCCTCCACCTCTCGTATTTTGGATGCTCATGGTGAAGAGCTTCAAGCCTTCACCATACGGATAACATTAGGGTCGTGCCGACGACCTTAAAAATACGGAGCTTCGTCGTGCCGACGACGTTAAATAAATTCGGCATTTCTTTTAGTTTTTGTTTCTTAGTTTGTGTTTCTTAGTTTGTTTTTGTTGTTGTTTTGTTTTGTTCTTTTTATGGCTTGTTTTTCTGTGATTTTGTAGCAAAGTGAAGTGCATTGCAATGAAGGAGATGAAGGAACGAGATCAATGAACGAGGGAAGAAAGCTTGGACAGTTGGTAAGCAAAAGAAAAATTTTAAGCCTGGGATACCCTGGCGTCGCGAGTCGCGACGAACAGGGGAGAAAAATCACTCCCAGCGCCAACTTTCCGCGAGTCGCGATGACTTCGCGAGGCTCGTCGCGAGTCACGACACACTTCGTCGCGAGTCGCGACGAGCTCAGAAATTTTTGAGCTTCCGGACTCAACTTTCCGCGAGCCGCGATGACATCGCGAGGCTCCGTCGCGAGTCGCGATGAACTTCGTCGCGAGTCGCGACGTGATCAGAACTTTTCAAGCTTCCGGACTCAACTTTCCGCGAGTCGCGATGACTTCGCGAGGCTCGTCGCGAGTCGCGACACACTTCGTCGCGAGTCACGACGAGCTCAGAAAATTTTGAGCTCTCGGACTCACCTTTCCGCGAATCGCGATGAATTCGCGAGGCCCGTCGCGAGTCGCGACGAACCTTGTTGTGAGTCGCGACGTGATCAGTAACTGTTGAAAATTTTTTGAGCCCGGATTTCAAATTTCCAAGCTTCCAAGTTTCCAAATGATTTTAAACATTGCATGATCCTACCTTCTTCTCCACCCAACACTCCCAAGAACTACCACATACCCACTCATTCCTCCACCATCCTACACATGTTGACATATGAACATCCTTGCATCTTTATAGTACATTTGTTGATTGTAGTATGCCGACTACATCATTGTGATCGTAAGTGCATATCCTATAATGATGCTTGTATACATGTCAATATATGTTGGATATTTTTCATGATTATTCTTATAGTGTTGGTTGAGTGTGATTTGGTTGTTCTTTGAAAATACTATGGTTATTAACTCTTGATGCTAAACCTAGTATTACATATCCTTATGTACTTGTGAGTTTAATGTGTTCTTCGTGGTGTTAGTCTTGATCAAACGGCGCCATGGAGACAATGCTTTTCTCGAGGGGTGAGTTCTTCTACGGCATCTTTGCTCACCCTTCCGGTTCCGAAACCTATCTCGGGACCATCCAAGTACTTGGATATCGCCATATCACCGGCGAATTTGCGGAGAAATGGGTGTCACTCTAACTCCCTTACCTTGATTTTTATTGTTCTTGCCTTACATGTTTACATTGAGGGCAATGTAATGTTTTAAGTGTGGGGAGGGGTTAGAGGACTCATATGCATGCTAGATTGTTTTGGAATGCTTTTTGCTACTTTTCATTGGAAAAACATGAGAAAAAGAAAAAAAAAATAGAAAAACAAAAAGAAAAAGAAAATAGAAAAA
This sequence comes from Rubia yunnanensis, assembly GCA_037428765.1. NCBI lineage: Eukaryota > Viridiplantae > Streptophyta > Magnoliopsida > Gentianales > Rubiaceae > Rubia > Rubia yunnanensis. Next base: position 45,875,878 of record CM075064.1, read on the forward strand.
GAAAAAAAAAGAAAGAAAAAGAAAACCCGCTAAGTTGAAAACCCGAGAGGGCAACTTAGGCAACATTGGGGGCCCGGATAGGTCGAAAACCCTTAAAGGGCGGCCTAGGCAAAAATGAGAGGCTAAAATGTGCGGAAAAAGGTGAGATGTGAGCTAAACAAACATGATGTGTGGCTAGGATGAAAACTCGAAAGAGCTCCTAGGCAAAATGAGAGAAATTGAGAGAAATTGAAAAATGCTATGATTTCACTCATTTTCCGGCGTTGGAGTCATAAGGTTGCGGTTGTCACACGGATGGATCGGGTAGCTCAACATCTATAGACCTCTTGGGATTGGGTAGCTTAGTGGGTTAGGAAACGAAGTGTGGTTATGAAATTCCTTATCTTTTTCTACTTCATTTTTGGTTGATATATTGGCATTTAGTGAAGCATGTGTTTGAAACTCTTATATGGTTTTAGCTTCATTTTATGTCAATGGATTTTGGTTGATATATTGGCATTCGGTGTAGTATGTGCTTAAACCTCTTAAATGGTTTTAACTTCATCTTGTGTCATTGGACTTTGGGAATATTAATTCGGGGCTTTGAAATGTTTTATGGGTAGTGAATTGATAAGTGGTAGGTTTGGTTAGATTTAGGATTGGGGATGTGTGTGTGAAAAAATTCTCATGTGAGCTTTTATTTTGGGATTTTTGATATTGAGAGTTTTTGTGAGGCTTTGATTGGGGGATTAGTTTAGGTTTTGGATATATCATTTACTCCGTGTGCTTGGTTCTTTTCTTACTCGAGGGCGAGTAAGGTTTAAGTGTGGGGAGGTTTGATATGTCCATTTTGTGTGGTTATTTTAGGGGTTTTAGGATGTGGATATGCCATTTCCTCCGTATGCTTGAATCTTTTCTTACTCGAGGGCGAGTAAGGTTTAAGTGTGGGGAGGTTTGATGTGTCCATTTTAGACGCATTATTTAGTAGTATTTAGGATCACTTTTGTGCTCTTTTATTATCGAGAGCTTGTGTTTTACCTTGAAATTCACTTAGGAGAGGCAAAAGCAACTTTGTACTCTTTTACCTCTTCTAAGTGGATTTTGTGTGACAAGGGAAGAACACGGAAGCAACGAAGACCGGAAGACATTGAAGACTATACTTTCGAAGACTTTTGGATACTTACTTCGAAGACATGAAGACCGGAGGCCGTTGAAGACCATTTTGGAGCTGTTGAAGACTTGAAGATTGAGAGGGATGGCTATGAAGAAGACAAAGAAACAATGCAAAACTCTGGCTCCCGTCGCGACACCATCGCGAGTCGCGACCAACACCGTCGCGAGTCACGACGAACTCGTCGCGAGTCGCGACCAACGGGCGGCCAGAAATCAACTTTATCTTCTTTGCACTATAAATACTACTCTCTTTCTTCCTCTTCTCCAGTTTTGCTCAGCCCATTTTTCTCTGGGTTTTAGGGCTTCAAAACCCTAGATTTTCTTCTTCTTTCTTTGTAGCTTTTAGTTCTTTGTTATGGGTTTTGTTTATCTAGGTTAGTTTTGTACTTGGGAGCAAAGGATTGAAGCTTCCATTATCTATGTAGCAAGAACTCATTTTATCTATCTATTTGGTGTTTTTGCTATTGTGCATTTATTGTGCTTTGAATGTTAATTGTTGATTTCATTGATGTTGTTGAGGGCTTGAGGATATGAATGCTTGTATGAATTGCTAGCTAGGGTTTGGGGGATTTGGGTTAATTTCCCCCCTGTTCTTGTTAGGAATGTATGAGTGTGAATTAGAGCTTTTGATTGTGTTAGTGTGTTGACAATGTGCTAGACGAATGTGATTGATGTTGAACTCTTCGTCATGTTCGTTTGTGTAGCAAACGAGAAGAGTTATATGCTCGTGGTCTATGAGTGGTCGCTCTTGACTAATCTCGTGTAATTGCATGAATTGGTTAAATGCTTAGTCATGGTGTAGTGGTCATAGGCATTGCCAAGCTTGTTGGTCCTTCGTGCTAAATGCCACCAATGACACCTTGAGTCGTGGTCGCGACTCGGGAGTCATTGGTGAGGTTTGACGAGAGATGTGGAACTCACTCTCGCAAACTACGAACTAAGAAGGATAGGAGTTTAGTCTCCACGACAAGTAGTTGAAGTATTGAATAGATGATTTAAATTCATTCTTGAAGCATTTGGTATTTGGCGTTTATGTATTCTTGACGGTGTGTTTCACTGCATGTGTGCCATGAGTTGTTTGAGCATAGGTAGTGCTTGTGTGGTTGAATTGTTTAGGTGTAGGAACGTGACGAATTCCGTAGCGCCTTTGCATGAAGATCTATGAGTATGAACTTAGAACTCCTTGTGATGTGTGTGTTGTGGTACTTGCTAGATGAGTGTGTGAGTGTTGGGTCCTGAATGCTATATGATGGAATGTGAATGATTCGATGAACTACATTAGATGTGGAAGTGGATATCCGTTGCCCCCAAGGTTTTTTTATCTTTGTAGTTTAAAACCCCTTTTCTTAGTTTTGTTTGATGATTAGCATAGTCACTTGACCTTGCTAGTTATCTTGTCTTTTTATCTTTGTTAACTTAGGAAACCAACCAACCAACCCCCCCTTTTACTTGCTTTTAAGTGTGTGTAAATATAGTTACTCCTAGCCTAGTATCAACCATTTGTGCTTGATTGCTTAGGAAGATCCCTCTTCTCATTGGACGACCCCGATTTGCCACTATCTACCTAGTTGTAGAAAGTAAGCATTTAGGGCTTATAAATTATCTTTTGCACGGCGGGCGCGACGACCGCCCGCCCGTCAAAATGGCGCCGCTGCCGGGGAAGAGGCGTTTATTCTTAAGTATTTAGGTGTATTTGGTTGTGTATTAGCTAGTTGTTTTTATTTTCCACTACTTGGTGGTTGTTTTTGTTCGGAGTAGGTATTGCTTGAGTTCTTGGTGATTTATTTTATCGAGAATCCTTGCACTATGATTCCGAACTTTTGAAAAAAAAAAGAAATTTTTTTTAATGGAGCGTCTCACCTTGAGGGAACTCATGATGAGAAGAGGGGCTCAACAAGCAAGGTTTTGTAGGATGTGTTATTCCGACCATCCTACCGAATCTTGCCCTCTGTTGTGGGGAATAGCACGATGACCGAGAAAGAACCCTTGGTTTCCAAAACCATGGGTACTATGAAGAGTGCTATCAAGAGGTAGGAGATATTGGTTTTCAAGGGCAAGAAGCTCATGAATGCTATCCATACCACAACTCTTACAATCCGGAATGGAGTGGTAGTCCGGATTTGTGGTATGAGAATGAGCCGGAAAACCAATATTACGAGCAACCTAGTTGGCCATCACCACCCTATACCATACCCCAAAACCAACCCCAACAAGGAAGTTCAAGTTTGACACGTGAGGATGTCTTAAATAGGATAGCAAACTTGAAATCCTTTACTAGTGAGGAGCTGGATACCCAGCTCTCCTCTAGTGTTGAGGCCATTGAGGGGCATGTGAGTCGCGAGTCGCAACGGCGCCATTTTGACGGGTGGGCGGTCGTCGCGCCCGCCATGCAAAAGATAATTTATAAGCCCTAAATGCTTACTTTCTACAACTAGGTAGATAGTGGCAAATCGGGGTCGTCCAATGAGAAGAGGGATCTTCCTAAGCAATCAAGCACAAATGGTTGATACTAGGCTAGGAGTAACTATATTTACACACACTTAAAAGCAAGTAAAAAGGGGGTTTGGTTGGTTGGTTTCCTAAGTTAACAAAGATAAAAAGACAAGATAACTAGCAAGGTCAAGTGACTATGCTAATCATCAAACAAAACTAAGAAAAGGGGTTTTAAACTACAAAGATAAAAAACCTTGGGTGCAACGGATATCCACTTCCACATCTAATGTAGTTCATCGAATCATTCACACATTCCATCATATAGCATTCAGGACCCAACACTCACACACTCATCTAGCAAGTACCACAACACACACATCACAAGGAGTTCTAAGTTCATACTCATAGATCTTCATGCAAAGGCGCTACGGAATTCGTCACGTTCCTACACCTAAACAATTCAACCACACAAGCACTACCTATGCTCAAACAACTCATGGCACACATGCAGTGAAACACACCGTCAAGAATACATAAACGCCAAATACCAAATGCTTCAAGAATGAATTTAAATCATCTATTCACTACTTCAACTACTTGTCGTGGAGACTAAACTCCTATCCTTCTTAGTTCGTAGTTTGCGAGAGTGAGTTCCACATCTCTCGTCAAACCTCACCAATGACTCCCGAGTCGCGACCACGACTCAAGGTGTCATTGGTGGCATTTAGCACGAAGGACCAACAAGCTTGGCAATGCCTATGACCACTACACTGTGACTAAGCATTTAACCAATTCATGCAATTACACGAGATTAGTCAAGAGCGACCACTCATAGACCACGAGCATATAACTCTTCTCGTTTGCTACACAAACGAACATGACGAAGAGTTCAACATCAATCACATTCGTCTAGCACATTGTCAACACACTAACAAAATCAAAAGCTCTAATTCACACTCATACATTCCTAACAAGAACAGGGGGGAAATTAACCCAAATCCCCCAAACCCTAGCTAGCAATTCATACAAGCATTCATATCCTCAAGCCCTCAACAACATCAATGAAATCAACAATTAACATTCAAAGCAAAATAAATGCACAATAGCAAAAACACCAAATAGATAGATAAAATGAGTTCTTGCTACATAGATAATGGAAGCTTCAATCCTTTGCTCCCAAGTACAAAACTAACCTAGATAAACAAAACCCATAACAAAGAACTAAAAGCTACAAAGAAAGAAGAAGAAAATCTAGGGTTTTGAAGCCCTAAAACCCAGAGAAAAATGGGCTGAGCAAAACTGGAGAAGAGGAAGAAAGAGAGTAGTATTTATAGTGCAAAGAAGATAAAGTTGATTTCTGGCCGCCCGTTGGTCGCGACTCGCGACGAGTTGGTCGCGACTCGCGACGAGTTGGTCGCGACTCGCGACGAGTTGGTCGCGACTCGCGACGGTGTTGGTCGCGACTCGCGATGGTGTCGCGACGGGAGCCAGAGTTTTGCATTGTTTCTTTGTCTTCTTCATAGCCATCCCTCTCAATCTTCAAGTCTTCAACAGCTCCAAAATGGTCTTCAACGGCCTCCAGTCTTCATGTCTTCGAAGTAAGTATCCAAAAGTCTTCGAAAGTATAGTCTTCAATTTCTTCCGGTCTTCGTTGCTTCCGTGTTCTTCCCTTGTCACACAAAATCCACTTAGAAGAGGTAAAAGAGTACAAAGGTTCTTTTGCCTCTCCTAAGTGAATTTCAAGGTAAAACACAAGCTCTCGATAATAAAAGAGCACAAAAGTGATCCTAAATACTACTAAATAATGCGTCTAAAATGGACACATCAATCATGCAACTCATCGAACTCATCAACAATTTTATCAACAAGGGAATCATCCAAGTATTAATGCTCATTGGTAGCACAAGAGGTTTCATGGAATTTATGCTCATCACATTCGGTCACAACTTTTCACATAAAAGAAGAATATGTTGAATCATGCCTAGATTTATAGATCTCAAACTCCCTTTTGTCCACATCATCTTCTAGAGTCAAGGTTCCCAAATGGACAACAATTTGAGTCCAATAAGTTTTAAGAAAAGGTCTCTCCAAAAGTATTGGGGGTGAACTTCCATCGTGTTCCACGTCTGGTACATAAAAGTCAACCATAAAAACCAATTTTCCAACTCGCACCATCAGATCCTTTACTAGTCCACGAGGGCTAGCTTGGGAATGGTTAGCAAGTTAGACAATCACTCTAGTTTCCCTAAGCTCACCTAGTTCTAGGCATTCATATAGACTATATGGGATCACATTGATGGATGCACCTAAATCTATCATGGAGTTTTAAACATGTTTTCCAACTAAGGATATGGGGATAGAGAATATTCCAGGGTCGTCGCATTTTTTTGGGAAATTTTTTTGGGTTCAAAACGGTGATTCCTCCAATTTTCAATTGTCATAATCTCTTAGTTAGTCTACTTCTTTTCATTGTGCATGAAACTTTAAGGAATATAGCATATGATGCCACATTTTCAATCAATTCCAAGATAGTGATTGTTACCTCGACCTCTTCGAAGACTTTTTGAATGTTCACATCATTGGTCACCACCTTTGGCTTTCCCCTCAAAGCATTTGGAAATGGAGGTGGGATGGTAGCTTATGCCTCGGGTGATGGAAGCTCCTTGGAAGGCACCTGCTTGACCACAATCTCACCTTCTTCGTAGTGTGCCTTGGTACCCTCCAATACTCTAATCCTCTTGCATAACCCTCTTTCTAGGACTCCCGAACTTCCTTCCCACTTCTCAACTTTAGTACACTCACGTTCTTTGGATTAATCTCCAGCTGGAAAGGGAATTCACCGGATTCCTTGGCTTCAAGTTAGCTCGACGAGGTGGTAAGTTGCCCAACTTGGACTTCAAGACTTTTGATACTCGAGAAAGTTCCATTTCCAAGGTCTTCAATCTCACGCCTTGTCCTCTCCGCAAAGACTTCATGTTTCTTACCCAATTGACCGATGACTTCTAAGATTTCTTCTCGATCCGATTTGTAGATTGAGTTATGATTGTTGGAAGGGCCTTAACCTCAAGGGTATGGTTGAGGTGGGGCTTGTCCACCCTAATATCCTTGAGGTTGATAATCCTCCCTCCATTGGAATTTGGATGATCTCGATACCTTAGGTTGTATGAATTTGCATATGGATCCCACCTTTGATCTCCTTGGTTCCCCTGGAACCCTTGAAGTTGACCCCTTGCAAATTGTGGTCCCTCTCAATTGTTGTACTCAATGGCATTCACCTCTTACAAATTGTCTATGACTATGGGACATGCTTCAATGTTGTGGTATAAGTTGCACACACCCCGTACACTTTGACTTGATAATTTTTTCCTCGCATGAGCCCCTTCATCATAGATGCAAGAGCTTGGACTTGCTCCTCCAACTTAGGTGATTGTGTGGGTTCATCCAAGACCCTAACCCTTAACCTTGTACCAAATTGTCGCATACCATTAGCCATTTCTTCATAGAGAGCCATTGCATCCTTAGGGCTTTTGTTTGCTATCAAACCATTGTAAGCGGCATTCACTATTCACATATATTCATTGTATAACCCCTCGAAGAAATAATACACTAGATCTCCCTCCTCAAAGGGATGGTATGGGCAATTCACTAACAATCTTTTGAAGCACTCCTAACAATCATACAAGGTCTCAGCAGCCCCTAGGGTCATGTTTGACAATTGTTTCTTTAGCCCATCAGACTTGGATGCCAAAAAATACTTCTCTAAGAACCTGCGCTTCATGTCTATCCAAGAACCTATGCATCCCGATGGAAAGTAGTAGAGCCAGTCTTTAGCTCTGTCTTAAAGGGAAAACAGGAAGGCTCTCAGGTTGTTGTTGTCTTCAGAAACTCCCAGTGGCTTCATGTTCGTACATACCATGTGAAACTCTGATAGATTCTTGTTCGGGTCCTCCCCTGCCATACCATGAAAGGTGGGAAGATAATGGATCATTCCACTTTTTAGCTCACAACTCACATTCAGTGGTAATGGGGGGAATGTGATGCATAGTGGCTGGCTTTCTAGATTAGGGGCCATAAGCTCCCTTAAGGTTCGTTTGTCTTCCGCCATTCTTTGTGGTTATTCTACCAACCCTACTTGCCTCAGTTGAACTTCAGCCCTAGTTCTTTGCTTCCTTCTCCTCAGACTACCTGTGTTCTCAGTCGGGTAGTGTAAGGTGCCTAGATTTGTGGTACGGGCGTGTTCCATAAACTAGGGCTAACAATACCCTTCTGAATACAACACTAGAAAATAGATCAAAAGGTAACAAGATAACTATCACAACAGCTCAACATAAATTATTTAAAAAACAAAAATAAAAGTAAATACTAACTTCTCTACTAACAAGTTATACTTAATTGACACTTAAATTCAATAGCATCCCCGGAAACGGCACCAAAATTTGACTCGGCTTCACTCGGGGTCGTTATATTGTAGAAAATTAAACCTGAGCAGAGGTGACCGAGGTTAAAGGGATTCAAATTTAAATTTATAGTTCTGCACCCAATCTCACTACTACGCTACCTAAAAGGTAGTTAGTGTAAGCCCTGGGTAAGTCCTTAGAGATGCTAGGGCTTAAGAACCAACTAAAACATTACCCCATACGATTCGTCAATCCGTAAGAGTGAAAGGAATAGCTAGTAAAGCAAACACGGGGGAGAGTTTGATTTTTCAATTAACAACTTCAAAACATAAAGGTAAAAAAGAATAATTAATCTATAAAGTGAAACACTTCGGGAGTCATTGCACACCATGGTTAACTTAATGTTTTGATCCTTGACTTATTCACATAAAGATTTAGAAAAAACCTAATAGAGTATTCACAAGCCTCCATCGGCACCGCCATTGTAATTAGGGGAGTACAACAAGGTCCGACCATTTTTGTAGATATGTTTCTCCCCCATGCGATTACATCCTAGGCATTCCACCACGAATGCTCTACTTTCCAATCACCTATTGAGTTAGACCAAGGGGTCATTGGCACCTTATCTATGACACTAGAGCCTCTTACAACCCTACCTTGCTACTTTTCACTATCTCTACCCATAACCTCTCAGACTACTTTACGTAATCAGCTAAGACTGGTGCGATGAAAATAATTCAGAGTATGACTCGAGTTTCCCATTCACACACTCACCCATCCCTGTACCCCGTTACCCATTCAAACATCCAGGTTTCACTTCCTAAGAAGGCATTAATATTTGCACTAACATGAATATAGACTAAAGTGTGTGCTTATATGAAGTGTACATTTCATGCAATTCAAACATTCAAGAACATGTCACAATAATATCATGAACACAAAATTATGATGAACTATTGAATCTCACAAAACATAGATTAAACCACGCGCATACAATTATCCTCAAGCTATGGAAACTACTCCATCGATATGGAATTCAAATATAGATTTGAATTCCACATCCTAGGATTAAATCAAAATAAAAGAAAGGAAAGAAAAAAGGAGAGAGTGTTTCTCCTTCTACAAGATGAACTCAAAATTAATCTAACTCTCTCTACATGTTTAACCTAGTAGACTAAGACTATATTTATAGTAGAAGGGGATTGGGCCTAATAATAGGCCCAAAATAGGCCAAAAATATCTAAATCCCTAGGTCAGCCATCGTGTGGCACGGGCCGTCGCGGATGGCGCTGTTCGCACCCCGTGTACTTGTCCGTACTGCAAGATGCCAAATCTGGCGCGGTCCGTGCCAACACCTTTGGCACGGACCATGGGTTTTGGTGTGGGTCATTACCTGGAAGGCTAGATTTAGACTTCTGATCGTGCGGGACATGGCCCTTAGCGCGGATCACTGTCTGGAAGCTTGGTTTGCTTATAAACTTGGCACGAGCCATCTAATTCTCCACAATTGGCTGATTGGTCTCAACATTTTGGACTTAAAATGGCGCAAATCATCATAAATGGGATGGTCCTCGCCCATACTTAGCCAATTTTGAGTGAGGATTAGAACTGGTGCACGCGGCCTATGGCGTTTGGTGCGGTCCGTATCATTGCCTCGTTCTGAATACTGTTAGCATGGTCCAACACCTTTGGCCCGGGCCGTTGGTGCCACTCCATGAATGGCCCGCTCTGACTTGTGGTACCTTCGCTGGCTGAACTTGCTTTCTTTGCTATGAGTGAACCGTTAGTCCGATTTGAGAGTTTTAGTAGTCATTTTATAGCTCTCGAGAATACGAATCCAATGAAATCAGCCTTGGAGGCTAATTATTCTTGGTTTTTTCTTAGAATTTGGTGCAACTTGTTGGACTACGATTCTCCATTTCTTTGTTGACCGCTTAGAACTCCACTACCGCATATCTTTGACTACAATCTCCTTCTACCATGATTTGATGTCCGTGGCCTTCACCTACTACCATTATAGAGGTGAATGACCTTCGATCTCTTCTACCATCTTTTCAAACGGCCTTCAATATTTTCTACCTCCCTTACAAATGGTTTTTACATAGAATGTAACCAAAAAGTACCCACGTGCGACCTACTAAAGATGATCACAAGGAAAATCTAGGAGTGTGTGGATACAAGATTTCCATTAGCACTAATTATGTCCACAAAACGCGGGATGTAGACAAGAAAACCAAACATGGCCCTCTAAACCCCTTGTCACGTAAACTCAACTAATACTAGCGATCCACAAAAAAAACAAGCTAAAAACTATGCCAAATGCAATGGTCAATACACACAAAATGAAGAACATCAGACCCCCCACACTTAACCCTTTAATCGTCCTCGAGTAAAAAAAGACAAGAAATGAATTAAGCGAAATGTAGCGTGCAAGTATAAGTTAATCCAATTTATTCCTAGATTACCCTGTTTCCCCCAACAAGAGTAAGAATCTCACAACTCTTACACCCCTTGAAGAAAATAAGCAATCTAACCACCCAAAAGTAAAATGTGGAAAAAGGTAAGCAAAGAAGATAACTTTAAAGCTAGCTACTTTTCCCAAAATTATTCCAAAAACAATCCACCATGGAAATCCAAGAGCCGCCGACTTGGTTGTTACATAGGGATAATTTGTGGTTCTCAACCTAGTTACAACCATGGAGTCAAATATATCGTCAACCTAGTTTTTTGTTTTCTCTCAATTTCTCTCATTTTGCCTAGAAGCTCTTTTGGGTTTTCATCCTAGCTTTAATACACAAAGGGTACTCACTTCTCACCTTTTTTCACACGGCCTTTCAGATTTTCCTAGGTTCGTAAGCCTAGCCGGGCCTAGCCTCTCATTTTTACCTAGGTTTTTTGACCTATCCGGGCTTTTCCCAATGTTACCCAAGCTACCCTTTCAGATTTTCAACTTATCTGGGTTTTTATATTTCTTTCCTTTTTTTTCAAAATTTTAAAACTTTTTTGGTGTAGCACAAAATTGGCCTAAAAGTGGGATTCATACTACAAAAGATAAACTCATCACAAAAATTACACCACCAATATCCTAAAACAAACAATCCCCATACAAACTAGAAACTCTAGCATAGCATGTCATGCCACCAAATATCTATAAAAAAACATCCCAAAAAAATCAAAAACCAAAATCACCACAGACAAGAAAAACTACTAACAAAAACATAAAATGCACTGAGGAAATCCAAGAATGAAACTCTTTAAGTGCTCACTACTCTCCCCCTCCCCATAACACTTAACTGATACATAGTCCTTAATGCAACATCAACTATGCAAAAACATAAGTGAGGTTGGGAGAAATGGTGACTCTTACTCTTGCAGTCCCGAAGGGCCATCCACCTTGTCGTGACTAGTGTTGCTCCTCTCAATGTATCCTATTGCTTGAACTGCGGCCTCGATGAAATCCATCCTCGAACTAAGCTCCTCTACTTGCATTCTCACCCCTCCTATTGCTTGGACTACCTCTTGCAACACTAGGGTAGATCATTAAAGTTTATCCCCAAGTACATGCAATCAGTCAATGATGTCCATGGATAGGCAAGAATGGCTAGGGTGTGCTCTCAAAAAGGTCTCACCCTTGGCCTCTTCAATGTCTATCTCCGAGTGGAAAATAATCTATAGATCTCTGTCTCAAAGAGTGGGTCTAGCTCACTAAATAGGTCATCCAAACATATGTCATGGTTGATGGCGGTGCGCTCCGGCTGTGGAAGTACCATTAAGTTGCAAGTGCTCGCTCGACCCTCCGATGTCATAGGTCCTATCACAAATGCCATGGCTAACTTCTCCATGTTATAATTTGTACCTGATCGTCCCAAGTTATCTAACGCTCTCTGTGTGACCGAATGCTCCAAGTACTGTGCCAGTAGACCTACCATGTCGCCCATAGATTTCTTCCCACTCTTTCTTTCCCCCATCGTCGTACACTCATGTAAAAAGTTCCCCACCAGGTTCAGGTAGAAGTTACTCTTGGGATTTATTGCCTAAAGGCAATGAACATCTAAACCCGGACATTGTGTTAGCTCACCGTGGCAGAAAACCCCTATTGCTAATAGTTGGTGAATGTAACGAAATGCCGAATGAACCAAGGCGGTGCTCTTGCGCACATTCTTCTGATTAGTCCATGTCAGCTGCCTCCATAAGTTCCCAAGAGAAAAAGGCATCCCTTGCCACTATATCCTAGGGATCTTCTTGTCATATCTCCATCCAAAGGTACATGCTATCTCCCGGTGTGTCATCTGATACTCCTTGTTGTCAAGATTGAACTTGATCGCCTTGTGTCCATTCTCGTCTGTGACTGACCAAAGAGTAGCTAGGAACTCTAGGGCCCACCTGATGTAAGTCTTAGAATGTTTCTCTAAGAACCCCTCTAGATCCACCTGGCCCAATAGATAGGTCACATGCTCGAGTAAGCCCAGAGCCGCCAGTGTGTCTTTGCATGCAAAGCTGGTCTCTAGTATACTACTCTTTGGCTCTCTCAAATTCCTCCAACTTTGTGCTGCAGTCACGGAGATATTGGATAGTCCCATAAACACACCGGTCACAAAAGTGGGGTGTGTGAGCTTGCCCTTCTCCGATGCATTCCTTTTGGGAGGTATCCTAAAAAATGAGGTAAAAAGTGGAAATGTAATCTTCAAATAAATGCATGGCTCACATCATCATTTAAAAAGTAGATCCTTCCTAAATAGCCTAGACATTCAAAACATGATAATCCAAGCATGAAGGCTACTTATACATGAACATCCTTATTGAACAACAATCTCATGTAAGTCATCACCGACCTATTAATAAGACTTTACAGTCAAGATTCATCTCCTCCCAAATCACCTAACACATGAGGAACATATCATTCAAACATAATAGCACATCAAATCACCCAAACTTTCTTCAACACATTATCATACATACAATCCCAAACATGTATCCCAACAACACACATACTCATTCGAAAATTAATTTTTTTCACAACACCACGACAATGTCAATCAAACATATAAACAAAGAGTTCAATGAATTACCCAAAATTTGAAGCTAATAATTGCAAGATCCACACAAGAAGAAGCAAGAATTGCTTATTTTTGAGAGAAAAGTTCAAATTTCGAGTTTCACTAAGAGTGTGTGTGAGTGAGTAGTTCTTGAGAAGGAAGAATGTGTCAAATGATACAAGTAGGTGGAAGAATGTACCATGGATTTAGAATTTCAGCACAGATGATAAGAGAGAGGTACAATTAAGTTAAGAATGAAAATTTTAAATTGCAAATTAGGGGACAATAGTACCAATTGGGAGGTCATCGCCGAACCTCTCAAAGTTATACTTTATAAGCCCTTTATGATTACTAAATAAAATTAAGTAGATAGTGGAAAATCGGGGTCGTCCACAAAGAAGAGGAATTTTCTTAAGCGTTTAAACATAAAAGGTTGATATTATGCTAGAAGTATATATATATAAATATATAAAAGCTAGTAAATGGGGGGTTTTGGTTGGTTGGTTTTCCTAAGTTAGGAAATTAAAACACAAGCTAACTAGCAAAGTCAAGTAACTATGCTAATCATGCAACAACTAAGAAAAAGGGGTAAAAACTACAAAAGACAAAGCCTTGGGGGCAATTAATATCCACTTCCAAACCAAATGTAGATCATTGAACCATTCACTCATTCTATCACATTTGTTACCCATGGGGAATGCTATCACTTCCCATTTGAAGATCACCATTCATTCATCCTTAATAGTAATTCAAAAAGATATACAACAACCATTTGCAAACCTTGTTGATAATCACTCTAGGCAAACCACACCATAGAGGTATTTCATCAATAGCATTTCACACGAAGGACCATAGATTTGATAACAACAACCTTCTACCAAAGACATAGCCATTACATAAAATATAGCATTCATTAGGATAAACCTAGAACAAACCACATTCAAAATTCAACCTTTCATTGCATTTATAGGATAAATATGAGAACAATCCACATTAACATACTTATCTAGAAATAATCATGACACATTATGCACAAGAAGTTATAAGTTCATGTTCTTGGATTTTCATGCCAAAGAGCTAAGGAATTCAACACTTTCCTAACACCCTAACACTTGAATCATACAAACACTTCCTAGTCTCAAACAACCCATGGCATAAATGAAGTAAAACATATCATTAAGAACACATGAATACTAAATAAAAAAGGCTTCAAGAACGAGTAAAACCATCTATTCACTACTTTCGCTACTTATTGTGAAGACTAAACTTCTATCCTTCTTAGATAGTAGTTTGCAAGAGTGAATTCGACATCTCTTGTTAAGCCTCACCAATGACTCCCTCAGTCGAAACACGACCAAAAGTATCCCATTGATGGTATTGAGCACAGAGAATCAACAAGCTTGGCAACACCTATAAACACTAAACCGTGTCTAAGCATTTAACCAATTCATGCATTTACACAAGATTAATCAAGAATGTTCAACGATCATAGACCTCTTCTATTTCCTAAAATAAACAAACATGACAAAGAGTTCGACATTATCATATTCATCTAGCAATTGTCAACACACCAACATCATTTAGAAGCTCTAACACATGCTCTTGGATATTAAAAGTGGGGAGAATTAGCTACTTTCTCCCAACCCTAACAAGTAATCATACAAGTAATTCATATACTCAAACTTCCAACAACATTAATGCTACTAACAATTCACATTCAAATCTTAATAAATGCACAATAGCAAAATAAATAAATAGATAGATATGATTCCCAAAACATAAACAAGGAGGTCTCAATCAATTTCTCCCAAGATTAAACTAACCTAGATAATGAAAAAACATGATTAACCTACAAAAACTAAGAAAAGAAAGAAAGGAAAACTAGGTTTTTGAACCTAGAAAATCGCAGGAAGAAGAAGATAGGAAGAGGAGAGGATAAGAATTAATATTTATAGTAAAAAAAGTAAGAAAGGTTCTAGCCACCCGTCTATCGCAACTCGATCCCAATCCATTGCAAATCTCGACCGAGCCAAATTTCAGCATCTTAATTTCTTACCTTTTTTTGTTTCAAGTACTCCTCTTCACTTCACTTATCTTCAATTCTTCAAGTCTTCAAAAGCTCAAATGCAAGTCTTCAAATCTTCAAAGGTATTCTTCAAAGTCTTCAAACAATTTTCCTTGTCACACAAAATCCTCTAGAAAAGTAATAAAAGCATAAAAGTCGCTTTTAACTTTCCTTAGACAATTTCAAGGCAAAATGCCACATTTAGAGCACAAAAGTGTACAAAAGTGAATCCTAAAAGTCCTAATATAACCATATAAAATGGGCACATCACCAATCAATGAATTCCAAGGAATGTAGGAAGTACGATGTGCATAAAAAATCTTAAGGAATTAGGGAATTTCAAAATGCATTTTTTAGTTAGAAATTCATAAAATTTCTAAAATTTACATTTTTAGAACAATTTGGCAGTGGAAAAGTTGGTATTTAGAGCAGAATGTGCTTGGCTAGATCCAAGGCCTCGTGCTGAATCTCATCACAAAACAAGGCCTTGTGCAAAACTTTTGGCACGAACCAACCCAGGTGCCAAAATTTTTGGCACGAGGCATCCCCTAATAGAGTGTACACAACAAGTGGTGTGCCCGATGTCATGCACTTCCCCGTACCTATCAGGTCGGGTGCACTCGCAACCCTATATTGCAATCGTAATTAGGTGAGTACAACAAGGTCTGACCATTATTGTAGATCTATTTCTCCCCCATGTGATTACGTTCTGGTCATTCCACCACAAATGCTCTACTTCCCAATCGCCTATTGAGTTAGGCCAAGGGGTCGTTGGTACCTTAACTGTGACACTAGGGCCTCTTACAACCTTAGCTTGCTATTTTTTACTATCTCTACACGTAACCTCTCAGACTACTTTACATAATTAGCTCAGACTGGAGCAATAATATTTTTTTGAGTATGACTTGGGTCTCCCGTGCACACACCCACGCAGCCCCGTACCCCACTACCCATTCAAACATCTAGGTTACTCTTCCCAAGGGGGCATCAATATTTGCACCAACATGAATATAGACTAAACTGTGTGCTTATATGGAGTGTTGAATTCATTCAATTTAATCAAGAACAAGTCACAATAATATCATGAACAAAAAATTAGGATGAACTATTAAATCTCACAAAACATAGATTAGACCATGCGCATACAATTATATCCAAGCTATGGAAACTACTCCATAAATATGGAATTAAAATATAGATTTGAATTTCACATCCTAGGATTAAAGAAAAATAAAAAAAAGAAAAGAAAAGAAAAAGAGAGAGAGTGTTTCTCCTTCTACAAGATGAACTTAAAATGAATCTATCTCTCTTTACATGTTTAACCTAGTAGACTAAGGCCTTATTAATAGTAGAAGGATATTTGGCCCAAAAATAGGCCTAAAATAGGCAAAAAATGTCTAAAACCCTAGGTCAGCCGCCACCTGGCACGGGCCGTCGCTGGGAGGTCGTTACCGTACCTCTTAAAGTTAATATTTATAATCACTAAATGCTTACTAACTACAACTAAGTAGATAGTGGCAAATCGGGGTCGTCCACAAAGAAGAGGGATTTTCTTAAGTGTTTAAACATAAAAAGGTTGATATAATGCTAGAAGTAAATATATATATAGATATATAAAAGCATGTAAAAGGGGGGGGGGGTTGTTGGTTGTGGTCATAAGTTATGAAATTAAAAAATAAGATAATTATCAAAGTCAAGTAACTATGCTAATGATCAAACAAACTAAGAAAAAAGGGTTTAAAACTACAAAAGACAAAGTGTTGGAGGAAATTGACATCCACTTCCAAACCAAATGTAAATCATTGAACCATTCTGTCATTCGATCACATTTGTTACCTATGGGGAATGTTATCACTTCTGATTCGATGATCAACATTCATTCCTTCTTAGTAGTAATTTGCAAAGACAAACAATGACCATTTGCAAACCTCGTTGACAATCACTCTAGGCAAACAACACCATAGAGGTATTTCATCAACGACATTATACACGAAGGACCATAGATTTGATAACAATAAGCCTTCTACCAAAGACATAGCTATTTAACCAAACATAAGATTCATTAGGCAAAACCTAGAACAAACCACATTCAATGTTCAACCTTTCATTGCATCTATAGGATAAATATGGGAAAAGTCCACATTAGCATACTTATCTAGCAAGAATCAAAACACATTTTGAACAAGAAGTTCTAAGTTCATGTTCTTAGATTTTCATGCAAAGGAGTTAAGGATTTCGTCACTTTCCTAACACCCTAACACTTCAATCATACTAACACTTCCTATTCTTAAACAACCCATGTCATAAATGAAGTAAAACATAGCATTAAGAACACATGAATGCTAAATAAAAAAAGCTTCAAGAACGAGTGAAACAATCTATTCACTACTTCCACTACTTGTTGTGAGATAAATCTTCCATCTTTCTTAGATAGTAGTTTGCAGCAGTGAATTCGACATCTATTGTCAAACCTCACCAATGACTTCCTTAGTCGAAACACGATTAAGAGTATCCCATTGTGGCATTGAGCACGAAGAATCAACAAGCTTGGCAACACTTATAAACACTACACCGTGTCTAAGCATTTAACCAATTCATGCATTTACACAAGATTAGCCAAGAACGATCGACATTCATTGACTTCTCTCATTTTCTACCTAAAACAAACATGACAACGAATTCAACATCATCTAGAAATTATCAAAACATCAACATCATTAAGAAGATCTAACTCATGCTCTTAGATTCCACATTAAAAGAGGGGAGAATTAGCTACTTTCTCCCAACCCTAACAAGTAATCATACAAGCAATTCATATACTCAAGCTTCAAAAAACATTAATGCTATTGACAATTCACATTCAAAGCTCAATAAATGCACAATAGAAAAAACACTAAATAGATAGATATGATTCTTAAGACATAGATATGGAAGCTTCAATCAATTGCTCCTAAAATTAAACTAAGCTAGATAATTAAAAAACATAATTAACCTACAAAAATTAAGAAAAGAAAAACTACGGTTTGAACCCAGAAAAATGCAGGAAGAAGAAGTTGTCTTAAAAGGAGAGGATAAGGTGAGTATTTATAATACAAAAAAGTGAGAAAGTTTCTGGCCATACATCAATCGCGAGTCGCGACGGGTTCGTCGCGAGTCACGACTGAGCTCAATTTCAGCATCTTGATTTCTTTCTTCTTGTTGTTCCAAGTTTTCCTCTTCACTTCACTCATCTTCAATTCTTCAAGTATTCAAAAGCTCAAATACAAGTCTTCAAGTGTTTAAATCTTCAAAGGTACTCTTTAAAGTCTTCAAAGTCTTCAAACAAATTGCCTTGTCACACAAAATCCTTTAGAAAAGTAATAAAAGCGTAAAAGTTGCTTTAACTCTCCTTAGAGAATTTCAAGGCAAAATGTCATATCTAGAGCACAAAAGTGTACAAAAGTGAGTCCTAAAAGTTCTAATATAACCATATAATGGGCACATCAGTCGCAGATGGCGTGGTCCGTGCTAACACCTTTGGCACGAACTGTGGCCTTTGGCGCGAGTTATCCTCTGGAAGGCTGGAAATTGATTGTTTGGGACATGGCCCTTAGCGCGAACTTTTGTCTTGAAGCTTGATTCACTCAGAAACTTGGCACGAGCTGTCTAATTCTCTACTAGTCTTAACATTTTGGACTTGGAATGGCATGGGCATTGTAAATAGCACAGCCTACGCCTATACTTTGCAGATTTTGAGTGAGAATTAGAATTGGTGGGTGTGGCATGTGGCATTTAGCGTGGTTCATGTCATTGCCTCGTGCTGAACATTGTTAGCATGGGCCAGTGGTGCTAATCTATCAACGGCCTGCGCCGACTCGTGATACCTTGGCCGAATGGACTTGTTTCCTTCGATACGAGTGAACCGTTAGTTTGATTTGAGAGTTTTAGTGGTCAATTTTATATATTTTGAGAATACAAGACCAATGGAATCAGCTTTAATGGCTAATTATTCTCGGATCATTCTTAGACTTTAGCGCAACTCATCAGACTACGATTCCCCATTTCATTGTTGGCTGCTTTGCACTCCGTTTCCGCCTATCTTTCTTTGACTCCAATCTCCTTCTACCACACTTTGATGTTCATGGCTTTTGTGTACTACCATTATAGAGCTGAATGACTTTTGATCTCTTCTACCCTCCTCGCGAACGACCTTTAATATCTTCTACCACCCTTCAAACGGCCTTCACATAGAATATAGCCAAAAAGTACCCACGGGCAACCTACTAAAGATGATCACAAGGAAGATAAAACACAGATTAGTACTAATTAAGTCTACAAAATGTGAGATTTAGACAAGAAAACCAAACATGACCCTCTAAACCCCATGTCACATAAACTCAACTAATACTAGCAATCCACCAAATAAAACAAGCTAAAAACTATGCCGAATGCAATAGTTAATGCACACAAAATGAATCAGTAAGTTTTACTCCTTATCCCTATGCCAATTGAATCCCAAGTGAATTGCATTGATAGTAGGTTTTAACAGAGTATGTGGTAGGGTCGTTGTTGACTTTGCAGTCGATCTATGTCGTCAGTTATATCAATTTCATAGGCTAAAGAATTCTTTAGATGAGTTCACATTTTATGCAACCATTGCCAAGCTGGAGTTGGTGATTGGGTATTTCATCAATTGTGGGGTATGTAGGAGAAGTTCTTCTCCGTGTATGTGAACTTGGGTTTCAGGATTTAGAATAAGAGTATGCTAGATGAGCGAGTCGGCTTACATTATCTTGGTCATGGTGATTAACTTTACTATTTTCCAAGGCTATGAGGGGGTGAAGTAGTTGTGGGAGGTCTATAGTTGTGACTTTTTAGATTCCAACTTAATGTTATTTACTTTTCCTATGCGCATATTATCCCTATATAAAGGCAACCATATTGGAAGATGTCCTTGGTTGTAGTTTGTTTGTGACTGATTTATGCTTAGTTCTATTGTTGGTCTGCTCTAGTGGATGTGCGTTGTTTGTTTCATGTTGTTATTGTAGTTGTTGTGAATGTGTGTAATTTGTAAGATTCTTATGATGAACATGGTCTGGTACTCTAGGGGTTGTTGTATTTTGTGCCAAAGACCTTATTGGTTTGGTGATAATACTTCTTGGATGGGTTATTTGGATGGGTTATTTGGATGACTTATCTCCATTGCCAGCTGCGCATGCTGGGTTAATGTCTCTTACAGGATTTTCTAAGAAAGATCATGTGAGCTGTAAGTGTGGAGTTTGACTATTCTATGTTTTATCTATTCTTATGAATTATATGTGTATTATTGATATTTTTTTCTTATGTTTGGAAGGATCAGTGATTGGGATCAGTGAACACAGGGTTGAAGTAGAGGGGAATGAAGAAACATCACCTGCTAGACCGTTACTGACAGGGGTTGAGGGGGAACTGGTGCAAGGTGAAGCCTAGATTTGCGACAACTTGGCTCTAGGGGACAACTAGGTTGTACAAACAATGAATGCTCCTGGTTGGATTAGCTCCTAGGCTTCGTTCGATTGTGCAGTGATGGGGTAAAGTATATTGTTAGTGTGAAGAGTTCTTAATTAGCATACTTGCCTACTTTCAGGTTGGGTGGCCTTTTTAAAGAGGCACCCTAGATAACGCTGCAATGGCCCTTTTGTTCTGTGCTCGATGAGGCAGTGGCGACCCCGTTGGTTTTTGTTTCTTATTGTATCTGAAGTAATAGGTTTGCTATTTTGAATGATGTATCATTCCTCAATGCAATCTTATAGATTAAGAACAATGTTATATTGCTATAATAATTTAATTTAATTTAATTTCTATCTTTGGTTTTTCGATCCCAAAACAAATTGGAATTTTAATGGGCCCTTTTGACCTGGCCTTTAGTTTGGTTTTTGTTGTTGTACTCTGTTCAGTACTTGTCGTACTGTTTATTTGTTTACGATAGGCCTAATTTCCAAGACTTCTTTGTTGTTGTAACTTCGTCTTTATAATAGGCTAAATCTCTGGGACTTGAGCGACAAGTATGTGATAAGACATGTGAAACTGTTTTTATTCTTGTCAATACTACTTCATTCATAGAGTTCAGTGTGTCAGGGTGTACCTTGTCACTGGTGGTTCAGGGAGGTGTATACCAATAATTATAATAAATTAAACTTTAAAATTACCACCACTTAAGGCTCTGTTTGGCAAGGTTTATAAGTGATTTTCTTATAAGCTAAGCAACTGTTTTGTGTTTGGTAAACAACAAAAAAAGTGCTTACTTAAGAATCAAAGCTATTTTTTTGGGAAAAACAGAAGCTGGTCTTCACCTGCTTTCAAAATAAGTTAGCTTTGCTTGTAAGCATAGATCTGCCAAACACACCCTAACATTTCTGTACCTATACATAGATTTTGATGTTGTGTATTTTAGTTTTGTAGAGCAGCCGTGGCGTTAAGATTTTTTTCCATAGCCGACAGATCCAATCCAACATAACTAGGTTTTATTACCGCCAAGTTGTTGAGGCATTAAGAGCAAGTGCAAATGAGGGTTTCTTAAATTTTAAAAATCGCTCTAGAAACTAAAAATACCCACATTGGTGGTTTATAGGTTAGTTTCTTAACAAGAAACCGGCACTTGGTTCCTTGCTAAGGAACCGGTCAAAAAACCACAAATGCCCAATCGGGACACGTGTCAGGCATGCACCGGCCCACGTTCCCGCATGCAGCTGGTCTTTTTTTTAAACAATAGGAGGGACATGTGGCATGCCCTGATTGGCCACATGTCTCTACCTTTATTATTTATTTATTTTTAAAAAAAATCTGATTTTTTAAATTTGTAAAATTTAATTTTAAAAATTTTTAAAATTAAAAATCTTGAATGATTTTTGATTAAAATATGGAAGATTTGGAATAAAAATTTGGAATGATTTTTGAGAAAATTATTGAAAAAATCTAGAATAATTATTGAAAAAAAACAACGTTCAACCTATTTTGAGTACACAAATTTATTTAAATTACATGTTTATAATAAAATTAATGAGTAGGATAGAGAAAATCAGATGATATACATGAATAGTAAAAAGTGGTTTCCTATCATTTTGGATAAGGATGTATGATTTTTTAAAGTGAGGTGGAAGAGAGAATATTTTTTTTAATTATTAAGAAATCGATTGTGATTGGTCTAAGACCGGAACCTATCAGATCCTGTGAACGGAACCTACACCCACACGATCGACCCAGTGATTAGACCTTTGGTTTCAATCTTGCTACTGCGGATTCGACTCTCGTCAGACGCAGTGGGGTGATTTCTTCAAATGGAGGGGTCCCTTTTGGTCAACAATTACAGTTGTGGATCAATGATCTGACTTAGGTGTCTGCTATGATTTACTTTCCTCGGTGATGGAAGTGGTGTCGGCATGCCTGGGACCTTGAGCGCGAGGTATCGCCTTTTTTCTGTGAATGAAACCTATTTGGTCTTAATCATCTCTCACGGCGGCCTCGCCTTTGCCGGCTAGAATGGCTTTTCCTCTCCCCATGAGACCGCATCAAAGAAGCGTTCTCAACAATCCAACACCGTCAGACGGATCTAATCTGCCCCATCTCGAACATAACCAGCTGTGGTTTAACCTGGCGAGTTGCCCCATCTAGCGTACGTTGCCGACGGATCCACCATCCTTCGTGTCACCCTGAAAACCCTGGATAAATCCGCTTGTCCCAGTTGGCTTCTAGACGTGAGTTGAGGCCACAAGAGGGCACGAGATTATATTCAGCGGCTTGAAAACAAATTTGTGGTCGCATCTGCCCGCCAGAAAATCATGGAGTTCCTTTCTAAACATTCGTCTAGCGTCTAGGCAAGAGAAGACTAGAAACACCTCAATTTTAAGAGTTTGCTTTTTATTTTATTTAAAATCATTCATCTACCTTAGCCTGAATTTGTTTTCTACGGCAATAAAACGATCACACCATTCATTGCATGAGGCCAAATTACAAAATGGAATATGAACACTTTTAAATCAAATTTCTCCAAGGAAATCCTCTAATGATTAAAATTATCAATAGAATATTAGTATATTATTTTATGATAAAAACAATTATCTATTTTATTAAACGTGAACAAACAAAGATGAATCTAATATCCTGGTTGGGAAATCGATTAATTTAAGTTGTGGAATATAACATCGATTTCATACCAAAAACTTTTTAAATCTATGAATAATCTATATAACTGCTGTGAGTTGGATTTCATCCTTTTTATATATATATAAAATACAATCTCAACCCATGTGCTTCTTGTAGATCAACCTTGTCCAGTAGGTAAATCGACTACGAGCCGCACACACGCCCGGACTTTCTATGATTCTCTCAGAATTACCCGATTATTGAATTGACGGGTAGATATATGAGTTCTGTTTAACTCACTTGCTAACCTCAATAATTGGGACTATAAATAAGGTCTATTATTGACTTTGGCCACCCAATCATAACCAAATTGGAGTCCCTTATTTATCTAAGTCATCAAGATTAATATATCCCATATATTAATTCTCTAAGTTATTGTAACTCAATACGCGGTGCTATATGTGTGACCCTTTAGGTTCCTAATCACGCTAGGCTGTAAATATGCCCCCCTTACATTCACCTGTGATTGGAAAGTCGTCGCCGTACCTCTCAAAGTTATAATTTGTAATCACTTTTTGCTTTCTAAATATAATTAAGTAGATATTGGCCAATTGGGGTCGTCCAAGAAGAAGAGGGATTTTCTTAAGCGTTTAGACATATAAGGTTCATATTAGGCTAGAAGTAGATATATATAGACATAAAAAAGCAAGTAAAAGGGGGGGGGGTTGGTTTTGTTCCTAAGTTATGAAATTAAAAGACAAGATAACTAGCAAAGTTAAGTAACTAAGCTAATTATCAAACAAACTAAGAAAAATGGGTAAAAACTACAAAAGACAAAGCCTTGGGGGCAATTGACATCCACTTCCAAACCAAATGTAAATCATTGAACCATTCACTCATCCTATAACATTTGTTACCTATAGGGAATGTTATCACTTCTCATTCGAAGATCAACATTCATTCCTTCTTAGTAGTAATTTGCAAAGACAAACAACACCCATTTGCAAACCTCGTTGACAATCACTCTAGGAAAACAACACCATAGAGGTATTTCATCAACGACAATATACACGAAGGATGATAGATTTGATAACAACAAGCCTTCTACAGAAGACATAGCCATTTAACCAAACATAGCATTCATCAGGCCAAACCTAGAACAAACCACATTCAAGATTCAACCTTTCATTGCATCTATAAGATAAATATGAGAACAATCCACATTAACATACTTATCTAGCAAGAATCACAACACATTATGCACAAGAAGTTCTAAGTTCATGTCCTTAGATTTTCATGCAAAGGAGCTAAGGAATTCGTCACTTTCCTAACACCCTAACACTTAATTAATACAAACACTTCCTATTCTCAAACAAAGCATGACATAAATGAAGTAAAACATAGCATTAAGAACATATGAATGCTAAATAACAAAGGCTTCAAGAATGAATGAACAAATCTATTCATTACTTCCCCTACTTGTTGTGAAGATAAATCTTCTATCCTTCTAAGATAGTAGTTTGCAAGAGTGAATTCGACATCTCTTGTCAAACCTCACCAATGACTCCCTTAGTCGAAACACGACTAAGAGTATCCCATTGGTGGAATTGAGCACGAAGAATCAATAAGCCTGGCAACACTTATAAACACTACACTGTGTCTAAGCATTTAACCAATTCATACATTTACACAAGATTAATTAAGAACGATCGATATTCATTAACCTATCTCATTTTCTACAAGCAACAAGCATGGCAACGAGCTCAACATCATCACATTCATCTAGCAATTATCAACATATCAACATCATTAAGAAGCTCTAGCTCATGCTCTTGGATTCCATATTAAAAGAGGGAAGAATTAGCTACTTTCTCCCAACCCTAACAAGTAATCATACAAGCAATTCATATACTCAAACTTCCAACAACATCAATGCCATTAACAATTTACATTCAAAGCTCAATAAATGCACATTAGCAAAAGCAATAAATGGATAGATATGTGACCCTAGAGACTTCCCTTAAATCCGCCCAGGAATGGGCAAACCCCGATGAGGAGCATGCTAGGATTGTAGAGGAAGAAATCACCAAGCTTCATTTGAGCTAAACGAGATGCGTACCAATGAACCTACTTACCTTAACTATCCTCAAATTATGGTGGATTGGCTTTGCAAAACAAAGTTGTTCTTCAAATTATTTGAGGATGTTTCTAGCTTTGCTCGTATAGTTGGTTATTGTGAGACCGTGAAAGACATGCGGGAGTGGAACCCGACTGCGACGTTGAAGAGCATGCCCCTTTTGAAGAAGTGTTACAGCATTGGCAAAGCCAGAAGAAATACTCAATGATTGTTTTATTGAAAGGATTGCTAATGGTGGACACCCCTATGCCCTGCTCTCGCATCTTTCTAACCTTCACTGTCTTCCTTCTGCAACTGATTTAAAGGGATGTGAGGTTTATTATCCGGAGGACCTTCCATTTGGCTCTCGCACTATTGTGCCGCCTCCTAATCTTGATGCGAATGCGATAACCGAGGCCAACGCAAACACTGAATTCCCCACTCAGCAATCAAGCATGGAAGATGCTGCTATCATTGTCCTGCCTTTGCCTACCCCCACCTCTGAATTTAGTTGATTCTTAGTATAACGGGTTTTTAGATTTTTTATTGTAATTTAAGACAATATTTTTTTGTATGTCTATACTATTTGTATGATCGTGGTTATTAATTTTGGTTTTCCCTTCTACTTTTACCATATCTCTTCACCCTTACTTATATTCAGGGCTTCAATATTTTGGTTGATCATATATTTTTGAAACGACTTGACTTTTTGGGATCTACTGATCAATTTTCTGATCGCTACGGATTTTTGCAACCAGATTTTCACTACCCAGTTAGATTGATTTGAGCTACATAGTCTTTAACCAAGGAATATGATGAGCTTGTTTCTTCTGATCGCTTCTCTCATATGGAGTCTCTTCCCTTATGCAATGGATGGAAACTTCATATTTCCAATCCATCTCCATATTCTTCCACACCATGTCCTTGTAGCAAGTTTGTTCCCCATGGTTACTGATGCACCCCAATTTACCTCAGCCGTTACGCTGCTATCCGTGGCCTAAATCTGCAAGATAAAGCCTCCAGAGGTGTCTGTGGGAAAGAGGGGTCGACGGCCAAGTAAGAAAACTAGATTACAAGAGTGTAATTAGGAATGAATAATTGAGTTTGTAGGGTTACGTTTAGCCTTTATATAGGTTGGCAAGTAGGCAAACTATTTTGTTTGATTGTGGAGCAAGTACTTCTCCCTTGGGCTGGCCCAAAGGTTAATATCCAAAGGGTAATATAAGAGACCTAGGCCGGCCGTCCTTAGGCACTTGGGCCCAATACGAATTTACACATTATCAATAAGCCCCTGAAAGGTTGAGGGTTCGGCCTTCAAATTTATCCCAAGATCCTGGGCTCATGTCCGTGATAGCTACTGCAAATTCGATGATTGGCCCTTTAATAGAGATGCTTCAAATTTGTGGTTGAGTGAGGTTTGAATTATGAGGTCCCATACGGTTTCAGGGGTACAAGTTTTGGGCCCTTGCAATGCATTAATGGTTCGTTCTAGAGGGCCTTCAAGCCCCAGTAGCTAGGAATAGGGGATTCAACCTTCGGCATTCTAATCTGTGTTGGAATTCGAGGGCATGACTTACAAACTTTTTACTTTATGAGGGGCCTTTGGGCTCCAATAGTTATATGTGGAGGGTTTGACTCTTGGCATTCTAATCTGCATTAGAATCCAAGGGCCTAGCTTTAGCATGGGAAGTGGAAAGGTCACGGGGGTGTGATTCCCACTCGTACTTTTGAGCAAGTGTGATCCAGGTTGGATTTTATGCGTGCCACTTTCTCCATTAATTCCTAGAGCTTCTCACCCATGTAGCCCATTTACCCACATTCTCAATCATTGTTTGGTGCCTCGAGGTAATCTTTACCTTTTATTCCCTCTTTATAAGACACTTCTCAATGCTTCTCCTCACTCTTTACTCACTTTCAAATTTCAAACTTTTCTTTCTCTTTCTCTCTCTCTCTCAGAGTGGATCATGGTGTTTTCTCCCTTTAACACTTCCAAAGAGCTCTTGTCAAACTCTGGCTGATAATCAGTAAGTTTCCCCTCATCTGACCTTTTTTTCCTATTATTAAAATGTCACAAATACCGTTCGGGGGACAAAGCTCAATTCCGGCCTATCTTCCAGCTGTTTCCCCATTGGCGAGGTTGAGAGTTCTTGTCTGCAAGATTCTGGCGCGATTTGTTGTTGGCTGCTGGTCTGAATTCAGTTGGTAGGGAAAGTAGAGAGAGCTCTGCCGAATACCCAGCACTACCAAGTACTGTCGTAAGTGAGACACTTTGAGGTTACAGATTCCAAGGGTGGACAAGTTTTATAAGGATAAGAAGGGTCGACCTTTCATTTTTAAAAATATTTTAACTCCAGTTTCCGAGAGCCCCTATCCAGTGCCCAAGGAAATATCCCAACTGCTACATCAGTTCCCTTTTCAATCACACATCTAAAGGACCTGCGGTTGGAGGTCCTTCGAGAAGACAAAAACCCTATGGATACGAGACTTGGGAGGTGCACAGTTTATGATCGCCACTTCAAGTTTGGGCTTTGTTTTCCCTTACCCCTATCCTCTCTCAACTTCTCGAGGAGCACCAAGTTAACCTAGCCCAACTCCATTCAAACATCATAATTAGTACTATGGCTTTCATGACTCAGTGTATTAGCTTAGGTATAACCTCCCAGCTACAAACTATTTAGATCCATCTACTACCTTTCAACTAGTAGATCCGTGATACATGTGATACGAAGATTAGTGAGATAAAAGGGTCTTGGGAGCCAGATGTTGGAATTTGGCACTGGCTGTTGCGTTTAAGGTGCTGGGCACTGAGGCACTGGACGTTGAGCGCCAGGCGCTGGACACTGAGTGCAGGCTGCTACGCATTGGACGATTGTTGCTTGAGTCAAGGTTTTGACCAGTGCCAAAGTACTCTTTTCTAATTTGGTGGATTCTATACGAGGATTTTATTGGTTATTCCCGAGGTCTTAAGTATGACTCCCATGCAACTGGATTTAACGAACATGGTCGTAGGACTCAACACTCGAGTTTTATGGCTAGAATGTAACTTGTATTTAACAAAAAATTTGGCAATGGGTTTTCATGGAATGGACACATGTCTCTTACTTGATCACCTAGCCTAAATTGTTACTTGGATTTGATGGTTTCCAAGCGCTCTATGCTCGTGCTACACTTTGTATTAAATTGGCATAAAAATGTCCATTAGCTCAAAATGGAGTGGGAAATTACATAATTTCCACGCATGATGCACGCGGTATAAGTGTGTCTGTTCTCTTCATCTTTAGAGATGCTATTATAGTGGGGTACGAAAGAGTTATAGGCACGTCCTTACAACACTCTTGTCCATTATACTAACCTCAGTGCCACTAAAGAGAACGTTTTGAAGGCCAAGAACATCCCTCTTTCACCATTTTAGGGATGTATATGGTATAAGCAGATCCTCAATCATGCCAAGAATAACACAACGACGGTTCCAGCTTCGCACAGAATTCAGCAACAACTGGAAACCATTCAAGGCACGAGATCATCACACGTGGTTGTGCTAGGAGCTTTCCTTGTCAACACTTGAATGAAGCTTCATTATGACTTCAAGGAATTGTTTTCAAGAGCTGAGACTTCAATTCTCGACTGCTTTTAGGAGTCTACATGAAGAGGCGGTTCATTTTACTGGTTGTTATATATGGGTATGGGTTTTACCAATATCTAAACTCGCAATTTTGGACCTGTATTTCTGGTTGGGTATCACATTGACGGTTCGGAGAAGGCCTCGCATGTATGAGGTAGAATCGGATTTATTGGTTTGGATAGTGAGTTTGTTCTCATTCCAATACCACTTTTTCATTCTTTTGCTTTCAGTTTTCTATCTGTTTTGGGTTTGGTTTTATTTCCCCTGGCTCATCATCATTTAGCCAAGGGTGAGCATAACTACATTTATATTTGGTGGGGGTTCCCGAAAAGGAACCCTCTATCCCCCGTAACCATTCCACCGCATTTTCTATTTACCGTATTTACCCACGAAGATTAGTGAGATTTTGACCCTTAGCAATAGGTTTACTGGTCATCTTATTATGATCTCTTCGAACTAAAAAGGGTGGCACAAAAACCTATATATACTTTTGACAGTTTAGCTGAGAACTACTATGGTCTAGCATGGAATTCGAATCCCAAGTTTGAGAAGGCTGCTAATTATTCTACTGTGGACAGTGTGGTAGCAGATAGGGATAGGCTTCTAGGAGAGCCTTTCTATATTTCAATAAATTACGACTATGTATGGCGGGAGGAGGTTTATGAGTGAATCTACAATAAGGAGCTTCTTTTGATTAAACCCCCTTCTCCGGTGAATCTGTCAAAGCCCCCCTATGTGGGAAGAAGAAAAGGGAAAATGATGGTAGCTGAGGGTGATAATCCTAAGAAAACGAGGAAAGTTCCTTCAATTGCTGATGTGGGGGTCCCCAAAAAGTCAAAGAAGACAAAGGCAGGTTCTTCGAAGCCTGCTGAGTCTGTTTCAAGGCCTATCCAAACCATTCCGGAGCCTAGGCCCTGAAAATACCACAGAAGGCCGTTCTAGGAGTTCTTCTCCCCCATAAGAAGATGTTTGTGGCATCTTATCTTTTTTCTTAAATGTGATTCTCTTTTTCTTCTTCTCCCTCTCTCTCTTAAAAAAACTAATTTACCTTTGTTTTGTGTTGTTTAGTGGACTTCACTAGCTTGCTCAATCTTGGAAATGAGGAAGAAGAGATTTTTTTTGTGGAAACCTATCAGGGGGTTCACTCCCAACCCTTGGTCCAGGCGCCGATCCAAACGGAGCCTCATTCGTAGGTCCTGATGGAGATCCCCTGGGAGGCCATCGCCGTGCCTCTCAAAGTTAATATTTATAAGCCCTAAATGCTTACTATCTATAACTAAGTAGATAGAGGCAAGTTGGGGTCGTCCACGAAGAAGGGGGATTTTCCTAAGCGTTTAGGTACAAAGGGTTGCTATTAGGCTAGGAGTATATATATACATATAAAAGCAAGTAAATGGGGAGGTGGTTGTCTGGTGGTTCAAAGTTATAAAAGTTAAAAGACAAGACAAATAACAAAGTCAAGAAACTGTGCTAAATCATCAAACAAAACTAAGAAAAAGGGTTTTAAAATTACAAAAGATAAAACCTTGGGGGCAATCGATATCCACTTCCAAATCTAATGTAGATCATTGAACCATTCACTCATCCTATAACAATTGTTATCTATGGTGAATGCCAATGGAAGATCAATATTCATTCCTTCTTAATAGTAATTTGAAAAGACAAACAACGGACATTTGAAAACCTCATTGATGATCACCCTAGACAAACAACGACCATAGGGGTATTTCATCAATGGCATTATATACGAAGGGCCATATATTTGACAATGGCAAGCCTTCTACCAAAAACATAGCCATTTAACCAAACATAGCATTCATTAGGCTAAACCTAGAACAAACCACATTCAAGGTTCAACCTTTCACTGCATCTATAGGATAAATATGAGAACAATCCACATTAACATACTTGTCTAGCAAGATTCAAAACATATTATGCACAAGAAGTTCTAAGTTCATGTTCCTAGATTTTCATACAAAGGAGCTAAGGAATTTTTCACTTTCCTAAAACCCTAACACTTCAATCATACAAACATTTCCTATTCTCAAACAACACAAGGCATAAATGAAGTGAAACATAGCATTAAGAACACATGAATGCTAAATAACAAAGGATTCAAGAACGAATGACAAAATCTATTCACTACTTCCACTAATCATGCATTTACACAAGATTAGCCAAGAACAATCGACATTCATTGACTTCTCTCATTTGCTACCTAAAACAAACATGACAACGAATTCAACATCATCACATTCATCTGGAAATAATCAACACATCAACATTATTAAGAAGCTCTAACTCATGCTCTTGTATTCCACATTAAAAGACAGGAGAATTAACTACTTTCTCCCATCCCTAACAAGTAATCATACAAGCAATTCATATACTCAAGCCTCCAAAAACATCAAACCCATTAATAATTCACATTCAAAGCTCAATAAATGCAGAATAGCAAAAACACCACATATATATATATATATATATATAGTTCATACTACATAGAAATGGAAGCTTCATTCCTTGCTCCCAAGATAAAACTAAGCTAGACAATTAAAAGACATGATTAACCTACAAAAACTAAGAAAAGAAAGAGAGAAAATCTAGGGTTTGAACCCACAAAAATGCAGGAAGAAAAGAGTGTAAAAAGCTGTTGAAGAGGAGAGGATAAGGTGAGTATTTATAGTACAAAAATCAAGAGGAGTTTCTGGCCTTTCGTCCATCGCGAGTCGCGATAGGCACGCGGCGAGCTTGCGATGAACTCCATTTCCATTAGCTTGATGCCTTTCCTCTTTTTGTTTCATATCCTCCTCTTCTCTTCAATTCTTCAATTCTTCAAATCTTCAAAAGCTCAAATACAAGTCTTCAAATCTTCAAAGGTAATTTTCAAAGTCTTCAAAAAAAAAAAGACCTTGTCACACAAAATTCTCTAGAAAAGTAATAAAAGCGTAAAACTTGCTTTTAACCCTCATTAGAGCACTTCAAGGTAAAATTTCACATTTAGAGCACAGAAGTGTACAAAAGTGAATCCTAAAAGTCATAATATAACCGTATAAAATGGGCACATCACCCTCAGTAATTCAACGAATAACAAGAAGTATTAGGGGGGAGGGAGGCTTCTTCATATAGCCCTTTCCCCCAGATACAGTAGACTGATGAGGATATCATTATTGGATCCCAAGCCGTCGGCTCCAAGAATGTCGAGTTTCCAGCTGGGCATCTTTCGGGGAATGGTAACCTCACCCCTCCAGGTGCAATTGATCCTACCCTTGCTTCCATCCTGAAGGAGGCCATCGTCTCGACTGCTCTGGACTCTATTTTCCAGACCTTCATTGTGAAGGCGAAAGAAGCCCAAGTGGCTTACTTCCAAGTCAAATTCTGATGAGGCCTGAGTGAGTGAGCTTGAGGAAGAGCTGAAGAAGGCAGCCTCAGACCATAAGGGGGAGTTGTAGAAAGTGGCCTGCGATCATGAGGCAAAATTGAGGAAAGTGGCCTGCGATCATGAGGCAGAATTGACGAGGATAGCCTCACTACACAAAGAGGCATTGGAAAAGCTAGCCTAAAAAAGGATGGCCGTCTGAAGGAGCTCAAAATTAAGCTGTCAGAGGCCTAGGCATCTATTGAAACCCCGGCCAGCGAGAATGCCAAGTTGGCCAACATTTGTTCTCCCGAGCAGCGGGCCTCCATCTTTGAGGCTTACACCAACAAGATTCTAGGACTTCTTCTCTGGCTCACTCCATCTGAAAGGAAATTCCCTCTAAATACGCAACTATTTTGGATGTCCACAAAAATAACACCAAGCCGGAACAGCTGAACCATCTCTGGTGGAAGTCTATCCAGGATAGAGGCATCAAACTTCCGTTGCTCGATCACTTGAAAGCCTCCACCAAATTCTTTTCAGCCAAAGAGATCCACCATATGGGGGTTGATGAATACAAGAAGTGTAGCAAACCATACCCCTTGACCCTTCCAAAGTCACGAAGTAGGCCTACACCTTTGAGCTCTACCCAGACAAATTGTAGTGTAGGGGGAAATGTATGAATTATTTCTTTTAGGGTTTCAAATGTACTTTTTTTTTGTCTGTATTAATGAAAGTCTTCATTTCTTTAATTACACATTTCTACTTTTTTAGCACTTGTAGATTTTGGACTTGGTACATTTCCTCCTCCAACTACAAATGGGTACCATTTTTTACTTCTTTTTCCAAGTCATGAAATAATGGTATCACTAGATCAGAGAGTGAGCATGGGAGCATTGAATAGAAGCTTATTAATTTTATTATAAATCCGTCAGGCTCAAAGAAGATCTTTGAGCTGCCCACGAGGAACTTAGCTAGTGGCATAATGGTCTTCACGAGAGGCAAAAAGAACTTCTCAAAGAACTTAGCCATTTACGGGAGGAAAGGGACATTTGGCTACGGATAAGGATAGGCTCTCAGAGGATTATTTCCTCCTCGAATCCCAGCACAATAAGGTCCTCAAAAATATCCCTACCAAAGTAAGATTTAGCTCGATGCATGAGTGCATCGGTGCTGCCAAGTCTTACAAGGCTTCTTGGGGGGGGGGCGTCATCCTCTCAGCCAAACGAGGTTATCGAGCACTATTGTTACAAGATAAAAAGGTATCTGGAGATCCTAGAAGTGGTTCATGTAGCCCTTACTGCCACCAAGGACAAAGTAGAAGAGTGGAAGAAACGGAATAGGGAGTACCAATAGTGTCTAGTTCCCACCTTAGAGCGGACCATCAGGGAGAATCAAGGAATAATTGTGGTTGCTTTTAAAGATAAGGAAAAGGTCAAGAGGAACCAAACCAATCTGTATCAGACTTATATAGCAACTGCTAATAGTTTTTTAGCGTACGAGCTCCGACTTGGGACCGTCGAAGCGCCTTTAGTTGAAAAATTTGAGGTATTTCTTCAAGAGACTATCAACATCATGGAGAGAAACAATATCACTGGGGATCCCATATACCACGAGGCCTATGAGGATGCTAAGAAGTTCCTGAGCAATTTACGTAAGTATAAGAAGAAAAAGAGCGGGGCTTCGAGCTCCCATGCTGCTCCGAGAAGGAGTGGGGCTCCCGAACCTGTGGAGACTAGCCACTTTGAGGTTTGTCAAGGAAGGGGAGGTTTCTTTTTTATTTAATTTCCTTTTGGGAGGGGTCTATGTTTAGTCTGTAGACTATCAGCTATTTAGGTACCCCTATGAGGTTGAAAGTGCTCCAAGAAAGCATGTCGACATATTTGTCCAATAGGTCCTTCAGCTTCTCGTTCGTTGCAGGTGGTATCATTTTCCCACGGGCACTATTCCTTTCTCTCAGATGGCCATTGGCTCCGTATCTGTGGGTTTGATTTCTCCATTGACCAAATCCACCCTGTCCTCCTTCTTAGCTTATTTTAATGCTATGGACAAGCAACTTCTATCCGCGGGATGGTTCCTCTTTATTACTATTACTCCCTTCCTGGTAGGGAACTTCATTGTTAAGTTATAGGGGGGCCATACAGATGATGCCTGGCACATCCAGGGTCTTCCCAATATAAAATTGTATGGGGATATATCATTGATCACTACGAAGCTACAGTTGACCGTGACTTTCTTTTCTTAATCAACTACTTTAACCGGGAGGGTTATGACCCCTAAGTGGCAGTACCATTTTCCTTGTGAAACTGGAGAGGGGGGAGGTTGTTCTCCTCAAAATTTCATGCCCAAGCCCTAGCTGGTCGAAGCAATTGGTAAACATCACTTTCACTCTGCTACCGTCATCAACGAACACCATTTTGACGTATAAATTTCCAATGGTTGCATACATTACCATTGGGTCTGGGGGGGTCGACTGGCCACTGTGTCCGCTTCCCAAAAAGTGATTTCTTCTTCAGCTCAAAACCACTTCTGGAAAGGTTTTTCGGGGGGCACGTACCAGGATTATGACTTTAGGATGGTGTTTGATGATTGGTCACCCACCACTCCATTGATGAAATTGATCACCCGGTTAACCTCATCCCTCTGGTTCCAATCCGAATGAGCTTCAGCCCAACATCCAACACATTTTCTGTATGAGTGCAACGATCCCCGTCCCAGCTTGTTAAATAACTCTTAAGCTTTTCCGGAGGTATCTCCCTACCAGCTTACATGCCAACTGCTCATTGAAGTCCCTCGAATTCATCAGACCGAGGAAGGTCTTGATGAGTTCCTGGGGGTTTGAATCTACACTGTATGTAGGGAGTCCTTCCAGTGGTTTCAATTCACTGGGCCATCTAATGGCTATGATTACAGGACTGAAGGGAGAGGCTGCGACTTAACCCAAATGGTTGATCAACCTGTCGAGCTCCCTTGTGAGGGCATTGATCAATTAACCCCCATCCACAGATCACCATATTTATTTGGAAAGAACGAAACATCGATACTGGGTATCTAGTTCGAGGCCTAGTATCCAAGTTATGGTACTTTCACAATAGAGGTGTGATACTGCTGGTGCTGCTACTGTTTGTAGGGGTCATAGGAAGGGATCTTTGGTTGGAACCATGAATGCATCTAGTTCTTATAAACTGGGTAATGCCCCATTGGCCAGGCCATCGAGTAAGAGATTGTCTGGTTCATAACGTGGGGAACCAAGACCTGGAGCTGAATATGCCAATGTTTGGGCCATGCTAGGGGACGTTGGTTGGGGCCGATCTTGGGCCCCTATCTCCATGTCCACTTGATAGGATGCTTTTGGGGTGGTCCGCAACAAAAATATAGGGTGCAATGCCTAGGGCATTGAAAGTGGGGCTCCACCTACTGCTGGACCATCCTCAGATAGAGTATTGGAGGCTAACACTTCAATCATACAAACACTTCCTATTCTCAAACAACACATGACCTAAATGAACTGAAACATAGCATTAAGAACACATGAATGCTAAATGACAGAGGCTTCAAGAACGAATGACAAAATCTATTCACTACTTCCACTAATCATGCATTTACACAAGATTAGCCAAGAACAATCAACATTCATTGACTTCTCTCATTTGCTACCTAAAACAAACGTGACAACGAATTCAACATTATCACTTTAATCTAGCAATTATCAACACATCAACATAATTAAGAAGCTCTAACTCATGCTCTTGGATTCCACATTAGAAGAGGGGAGAATTAGCTACTTTCTCCCAACCCTAACAAGTAATCATACAAGCAATTCATATACTCAATCTTCCAACAACATCAATGACATTAACAATTCACATTCAAAGCTCAATAAATGCACAATAGGAAAAGCACCAAATAGATATAGATATATATATATATATATATATAAATATAAATATATATATATGGTTCTTACTACATAGAAATGGTAGCTTCAATCCATTGCTCCCAAGATAAAACTAAGCTAGACAGTAAAAAGAAATGATTAACCTACAAAAACTAAGAAAATAAAGAAAGAAAACTAGGATTTTAAACCCAGAAAAATGCAAGAAGAAAAGGCTGGCCAAAGCTTCTTGAAGAGGAGAGAATAAGGTGAGTATTTATGGTGCAAAAAGCAAGAAGGGTTTCTGACCCCTCATCCATCGCTAGTCGCGACGTGCTCACGACGGCCTTGCAATGGACTCCAAGTCCAGCACCATTTCTTCTTTCTCCTTTTTGTGTCATATCCTCCTCTCCTCTTCACTTTTTCAATTCTTCAAATATTCAAAAGCTCAATTACAAGTCTTCAAATCTTCAAATCTTCAAAGGTATTCTTCAAAGTCTTCAAAGTCTTCAAACAAATTACTTTATCACACAAAATTATCTAGAAAAGTAATAAAATTGTAAAAGTAGCTTTTAACCCTCCTCAGAGAAATTCAAGGAAAAATGTTACATTTAGAGCACAAAAGTGTACAAAAGTGAATCCTAAAAGTCATAATATAACCGTATAAAATGGGCACATCATGGACCCGGACCCTGCAACCTATATCACATCCAGGTTTCTCTTCCCCGGGGGGTATCAATATTAGCACCAACATGAATGTAGACTAGAGTGAGTGCTAATGGAGTGTATCATTCATGCAATTATAACAATTCAAGAAGAAACCATCTTAATAGCATAAGCACATAAATTAGGAAGATCTAAAGAATGTCACAAGAACATAATCAACACATGAATACAAATTTATCCCTAAGATATAGAAACTAATCCCTAGACATGGAATTCAAGTATTCCATTAAATTCCACGTCTTAGGGCTTAAGTGAAATAAAAAAGAGAAGAGAGAAATAACCTAGAGAGAAGAGAGAGTGTTTCTCCCCCTAAGTTGCTCTTCAAAATGATTCTAAGACTAAAGATAATATTAAGCCCTAGTAGACTAAGGCTATATTTATAGAAGTAAGCGATTAGGCCTAAAATAGGCCAAAATGGGCCAAAACCCTAGTTAGTCGCCACTGACAGGATCACCGCAGATGGCACCACCCGCGCCACTGACGTGGCCTCGTGTTGGCACAGTCTGTCGGATCTAGAACAGGCTGCATGCTTTGTGCTAGCATAGGGTGAATGATCAGGCACGGCTGTGCTAGGTGTGGTCCGTGTGATTTGGCATGGGTTGTCATAAAAGTCCATTTTTTCTCAATCTTTTGGCACGGGCCCTTAATTCTTCACATCCCGCCGGCTGGTCTTGACACTTTGGACTTGGAACAGTGTGGGCTGTGTAAAAAAGGATGGTTCACACCCATTCATAGCCAATTTTGGAGTGAAAAAGGCGCTTGAGCCTACAACCTGTAGAGATTCAAGGCCCGTACATGGATTCGGCATGGCTCATGCCAAAAGCCCTTGGCAGTGGCTGCTGGTTGTTGGACTTGTGCTGGCCATGAGCGGTCCTTGCCTGCCCGTTGATGCTTCACCTGGCTTACTTCTTTTCTTCACTATGGATAAACCACTGGTCAGTTTTAAAAGTTCTTGTAGTCAATTTTATAGAGATCGAGAAGAAAAATCCAATGGAACCAGCTTCAAGGGCTGATTCTTCTTGGATTGTTCCCAGAACTTGGTGTAACTCTTGGACGACGATCCTTCGTTTCTTCCTTGGCCGTTTTGAACTTGAATGCCACCTATCTTTGGCTCCATTCTTTTAATACCACAATG
This sequence comes from Rubia yunnanensis, assembly GCA_037428765.1. Lineage (NCBI taxonomy): Eukaryota > Viridiplantae > Streptophyta > Magnoliopsida > Gentianales > Rubiaceae > Rubia > Rubia yunnanensis. Next base: position 45,913,892 of record CM075064.1, read on the forward strand.
AAAAGTCCATAGCTTTCATTTACTACCATTATAATGTGAATAGCCTTTAACATCTTCTATCATGTTTGCAAATGGCCTTCAATATAAAATGTAATGAAAAGTACCCATGAGCGACTTACTAAGGATGATCACAAAGGAAGATCTAGGTACCCGTGGATACAAGGTATCCATTAGTACCAATTAAGTCTATAAAATACGGGATTTAGACAAGAAAACCAAACATGGCCATCAAAACCCCTTGTCATGTATACTCAACTAATACTAGCAATCGGTTAATGCACGTATAATGAAGCACATCACAAGCCAATTTTTATGCTGAATGCATCGGTTAACGCATGTATAATGAAGCACATCACATCCTATAAAAATCAAGGAGAAAGTGTTAATGCAATAATAAAAAATGGCATGCCCCACTATATCATTCAAAGAAGTGTTTCTTGAAAAGCTTGAAAATTGTTAAATGACTCAATTAGGTGGAAGAATGCACCAAGGATCTAAAATTTCAGCAAAGATGATAAGGAGGAGAGGCATAATTAAGATAAGGATGGAATTTTGAAAATTGCAATTTAGGGGACAATAGTATCAATATATTATCACAAGGGAAGTTTGAAGTACTATTTACATAAAAAAATCCTAAGGATTAAGAGAATTCAAAGTTTATGAACCAAAAATGTATTTTTTAACTCAAAATTCAGATTTTTGAAAAGTGAAAGTCTCAGGAAAGGTGGCATGTCTGTAAGCTTATGAACAGGTCAGAGATTGATTTGCAAAATGGGGTTCAGATTGTAATTAATTGGAAAATGGGGTAGTTCATATAAATTATAGTTTCTTTCTTTTTTATTTTTCTTTTTCTACGGTTTTGAACAGTTGGTTTTGGGAAACAACTACCCATTTACTCTGTCCCTCACGCGTGAAACTCTTCTACATTTTCACAACCGTAAAACATTCTCTACTTTTACACCGTTGTTCTTCTTCAATTTCTTCTTTGTTCTTCACAAAATTTGTTTCCAATTTCTTCCTTTTTATTCGTTGATCAACACCAATGCGATCTCATCGTTCAACTTCTTCGATCATCTTCTTTGTCATGAATTGAAATCGGTAAGTATAAGATTCCAGGTTTTCATATTTGATCGTTGTTCTTTAGCGCTTTTGCTTGATTATCGTTCGCTGTTATGATTTCATGAATTTGTTGTTTATTTGTTGTAGTCTATAGGTAGGTTGGATGGTAAAGGTTTAGGTCTTCCTCCTAAAGGTGGTGGTGATATCTGCAAGGTAAAGAAGGAGGTTTCTACTAAACCTGAGAAGTTGACTCTGCCTTCTCCTTCTCCGGTTCATTTTTTTTTGTTTTTTGTTTTGAATATTTGGAGTTTCACACTTTTTTTTGTTCTTGTTGTGTGTGTATGTGTATTTTTCAGTCTTGTTGTTGTCGACCTTTTTAGTGTATGCTTATTTGTTTTGATTTGTAAGTCAGATTTGCATGTTTTGAGATTTTTTTATAACATACATTCAATTGTTTAGACATTACATTTGTTAGTATAACATATGTATTAGTTAGTTTCTCAGTTTTATTATTTTTACTGAATGTTAGTATAACATATGTATTAGTTACTTACTCTATTTTTTTATTTTCACTGATTGTTATTGATGTGGTGGTCTATTCAGGTAGATTTCTTGGTCGTTCCCTCTTTGAGCCTTTCCTCATTCAAAACAAGCTCGGAAGTGACTCCGGGGGAAAACTCTAATGATCAAGTAAGTCACCCTCTTAAGAACTGGAATTTCTCAAGATATTCATGCTTACCATAGCTCCTTGTCCGTTTGTTGTATTTATAGATTGACATAATTATGATTCGTTGTTTTTAGGAACAGAGATTGTGGGTTACACCATGATCACCACATTTTAAGTTTGTGGCCTTTGTGTTCATTGGTCACTCCATTTTTATCCTAATGACTGGGTGTCTTACACGTAGTTAACCAATGCCTTGGGCTGAAAAGGCTTAGCCTCGTTATGGGATGCCATTGGGCTGGGCCTAACGGCCATAAGCCTCTTGCTCGCTAGACCAAATATATACCATAAGCCCCCCGACCATGAAGTCAATAGTACACAAAGTTATACCCAGGTTCATAAGTTGTGTAACGAAGTTATTATCTCGCCTCGAAGCTATGCGTAATAGTATGTTCGCTTATGCTTCGATGTGAACTGCTTTTGTGAAGTGTTGTATTCTTCTTGGTTGTATATTCAAACTTCCTGAAATCTCACACTTATTTGAATTTCAAAATTTTAGATTATTTCTTATCACATAGGTAATTAGCTGTTACGAACTTGCAGCCGAGATTCGCTCCTTTGCATTCGCTGTTCATTCTGCAAATTACTCAGCTATTGTTTAAGTTTCCTGTTCTTATAATTACTTTGATTTTTGTGCTTTGAAAGCTACTCCTATTCAGTGTATTTCCGCCACCTTCTCAAGAATCTAAAAAAGTAACTTACTTACTGTTAGGCTATCATGATTGCGTATTATTCCCTTTTTTGTCTCTTAGCTCTTCACTTTCGCTATTTGAAACCTTGCGTAGATTCAGACTCAATAATCTTCCACCACCTCTTTTATTGCTCCCAATTTTCTTTCGCTTGTCATGCTAAACCAGTAAGGTCTCCCTTTTCTTTCTTTGTTTGCTCTTAGTCAGTTTGTGTAGGTTTCAACCAGTGGATCTGTATCTTTTGTATTATGACTTGATTGAGGCGATTTATTACATTTTCTTCTCCGTCGCTCTGTTTGTGCCCTAGATTCTATCTGGAATAGTTTATTCTGGCCTTTGTCATTTTAATTGATGCCACCTTCATCTGGATTTTAGGGATCTTGAATTCATCAATGTCTACTTCTAACAATGTTGGAGTCTCAGCGCCAAACACCCGCGAAATCAGTGTTGATTCGGGTAGGATTCCGACCATAACACTAGTTCTTCCATTATAAGTAGCCTCTTCACTGATTCTTATATATGTATTCCTTTTACTATTGATCTATTTTGCAACCTCTATCATATTTGTAATGTAAAAAAACTCCACTGATGAGTTCACCCTTTATCCTGTGATCACCACTAATGAGTTCGTGAGCGAGTTCCTAAACAATTGTGGGGTAAGATGCGAAATATTTTTCTATATGAAACTTGGCAATAATAGAAGTCCATCTTTCTCAATTTGGAACTATAGTGTTCCTAAATTGAAACTTCCTAAGGCTGGGATTTGTCGGAATGCCGAGTCTGAGGTTGTAGCATTGCTTAGCTAGCATTCCATCTCACTTTGCTCTGCTAGTTATATAAGAAAATGTTTTTAGTTGTTTATTTTGTTGTTTATGTCCTGTTCAACTTCATTGTTTTTGGTTGTTTCTATTTTGTTTCTATGTTTGCATGTTCGCCTGATTTTTTATGTGTATTGAGTTGCAAATATTGATCTAACTCGATGCTCCACTGAGAGAAACTTCCTTTTTGAAGATGAGAACAATGAAATGGATACCTTGGCTAATAAAGCCAATGAAAATGTTTAGTTTGTTACTCTCAAGAGGTGGTTACCAAAGGTGTTACTCAGCACTTCGCATTTGGGTCGCTTACCCAAGAAACCAAAGGAAGTGGTAGTCAATAAATGAACCAGAAGAGGCGTAAGGAACAAACCAACATCAATTCTACCACCTTGGAGCTTGTTAAGAAGAAGGGGTGTGTTAATTAACATCCTCCGAACTCTCTTATGCTCAGCCGCACATTGTTTGTAGAAGGGACTGTTCCTGCTACTCTTGCTAGACTATCCTATTCTGAAACAATGGCTTTGGTACGCTCTAATTATGTTGATGTGCTATCATGAGTTAAATATTTTACCCTATCGTATAACCTCTCTTCTTTTTTATTTTCTTTGAAACCAAGGTTGGTGAAAGCCTACAACTTCTCAGCGAACGAGTTGTTAATTTTAGTAAAAGGGATGGCGTGATACTGGAGGAGCTGCAGGCGAGCAAGGCGCAGTGTGCTACTCTAAGCGTGACTGCTAAGGACATTGAGGAGGGAGCACGTGTTACTGAGGACATCGTTGTGGCCGCTGAAAGAGAGTTGGAGAAAATGCATTTTTCAGTTAGAAGAGATGCTAGACGAATGGTCCTACTTTGCCCGGATACCCTCAACTTTTAGTTGACCGACTCGTGAAGATCGAATATTTTTATGCTTTGTTCGACGAGGTTTTAAATAACGATCGCAACATTGGTTATTCTGAGGCCTTGATCGAGTTGCAGAAGCTGAATCCGATTACTAAGGTTGACAAGCTGCCTAGGTTAGCTAAGTCTAAAGAGATTTTGGCAAAGCAAATAGAGATTCTTAATGAGGGTTTTTTAAGAGCGTCTCTGACGGTAGTCACCCGTTCACGCTGCTATCATATCTTGTCGATCTTCAAACTCTTCCTTCTGTAGCTGAGCTAAAAAAGCACACAATTGACTAATTTCAGGATCTTTCCTTCAATTTCTCCAATTCTGAGGATCACCATCTTGAGCATAATTCTGATCCTAATGCTAATGCAAACCCTGGGGGTGATTTGAACAGCGAAACTCCCGTTCATTCTGTGAGTGAGGAGGATGTTGTAGCTATTGTCTGCACTTCATCTCTGTCCCCTTCTAATATTAGTCCATCCTAGTGCTATAGACCTAAGACACTTTCTTTCTTTATGTAATTGATGACAATGTTCCTAGGCATGTTTGTATGATTTTGTATGATTAGTGACTACTGTAATCATTATTTTCCCTTTTTTTTATAATTTGACAGATCTCTTTATACTTATTTACTTGCTGGGCTTGGATGTTATGGATGATCTAATATTTTTGAAACGCGTTAACTATCTAGGATATTATGTTCATTTTCCTTGTCACAATGGATTTCCATCGTCATTTGAATGTTTCCCTATTAAACTGACTGAAGCAACCAAGTGTGTATCGAAAGAACATTCTCAACTTATCTCTTCCGATCGCCTAACTTTTGTGAAGTCTATTCCATTGCATATCGGTTGGAAAATTCCTATGTCTCTGTTGACTCCGTCTTCCTCCCCAGCCTGTCATTACAGTAAATTTAAACCTAGTGCCTATGATGTTGAGTCTCTTGGCAAAGATATCTTTTGTGGTTTGATTAATCTTGAATCCATAGTTGTGTACATGTGTTTGCTTAATCTTCCTATTTTTGTTCATGAATGGGCGCTATGTTTATGCATTCATTTGAAGTACATAATGTTGGGTGTTAACTACCTTAAAGCGAAGTGGAACAAGACTGTGAAGGAGACTCGGGATGTTGTTCATGATCTACGAAGGATTTGCAATGAGCAGAATGGTCTTACCTATTGGAAACAATTGAATATGGGGAAAATGATTCACCAACAGGAAGAGACAAGAAATTATGCCACAAATAAGACGAGCAAAGTCTACCAGAAAACAACGATAATTGACAATCAATGTGGCCATATTGACAATCAGTACAGTCGATTGAAGAATAAGCAGGAAAAATGTGATTACCTCTCCACATCTACTTTTGGTTGGCAGACTATGTTTGACTAGCAGTTTACTATTAACATACAACTTCGAAGTGACAGTGAGGGGCTTCTTTCTGAGTGCAACCATCTTGATAATTCTGTGCACCAACTTGAGCAGGCTTGTGTTTTAATATAAATACACACTTCAAGCCTTCCTTCAAGCCTTCCCCTCGTCATCTCGAAGGGTTGCAGGTCATGGAGATCTTACAATGGAGTTTGGTGGGGAGAGTATTAACTTGTCTGAGGTTGTTCAATCACATATTCAATGCTTAAAAAGGGAGATACAGGATTTGAAGGTTGAGATGAAAAAGTATGAAGAAACTGTCAATGTTATAAGTATGCAATTGGATCATGAGGAGTTTGGCCCAATCACTGACTTCAAGGCATACTATGCTAGGTATCTTAGACATATGGAGCGAAGGGTCTTATACATCATCCCTCTTATTTGCATATGAAATGGCAGTACGAGCAGATGGTTAGTGAGGAACATACGACTGAATAAAATTTTCATAGGGCTGAGCATTCTCCTCACGACGTTGAGCATGGTCATCATTGTGGGAGTTTGTCAACCTCTGGATCATCACGAGCCTCTAGATGTAGGTAGATATGTTTTATTACACTACCCATGTTTTTTTTGTGATGCTTCAAATAATTTTGTTGTGACCGTATAGACTTGGGTCTTCACTATCACTTAATAAAACATGTTTACTTAATCTTTATAAATTTTGCTCTTGCCGATTGTGTGAGCATGTGTGTTTGAGTTTGCAAAGTTGCAGGATCTGTGGCTAGGTATTTTCTTGCTATCCTGGTTTGCAAAGTTTGCAAATTTTCAGGATTCATAGCTTGCTTAACTGGCATAACGAAGGTATAAGATATACGAACAACTTTTGTTTTTTGGCCATGCAAGATCCATTGCTTGTGTGTGCCACTTATATGAGAAGATTTGATCTTTTTCAAGATCCATTGCTTGCAATTGTGGGTTTTGTGAAGTTGCAAGATCCAAAGCTTGCAAGTGTTAGTAGTTGCGCAAGAGCTATAGCTTGCGAGTGTATGGTTTGTGAAGTTGCAAGATCTAAAGCCTACAAGTTTCAGTAATTGTGCAAGATTTGTAGCTTGCAAGTGTATGATTTGTTTGGTTGCCGGGTTTAAAGCTTTTTATTTGCTAGATTTTGTCAACTTGTAAAGTCTGAGCATTTTGATCGCAATATTCTAAGAATAAACTATCTTCTAACATTCGCTAGTAAAGAATAAAAGATGTAATCGTGGTCCAGCAAGGTGGTTTTTTATATTAATAATGTACTACTGCGATAATGTCCCCTTCGGAACAATGAAACAAAATGATTAATGATGATTTCTTAGTTTATATACAAGTACATTATTGCTATTCTCCGCCTCCAATCTAGCCATAAAACCTTCTCAAGTTAATCACATGCCAGGTGTTGGGAACACTGGTGCCATCCAACCATTCTACTTTATAGCTGTTGGATTTGTAGGCCTTTGTCCTTCCCACTTTGGGCATAGCCTTCCTTATTCTTCTGCCAAGCTAACCTCTTTCTTCCTCAGCATAAGATCACCATTATGAAACAGTGTTTCTTTCACTTTCTGATTGTAAACTCTAGCCATTCATTCCTTATACTTAACTTTTGTGATCATTGCAAAATCTCTTTTCTCTTTAAGTTCATCCAGATCTAATTTCTTCCTATCCGGATTGTCTTTCTCTCCATAATCACATACTCAGAGGCTTGAATTACCAATTTCCACTGGTATAACTGCTTCGTGACCGTAAGCCAGAACTATATGGTGTCTTTCCCGTTAGTTCTTGAACAATTGTTCTATATGACCATAGGGTGTTTGGTAATTCATCTACCCATCTAGTCTGCTTTCCTTCCAGTCGCTTCTGGATTCCTTGAACAATAGTCATGTTCATTACATCCACTTTCCCGTTGGCTAGAGGGTGTGCTACAGAGGTAAACTTCTGGAGAAACCTAAGCTTTAAACACCAATCAGTGAATGTACCACTTGTGAACTGCGTACCATTGTCCGTGACAGTAGTATGTGGCACCCCAAAGCGACATACTATGTTTTCACACATAAATTTCCTAGTGACTTCTGCTGTGACTCATCCTAATGGTTTTACGTCCACCTATTTTGTAAAGTAGTCGATTGCTTTGACTAGAAATTTTGCGTTTCTTTCTCCCTTTGGGAATGGTCCAACTAAGTCAATCCCCCATATATCAAATGGCCAAGCTTCATATACTCCTCTCAAAGTTGTTTGTGGCTTGTGCGACACCGAACTATTGATTTGGAAACTCCTACATTTTAGCACAAAGTTGTGTGCTCGTTGAACATGGTCGACCAGTAGTATCTAGCTCGAATGATCTTCTCTGCTATTGTTCTAGCTCCCTGATTCGTTCCACAAAGCCCTTCATGATTTTCTTTTAAAATTTCTATTGCATGTGCTGGTCCTATGCATTGTTTCCATGGAGATAGAAAACCCTTCTTGTACAAGGTCCCATCTACATAGGTGTAATTACTAGAACGTAACTCCAACTTCCTAGCTTGCATCTTATCTTGTGGCAGCGTTCCTTAGGCGAAGAAATCTATTAGTGGCGTCATCTAGCTTACTTTACTATTTGGATTTCCGATACAATAGTTGACATTGTGCTTCTGATGGGAATGACTTCTACCACTATGTCTCCAAGTTAGTTTAGAGAATCAAATCATGCTGTTGCCAGCTTTCTTAGTGCATCCACCTTTGTACTTTTTTCTTCGTGGTACATGCTGTATGTCAAAGTATTCGAGCTGGGCTATGAGTTGTTGAACTTTCCTTAAATATTTCACCAATTGTTCTTCTCGCACCTCATAGTTTCCTCACACTTGTTGGACATTGATTAGCTAATCACTGGACACTCAAATGGTCCTAACCTTCATTCTAATGGTTAGATCAGGTCCACAAATCAAGGCCTTGTATTCATCTTTGTTGTTGGTGAACGGGAGATCAAAGCGTAGTGAGTATCTATGTTCACCTCCATCTAGGTTCACCAACAGCAATCTTGCTCTGCAACCTTCTCTGTTGGACACGCCGTCAACGAATAATGTCCATGTAACTTCTTCCCACGTTGATTTTCCTTTATCAATTCTTAGGCTCTGATACATGCTTGCTTTCTATGCTACTTTGATGGTCATTTCAGCAATGAAGTCTGCTAACCCTTTAGCTTTGATCGTTGTTCAAGGTTAGACTTGGATCTCAAATTTTCATAGTTCTGGGGCCCACATCGCCAGTCTGCCTGATGATTCAGGTCTGTGAAGGATGTTTATAATTGGAAAACCAATGTAAACCATGATGCAGTGACTGTGGAAATACATTCACAGTCTTCTTGTTGAGTACACCAAGGGAAAAATTAATTTCTCAACTGGCATGTACAACTTCTCTGCACTCTACAATATTCTGCTAATATAATAGACCGGTACTAGTTTGTGGTCTTCAAGGAAAACCAAAACATAGATGGCTGCATTTTGTGAGATTTCCAAATACAAGTATAACGTTTCTTCAGGGGCAGGTGACTCCAGCTTTGGCAGTGCTAGAAGTTGTTCCTATAAACCATCATATGTTGTCTGACATTCTTCACTCCAACTAAACTTCTTCGCCTTTCATTGAACTTCGAAGAGTGGAAAGGTTTTCTCCGCCGCCTTTTAGATGAACCTACTAAGTGCTGCTAGCGACCCCATTAGGATTTGTACTTGTTTGACTGTTCGCGGATAGGGAAGATTGACTATAGCTTGGAATTTCTCTGGGTTAGCCTCGATACTCGTTGAGGACACCCTGTATTCTGAAAACCTTCCTGCACCCACTCCAAATACACATTTCTTGGGGTTGAACTTCATCCCTATGGCACGTAATGTGTCCAAAGTCTCTTGTAAATTTGCAGCGATGCCATCCACCTTCCTGCTCTTGATAACCATGTCATCGACATATACCTCGACATTTCGCCGTATTTGATTATGAAATGCATTATCAACTACTCCCTAGTATGTTTCCCCTGCATTTATCAACCCGAAAAACATCTTTACATAATAAAATGTCCCAAAGCTTGTTATAAAAGCCATTTTCTCTGCATCCTCTGGATTCATCAATTTTTGGTGATATCCCTCGTATGCATCTAAAAATGCTAGGACCTCGTACCGTGAAATTGCTTTATCTAGTTGATCAATTTTTGGCAAGGGATAACAATCCTTTGGGCACGCTTTATTCAGATCTGTAAGGTAAACACACATTCTCCAACCTACATCTAAGTTCTTTACCATGACTGGGTTTGCTAGCCACTTTGGGTATATGACCCCCTTTAATATACCAGCTTGAAGCAATGTTGTAACTTCTTCTTCAATCACTTTCCGCCTATCGCTAGCGAAGCAACATTGCTTTTATTTAACTGATTTCACCTCGCCACTGATATTAAAGGAGTGGGCAGTGATGTTTGGGTCTACCCCTCCCATGTTTGGAAGGCTCCATGAAAAATTTTCTTTGTGGCTTCACATGGTTTCTAACTCTCATTTTTACTCATTCTAAAGGTGTTTTCCTACCTTTACACACCCTGAGCTATCTTCGTCATCCAGGCTAACTAGTTTTGCATCTTCTCCTAGGTTTGCTGCTGATTCTGGCTAATCTGACAATCCATTCTTTGCAATTGTGTTAACTAACTGCACATTCTCTCCCAGTCTCCCTACCTTCATTGCAATGACCATGCACTGCCTTGCTATTTGCTGGTTTCCTCTTACAGTCACAATTCAATCGGAGTTGGGAGTTTCATGACTAGGTGGTAAGGGAACCATATCGCTTTCGTTCTATTAATCCATGGTCTTCCTAAGATAGTGTCAAACGTACTTGAAGTGTCCATGAATATGAAGTTGCATATGATAATGCAATTTCTCCCGCTTTCTCCAATAGTAACAGGTAGTTTTATATTGCCCAAAGGCAATTCTACTTACCCTGTGAATCCAACTAGCAAGGATGTGGATATTTTTAGATTAGTTCACTTGAAACCCAGCCTGTTGTAGCAAACGACAAATAGTTTTTCAATTGTGCTTCCATCGTCTACGAACACTCTGTGTATCATAGCATTTTCAATTTTTTCTATGATTACTATGGGGTCGTTGTGAGGCGAGGCATTAGGCACTGCATCCTCCTCGCTAAAGGTGATTACTTCATCCGAGCAGAGTCTTTTATCAATAGGATCTTGTGGGAGAGATCATCTTCCCTTAGCCTTCCTAGCATTGTTGTACAATAACTCTATAGATCCGTGTATGTACGAGATGACTGTTTCTGGTACTTCATCGCTTGCATCATCCTTGTAATCTACTGCCGCAATCATTTTTAAAAAAATATTTTGGCAGTTTAGATGCCGTCCCTAGATTCCTTGCTATGGGGTTCACTGTTTCATTTATTTCACCATACTGGCTTTTCCATTCCTTTCTATATTGGCTTAAGAAACCATTCCTCAAATTTTCTTGAATTTGTCTTCTTAAGCCTCTGAATACTCAATGTCATTTCCATGGTCCTTGTGGAAAGTGCAATAATACTCCATGGATCTCGTTTCTGGTGATGCTAGCATAGGTGCTGGTTCTCGGAATAGTTCCTTATTTGCTTTCCTTATTTCTTTCCTTCATTTCGTCAGAGGCGTATCTAGCAATGGTGTAGCCTGCAAACTTAGTTCTCTTCCTTTGAAAAGGATCCCTTTCTCTTATTCATAACTCCCTTTTGCAAGTCCTCCATCATTCTCTTTTCACCTTGTTCCCGCTATAACTTACAATTGTTTGCCTCCTCTGTTCGCACATGTTGTTCAATAATCTTTTGTAGTTTCCTTGGGTTTTCAGGCATATTCTTCATCACTTCTTTGTAAAACTCTCCTGATCTTATGTCTCTTATGAATGCTCCTAATAATGATTGAAATGACAAATCGTAAACCTGCAGACTTTCCGTAACAAATTGACTATGATACTCTGCTAGGCTTTCATCACTTTGCTAGGATATGTTATTAAGGTCTTTGATCATTTTAGTGAACATTTGATTCTAGTAGAAGAAACCCAAGAATAGGTCTGACAATTGTGCGTAAGATTTGATACCATGTGGAAGGTCTTCATACCAAGTGATCGTTGGCCCATACAAAATGATGGGAAACACTTTGCACACTAATTTGAAGTTCGCATCTCTAAACCTCCTGTTGTTTCTATACGAGTGTAGGAACTCCTTTGGATCCATAGTCCTGTGATAAATTTTAACATGTAAAGAAAGTTTGAAGTCCTTTGGCATCTTAAAATCTTATAGAGGTGGTGCTAGTAGTGACTTGTCTGCATAATCATCCACAACAATGTCCCATAATTCCTCTTTGTATTTGAGGTTCTCATGCTCTTGACCCACTCTTTTCTAGCCTTAGAGGTTTTAGTTTGATCGTCACCAGGAATTGGTTGTACAAACTTTCCTTGTTCGCTTCTAAAAATGCTACGAACGCTCTTCTTTATTTTTTTTCTTGGTTTGCGTTGGGGGATTCTTCTTCTTCTTCGTACTCCTCTGTTTCCTCCTTACTTTTCTCTTTTTCTCTATTAGGGATGTGATCTTGGTTCTGGGTAGGATGCATGCTCCTATTGCATCTAGGTGCTTGCTCCTGTGTCTAGTTATTATGACTCATCTCACTTCTGGTGAACACCATCATCTTCCTAAAGAATCTTGAAATGAAAAATAAGAAATGTTTTGTCCCCACAATTGGCGCCAAATGATGTGGTTGCCCGTTCATGCAGATTTCTTGGTCATTCCCTCGGTGAGCCTTTCCTCCTGCAAAACGAGCCCGGTAGTGACTCCGATGGAAAACTCCAACGATCAAGTCATAGACCCTCTTAAGAACTGGAATTTATCCATATATTCATGCTTACCTTAGCTGCTTGTCCATTTGTTGTATTTATAGACTGACATAGTTATGGTTCCTTAATTTTAGGAAAAGAGATCATGGGGTACATTAGGATCACCACATTCTGAGTTCATGGACTTTGTGTTCGTTGGTCGCTCCATGTTTCTTGGCCCACATTCCTTCAAATGAATGGGCGTCTCACATGTAGTTAACCAATGCTCTGGGCTAAAAAAGCTTAGCCTCGTTATGGGGTGCCATTGAGCTGGGCCTGCCAGCCATAGCCTCTTGCTCGTTGGACCACATATACACCTATTAGCTACTTATTGCTATTCTTCTAATTTGATAGGATGTATTTTTTTATTACAAGTTGCTTATGTTAGTTTACTATATGCAAAGTTAGTTATAATATGTATGTGAGATTATGTTTCTTATTGTTTGTCAGACTATGCATGCATTTGTTTCATTACAAGTTGAATATATTAGTTTACTATATGCATTAGTTAGTTATACTGTGTGTTTTTAAGATTATGTTGATTACTCACTGTCAGACTATGCTTGCATTTTTTTTAAATTACAAGTTGCATATTTAAGTATGCTCTATGCATTACTTTCTGGTTGTGTGGTACATGATTTATTTTTAGCTGTGTTTGAAGGAGGTGAAGATATTTTTCAAAATGAAGAATCTGAGATAGAAGAAGGTGATTGGAATTTTGCTGTATTACATTTATTTACTTATTTTCTTATACATTTACTTATTTAAATGTGTTCTGTTGTTTAGCTTCTAAGCCACTGGTTAGGAAATCTAAAAAGAATGATGAACCTTTTGCTCAAGATGAGCTAAAGAAGGTTTAGCAGTATTATGCTTATGGATGTCATTTTATTTCCTTTATATGTTCTATTTTATTTGTGTGATTATGTTTGTTTTTTAATATATACTTATGCAGTTTTTGTTTTTATTTTTTGTGTAGTAGCTGTATTAGCACGTAGGCCTGCCACAATTGGTGGTGCTGGTGCTCCACAGATTTCAGTTCCTACTGTTCCTAAGTAGGCAAATAAGAGAAGTATGAATGTGAGCGTGAAGAAGCTGATGGATGGTGAAGGTGGATCAAATCTGGGTGAAGGTGGATCATCTCAGGAACTTGACTATGACACACTGCTTACAGATGTTATTCGAATGAGTAGAGAGTCGGCTGGTCTGACAATTGTTGATGAGGATTCAGTCGTAGCTGGTATAGAGAGGGAATATGGTGTAGAAGTTGGTGAGGTCTCTAGAGCCATTGATGGAGGTGTATTAGCTGGTGAAGATGTTGGTTCTTTGGCAGCTGATGTAGAGAAAGAATGTGGTGGGGGGATTTAGTGGGTTGTGAGGGTGCTAATGCTATTGATGGGGATTCAGTGGTGGATGTGGATGAAGTAGTGAAGAATGATATTTGTAAGGTTTTGGATGTGATAATTAATAATGCTATTATTGGTGTTGAAAGGGCTAATACTAATATTGGTGTTGAAGTGGTTGGAGTTGATGGTGAAGGTGGTTCCAAGAATGTTTAGGATGACGCTAAAGGTGGTTCCATGGATGTGAAAGATCATTAAATGGATAATTTTTAATGGTTAGAGAGTTTATAAATGAATATCTTTATAATTTGGGTGCAGTAGAAAGTGAGGCGGCTCGAGCTACTGCAGCTATGCATGAGGGTGAGGATGATAGGAATGACAGTGAGGATACTCAACCTACTATGGGTATGGGTGAGAATTAGGATAACAGGAATGAGAGTGAGGATGTTTGACCTACTATAGTTGTCTCTTTTGAAGGACAGAATGAGAAGTCCCTGGTTGGTTTGAAGAAGAAGTCCCCAGTTGGTTTGAAGAATAAGTCCTCACATGGTAAGTTGAGCAAGCCGAAGGGTAAAAAATTATTAGTGAGTCCTCTACTGGAAAGTTGAAAAGGAAGGCCAAAGAAGTAGCCTCAAAGTCACCCGGTGTGGTCATGAAGAAGACAAAGACAAAGAAAGTTGTTGTAAAGAAATATGCTAGGTTTGTGAAGGACTCCGGTGAGAAAGTGAATGTGAAGGCGAGGAAAGGTGTTGAAGTTGCTAAGAAATCTAGTTTGAAGAGGAAAGTTGATAGTAGTGTTGGTGAAGCTTCTGGTTTGGGAAAAATGGTTGCTGCTGAGGAAAGACCTGCGAAACAGTAGCACAACCGTGTGAAGAAGCAAGTGGTTGAACGTATTGATGAGGGGGGAAAAGAGTAAGTGTTTTTTTTCAATGTTATTTTAATATGTTATAACATGTATTTGTTTCATAAAATGTTGTATTTGATAATATTCAGTGTTTACTTGTTATCCACAGTTTGTATGTCTTCAATTTAATTTTCCTACATGTTGATAAGAAACTATATTTTTTTGTTTAAATGTTGCATATGGTAACATTCATAGTGTATTTATTATTTATTACTATGTTAAATGTTCCTATAAAAAAATTGTTTGTCTTGAATGTTATTTTAGAAACTGTATTCGCATGTTTGAATGTTGCATATGTTAATACTCATGATTTTTAGTTAAGTATTTTATGTGTGATTGATCTTTGTGTGTTAGATTTAAACTTTATGTTTTGCATATATTAATTAGTATAATGACTCTACTAGTAATGTTTTAAACTATGTATGCTTACACTTTTCATATTTAAATTTTTTTTAGGTTTGGTAAAAAATTCTCTACTAGATGCTATCCTTCGAAGCTTAAATATGTAATTGTTGCACTCACTCCTGAGCCAAATATTGAAGTTGAAGAGATAGGTTTTGGTAGACTTATTGATTTTGACATTTCATCTCTCCCTCTCGGAATTGTTCCTTGGCTGGTTGACATGTTTGAAGTGGGGATGCATTAACACCGGAATTAAGATGACAGGGATGAAATGCATAGTTGAAAGGATTGGAGTGCATCCCTGATTACAAAGGTGGCGAGATAGTTTTAAGGGAGTTGAAAGTTTGTGTGACAAACATTGGGAATTCCCAGCCATATTCACACTATGTGACATAGGCATAAGATTAAGTTTATATGTATAATATTTGATAAACACTTAGAGTAAATTTATATGACAGTCATGTTACACAAATACCCCAAGACTAGTTAATTCATATCTTACTTCATTTTACTTATGTGTTCTTAGTTTTAAGCACACAAACCCCCCCCCCCCCCCCCCAATTATCTCTTTCCTGATACACACCCAATTATCTCTTTCCTGATACACAATTAGGGTGATGCCCAATTGTGGTTTGGGTCAAGCTAACGTATAAATTCAAGTGTATCTGTGGACGAACCTAGACTTTCCACCTGTGAGTATGGGAGCAACATTACGAATCACTATCTTAGATCTCTTGCACTCCACGAGTAATTCTGCCAAATGAAACAACCCTGCGGGGTGTGGGTCATAAGTGTTCTCTCATTTCCTCTCCTTGCATGTATTCTAATGTGTATATGGATTGGGGATAATGCAAAATTTATGTTTTGGGGAGGGAAATTGTATGATACTTAAGATTAGTAGTTTTTCTTGGTGTAGAGATTATTAGCTCTTTTAGGAACATTTTAGTTTTAAAAAAAATCAAAAAGAAAAAGAGCATGCTTAGTCGAAACTCAAAAGGGCAACTCAGGCAAAATAGGGGGTGGGGCATGATAGGTAAAAACCAAAAGTTCTACCTAAGAAAAAAATGAGAGGCTTAAAAGATGTGAAAAAATGTGAGGTGGGAGCTTTGAAAGAAAAGATAGGTTGGGAAGAAAACCCGAGAGGGCTCCTAGGAAAATTGAGAGAAACAGAGAGAAATTGAACTATGTGAAAATTTCCCATGTTTTTACCTCGTTAAGGAATATCCAAGAAAATTAATCGTGTTTGTTTAATCTTTCTATGGAATTTCATACCACATTCTTGTTATGGCATATTTTTTGTTGATTTGGCAGAATAGAAGTAATTAGGTCGGGATGTGAGGGTTGGCAATCATTTATGTTTCAGGTTATGGTAGTTCTATGAATAATGTGTTTTAGGGATATATTTTAGGAAACCAGCTTAGGACTTTATTCTTTCTCACTCGAGGATGAGTAAGGGTCTAAGGGTGGAGGATATGATGAAACGAGATTTTGATGTTTTCTTAGCACGATTAACACCTACTTTGACCTTGTTTTGTTGGTGGTTAGTTGGATTATTTGGTGTTTTACATGATAGGAGGTTAGAATCAACTTGTGTGGTTATTTTCCCTAACTTCCCTATTTTTAAGCATTTAGTGTCTAACGTGTGTACCTCTATAATTTCATCGATGTCAACTTGTTTTGTGAGCTTATTTTAAGACCATCATCAAAGAAGTCTAATTGAAAGGTTGGTAGATAATTGAATAAGTCCAGTCACAAGAATGGTAGAACAAGGAAGATCACCTTCAAAGTGTAAAAGATAGAGTGAATAAGGAAAGAAAAGTAGCGGGTGAAGACTTACTTTGAATTTTGAAATTAAGTTCTCAGAATAATTTGAGACGAATTGGTGTTCATGGATAGTATCATTGATTTGTATATGCGAGTACTGATCTGCACCTTTATGCATGCGTTCATTAATGCATTCGACACATTTGTTGTCATGTTTTGTTTAGTTGATTGCTAGTTTTATTTAGGTTTACATGACAAAGGATTTAGACAACCATTGTTGGTTTATTTATCTAAATCCCGTGTTTTGTAGACTAAATTGGAGCTCATGGATACTCTATATTCACAAGCACCAAGATATTTTATTGTGGTCTTACTAGTAGGTTGCTCGTGAGCATTTTGAGTTCATTTTTTGTAGAAGGACACTTGCAAGAGTTGTAGTATTTATTAAAAGGTCGTCTACAATAGCGGTAGTAGACAAAAGGCCATGAGCTAAAGCGTGGTAGTAGATAGAAACAAGCCAGAAAAAGAGTGGAGTCAAAGTTCAAGTTCTGAAGATGGATGATGATCGCATCAACCGACACGGTCAATGCTAGCCGATACGACCATGCTAGAAGGTACCAGCACGAGGCGCCCAGATCAGCACGGCCCGTGCCAGCGCTCCTTGGCACGAGGTGCCTGAATCAGTATGGCCCATGCTAGCCCTTCTTGGCATGGGGCGTTTAGAAAACACGGCACATGCCACCCTCCCTTGGCACGAGCCTCTGGCCTCAGCACAGCCCGTGTTAGAAAACATTCCCAAACAGCTAAGTATGGATGTGGGTCATTTCCCTTTCAACAGCTTGTGTCATTTGAACTAAAGATTTGAAGACCAACTGATGGGGTATGACATTCTACACGGTCGTGCCATCATTTTTCTCAGAAATTGACTTCCAGCCGACAGCCTATGAAGTTCGACATGTCTTATGTTGTTCAACTGGTCAAGACATTAATCCCAGCCGATGGCCCACTACAAAAGGCGCAAGCGCACATCAATAATATATTTAGAAAGAGCCCCAATCAACAATGTGTGTCACCCAGCACGGCTTCTAACAAGGGTGGCCTGCACGGCTTATGTCAGAGCTAGCCAGCACGGCCATGCAAGCGACGACCCATCCCATTTGTGGCAGCTATGTTTTTTTGGCCTATTTAGGGCCTTTTTCAAGATCCATTTCCCTACTACAATAAATATAAGCCCATGTCCACTAGGGTTTAATTTTTTCATATTATTTTAATCTTGAAGAGTAGTTAAAGAGAGAAAGGGAGTAATCTTTACTTTATTTCTTTTCTTCTTTAATTTTCCCAACAGTATTGAATCCAATGAATTACATGTGATCAATGCTTAGGGAGTAGTTAATTTACATGGGGATTATATTTGTATTCATGATTTGGTGCATGTTTTGGGACAATCTTTAGATCTACCAATTTCTATGTGTTTATGTTATTATGTTAGTTTGTTCTTCATTTTCTTATTGATTGCATAACTGTTAATATTGGCACACACTATAGTCTACATTCATGTTTGCGTATCTATTGATAATCCCCGGGAAGAGAAACCTAGATGTGATATGGGTAGCGGGGTCCGAGTCCATGTGGACGTGTGCACGTAGGTCTTTTCTAAATTACCGTTATGATGACAACACACTAGTCTAGTTAATGAGTTGATCTAAATGGTTATGGGTAGAGATAGGGCTGGTAGAAAAATAGGGTTAGCATGTTTACAACCCTAGAGCCATGGATAAGGTGCCTATCCTTTTGCCTTTGTAGGATTGGGGATAAGAATTTGTTATAGATTGCCTATAATGTAATCATACAAGGGATAAACAAATCTGAACAGTGGTAGTGCCATTGTTGCACTCCCCTAGTTAAAGAGGCGGTGCCGATGGAAGATTACAAGTGCACCCTACGTGACAGGTATGGAAAAGTGTTAACCATCGACCATACCATGTTTCATGAGCAGTAGAATAGTTTCATATATCTTGAATGTGATTAAATCAAGGATCAAAACATTACCGTTATCATGTTATGCAAATATTCCCCAAGTGCTAGTATTTATAGTTTTACTCTCTTATAATCTCGCATGCTTGTAGTTTTTAGCTAAAAAACCCCCCAAAATATGCTTTGCAATATTAGCTATTTGTGTATCACAAATGGATTGACAACCCAGATGAGGCTATGTGTAGTTGGGTTTTAGACATCTAGCATATGTGTGGACAAAGCCGGCCTTGCTACTATCTACCCTCTAACTATCATATTAGTAGGAACTGGAGCAGAATATAAAACTTTTATCTTGGATCACAAGCCTTCGCTTGGGTTTAATTAAATACCTAGATTGATGACCCCAAGTAGAAGCGTGTCAAGTACTATAAAATTGAATACAACCCCCCCCCCAATGTATCAACGATTCCCCTATAGTAATGAAGACAACTCTAGGCCAAATTATTTAAAAAAACCTCCATGAAAATAAGCACGGTCCGTTTTCCAAAAGTATTCTATCTTTTTGTCAGGTTTGATCAAATTTCATTGTTAAGTTTGTGCTTAGGAGTAACAAATAGGCAAAACAGTTCACCTGTAATGAAGAAAAAAAGTTGGGGCCAACTAAGGTTGTAGGACTGAATTGGGTTAGCTTATGGACAATACATGAGTTACTTAGTGAGTGGTTCGATATTGAATTCATCTTGATGAGGTCATAGGTTAATCCAAAAGAGTTATATCCCAAGTTTTTGAAAAACAAAGTTGGATAAACTCTCAGAGGTAGTAGTGAGACATTGATTATCTATATTTTAAGTGATTGGAGTCAGTGTTCATGGTGGTTCTAGACAGTCATGCTACTCCCGGGTTTAATTTTCTTTGCATTAGAAGTGGGTTTATTAACCTTGGAAGTGAGGGCTAGAGTTCGTTAAAGGTAGCGCATCTCTAGTCTTATCAGGGGGAGGCGAGTGATGAAGAGGGGGAAAACCACCGGGTGATAGTACTGTGGTAGTCCTCAATTAATCGATCAATCCACATTGTGTAATAATATATGGATTACAAAGTATGAAATTATCTGAATTGGAATTGAGAATTAAATATAAATGATAAATATGCGATGAAAATACCCCTATGTTGTCTTAGTTAGGGAAATGAACAGGGAGTAATACGTTTCAATGAATATTGGGATGTGGGGTTTTAACCATGAGGCCATCGAAGACACATGTGCTCGGGGTTGTAATAGGAGTAGTCTCATGATGTGTCCATTTTATGTGCATATTTTGGGACTTTTTGGGATCACTTTTGTGCGGGTCCTTAATCAACACGAGTGAAAGGAATAGCTAGTAATGTAAACATACAAACTGGGGTTGGTTTTTTTTTGGTATTTTCAACTAACAAGCATTAAATAAACAAACAAGTAAACTATTCAAACTAAGCACTTAAGACTAATTTAGCAACATGGTAGTTCAAATGCTTCAATCCTCGATTCATTCACATATAGAAATACAAAATACCTATCAGTGTATTCACAACACGTGGTGTGGCCGATGGCATACACTTCTCTATCCCTGTCATGGTGGGTGCGCTCGCTACCCTCCATCGACACCGCCATTGCAATTAAGGAAGCATAACAAGGTCTGACCAATCTTGTGGTTCAGTTTCTCCCTCATGCTATTACGTCCCGGGCTTCCACCATGAATGCGCTAATTACCAGTGGTCCTCTCTACGCGAGTCCTTAGGTTTACACGTGCTTTATCTATGATACTAGGGTTTCAATACAACACCTAGCTTGCTACTATCAACTATCTCTACCTGTAACCTATTTGAAAATGATTAAGTAATCAGCTAAGACTGGTGCGATGGCATGCAGATTTGGGTTAACTTGAATCTCCCGTGCACACACTCATACAAACTCGTTCTCCTCCACCCATTCAAACATCTAGGTTTGTCTTCCCAATGGGGCATCAATAAGTGCACTATACATGATTATAGCCCAAAGTGTGTGCTCATATGTGGTGTAGTGTTCATGCATTTGTCATATTCAAGAAAAATAACAATAATATCATATACACGAAGATAGGTGGAGTTTAAGAAATCTCATAAAGCCTCAAAAGCTACACATGTGCCAAATATGAGCCAAGCTAAGTAAACTAATCTACAAAATATAGATCCATGGAAAATATTGAGTTAGATTCCATGGATATAAGAAAATAATATGAAGAAAAGAAATTTCAAAGATAAAAGATAAGGAGAGAGGAGAAAAACTCTAGAGAGAGCTCTCTTATCCCTACTAACTAAAGAGTTAAATCTACTCTACATTATGCCCAACTCTATTTGACTTAGGGTTTAGTAGAAGACTAAGTATCCTATATATTATTAGGATATTGATCCTAAAGGTAGGTAAAAAATAGGCCAAACATAGCGAAACCCTAGTCACCCTTTCCCTCTAGCTGCTGAACCTTTCTCGAATAAACTACTCAAATATTTGAACCTTTTGGAGCCGAATTATAGTGTGTTGGATAGAGGTAGGAAAGATGAAGAATTTTATATATGGTAGAGGAAAATCTATTGAAAACTTAGAGGGTTATGGCAAAAAAGGTCAGCTGCCAAGGTGTCACGGATGCCACGGTACATGAACATTCAAGCACGGGCTGCCAGATCTAGCATGGTTTGTGAACATTCATAGCCCTAGAATGCTAAGATTCATGAAGTTGGGCTCATGCCACTGTCCGTGAATGTTTTAACGGACCGCGAGCAGCACCACAATTTCCATTCAGTAGTTTTCACGGCCTGGCATCCTTTTCACGGACCGCGAGCAGCATGGGTGTTTGCTCAGAACTCGTGTCATGGTCTCTGAAGGTTTTCATGGACCGGCTTCCATACTTAGCCAAATTTCTCATCCATGCTTCACGGCCCGACTTCTTGTCTAAAAGTAGTAGACAAGAAGGCTATGAGCTAAAGCGTGGTAGTAGATAGAAAGAGGCCAGAAAAAGAGTGGAGTCAAAGTTCAAGTTCTCAAGACAGAGGATGGCCACATCAACCAACATGGTATATGCCAGCCGACATGGCCATGG
The DNA here is from genome assembly GCA_037428765.1 of Rubia yunnanensis. NCBI lineage: Eukaryota > Viridiplantae > Streptophyta > Magnoliopsida > Gentianales > Rubiaceae > Rubia > Rubia yunnanensis. The sequence goes on from CM075064.1 coordinate 45,935,816, forward strand.
GAGAAGGCACCAACATGGGGTGCCCGGATCAGCACAGCCCGTGCCACCGCATCTTGGCACAAGGAGCCCGAATCAGCTCGGCTCATGCCAGCCCTTCTTGGCATGATGCATTAAGCTAGCATGACCCATGCCAGCCTCCCTTGCAATGAGCCTCCAGCCTCAGCACAACCCATGTTTCCCAACATCCTCAAACGGCTAAGTATGGATCTTGGCCATTTCCATTTCAACGACCCATGTCATTTCAAATCAAGCTTCGAAGACTAGCCGATGGGGTGTGATGTTCGATATGGTTGTGCCATCATTTCGCTCAGAAACTGACTCCCAACCGATAGCCCGTAAATTTTCACACGGCTCGCATCGTTCAACTGGTCGAGACATCACTCCCAGCTGATGGCCCGCTACAAACTACATGGGTGCACATTATTAAAATACCAAGGAAGAGCCCCATCCAACCGTTTGTGTCACCCGGTACGACCTGTGCCAAGGGTGGATAGCATGGCCTATGCCAAATCTAGCCAGCATAGCCATGCCAGCGACGGCCCGTGCCATTTGCAGCTGATAGGGTTTTTGGCCTGTTTTGGGCCTTTTTCAAGACCTTTTCCCTACTACTATAAATATAAGACCATGTCTACTAGGGTTTAAGTTTTGCACATTATTTTAATCTTGAAGAGTAGTTAAAGAGAGAAAGGGAGTAACCCTTCTCTTTACTTTTATTTCTTTTCTTATTTAATTTTCCCAAGGGAATTGAGTCCTATGAAATACTCGTGTTCAATGCTTAGGGAGTAGTTAATTTAAATGGGGATTATATTTTTAGTCAAGATTTGGTGCATGTTTTGGGAAATTCTTTAGATCTACTGATTTCTATGCGTTTATGATATTATATTAGCTTGTTCTTCATATTCTTGTTTATTGCATGAATGATACACTAATATTGGCACACACTATAGTCTACATTCATGTTGGCGCATCTATTGACAACCCCAGGGAAGAGAAACCTATTTTTGATATGGGTAGTGAGGCCCGAGTCCATGTGGATGTTTGCATGTAGGTTTTTTCCAAGTTACCGTTACGATGACAACACACTAGTCTAGCTGACGAGTTGGTCTGAATGGTTACGGGTAGAGATAACATTTGTAGAAAACTAGGTTTAGCATATTTGCAACCCTAGAGACATGGATAAGGTGCCTATCATTTTTCCTTTATAGGCTTGGGGAGAAGCATTCGTTGTGGAGTGCCTAGAACGTAATCATAGGAGGGAGAACAAATCTGCACAACAGAAGTGTCGTTGTTGCACTCCCCTAGTTCAAGAAGCAATGCCGATGGAAGATTACAAGTGCACCCTACGTGTAATATATGGAAAAGTGTCGACCATCGACCACGTGTCAAGGATCGACTCATTTCAGTGATCATGTTATGTAAATATTCCCCAAGTGCTAGTATTTATAGTTTTACTCACTTGTGATTTTGCATGCTTGTAATTTTTAGTTTAAAAACCCCCCAATACATGTTTTTCAATATTATCTATTTCTAACACACGAACGGATTGACAACCCAGGTGTGTCTACGTGTAGTTGGGTTTTAGACATCTAGTATCTTTGTGGACAAACCCGGCCTTACCACTCTCTACCCTCTTGGTAGCATAGTAGTAAGAATGGGAGCAAAATATAAATATTTTATCTTTGATCACAAGCCTTTGCTTGGGTTTAATTAATTACCTAGATTGACGACTCCGAGTAGAGGCTGGTCAAGTACTATAAAATTGATACAAAACCCCCAAAATGTATCAACGGTTCCCCTATAGCGATGAAAACAACTCTAGGCCAAATGGTTTTTAAAAAATATCCGTGCAAATACGCACGGTTTTTTTCCCAAAAGTATTCTGTCTTTTTGTTGGGATCAAAGGTCATTGTAAAGTTTGTGCTCAGGATTAACAAATAGGCATGGCAATTCACCCTTAATGACAAAAATAAGTTGGGCGCCAACTAAGGTTGGAGAACTTAATTGGGTTAGTTTATGGACGATATATGAGTTACTTGGCGAGTGATTTAATAATGAATTCATCTTACCATGGTCATAGGTTAATCCAAAAGATTCATATCCTATGTTTTTGGGAAAAAAAGTCAGATAACTCAAAGGTAGTAGTGACACATTGATGATCTATATTGTAAATGCTTAAAGTCAGTGTTCATGGTGGTTCCAGATAGTCATGCTACTCCTGGGTTTAATTCGCTTTGCGTTGGGAACGGGTTTATTAACCTCGGAAGTGAGGGCTAGAGGTTGTTAAAGGTACCACATCTCTAGCCTCATCAGGGGGGGACGAGTGATGAAGAGGAGAGGACCACCGGGTGATAATACTATGGTAGTCCCCGGTTAATCAATCTCTCCACATCGTGTGATCAAGTATGGATTACAAAATATGTGATTATGTGAATTGGAATTGAAAATTAAATATAAATGATAAACATGTGATGAAAATGGCCCAATGTTGTCTTAGTTGGGGAAATGAACAAGAGAGTATTACATTTCAATAAATATTGGGATGTGGGGTTTTAACCATGAGGTCATCGAAGACACATGTGCCCGCAATTGTAATAGGAGTAGTATCATGAGGTGTCCCTTTTATGTGCACATTTTGGGACTTTTTGGGATCCCTTTTGTGCTTTTTTGTTATCAAAAGCTTGGGTTTTACCTTGAAATTCTCTTAGGAGATGTATGAGCAACTTTACGATTTTTTACCTTTTCTAAGGGGGTTTTGTTTGACAAGGAAAGAATATTGAGACTTGAAGACCGGTGGCCATCGAAGATAATCTTTTCAAGACTTTGAAGATTTAAAGACTAGCTTTGAAGATTTGAAGACTTGAAGACTTGGAGAAGTTAAGAAATGTATGAGGCATTGAGGACTAGAAGAAAAGAAGAAGACAAAAAAAATATTCTACTATGGTTGCCCGTCGCAAGTCGCAATGGACCCTGTCGAGACTCGCAACGAACGGGTGGCCAGAAATCCATCTTTTTTTTCTTGTACTATAAATAGCACCTTTATCCCTCTATTTCCTCTTTTCTTCTCTTCCGCGATTTTCATAGTAAAACCCTAGTTTTTTTTTCTCTTTTTCATCTTTTTTCATCTTTTCTTTATGTTTGAATTGTTTTTGTTAATTAGTATGGGTTTTAGTTTCTAAACTAATCTATTGGGAGCAATTGATTGAAGCTTCCAAACTTATGTAGTTAGATTCTTGATTTTTCTCATTTATGAACATTTATGTGAAAATATTTATTGTGCCATTAATGTTGTGTTTTGCTTCATTTATATCATGGGTTGTTTTAGAATACGAAGTGTTTATAGGATTGAAGTGTTAGGGTGTTAGGAAAATTGCAAATTTATTGACTCATCTGGCATGAATATCTGAGAGCATGGACTTAGAACTTCTAGTGTATAATGTGTTGTAATTATTGCTAGATAAGTATGTTAATGTGGATAGTTTTCATATTTGTCATATAGATGAAAAAAAAGGTTGAACCTTGAATATGGCTTGTTCTAGGGTTAGACTAATAAATGCTTTATTTGGTTAAATGACTATGTCTTTAGTAGAACACTTGTTATCAAATCTATGATCCTTTGCGTGAAATGTCATTGATGAAATACCTTTATAGTGTAGTTTTCCTAAAGTGATTATCAGTGAGGTTTGCAAAATGTCATTGTTTGCATTTGCAAATTACTATTAAGAAGGAATGAATGTGGATCTTCGATTGGAAAGTGATAGCATTCACCGTAGGCGATAAATGTTAATGAATGGGTGTATGAATCTATGATCCATAAAAAGTTTGGAAGTGGAAGTCGATTTCCCCCAAGGCTCTGTTATTTGTTGTTTAATCATGTTTTTAGTTGTAGATGCATGATTAGCATTGTTCCCTTGCATTACTAGTTTTTTGTCTTTCAATTAATAATTTAGGACCAAAACCAATTACCCCTCCCCCTTTACATTCTTTTTATATATTTATATATGTATATGCCTGGTATGTTTGCCGCTCCATATGTTTAAATACTTGAAAACATCTCTTCTTCGTGGATGACCCCAACTTTCCATTATCTACTTAGTAGTAGATATGAAGAATTTAGGGCTTATAAATTTAACTTTGAGAGGTACAGCGAAGACCTCACATCTCGTGTTGGGTTTTGTTTTACAGAAGATACTGGGGTCACTTGGCGAATGGGTCGGGTGATGTTTGGACTCAATTAGGGCCCTAGGGCAATGCTTGAAGGTTGTATTTCTAGTTGGTAGCGACTAGGCGGGGAATGTCCCTAAAGTTATCATGAGGTACTAATGTTTTACTAGGCAAAATATGGGCTTAGTAAGGGTATTCATGTTGTAGGTCCCGATGATCCATGCTACTTCTGATGTAAATTTAATGCATGTGTTCACATGTTTATTAACCCGAGAAGTGAGAGCTAGAGGTGGTAGTTATAGCACACATCTAGCTGTATGTGGAAGAGGTGAGATGTTTAGGAGGAGGAGAACCGACATGGTGTGACAGACTGAGGGAGTTCCCGTGGAAATAACATCTCCGAATTGTGTGATATAGTAATTAGGTAGAACTATATTTCTTGCATGCAAATAGGAATCGAGGAGACCAAATTATAGTACTAAACATGTGATGCAATGTACCCTATGTTGCCTTAGTATCATACATAGTTGTTTACTTTGGCATGCTAGTTAGTTGTTAGCTAAACACTTCATTATCCAAAACCCCACCATTTTCTTTACTCCTGACACACACACTTGGTGATGCTTGTGTGTGAACTTTGAAATTCTATCCTTTAAACCCCTAGGTCTTTGTAGATGACACCCTAGCTCGCTGCTATCTATTTTTTTGTAGTTAAAAGTAAGTAAGGGAGTAACAATACAAATCTTATCTTTGGTTTCTAGGACTCTAAAATGATACCCCATGGTCCTCACCAATAGGCGGTGTTGTTGAAGGACTTGCCTAATTGTATTGCCTTCAAGAGTTCGATCAACAATGCAGCCAGAATAAAGTATTCTAGAAAAATGATAATTATCTAATGGCAGTTCATCGATTCCCAGCATACTTGTATACTTTCAAGTTGGTGCCCTTACGTTAGGGGTGCACCATCGAGTACAAGTTGGGGTCCTTTTGAGAACTGGCTGATGGCCCAGTGCCTCACTTGGAGATGTACGATGAGGCTCTCGTGAAATCGCATCACCGCAAACTATTGTGAGTGGTCTAGGTCACATCATAGGACCTAAGTAGCTATCTTATTCATGTAGTAGGTCTAGGTCACATTAAAATTGTTGTAATTTGCATGGTACTGTCACACTGTTATTTCTACATGATATTCCTAATGTCCATGACTATTTTTTTGTCGTAGTCACATCTTTGAAATTTAAGGCCGGGCGGAGTAGTGAACATATTACCTCTTATTTACCTATGCTACCATATGCATAGTGTTTGATATGTTTGGGTGGTAGTTGAAAGATTGACAGAATCAACTCATTTTCTGCAGATAAACATTAAGTATTCTCTAGAAATTTTAGCGACACTCTATACCCTAGGAAATGTAAGGTTATACAAGGTACTAGAAACTATTTTGTTGGACACCCTTCTTTTTGAAAGAATTTGGATAGGAAAAAATCCCCCCACAAACTAGTGTACCTTAGGATGAGGACACCATGAAATATTTTTAGATAATAGGGTAGCATCTTGAATCATTTTAGAGTCGACAAAAGAACTTTAAAGACTATCCAAGGATAGACTAGGAGTTTGAAGTTGGTGATCGAGTATTACATGAACCTTTCGGGCCCTAAGATATGCGGATGAGAGGAGGATAAGATCACTTTATTTTTGTTTGAAAGGATGTAATCTAACCTTGGACCATGCAACGTGGTCCAAGTAATTGTGGTTGTTAGGAAGAATCACTTCGAGTCCATTGCACGTACCATGGAAAATGAAAACATGAAGAGTAGGATCATTGAGAAGAGGCAAATAGTTGTCTACGATGTAGGAGTACCAAATATATTAGTTGAGGTACTCATCTTAACACTTAGGTCATAGGCATTGGTGATCAAAAAATCTGAGAAAGGTGGAGCTAGTGGAAGTGATAGGCGAAATGTACAAGCTTGGGTTTACTCCTTGGAGAACAATGAGACCCATGTTGCGACCTAGGCCGTTGAACAGGGTACCCAGTCTATCTTAGGTAGACTACCTGAGGTTTTGATAATCCCCAGTGACTCTCAATTATTAGTTATTCCTTTCTTGAAAGTATGAAATATATGATAGAGGACTTAACCTATAATTCTGAAGTTAGTACTCCTACCAAGGATGCTAAAACCTTGAATGTTCATGGCACCAATAAACTTAGTTACCCTATCTTGAAAGGGATGCTAAGTTATATGCTACACAGAGTAGCTTCGTAAAATCCATGTTCCTTTTAAAATTACCATATAAAAGAAGTTAAGTTATATCGGCCGAGGAAACCAACAATTTAGGTATGCGTAGGAAGAAAGAGTCGTCATGAATAATTTTTTATAGCGTAAAGGCTGAATGATGAGTTATACGAAGGAAACAAGGATAATGGTTATATCATAAATAAGATAACAAATCAAGTGAACTGGGAGATATACTTGTAGTTCAAGACTTCCCTAAGGAACTCTTAAGTTGCCTCCCTAAACAAAAACTGAATTTACCATTGAGCCAATCCAGTTTCTTAAATCCTTATTGCATGGCCCCACTAGGACTACATGAATTGAAAGTACAGACAATTGAGTACATTGACTTACGGAGCCTAGTATTTTTTATTAAGAAGAAATAGGGCCACTAAGGGTGGGTAACAATTATTGACGCCTATATAATGTGACGATTAGAAATAAGTACCCTCTCCCCATTATTGAGTAGTTATTTGATAAACACTTTGGAGAAGTAGCATTTTCCAAACTAGATTGATGACTAAGGTACTACCAATTACGGGTAAGGAAGAATGATATTACAAAGACAACCTTTACCCTTGGTAAGGTCATTACAAATTCTTGGTGATACTGTTTAAAGTGATTGACGTTCGTGGTCATTGATCTTATACACTGAATGTTTTGACCACACTTGAATTAGTTTTCATCATTTTCATTGATGACTTCATAGTCCATTCAAAGTCTCATCAGGAACATGAGTTACTCATGAAGAAGGTGTTACAACTTCTTAAGAAATATAAGTTGGACGCCAGGTTTCAGTGAGGGAGAATTCTGGCTAAACCAAGTGAACTTTTAGGACATGTAACTAGTTAGAAAGGGATATCAGTAGATTCCTCTAAGGTTGAAACTATTCTTAATTGGAAGGTGCCAACCAATAGAACTGAGATTCAGGGTTTGCTAGGATTGATGGATACTATGGGTGCTTTTTAGACATTTCACTTAATTCCCCACCCTCAAACTATATCTAACCTAGAAAGGAGTTAAGTATGAATGGAATGGAAATACATAATACCACCTTCAAAAATTAAATAAGCGAATGAAAACGACATTAACCCTTGCACTACCTGAGGGAAAAGATGGATTTAAAATATATATGAACTGGTTGGGAGATGACTTGGGGCACGGTTGATGCATAAAGGCAATGAAATCGCCTATACTTCTCGAAAATAAAGCATATAGGAAATATTACCCTCATATAAACTTCAAACTCACAGCGATAATGTTTACCTTGAAGAATGGTGATGATGAGATGTCAAATGCTTTTATTTTCCAGAGAATTTAACAACTCTTTTGTTATCTATTTTTTGGAATTGCTATATTTAGGTAGATTTGGGGTTTAGATGGCCGTTTTTTGGTTTTCATATCTAAATCCTTATTTTTGTAACCTGCTTTGAATCTAATGGAATTGTGTCCCTATGAGTGATGTGCTCATCTCCTTTTACCACATTTGAAACTCACATTTGCAATAGATTAGGTTCTTATGTAAGGATAATAGATGTTTTATTGGTAAGAAAATTAGGATGATGATTTAGGAATTATATCATAAGTTTCTAGTTTAAGATGTTTTTGGTGGAAAGATTCAAGAACAAGGATTCATGAGGAAAAATAAGAGTTTATAAGTGAAGGACAATACAATTCGATAGAAGAAAGGTTTGGATCTGAAGAACGAAGGATAGCCGGCTGACGTAAAGATCGGCTAGGTGAAGATAGGGAACACAGGCATCACCCTTAACCGTGCGCCCGTGCGCTAGAAAAGAAGGCATGGTGTGAGTCCTTAGGGCCAAAATGCGCAGCTAGCATCTGCTTGTGAGCGTGAGCGAGCATGAGCGAGCTGGGCCTTGGCCAATGCCCAACCAGGCGTTTCAGCCCACGCGGCTTGCTCGACCAACTGTGCACCAGTGCCCAGGAAAGGAAGCCATGGAGTGAGTCCTCATCTCCATATCACACACCCATCGTACATCTTTGTGTGCCTGCGCATTAGACACTCGGCAATGCCCAACTGGGCGCATCAAAAAGTGCGCGACCAACGCTTGTCTGTTAATTTCTTTACTTATTCTCTATCACAACTTGTACTATAAATATCTACTCTTTTATCCCCATTCCTATCTTTTCCTTGGCCAAAATACTCTCTAAAACACCCTACTTTCTCCTTCTTTTTCATCTTTTCACTCTTTATTTATCCATGTATTTGTTCATGAATATTAGTATGATTTGTATTAGCTAAACTTAGTCTTGAAATGCAATTAATTGAGGCTTCCAAGCCCATTTATTGAGAACTCCATCTACCAATTTGGTGCTTTTTCTATTGTGCATTTATGAGCTTTTAATGTGGGTTATTAATGTCATTAATGTTGTTGGAAGTTTGAGTACATGAAATGCTTGTATGATTTCTTTTTAGGGTTGGGGAAAATTAGCTAAGTTTCCCCTCTTTTGATATGAAATCCAATAGCATAAGTTAGAGCTTCTGATTGGGTTGATGATTTGATAATTGCAAGTTTAATGTGATGATGTTGAACTCTTTCTCATGTTTGTTTAAGGTAGCAAATAGGACAGGCCTATGAATATTGAACATTCTTGACTAAACTTAGTAAATGCATAAATTGGTTCAATGCTCAGACATGATTTAGTGTTTATAAGTATTACCAATCTTGTTGATTCTTTATACTCAATGCCAATAATTGGATATTTTTAGTTGTTTCTCAACTAAAGGGGTCATTAGTGAGGTTTGACAAAAGATGTCGAATTCACTCTTGAAATTACTATCAAGGAACGACAGAAAGTTTAGCTTCACAACAAGTAGTAAAAGTAGTAAGTAAGTTGTGGATTCAATGATGAATAGGAGGCTTGGAACTGGAAATAAATTATGCCCAAGATCCTGTAATTTTTGTTTTACTCTCTTTTTAGTAGCTCGTTGCATGATTAGCATCGTTACCTTACTTTACTAGTTGTCTTGTCTTTTAATTAATAACTTAGAAAAACCAACTAAAAACCCCCTTCTTACTTGCTTTTATATAGGTATGTAAATCTATATCTTGGCTTATATTCACCATTATATGCATGAACCCTTAGGAAAGTCCCGCTTCTTTGTGGATGACCCCGATTTGTCACTATCTACTTAGTTGTAGTTAGGAAGCTCTTTAGGGCTTATGAATTGTAACTTTGAAAGGTACGATGATGACCTCCCAAATTTTGGCACTGCTTCCAGGTAAGCGACATTTATTTTTAAGTTTTTGGGCATATTATGTGCGAACATTGGCTATTTGTGTGAATATGTGCTAGTTTGTTTTTATTTTTGTTTTTAGTTGATCTTTGATTTTCGCATTGCTTGGAGACGTATTGTTTGCCAACATTGTAGGTACCACCCTATGGCACCGGTATTTAGGGGCATAGGCACCGGTATTTAAGTCCCCCAGAGTACCGGTGCCCAAGTATGTGATGAGATGTCAAATGCATGTATTTTCTGGAGCATTAAACATCTGTTTTGTCATCTTTTTGTTGTAAGATTGCTAGATTTAGCTAGGTTTACATCAAAAGGGGTTTAGAAGACCATTTTTGGTTTTCAAATCTAAATCCTTCATTTTGAAACCTATGTTTAGTCTAATGGATTTTTGGTCCTTACGAGCATCTAGATTCCATTTTGTGAGCTTAACTTGTAGATTGCTCATGAGACCTTTGGAGTTTTTTAGTGAAGGCCACGTGCCAAAACGTGGTATAAGATACAAGGGTCGAAGAAGGAAGGCAAACAAGCAGACAAATTGTAACCCAAAAATATGGACAAAGTTCTTAAAATGATCCGAGAAGAATCAGCCCACAAGTTTTGAACCATTGGATTTATCTTCTCAAGAACAATAAAATTGACTAAAATAACCCCAAAATCGGAGCAAAGATTCACCCAAAATGATGCAAAGACCGGCCGGCCAACCGACTAGGTGAAGAAAACAGTGGCACGCGGGCTGCACCCTTAACCACGCTCTCGCTCGAGAGAATTAAAGTGTGGCACACGTTTGGGATGCCACCAACGTACCTCTAAAAGTTAATATTTATAAGCCCTAAATGCTTACTATCTACAACTAAGTAGATAGCGGCAATTTGGGGTCGTCCACAAAGAAGAGGGATTTTCTTAAGCGTTTAAACACAAAAGGTTGATATTAGGCTAGGAGTATATATATATACACATATAAAAGCATGTAAAAGGGGGGTTTGGTTGGTTGTTTTCCTAAGTTATGAAAATAAAAGACAAAACTAGCAAAGTCAAGTAACTATGCTAATCATTAAACAAACTAAGAAAAGGGGGTTTAAACTACAAAAGATAAAGCCTTGGGGGCAATCGACATCCACTTCCAAACCAAATGTAGATCATTAAACCATTCACTCATCCTATCACATTTATTACTTATGGGGAATGCCAATAGAAGATCAACATTCATTCCTTCTTAATAGAAATTTGCAAAGACAAACAACGATCATTTCTAAACCTCATTGATGATCACCCTAGACAAACAACAACTATAGGGGTATTTCATCAATGACATTATACACGAAAGACCATAGATTTGACAACGATAAGCCTTCTACCAAAAACATAGCCATTTAATCAAACATAGCACTCATTAGGCTAAACCTAGAACACACCACATTAAAGGTTCAACCTTTCATTGCATCTATAGGATAAATATGACAAAAATCCACATTAACATACTTATCTAGCAAGAATCACAACACATTATGCACAAGAAGTTCTAATTTCATGTTCCTAGATTTTCATGCAAAGGAGCTAAGGAATTCGTCACTTTCCTAACACCCTAACATTTCAATCATCCAAACGCTTCCTATTCTCAAACAACATATGGCATAAACGAAGTAAAACATAGCATTAAGAACACATGAATGCTAAATAACAAAGGCTTCAAGAACGAGTGAAATAATCTATTCACTACTTCTACTACTTGTTGTGAAGATAAATCTTCCATCCTTCTTAGGTAGTAGTTTGCAAGAGTGAATTTGACATCTCTTGTCAAACCTCACCAATGACTCCCTTAGCTGAAACACGACTAAAAGACGAGTGGAACCCCGCCTACCTTGGCTTCGGAAGCAGTAGTTCCGGGCACTTTATCTTCCTCAAACTGAATCTTGAGGGGTAACACGGGTGGAACCTCACCTTCCTTGGATTCAGAAGTAACTTCCTTTTCCTCCACATTCTTCTGTTTTGGTGGAGGGCCATAACTCTTCCTCTTTCTGGCCACCTTTTTGGTTTTAGGAGGCGTCTTTAAATGGAAAATGACAATGAAAATGTTATTCCTCAACACACATTGAAAAATCATAAACAAAATCCAACATAATCACACTCCAACATCACACAATCAAAACAAATTAATCCTGACACAATGACCTTCACACAATTATAACCACACTTGAACATAACCACACTTGAACATCACTTAAACATCAAACAATCAAAAAAAAATTTGGATCACACAATGACCATCACAGAATCATAAACACACTCCAACATAACTACCCTCCAAAATCACTCCAATATCAAACAATCAAAACAAATTCATCCTCACACAGTGGCTATCACATAATGTATATCACACTCCTACATCACAAAATTAACATTACATTCCAATATCACACAATAAAAGCTTCATATATACATTAAAATGTCATACACCTATAAAATCATTTAAATGTTCCTCAATGGCAATCAATCTAGCATTTGCACAAGTTCTATAATAAAGGTTTCACTACAAGAAAAAACACTTTTCACCTCCGTACTACAGGGGTTATTCCTTAGTTTTTTGTCCTGAAAGAACTGAGGTAAATACTGGCAGAGTAAAATATGGATTTTTTATCGCGGTTCAAAACCATGGTAAAAAAGCACCATTTACCTCAGTTTTTAACTATCTTCAGTTGTTATAACGTGCGACGTCGATTAAGGAAATCATCTCACAGTGAATAGATCATATCTGCGACGTCGGTTGGGACGAAGTCTTGGTCAACATCCAACGTCGATTGCTGCAGGACAGTAGTCGACTTCAGATAAAATATTGCGGCGTCGATGTAGTTAGCCCCCGTCTGCTAATTTGCGATGTTGATTATCATTCAGTTTGATGTCCCTCGCGGTGGGGTACCAACGTCGTATGTCTACTGACGTGGAATATGGACGAGTACAACGTCATTTTATATAACCAACGTTGATTTCCACGTGGACGAGTACGAGTACAACGTCAGTTTGTGCGACCTCGAGCATGTTACAATTGGCACCGGTTCGTGTGACATCGTGTTTAAATTGATTAAAAACTACATATTACTAAAATATTATTATTCAATGACACAACTTATCGTTCGTCGGTAACCATTACATGTTATCAAAAAGAAATAAATTGTAAAATGGCTAAACATCATAAAACACTATAATTGTGTTCATTTAATGTGTGATGGGAATGAAGTTTTTAAAGCAACAAAACTATACTAACAAATACAATAACATGTTACAACATTATTGAAATGTTAATATGAATTTGAAAAATGAATTGTATTGAACCACCATTTTCCATGTTGTATGACATTGTGAATGTGAAGGTCACTAGCGTATGTACATGTCCGTTGAACTAGATGTTGGAATTCAATCGATGACTCTCTTTGGCCTTATTAAAACAAATACATAGTAAACAAAATGTATGTAAGAATATGGCAGTCCCCAAAAGAATTTCACAGAATGGAGTGAAACGTAGACACCAATAATCTAATTTGATTAACTATATCTGGTCCCTACCGACGTCCCCAACTAGATGAAATCGACGTTGCTAACATTGATTAAACAATGACCTCGGTTTTTTACTAAGAGATATGTCAAAAAGTCTTTGACATGTGCGACCTCGTCGTATGATCGGTAACATTTTGCAAGGGATGAATGAATGCTACCAACGTCGTGTCTCAATCTTTACAAACATGGAATTATCTTGTAAAAAAAATAATATACAATGTATAACATTAAAAACAATCACCATATACTTATGAAATTTCAGAATCATTAATCAATAAAGAAAAAAAACATGTTCAATAATATTATCACCAAATTTGTAGATGAACATCGAATGGGTAGAAAAATACTTCATGGGATTTGAATCTTTAGATGCTCCACCCTTGGATCTTGTTGATGTAGAGATGCAATTTGAATAAGCTATCTTCAATTATTGTAAGGTGTGAATGGAATGGATGGTGTGTTAGTTTGAGGTGTTGGGTTTGTGTTATTGATGGGAAATGAGTGTAAGGGCTGAGTTTTATTTAATTGAATTGGGGTTGGGGGGGAATTTTTGGTTCAATTTTTTTCCTCGAATTTTCAATTCCCGCAGAAATGTTTAGCATAAGCGACGTCGGCTCATGGTCTATTATAGTGTCATTTTATGCGTCAAGCATTGGACATCACACGTGTTGTCCATTGGCAATTTTCATGTGCTATCGCTTTAAAAATATTCATGGACAAAACTCTATTACATTTTTATTTCCAAAAAAACAACGAAAGTGAATTCCATGCGATTCTATCCAGTGGAAAATATCGTTCTCATAACTTTTATCATAGGGGTGTAAGTGGAATACTAAGAAAAATAATGGATGATTACCCTGGTGTATCCATCCATGAACCATAATGGAACACCGTGGTCTTCAATTGATGATTCAGTTAAGTGTATCTCCAGTTTTACATTTCAAATTCTCCCAATTTGGTGAAAGGACCTATGAGATTTTTTTTAAAATACATTTTCAATCTAAAACTTCGATTACGATCAGTCTAAAAAGAAAGTTTCAGATCCACAGCTGAAATTATACTATCTAGGGTTAATAAACAAACTGAGACTAATCATCATATACTTCAACAACTTCTTATGAATGACATCTTGTGTACTTGTAAGTAATGTGTTACAATTTATGCTAGGTCATGTGCTATCGCTTTAAAAATCTTCATGGATAGAACTCTATTACATTTTTATATCCTACAAAAACAATGAATATGAAATTTCATGCGATTCTATATGGTGTACGTTCCCATCAAACTAGTTAGACATCAATAAAGTTTGTCGTTGGTGTTAATTAAAATTGATTCGCATAAAACTACACGCCTGCAACGTTAATGGAAATCTATAGACATCAATTAGTAGTATATAATATACCATTCACCATTATTAAGGTCAGCCATACTCGTTTGGTCAAACGGGGGCCCTAGATATGCTAGTGGGCCAAAATGATGAGGCCCACGTTAATAATAATCGACCTCGGTTATATATCGATTGAAAATCTGTATTCATGACATACTTGCAGCATCGGATATATGCAGTTGGAATGTAATGGTCTTAACCTATGGTAATGAGCTAAAATATTGAGGCCCACAGGTAGAGTACACGACGCCGCTCATGGTTCGCTTCACCTTAGTTCATATCGATTTATGTACGACCTTGCATGACAGAGGGCGGAATACACAACGATCCATTAAGAATATATATGGAGCCCACCGCTATACTTTACTTCAAACATTCAACTTCTAGGCAATTTTCTGCATGCACTTACCATTGCTTTAAAAAAGTATTCTCTCTAGATTCCCTTTATTACCTTCTTCTTTCTATTTGTTATTAAATTTTATATGCTTATGCATCTCCAATTCCACAGTGTTGTTTGTGTTTTTGTATTCAAATTTCTGTAGATGTTTTTTCTAGTTAGTAGGATTTTGGGTTTGAAATTCACATTTGTTAACCGGTCATAATTTTTTTGTCCCCAATATGTGCTTTGGTATTCGTCTCATGAGAATAGGTTTGTAAATCCTACTTGCGACCTCACTAGTACGGTGGTTATGATTCTTCTGGGTCAAACCGTTACCTAGGTCGATTAACTTTGCTATCTTAACCTAGTATTTTGCAATGCTGCATTCTCTTCATTAACATATTGGTCTTAATGATTGGTAGCCCACGTATTAGTGACATCACATATTAATGTATGCTATGTAATGTTTGTGGGCCACACAAACATTAAATTCAGTAATTCTTATCAAATTTCTGGAATCTTGTCTAACAATGCTAGTTTGAGTAAACGTTCCCCAATCGAGGTCATTTGTTGTTCTAATTTAAATTCCATTTCATTTTCAATTTTTGTTCTATGGATAAAATTTTGAATGATCAAAATGCATATCTATAGTGATTTGGATGACAATCGTCGTCCAAGGACCACATTTGGGGAACTCATTACACACTTCGTCCACACGGTAACCAGGCGAACTTTGGTTATATTCCAATTTTGGTAAGCCCTCCCTCATTAACACATGTTGTATTATTGGTTCAATGCATTTTCTCAACAAATTACTTTCAGATTTACTAAATTTTGTTATTTGTTTATAAATTAGTACATCCCAGCACACATTTCAGAGCTCCTACCGCCGTATAAGACCCCGCCATGCTACGTTGTAATGGAAAGGTGTATGAGATGCACTACTCGGGGGCCCAGAGGTACAAGACCTTTACCCCTAAGTGGTGAGGAAAATTTCTTGATGAGGAGGAACTCGTGATTGAGGACACACTACATTTTGAGGTGGTAAATGGTGTTGGGCCTGTAGTTGTTAATGTAACCATTTTCCCCGCTGGTTTAAGTGATTATTTTCTTAAAACATTTGTTTAAAACAAATGTATTAAAATTCAGAACAACATATCTTTAACTTTATTGTAATTCTTGAATTTTATATCAAGAATTTTATTTATTGAAATTTATATCAATGTTATTGAACTGTTCACATTCATGTAACTCCGGTCCTCTCCCTCTTTCAAAATATGTAAATCCTTTTCCCTCTTAGCAAATTATTGTTGCAAACAAATATTGTAACGGAAGTTGATCCGTAGACTGCCTACTTGATAGGTTGTTATTGTTAAGCCCATTCAATGATGCAATGTTGCGAAGTGGTCAAAATCATGTCGCTTAGTCCGAGCAGAGTACGAAGTCGTACAAGTTGGGGGACAACGCAATGCCTTTAGCCGATGTCGGTTGATGATCAACATCAAGTCGACCTAACTGAATATGTGTGTGCTGCCGCCTAATTCAAGGCAGTTCAAAATGATTTCACTACTAATGGGTATAAATAGGGGAACCCTAACAAAAACTTGAAGCATATATCCACAAATTTCTAGCAAAATCTAACGGTCTCTAGCTTTCTCCTGTCCCTTCTCTTCTCCCTTGGAAAAAGGTATGGATTTTCAAATCCCCTAACATATTTTGTTTTGTAAATCTTAGTTTTCTATGTTTGGGATGTGGCATGTGAATATGTTCCGTAATTCATAAATTACAATTCGGTTAGACAACGTTTTGGTATGTTTATTGTGATGTTTATAAAGCTTCATTTTTTTTGGTTTAATGCATTTCTTGCTGGATCTTAAATTTGCGACGGTGGTGTCTTTTCATTAGCACATGGTATATACGATAATGAAGCAACATCGCATTTACATTTATTCACTGACCCCTAATAAACATTATGCGGCTTCGGTTATAGCTCTGTATTCTTTTCGAATTGATTGAAAGATCCGTGAGGTCAAAAATATACATAGACTAACCCACTACTTTGGACCGAGGTGAACGAGCGATAGATGGCCTGACGTCGAACACTGCATTTCATAGACTAATTTTGCACTTAACATTTACACATATGGTGCAGGAGTAATGGAGGGCAAAGGATCTTCTAGTTGAACCTTTTTTAGGTATTACACCTATTTAAATATTTATTTTTACAGTATTTCAACAACACATCTCGTAAAAACTAATACTTTTAAGTTATCGTACAGTTCACTTCACAACGGAGGCACCCAGGGCCTTTTTTTCGACACTGAACATCATTCCATGGTTATTGATAACCCACATTTTGAATGCACTTTGAAGTAACTCAACATTGGGAAAATACCAACTTTGGTAATGCGCTTGAATAAATTGTATTTGCAGACAAATGCATATGTATATATATACATTTACATTTCTAATCTATATATTTTTACTATGACTTAGTACATCCCGTGGGAGATTTTACAACTCCTATAGACTGAGATGACCCCCAAAGTGCTGAGGTACTATGGGACAGACTGGCATATGGACTACTTGGGGGTGGGAAGATGAAGGCCCTTTCCCCCCAAAGGGTTTTGACGAGTTCCTTAGGGGAAACAACCTACACATCGGGGACACCTTCACTAGTGGAAAAAGGGCCTATTAAAGGCAGTTTAACTAGACCAGAGAAGGCACTTATTAAGTGACTTCTCTTGTCATGTCTTTAATCATTTCAATTAAATTTGGTTCTCATAACCGCCTTCTATTGTGTCTGAAATGAGTTCCAAATTCATAACCTAAATTTGGAGTCCCAAAAAAAGGTTTAAGAAGCTTCTCTCGAGTTGTCCTTATCATAGATATTTAGAGGGATATTTGGTCTACTACTTTTATAGTGGTCTTCTTGATGAGGAGCAAAGGCTAGTGAGGGGATCTTTTGGTGGTTCTTTTGGGAACAAGACTTTGAGGGAGGCTATGGAGCTCTATGATGAGTTAGCTGTGAGGTCAAGGAATTTTACTGCAAGATCCGATTTGAGGAGACAAAATCCCAACAACATAAGTGCTCCCTCCAACAATGGAAAGCTCAAAGACCAAGTCTCGACATTCACTTCCATGGGCAAGGCTTTGATGACACAATCCGGTAACAAATTGCATGTGAAATCTTGCGAGATTTGCTCTTCACCACATCCTACGGATGCATGCCCAAGTTTGAAAGATGACTATGTGGTAGAGATAAATATTGTGGGATATAAAGGAGGCCAAGGATACCAAGGTGAGAAAGGTTATCAAGGAAACCAAGGGTACTAAGGCAGCAAGGCTACCAAAACCGGCCTTACAATGCGGGTAATGGAGATCACCCGAATCTCCGGTATGGGAATTCTCAAGGAGGTCAAAATTTCTCAACCTTATTTCCTTCTCAACAACAATATTGGCCTTTGTAAAACATTTTCCCAAGGCTCCAAGATAAGCCATATGATCAAGGTGAAGATGAATTGATGTAAGCCATTTGGGAGATTGAATATATGTGCGGAGAAGGCCGATAAATTCCAATTGAAGGCAGAATCAAGTATCAAGAACATAGAGACTCAAGTGAGTCAAACATCTCAATCCTTTAATCGGATGGAGACATGGGAAAAGGGGAAACATCCTTCCTAACCAGAGCTTAACCCTCGACAAAATGTGAGTCCAATCTCACTGAGTAGAAAAGAAGTGAAGGAGCCCCAGAGCAAGATTTTTATTGAACAGTTGATTGAAAAATAGGAAGCTCTTGAGAAGGAGGCCGAGGAGTTGGCTAAAGAAAATGTGAACAAGGGAAAAGAAATTGAGGAGCAGACCATTGTGCTAAGTTTGAGATCAAACCCCATGTCCTCATCCCCTCTTCACAAAAGAAGCAAAGGGGTAGATATCCAAATCTATGTGCTGGAACCACCATTTTTTAGAGGCATTGAAGGATAGGATAACAATGGAGGACAACAAGGACATCTACGGAGTCTTTCGTAGATGTGAGGTAAACATTCCACTCTTGAATGCTATAAATCAAATTCCTACGTTTGCTAAATTTCTTAAGAAATTGTGTACCATTAATAGGAAACAACAATTGAAGAGTAAGAAAATGAGTGGAAAGAGTGAATATGTCTCTACCGTGTTTGATGATGAATTACCTCCTAAATGTGATGACCCAGGAATGTTTACAATCCCTTGTGTGATAGGAGGAAAATGTGTTAACAGGGCCATGCTAGATTTAGGTGTTTCCATTAATGTGATTCCATATTCTTTATATGAGAGTCTAGATCTAGGCACTTTACACAAAATCGGGGTTGTTATCAAACTAGCCGATCATTCTAGACATACCCAAAAGATTTTGTGAAGGATGTGTTGGTGAATGTGGACTCTTTAACATTCCCCACCAATTTTATGTTCTTTAAATGGAGGGTGGTAATCATGCTAAACCTATTCTATTAGGTAGGCCATTTAAAAAAACTTCAAGAACAATAATCGATGTGTATGAAGGAACCCTAACCATGGAGTTTAATGGGCAGAAAATAGATTTTGACACTAACGATTCTATTGATCATCATAGTAAATACCATTCTTGCCAAGCTATTGATGTTGTTAATGATGTAGAGCAGGATGTGTGTGTGCCCAAAGATGGTAGTTCCTTGAATGCTGCCTTAGATGATGATGTGAATTGTGCTTTTATTGCAAATGTTGTTAGTACTAACATGAAGGAAAACAAAGATGATGAAGCTCTCTTGGGAGGCAACCTCAAGCAACCCTCATATATCCATGGGAAAGCTGAAAAAAGTGGGTTCCCTATTTCTCATGTGAAGACTTCAGTGGTAGACTGCAAAGCACCACTGAATATTCTAAAATGCTTATCTCTTGGAAAAGGAGAGAAATCCCCAATTACTCATTCAATTGAGATTACCATGGAGCAAAGAGGGGAGTGGTTGAGCATGTTGGAAAAGCATAAGAAAGCCCTAGCCATTGTGTGCCAAGTCATGTTGAGGGATAATGTGGATCCCAAATGTTTTCTTACAGATTGGGGAAAGGAGACCAAACACCTTAGCTCATTTTGTGAATAACTCCAAGAAAAGGAATAAGTCATGCCGACGATGTTAAATAATCTTTGTTTTGATCTTCCGGATACCCCTCGTGACATTCTGTTGATGAAACTTTATTTTGCTTTGATCGTAGGTCGTGCCAACGATGCTAAATAAACTTGGTTTTTATTAATTAAATTGCTTATTTCCTTTTGTTTTGGAACAATATTATTGTTGGTGTGCATAGTTGTTGTGTAGGAAGCACTTGGTTTTGGAGAAATGTCAAGGAGGTAAAGTGAGCAAACGGGGTAGGACAAGTTCAAGTCATTGACCGTGTAGACGTGCATGGTCTGTGGATGCTAGAATTATTAACCAAGGAGATCGAAGCAAACCCCAACTCATAGACTGTGTTGATGTGCACAATCCGTGACACTAAAAAAATTCCTCCATCTCCAAATCACCCATCTCTTCCTTACAATTCCCAAATACTACCCAAACCTACTTAACCACAAACACAACTCGAAACCAATGAGGTACTTCTCCCTTCATTGTGATTTTAACGCTTTACTCGAGTTGTTATGTATGATAGTGACTGGACTTGCTTGATGATAGGTTGTGGGTAGAGTATATTATGGTAGTAGTAGTTTGTTCATTAGCTCTCATGATTGTGCCACTAAGGGTATATTTTGGTGTTCATTTTTCATTGTGGGTATTCTCTGATTTTATCTCCTTGACATGTGTCCTAGAATGTGTATTTTCATTGAGGATAATGCAAACTTTAAGTGTGGGAGAAGGGAATAAGATAATACTTATGATTAGAAGTTTAGTTAGTTGTAGAAAATAGCTCTTTTGAGAGCATTTTTAATCCAAAAAAAGGATCCCGCTAAGTTGAAAACCCGAGAGGGAAACATAGGCAAAAGTGGGAGGCCCAGATAGGTTGAAAACATGAAAGGGTAGCCTAGGAAAAAATGAGAGGCCAAATAATGAGGAAAAAGGTGATGGTGAGCATTGAAAAAGAAAAATGTTTGAAGCTATGATGAAAAATCGAGAGGGCTCCTCGGAAAAAAGAGAGAAAATGAGAGAAATTGAAAAATTTTATGCTTCTCTTGATTTGAATATTTGGTAGCATCTTTGGTTGAGTAAGCTAGTTTCCTCACCTTGGATTGGTAAGATGGTTGTTTATATTATCTTAGGTTTTGGGTTGTCAGAGTGTTAGATTCTTATGCCTTGGGCTATAGGGTAGTCTAGGAATAAGATGTTGGGTGTTTTGGCAAAAATATTGCATATTAAGTTTACACTTAGATTTTTGCTTGTTCTTGTCTACTCAAGGACAATTAAAGGTTTAAGTGTGGGGGATTTGATGAGACGTCAAATGCATGTATTTTCCAAAGTATTTAACATCTCTTTTGTTATCTCTTTTTAGGACGACTACTAGATTTCGGTAGGTTGGAGTTTAGATGACCGTTTTCGGTTTTCATAACTAAATCCTTCTTTTCTTAACCTAATTTGAATCTAATGGAATTGTGTCCTTCTAATTTATGTGCTCATCTCCTTTTAGCACATTTGAAAAGTCTAGATTTAAAGAACAAAGTCCAGCCGACCGACAAGAAGATCGATTGGCCGACCGGCCGGGTGAAGAATATTCTATGTGCGGGTAGCGTCCTTAATCCCGTCCCCACATGCTAGAGAAGAAGGTATGGCATGAGTCGTTAGGACCGGAACGCACAGCTAGTTCCTGCTTGCGAGTGCCCATGCACTAGGTCTCGGTCTGGGCCAAAAGAGCCTTTCAGCCCACGCGACTTGCTCGACCAACCGCGTGCCACGCCCTGGAAAGAAAGTCGTGGCATGATTCCTCAGCTCCATATCGTGCACCTAGATCATATTTTTTCCCCTTGCGCTAGACACCGTGTAGCGCCCAACCAGGCACATTAACGGGCGCACGGCCCGCGCACTCGGCGCTCGGCCAGTGCCTGTCTATTACTTTTTTACTTATTCTTAACCATAACGTGTACTATAAATATCTACTCTCTTATCCCCATTCCCATCTTTTTCTTGGCCAAAAATACTCTCCCAAAAACCCTAGTTTCTTCTTCCTTTTCATCTTTTTTCTCTTTATTTATCTATGAATTTGTCCATGATTCTTAGTATGATTTTTATTAGCTAAACTTAGTCTTGGGAGAAATTGATTAAAGCTTCCAAGCCCTTGTCTTGAGAACTGTATCTACCTATTTGGTGCTTTTGCTATTGTGCATTTATGAGCTTTTAATGTGGGTTGTTAATATCATCAATGTTGTTGGAAGTTTGAGTATATGAAATGCTTTATTACTGCTTGTTAGTGTTGGGAAAAAGTAGCTAAGTTTCCCCTCTTTTAATATGGAATCCAAGAGCATGAGTTAGAGCTTCTAATTGGGTTGATGATTTGATAATCGCTAAATGAATGTTATGATGTCGAGCTCTTTGTCATGTTTTGTTAAGGTAGCAAATAGGAGAGGTCTATTAACGTTGACAATTCTTGACTAATCTTTATAAATGCATAAATTGGTTCAATGCTTAAACAAAGTTTAGTGTTTATAAGTAATATCAAGCTTGTTGATTCTTCGTACTCAATGCCATTAGTGGTATATCTTTAGTCGTTTCTCGACTAAAGGGGTCATTAGTGAGGTTTGACAAGAGATGTTGAATTCACTCTTGCAAACTACTATCAAAGAATGATTGAAGATTTATCTTCACAACGAGTAGTGAAAGTAGGGAATAGGTTGTGGATTCAAGGATAGATAAGAGGCTTTGAAGTGAAATTAAATCAATTGCACCCAAGGTCCCGTAATTTGTGTTTTACTCTCTTTTTAGTAGCTTGTAGCATGATTCGCACCGTTACCTTACTTTACTATTTATCTTTTCTTTTAATTCATAACTTATAAAATCCAACCAATAACCCCCTTCTTCACTTGCTTTTATATATCTATGTAAATCCATATTCAGGCTTATATTAACCCTTATATGCATGAACCCAACTCCGATTTGCCACTATCTAATTAATTATAATAGGAAACACTTCAGGGCTTATAAATGGTAAGTTTGAGAGGTACAACAATGACCTCTCAGGGGACACTATCTATATAGGGTCATGTTTAAGGTAAAGTCAGACCACAAGAATTGTAAGTACCTATTCTCTCAAAGAAACTTGAATATGTGCCCATTGTCGGTGGATGAATTTACAGGAGATTACAATTGCGTGATCAATTATCATCCTAGTAAGACAAATATGGTGGTAGATGCCTTAGGCCGGAAGGTGAACTTGGCGCATATTATGGTAGGGGAGGCAGAGATATTATCTCAGGTAGGAAACTAGAACTATGAGATTAAGTTTGACTGAGTCGTATTCTATAACCTAAGGGTACAATCTATTTTACCCACTGAAGTAAAAATAACTAAAAAACTCAATCAGGTCTTAATAAAGAGGATTGAGCTCGACACTGAAGGTAAGTTACATACTTTATAGTAACGGGATTCTAAAATGTAGAGTTAGGTACTACTTACCTTGAGATTCAAAAACTAAAAAAGGGATCCTATAGAAAGCCATCGATTAAATATATACGGTACACCCAGGAGAAACCAAAATGTATTGGGACTTGAAATAGATGTATTGTTAGGACGACATGATGGGTGACATTGCAGAACCCTTAGAACAATGCTTGGTGTGCCAGCAAGTCAAAGCTGAGCATAAAACAATTATCAGGGTTATTACAACCATTAGGAGTTCCAGAATGAAAGTGGGATCCTCTCACAATGGATTTTGTGACATGAAGACCATAGACTTGGAATAGTTATGAAAATTTGGGTGGTAGTTAGAAGATTGACAGAATCGGCTCATTTTTTTCGATAAACATTAAGTATTCTCCACAAAATTTAGTGACACTCTATACCCAAGGAAATATAAAGTTATATAGGGTACCAAAAACTATTTTGTTGGACACCCTCTTTTTGGAAGAATCAGAAAAGGAAAAGACACCCCTACAAAACTAGTGTACCTTAGGATGAGGACTCCATCAAAAAGGTTAAGATAATAGGGTAGAATCTTGAATTAATTTAGAGTAGAAAGAAGAGCTTTATAGACCATCGAAGGAGAGACTAGGAGTTTGAAGTTAGTGACCATGTATCACTCAAGATAACACGTCAAAAGGATCTAGTTCAGCATAGTAAGAAGGGAAAACTAGGTCCTAGGTGTTAGGTCGTAAGATTTGAAATTCTACCTACAAGAGACATCCTTATGATTTATGTGTTATGGTAACAAAACCATAATGTTTAAGAAGCAACCCGGGAAGGGGAAACAGACATGAGAGATAGGTACCTAGAACTGTTAATGAGGAAGATTTGAATTTCGGGCACAAAATGCATTAAGTGGGGGGGG
Organism: Rubia yunnanensis; assembly: GCA_037428765.1. Taxonomy (NCBI): domain Eukaryota; kingdom Viridiplantae; phylum Streptophyta; class Magnoliopsida; order Gentianales; family Rubiaceae; genus Rubia; species Rubia yunnanensis. Next base: position 45,960,307 of record CM075064.1, read on the forward strand.
GGGGGGGAGGGGGGGAGACAGTAAACCCCTAACCTTAACGAATTTTGCACGAACATAATAAGAAAATTAAACCCGAACAGTCCCATTTATTTACTTATTTAAACTATTCCTCGTTATAAGTTTAAGCTTAAACAATAAGAAATCCATAAATAATTTAAAATGCTAAACTTATTATATTTCTTCTATACATTAGTTGCAGGTGCGTATTCAAGAAATGGTCAAGAAAATAAGGATAATCCTATCGAGATGTAATACGCCAAAAAGGATGCGAGAAATAATAATGACGGAATTAAAGTAAGAAATGGTGGTCTAAGTTATAATTAAATAGCTTTATAATAAATTAGACTCAAAATTCTACAATTAATTGTAGAGTAGGTCTCCTAACAGGCGGCCTGTCCATAAGCTTATAGACAAGGAGGGGCCTGTTTGTAAATAATGAAAACTCAAACAAATAAAACACACGAATTAAAGAAAACAAAATTTCACGATCAAATAGAATTTCGCACACAAACACACACTACACTGTTTCTATTTACCGAAAAGCTCTCAACGCCAATAAAATCTTCCTCACCAGTACACCGGCGCATTTCCAATTCTTCTCATCCACGGTGCCTTTCTGATGTCCTCCAACGACAACAACTAGTGCGATTTCGACTGTTTCTATTTTCCAGAAACCTATGAACTCCGATCAATTCTTCCTCACCATTCCGCCAGCTTGTTTCTGATTCCTCTCATCCGGTTCGTTCACGGTGCCTTTCCGATGTCCTCCGGAGACAACAACTGATTTTAGGTTGACGGAATTGAGCAACAAAATCATGTATTAGAAGCAGATCTATCGCCATATGATATTGAAGCGGATGGAATTTCAACAGATTAGAACGTAAAGACTATTGCAGTTGAATTGGAATCTGCTGGAGAAAAGGCGTGTATCTAGCGAGATTCAACTTCAGACAAATGAAATTCAGCTGCAAGAAGATGAAATACTACTGAATTCAAATCAAGGTATGATTTTCTCTCATCCGAATGAAATTATAGTGTTCAATTGCAATCGATGTGAATATAGCTGTTTTGGAAACTTCTGCACACTGAAATTTGAGTGCTATGAACATGTGGAAACATTAGCAATATAAACTGCATGTTGCCCATAATTTTCGTATACTTTATGCATTTATTAACTCAAAAAATATATTTGTTACAATAAAACATGCATTAGATTAAAATGAACAAAACACAAAGAATGCATTTATCAATTTCAACTGTTGACAAACTAGCGCATTGTTCAGATTATAACATGTAAAAATACACTACACTTTTCATATGTTACACTACAAGTAGTATCTGTTATGCTTATCAGAATAGAGCTTTTATAATATTCTAATTCTAAGTAACTTCCTGAAGACTTTGCACAACTTACATTATAACATGCATATCTTACATTAGAAATTGTATTCTTTATTGTTACGAGTAAAGATATGGCATTGAAAATTTACCGGAGTAAAAGAAAATAATTTGGAAGTAATACATGCTCTATATAAAAAGCATACAAATGCTATTAGATTCAGCTACAGGAAAGATTGTCAACGTCTAAATAGCAAAAGACAGATTTGCAAAAAGTACTACATGTGCTCTTCTGGAGGCCAACCAAAAGGATTGAAAACTAGCATTATTAGCCATGTTCCTTGCATGGATGATGAAAATCATTCTGAAAGGAAGAAGAAGAGGAAGAGAAATGACCTGATTACAAAAACAGGATGCCTAGCTGAAATTAGAGTGAAGCTTGAGCAGGATTACGACATCGTGGCTCACCACATCACCGTACATAACCATCAGTTAATGAGACCAACTTCGAAGTATCTTAACAGGAATGAGAGGAGGATTACAGAAGATAAAGGAAAAGCCATCACAACAATGGAACAAAAAAGGTTTAAAACCTATTGTAGGGTACATATACATGTCTTTGGAAGCTGGTGGAGAAGAAAATCTAGGGCATAGAATGAAAGACCACCTCAACTTTGTGAGTCGACTTTGAATGAAAGAAATAGAAAGTGGAGATGCTCATAAACTTGTTGATACACTCATGGAAATCAATTACAAGGACACAGATTTCTTCTTCAAAGTCAAGTTCGACGAGGAAACAAAACTATCAGCAGTGTTTTAGAGAGATTCAATTATGCTGGAGGACTAAAAACACTATGGAGATGTCACCATATTTGACACTATATACAGAACAAACAAGTATAACTTGATTTGTGTGCCAATAGTTGGAATCAACAATCATTGGAACATAACAATGTTTTATTGTGCTATTATTGCAAATGAGTTAGCTGATACTTTTGTGTGGTTGCTCAACACTTTGAAGAAATCAATGAAAGGGAGGGAACCTGTCCCAATATTCACATATCAAGATTCTGCAATGGGCAAAGCAATAAATGAGGTATGTTAAGAAAATTTGTTACTTACATTTCTGAGCACTGAATATGATCCATTAGAAGCTACATATGTTACCTTTAAGTATGTATTAAATAGCTTATAAGTGTCACCTGTTAGTTTCAAAAATAGGTTTCCTGAAAATGGTGCAACTCCAAATTATTTTTTGCTTATAAACCTGAAACTAACATGCATCTTCCATTTCTTGGTACAACTTTCAGGTCTTCCAAAAAACAAAACATAGGTTGTGCTTATGGCACATAAAACAGAATGCAATACAACATTATAAGAGATTAAAGAAAGATGAATCGTTTAAAAGTGATTTAGACTACTGTATGAAAATATGTCATGATCCAGTAGAATTTGAAGATAAATGGACCTCAATGATCACCACTTTCAAGCTGGAAAGTAGCATCTGGTTTCAACGCCTATACAGTATCCATGAAAAATGGAGCACCAAACTCAGCAAGGAAATTTTCTCAGCAGGAATTTTATCATCACAACGAAGCAAAAGCACCAACCAAGCACTATGCTTTAGTTCAAACAAAATAACAACACTGACACACATCTATAAGCTCTTCAACAAAACAATTAGAAAGTGGAGGAGAGATGAAGCAGAAAAGGAAAATACATGTGCAAAATAAAAGCCAAAATTTGAAAATAAAGCAGGTATGTTTACATTAAGAATATGTGTTAATTAGCTTAGAACCCAAATTTTTTTACATACAGTGTGCATTTGTTTCCCAACTACTTGGCCTGTATAAGGGATACTTTTAGTCGTGTTTTGACTAAGGGATTCATTGGTGAATTTTAACAAGAGATGTCGAATTCATTCTTGCAAACTACTATCTAAGAAGGATAGAAGATTTATCTTCACAACAAGTAGTTAAAGTAACGAATAGATTGTTTCATTCGTTTTGAAGCTCTTGTTATTTCACATTGATTACTTCATTTATGTCATGGTTTGTTTGAGAATGGGAAGTGTTTGTATCATTGATATGTTAGGGTGTTAGGAAAGTGACGAATTCCTTAGGTCTTTGGCATGAAAATCCAATAACATGGACTTAGAATTACTCGTGCATAATGTGTTGTGACCCTTTCTAGATAAGTAAATATGGATTGTTCTCATATTTATCCTATAGATGCAATTAAAGGTTTAATCTTAAATGTGGTTTATTCTAGGTTTAGCCTAATGAATTCTATGTTTGGTTAAATGGCTATGTCTTTGTTAGAAGGCAGGTTGTTATCAAATCTATGGTCCTTCATGTGAAATGCCATTGATGAAATACCTCTATGGTGTGGTTTGCGTAGAGTGACTGTCAAAGAGGTTTGAAAATTGTCGTTGTTTGTCTTTGCAAATTACTCTTAAGAAGGAATGAATGTTGATCTTTGACTGGGAAGTGATAACATTCTCCATAGGTAATAAATGTGATAGAATGAGTGAATGGTTCAATGATTAACATGAGGTTTGGAAGAAGATATCAATTGCCGCCAAGGCTTTATCTTTTGTAATTTTTACCCATTTTCTTAGTTTGTTTGATGATTAGCACAGTTAGTTAACTTTTCTAGTTAATTTGTCTTTTAAATTTCATAACTTAGGACCAAAATCAACCAATCCCCCCCTCCCCAGTTACTTGTTTTTATATCTATCTATATATATATATATCTACCTCTAGGCTAATATACCATATATATTTAAAACCTTGGGAAGATCCCTCTTCTTCATAGACGATCCCAACTTGCCATTATCTATTTAGTTGTAGATAGGAAGCATTTAGGGCTTATAAATTTAACTTTGAGAAGTACATTGATAACCTCCAAATTTTTGTGCCGCTACTAGGGAAGGGGAGTTTATTTTTAAGTGTCTGGACATATTTTTTTGCATATTAGTTGGTTGTTTCTGTTTTCCACTTCTTGGTGGTTGTTTTGTTTGGAGTAGGTATTGCTTGAGTCTTGGTGAATTTTTATCTAGTATCCTTGTGATATGAATCTGGACATTTGAAAAAGAAACAAATTTTTTGAAAAAAAAATGGAACGCTTCACCTGGAGGGAACTAATGATAAAAAGAGAGGTTCAACAAGCAAGGTTTTGTAGGATGTCTCATTCCGACCATCCTACCAAGTCTTGCTATTTGTTGAGGGAGGAGCACTATGAGGGATAAAGAACCCTTGGTTTCCAAAACCAAGGGTATTATGAAGTGTGCTACCAAGAGGTAGGAGATGTTGGCTTTCAAGGGCAAGAAGCACGAGAGCGGTATCGATACCACAATCTTACAATTCGGAATGGAGTGGTAATCCGGATGGTGGTATGAGAATGAGCCAGAAAACCAACAATATGACCAAAATAGTTGGCCATCACCACCTTATACCATACCCCAAAACAAAGCCCAACAAGGAAGTTAAAGTTTGACACGTGAGGAAGTCATGAATGCAATAGAAAACTTTATAAACTTGATTAGTGATGAACAGAACACTCGGTTCTCCTCTAGTGTTGAGGCTATTTAGTGGTATGCTAGGAGTATACTGGAAGTATTGGCCCGAATGGACACTCGTGATTCAAATAATACACCATCCCAAGTCAAACTCGAGGACTCGATGAGTGAGGTCACCATGGGAAATGAGTTTGAGTTCGAAGGGGATGAGGAGTTCATTGTTGAGGATGAAAAAATAGAGAAAGAGGTGATTTTTCTACATTAATTAGAATCGTCATCCCTTCCCCTACGCAATGAACCAACTCCACCATTTTTGGAAGGTTTGAGTTAGATAAGAGAGGAGTAAAAAGACAATCCCAAGCCTCATAACCACCCAACTCCCTTTAAACCATTTCCACTTCCACAAAAATTTCCTCTTGAAAGTTTTGTACCCCCACCTCTCTATTTTTGGATGCTCATGGTGAAGGGGTTCAAGCCTTCGCCATATGGAATACATTAGGATCATGCAAACGGCCTTAAACATAAGGAGCTATGTTGTGTCGACGACGTTGCACGGTGCAACCAAATAAGAAAAACTATGGACAATTTTTGCTTTCAGGTTAAACAATGTGCAATGTGTGATGAAATAATCACACCTCACGAAGGTCCATGGCACGGTGCGATGGTTTCATCGCACGGTGTGATGGTTTCATCTCACGGTGCAACAAAATCAGAAAAGTTTCTAATTTATTGGGCTTACAAATAGGAAATTTTGCAACGTGCGATGAAAATCGTCACACTTCACAAAGATCCATCACATGGTACGATGGTTTCGTCGCACGGTGCGACAAAATCATAAATTTTTCTGATTTAGTGAGCTTAAACACTACACAATCCTCCCTTCTTCTCACCAAATAATCCCAAGAACCATCACACCTCCACTCATTTCTCCACTATATCACATATATAGATATGAATATTCTTACATCATTATAGCACCTTTGTTGATTGTAGTGTGCCAACTACATCATTGTTATCTTGATTTCTATATTCTATAATGATGCTTGGATAATTATCGATTTATTTTAGATGTTTTTGTTAGATAATTTCATAGTGGTGATTGCATGAGGGATTGGTTGTTCTTTGAAAATACTATAGTTTTTAACTCTTTATGCTAATCCTAGTATTACAAATCTCTATGTACTTATGAGTTTGATGTTGTTCTCTGTGGTGTTAGTCTTGATCAAATGGTGCCAAAGAGACAACGTGTTGCTCGAGGGTTGAGTTCTTCTACGACACTTTTGCTCCCCCCCCCCTTCGGCTCTGAAACCAATTACGGAACCGATTCTATACAAATACATGGGATTGTGCTGTATCACCAACAACTATGCGGAGAAACGGGAGTCACTCTACCTCTTACCTTAAGTTTTATTTTTCTTGCCTTTCATGTTTACATTGAGGGCAATGTAATGTTTTAAGTAGGGGGAGGGGTTAGAGGACTCACATGCATGCAAGCTTGATTTGGAATGCTTTTTGCTACTTTTGATTAGAAAAACATGTGAAAAAGGAAGAAAAAATTGAAAATTATGAAAACAAAATTAGAAAATGAAAAAAATATATAAAAAGAAAACCCGCTATGTTGAAAACCCGAGAGAGCAACTTAGGCAACATTGGGGGCCCGGATAGGTCAAAAATCTAAAAGGGCAGCCTAGGTAAAAATGAGAGGTTAAATGTGGTTGAGATGTGAGCCAAAAGAAACATAATGTTTGGCTAGGATGAAAACCCGAAGGAGCTCCTAGGCAAAATGAGAGAAAGAGAAAATAAAAGAAAAGGAAAAATTTGTTACTTTTCTACTCATTTTCTTGCGTTGGAGTCATAAGGTTGGGGTTGACATATGGATGGATTGGGTAGCCTAAAATCATAGGACTTCTTGGGATTGGGTAAATTAGTGGGTTGAAAAACAAATTATGGTTATGAAATTCTTGATTCTTTTATACTTCGTTTTGGTTGATATATTGGTATAGAGTGAAGTATGTGTTTAAACCTCTCATATGGTTTTAACTTCATTTTTTGCCATTGGACCTTGGGATTATCAATTCGGTATTTGGATATGTTTCTATGGGTAGTAGTGAATTGATAAGTAATAACTTTGGTTAGATTTAGGAATTGGGGTTGTGTGTGAAAAAATCTCATTTGAGCTTTGATTTGGGGATTTATGATATTGAGAGTTTTTGTGAGGCTTTGATTTGTGGGAATATTAGTTTAGGATGTGGACATAGAAATTCCTTTGTGTGCTTGAATCTTTTCTTACTCGAGAACAAGTAAGGTTTAAGTGATGAGAGGTTCGATGTACCCATTTTATATGATTATTTTAGAACTTTTCGAGTTTACTTTTGTGCACTAGATGTGATATTTTTCCTTGAAAGTCTTTAAGGAGAGTTAAGAGTGACTTTTACGCATTTATTACTTTTCTAGTGGATTTCGTGTGATAAGGAAATTGTTTGAAGAGTTTGAAGACTACCTTTGAAGATTTGAAGATATGAAAACTTGCATTTGAGCTTTTGAAAAATTGAAGGATTGAAGAAAAGTAAAGAGAACAGGAGGACTTTAGACAAGAAGAAGGAAGAAATCAAAGTGCTGGATTCTGCATCCGTCGCACGATGCGATGGTGTCCGTTGCATGGTTCGATGAATGAGTGGCCAGACTTCTTTCTTTTTGTGTATTGTAAATACTCACCTAATCTGTTTGTCTCTTGAACCATTCTTCTTCTTCCCTATTTGGGACTACATAACCGTAGTTTTTCCTTCTTTCTTTACTTAGTTTTTGTAGATTAATAATGTATTTTCATATCCAGGTTAGTTTCTACTTGGAAGCAATTGATTGAGACTTCCTTGCTAATGTCTTGGGAATCATTTCTATCTATCTATTTCTTTCTCTACTGTGCATTTATTGAGCTTTGAATGTGAATAGTTAATGGCATTAATGTTTTTGGAAGTTTGATTATATGAACTACTTGTATGATTACTTGTTAGGGTTGGGAAACAGTAGCTAATTTTCCCCTATTTTAATGTGGAATCCAAGAGCATGAGTTTGAGCTTCTAAATGATGTTGATGTGTTGATAATTGCTTGATGAATGTGATGATGTTGGACTCGTTTTCATGTTTGTTTTAGGTAGCAAATTACAGAAGTCTATAAATGTCGATCGTTCTTGACTAATATTATGGAAACGCATGAATTGGTTAAATACTTAGACACGGTGTAGTGTTTATAAGTGTTGCAAAGTTTGTTGATCCTTTGTGCTCAATGCCATTAATGGGATACTTTTAGTCGTGTTTCGACTAAGGGAGTCATTGGTGAGGTTTGACAAGAGATGTCGAATTCACTCTTGCAAACTACTATCTAAGAAGAATAGAATATTTATCTTTACAACAAGTAGTTAGAGTAATGAATAGATTGTTTCATTCATTTTTAAAGCTTTTGTTATTTAGCATTCATGTGTTCTTAATGCTATTTTTTACTTCATTTATGTAATGAGTTTTTTGAGAATAGGAAGTGTTTGTATGATTGATATGTTAGGGTGTTAGCAAAGTGACGAATATTCCTTAGCTCTTGGCATGAAAATCAAAGAACATGGACTTAGAATTTCTTGTGCATAATGTGTTGTGAACCTTTCTAGATAAGATGTTAATGTGGATTGTTCTCATATTTATCCTATTGATGCAATGAAAGGTTGAATCTTGAATGTGGTTTGTTTTAGGTTTAGCCTAATGAGTGCAATGTTTGGTTAAATGGCTATGTCTTTGGTAGAAGACTGGTTGTTATCAAATCTATGGTCCTTCGTGTGAAATGCCATTGATGAAATACCTTTATGGTGTGTTTTTCTTAGAGTTATTGTCAATGAGGTTTGCAAATGGTCGTCGTTTGTCTTTGCAAATTACTATTAAGAAGGAATGAATGTTGATCTTCGACTAGGAAGTGATAACATTCCCAATAGGTAACGAATATGATAGAATGAGTGAATGGTTCAATGATCTACATAAGGTTTGGAAGTGGATATCAATAGCCTCCAAGGATTTATATTTTGTATTTTTTACCCATTTTCTTAGTTTGTTTGATGATTAGCATAGTTACCTTAACTTTGCTAGTTAGTTTGTCTTTTAAATTTCATAACTTAGGACCAACCCCCCCACCCATTTATTTGTTTTAATATCTATATATATATATATATATATATATATATATATATATATATATACCTCTAGCATAATATTAATCTTATATGTTTAATCCCTTAGAAAGATCCCTCTTCTTCGTGGATGACCCTGACTTTCCATTATCTACTTAGTTGTAGATATGAAGCATTTAGTGCTTATAAATTTAACTATGAGAGGTATGGAGGTGACCTCCCAAGTTGGCTATTACACTCTAGCATCTCTGTGGAAAAATCCGGTCTTGCCACTAACTACACAATAGGTAGCTTAGTAGTAAGTTTTGGAGCAGAATATAAATTTTATCTTTGATCTACCTTTCATTGTTTGGAATGCCTTTGCTCAGGTTAGCTACGCTCACTCAATGACCCTGAGTGGAGGTGGGTCATTGAGCAAGTTCCTTCATATGCTATTTTTTTAAAAATTGCATGCACTAAAAAAAGGAACAAACCAACTAGGAAAGTAGGCCAACTGAAAATAGGGGAAGTAGCCACTTTAGTTCATAGGAACATGCCTAAGAAGTGTGATGACCTTGGGATGTTTCAATATCTATTTCCCAGGGTGGTAATTTAGTGAAGAATGCCATGATAGACTTAGGTTATTCTATTAATGTGATCCCTTCTAGCCTTTATGAGAACCTAAACATAGCTGAACTTAGAGACACTATGGTAATTTTCCAACTAGTGGATCATTCCCAAGCTATCCCTAGAGGTATAGTTAAGGATGTTATGGTTTGGTTAGGAAATTTAGTGTTTCCGGTGAAACTCTATGTCCTTGATGTAGTGCACGATATAGTGTGCCCCCGATTTTGTTGGGGATGTTGTTCTTAAAAACATCAAGGACCAAAATATATGTCCATTTGGGGACACTATCCCTAGAGGATGATGTTTGATAAGGTGAGATTTGAAATTTACAAGTCTAAGCATGATTCACCCATTTCTTCTCTTATGTGCAAGGCCATATTTGTGTGATGAACTTGTTCAATGCAATAAACCCTAGCATGATTTATGATGATGAATGCCATAATGAGTTCCTTGATGATATTGATAAGATTGATTAGCGAAATCATATTTTGAGCTTTAATTGTGACAACCATGTTGATGACACCTATGCTATGCATGAGTTAAGTGATGACCTATCTATCATTGATTTTTTTTTCTACTCTCACTGACTTGTAGAGGTTATTTGAAAGTGGCGAGGATGTAAAACCTCCTCGACCACCTCCGGAAATTGAGGACATAGCTAGGGATTCAATGTTGGCTAAAGATGAACATACACTCTCTATGGTGGACAAAGAGCGTAAAGGTAAGAGTGACACTTTGTGAAGACGTCTCCACAAAGATTTCATCTTGGGTGGAGTAGCGGATGGCGACTCTGGAGACCTAACAATAGGTTTGTTTTCATTAGAATGCATGAAAAACAAGTCGTGAGGAAACCAATAAAAAAATTGGTCTTTTTCCTGTCATTGCTTTGATGTTTTTGGTAGTTAGCTTTTGCATGTTTTTATGTGTTACAAAGGATTTTGTGTAAAACTCTGGCTAAATGTTGAATCTAAGATCGAGTCTCATGTTTATGGTTAGAAGGCTAGCTTTTTGGGTGAAAAAAGTGTTAGAAAATGAAGGTGCTCGTGTAGTCCACACGGCTCGTGTAAGATTGAGTCGGAACGAGACTATCATATCGAACAGATCATGCCATTACCTCGTGCCAGTCTGTGGCTGTGCAAAAATACAATTTTTTAAATATCAATGTTTTAGCCAAAACAAGCATTTTAGCCCATTAATTCTGCAGGTCTATTACTCCCTAAGATTGTTAATGGCAATGGTACTATTATAAACATTAAAACCTTCCTTGTACATTAATTAAGTGAAACTTTTGTCCCCTGAAGTTTCTATTTTTTTCCTAGACCATTACTATCTCCTTTGTACTTCTCTCCTAAACTACCCACTTTTTGGATGTTTTTTTACTCTCCAAAATTAAAATCCAGAATACCTTCCCCTATCCATAAAGGCCATCGATTACAAGTACTTCAAAAATACTCACTCTCACTTCACATGGGGGGAACTTGAAAATTTGAGCAATTTCTCTCAAAAGATAGCACTTTTTGCTTCTTCTTTTGTGGATTTTCAGCTCTTAGCCTCAATTTTTGGGCAATCTTTGGACGTTGTGTTTACTTGCTTTCTTTATCATGATTGTGTTGTGATGGGAAGCTTGAATTTCAAATTTTTGAGGTGTATTAAGAAAGTATGTGGGTTATATGAATGATTTTGTGTTTAACTAAGTGTGGGGGAGGTGTATTATCTTTGTGTTGAGATGATATGATTGTGTTGGCTGTTTAGGAAGAATGATTCTTGATTGTATGATATTTGTGTTGAGATGATATGATTTACCATGTGTTGGTTGTTTAGGAAGAATGATTCTTGATTGAATAAACTTTGGGTTGAAATGGTATGATTAGAGATGTGTGGGTTATTTAGAAAGAATGTTTTTGTTCAATGATACTTGATGCATATCCTTGTATATTCTTACCATTACCATTCTTCTTGCTGTAATAGAATGGCTTCAAAAAGAAGTAGGCCGGAGAAGGGAACAACCTCCCGAGGTGAGAAAGGGAAGAAGTCGACTAAAGTTGGGAGACAAGAGCCAAAAACATCCCTTCCTCCCAACCCCACCTTTGTGGTGGATGAGTTCATGGGGCTGGCCAACATTTCTGGGAGTGGAGTGATGTGCCCATTTTATCGGTTATAGTAGGACATTTAGGATTCACTTTGTACACTTTTGTGCTCTAAATGTGGCATTTTTCCTGGAAATTCTCTAAGGAGAATTAAATGCGACTTTTACGCTTTTATTACTTTTCTAGAAAATTTTGTGTGACAAGGCAATTTTCTTGAAGAGTTTAAAGACTTTGAAGAATACCTTTGAAGATTTGAAGATTTGAAGACTTGTATTTGAGCTTTCGAAGACTTGAAAATTTGAAGAAAAGCGAAGAGAAGAGGAGGACATGAAACAAGAAGAAGAAAGAAATCGAAATGCTTGAATTGGGAACCGTCGCGAGGTCATCGCGAGCCCATCGTGAATCGCGATGGACGAATGGCCAGAATTCTTTTTCCTTTTTGTACTATAAATACTCACCTTATCCTCTCCTCTTCAAAAAGATTTTGATACCCTCTTCTTCCTGCGTTTCTTATGGGTTAAAACCCTAGTTTTTCTTTCTTTCTTTTCTTAGTTTTTGTAGGTTAATCATGTCTTTTAAATTTCTGGGTTAGTTTTATCTTGGGAGCAATGGGTTGAAGCTTCCATTTCTACGTAGTAAGAACCATATATATTTATTTGGTGTTTTTTCTATTGTGCATTTATTGAGCTTTAAATGTGAATTGTTAATGTCCTTGATGTTGTTGGAAGCTTGAGTATATGAATTGTTTGTATGATTACTTGTTAGGGTTGGGAGAAAGTAGCCAATTCTCCCATCTTTTAATGTGAAATCTAAGAGCACGAGTTAGAGCTTCTTAATGATGTTGATGTTTTGATTATTGCTAGATGAATGTGACGATGTTTAATTCGTTGTCATGTTTATTTTGGGTAGAAAATGAGAGAAGTCAATGAATGTCGATTGTTCTTGGCTAATATTGTGTAAATGCATGATTAGTGGAATTAGTGAATAGATTTTGTCATTCGTTCTTGAAGCCTCTTTTATTTAGCATTCATGTGTTCTTAATGTTATGTTTCATTTCATTTAAGCCATGTGTTGTTTGAGAATAGGAAGTGTTTGTATGATTGAAGTGTTTGGGTGTTAGGAAAGTGACGAATTCCTTAGATCCTTTGCATGAAAATCTAGGAACATGAACTTAGAAATTCTTGTGCATAATGTGTTGTGATTCTTTCTAGATAAGTATGTTAATGTGGATAGTTCTCATATTTATCCTATGGATGCAATGAAAGGTTGAACCTTGATTGTTGTTTATTATAGGTTTAGTCTAATGGATGCTATGTTTGGTTAAATGGCTATGTCTTTGGTACAAGGCTTGTCGTTGTCAAATCTATGGTCCTTCGTGTATAATGCCATTGATAATATACCCCTATGATCGTTGTTTGTCTAGGGTGATCATCAATGAGGTTTGCAAATGGTCGTTGTTTGTCTTTGTAAACTACTCTTAAGAAGGAATGAATGTTGATCTTCCATTGGCATTCCCCATAGGTAACAATTGTGATAGGATGAGTGAATGGTTCAATGATCTACATTAGGTTTGGAAGTGGATATCGATTACCCCCAAGGCATTATCTTTTGTAGTTTTAAAACCCTTTTTTCTCAGTTTTGTTTGATAATTTAGCATAGTTGTTTGACTTTTCTAGTTGTCTTGTCTTTTAACTTTCATAACTTAGGACCACCAAACAACTAACCCCCCTCCCCCCTTTTACTTGCTTTTATATGTGTATATATATCTACTCCTAGCCTAATATCAACCATTTGTGCTTAAACGCTTGAGAAAATCCCCTTCTTCGTGGACGACCCCGACTTGCCACTATCCACTTAGTTGTAGATAGTAAGAAAAAAGGGCTTATAAATATTAACTTTGAGAGACACGGAGATGGCCTCCCAAATTTTGGCGCCTCTGCCGGGGAAGAGGCGTTTATTTTTAAGTGTTTAGGTGTATTTGGTTGCATATTAGCTAGTTGTTTTTATTTTCCACTCCTTGGTGGTTTTTTTTGTTCGGAGTAGGTATTGCTTGAGTTCTTGGTAAATTTTTATCGAGAATCCTTGCAATATGATTTTGGACTTTTGAAATTTTTAAAAAGTAAAAAATAAATAAAATAATGGAGCGTCTCACCTTGAGGGAACTCATGATGAGAAGAGAGTCTCAATAAGCAAGGTTTTGTAAGATGTGTCATTCCGACCATCCTACCTAGTCTTGCTATTTGTTGTGGGAAGAGCACTATGAAATGGAAAGAACTCTTAGTTTCCAAAACCAAGGGTATTATTAAGAGTGCTACCAAGAGGTAGGATATTTTGTTTTCATGGGCAAGAAGCTTAAGAATGGTATCCATACCACAATTCTTACAATCCGAAATGGAGTGGTAATCCGGATTGATGGTATGAGAATGAGCTGGAAAACCAACAATACGAGCAAAATAGTTGGGCATCACCACCTTATACCATACCCCAAAACCCAGCCCAACAAGGAAGTTCAAGTTTGACACGTGAGGAAGTCATGAATACAATAGCAAACTTGAACTACTTTTCTAGTGAAGAACCGGACACCTGGATCTCCTCTAGTGTTGAGGCTGTTGAGGGGCATGCGCAAATTATAATATAAGCGTTGGCCCAAATGGGAGCTCGTGATTATGAAAATACACCATTCCAAATCAAACTCAAGGATTCGGCAAGTGCAGTCACAATGGGCAATAATCTTGAGTTCGAAGGGGATGAGGAGTTGGTTGTTAAGGATGATAAAGGGGAGGAAGAGGTGATTGTGCTACATTCATTAGCATTGGAATCCCCGCCCTTACCTATTAAACCAACTCCACCATTTTTGGAAGTTTTGAGGGAGAGAAGAGAGGAGCTAAAAGAATACCCCAAGCCTCCTAACCACCCTACTCCCTTTAAACCATCTCCACCTCAACAAAACTTTCCTCTTGAAAGTTTTGTACCCCCACCTCTCTACTTTTGGATACTCATGGTGAAGGGGTTTAAGCCTTCACCATTTACATAACATTAGGATCATGCCTAGGACCTTAAATATACAGAGCTTTGTCATACCAATCATGAAAATAAACTCGGCCTTTAATTTTGGTTTTTATTGTTTTGTTTGTGTTATTTTGTCTTGTTCTTTTTACGGTGTGTTTTTCTGTGATTTTGTAGCAAAGTGAAGTGCATTGCATTGGAGGAGATGAAGGAATGAGATACATGAGAATGAGAAGAAAGCTTGGAATGCTGGTTAGAAAAGATTGAATTCTTTCTAAGTGATGGGAGGCCTTGACATCGCGAGTCATGTCGCCCTCGCGATGGCCTCGCGATGGACCATTGCGAGTTGCAATGTGGTAAGAGGTTTTGTGTTAAAATTAACCTCCCATCCACCACTTTTTGTGAGTCGTGACGAGCCTTCATGAGTCACGACCAACAGATCCTCGGGACAGCATCCCCTCGACACCTCGAGTTAAGCCAAACTCGAAAAGTCACCAGTTAATCCTTGAGACATCATCCCCTCGGGATCTCGAGGCAGCAAACCCTCAACTCCATCAGAACTTGAAAGTCCATTAGCCCTTGAGACCAACCCTTTAGACATTATCCCCTCGAGACCTCGAGGCAGCAAGCCCTTGACTCAAGCAGAACTTTAAAGTCCATTATTTCTCGAGGTCATAGGCCCTCAAATTGAGACCAATCCTTGAGACATCATCCCCTCGAATCTCGAGGCAGCAGACCCTCAACTCGATCAGAACTTGAAAGTCCATCAGTTCTCGAGACCAACCCTTGAGACATCACCCCCTCAAGACCTTAAGACCGCAAAGTCCTTGGCTCGAGCCAAACCTAAAAGACTATCATCCCTCGAGACCATCATTCCTCAAGTAGATCCGAAGCCATCGATGCATCAGCCCCTCGAGACCTTAGGTTCTCGAGGCCATAAGCCCTTGATTCGAGCAGAAGTTCTCGAGACCTTGGGTCCTTGACGCTGCAATCTGATTCAAGATGAACCCCTCAAGACCTCATTTCATCGAGGCTACAAGCCCTCGATTTGAGCTGAACCCCTTAAGACCTTATGTCCTAGACATTGCAATCCCACGACTCGAGATGAAGTCCTCGAGACCTCATGTTCTCAAGGCCACAAGCCTTCGATTCGAGCTGAACCCAAAATTGCATCATACCCTCGCATCCTCGGGTTCTCAAGACCAAAAACCTCAACTCGAGTTGAAGCCCTCGGAACCTCGAGTCCTATGAGATCTCGGGTCCTCGACACTAAAAGCCCTCGACTCGAGACAATGCATTACGAGTCGCGACCAATGCTGTCACAGATCGCTATGAGAAATCCAACTTTTTATCTAAGCTTAAACACTATATAAACCTTCCTTCTTCTCCACCAAATACTCCCAAGAACCACCACACATTCACTCATTCCTCCACCATCTCTCACATATATTGACATATGAAAATTCTTGCATCTTTATAGTATCTTTGTTGATTGTAGTATGCCGACTACATCATTGAGTGTTTAATTGCTATATTCTATAATGATGCTTGGATATGTGTCCATATATGTTGGATATTTTTATTTGAAAATCTTAAAGTGCTGGTTGCATGATGGATTGGTTGTTCTTTGATAATACTATGGTTATTAACTCTTGATGCTAAACCTAGTATTACAAATCCTTATGTACTTGTGAGTTTGATGTTATTTTTTGTGGTGTTAGTCTTGATCAAACGGCGCCAAGGAGACAATATTTTGCTTGAGGGCTGAGTTCTTCTACGACACTTTTGCTCCCCCTTCCGGCTCCGAAACCAATTATGGACTGATTCTATACAAGTACATTGGATTGTGCCATATCACTGATGAGTGTGCAGAGAAACGGGTGTCACTCTACCTCTTACCTTGAGTTTTATTATTCTTTCCTTATATGTTTAAATTGAGGGCAATATAATATTTTAAGTGCGAGGAGGGGTTAGAGGACTCACATGCATGCTAGCTTCATATGGAATGCTTTTTGCTACTTTTGATTGGAAAAACATGAGAAAAAGAAAGAAAAAATTGAAAATTTTGAAAAAAATAGAAAATAAAAAAAGAAAAAATAGAAAGAAAGAAAACCCGCTAAGTTGAAAACTCGAGAGGTCAACTTAAGCAACATTGGGGCTTGGATATGTCGAAAACCCAAAAGGGCGACCTAGGCAAAAATGAGAGGCCAAAATGTGCGGAAAAAGGTGAGATGTGAGCCAAAGAAACATGATGTGTAGCTAGGATGAAAACCCGAAAGGGCTCCTAGGCAAAATGAGAGAAAAGGAGATAAAAGAAAAATGCTATGATTTCACTCATTTGCTGGCGTTGGAGTTATAAGGTTGTGGTTGTCATACGGATAGATCGGGTAGCTCAACATATAGAGACCTCTTGGGATTGGGTAACTTAGCGGGTTAGGAAATGAAGTATGGTTATGAAATTCTTAGTTCTTTTATAATTCGTTTTTGTTGATATATTGGCATTGGGTGAAGTAAGTGTTTAAACCTCCTCTATGGTTTTGACTTCATTTTATGTCAATTAATTTTGGTTGATATATTGGTATGAAGTGAAGTATGCGCTTGAACCTTTCCTATGGTTTTAACTTTATTTTATATCATTGGACTTTGGGAACATCAATTCGGGACTTTTGAAACATTTTTATAGGTAGTGAATTGATAAGGGGTAGGTTTGGTTAGATATAGGCCTCGAGCTTTTAGAGTATCCTTGCACGTAAAACCCATCTCCAAAATATTCATCTGTTGTCCATTCAAGTACCTCCACATTCGGGCTGCAGTCCCAGAAATGGTAGTCAATCCCATGAACTCCTCCATCACAAATACGGGGTTGTGAGGAAAGGAAGTCACCAGCTCTTTGTTCCTAAATTTAGCAGGTTTCTTCCTGGGAGGTCATCGTCATACCTCTCAAAGTAAATATTTTTAAATCCTAAATGCTTCATATCTACAATTAAGTAGATAATGGAAAGTCAGGGGCATCCACGAGAAGAGGGATCTTTCCAAGTGTTTAAACTTCTATAGTGGAAAAGATAATAAGCATAGACAAATACAGATAAATATAAAAGCATCTAATTGGGAAGGGGGTTGGGCATAGAAAAATATACATACATATAAAAGCATGTAATCCATCAACACAATCAATAGCTCTAAATCATACTCTTGGATTTCCTATCAAGAAAAGGGGAAATCAACCAAATTCCCCAAACCCTAACAAGCATATCATATAAGTACTTCATATACTCGATCTTTCAAAAACAATAATGACATTAACAAACATATTCAATGCTCCATAAATGCACAATAGTAAAATAATTAAATAGGCTACAAAATGTTCTTAAGACTTGGGCTTGGAAGCCTTGATCAATTGCTCCCAAAAAATAGACTTGGCTATAAAAACCCATTCTAATTAACAACAATAATTCAAACATAAAAGCAAAGATGAAACAAGATGAAAATGAGAGAAAACTGTGGGTTTTGCTGTGAAAATTGCGGAAGAAGAGAAGTGAGGAAAGAGATGAGATAAAGTGATATTTAATGTACAGTTAAAAGAAAATGGAGTTCTGGCCACTAATTGATCACGACTCATCGTGACTTGCGACAGGTTCCCAGAATAGAACATATTTTGTTCTTCTTCTTGTCTACTAGCCCTCAATACATTACACAATCCACCAACTCTTCAAGTGTTCAAGTCTTCAAATCTTCCAAGCTAATCTTCTAATCTTCAAAGTGTTCAAAAGATGATCTTCAGTAGCCTCTGATCTTCAAGTGTTGATGTTCTTTACTTGTCACACAAAATTCACTTAGGAAAGGTGAAAGAGCGTAAAGTCGCTCTTACCTCTCCTAAGAGAATTTCAAGGTAAAATAAAAGCTCTTGATATCAAAACAGTACAAAAATGATCTCAAACAGTCCCAAAATATTCACATAAAATTGACACATCAAACCTCCCGCACTTAAACCTTACTAGCCCTCGAGTAAGAAAATATTCAAGCACACGAAGGGATTCACGTATCCACATCCTAAATACTATTCCCCCAAATCAATACCTCAAAAATATCTCAATATCACACATTCCAAAGTTAGGATTAAATGAGAAATTTCCCACAACCCTTAGTCCTAAATATACCCAAACCATCGCAACTTATCAATTCATTGATATCCATTAAAGCATGTCTAATTCCCGAATTGACAATCTGAAATCCAATGGCACAAAGTGAAGTCAAAAGCATGCATGAAGTTCAAACACATACTTCACTTTATACCAGTATATCATCCTAAAAACAAAATATATCGACAGTCAATAATTTCATAACTTACTTTGTTTTCCCCGCTAAACTACCCAATCCCAAGAGGTCTCAAGATGTTGAGCTACCCGATCCATCCATATGGAAACCACAACCTTATGACTCCAATGCCAGAAAATGAGTGAAATCGTAGCATTTTTTTATTTTCTCTCTATTTCTCTCATTTTTCCTAGGAGGCCTTTCGGGTTTTCATCCTAGCCACACATCATATTTCTCTGGATCACATCCCACACTTCATGTTTCTAAAAAAAACTATCCCAGGACAAACTATGGATGCTACAAAGCTAGTCACACCACCAACTTAGCATCCAAAACATCCCAAAACAAATTAATCACCAGAAATACCAAAGAAATAACCAAAAACACTAAAGAACACAAAGGCATCTAAAGATGAAAACTCCTAAGTGCCCAATTTCTCCCTCCCCCACACTTAAATTAAGCATTATCCCCAATGCATCATAAAAAATGGAACTCATAAGTGGAGTTGGGAAAATAGTGGCACATACTCTTGTGGCCCCAAAGGGCCCTCCTTCTCTTGCCTCATCTCTTCCTTCTCAATGCACCCTATAGCTTGAATGGTGGCCTTCATGAATCCAACCTAGTGCCAAATACCTCCAATTGTGACTCCTTATCTCCTACCGCAAAACTGGCCTCTTACACAACTTGGGTAGAGCTAGCAAGTTGCTACCCAAGAGTGCGCAATTGGTCAAGAGAGCTCATTGGTAGTTCAGTGTGGCTAGGCAGCGCTCAAGATGAAGTCCCACCATCCACCTCATCGATCTTTATCTCCAAGTTGGATAGACTACTATAAAACTCCTTCTAAAATTGTGGGTTGGGATCTAGAAATAAATCATCCAATCACGTCTCACGGTCAATGGCGGTGCGCTCCGGCTATAGAAAGACCATGAAATTGCAAGTAATTGTACCACCATAGAACCACACAAATCGGTCGTCTGAGGTCGTAGTCGCTATCATAGAATCCCTAGCTAGCTTTTCTATAGTATACATTGCCCCCAAACGTCCAAAACCCGCCAATGAATACGGAGGAGGGATTTGATGACCCAAATATTGAGCCAAGAGTCCTACCATAACCCCATAGATAATAAATGTTGAACACAAAGTAGCATTGGGTGAAAAATAGAGTTTCTTTAGTACAAGTTCTTCCTATTTGTGCCCATCAAGATCCTCAAAGAGTTGCAAAGCGAGAATGGTAAACCCTATCGCTAAATCCTCGGAACATCCCATCCATTTTTCCATCTAAAGGCTTAAGCTACCTCTTGATGTGTCATTGTGTAATCCTTGTCGTCCAAATGGAATTTGATGGCTCTATATCCCTCCGCACTCGTAACTTTCCATAGAGTTTCCAAGAATTCCGAGGTCCACCGGATATTAATCTTCAAATGCTTCTCTCGAAAACCATTTAGGCCTATCCGACCTAGTAAGTAGGTAATGGGATTGAGTAGGACTAGAGCTTTTAGAGTATCCTTGCACGTAAAACATGTCTCCAAAATATTCATCTTTTGTCCATTCAAGTACCTCCGCCTTTGGGCTGCAGTCCCAGAAATGGTAGTCAACCCCAAGAACTCCTCCATCACAAATACGGGGTTGCGAGGAAAGGAAGTCACCAGCTCTTTGTTCCCAAATTAGCTTGTTTCTTCCAGTGAGGTCGTCATCGTACCTCTCAAAGTTACCATTTTTAAACCCTAAATGCTTCATATCTACAATTAAGCAGATAATGGCAAGTAGGGGTCATCCACGAGAAGAGGGATCTTTCCAAGTGTTTAAACATCTATATTGGAAAAGATAATAGGTATAGACAAATATAGATACATATAAAAGCATGTAATTGGGAAGTGGGGGTGGCATTGACAAATATAGATACATATAAAAGCATGTAATCCATCAACACAATCAATAGCTCTAAATCATACTCTTGGATTTCCTATCAAGAAAAGGGGAAATCAACCAATTTCCCCAAACCCTAATAAGCATATCATATAACTACTTCATATACTCAAGCTTTTAAGACCATTAATGACATTAACAAACACATTCAATGTTCCATAAATGCACAATAGTAAAGTTATTAAATAGGCTACAAAATGTTCTTAAGACTTTGGCTTGGAAGCCTTGATCAATTGCTCCCAAAAACTAGACTTAGCTACAAAAACCCATGCCAATTAACAACAATAATTCAAACATAAAAGCAAAGATGAAAGGAGAGAAAACTGTGGGTTTTGCTATGAAAATTGCGGAAGAAGAGAAGTGAGGAAAGAGAAGAGATAAAGTGTTATTTATAGTGCAGGAAAAAGAAAATGGATTTCTGGCCACCCATTGATCGCGACTCGCAATAGGGTCCATTGTGACTTGCGACAGGTGCGTAGAATAGAACATATTTTGTTCTTCTTCTTGTCTACTAGCCCTCAATACATTACACACTCCACCAACTCTTCAAGTGTTCAAGTCTTCAAATCTTCAAAGCTAATCTTCATATCTTCAAAGTGTTTAAAAGATGATCTTCAATAGCCTCTGATCTTCAAGTGTCGATGTTCTTTCCTTGTCACACAAAATTCACTTAGGAAAGGTGAAAGAGCGTAAAGTCACTCTTACCTCTCCTAAAATAATTTCAAGGTAAAATTCTAGCTCTTGATAACAAAAGAGTACAAAAATGATCCAAAAGAGTCCCAAAATATGCACATAAAATGGACACATCAAACCTCCTCGCACTTAAACCTTACTCGCCCTCGAGTAAGAAAATATCCATGCACACGAAGGGATTTACATATCCACATCCTAAATACTATTCCCCCAAATCAATACCTTGGAAACTCTCAATATCACACATTCCAAAGTTAGGATCAAATAAGAAGTTGCCCACAACCCTCAGTCCTAAATCAACCCAAACCATCTCAACTTATCAATTCATTGATATCCATTAAAGCATTTCTAATTCCCGAATTGACAATCTGAAATCCAATGGCACAAAGTGAAGTCAAAAGCATGCATGAAGTTCAAACACATACTTCACTTTATACCAGTATATCATCCTAAAAATGAAGTATATCGACAATCAATAATTTCATAACTTACTTTGTTTTCCCCGCTAAATTACCCAATCCAAAGAGGTCTCAAGATATTGAGCTACCGGATCCATCCATATGGAAACTACAACCTTATGACTTCAATGCCGAAAAATGAGTGAAATCGTAGCATTTTTCTCTTTTCTTTCTATTTCTCTCATTTTTCTTAGGAGCCCTTTCAGGTCTTCATCCTAGGCACACATCATGTTTCTCTGGATCACATCCCACACTTCATGTTTCTAAAACAACTATCCCGAGACAAACTATGGATGCTACCAAGCTAGTCACACCACCAAATTAGCATCCAAAACATCCCAAAACAAATTAATCACCAATAGCACCAAAGAAATAACCAAAAACACTAAAGAACACAAAGGCATCTAAAGATAAAAACTCCTAAGTGCCCAAATGCTCCCTCCCCCACACTTAAATTATGCATTATCCCCAATGCATCATAAAAAATGGAACTCATAAGTGGATTTTGAAAAAAAGTGGCACTTACTCTTATGGCCCCGAAGGGCCCTCCTTCCCTTGCCTCATCTCTTCCTTCTCAATGTACCCTATAGCTTGAATGGTCGCCTCCATGAATCCAACCTAGTGCCAAACTTCTCTAATTGTGGCTCCATATCTCCTACCGCAAAACTGGCCTCTTACACAACTTGGGTAGAGCTAGGAAGTTGCTACCCAAGAGTGCACAATTGGTCAAGAGAGCCCATTGGTAGTTGAGTGTGGTTAGGCGGAGCTCTAGATGAAGTCCCACCATCAACCTCATCGTTCTTTATCCCCAGGTTGGATTGAATCCTATAAAATACCTTCACAAATTGTAGGTCAAGATCTAGAAATAAATCATCCAATCACGTCTCATGGTCAACGGCGGTGCGTTCCGGCTGTAGAAGGACTATGGAATTGCAAGTAATTGCACCACCATAGAACCACACAAACCGGTCGTATGAGGTTGTAGTTGCTATCATAGAAGCACGAGCTATCTTTTCTATAGTATACTTTGCCCCCAAACATCCGAAACTCACCAATGCAAACCGAGAAGGTATTTGATGACCCAAATATTGAGCCAAGAGTCCTACCATAACCCCATAGATAGTAAATGTTGAACACAAAGTTGCACCAGGTTAACTATAGCATTGCTTTAGAACAAGTTCTTCTTATCTGTGTCCATCACGATCCTCCAAAAATTGCAAAGCGAGAATGGTAAACCCTTTCACTGCATCCTTGGAACATCCTTTCCATATTTCCATTTAAAGCCTTGAGCTACCTCCTAATGTGTCATTGTGTATTTCTTATTGCCAGATGGAATTTGATAGCTCTATATCCCTCTGTACCCGTAACTTGCCATAGAGTTTCCAAGAATTCCAAGGTCCAGTGGATATAAGTCTTCGAATGCTTCTCCATAAAACCTTTTAGGCCTATCCGACCCAGAAAGTTGGTAACAGGCTCAAGCAGGCCTGGAGCTTTTAGATTATCCTTGCACGTAAAACTCATATCCAAAATATTCATCTTTTGTCCATTCAAGTACCTCCATCTTCTGGCTGCAGTCCCGGAAATGGTAGTCAACCTCATGAACTCCTCCATCACAAATACGGGGTTGTGGGGAAAGGAATTCACTAGCTCTTTGTTCCCAAATTTAGCCAGTTTCTTCCTGGGAGGTCATCGTCGTACCTCTGAAAGTTAATATTTTTAAACCCTAAATGCTACATATCTACAATTAAGTAGATAGTGGCAAGTCGGGGTCATCCACGAGAAAAGGGGTATTTCCAAGTGTTTAAACTTCTATAGTGGAAAAGATAATAGGCATAAGACAAATATAGATACAATTAAAAGCATGTAATTGGGAGGGGGGTTGGAATAGACAAATATAGATACATATAAAAGCATGTAATCCATCAACACAATCAAAAGCTCTAAATCACAATCTTGGATTTCCTATCAAGAAAAGGGGAAATCAACCAATTTCCCCAAACCCTAACAAGCATATCATATAAGTACTTCATATATTCAAGCTTTCAAGAACATTAATGACATTAACAAATACATTCAATATTCCATAAATGCACACTAGTAAAGCCATTAAATAGGCTACAAAATGTTCTTAAGACATGGGCTTAGGTCTTGATCAATTGCTCCCAAAAATTAGAGTTAGCTACAAAAACCCATGTCAATTAACAACAATAATTCAAACATAAAAGCAAAGATGAAACAAGATGAAAAAGAGAGAAAGCCGTGGGTTTTGCTATGAAAATTGTGGAAGAAGAGAAGTGAGGAAATAGAAGAGTTAAAGTGCTATTTATAGTACAGGAAAAAAAAGATGGATTTCTGGCCACCCATTTTTTCGTGACTTTCAACAAGGTCCATCGTGACTTGCGACAAGTGCCCAGAATAGAACATATTTTGTTCTTCTTCTTGTCTACTAGCCCTCAATCCATTACATAATCCTATAACTCTTCAAGTCTTCAAGTCTTCAAATCTTCAAAGCTAATCTTCAAATCTTCAAAGTGTTCAAAAGAAAATCTTCAATACCCTCCGATCTTCTAGTGTCGATGTTCTTTCCTTGTCAAACAAAATTCACTTAGGAAAGGTGAAAGAGCGTAAAGTCGCTCTTACCTCTCCTAAAAGAATTTCAAGGTAAAATACAAGCTTTTAATAACAAAAGAGAATAAAACTGATCCCAAAGAGCCCCAAAATATGCACATAAAATGGACACATCAAACCTCCCCAAACATAAACCTTACTCACCCTCGAGTAAGAAAAGATTCAAGCACGCGAAGGGATTCGCATATCCACATCCTAAATACTATTCCCCCAAATCAATACCTCGGAAAACACTCAATATCACACATTTCAAAGTTAAGATCAAATGAGAAGTTGTCCACAACCCTCAGTCTTAAATCTACCCAAACCATCTCAACTTATCAATTCATTGATATCTATTAAAGAATTTCTAATTCCCGAATTGACAATCTGAAATCCAATGGCACAAAGTGAAGTCAAAAGTATGCATGAAGTTCAAACACATACTTCACTTTGTACCAGTATATCATCCTAAAAATGAAGTATATCGATAATCAAGAATTTCATAACTTACTTTGTTTTCCCCGCTAAGTTACCCAATCCCAAGAAGTCTCAAGATGTTAAGCTACCTGATCTATCCATATGGAAACTGCAACCTTATGACTCCAACACCGGAAAATGAGTGAAATCGTAGCATTTTTTATTCTCTCTCTATTTCTCTCATTTTTCCTAGGAGCCCTTTTGGGTTTTCATCCTAGTCACACATCATGTTTATATGGATCACATCTCACCTTTTTCCTCACATTTAGCCTCTCATTTTTGCCTAGGAGACCCTTTCAGGTTTTCGACCTATTTGGACCCCCAATATTGCCTAAGTTACCCTCTTGGGTTTTCAACTTAGCGGGATTTTTTTATTTTTGTTTCTTTTTCAATTTGTATTTTTTTCAAATTTTTTGATTTTTGATTTTTTCGTTTATTTCCAATCAAAAGTAGCAAAAAGCTTCCATATGTCACAGTTAAGATAATTCTAGTACATCAAGTGAAAAACATCCCAAAAATAAAAGCAAAGTGTCCCAAATCATCCAAGTCTAGAGAGAAACGATCAAAAGAAAAACAGTAAAAGCAGTGACTACCCCTCCCCAAACTTAAAATGCTACATTGCCCTTAATGTAGACAAAATAGGGAAAAACATACAAAGCAAAGTATTATGAAGGAAAAAACCATATGCTCACAATTAGGAATGGGATAGCCCAACACCATCGCCACGGTCCCTGCCATATGTCTGCTTTTACTGCTCGATCTAGTCTGCGTTCCTCTGATGCCTCTCTCTCTGCCTCACTGCTCTACTTGGATTTGGGCCTAGGGTATACCGCCAGCCTATGACTGCAACTCTGAAATCTTGGATGAGAGGTACTTAATCTCCCTGTCTATCTCTATAAGGCTCTAGGAGATGAATAGGTTGTGCTCAACCTATCCATGGTGGTACTGATCCTGCCTGTGGTAATGCTCATCTTGCCTGTGGTAATGCTTATCCTGCCTGTGGAAACCACCTTGAACTATTTGCGTTATATGCTCATAAAAATCAAGCAGAGGCTGAGGAAAATTAGGTGGCATATGATCCTCTTGCATAGGCTCGGTCTCTGGTTGAGGCGGTGGAGGATGCTGCTCACCCTGCAACTCACTAGATAGTAGGGCACCCTCGTCAGTCGGAGCTAGAGGCAGGGGTAGGTTCTTGAGCTCTCGCTCAAACTCCTCCATATAAGAAGTGTCAACCTGGATAGCTATATCCTCCAAAGGTGTATCAAACAACAACTTGGTCCTGTTGCGCTGAGGAAGTGTCATAAAGGTAACGTTCCCTGCCCTATATTTCCAGTGGTATAACCCTGGAACCTGTGTGGTACTAATCATGCCGAATCATCCCAACCTCTCCATAGTCAATAGGTATGATTTATATTTCCCCAAGCATGGGAAGCTAGTCGGTGCAACTAATTCAAGTGCTCAGCTAAAAGTGTAATCATGCCTCCTACATTGATCTTTCCCTTTGGCTTCTCAGCCAACTCGACAACCCTCTTCATCCATAAATCAGCACATACTCCATATCCCAACCTCTCACTCATCATATTCCAGAGGAAATGAATATCACTTTCCAGCATGTTCATTAGCTCTGACGAACATAACATTGTGGCCGCTAAGAATTAGTGCACGAAACGGAGTGTGGGATGGATGATGGCTCTACTCTTGTCATGGGAGCTCTTCTGCCTTCTATTGATTCTCCTCCAGAACAACATGTCCTCCTCGATCGGGCGCTCCCAGGCCACTGGGTCCAACCTTGCCCAGATTTCTATCGTGTTCCACCCAAACGCTGGCTCGAGACTGTCATCTCCCGAGATACATTGTCCAGATGGAAAGGAATGTACCTCTTGCAGTGCTCATCATCTCTCACACTATATATCCTAACAGTGGAGAGGAATTCCAGCGTGTAGCATTGGTAAGTTGGGGCACTCTTGCCCATGAATCCCTCAAATCCTCCTTTAGCAAGGCTCAAGCAGCCCAAGAGCATAAATTGTTGACTGGTCAATGAGACTCGTATCCATTAGCTTATGGGTAAGTAAGATGCCTCACCTATCCGCACAGGACCCGGTGATCCGGGTCCAACCTATGTACCCATCAGAAGGAGGAAGTACAGGGTTCGGCTTCGGAGCCGGTGGCGGAGATGGAGGTGGAGGGGAGGAGCCCTAGGTCTCTTGGTAAGGGTCATATCTAACAGCCACAACAAACATGTCAAATGCACAAGAATATATGTAATACTTTGGAATCACAATTATTTCAAAACTAGTTTAGCTAACCTCAACATTTCCAAAATGCTAACACTTAAGTCCAAGCAAACCTAGTTTAAGCATCCTCCATAATTATATACAAAGTTCATGTTCCTTTTAACATGTCAACACTTTCAAGTTCATTACGTTTGTCCCATAGCTAAATATCCTATATGCTATATCCAATTAATACAATTATGCCTAACTACTTAGCTATCACTGACTGGTTCAAAATGCTAACTTTCAAATCCCATAGCTAAACTACCTTAAGCACAATAACAATTTCATATAAATATCAACTATGTTCAACAATCCAATATGCCCGATCTATAGCACAAGCCACACCCAATTCCAACAATCACAATTTAAGCAATTCACATATCAACATAAGAATAATACAAGCACACCATCATACCTTAGTCAAAATCGGTTATTAACATAAGCAATTCAAATAAATCATGCAATAATATTGTCCCTCAGTCAAAACCTAAATCACTTTAAACCCCTAAGCACAATATCCACAAAATTCCAACAATTCAAATTTAGAAAACATCATACATCATTTACAATTTTACACAATATCCAACGAACTTACCTACACCAAATAACTACAATTCAAGCACAAAGAAGTGAATAAATGTACAACTTGGATGTGTAGGAAGGTGATGGACTCAAGCCCACAAATGAATTTGGCCTCATTGCTTGAATTGCAAAAAAATCCTAAAACCTAGGGTTTTTGGATTTGTCACAAATTGGATGGATATATGGGTGGAATATGAAATTGATGATGAGTGGTGGATGGAAAATAATTCCGGTGGATAAGCAGTGGTTTGGTGGCTGGAGAGATGGAGAGTGGGGGAGAAATGATGAGAACGGCGGAGGAAAAGAGCAGGTGAGGAGGAGATGAAATCGTAGGGATTTTGTTCTGCCCATTTTTTAAAAGGGCCTGGAACGCTCGTCGTATGTCGCAATGGACTGGTTGCAAATCACGATGGAGGAGGTCAACCATCAGTCAATTCAGCATATAGTCAAGAGTTACGGTAGGACTGTCGTGGCTCACGATATATATTTTTGAAAATTCTTCTTGACTTGGTCGCGTGTCGTGACCGAACCATCGCAGCTCATAATGGTCCATCACGACCCGCGATTGGACCATCGCGAGTAGTGACAGTTTAAGCCTGAGAGCTCACATTTTTTTAGAAATCCCTGATCTCGTCGTGAGTCGTGATGTAATGGTCACGACTCGTGATTGCTACACATGTCTGGTACTTAGAAAAAATTTCAATGTCACCAAATGTCTAAGCTTTTCCTTCCTTTCTCATTTCTTTCCTTCCTACACAAGTCCAGCTCCAAGCTCTTCAAATCGCTACAAAATCATGGAGAAACACACTATAAAAAGAACAAAGCGAAATAATAAAACTAACGAAAAAAATCAAATTTCAAAAACATCAACAGAAAGTCACAAATGACGATCCAGATGATCAAAAGTTTATTTAACATCTTCGACATGATTTACTCCCTTCCTTGGAGCTTACTCACAAACCGGATCAAGAAGATCAACATCCTCTTCCTTTTCCAGCACAAAACTCTTGTGGTAAGCTTTCAAATTTTGTCCATTTACCTTAAAGAGATTAGACTTAGCTCGATCTAGGATTTCCATCGCATCATGCGGGAATACCTTCACCACCTCAAAAGGACCAATCCACTGAGACCTCAACTTACTGGGAAATAGGCGAAGGTGGGATTGATATAAGAGGACCTTTTGACCCATGTCAAATTCCTTTTTCATGATCATGTTGTCCTGTCTCACATTTGTCTTATCCTTATAGATTATGACATTCTCATAGGACTCCCTTAGGATCTCATCTAGCTCTTGTAATTGGAGCTTCCTATGCAAACCGGCCTCATCTATATCAAGGTTAAATTCTTTGACCGCCCAATAAGCCTTATGCTCTATTTCCACCGGTGGGTAAGATGGCTTACCAAAGATTAACCGATATGATGACATGCCAATCGATGTCTTGTAAACCATCATATATGCAGACAAGACGTCATTCAACTAAGAACTCCAATCCTCCTGGTTAGGATTAACCATTTTTGAAGGATGGACTTGATTTCCTGATTGGAAACTTTAGCTTGCCCATTGGTTTGTGGGTGATAGGCGGTGGATGTATTGTGAGTGACACCATATTTCTTCAAGAGTGCCTCTATGGTCTGGTTGCAAACGTGGGTGCCACGATCACTAATCAAGGCTCAAACCTAGAGAAGATGTTGTCTTTCAGGAATTCTACCACTTTAGAATCGTCAGTCCTAGTGGGTTTTTCGTTAACCCACTTTGACACATAATCAAAGGCAATAATTAGGGAAAGGTCCCATAAAGCCAATACCCCAAATATTAAAGATTTCACAAAACAAATTAGGCTTTTGGGACATTTCACTCCTATAGGAGATATTTACTACTCTTTGGCATTCATAACAAGATTTGCAAAAGGTATATGCATGCTTATTCAACGTAGGCCAATAAAATTCACTTTCTAAGACTTTCCTAGCAGCCCTCTTTGCTCCAAAATGACCACCACATGACAAAATTCAAGAATTGAGTGCACTTCATTATTAGGGATACATATCCAAACAACACAATCCACACAATGTCTCCACAAAAAGGGATCATCCCACACATAATATTTAGCATCACTCTTCAATTTATCCTTTTGAGCCTTAGAAAAAGGAGAAGGGAATTTACCAGCGAAAAGGAAATTTACAATGTTGGCATACCATAGTTGGAGGTCCCTAATTGTGCACAATTGTTCATCGGAGAACTCCTCCCGTAGTTTCTCCTTCATTGAGGAATTTACCACAATGTCTTTGCATGGAGTCAACTGACTCAAATGATCAGCCACAAGGTTCTCCATGCCCTTCTTGTCTCACATCTCCAACTCAAATTTTCTCAAAGGCAGGATCCATCTTATCAATCTTGATTTGGCCTTTTTCTTTATCAACAAATGACAAAGCGATGCATGATAAGTGTACAAAATAACTTTTGTACCAAGAAAATAAGATCAATTTCTTTCCAAAGAAAATACCAACGCAAGTAATTCCTTTTCCATGGTAGAGTAGTTTCTTTGGGTCTCATTGAGAGACATGGATGCAAAGTGGATGGAGTGAGGCGCTCTCCCCACCCTCTGACCAAGCACAGCTCCGACGGTGTAATCACTAGCATTGGACATGATCTAAAAGGGTAAAGACCAATCTGGGGGTTGTATGATAGGGGCCAAGACTAACCTTTCCTTCAATGTATCAAAGGCCCCTTTAAAACCCTCATCCATCACAAATTCTACCTTCTTTTGCAACAATGTGCACAAAGGAGATGTTATCTTTGAAAAGTCCTTGATTAACCGGTGGTAAAATCCTACATTTTTTTAAAAAATTAAAACCATCCGTAGATGGGGGGACTGTATTAGGCTCCCCAAGCCAAAAATAAATATGCCAAGTTAGTCTCTGAATGACTTTGATCTTTACAAGAAGATCATCCAATTGATGATCCAAGAGCCAAAATAATCTCTTGAAGCAATATAGCGCTTGCTTCCAAAAGCGGTGATTCCACCTAGGAAATCCTGCATGCCCTAGAAAAGAGTGCACTTTGCACACATTAGTAGGATAAGGAAAAGTTTGAATCATGTCTATCTTTGCCTTGTCTACCTCAAAACCCTTAGAGGAGAAAACATGGACTAAGACGATGCATTGCTCTACCATAAAATGACACTTCTCAGAATTTAATACAAGATTAGTATCAATGCAACATTTAAGAACTTGTGCTAAATTTTCTAAATAGTTGTCAAAATAATTACCATGAATGGTGAAATCATCTATGAACACCTTAATAAAGTTTTCAACAAATTATGAGAAAATGCTTACCATACACCTTTGGAAAGTAGAGGGGGCATTACATAGCTTGAAAGGCATATGCCAGTAAGAAAACGTACCAAAGAGGCTAGTGAAGGTGGTCTTCTCTTGGTCTTCAGGGAAATGGCTACTTGAAAATACCCCGATTACCCATCCAAAAAGAAATATAAGGGATGGCTTGCTAACCTCTCGATCATTTGATCAATGAATGGTAGCAGGAAGTGATCCTTCTAGGTCTTTTCATTTAGCCTCTGGTAGTCAATACAAACGCACCACCCATTTCACCCTTGTCATTCTCAACTACCGTTACCAAACTCTTCTTGGGTACCACTTGAGTTGGGCTCACCCACTTACTATCCAAGATTGGATAGATCATACCCGCTTAGAGCAACTTGGGGATTTCCACCTTCCCCACCTCTATCATAGGTGGGTTCAATTGGCGTTGGAGTTGTCATACGGGTCTTGCATATTCCGCCAACAAAATTTGATGCATTCAAGTGGATGAACTTATGCCTTTGATGTCGGTAATAGTCCATCCAATTGCCTCCTTATTCTCCCGTAACTCCACTATTAACTTCTCCTCTGGCTCTTGGGTGAGCTTGTTCAAAATGATGACCGGGAGCATCTCCCCTTCCCCAAGAAATGCATACTTGAGGTCACTTGGAAAAGGCTTCAGCTCTATCACTGGAGCTTTCATGAGTGATAGGAGGAATTATGGTTCCTTGGGTTTCTCCAAGAGTAGAAGAAGAGGGTTTGAGAGGGTTTGAGAGGGTTTGTCTCATCTTCTTAAGCAAGTTCAAGTCCTCAAAGCTTTCCTTCAAGTTAGTGCACATAGAATATACATTGTATGTATCATTACTATCACATTGTAAAGCAACTAACAAGAAATCATCACCACTTAGCTCAAAAAAATCTTGCACAACATCTTCAACATCTAAAGCATGGTAATCATATTCTTCACTAGGATACTTCATAGAGTCATATATGTTAAACTCTACTTTTATCCCATTAAATTCCATGGTGAGGGTACCATTATGCACATCAATCATTGTCTTAGAAGTTTTCAAAAAATGGCCTCCCCAATAAAATTAGGGGGCATGTTTATCATGCTCCATGTCAAGGACATAAAAATCCACTGGGAAAACTAAGGAATCCACCTTAACCAACACGTCCTCGGCAATACCCTTAGGGTATGCACTAGAACGATCATCCAAATAGATTACCACCCCGGTTTTGTGCAAAGTACCCAAGTTGAGCCTTTCATACAAGATTAAGGAATCACATTTATCGATGCACCAAGATTGATCATGGATTTTTCAAAACATGTGTTTCCTATTATGCAAGGGATTGTGAATATGCCGAGATCACTACACTTAGGAGGTAGCTTTTTTTACACAAGGCGGAAACATTCTCATTTTTTCCATTTTTCACTTATTCTTGGCTCTTAACTTTCCATTCACAACACATAATTCCTTAAGAAATTTAGCATATCTATGAATTTGTTTAATGGCATTCAAGAGAGGAATGTTTATCTCATATCTACGAAAGACTTCGTAGATGACCTTGTTGTCCTCCCTCCTCCTCTTTTCTTTCAAAGATTCTTGAAACGGTGGTTCTGGCACATATGGAGGAATGTCCACCACGTTTTCCTTCTTGTGAGGAGGAGGTGAAGGTTCGAGAATGGAGGTTTATTTTTAAACGATGACCTCATCTTCCTTTTCCTTCCCCTTCCTTGCTTTCTCCTTGGTCGAATTCTTGTCCTCTTCTTCAACCTCTTTCTCAAACACCTCAATTCTTCTAGGCTCATCTTCAACAATTTTATCACCTGGGGGAGTGCCAACCTCTCTACCACTTTTCAAAGCGATAGAATAAGCGTTTTGTTGGTGGTTTAACTCTCGTTGGGATGGAAGTTTACCCTTTTCTCGTGCTTCTATACAATTCACCGCTTGTGCTATTTGGGTCATTTGAGTTTCCAAATTTTTGATACTTGCCTTGGCTTCATCTTGGAATTTTTCTCCTTTCCCCGCAAACATACTCAACCTATGAATGTCTTACATCACCTTATCCTTTGACAAGCCCAAGCTCTCCCCTTGATCATGAGGTTTGTCTTAAAGCCTTTGGTATATATGATGAGGTAGCCGGTATTGTTGTTGAGGAGGATGATATGGTTGAGCATTTTGGTCTCCTTGAGGGTTTCCATACCGAAGATTCAGATGATCTCTATTGCCCAAATTGTAAGCCGGTTTTGGTAGCCTTGGCCGTCTTGATATATTTGGTACCCTTGGTTGCCTTGATAGCCTTGCCCACCTTAATACCCCATGGCACTCACCTCCTCAACATAATTATCTTGCAAAGTAGGGCAAGTGTCTGTAGTATGCACTGATGAACAAATTTCACACGATTTTACATGTGGCACATTCCCAGAGTTGTTCATGAGAGACTTTACCATACAAGTAAGGGTCGAGACTTGGTCTTCAAACTTTCCGCTAGTGGAATGGTCACTTATGGGCATTGGATTTCTTCTTCTCAAATCAGTCCTCGAACTAAAATTCCTTGACTCCTCGGCTAGCTTCTCATATAACTTCATATCCTCCTCCAAAGTCTTGTTCCCAAGGGTACCACTACAAGAACTCCTCACTCATCTTTGGTCCTCATCAAGAAGACCATTGTAAAAATAATAAACCAAGTCTCTCTCCAAATAGCCATGGTAAGGGCAACTTGAGAGAAGTTTCTTCAACCTCTCCCAATAGTCAAAAAATGACTCTTCATACCATTTGAGGATGTTTCTAATGTCCTACCTCAAAGCAGAGGACCTTGAGACTGGGAAATACTTGGCAAGAAATTTCCACTTTGGTCCATTCAAGCACCACCACCTTCGAGCTACAGTCCCGGAGATGGTAGTCAACCTCATGAACTCCTCCATCATAAATCTGGGGTTATGAGGAAAGGAAGTCACCGGCTCTTTGTTCCCAACTTTAGCCAATTTCTTCCTGGGAGGTCGTCATCGTACCTCTCAAAGTTACTATTTTTAAACCCTAAATGATTCATATCTACAATTAAGTAGATAAAGGAAAGTCGAGATCATCCATGAGAAGAGGGATCTTTCCAAGTGTTTAAACATTTATAGTGGAAAAGATACTAGGCATAGAAAAATATAGATACATATAAAAGCATGTAATTGGGGGGGTGGGGTTGGTTGGTTTTTCCCAGGTTACCAAATTTAAAGACAAGTTAACTAGTAAGCAAGATAAAACTAGGAAGTAGGCATAACTAGAAAGCAAGTAGACAAGTTAAAACAAGTACACATGAAATAAAATTTATGTCATAATTTGGCATTCCCATAATGATAAAT
The DNA here is from genome assembly GCA_037428765.1 of Rubia yunnanensis. NCBI lineage: Eukaryota > Viridiplantae > Streptophyta > Magnoliopsida > Gentianales > Rubiaceae > Rubia > Rubia yunnanensis. The sequence goes on from CM075064.1 coordinate 45,995,039, forward strand.
ACATAATATTGTCAAGCGCAAGTGACAATAATCTAAACATGGAAAAAATAACTTTACTAACAGAAAGCAATACCGCTTGGTTGTTAAAGTGATGTTGATTAAATTGATGGAGGTGTGATGTTGGACATTCAAGATGGTGATGTCATTTCTGGACAATGTGATGTCGCGCAACATTAGGCTTTATATCGTATAGGGCAATGAACAGAGTGCGACGTCGCACATTCAACCTGTGTTCATAAAAAAATTTGATTATTGTCCACAATCAGCAATAATCTATGATTTTTTCCACAATCCTTACAAATTTGACATTATTTTGGAAAGACAAACATTGTAAATTATACAACATGTAACAGAATCATCATGCTCCATGAATATATTCAATTATTGGTCAAAGTGGAAAAATATCATATACAATTGAGAAGATGCTAAAATGAACTACCTCAATTTCCTCTGGTTTATCACCCAACGCCTAATCAATTCTCTCTCATCCTTTCCGCTTCTCTCCACCTCCAACCACTATTCACCGACGATAACGTCTTTCTTTCCGCTTCTTCTATGGCGGAGCCACCGCAGGATCGCAATGGCATGGCTCCGAATCGTAGTTTCCTTCAGGCCCTCAACACTAAACCAACCCCGCTCCTCTCCTCACTCCCTTCCACACCCTCCATTAAACCAGTCATGGAATGCAAGGGTAAGATTGCGTGTATAATCACCCCGGAGGAGGTCACGCAACTGTCAGTTCACTACCAAAATGCTTTGATTGGAAAATTCGCCAAACTCAAGCCATCAATGGAGTTCCTGAACGAGGCTTTCAAATCGGTTGGTTTTAAAGGAAGATTCCAACTCGGCTCTATCGACTACCGACATGTCCTAATCCGATTTGAAGACCCAGAAGATTTTCAGCGGTGTTGGATGAAATCACAGTGGGCGTTCAAAGGTGCATATATGAAGGTATTCAAATGGACCCCTGATTTCTCACCAGAGGCTGAAACCTCCATAGTTCCTGTTTGGATTACACTTCATAAAATTCCCCTCTTTTGGTATAATTCTGCCATGCTAGAAATAATTGGGAATACAATAGGAAGGTTCATCAAAACTGATGCTGCTACCCTAGGTGTTACAAGACCCTCTGCTGTTAAGATATGTGTAGAAATTGATCTAATGTCCAAGCTGCATACTTCTATCTCACTGACAAACGGTATTGCTCATGAAGTTGCTGAGTATCAAATAGAATATGAACAGCTACCATTATACTGCAAACACTGCAAAAGGCTAGGTCATGAGGTTGTTGAATGTAGGATCCTCCACCCTGACCTTAGGCCCCTCACAACCAGAAACAATAACTCCAAACACTCCAACCAAAAACCTCCTCAGGTTAACTCAATTTGGAAAGAAATCCCTAATAGGGAACCTAGCTCGTCTGGTATTACCCCCTCAGAGAAAGCCACTACAATCTTGGCACAGAAAGAAGACAAATTCCTCACTCCATCTTCCACAAATCAAAATGGTGATCAACCTTATTTAAGCAAGCAAATAATGTGCCCTAGTCCTCCGTCTAAGGATACTCAGAAGAATAAGGCTTCCACTCAGCAAGCTCATGTACTCTCTCAGGAAAACCTAGGTCCGAATATTCCTATAATATCTGATCCAGTAGTTGTCCTGATTGAAGAAGGTTCCCTCCCAATGGATTCATTAGCCTCCTCTGATCAATCAGCTCCAGTATCTCTTCTAAAAGAGCAAATGATACCAGACTCTACGACCTCAACTCCACAAAAAGTCCAAAAATATGCTGCTGACGACATTTCAGTGCATCCAGGTAAACTGCCTATCTCTCCCGATAATCCTTTTAACACTAACAGGTTTGCTTGTTACTCTCAACCCAGATCCTCAGAAAATAGGTTTCTACCATTAATTCATGAAGAGGAGGAGAATTCAGAGCAGGCCTGTGTTCAACAATTCCCTGAAAATGAGGTACACTGGGACATACCCCAGGTACAAGTTGACTTCTTACCTGAGGTCAGTTCTTCTCCAATCCCCCCCCCCCATTGTTATGACTAACATTTCACAGACCACTTCTCCTAGACACAAAAATGCTGAACCTGCTCAGGGGAAAGCTCCCACGTATTTCAATCAGATCAATAAGATTCTTACTAAAATAGCCACTAAAAGCATCAAACACAAAAAATAATGGTTAGTACAACCTTAGGAATTAACATTTTAGTCTGGAACATTAGAGGCATGGATACTTCAATGTTGAGACTAGCTAGACTTATCAGAATACATAAACTGGAAATGATTTGTCTAATTGAACCTCAACATAACAACAATGAATGTGATCTCTATAGACAAAAACTTCTTTTTGATCACTGCCTGTATGCTGTTAACTGTAACATCTGGCTTATGTGGAACTCTAAGATTGACATTGCTCCTAAGGTTGATCATAATCAATTCTTCTCAGTACTGATAACCAGCCATACACTTAACTCCTCTACTGAGGCTATTTTTGTCTATGGTTTGAGGACAAGAAAGGAGAGGAAAGACTTATGGTCTGATCTTAAGACAATGACACTGTCTGATACCCTCCTAATTGGTGATTTTAATGCTATGGCCTCTATAAATGAGTACAAGGGGTCCTCTACCCCCAACCTTGGTAGCATTAATGACTTTAGTGGCTTTATTGACTCTATGGCTTTGCTCCCTATTAATACTGTTGGGAATTTTTTTACTTGGACTAATGGTAGGACAAGTATTGGAGCTAATAGACATACGGTGGAGAGGTTAGATAGAGGTTTATGCTCCTCTCAGTGGATCTCTAAATTCCCACAATCTTTAATCCAAGTTCTCAATAGGGATACCTCTGACCATTGTCCACTCCTACTCAGAATCAGTAACAACTGTCCCTCTGTCCCTAGACCTTTCAGGTTCATAAATACCTGGTTCAAGAGGAAGGACTTTATGGATTTCATTAAATTCCATTGGAGTTCTCCTTTCCAAGGTCAAGGAATGCTAATTTTTTTTCTCAAGCTGAATCACCTTAAAAAACACCTTAAACTGTGGAATAAGGAGATTTTTGGTGATATTAATGCAAATGTCATACAAGCAGAGGAAAATCTGAAAATTCAGGAAATTGAATTCGATCTTAACAGCACCCCTAGTGAGCTAATTAAATTAAAACATGCAAAAGCTATGCTTACTAGGGCACTTAAAGAGCAAAACAGTTTCTGGAAACAAAAGGCCAAATTGAGATGGTTTAAAGAGGGTGATGAGAATACAAAATTTTTCCATAATGCTGTAATGGAAAAAAGAAGTACACTTAATATCACAAAAATTAGAAGTTCTGATGGTACTTGGTTAGTTAATAGCTCTGACATAGAAAATGAAGCAATTTGTTTCTATCAAAAGCTTCTGACTGACCAGGCACACTCAGATCAGGGACTTTTCTACTCTCACTTTCTGTCCCAAATTCCCAAACTGATTACTGAGGAAGAGAATGCTTCTCTCATTAGTCCAGTGACAATTGAGGAATTAAAAAAAGTTGTTTTCAGTCTGAACAAAAGCAGTAGTCCTGGTCCTGATGGCTACACAGCAAAATTTTTTGTAAAAGCATGGGATATTATCTGTTCGGATTTACTAGAGGCATCAAATGATTTTCTTTCAAGGTCTATCATTCCTAGAGGTATTTCTAGTACTTGGATCACAGTGATTCCAAAGAAACAAACCCCTACTAGTTTTAATGACTATAGACCTATTAGTCTTTCAAATGTGACAAACAAAATCTTCTCAAAAATACTAATGGAAAGACTCAAACCATTGATGCCTAAATTAATCAGTCCTCACCAATCTGCTTTCCTCCAAAATAGAGACATTTCTGACAATGTCATCTATGTAAAGGAAATGATCAGATTCTTGCACAAAAAATCTAGAGACCCTAATTGCATTCTTAAACTAGATCTAATGAAGGCTTTTGATAGGGTAAGTTGGGCCTTTTTAAACAGTATACTTCTCAAGTTTGGTTTTCATGGGAAATTTGTTCATTGTATCATGAAAAATCTTGCAAATGCTTGGTTTTCAGTTCTCATAAATGGCAAACCTGTTGGTTTTTTTAGTGCTTCCAGAGGCATTAAACAGGGGGATCCTTTATCACCCTTTCTGTTCAACATATTCTCTTAATCATTTACTAGAAGTCTAGCCTATATTTTTTAGTCTGGAAAACTGCATTATTATTCTTTGCCAAGGAATGCTATACCTATTTCTCATTTAAGCTATGCAGATGACACTATTGTCTTTCTCAAAGCTTCTAAAAGGAACCTAATCAGAATAAAAGCATTCCTAGGCATTTTTGAGGAGGTCACTGGGCAGAAAATTAACTATGAAAAGAGTGACTGTTATGTTAGTAGAAAGGCCACTCAAGCTAAACTCAGACAAATTAGGAATATACTGGGTATGAAATCAGGTGTCCTTCCTTTTAAATACTTGGGTGTTCCTATACACAGTGGTAAAATTCTCAATCTTCATTTTCAACCGGTTATGGAAATGATAGATAGGAAACTGAAAAATTGGGAAAATGTGTGGCTATCTACTGGAGGTAAACTGACCCTTATAAAGTCATGTTTATACTCTTTACCACAACATATTTGGGCAGTGATGGAACCCCCCAAACAGATTATTAAGAAAATACAAAGAAAATTTGCTATCTGTTTTTGGGGTGAGACAGATTCAGGTCCGAAAAAATCATGGAAAAAATGGGAATCTCTTTGTTACCCTACTGAACAAAATGGATTAGGACTGAGATCTCTAGCTGCCATCATTAGAGCTTTTTCCTGTAAACTCTGGTGGAAATATCAATTAGGTGAAGCTCCCTGGACTGTTTTCCTTAACTCCCTCCCTGAATCTCACAAAAAATCTCAAAACTGGAAGAGGATATGCAAAATCAACCAATTTGCAGAATCCAATTCCAGGGTGATACATGGTCAGGGACTTTGCAATTTCTGGACTTCTAATTGGACTGATTTTGGCCCCTTAATGGATTTCTATTACCCAAATGAGACCCAAAGGCAGTGCACTGTTGCTGATTTTATTACACACAAGGACTCTCTTCTCCCACTCCTGCAGCTAGTGCTCCCTGCCCCCATCATTAATACTATCAAGTCTGCCTCCATCCATGAACACAGACCTGATAAACTAGTGTGGAAGCCTGACTATATTGGGAACTTTTCTGTCAAGACAGCATATCTGAAACTGAGACCCCCTACTAATGCTTTCCCTGCTCTTAGAAGTATATGGGCTAACCATATTCAGAACAAAATCTCAGTTTTTATGTGGAGGCTTTTAAATGTACTACTGCCATTTGATGATATTCTTGTGCAATTTGGCTTCCACCTCCCCTCTAAATGCTATTTTTGCAATAATGCTGACTCTCTGCATCATTTTTTCAATACATGTGCTATCTCCTCCATGGTCTGGAAGGAAGTTCATAAAATCTGTGGTATTTCATATTTTGAATCTGAAAATCTATGGGATAGATTGGCCAGTTTCTGGGCATATACTGGTCTATCAAATCTCCACACCAGACTGATCCATACTGCACCTATCCTTGTCTGCTGGTCATTGTGGAAGGCTAGAAATAGGAAAGTTTTTGATAACCTCAATCCTCATTGTCATACTATCATTAAAGAGGTCAAAGACAACATTTATTTATCTTTTACTGCCTTTCCCATTGACATATCAAGACAGATTGACTATGAACTTGCTTCAGAAGGTTATATTCCACCGATTTTTAAGCCTCAAAAAACCTCCCATTATCACAGTTACCTGGCAGAAACCTGAGTTGGGCATAAAGATCAATGTTGATGCCTCATGGCATCACTCCAAAAAGGCTGGCATTGCGGTCATCATAAGGAATAAGTATGGTTTTGTTCAAGCCAAGGGGTACTTTGTTACTACAGTTTCCCCCTTGCATGCTGAAACTTTAGCTATTCAATGTGGGGTACAGTTAGCAATACCTTATGCAACTCAACAGGTTGTGATTGAATCTGACTGTCTAAATGCTATTAATATGATTCTACTACCATCTGTTAGACACTGGAAATTTCTTAATCTTATGGACAGTATTCACATCTCTTTGGGTAATACTAAACTGATACACATTCTCAGACAAGGAAACCAACCTGCTGATGATCTTGCTAAGTACATGTTACTTACTAAGACTCACCAATCTTTCAGCTGGTCGAATCTGCCTGCAAGAACCAAAGGGTTACTCTGTCTAGATGACCTAGAGGTTCCTACAGTTAGATCCCCTTCTTAGGTGAACTGATGCTACTAACTGTTTTCTTATGTTTTCTTTGACAGGACCTGTGGTTTCACTGCCACCACTCTCAATCAAAGGACTTCTATTTGCTCCTAAAGCTTCAAGAAATGGTGCTGCCACTGTTTCAGCAACTCCAAATCTTCTCTGAGCTGCACCCCCACTCCTGCATTGGTGCTGTATTATTGTTTCTTGTATATTTTGTACCATTCTGACTCTTGCTCCTATTGTCTTAGTGATATAGGTGGCTAAGTGGTGTTTCGATTCGTTGATCACCGACCTGCTCCTTATTATCACTAGGTATAGTGAGAAAGTTTTACCTTGCGGTATGTCTGATCTGCTAGGTAATTTTTGGTCATACAAATCCATCACATTGAATTTTGGGAGCAACTGTTATTGCTTCGTGGTCTTGGCCTCCTTTAGCTTAGGAGTTATTCTTGTACTGATTGAGTAGTTAGGGCTAATTACTGCTTCTTCCTTTTATTATTATGGGTTTAGGGTGCCCAATATATATCCCTCCACCGCATGGTGGTCTTCATTTAAAAAAAAACTACCTCAATTTATTTGAACCCGGGGATGCTCCATCCTAGAATAATTGTTGATTTTCGATCGAAGAAATTAGATTGGGCTCTTTAGTGTTTGTAATGGTGTTAATGGAAAGGATGGTGTGGAGTTTTGTTGAGAACAAATATGTAGGAGATGAGAAATGATTGTGTTAGTGCAGGATATTATTGTAATGAGATGGGTTTGGGGGACATTTTGGTTCAAAATTTTGGCTCAAAACTTTAGTTCCCGCGGGAATTTTTCAATCAGAGTGAAAGCGCATGGTTGTCGATCATGGATTTGTTTCATGTAACTAGCATTCGTGAAATCAGACAAGTGGGGCCAAAGTATTATTTTTTATAACTGTCATAAAAGACTCCATGTCAAGATTGTGGCCCCGTTTGACGATCCGTTCATGCCAAATAGGAATAACATTATCATGTAAATGTGAATGTGAATCAAAAAATGTTATCTCCAATTTTGCATTTCAAAGCCTCCCACTTTCTTAGAATGACCTAAGAAACGGACGATTACTCCGGTTCGGGGACGAGACCCTTGCCATCCCCCAATTAAACTCATGATCACTATTAGTCATTACAAAGAAACTGGCATGACCCCACAGATAATTCCACAGGTTCATCCTGAATGAACCATGTGTACTTATGAGTAATCATCTATAATTTACTCTAAACTATGTACTAGCGCTTTTTAAAATTTGATGGATGGAATTTTATTAGCTTTTAATTCCATAAAAATCCTAGAATATTAAATTTCATGTGATTCTACATGGTGGAAATGATCTTTCTCATAACGCTTATAGTAAGGGTATTAATGGAATACTTCAAAAATGACGGACAATAACACCGGTTCGCAGACGAGACCCTTGCGATCCCGTGGTCAAACTCATGACCACCATTAGTCATGAAAAAGAAACTGACATGATCCCATGGAGAATTCCACAGGTTCATTTGAATGAACCTTGTATACTTATAAGTAATCATCTACAATTTACTCTACACGATGAACTAGTGCTTTTTAAAATTTGATAAACGGAATTTTTTTGGCTTTGAATTTCATAAAAATCCTAGAATATTAAATTTCATGTGATTCTACGTGGTGGAAATGATATTTATCATAACGCTTATAGCAAGGGTATTAATGGAATACTCCAAAAATGATGGACGATTACCCCGGTTAGCGGATGGGACTCTTGCCATCCCCCCAAACTCATGAGAATGCAATTTAGATTACTGTGTAGCTCCAATTTTTCATTTCGTCCTCCCCCTTCATCTTGGAGAGACCTAAGTGTAAAAACTGAAAAGTTCACCGACTATATTAAAATTGATTCCAATCGAACTAGACGTTAATATAGCTCATGGACAGTTAGAAATTTAAATTAGAAGTATCTAACATACAATTACCCGCTTTGAAGGTCAATTACATTCGTCTAGGTCAAATAGGGGCCCAGCTGACATGTGAGAGGGAAGAAATGGTGAGGCCCAATTTCATAGGTGCCGACATCGGTCTTATGTCGGTTTCATGTCGCTAAACTAAAATAACATGAGACCTCGCATGAGGATTGGTCAAACATGGGCCTATTCCTATGCTAGTGGGTTGTAATAATGAGGCCCACATTTATATTAGTCGGCATCGCACAACTGTCAGTATAAGGTCAATAAGTTCGACTGAGATGCAATGTTGCATAGCCCTAGGCAGAAGTCACAACGCTTCATAACGAATGTATAAATGGAGCCCACTTCTCTTACATCACTTTAAAATTTTTGTATTCTCTGTAATTTCAACACTCATCCCTGCCCATCTTCTAAAAGGTATGGATTCCACATGTGGTTACATTACAATTGTTTTTGTATTTATCCTTGAAATTGTTACATGTTTAGATTAGGGTGTAAATGTGTTAATAGTTTTAATTTTTGAGGTTTCTATGGTTTGGTGGGCTAGAATATGGTTTTAGGGTGTTATAATATGGTTTTAGGGTGTTATAATATGGTTTTAAGGTGTTATAATATGGTTTTAGGGTGTTATAATATGGTTTTAGGGTGTTGGAATATGGATTGGGGTGCTACAATATGGTAAAAGGGTAAAGTTTCTGCCGTTGTTAATCGTTCTCTTCTTGAATGCGATGTCGCTGACACACCGGTCGTGCTTATGCTGTACCGATCCTTAGGAAATGTTTCAAGCATGCTTTCTATAGATGGTTAAGTCAATGCGACCTCAAACCCTCACTGGTTAACCACTCATTTGTACTGTTGCTTTTGCAGTGTTGCCTTGAGTTGGTTAACAAAATAGATTTTGTCTTTATTTCCCATTGTCTGACTATCAAAACATTTAACATCCCAAACAATGTGAATTACAACAATCATGACTAACAATGATGGTTCCAGTCATGAACCGATTGAGGTGAGCAGTTTTTTGTTACATTTTCAATATTCCTTCTATTTCATTACTAAGAATCTAATTGAGTTTTTAATAATTTCATTAACCAATATAGATCTGTAGTGATTCGGATAATGATAGTCTGTGTCACACATTCTCAGGCATAAATCCGCATTTTGTACATACTCTGACCCAGACAAACTTTGGGTCAATTCCAATTTTTGTAATTCCTCCCTGTTTCAAACAAAATGAATTTTCAATTAAATTTTCTATAGATTACTTTCAAAAGTACTGAAAAAGGTTTTTTTTTATAATTCTTGACATCCCTGACAAAATTGCTGAGTACCTACCGCCGTACAAGTCGGATGTTGTGATTAGGTGCATAGGGAGGGAGTGCAAAAAATGCACTACTCGGTGAACAGGATGCTTAAAACCCTGACCCCAAAGGGGTTTGGGCAGTTTCTTGACACAGAGGAACTTGAGATTGGGATACATTGTACTTCAAGCTCATAAATGGTGCTGGGCCCATAGTTTTCTGTGTTGTCATTCTTCCCCCAAACATTAGAGGCCTTGCTTAGACTTATTCGGACGTATTTTATATTTGATATCTTTAAATTTTAATTGGATTGTTTATCGTTATTTTAATGTTATTCAATGTTTAATATTTAACATAACATATGATGAAAAGAGTTTTAATTTAATGATCATTTAGGAATATGTAAAAGACTTATGTGTACTAAATAATTTCTTCCAATTATTCGTAAGAAGCAAATATTTGTTGCTTCAAAATTCTATTAATAAATTGGAATTGTTTACCGGCTGGGTGGTAGGCTGAAATAATTGTTAGGCCAATAAACATGCGACGTTGGTCCTAGGTCGGGGTTTTTGTATGAACCGACATACGTGCAATATCATACCTTATGAAGCAAACTTCACAATCTGGTTAAAACGATGTTGTTCCAAAACAGGTATAAATATGGTAACCCTAACAGAGAGTTCAAGCTTTTCTTCACAAGTTTCCTGCAAATTCCAACGATCTCCACCTCCCCCCTTCTCTTCTGTATTGGAAAAAAGGTATGGTTTTTCTAATCTCCTAACACATAAGTTTTGTAATTCTTAATTCACAATGTCAGATCTGTGCTCTGTGAATATGTTTTGTTTACCCTTCTTTCTAGCTTTTGTTTCTAATTTATGAGAGTGTGAACTTTCCTTGACTTTGAACGTTGGTACAATGTTTTGATATGTCTCCAAAGGGTTTTTATTTTATTTCATGTTGATAAAGCCTCATTTTTCCAGTATGATGTGTTTCTTCTCGTAGCAACCTGTGATATCTACAATGTCGATGCCCCCTTGGGAAGAGAAACCTGGATGTTAGAATGGATAAGGGAATACGCGCCCGCGTGGTGTGTGCATGGGGGTGAGAGACCTATTTACCGTTGCACCAATTTTAGCTGACTTCGTAAAGTTGTTCGAGTGGTTCCGGGTAGAGATAGCGAATTGTAGAAAGCTAGAGTGCGAGAGGCCTTAGATCATAGATAAGGTGCCAATGACCCTTTGGCCTAATTGATAGAACCATTGGGAAGTAGTGCATTGATAGTGGAAGCTAGGTACATAATCGCACGGGAGAGAAACAGACCTACAAAAATGGTTGGACCTTGTTGTACTTCCCCAATTATAATAGCAGTATCGATGGAGGGTTGCGAGTGCCCCCGCCAAAACAGGGATGGAAAAGTGTATGCCAGCGTCTACACCACGTGTTATGAACACTCTATTAGGTTTGCCTAAATTTCTATGTGAATGAATTGGGATCAAAACATTAGATTAACTATTTTTCTAAATGACTCCCGAGTGCTTAGTTAAATAGCTTACTTTGCTTTTTTACTTTTATGCTTAGTAGTTGTTAGTTTGAAAAACCAATCCCCTCCCCCTTTGCGTGTTTGCTTTACTAGCTATTCTTTTCACTGGTGCGGATTGACGACTCGTATGAGGTTGTGTTTTGATTGATATTTAGACCTAGCATCTTTGTGGACAAACCTAGGGCGTACTGCTAACTATCACATAGGTAGCATAGCAGTGAGAACGGGCGCAGAACTATAAATTTTTGTCTTTTGACCTCCCCAAAGGAAAGCCTCCGCTCGAGTTATATAGCTACAATTAACGACCCCGGGGGGAGGCAGGTCAAAATTTTGGTGCTGTTGTTGGGGATGCTATTAAATCTAAGTGTCAATTAGGCATAACGTGTTAGTACAATAGTTAGCAATTTCTTTTGTTTTGTTTTGTTAATTTGTTTGTGGAGCCATTTTATAGCTGGAATCTGCTGATGTGGTAGAATACCACTCAGCAGATGAAACTTTGTAGGGTGTGTCATTTTGACCACCCTACAGAGTGTTTCCCATGGTTTAGCAACTACGTGAGAGATATGGAACTTGCAATTTAGCAAGATCAATGGGAGGAAGGGTGGTGCACATACAACAGCTCACCCAAATCAATCTCAACCCCCAAGTATCTAAGCGAATATATACTCAAAACTTTGACTTGTTTTGCAAAAACTAGTGAAACTTTGTAAAATCAAGTATTTTCTTGTATCATAAATTGTGGGGTTCAAATATCTTCTGGTGTTGACAAGATAGGTGGAAAGGTGAATAAGCTAATAGGAACAGTGAACCAGTTAATAGGAAGGCGTAAGCTCATGGATGAAGAAGCACTTCCACCAATATGTTGGGACAATTGAGGAAAAAGGAACCATGTGTGACATTTGATCAAAATGAGGTTAGTCCTATCTCCTTTAGCACTAGCAAGATATTGCATGAGTGTAGAGTATTGTTAAAGAAAATGGGTGATCCTGAATATGAATTTGAGCATGAATCGATAGATCAAAACGTGAAGTGTCCTTCCCCTTTGGTTAATATATATGATAGTATTGTGCAAGGCATTTTTTATATAAACAAAGGGTTAGCTTCAGAGTATAATTCCTTAAGTGATGTACTTGTTAATACCCTATAAACTAACCTAGTGGGGAGTGTGGAAAAGGTTGATCCTCGAGGTGAGAACAATGTGAAAGCCTTGCCCAAAAACTTAGATGGACTAGTTCTATAAGAAACCAAGCCTTAAATAGAGGAACCACCAGAAATTGAGCTAGAGCCCCTACCTGAACACTTGAAGTATGCTTTCCCAAGTGAAAATGAAATGTTGCTTGTGATTATCACGAATAGGTGGACCATTGACCAAGAGGGTAGATTGCTCGACGTCCTTCAAAAATTCAAGGGAGCAATAGGATGGACTTTGGCTGACATTAAAGGTATAATCCCTTCAACTTGCATGCACCATATTCTATTAGAGGAGGGTGCAAGACCCATACGTCAACCTTAAAGCTGATTAAACCCACCTATGATGGAAGTAGTGAAAGGTGAAGTCCTTAAACTACTAACGGTTAGGGCAATGTATCATATCTGTAATAGTACTTGGGTGAGTTACACCCAAGTGGTGCCAATGAAAAGTGGTGCCAATGAAAAGTGGGGTCATCGTAGTGAAAAACAAGGATTGGGACTTGGTTCCCACCCGTATTCAAAATGGGTTGCGAGTGTGCATTGATTACCACCGCTTAAACGTGGTGACTCTTAAACACCATTTCCTCCTACCCTTTATCGACCAAATGCTTGAAAGGGTGGCCAGTCATGCGTATTATTGTTTCCTTGATGGCTATTCTGGATACTTCCAAATAGCCATCAATCCAAAAAACCAGGAGAAGACCACATTCACTTGCCCCTTTGGCACCTTTACTTATAGGCATATGCCTTTCGGTCTCTGTAATTATCCAAGCACTTTTCAGAGGTGCATGGTCAGCATATTCTCAGAATTTATCAAGAATTTTGTTGAGGCCTTCATGGATGATTTCACCATCCACGGGGATTCCTTTTATTCATGCCTACATCATTTAGCATGGGTGCTAGAGCGATTTATAGACATGAACCTCGTGCTAAATTCTAAGAAATGCCATTTCATGGTGGAAGAAAGTATCATACTTGGAAATGTTGTGTAGCTCAAGGGTTAGAAGTTGATAAATCCAAAGTAGATGCAATCAAATCCCTACTTTACCCCACCAATGTCAAGGATGTTAGATCATTCTTAGGTTACGCCAGTTTTTACCGTCGTTTAATTAAGGCTTCTCCAAAATATCCTCACCTTTGTGCAAATTGCTGCAAAAAATGTCGACTTCATTATTGATGAAGGGTGCAAAAAATCTTTTGATGCCTTGAAAAACATGTTAGTGACTGCCCCTATCATCCAACCTCCAGATTGGTCTCTTCCCTTTGAAATAATTTGCGATGTGAGTGATCATGATATAGGAATTGTTTTTGGCCAGAGGATAGGTACAGTACCACACGTCATATACTATATATCAGTAACTCTCAATGATGCTCAATGCAAATACTCTACCACAAAGAAAGAGTTACTGGTCGTAGTCTTTTCCCTGGAAAATTTTCGTCAATGACTCTTAGGAACCAAGGTCATAGTGTACACAGACCATGTAGCACTCCGTCATCTAATGAAAAAGAAAGAAACCAAGCTGAGACTTATTAGATTGATACTTCTTTTAAGCAGGTTTGACCTAGAGGTAAGAGATAAGAAGGGTACTAAAAACTAAGTAGAATACCAATACCCGAGAGCCTAGAACCAGTCAAAGAAAAGGCAAAGTTAGAACCTATTAGGGAAGAATTTTCCAACAAGCAATTGTTCGAGGTAATAACTAGCCAGCCTTGGTATGCCAATATAGTGAATTACCTCACCACTAGAGAGTTTCCCCCATATTTTGACAAATCGAGAAAGGCGAGGTTGGTGAATGAAGCAAAGGAATATGTATGGGATGACCCCTACCTGTGGAAGTAGTGTCCTGATCAAGAAATTAGAAGATGCATCCCCAATGATGAGATAAACTGTGTCCTTAAGATGTGTCATTCGTCCTAAGTTAGGGGAATTTTGAATACAAAAGAACGGTAGGGAAGGTAACAGACTATATTCTATACTAGCCCACTATACTATCAGATGCTAAAAGTCTGGTGTCATCATATGATCAATGCCAAAGGATAAGGAACATCTCATCCAAAAATGAGATGCCCCAAGCGTTTTACATGCTAGTACATGTCTTTGATATGTAGGGAATGGATTTCATGGGACCATTTCTAAAATCCAATGGGAATTACTATATATTAGTGCTAGTAGACTATACGTCCAAGTGGGTAGAAGCCAAATCCACAAAGAAGAATGATTCAGCAACAGTGGTCAGCTTCCTCAACTCCAATATCTTCTCATGGTTTGGTGTACCCTGATTCCTAGTCAGTGATAGAGGAACCCACTTTGCAACAGGGTTATGGAAACGTTGCTTGAAAAATATGGAGTAACACATAGGACTTCCACTGCCTACCACCCGCAGACCAATGGCCAAGCAAAAATATCCAACCACGAAATCGAAGAAATCCTCGAAAAGACAGTGAATACATCTAGAAAGGATTGGAGTGCTCAGTTGGATGATGATCTCTGGGACTACTGCAGTGCGTATAAGACTCTGATCGACATATCACCCTTCAAGATCCTTTTTATCAAAAGATGCCACCTCCCAGTTGAGCTTTAATTCAAGACAAATTGGGTTGTCAAACGCCTAGACTTAAACTTGAGTAAAGTTGGGAATCATAGGAAGTTTCAATCACTAGAACTTGAAAGACTTAGGCGCAACTCCTATGACACCGCTTTGATCTATAAAGAGAAAACGAAAGCTAGACATGACGAGAGTATAATGAACAAGGGTCTCTTTGTGGGACAAAGAGTCTTCATTTACCAGTATAGGCTCCATCTCTTTCCCAAAAAAATTAAGATCAATATGGAAAGGGGCATATGAAGTGACAAAGGTATACAAGCACGGAGCGGTCGAGGTTAAGAATGAAAAGGATGGCGTAAAGTTGGTGGTCAATGGGAAAAGACAGAAAGTCTACTTCGAGTGGGGAGCTTTGGGCGTGAACAAGGAGGGTGACCCCCTCCTTGGTGAACAAAATTTGTGAAAACTTAATTTCAAGAAAATATGTCGTGAGGACAACAATAAATATACAGTCTTTCTTTTTATGTTTTTTTGGTAATGATTAGATAGATTTTGCATGTTCTTGTTTTGCTATGAAGATTTTTTAGATGAAACTCTTGTTTTGATTGAAATTATTAGTTCGAGACTCGTGATTGTGTTTGAATGGAATAAGATTTTATGGGTGGCATAGTTTTTTGAACGAAAGAAGGAAAAACTAAATATTAGGGAAAGTTTTGGGTGGATGCATCGTGCTGAGATGCTCGGCGCGAGGCTATGCTTCTTGCCAATGAGTTTGGCATGAGGCTTCGCATTGTGCCAGAATGTTTGGCGCAAACCTATGGTTCATGCCAAGCACGTTTTGCGTGTAAAGTCGATTTTCCAATTTTTATTTGTTCGAACAATGTAAATTTTCAAAAATTCTGAATTTCAAACTCAAAAATGCATTTTTGGTTCAAGAATTTTGGTTTTTCTTAATTCCTAAGGATTTTTTTAAATACTTCCAACATCTCTTGGAATTAATTGATTTGTACCATTCTCCCCTAAATTGAGAATTTAAAAAATTCCATCCCTATCCTACACATTCTTCTTTCTCTAAGAAACACTCACTATCACACACTCTTGGTGAACCTTGAAAAATTGAAGCTCTTCTTCCATGAGTTTGTAATTTTTGCTTCTTCTTGTGTGAATCTTACAAATCTTAGTTTCAAATTCTGGGTAATTCATTGGACTCCTTGTTTATATGCTTTATTGACATTGTGGTGGTGTTATGAAAAACATGATTCTTGAATGAGTGAGTATTTTTGAGAAATTTGTTTGGAATGGAATTACGCATGGGCTTTAAGTTTTTGGATGCAAGACTTTTCGACAATTTCGTTGGCACGAAATCATGTAGCATCACCATTTCTCCCTACCTCACTTATGTTTTGACATTATTTTTGTGCATTGGAGACTATGCGTCGATTAAGTGTGGGGAGGGAGTAGTGAGCACTTAGGGAGTCTTCATTCTTTGATTTCCTCAGTGCATTTCATGATTTACATTGGTAGTTGTTTTGCTTGTTTGATTGGTTTTTTTTATTGTTGAGGGATGATTTTGGATGGACATTTGGTGGCATAACATGCTATGCTAGGGTTCCTAGTTTACATGGGGTAGGTTATTTTTGGATATTGGTGGTGTATTTTTTGTGTTTGATCTTATCTTTTGTAGCATGAAGCCCACTTTTGGGGAAATTTTGTGCTACACTAAAAAAATAGAAATTTTTAAAAAATGGAAAAAAATATAAAAACATGGACAAGTCAAAAAACATGAAAGGGCGACTTGGATAACATTAGGAAAAGCCCAGATAGGTCGAAACACCTAGGTGAAAATGAGAGGCTAGGCCCGGCTAGGCTTACGAGCCTAGGCAAAAATGAGAGGCCTTGTGGAAAAAGGTGAGAAGTGAGTACCCTTTGTGTGTTAAAGCTGGGATGAAAACCCAAAAGGGCTCCTAGGAAAAATGAGAGAAAACAAAAAAAAACTAGGTTGACGATGCATGCTTCCGCGGTGGATTGTTTTTTAAGATGACTCTTTGATTGCTTTGGGATCATTTTGGGAAAAGTAAGCTAGCTTAACACTTATCTTTTTGGCTTACCTTTTTCCACATTTTACTTTTGGGTGGTTAGATTGCTTATGTTTTTCGGGGAGTGGGAGAGTTGTGAGATTCTTACTCTTTTGGGGGAAACAGGGTAATCAAGGAAAAAGTTTAATTCATCGGTTAACTTATGCATGCCCACTACATTTCGCATGATTCTTTGTCTTGTCTTTGTTTACCCGAGGACGAGTAAAGGGGGAAGTGTGGGGAGTCTGATCTGCTTCATTATGTGTGCGTTAGCCGTTGCATTTGTCATATTTTTAGCATGTTTTATTTGGTGAATTGATAGTATTAGTTGAGTTTACGGGACAATGGGTTTAAACAACCATGTTTGGTTTTCTTATCTAAATCCTGTGTTTTTGTAGACTTAATTGGCACAAATGGACATCTTGTAACCACGGGCTCCTTGATCTTCCTTGTGATCATCTTCAGTAGTTGCATGTGGTTACTTTTTGTTTACATTCTATGCGAAGGCCATTTGCAAGGGCGGTAGATAATGTTGAAGGCCGTTCGCAAGGGCGGTAAAAGAGACAAAGGTAATTCACACTAGAATGGTAGTAGATTAAGGCCACAAGCATTAATGCATGGAAAAAGGTGATTGAAGCCAAAGATGGACGACAACGGAGTTCAAAGCGGCCAACATGGAAACGGTGAATCATGGTCTGAACGGAGTTCAAAGCGGCTAACATGGAAACGGTGAATCATGGTCTGAACGGAGTTCAAAGCGGCCAACGCAGAAACGGTGAATCGTGGTCCGATGAGTTGTGCTTAAGTCTGAGAACAATTCAAAAATAAATAGCCTTCAAGGATGGGTCCATTGGATTCACCTTCTTGTGCACTACAAAATTAACTACTAAAACTCTCAAATTGGACTAACGGTTCACCCGTAGCGAAGGAAACAAATTCAGCCGGCCGAAGCACAAACGGGTCGGTGCAGGTCGTTCATGGTTGGCACCAATGGCCCACGCCAAAGGAGCAGCCCCACGCCAAGGAGACAAGCACAAGGCTATGGCATGGCCCGTGCTAGACGCCACGGGCACCAACATGAGACTAAGTCCCACTCCACAAGGCTAAGAATGGGTAAATGACGTCCCATTTTCAACATCCTACGCGCTCCAAGTCCAAAATACTAAGACCAGCCATCGGGGTGTGAGAAATCACATAGCCCGTGTCAAAGTTTCTGAGCGGAGAAGCCTTTTTGACCATGGTCCGCGCCACCAGCCACGAGCACGGATCAAAAGCCTCAATTTCAACACTGTGGTAGCGCCCTGCGCTAGACGATGCGACCCGCACCAGAGGGAAGATGCAGCCCACGCTAGACTCTACACCTTGCGCCACTAGAAGATCTATACCAAGCACTAGAATGGGTGCCCGCACCACATAAATGGGTGTGAACTACGCCAGATCTTGTGCCCCTTGCCAAGGACACGCCATGGGTCGCAACATCAATGATGGCATGTGCCTAGCGGCGGCTGAACTTGGATTTACCCTAATTTGGCCTATTTTGGCCTATTTTTGGGCCCAATCTCCTATTACTGTAAATAAGGTTGGATCATTTTTTGTAATTAGGAGAGCAACTTTAGAGAGAGAAAAAATGCCTCCTTTTCTTTTCTTTCTTTTGCTTTTGATCCTAGCATGTGGAATTCAAATCTTTATTTGAATTCCATATCTATGGAGTAGTTTCTATAGCTTTGGGATAAATTGTAGGAGCATGGTTTAATTTAATTGTTTTGTGAGATTCTATAGTTCATCTTAATTTTGTGTTCATGACTTATTGTGATTGCTCTTAATTAATTGAATTGCATGAATAGTACACCACATGTAAGCACACAATTTGGGCTACATTCATGTATGGTGCAAATATCGGTTCCCCCTTGGGAAAAGAAACCTGGATGTTAGAATGGGTAAGGGAGTATGCGTCTACGTGGGTGTGTGCACAGGGATTTGAGTTTACTCTGACTTATTTTCCATCGCACCAGTCTTATTAGACTTTGTAAAGTTTTCCGAGAGGTTTCGGGTAGAGATAGCGAATAGTAGCAAGCTACGGTTTAAGAGGCCTTAGATCATAGATAAGGTGCCAACAAAGGATCGTTTGAGAGGCCAAAGACATTGCATTCCATAGTGTGGTTTTGCCAATGAAAGATAACGTCGCACCTTGCACCAATGAAAGGTAACATCGTACCAACAAAAGATAACTTTGCACCAGTCTTAATTTGCCAACGAAAGATAATGTTTCACCTTGCATTCCACAGTGTGGTTTTGCGTTTCATATTTTGACTTTTGATGCAGGACTAAGGGTTGGTGAAGGATCGTCTAATTGGCTCTTTTTCATTTATTTCACCTATTTACATATATATATTTCCAAACACAACTCCACACTTCGTAACAACTAATACATTTTGGTTTTCATACAGTTCACCACACAACGGAGGCGCCCAAAGCCTTTTTTCTTCGACATTGAACATCATTCGATGGCTATTGATAGCCCACATTTTGACTGCACTTTGAAGCAGCTGAACTTTGGGAAAATACCAACTTTGGTAAAGATGTTTGAATAAATTTTATTTGTTGACAATTGCATATGTATGTATATATATATATATATCTAATCAATGTTTGTTATGGTGACTTAGTACATCACATGGGAGATTATACCACTACTGCCAACTGAGAAGACCCTCGTAGTGGTGAGGTGCTATGGGACAGAGTGGCATATGAACTACTCGGGGTGGGAGGGTCAAGGGCCTTTCCTCAAAGGGTTTTGGAAAATTCCTTAGGGGAAATAACCTATGCATCGAGGACACCTTGTTTTTCAAGGTGATACAAGCTAGAGGGCCAATCATCTTCAAGGTCATCATTATCCAAGCTGATTGGGTGTATTGTAATTTCTGTTATGTTGGAACTAAGATAGATCTTATTCGAATTAAATTATGTACTATATTTGTAAGGATATTTTCATGACTACTGTTTTTCTAATTATTTGTCTATCTTATTTGAACATTGAACAAGGGGGGTACTGGTTGTGTTTAAATTAGGGCAGGATTTGTAGGGTGTTTGTAGCACAGTGATTGCTAGCAACTTTTGTGCCTAACTAACCGTAATTTTACATTCCTGAAAATTAATCGTGATGATGAGATATTAGGAGGAGAGAGGCGCCAGAGACAATGGGGAAAAGTGCACGACCTCCATTTTATAGTATTTTATTTTCTTCTGTCACTGTCAAATTCTTTACTTTAACTTGTCTTTTACATATATGCGACTTGGCTAATCATTCACATTACCTATCGGCATCAACGACGTATCTAGCAAAGTTGGGAAAGCTTTTCAAAGAACATAAGCAATGTTACACGTTATTCGGTAACATTATTTACTTCATTTTTAACCTTTTACTTCGGCAAATAATAACCGAGGTAAAAAATCAATTATTTATTTTATATTTTTATAACCGAGGTAAATAATATCTTTTACTTTGAAAAAAATAACCAAGGTAAAATAACTTTTTACCCCTGTTATTTGGTGTTAACAAAAAAACAGAGGTAAAAGGGGCAAAGCAATAGGTCATGTTTCTTGTAGTGATTTCACAATAAATGCTAAGTAATCAAGACTTCATAAATGAGTAAATAGAGTTTCTCACTACATGGGCTTGGAAGCCTCAATAAATTTTCCACAAGTGAGTACTTAGCTAAACGAGTTCATACTAATATCCATAAGTAAATAAAACATAATCCAAGAAGAAAAATAGATCGAAGAAAAGGAAAAATTAGGGTTTTAAAGGGGAAAAAGTCAGGAAGAATGAGATATGAAATGAGAGGATAAGAATGCTATTTATAAAAAAGAGAAATTTAAAATATGTTACTTGCAGTAGGGCTGTCGTGACCCATGGGAGGATCCCTGCGACTTGCAATAGATGCCATCGTGAGCCAGGAGATGCTTTCTACTAGTTGCAATAGGTATAGAGGCTGTATCTTGAAACTTCATTTCTCTTGTCTAAATGTAGCCTTCATCTTCAAGTCTTCAATTCTTCAAGTCTTCCATTCTTCAAACCTCAAAATAAAATCTCCAACTCTTCAAATCTTCACATCTTCACATCCTATTTCCTTGTAACACCAAATTTCCTAGAAAAGTAATAAGAGCGTAAAAGTTGCTCTTAACTCTCCTAAGAGAATTTCAAGGCAAAATTCAAGATCTAAAGCATAAAAGTACACAAAAGTGAGTCCCAAATGTCCTAAAACTATTATATAAAATGATCACATCAGGGCTTATGGTATAAACCTCTCTTAACCATGCAAAGTCTGAAACATAAGTGATATCTCGAGCTCTACGAACCATGTAAAAGATGGTTTGTATTGGAAGATAAATAACCTCGCTAATAGCAGCACTTCACCCAAAGCGAGTCATCCTAATCGAACCTAGAAAAGAGAAGGTTCTTACCTATAACCACGCCACTAAAGCCATGATCAAAGAACATGGTCCATGATCTGCAGAGATTGTGGAATATACCATCCATAAATAGGTGATATGTGCAACAGAAGAGGTAATAGCGCTAAACACTACTACTTTATTGATCATTCACTGACTTAGGCATTGAAGAAGATCTTGGGGACTTCCCTAGGACCTTGTTATGCAGGAATCATGAGGATGACTACAACGCCAAATCTGGATATTATATTGGTCCGGAAGGAATTTTCCACATTAGGGTTGGTAATCTTTTATCACTTTGGGGTTATAGGTTAATCATGACAGTCATATCCCAAAGTTGTTGCAATCAAGGTCGGATAAACTCTTAGAGGGCAGTAATGGGTATTCACGTTGGGTCCAGTGGTGTAGTGTTACTACCAGGTTTAATTCATTATGCAATATTAATGGGTTTAATAACACCAGGAGTAAAGTTAATAAGGTCGCCATTTTTTCGCACCTTGTAACTAAACTGAAGGAGGTAAGAAATGAATGAGGTGGCGGTGGACACCCGTAGTGAGAGTAAACGCAGTTAGTATCTGGTTACTTCAAGCTAAGAACAATGTGTGATTGAGAATAGATTAGGACATACTTTCCTATATTTATAGGAATCGAGGATCAAATTCTAATTCTCAACATGTTAGGAAAATACCCCCAAAGCTCTCTATTATCATACTTACACTCTTATTTATATTTTCTTGATAGTTTACTCTTTATTTCTATACTAGTAGGTTTTAGTTGATTACTCAAACAACACCCCTACCCCTTGTGACTAGCACATACTCGGTGAAACTTGTGTACTTATTACTACCTTCAAATATCTTGTAAAACCCTTTTTCTCTGAGGACAACCCCAATGTACCACTTTCTACTTTGTAGTATTCGGTAGTAATAGGGAAGCAACTATAAATCTTATCTTTGATTGTAGCACCTTAGTTTAGACTATGCTAGCGTGCTTGTCACTAGCTTATGTGGAGATCCTTCTCAATTTGTGTTAGCTATTTTTCTCCATTAGTTCATTTACATTTTTAAATAATTCTATCTCTTCTATTTAAAAGATGGTGGCATGTGCCTCCTGTCTTGAGAGAACTGTATTTTTTGTCTCCGGGGTTTATTACATTAGTTATGGCACAAATTGCTGCATATGTGACTCTTTAGTGATTTTTTTATGTGCCTGTTGAGCACTTGTACCTAAACCATCTGTAATATCTTTGACCTAATAGTTCTTACCTAGGTTTTGTATTTGTTCATTGCTTTGTGTTTGTTGGTCACTAGTTAGCCTTCATTCTTTGACTTTTGTAACAAGCGTCGGATGGTCACGGAGAAAATTGTGGATGAGATACTTCTTTCCATAGGTTGATCACTCTTTGTACGAGGGCAGGCTCCCACCATACGGCAAAGGGGTATTTGGTTTACCGTACAATACAAGTAAAATTTCTTTAACTTCACTTCTTTTACCATGATTTTGGAGAAAACTATAATTAAAATTACATTTCACCTTGGTTATTTGAAAACTGGTGTAAAAGGTTGAGTTTTTACCTCGATTTGGGAGGAACCGAGGTAAAAAAATATCAAACAACAGCCATCGATTACAATTTGATTTGTCATTTGTTTTGTTCGACGGATAAACAACATCGACAGCCCTTCATTTTTATTCAATTGTATGATGGGAATTCGTGTGTCGACGTCGGCTAGATGATTTTAAGTAATCAAAAACACATCATACATGTGACCGATGTCGATTTATGATGGGTTAAAAAGTTTTCTTCAATATAAATTGTCAATTTTAACAATTTTCCCTAATTGGAACCTTGAAATTTCTTTGGAGGATAAATCAAAACATTAGGGTCAAATCCATTCTCCTTAATGGTTGGCAAATGATGTTGAACACTAATTGAAGCTTGTTGGGTGAGTTTGAAAGGTAATTTTTCAATTAAGTCTCATATTCCTATATTAGATTCCTGGTCATTTAATATGATTTACTTTATTTCTACAAAGCCATGATATTATGGTAGTTTTTACATTGGATTGTTACATTATGTTTAGTGTTAATTTATGTTCGTATTCATATTGAGGTAGGGTTTAGGAAATATTATAGACATAAATTAATTGTAACTATACTTTGCTTGTAGGTTTTTTCATATGGATAGAACTTATTATTTTGCTGACAATTGCACAAGTGTTGGGCATAAGTAATTTGTAGCTAATTTTATTGAGCATGCATTTTCCTTGTCGTGAGGGAGAATCTGATCATGTACATTTTCCTTGATAGCAATTTTGTAACACTAGGGTATATGAAAACTCGAATGACTTGAGAGATGACTTGTATTTTTATCGGTTTGATCCAACCTACACCACTTGGTTTGGGCATAGGGAGGATGTTGACAACCCTACTGTTACTAATGCGGATGATGATAATGATAGATTTGATGAATTTGTAGAAGTGGTGAAGAACTTTGTTGGAAACCCAGAGAGAATTTCCACTTTACACACACATAATGAGTTGCTTTTGTATCTGGGGAGCTCGGAAGGAATGATTGCATTGAAGGCGACTTTGCATTTGCCAAATGTAGGAGCAAAGTATTCCATTAGAACTGTAGGATTATCTGGTATATTGAAAACTTTTAAAAACATGTTACCTCGGGAAACAAATTACTGGAAATTGTTCATAAGGACAAAAAGATTTTGTGTCCTATGGTATGGATACATGCTTGTCCCAAAAATTTCATTTTTGTAGGAAGACTTGATAATGAAATTTCATGTCTGAGATGTATGTGTCTAAGGTACAAAATGAAGGAGTTGGATGATTTGGAAGTGATTTTTTTATGGGAAGGCGAACCAAAAGGGTGTCAGCCAAGGTTGTTTGGTACCTCTCGATTATTCATAGGTTAAAAAGGTTGTTTACCAAAGTAGAAAATGTAAAAAAATGTGACATGGCATTTAGATCGTATGGTCGAAGACCCAGATATGACATGAAAGCCGTCTGATGGAGAGCACTGGAGAAAATAGACATGGAATTTTCGGTGTTTGGTAATGAAGCACATATTTTGAGGCTTGGCATATGCACGTATGGGATAAATCATTTTGTTACTATGAGAAACAACCATAGTACTTGGCTAGTGACATTAATGTTTTATAATTTACCTCCTTAGCTTTGTAGAAAAGCAAGTACATTATGTTGTCCTTAATGATATCAGGTGTCAAACAAGCAGGAAATGATATTAATGTCTTTTTAGCACCTTTAACTGAATATCTAAACTTGCTCTGGCATGCAGGAATCAAGATGTTTAATGGGTATCGTAATGAGAAGTTTGATTTTTGGGTCATGTTGTTCTGTATTGTGAATGACATTCATGCTTACGGTAATTTTCAGGTTATTCTATAAAGGTCAGAAGGCATGTCCCATTTGTATAGACAGAATGATCATTGTCAACAGAGCAATGGTTGTCAGATAGTGTATCTTGGAAAATATAGATGGCTCCCTCTGTATCACCGATGGAGAAGATTGCGAGATAAATTTAATGGGAAGGTTAAGACGCGGCAACCTCCTGAACATGTGCATAGGGGAAATCCTAGATTCATTGTGGGGTT
The DNA here is from genome assembly GCA_037428765.1 of Rubia yunnanensis. Lineage (NCBI taxonomy): Eukaryota > Viridiplantae > Streptophyta > Magnoliopsida > Gentianales > Rubiaceae > Rubia > Rubia yunnanensis. The sequence continues at coordinate 46,020,023 of CM075064.1, forward strand.
TCTAAAGTTATTTTGGCAAATCTAAGTGGAGGAGACAAATGGCAGGAGGTTGGAAGATGATGTCATCTTAAAGTGGTTATGACATGAACGATTTTACTTTCTAAAACAAAGTGATGAGACGTTAAATGCGTGTAATTCTAAAGGCATTTAACATCTCTTTTGTTATGTTTTTGTTGGTATATTGCTAGGTTTATATAGGTTTACATCATAAGAGGTTTAGATGACCAATTTTGATTTTCTTGTCTAAATCCTTCATTTTGTAGACTAATATGAGCCTAATGAATTTTTGTCTTTACGACCTTCTAGATCTTGTTTTGTGAGCTTATTTGTAGATTTCTCGTAAGCACTTCATAGTAGGTTAATGAAGGTAAATTGCAAAATTGGTAGAACACTGAAGGCCACAAGTCAAAATGTGTAAATCAGTTAGTTTTCATTTAGTGTGTTAGGTAGGAAGGGAGGCTATGAGAATTCTCTCTAGGATTTCTCTCTTTTCTCTTCATTTACTACTTAGATCATGGAATTTATTCCAATGATTGTCATGGATCCAATGTTAGTAACGTAGTTTATTTCTTGTGGTAGTTATTTGTAAGCATTATTGACATGATTTGAAAAACTTGTCATATTAATCCTATTTTTTCATGTTATAAATATCGTGCTTATTTTGTAGTTGAATTTCTCATAGTGATTTATGATATGAATTATGTTAAGATGCACACTTGATTCATTTCTTGCACAATATTGTTTTAGGCTTTAAATGCTAATTTAAGAGTGTTGGATTATTTGCGCTATATTAGACTTGTGAGTACTGAGAAGATGTGTGCGTTAGACAATCATCTTAATTTCATAGTTTTGTAAGGAATTGCATGTTAGGATCAACGGACCTACCGTTTTGATGTTATTAAAATCCTAATGAGTGAAACCCTGGCTTACCCTGATAATTGAGTATTTTTAGTTTGTAGCGACTAGGGTGGCGCAAACTCTAGAATTATCACAAGATACTGATGTTCTTTTTCTTTTAAGGTCTAAGATGAGTGCTCATAGTGGAGGCCTCGCTTCAGTGATTATGTTCACTCCCAAATCTAATTGTTGCGACCTATGCAAGGCATAGTTCCTTTAAGCAGGGGACGATTAGCCCCGGGAATGAGCTGCGGAGGCAGTTAGTAGAGAAGCGCACCCCTAGCAAGTTACAAAACGAGATGAGATATTAAGGAGGGGACAGAAACAGTTGTGTGACAGATAATGGTAATTCCCAGAGAATTAACATCTCCACACTATGTGATATAACATGAAAATAGGTGAATAGTTGCTTGTGTGAATTAGAGTCTAGGGTCAAATCTTTACGTCAATCATGTGATGCAAATATCCCCCAAGATTAGTTAGATCATATTTTATATCGTTTTACTTCCATGCTTGTAGTTGTTAATTCGCACGACCCCCTTTGTTAGTATTAGTTATTCACGACACACAATTTGGGCCCGAGAGTGAATTATGTTTGGCTAACCCTTAGACACTAGTACCTCTATGGACGATCATGGACTTGCAGCTAGCTAAGTTCGAGTAAGTTCGGGAGCAACAAACAAATCGCTATCTTGGACCCCTTACCCCACGTGGGATTGAACGACCCCACATGTGCAAGTCAATTTTTAGCATCGTTGTCGTGGATAATAGATTTGTCTATTTGTTAGCTAGCATAATTAGCCGGTAGAGTATCTTTTATTTTTATTTCTGTTCTTTGTAGTTAGTTATTCTTTGTGTCGAGATCTTGTTTTCTTTCTTCAAAGTACTCTCACTTGTTTGCTAGTGTTTGTTTAAGGACTAGTATTGTATAGTTCCTTGTTTATGGTACATACCCGTACCACGAACTAAGGAACATTACCTTGCTTACCTCAAACCACAGGTAGACGTAGAATAAGAAGAAGAAGAAGAGAAACCGAGGAAGTTTATTAAAGACATGTTGAAGAAGAGATGGTGAATCCAACGGTCTAAGATAATAAAATGTTTAGGGAGTTGATAGCTTCAAACTTGGAGAATAAACCCCTTTGCATTACTTTACACCACTCCCAGCTAATGTGACTTGTGAGCTTAAGTCATAGATGATTCATTTTTTGCCCACATTCCATGGTATGGTCGGTGAAGACCAAACAAGCATTTTTTAGTTACATCTTGTGTGCACCAACATGAAGTCGTCGGGTGTGTCTAAAGAAGATTAACCTTAGGTCATTCCCGTTCTCACTCTGAGATGCGGCAAAGGATTGGTTATATTATCTACCATCGGGGTGCATCACATCATGGATGGACATGAAGAGAAGATTCCTTGAGAAGTTCTTCCCTGCCTCTTAATCTGCGGGGCTCAAGAAGCAGTTCTTGAACATCACTGAACATCCTTGAGACCTTATATAAGTATTGGTAGAGGTTCAAGAGACTATTAGCAAGTTTCCCATATCACTCGTTCAAGGATGGAGATTTGGTGTATTACTTTTTTGAGGTTTATACGATAAGGACGTGAGAATGGTAGTCATGGCATGCAACGGTTCAATTGCAAAAAGAAATACCCAAGGATACTATGGCTCTCTTTAAGGAGATGGCCAATGAGACGAGGTAATTTGTCACTAGATCAAGAACCCAAACCGAAGAAGAAGTGACTCATTCCCCTAAATTAGGGGGAAAATTACAATCTCTTGCTTCTATGATGAAAGAGTTTATGAAGGAAATAGTTCAACAAGTTAGGGTTTGCATAGTTTGTACCTTAGACCATCCGACGGATATGTGTCCTCAAGTTGTGGAAGAGTTCGAGGAAGTGAAAGCCATAGATTATCTAGTAAGGCAAAGTTTTGGAGAGAATAGGTATTTGGTAGGAGTCAACAACAAGGGTTCCAATGGAACCAAGGCAGAGATGTTAGAAAGGATGACCCCTATGCCAATTCATTCAACTCCCGATATTGTGACTGCCCCAACTTCCGTTTGAGAGATGACCAACAAGATCAAGGAAATGCTTATAGAGGCGGCCAAGAGTACAATCAAAGAGATGCTCCACAACCTTACCCGAAAGGAGAAGGCAGTTCAAACATCTTCATGGGAATCTTCAAGTCAGAGAACGAGGAATTGATGGATGCCATTGCTCAAGTCACCAAGAGCAATGGTATCTTTGCACAGAGAACTAGGTGGGACATTGAGAAGTTAGGCACGGGGGCATTTTTTGAGCATAAAAAGCCTTGAGGTTCATGTTAGGCATTTGGCCACCTCGGTTAGCCGACTAGAGGCAAAGCTTCTGGAAAAATACCTTCCCAACCCAAAATCAATTCAAAAAAATGTGAGTGCAATCAAGTTGGGAAGTGGAAGGGATGTTAGGAAGGCCGGGGAAGAGGTTGTACAAGAGAATGATCTCCTTGTAGAGAAAGCTAAGGAAACCCCGAAAGAGGAAGAGGTTGTCGTTAAGAAGGAACCCACTTGAGGATCCCCTACCACCAAGGTGAATTAAGTCACACCTCCACCTCCATTTCCAGAGGCATTGAGGAGCAAAGCAAAGGTGGTAGCCAACGAAGGGCAAATTAGAGAGGTTTTCAAGCGTTGTGAGGTAAATATCCCACTTTGGGATGTCATTGATCAAATTCCTCTTTATGAGAAATTCTTGAAAATTCATGCACTATGAAAATGCCTAAAAAGGTAAAGGAAGTACGTAAATTGGAAATGAGAGTATTATCCACTTTAGCTCATAATGCCCTGCCCAAAAAAATGTGACGATTCAGGTATGTTTTCAATTCCTATTAACTTATGAGGTAAAGAAGTGAATGATGTCATGATTGACTTAGGAGATTTAATTAATTTTATACCCTATAGCCTCTACATGGTGGCCCTCCCTAGGTAGGGTTAATGTTTTGTTTTCTTATAGAGTAAATACTAGAATTTCCACTATGTTTGGCAGGCCAAATACAAACTTATGGGGAAGTAGATTGATTTGGCCCAATCCACTACCCACCAGACCCATTCTAGTTGATCCCAATGTAATTGACGCACCATCAATAGGTAAGCAATCACATCCCTCTCATGTTCACCAATATATATTGGCAGGACTGCTTGGAATCCCAGTGGCAGTAGTTTCTGTTGGTGTTTTATGAAACACAAGGCTATTTAAGTATAATTGGATTCGAGTAATTGTAGACTCGGGATGTTAAAACAAGTTTGGTGGTGCGGAGTGCACATTTGTATAAACTATCTACGAGTTTACAGGTTCATATGATAAGGATTGATTGTGTTGGTGATAACTAACATGGCTTGTCCTGGAAAGATATATCATTTCAGAAGTTATTATAATTTTGATATGGTGGTGTGTATTGTCTAACTTCTCTTTGATGGAAATGATAAGGATGATATCAGATTAAATACGATACATTGAATGTTGTAGTGCAATGTGGAAAGATGTATCGTGTGAAAAATTGCATCATTTCAGAATTTATAATTCTGATAGGTTCATGGTTTAGTGTGGAAGTGTTATGTCTTTTCATTACATTAGTTTCTTATAAATACATGCATTCGCATGGATGGTTAGGATACACACAATACAGAAACGAAAGAACACAGAATACACACGGGAAAACTAGGAATTTTCCCAGACATATATACAACCAAAAACACAGGTACTCAAAAGTATTCTTCTGATTCAAGCCTAGAACAGAAGTGATTCTCGATTGTTTTATCCTCGAAGGGAATTCGTGTAACCCAAGGCTGTAATAGGGTCGAATTACTCTTTAAGGAAAGCGTACGTAACGCGACTCACATCGATATCCAAGTAAAGTTTTACCACAATCATCCAAGCGTGATTTTGTCATTCCATTGGAATGCATTATTACAGTTTTTCCCTAACAGTTTCCAAAATGAAATTGATCGGGTCTTATGAAAGATTGTGTAATTTTTTGGCTCCGCTCTCAAGTGTTTTTATCATGCTTGACCAAATTTTTTACAGTTTTTTTATCTTGTGCAACCCATCTTGTTGATCTGCGATGTGTAATTTCAAAGAGAGAAAGCAGTACCACCTAATGATAGTGAATAACGCCTTGATTAATGTTGTTGTGGTTCCCTGAGTTTGTGCCAACTACTGAAAATATCTCTTATGATATTTCGCATTTGATTGTGCTGGCTCATTAGTAACTTTTTCCTAAATTCTTGCTTGTGCAGTAACCATTGAGCTGCATAGAAGTGTATTAGACGTTTCCGTATGTGTAGTTGTTAATTGTGGTATACCCTACGTGTTATCTGCAACCTTGTTTGCTGCCCTTTGCTCTTGTAGTCGCCTCTAGTGCATGGCATTTTTTGAAGCCCATTGCCATTAAACTTTTGTGTTACAGGGTATCCTTCTTGGGGCAATCTGTTATAATGTACGATAACCAGGTAGGCGTTCATGTTGAAAACAAATTTTCCATATCATACCCATGGTTTTGTTGCAGAAATCACGCATTCTAAGTAATGGTTTTGATGGAATGATAGATGATCAGCAGCTCAAGTTTCTTCTGGTTGCTTTTAGGAGCTTCCGAATTCATCTAGATCAGCAAGTGGAATGCATGCAGCAAGTTGAAACCAAGCAGAATAGATGCTCTCAGTTTTCAGTTATAACAACTAGTTAGTAAGTATTCTGTAAATTGATTTTTACAGAGAGATTTATGTACAATTAGAGCATTAGATTGATCTAATTTGCAGCCTATATATAGAATGCTAGTAAATGAATTCGGTAACTTAATCAATTCATAGAAGAAAATTTCCCAAACTCTCATTTTTGCTTTTAGTTTTCCAATTTCTCTTATTAGCTTTTCTACTCAAGTTTTGAGCAATTTTCTGAAATCCTTCAAAAGTTCTTCATGGTATCAGAGCTTTTAGGCTCTTGATCAATTTTTTTCCTCTTTGAATCTATCTTCTGATATTTGAAGAACCAGTTGTAATGGCAAAAGCTGGTGAAGGAAATCACAGAAATCAGTATGTTGCTGATGTGGATGGATTTGTAAGGATCAGACCTAATGATCCTTTATTCTTGCCAACCACAGATCATGCTAGTTTGACAGTGGTTGAGGAGAAGCTGTCTGAAAGGAACTACATCATTTGGAGTTTGGCTATGATCACTGCCTTTTTCAACCAGAGAAAACCTGCAGTTCATCACAAATGAAGTACCAAAGCCAGATCCTAATTCATCTGTTTATGATCAATGGATGAAGGTGAATTAGACACTTGTGCCATGGATTCAAAGCTCAATTAGCAAGGAGCTGGCAAGGAGTTTTCATTTCTAGACAGATGCAAAGAAACTGTGGGATGAGATCAAGGAAAGGTACTTTATCAGTAAAGAACTTTTGTTCTACCAACTGATGAAGAATTTGGGAGAGCTGAAGCAATTATCTAATCAGTTACTCAATACTTCTCGAATATGAAGAGAATTTAGGATGAGATTGACATAATAAATCCCAGCTTGAGATGTACTTGTTGTAATTGTGAATACAGGTGTATATTTGATGAGAAAATTGAAATGCATGCTAATCAAGACAGACTGCAACAGTTCATGGTTAGGAATAATAAATAATATGATGCTTTGAGATGTCAACTTCTGGTGATCGATCCCCTGCCACCTGTAGGGAAGGCTTATTCTTTATTTTTGAAACAAAAACATCAAAGAGGAGTGTAGGATAGTTTTACTAACATGACAGACAATGCAGCTATGTTGGTGAAGCAGGCTCCTATGTAGTTTAATGTTGCAAGGCTTACTCAGGAGAGGAAGGAGACTGATGGCAAGAAACTTCTGAAATGTGAGTATTGCCAGAAGAATGGAGATGTGAGAGAGAACTACTTCAAACTGATCGGTTATCCATATTAATACAAGCAAAGGTAAAGCAAGGCCTTATGCTAATGCAGCTACAAAAAATGAGTCAGGGGAAAGAGATCTGAATACTCCACTGGAAATGGAAGATACACTTTGGCTTGGAAACATGCAGTCTATCATTGCTAATATGATTCAGAGTGAGCTAGGAAGATTCATGAAAGGAAAATCCATGGAGTTGGGACCTGATAATGGTGACATGATCAACTTTGCACACTTTGGAGAATTCTCAGGTAGCTTATTTACCAACTCCGTGAATGCTGAAATTTTCTTTAAGAGTGATGAATGGATTTTGGATATCGGTGCATCATCCCATATGTGCAATAATCAGTCACTTTTTCATGTTTTAAAACATGATCCATATAAAATGCCTATCACTCTGCCTGATCATTCCATTGTTTATGTTGAAACTATTGGAACTTAGAAACTTTCTAACTCAATAACACTACATGTTTGTCTCTTTGTAAAGTCTTTCAGATTTAATCTCATGTCAAGTCAGCAAGTTATCTCAGCAAGCTTCTATGAGTTTTAATTTTCTTCTTGGCTTTTGTGCGATACAGGACCTCAAGACTAGGTCACTCATAGAAATTTCTTATGAGATCAATGGACTCTGTCTTCTTAATCACAAATCCTTCCATCCCACTGAAATAAATAGGCTCTTAGCTAGAAATAAACTAAGTTGTAAACCTGATTAGTCTGCATTGCTTTATGCTAAGAACTTTTCTAATGTAGATATTCTGAATTTGCACTACAAATTAGGTCATCCATCAAATGTTGTAACGTGGCATTTGGATCTTCCTATAATGAATAAAGTTTGTAAAATTTGTCTATTAGGAAAAAAACAAGATGTTCCGACCCACCACAAACCAGGGTCGTTAATCGTAGCTAATTAACCCGAGTAGAGGCTTGTCCCTTGGGACGGTCAAAGATAAGATGTATATTCTGCACCCATTCTCACTGTTACACTACCAAGAGGTAGTTAGCAACAAGCCCTAGGTTTGTCCACGGAGATGCTAGGGCTCAAGTATCAACTAAAGACACAACCTTGTACGGGTCATCAATCTGCATGATTGAAAGGAACATATAGTAATTACAAACACAAAAGAGGGGTTTTGATTTTCAGATTAACAACTACAACACATAAAGTAAAAAGACAAGTAAGTTAATTGTACTAAGCACTTGGGGAGTCAACGCACAACATGATTAACCTAATATTTTGATCCTTGATTAATTCATATGCAAGATTTACTAAACAACCTAATATTGTGTTCACAACACATGGTGTGGCCAATGGCAAACACTTCCCCATACCTATCACATCGAGTGCGCTCACAACCCTCCATTGACACTGCCACCATAATTAGGGGAGTACAACAAGGTCTGACCATTGTTGTATGTTTGTTTCTCCCCGGTGCGGTTATGTCCCAGGCTTTCACCACAAATGCACAACTTCCATCAGGTCCTATCAACTAGGCCCAAGGGTCGTTGGCACTTTATCTATGATCTAAGGTCTCTCACACCCTAGTTTGATACCTTTTTAGCTATCTCTACCTACAACCTATCGGAAAACTTTACGTAATTAGCTAAGACTGGTGCGATGGAAAATAAGTCAAAGTATGACTCGGGTCTCCTGTGCACACACTCACGCAGACGTAACATACTCTCTTACCCATTCTAACATCCAGGTTTCTCTTCCCAATGGGGCATCAATAAATGCACCATACATGAATACAGCCCAAAGTGTGTGCCGGTATGTGGTGTAATATTCATGCATTCAAAACACTCAAGAACAATCATAATAATATCGTGAACACATATAACATGATGAATCTCAAATAAACATAAAGGTTAAGTCATGCGCTACATTTATCCACAAGCTATGGAAACTACTCCATAGACATGGAATTCAAATATCGATTTGAATTCCACATCTAGGATGAACACAAAAGAAGGGAAACGGAGAGAGTGTTTCTCCCTCCTTAAGAGCTCTCATAATGATCTAATCTACTTCATACATGTTTAACCTAGTAGACTAAGGTCATATATATAGGAGAAGGGGATTATGCCTAAAAATAGGCCCAAAATAGGCCAAAAAATGCTAAACCTTAGTTTAGCTGCCACCTGGAGCGGGCTGTCACGGATGGCGCGGTTCGAGCCAAGTACTTTATAATGGGACGCATCATCGCGCACGACCATGGGTATTCAAAGGTGCATGGCACTTGATCTGGCACAGGGTCGTGGCGCAAGGCACTAGTGTGGACCGTCTACTTTAGTGCAGGTCACGATCAGGAAACATGATCCACTCAAAAGTTTAGCACGGACCGTGACCTATGGAGCGGACCGTAGTCAAGAAGCATGGTTTTCTCAAACCTTTGGCGTGGGGTGCGGACTTTGGCATTGGATAACGACTAGTCTTGGTATCTTGATTATAGGATGGCACAGGCCGTCATGAATGGGACGGTCTACGCCCATACTTAGCCATTTTGGAGTAAACCTTTGAACATGATTTGTGCGGACCATGGCGTATGGTGCAGTTCATACCATTTCCTTGCACTAGAACTCTTGCCATGGGGCATCTCCTCTGACGCTGATCGTTGGTGTGTGGTCATGAACGGTCTGCGCTTACCTGTGGTACCTTAGCCAGCTAAACTTTTTTCCATTGCTATGGGAGAACCGTTAGTTCAATTTTTGAGTTCTAGTAGTTTATTTGGTAGTGCTCAAGAAGAAGAATACGATGAAATCATCCTTGAGGGATAATTATTCTTGGATCATTCTCAGATTTTGGTACAACTTATCGGACCACAATTACCCATTTCTTCATTGGCCGCTTTGAACTCCATTGCCACCTATTCTTGGCTATAACCTCCTTCAACCATGCATTGACATTCGTGGACTTTGTCTACTACCATTCTAGAGGTAATGGCCTTCAATCTCTTCTACCGTCCTTGAACAGACTTCAATATCTTCTATCGCCCTTACGAACGGCATTCACAAAGAATGTAACCAAAAAGTACCCACGGGCAACCCACTAAAGATGATCAAATGGAAGATCTAGGAGCCCGTAGATACATGTTGGCCATTAGTACTAATTTCAGTCTACAAAATACAGGATTTAGACGATAAAACCAAACATGGTCGTTTAAACCCCTCATCACGTACACTCAACTAATACTAGCAATCCCTCATACAAAAAATACCAAAAACTATGCCGGATGCAACGGTTAACGCACACAAAATGAAGCACATCATGTTCATACTTATTCTAAAAGTTTGAATATCTTTGATCTTGTTCATATAAATGTGGGGTGGGGGCCTTTAAGGTCAAAACCACTACAGGTGCTCAATTCTTCCTAACTGTAGTAGATGACTATAGTAGAACTACCTGGACCTTTCTTTTGAAAACAAAAGTTTAGGTTTATAATCTGCTTAAATCTTACGTTATCATGATTCATACTTAATATAATAAGCAGATCAAAATGGTTAGAAGTGATGATGGAACTGAATTTGTTAAACAAGATTATCAATCATTATTCTCATCTTTGGGGATAATTCATCAAAAATCATGTACTTGCACTCCACAACATAATGGATTTTTAGAAAGAAAACATAAACATCTAATTGAAATGGTCAAATCTTTCATGCTTCAGTCCAAATTACCACTCTATTTCAGGGATAATGCAGTACTTTCATTTGCATTTACCATTAATAGATTACCATCAGTTGTTCTTAGTTGGAAATCACCTTATCTAGTTCTACGTAATAAGCTTCCTGATCTTAGTATTCCCAAAGTCGTTGGATCCCTATGTTATGCATGCAACTTCAGTCCACAAAAACATAAGTTTAGTCCTAGATCTTATCCTTGTGTTTCATAGGATATCCTTGTCATCAAAAGGGATACAAAGTCTTTGATTTAGTGAACAAAAAACCATTAATCACTTGGGATATAGTATTTCATGACTCAATATTTCCTTATCAATTATCTAATAAGTTTCACAATCTTGTCATATCTGATCTTCCTGATCAGATTTCCAAATTAGTTTTACCAACTCGTATAGAATCATGTATACCTAGTTCTAATAGTAATCAATCAGAATTTCCATTTCCATCGGATTATGATCAATTCTTTCCATCTACATCATATTCCGAAAATAACACCAATCATGATCAATCTTCTGATTCTCAGATTCCAAATTCATCTCACACGTCCTTTCCCATTCTAGTTATCACTGATCCTCATCAATCTCAATCAGAAAATAATTCTTCATTACCAATAATGAGACAAAGTACAAGAGTCAAAACTAAACCATAGTGGATGCAAGATTGTTTCGTTAATCATGTCTCTTTTCCTGATCAGTATATACATGTTTTCACTGCTGCACATACTGCATTTGTTGCTAATTTGTCAAAAATTCATGAACCACACACTTATAAGCAAGCTTACAGTAATCTAGAAAGGGTAAATGCTATGAAAACTGAACTAGATGCTCTTGAAAGCAATGATACTTGGGAACTTGTTGCTTTACCTGCAGGATAGAGGTTTATAAGGTCAAATGTCATGCTGATGGAAGTGTAGAAAGATATAAGGCTAGGCTGGTTGCAAAAGGCTTTTCACATATTTAAGGGGTGGACTATTTTGATTCATTTTCTCCTGTTGCCTAACAAGTTACAGTGAGATTGCTTCTTGTAATCACAGGCTCTCAAAACTAGCATCTTCATCAAATAGATGTCAACAGTGCATTTCTCCATGGTTATATCAGTGAAGAACTATACATGATCCCACCTCAAGGTTATTCATCCAAGCCTAATCAGGTCTGCAAATTGAAGAAATCCCTTTATGGTTTAAAACAAGATTTCAAAAAATTGACTGTTGAGTTCTCAAAGTATTAATCAAGTTTGTATTGAGACAGTCTAAACATGATCATTGTCTGTTTGTCAGACACACTAATCAATCATCACTGGTACTTCTGATACATGTTGATGATGTTCTGATCACTGGAACTGCGGAAAGTGATATCACTGAACTCAAAGCTTATCTTCACAAGCTATTCACCATAAATGATCTAGGGCCAACTAAATATTTCTTGGGGATATAAATACCTAGATTTGATGAGGGTATTTTCTTAAATCAGAAAAAGTATGTCAATGACATATTGAAGAATCTTCGCTAGACTGATTGTAGTGTTGCTTTTGCCCTTCTTCCAGCTCTTAGCAAGCAAATGATGAGAGCTCACCTTTATTATTTGATCCAAGTTCATATAGAAGGTTGATTTGGAGATTGCTATATTTCTCTTTTACTCAACTAGACATTACTTTCTAAGTTCATCAACTCAGTTAGTTTGTCCAAACTCCAATTGAGCATCACTGGAAAGCTGCTCTTCATATTGCTAAATATCTAAAAGGTTGTTCTTCCCATGGTTTGTTTTTCCCATCACAAGTTTCACCTTCTTTATCAGCCTACTGTGATGCTGATAGGAACACTTGCCAGATTACAAGAAGAAATGTAATCAGATTCTGCATTTTTATTGGCAATTCACTCATCTCATGGAAGTTCAAAAGGCATAATACAATTAGCAAATCCTCTACTAAATCAAAATATAGAGCTATGTCAATGAAAAATCTCTAAACTAAAATGGATTACATATTTGCTCACCGATTTTCATCATCCGGTTGGACTTCCAGTACCTTTGAAGTGTGAAAATATTGCAGCTATACATATTACACAAAATCCCGTGTTTCATGAAAGGACAAAGCATACTGAAATTGATTGTCATTATATCTAGGATGCTTGTAATGAGGGTTTCTTATGTGCTTCATTATGCATGTGTTAACCATTGCATCCGGCATAATAATTGAGTTTTTTTTATATGTTGGATTGCTAGTATTAGTTAATTTTATGTGACAAGGGGTTCAGACGGCCATGCTTAGTTTTCTTTTCTAGATCTCGCGCTTTGTAAACTAAAGTAGTACTAATGGATATCTTATATCCACAGGCTGCTAGATCTTCCTTTGTGATCATCTTTAGTAGGTCGCTTGTGGATACTTTTTGTTACATTCTAAGTAAAGGCCGTTCGCAAGGGCGGTAGAAAATATTGAAGGCCATTCGCAAGGAATGTAGAGAAGTTCAAAGGCCATTCACATTAGAATGGTAGTAGATGAAGGCCATGGACATCAACTCATGGTAGTAGAAGTATGGAGCCAAAGATAAGCGGCATTGTGCCAAATTCAAAAAATGATCCAAGAAGAAACAGCTTCAAGGTTGTTTTAATTTGATTTTTCTCCTCGAGAACCATACAATCCATTATAAGAACTCCTAAAATAGACCAACGGTTCATCTGTAGCGCAGGAAGGAAGTTCAGCATGTGAATCACAAATGGGTCGGCACAGACCGTTCATGGTTGGCACCAAAGGAGGCACCAACGGCCTGAACCATACAATTTGGCATAGACCGTGCCAAGGTAGGGCATGGGCTACACCAAACTCGATGGGCCACACATGCAAGTTCCAAGTTTCACTAAAAAATTACTAAGTATGAGTGCTGACCGTCCCATTTTCGACGGCCTGTGCCGTTTCAAGTGCAAAACGTCAAGACCAGCTGGCGTGTGATGGGTCTCTCTTTTGGGTTAGGAGAACCATGAGAACTCAATGCTAGAACACAAACAATCTACCTAGGTTCCATGGATGTCGCACTCAACGGGTGACTACATAGCACACCAGGCCTTTAGAGGGACGTGGAAGTCTAGGCTCATCAAGAAATGAGAAGCAAACATAAACACTCAAATAGAGTGTCTGCACCGTTGTACTTAAGATGCAATACAAGTAAAAACCAATAACTTGGTGGAGAGAAAGCTCAATCTAGCTTATATTGCAAAATGAGGTACCGGGTGTGAAGTTCATTACTCCACATATATGGTGTACGAAAATAATCACAAGTGTCAGGTACATGGGTAAAAAGAGGTCGAGGCTTATAGGGCGCGTAGGCCCTATGCCTCTTAGCCAGCTAACACCATCACTAGAAAAATAAGTAAATTACAAATGCTAAAAGACAGCTTGGAAAAAGAGACTTCTCAGTAGTACGTTGAGCGGGACGACCATCAGTGTGAGGGAGGAAGCTTGGACCAAAGTCACCCTGTAACATCCTCTCCCGCCTATTTTGGCTTTATCTCGGTGCTATAGAATCTCCAAAAGCATCTAGAAGCGATTGAAATGCCCGAAGCTTCCTCTAAAACTCACATGTGTTTTCTTTGTCATTACATCCCTGCCACTTAACCAAGTATTCTTTTTGGTTCTTATGTGCCTGGTGCACATTTCAAACTTGGAGAATTCTTTTCTCAACTCTTTTCCCTTGAGCTGGGATGTCAAACTCTGCCCTCAGTGGTTCACCTCTTCCAGGATCGTCCACGTCCTCATGATATGATTTTAAGAGGCTTACGTGAAGTACCGAATGGGTTTCCACCAGTCGGGGGCATCCACCTTGTAAGCTACCTTGCCAACTATCTGGATGATCGTCACAGGGCCAATGTACTTCCTCATAAGTTGAGGATCCCTATTATGAATGGCTTTGCTTTGATGCTGGCTAGGAACTTTCACAAACACTTGGTCTCTAACTTAGAACTCCACAAAAAAATGGTTATTGTCTACATGTTTCATCATATGTGCAACCACCTTCTCAAGGACACTCTTAGCAATGTCTACGTTCTGTTTCCACTCCAATGAAAAACTCTTAGCTCTAGGGACTTTGGATTGCACAACAAGATCCACCGTGCGGGGTAGTAAGGGTTTCTCCCAGTGACAATTTCAAAAGGACTCTTATTGGTTGAAGAGCTCTTTTTGGAATTTAAGCACAACTGGGTTACATTCAGCAATTTCACCCATTCATTCTGCTTGACGATCACAAAGTGTCGAAGATACTCCTCCAACATCCCGTTGAACCATTCAGTTTGACCATCTGATTCTAAGTGCATTGTGCTGCTCATGTTCAATTTTGACCCGAGGTCTTAAAGAGCTTGGTTCAACAGTGGCCAGTGAAGCGAGAGTCGCAATTACTGAATATATCCTGAGGTAGTCCCCAATACTTAACAATGTTCTTGAAGAAGAGCTCAGTCATCTCTTCCATTGAGATATATTGGGTGTAGGGATAAAGGTGTCATAATTTGAGAATCGATCCACTATCACTAGGATTGTTGCAAGATCCCCAACTTTTGGAAACCCAATGATGTAGTCCATGAAGACACTCTCCTATAGATGGGTAGGAACCGTAAAGGGCTCTAGTAGTCCTCCATTCTTCTGGTGGTCCAACTTGCCTTGCTGGCAGATTAGGCAAGTCCGAATAAAATGGACCACTTCCTCCTCCATGGACGGCCAGTAATATCCACGTCGCACCAAGTTTAAGGTCCACTCCATTCTTGGATGTCACGCCCACACCATGTTGTGACACTCCTTCAAAATGGTCTTCTTCAACCCTCCGCCCTTAGGAACATACACTCAGTTCTTTCGGGTGTGCAAGAGCACATCCGAAAATCATAATTTCTTGGCTTTACCTTCCTTTGCGAAGTCAATCAATTGAACAATGGCTCCATCAGATACCGGGTTATCACATATCAGATCCTTGATCCCAGTTGAAACTTATTTCCCTGCCTCGCAGTCAAACAGTGGACTACCACTAACTGGCCTTGCCGACTCAGGGCATCAGCAACATGGTTTTTTCTTCCCGTTCGATACTCCAAGGTGAAATCAAATTTAGCTAGTTGTTCCTGCCACCTAGCTTGCTAACTATTTAGCTTGGGCTACGTCAAGAAGTGGCCACAGTCGTGTTGTTCGTATTCACAATAAACAACGTACCTAACAAACAGTGTCTCCAAAGACGTAGGCAATGAACAACCGCCAGTAACTCCTTCTCATGTGCCGAGTACCTCGTCGCAGCACCACTTAGCTTGCTGCTCTCAAGGCCATCGGGTGGCCATCTTGCATCAACACCTCTCCAAACGCAAAGTTTGAGGCATCTGTATGCACTCTAAATAGCTTAGGTACATTGGGAAATACCAACACTGGATCTATGGACAAGGTTTCCTTCAACCTTTCAAACGCCTTCTGGCATGGATCATCCCAATTCCATGCCTTGTCCGTCTTGAGCAACTCCATGAGTAGCACGGCTACCCTAGAATAATCCTTCACAAAATAGTGATAGTAGTTGGCCAATCCAAGAAACGATCAAAGCTTTGGAACATTTCTAGGAGACCTTCACCGCATGATTGCCTTTGTCTTCTTGAGATCCATTCTTATCTTTCCTAGCTAAATAATATGTCCCAAGAAGTCTATCATTTTCTGGGCAAACAAGCATTTTGAGGGCTTGGCATACAACTGGTTCTCTCGCAACCTGACAAGTACCCGTCGTAAGTGACCAAGGTGTTCCTCAAAGGTGTTGATGTAGACCACTATATCATCCAGGTAGACCACCATGAATTGATCCAAGAAATCCCTCAGCACCTAGTTCATGAGAGTACAAAACGTAGCTGGAGCCTTTGTCAGGCCAAACGGCATCACCTTGAACTCGAAGGCCCCATAGCGCGTCACACATGTGGTTTTGTAATCATCTCCCTCATTGAATCAAACCTGCCAATGCCCCCGATAGCAAGTCGATCTTTGTGTATAAGTTTGCATGGTACAATTAATCAAAATAATTGGCAATAAGGGTATCAGGTAACGGTTCTTAACCATGATTTTTTTTGAGTGCCCTGTAGACCATACAGAACCGCGTTACAACAATCCCACCTTCCAACATCTCCATCAGCTATTTCCTCAACTCTGCAAGCTCTGTGATCTGCTTCATTTTACGTGTGTTAACCATTGCATTAGACATAGTTTTTAGTTACTTTTAGTTGGTGGATTTCTAGTATTAGTTGAGTTTACGTGAAAAGGGTTTAGATGGCCATGTTTGGATTTCTTTCCTAAATCCCGCATTTTGTAGACTTAATTGGTACTAATGAATATCTTGTATCCACGGGATCCTTGGTCTTCATTTTTGTCATCTTTAGTAGGTCGCACATGGGTACTTTTTCGTTACATTCTATGTGAAGGCCATTTGTAAGTCCGGTAGAAAAATGAAGGTCGTTCGCAAGGGTGGTAGAAGAGGTGAAGGCCATTAACATTAGAATGGTGGAAGATGAAGGCCACGAACATCAGTGCGTGGTAGAAGGAGATTGAAGTGAAAGATAGACGGTTTTAAAGTTCAAGATGGCCAAAGGTGAAAATGGTAAATCGTGGTTCGAGGAGTGTTTCCTTAGTTCAAGAATGATCCAGGAATCAAGGCTTTGGATTCATCTTCTTGAGTACTACAAAATCGACTACTAGAACTCCCGATTCGGACTAACGGTTCACCCATTGCAAGCAAACAAAGTTGTGCCCACGAAGGACCAAATGCCCATGACAGTCTGCACTACACGAAGCACCATTAACATGTGAAAATGCCCATGGTCTGCACTACACAAGGGACACAAGAGAATCCGTGAAGGCTAGCACGAGACATTCACAAGGCATCAGCGTCGAGCAGTGACAAAAGAGCCAGGCCATGAAGCATGAAGATGAAGATGTGAATATTTTAGATAAGTATGAAGCCGGTCCATGAAAACCTTCATAGACCATAAGAATTTCGGAGCAAAGGCCCCCTTGTTGTTGCTGTCAGTGAAAACCACCACGGGTCATGATAAATGTTCTGAGAAAAGACCTCGTGCTGGTCTCGGTCCATGAAACCATGGTGGGTCGGGGCACAAGTAAAACTTCAAGGACCGCGCCAAATCCCATGGTCCATGGATGGATTTTCACAAACCTACCAGATCTAGTGCCTCGTGCTTGAATGTTCACGGACTGTGGCATCTGTGCCAATCCGGGAAACCGTGGAGGCTGACCTTTTTCCATAACTCTCTCAATTTTCTTCTAATTTCCCTCTACCATATCTCAAAATATTTTCCTTGCTAAGATCTATCCAACGCACTATAATTAGGCTCCATAAGATTCACGAATTTGAGCAGTTTATTCGAGGAAGTTGCAGCTGCTAGCGGGAAAGGGTGACTAGGGTTTTGCTATGTTTGGCCTATTTTGGGCCTATACTTAGGCTCAATCTCCTACTACTATATAGAGGAACCTTAGTCTTCCACTAAACCATAAGTATATTAAATCTAGTCATAATGTAGATTAGTTTCTCTTTCTAGTTTAGAGAAAAATGAAGAGGAGAGTTCTTCTTCTCCTTCCTTCTTCTTCTTCTCTCTCTCTTATCTTTTTTTCTTTTCATCTTATTTTCTTAGATCCATGGCATCTAATTCCATATTTTCCATGGATCTATACTTATTAGAATATATAGCTATGTTTGGGACATATTTGTCACATGTGTAGCTTTTGATGCTTGATGAGATTCCTTAAATTCAACCTATCTTTGTGTTTATGATAATATTTAGATTTTTCTTGAATGTGACAAATTCATGAACACTACACCACATATGAGCACACATTTTTGGCTATGTTCATGTATGGTGCACTTATTGATGCCTCCTGGGGAAGAGAAACCTAGATGTTTGACTAGGTAGAGGGGAACAATTATGCATAGGTGTTGTGTTGAAACCCTAGTATCACAAATAAGGTGACTATGAAACTAAGGCCTTTCGTATAGAGGACCACTGGGAATTAGTGCATTCATGGTGGAAGCCTAGGACGTAATAGCACGGGGAGAAACAGAATCACAGCAATGGTCAAACCTTATTGTGCTCCCCTAATTACAATGGCGGTTTTGATGTAGGGTTGCAGGCGTACCCACCGTGATAGGGATGGGGAAGTGTATGCCATCAGCTATACCACGTGTGGTGAACACACTGATAGATTTTTTGTACGCCTATATGTGAATGAATCGAGGATTGAAGTATTAGAATAACCATGTTGCTAAAATAGTTCCAATTTCCTAGTATAAATAGTTTACTTATTTGTTTATTTTATGCTTGTAGTTGTTAGTTAAAATACCAAAAATATCCCCTCAGTTTGCATGTTTATATTAGTTGCTATTCCTTTCACTCGTGCGGATTGACGACTCGCACGAGGTTGTGTTTTGACTTTTACTTGAAGCATAGCATCTCTTTTGACAAACCTAGGGCTTGCCGCTTAATACCCTTCGGTAGCCTAGCAGCGATAAATGGGTGCAAAATATAAATCTTATCTTTGACCATCCCATGGGACCAGTGCCTTAGCTCGGGTTAATTGATTGTGCTGCTGCAATTGTGTTAACGACCTTGGGTCGAGGCGGGTCAAATTTTGGCGCCACTGTCGGGGATGCTTTTCAGTTTAAGTATTAGTTAATCATACTGTGTTAGTGAGTAGTTAGTAATGCTTTTATCTTTTTCTTGTTTTTGTTTTCCGGAGTAGGTATTGCTTGAGTTCATGGTGCAAACTGAGGACTTTTTCACTACTATTCTGAATGTTGTGTGTTTTCTTTGTTGCTGCTTAATAGAAAAAAAAAACAAATGTGGGAAAGCACTCAACAGAGGGCACTTTGTAGGGTGTGTCATTGTGATCATCCTATAGAGTTTTTCCCAAGGTTGAGTGACTATGAGAGAAGAATGGCTCAAAGAATGATATTTTGTAGGATATATCAATGTGACCACCCTACAGAGTCTTGCTCTTGGATGAGTGAAAATGAGAGAGAGGTAGGAGCTTTTGGTTCCCAAGGCCGATGAGATCAATATTGTTACCCATACCATGATGCTCCAAATTCAAGGTTTAGTGGTAACTCAAATTCATGGTATGGAAATGCATCGGGAAACCAATATTTGGGTTAGATAGTTAGATTTCACCAACTTACACAATGCCCCAAAACTAATCCCTAGGATTTGTTCCCAAATCAAATTATGTGGAAATTTTGCAAGCTATAGCTAAGGTGACTAAGAGTAGTGATTTACTCCAATCATAAGTGCTTAGCGAGATTAGCGATTTGGGAACTCAACTATTTTCAAGCATTGAGAAAGCTGAAGGGCAAGTGCTTAATTTGATGAATAGGGTGAGAAAACTTGAAACCCAATATTCCGAAAATGAACCATCCCTAGTTGAATGTGAATTTTTGATAGATGAATCTAAAGGGGATGGGGAAAGTTTGTTGAGAGTTAAGATTGAGGAAGGGGTGATTATACTTAATTTTCCATATTAATTATTTTTGCACCCCTACCTCCACCTATAGAACCTACTCCCACATTTTCTAAATCCTTAGAGGAAACCATAGGAAAGCCAAATGAATATGCTAATCTTCCAAACCACCTTTTCCCTCTAAGGTTGACTCCACCTCCACTATATCTTCTTCTTGAAAGATTCTTACCCCCACCTCTTGAGTTTTGGTTGTCCAAGGTGATGGGGTAAAAACCCACACCATATGAATAACATTAGGGTCATGTCGACGACCTTAAATATATGGAGCTTCTCGAGAGGCAACCCGAGTTTTGAAGATTTTATTAGTTTGCTATTTTTGGTGTGTTTTCCTATTTGTGTTTTTTTTTCTTTTTTTTTGGGACACTATTACACTTTGTGTGCGTGTTTGTTTTGTAGGGAGTATATGGTTCTTGGAGGAAGGTGAGCAAGCGGGGAGTCCAACTCATAGACCATAGACATACATGGTTTGTGACGCTCAAAATGGTGGACAGGAAGGAGAACTAAACCCCAAGTTCATGGGGTGTATAGACGTGCACGACCCATGAAGCTCACGTACTTTTCTACACCACCCAATCACCAATTCTTCCCTACTACCACCCTATCACCACCAAAGTACCACCCAAAACCCACCTACCCTCAAAACCCTTAAGACACACACATCGAGACCTAAGAAGTAATTCTCCATTGTGATTCAATTCTTCATTCGATTTGTGATGCATGATAGTGGTTAGATTGATCTTTCTTGATTAGAGGTTAGGGGTAGTATATTGAGGGTGATGGTAGTTTGTTCTTTACATTCCATGATTATGCCATCAAGGGTAGATTTTAGTGTTCTTTTTCATTACAAGTGCTTTCTTATTTCTTTTCCTTAACATGTGTTCATTGATTTTGTATATCCATTAAGGATTATGCAAGCATTGAGTGTGGGGAGTGGGATTAGATAGCAATTATGATTTTTAGTTGTTTCTATGTAACCAATAGCTCTTCTAAGAGCATTTTAAAAAATTTGAAAAAAAATGAAAAAAAAATTATTAAAACTTGGACAAGTCGAAAACCCAAAAGGGCGACTTGGTAACATTAGGAAAAGCCCAAATAGGTTGAAAGGCCTAGGTAAACGTGAGAGGCTTGGCCCGACTAGACTTACAAGTCTAGGAAAAAATGAGAGGCCGTGTGGAAAATGTGAGAGGTTAGTACATTTTGTGGGATAAAACTAGGATGAAAACCCAAAAGGGCTCCTAGGCAAATGAGAGAAATTGAGAGAAAAAATAAGAAGAAAAAATAATAAACTATGTTGACAATACATTGGACTCCTTGGTTGTAACTAGGTCAAGAATCTTACGTTATCCCTTTATTGCAACCAAGTTGACGGCTTTTGGATTTCCTTGGTTGATTGTTTTTGGAGATGACTCTTTGATTGCTTTGGAATCATTTTGGGAAAGTAAGCTAGCTTGACACTTATCTTATGGCTTACCTTTTTCCACATTTTATTTTGGTGGATAGGCCACTTTAGGATCTTCGGGGAGCGTGAGAGTTGTGAGGATTTTCACTTCTTTGGGGTAACTATGGTAGCTTGAGATGAGTTGAATGCCTTGGATAACTTATGCTTGCATGCTACATTTCGCTTGATTCTTTTTCTCGTCTTAGATTTACTCAAGGATGAGTAAAGGTTTAAGTGTGAGGAGTCTGATCTACTTCATTTAAAGTGCGTTAACTGTTGCATTTGACATAGTTTTTAGTTACTTTTAGATGGTGGATTGCTAGTATTAGTTGAGTTTACGTGACAAGGGGTTTAGACGGCCATTTTTGGTTTTCTTGTCTAAATCCCACATTTTGTAGTTTTAATTGGTACTAATGGACATCTTGTATCCACAAGCTCTTCATTTTGATCATCTTTAGTAGGTCGCTCATGGGTACTTTTTGGTTACATTATATGTGAAGGTCGTTTACAAGGGTGGTAGAAGATTGAAGGTCGTTCACAAGAATGGTAGAAGAGGCAAAGGCTATTCACATTAGAACGGTGGAATATTAAGGCCACAAACATTAATGTGTGGTAGAAAGAGATTGAAGCCAAAGATAAGCGGCTTTGAAGTTCAAGACGGCCAAAGGTGAATCGTGGTCCGAAGAGAGTTTCCTTAGTCCGAGAATGATCCAGGAAGAATTATCTTTCAAGGATGATTCTATTGGATTTGTCTTTTCAAGTACTACAATTTTGACTACTAGAACTCCTGATTCGGACTAACGGTATATCTGTGGCAAGCAAACGAAGTTGCGCCGACAAAGGACCAGCGGCCCGTGACACTCCGTACTACACGAAGCAGCAGTGGCCCATGAAAATGCCCACAGTCCACACTACACAAGGAACATAAGAGAATCTTTGAAGGCTAGCATGATACATTTATGAGGCATAAGCGTCAGGCCGTGTCAAAACAGCCGGGTCGTGAAGCATGGAGATGAAGATGTGAAGAATTTGTCTAAGTATGAAGCCGATCTGTGAAAACCTTCATGGACCATGAGAATTTCTGAGCAAAGGTTCCCCATGCTGGTCATGGTCGGTGAAAACCACCACGAACCGTGACAAATGTTCGGAGCAAAGACCCCGTGCTGGTCATGGTCCGTGAAAACCAAGACGAGACGTGGCACGAGACAAGTTTCATTAACCATGCCAGATCCCACTGTCTGCCGATGAATGTTCACGGACCATGCCAGATCTGGCACCCCGTGCTTGAATGTTCATGGACCGTGGCATCCGTGTCGGTCCGTGAAACCGTGGTGGCTGACCGTTTCTACCATAACTCTCTCAATTTTTATCTGATTTCCCTCTACCATATACCAAAATCTTCTTCATTCCAATTTCTATCCAATGCACTATAGTTAGGCTCTAGAAGGTTTATATATTTGAGTAGTTTATTCAAGAAATGTTTAGCAACTAGAGGGAAAGAGGGACTAGGGTTTTGCTATGTTTGGCCTATTTTGGGCCTATATTTAGGCTCAATATCTTACTACTATATATAGGAGCCTTAGTATTCCACTAAACCATAAGTATATTAGAAGTAGAATAGAAGTAGAATAGATTTAGTCATAATGTAGATTAGTTTCTCTTTCTAGTTTAGAGAGAATGAAGAGGAGAGTTCTTCTTCTCCTTCCTTCTTCTTCTCTTTCTCTTATATTTTTTTTCTTTTCTTCTTATTTTCTTGCACCCATGGGATCTAATTCCATATTTTTCATGGATCTATACTTTTTAGAATAGTTAGCTAAGCTTGGGACATATTTGGCATATGTGTAGCTTTTGATGCTTTATGAGATTCCTTAAATTCCACCTATCTTTGTGTTTATGATAGTATTGTGATTTTTCTTGAATGTGACAATTGCATGAACACTACACCACATATGAGCACACACTTTAGGTTATGTTCATGTATGGTGCACTTTTTGATGCTCCCTTAGGAAGAGAAACCTGGATGTTTGAATGGGTGGAGGGGAACGATTCTGCATAAGTGAGTGCACGGGAGATTTGAGGCAACCCTAATACGTATACCATTGCACCAGCCCTAGCTGATTACTTAGCCATTTTTCGATAGTTTGTGGGTAGAGATAGTTGATAGTAGCAAGCTAGGTGATGTGTCCCTTGTATCACAGATAAGATGCTTATAAACCTAAGGCCTCGCGCATAGAGGATCATTAGGAATTAGTGCATTTGTGGTGAAAGCCCGGGACGTAATAGCACAGGGGAGAAACAGAACCACAACAATGGTTGGACCTTGTTGTGCTCCCCCAATTACGATGACGGTGTCGATAGAGGGTTGCGAGCGCACCCACTGTGACAGTGATGGGGAAGTGTATGCCATCGGCCACACCACGTGTTGTGAACACACCGATAGGTCTTTTGTAAGTATATATGTGAATGAATTGAGGATTGAAGCATTAGAACTACCATGTTTCTAAACTAGTCCCAAGTGCCTAGTATAAATAGTTTACTTATTTGTTTATTTATGCTTGTAGTTGTTAGTTGAAAATACCAAACCCCCCTCTCCCCACCCCCAATTTGCATGTTTATATTAGTAGCTATTCCTTTTACTCGTGTGGATTGACAACCCGCACAAGACTATTTTTTTACTTTTACTTGAACCCTAGCATCTGTGTGGTCAAACCCAGGGCTTATCGCTTGCCGCTTACTACCATTTGGTAGCCTAGCAGTGAGAAACAGGTGCAGAATATAAATCTTATTTTTGACCATCCCATGAGATCAATTCCTTGGCTTAGGTTAATTAATTGCATTGCTTCAATTGTATTAACAACCCTGAGTTGAGGCGGGTTACTATGGTTAAGTTACCCTATACGGTGCACGAGTTGGGGACCTCGTCCCTGGGATCAACTCAATCTCATGGTCCACTTCCTGCTTGGGCAGAAGTCTCTTGGGCAACTGATCTGGCATGACATCCTGAAACTCTCTCAGCAGCCATTTCATCAAGGGATCTATCGGTCCTGAATGTCCCTCAAGCTCTTCCAAACATAGGTGTGCTAGAAAGCTCTACTCATTCTGTCTCAGTCCCTTCTTGAACTGCATGGCCAAAATCTGTTTCTCCTCAGACCTTCCGGGTAGCGCATGAATCATACATGGGCTATCGCCCATTGTGATCAGCGTGTTCCGGTAAGGATATATTTCAATCCACGCATCTTTCAAGAAGTCCAAGTCCAAGATGAGCTTGAATTTATCCATCTTCATGGCATGGAAACTTGTTTGGCCCATGAACTTGTCAGCCTTGACATTGCACGTTTACGTCACCCCCACGATGGGTTGTGCTTGAGAATTAACTGCTTTCACCCTTCTAGTTGATTCTTCCAACATGAGTCCTAGTCGTTCCACCTTAGATTCAGCCAAATAGTTGTGTGAAGCTCATGTGTCAATCATGGCCCTTATGGGTTTCCCATTCACCACAAGATCCACATACATCGGGCCCTGATTCTTGTTCTCCATTGACTGCACCTTTTCTATCTCATCCTCAGTCAAGGAAACTACCGGTTTTTCTACCGCCTCGGTCGCCTGTTGCTTTGCTTCCACTTGGCCAAAGCTCGATCAACGTTTTCTTCAAACAAAAGGGGAGCTATCCTTTGTACACCCATCAAGGCATTACAATAATAACGCATGGCCTTCATTGCTTCAAACTCTTCCCCATCCTGGTCTTCATGGCTACGCTCACCCGAAGACCTAGCTTCTTGGGTAGAGTATAATCCCACTACCTGTAAGGCGCTGACAAATGTGGGTTTTTCCAGGCAGTTCCTCACTAAGTGCGGTCCCTTGCACAAGTAGCACCTAGTGAACTTTGATTGTCTACCAGAGTTAATGCTCGAGCTCGAGCTCTATCCTTCAGCTTTCCACCCAACCGTTGGACTTTTCATCATGTTGTCCCCCTGCTCCAGGGCTGCTCATGCTTCCCGTACTTCATGCAACAACCGGCATGACCTTGCCAACCTTGCCACCAACCTTTGGGGCAACAGCACCTTCCAACCTTGATTCCTTTCGAGGGTCCTCATGAAAATCCATCAGGCCTTCTGTAAAGACCACTGCCTCATCATAACTCTGCACCCTAGCTTGTTGGAGCTCCAGTCATGCCCATGCCTTGAGTCCATGCTTAAAGTTATGCAGTTTGTAATCTTACGGATTATCAGGGAGGTGCAGCATGAGGGCTTGGAAGTGTTACACATACTCTTGAATAGTGCTCGTGTGTTGTAGAGCTTTGAGTTTTAAGAGGGCATGTTCCTTCACGTTATGTGGGTAGAAGTGATGTTTCACTATCTCCTTCATTTTCTCCCATAACTCCAGAAGGGTGGTTTCCTCCGCCATACTTGCCTTCACCAAGCGCCACCATAACTTCAAATCCCCATCTAGACACGCCACTATTGTGGACACTCGAATGGCATCTTCTTCAATGTTTTTCGCATCAAAGTATGCCTACATGTCAAAGATGTAGCTGTCCAACAACTTAGCATCTTGTTACTCCTCATTTACCTTCGGCTCCCGCACCTTGTATCTCGCATGCGGCTTACTTACCTGGCCAGCACTGCCCACATCTGGTAAGTTATCCTTGAAAGCACCATCACCTGGGCCTTCAAGTCCTCAACGGAGGCTCTTAACACCATCTGCTCATCCTGAGCTAAGGCCTGTGTTACCTTCAACTCATCATTTTCCCACGTGGTATTTGTTGCGGCTTCCTTTAGCAGTCGGACCTCTCGTTGAGAAATTTCTAGCTCCCTGCTAATGTTTGCGACATCCCGCTCCGATAGGTTAGCCCTTGCCTCCAAGGCCTCAAACCATTCCCTATTGGATCTCATGTTATTACTCGTGTCTCCCACATGTTCTGCCATCTTAGTCTTTCTTTAACCGTACTTCATAATCCTTCTTTGCCTCAAAGATCTTGAAGCTCTTATCCTAACTGTCACGGATCTCCCTTTTTGGATCAAGAGAACCATGAGAGCTCAATGCTAGAATTCAAAGTGTCCCCCTGGGTTCCATGGATGCCGCACTCAAAGGGTGGCTAGATAGCACACCAGACCTTTAGAGGGGCATGAAAGTCTAGGCTCACCAAGAAAGAAGTAGCAACCACAAACACTCGAATAGAGTGTCCGTACCGTTGTACTTAGGACCAATACAAGTAAAAACCAACAACTTGGTGGAGCGAAAGCTCAATCTAGCTTGTATTGCAAAATGAGGTAACCGAGTGTGAAGTTCATTACTCCACATATATGGTGTACGGAAGTAATCACAAGTACCAGGTACATGGGTAAAAAGAGGTCAAAGCTAATAGGCCATACAAGCCCTATGCCTCTTAGTCGGCTAACACCATGACTAGAAAAATAAGTAAATTACAAGTGCTGAAAGACTATCTATTACAAGGAGCTTGGAACAAGAGTCTTCTCGGCAGTATGTTGAGTGGGTCGGCCCACCATGTAAGGGGGAGAGCTTGGACCAAGGTCACCCTGTAACACAGTGAGACGTGAAGAATTGAGCAGGCTACACCAAAATACTGAGTAAAATGCTCTTCCTGAAGACTGGCCGCGCCAGATCTGGCACTCTGCGCTGCACTATTCACGATCTGTGCCAATATAACCCCCAGTTTCTCGGTATGTGCCAATATAACTTCAATTTTTTTAAAAGTACAAATATAACCATTGACTGGCGTAAAAGTATAAAATGAAAATGCTCTCACCATTTTTTGCAAAAAAATAAATGAAATGACAGAAGTAACTCTATTTATTTGGCAGAATTTTGTTACACTAGCACCACCGTCGTTGCGGTGCAATCCATAACAAACCACTCCCTCCCACTGTGACAATATCAAGAGGAAATAAGCACACATTTCAGTAACATACTTCACCACCCAATCTCAACTACAACCACCACCCATGAACAGGTTTAGGACCCGACCAAATCCACAAGGTCTGGATCCATTGGGTCAGGTATGTGTACTATTTTTTTATTTTGAAAAATTAAAATTAGTATTATACACGTATATACATATTAGGGTGTAATAATAGAGATATAATTGATTTAGAATCAGTGTAAGAAAGGAATGCCCTTTCTGATTGGTTTTGTATATATTCTCTTCCATATTTGTTTAGGTCTTGTATACCCTTTGTACTCACTATATATCAGTACACACAACCACAATGATTTGTGGGTTTTACATTCTATCATGGTATCAGTCAGGTTTCTCTAAAATTCTTGGCTTGTATCTTGCTTTTCTTGATAATAAATAATTTTTTGTCCATCCCAATTGGCCACCGCCCACCGCCGTCGTCCGGTCACCGGGTATTCCTTCTTTCTCCGGCGAGCCACCTTGCCAGATCTGCCTCACCGTTATTCTTGTTTCTCTTGGTATTCTTCTTCAATTTACCAATTGTAACTTGGTCTTTCACCGTCATCCAGTTCACACAAGTCATTGCCGCCGTCATTTCCACCGGTCACCACTAGCGCTTTATTGGTCTTTGTCGTTGCTCAAGTCCCTAGCATCATTCTCAGCCTCTGCTCACCGGTTAACCCCTCCAAAAGATTCAGCTCCTCTCGCCAATCAAGCTTTCTTCGGCGAAGGTCTATTGTTCTTGACGAATTTCTAGCAAGAGGGACGCATGATCAGCACGCGCCCGTTACTTTTCCCGTGAGTGAATCTTCGTAGCCAGCCCTATCCCAACACGTGAGCCACACATGTCTCGTCAGTAAGGGAGTTTCTCGCATCTGACAATTTCTCGCGAGTTGAAGCACTTTCTCGCGATTAGCTCAAATTCTCGTGGGTTTTTTCCACAGCCTCATTAGCACCCAGTCAGCATCTCATTAGTGCCCAGTCAGCACCATTTTATTTATAAAAAAATAGATTGGTTTCTCTTGTATTATGGCTTCTTTTGATCAACCACAGTGTCAATGGTGTTATGTTCTAGGTCATGTTGCTTATTCTTTAGGTAATGTTGCTTATTCTTGTTCTAAACTGCACGATGAATGGTATCAATTGCAGTGCCAATGGTGTAAGAAATTTGATCATGTTCTACTTGTTCTCATTTGGACTATTCAACCTTATCTACTACTTCTCTACAACATGCTCCTACGCATATTCGCTGGATAGCTGATTCAGGCATGACCAACCGTATGACTTATTCTAGAAACAATCGTGTTATTGTTGGTAGTGGTTATGTTCTTAACATTACCCATGTTGGTCATTCTTGAGTCTCTGATTCATTATCCTTGTCTGATGTTTTGGTGGTTATGCAAATTACTAAAAATTTATTATCAATCAACAAGTTGACTCGAGATATGAATGCTATTATTTATTTTGATGATTCTTCTTTCACTATTCCAAACAAGTTTACTAGAGATGTTATTGGCAAAGGCCATTGTGATAGTGGTGGTGGTGCTATTATGGTGGTGCTATTTCTCAACAAAACACAATTGTTTTGTTGGTGATAGTGGTGGTAGTGCTATTATGGTGGTGCTTATATGTTTTGGATTATGGTGGTGCTATTTTATCTACTTTTGTTGCATCGAGTGCTTCTAAAGCATATTTTGACCTTTGGCATAGTAGATTGGGTCATGTGCCTCACAATGTCATTTCGTCCTTGGGCAAGTCTGGATGTTTGTCAGTTAATAGTTTGCTGCCTAAGCCTCATTTATATCCTACTTGTGAGATGGCTAAGTGCAAGCGTCTTTCTTTTACTGATAATTTAAAATGTGCACCACGCATACTTGATATGGTCCATTGTCATCTTTAGGGACCCTCACATGTTGTCTCTCAAGCTAGCTACTCTTATTATGTCATTTTTGTTGATGATTTTTCTTGATTCACTTGGTTATATCCTCTATGACGGAAGTCTGATTTTGTAGAGGCTTACATGCAATTTGAGTCTTTTGTTGAGAATTAGTTTTCTACCACCATTAAAGTATTCAGGGTGATGGTGAAACCGAGTTTATGAATCATTGCATGCAATCACAATTTTCGTCTAAAGGCATTCATCATCAGCTTTCATGTCCTTACACTCCAGAGCAAAATGGTCGTGCAGAGCGGAAGCATCGTCACATCACTGAGATAGGATTGTCGATGCTCTTTCATTCCAGCCTTCATCATTCATTTTGGTATGATGCTTTCTCTACAACAACCTACATTATCAACAGGCTTCCCACTCCAGTTTTATCTGGTCAGTCTCCGTTCTCTATTATTTTTGGCACCACTCATGATTACTCTAACTTTCATCCATTTGGTTATCGATTTTTTCCGTATTTGCATTCTTATGCTTCTTATAAATTGGCGCATCAGAGTTTTCCGTGTATTTTCTTAGGATACAGTTCTCAGTACAAGGGTTATCGATGTCTTGATCCTCTTACAAAGAAGGAGTACATCACTCGCCATCCTCGGTTTGATAAGTTGTTTTTTCCAGCTACCCGTACTGGCACTGTTACAGATTTATCATCACTGGATGTTTCTGCTTTTTTGGAGCCTTCATCGATCCCGTCAGAGGTTTTTGAGCCATTTTCTTTAGCACAATCACCCATTAAAATGGAAATTTTTAATTTTCCATCTATACCGAAAGTTCAGGGCTCTTTAGAGAATTGTATTTGTCTGCCATAGGGTGACCAACAGCATGATAGACAGCAGTCGGCGCCGCCAGCTCAGTCGACGCCGCCGCCACAGTCAATTCATGCACCGGTTACCGCAGCCACGTGTACGCACCATACGCCACAGTTCCAGCTGGCGGTAAATTCATCAGCTGAACCGACCGACCATGCTTCACCAGCGCCGCCATCAGTGTCTTCTGCACGGGCATCGTTGCCAGCATTAGGTTCTATGCCCATCACCTTAGGTTTCGTACCTACCTCGGGATCTGCACCATCTTCAATGGCAGGTTTCTCTTCCCGATATCCGATGGCTACTCGTTTGCGCACTGGTTCTTTACGGTACAAGGACTTTTCTGATTATGATATTTCTAGTTTATTAAGTGCTTTATTTTCTGAGACCGAGCCTTGCAGTCATCGCTCGACTGTCAAGGATCCTGAATGGGTTGCTGCCGTGGACTCAGAGATGGATGCTCTACGCACTCCACAGATGTGGGATTTGGTTCCTCGTCCTTCAAATGAAAATGTTGTTGGTTCCAAATGGGTTTATAGATTGAAGTACAAAGCTGATGGCTCTCTTGACAGACACAAAGCAAGGTTAGTTGCTCTGTGTTTTTTGCAATTACCTGGCTTTGATTATGATTATACATTTAGTCCCGTGGTGAAGGTATCTACTGTTCGTATTGTTTTATCTCTTGTTGTACATCAGAATTGCCCATTACAAAAGCTTGATGTCAGCCATGCATTTTTTAAATGACGTTCTTGATTCTCCGGTTTATATGGAGCAGTCTGCTGGATATAAAGACCCGATGCATCCTAATTTTGTTTGTCATCAACGCAAATCAGGAATTCAAGATTACCGATCTTGGCACTCTGCAGTATTTTTTGGGTTTGGAGGTTGTTCGTACATCTGATGGCTTGTTCCTTAGTCAAGTCAGATACGCCAAGGACATTTTGTTGCGTACTGGAATGCAAGATTCTTCACATGCTGCCATTTCTTTTGTGGGGTTTTCACAACTTTCTAGCTCTTCCAGTAAGCTGTTTGGAAATCCTACTCTTTATCGATCTCCGGTTGGTGCACTTCAGTATTTGTCGATTACACGTCCCGATTTGTCTTATGTTGTGAACACGGTCAGTCAGTACATGCAGGTTCTTACTGGTGACCAATTCTAAGCTGTCACTCAAATTTTGTGCTATGTTCGTGGTACTCTTCACTATGGTCTTTAGTTTTGCACAAATCCATCTGCTTTACCAGTTCTGGGTTATTCTGATGCTGATTGAGCTCGTTGCATTGAGACTTTTAGGTCTACATATGGTTATGCCATTTTCCTTGGTGGTAACCTGGTGTCTTGGAGTGCTAAGAAGCAACCTAGAGTTTCTCGTTCTAGTTCCAAATCAGAATACCGTGCTATGACAAATACTAATGTGGAGTTGGTTTGGTTGATGATTCTTCTTTGGGATTTACGTGTATATATTTGTGTGTTTTACTGTGTGATAACAATAGTGCTATCTTCCTGGCTCAGATCCAGTTTCGCATAAAAGAGGCAAACATATTGATATTGACAATTATTTTGTGCGTGGAATGGTGTCTTCTGGCAAGCTCATGGTTGCTCATGTTTCTATAGACTTGTAACTTGCTGACATCTTTACAAAGAGGTTACCACGTCCTCAGTTTGGGTTCTTACGTTCCAAGCTTTGCGTTGCAACCAGTCCTACGCTTCGCTTGAAGGGGGGGGGGTAATAGAGATATAGTTGATTTGGAATCCAGTTAAGAAAGGAATACCTTTTCTGATTGGTTTTGTATATGTCATGTTCCATATTTGTTTAACTCTTGTAAACCCTTTGTACTCGCTATATATATATATATATATATATATCAATACACACATCTAAAATAATTTATGAATTTTACATTCTATCTCGTAACCTAGTAAAATACATGACCTCGGCCTAAAATTTTCCACAAGCGATCAATTAAATTGGTTGGAAAAGTTTTAATGTTTTGTTTTGCCCAGTTGGGGACACATCTGCAATTTTGAATGTAATAATCGAACAAAAAATTGAGGTTTCCAAAAGAACAAAAAGGGGAAAAAGGTTGAGAAAATAAAGGACAGAATCGTGTGGGGCCGAGTTGATAGTGGTGTGGTGTGGGACAAAATGGTAATCTCAAATCTCAATCTCAGCTACCGATCGCCCCTAAATTTGAACTATTCCTTGCTCCCGCTCTTGACTCCCTTACAAACTTTATCTTCTATCCATAGGCTATACTAGTAAACAAAAACAATTACTCTCCGCTTCTCTTTCTTGTCTTTTTTCTATATAATACACACACTCACTCACACATACGCTCTCTTTCTCTCACTCACAACTTTCCCTCTCCGCCACCGCCTTCCATTGTCGTGCCCAAACCCTAGCTCCGCTCCCCAGGGGGGCCCACCCGAGCTGCACCCGATTTCAATGGCAAGTTCAGCGGATTTGATTCTCGCATATTGATTTTGGGTGTGCTTTTTTGGGTGCTGGATTCCGTATTCTTATTTTTATTTCGAAATGTTTGAGAGCTTCTGTTTTGAAATTGGGACATCTCTTGATTTCAAACTGTAGATCTACTATTTCGATTCTTTGCCATCTTTTCTTTGTAATTTGGTGCTATCGTTGACTTTTATGGGTTCTGTGCTCCATTCATTCTCTGATCCCACGGGTATTAGTTTCTGATCTGAACTGGGACTGAAGAGAGAACTGAGAAACTTAATTTTAGGGTTTTACCAATGTTCATCTGTGTGGATATTAGGCAAATTGAACACTACTGGAAAATTTTAAATTATATCAGTGTTTTTTCAAATTTAAAGCATGTCGTTTGGCAGTGGAAGTCGAATGCAATAGCCTGAAATCATAGGTGTTCAATGAGGGACATAGATTACTTACCACATTTTGTATCTTATTTTTTACATCAAAAGACTCTTGTCCGAGATGAGACTTCCCAGGGAGTTTGGCATCTATTCTGAATTTTAGCCCAAGATTACATGGTGAATCTGTTTTGGGAAGTGACAGCGTCTAGACAACTTAGGACGATACGGTGAGACGAATAAAGAAACTTGACCACACCAGACTTCTTACTTGTTGGACTTACTTGGCAATGCTAATTGTGAGTTCCTTTTATAAATCGCTCCACAAACTTATCTCTGATCCTTTGAGCTATAGAATTATGGAAAATACTTTGTTTTTTGTATTCCTTTTCCTGGTGTTGTACTCTATGCTTCCATGGATGGTCCATTTTTAGTTGATTTCAGTTCTAAAGTGTGAGTGCTCCTAATGTTCCTGCTATTCGAACATGTAGATTATAGGATGACTAACTTGATGCCCAGTCAACATTTCTAGTTTCACTTCAGCTGAAGCTCATCAAGTTTCTCTCATTTGCTTCTGTGAGTAGCTTTAAGTGGTTTTTATATATAATTCTGTTGATGGATCTGGCTGAGAAATATTATCAATTACTGCAAAAGCGAGCACTAACTTGAGGAATTTCTATCTGTTTTTTTTTGTGAACTTGCGATCAACACATGTAGCTTTGGACATGTAATGCATGTTTATTCCCCCATGCTTGGAATCATTGTAATAATACCTTCTCCGTGTTTGTAAAAATATAGATGTGATGTGGGAGAATTCATGTCGGTTTTGAGCCACACATCAGTATTATAAGTGTGCAAGCATGAATCAGGAAAATAAATACCCCGAACTGGGAGAACCTGCAATGAGACTTACTCGTGCACGGGCTAAGGCATTCCTCCAATCTGGAGAATTGCCACCTCTTCATCCTTCTTCAAAACATGATAAGGGACTGGTTCATCGTACCAACCTAAAAAGAGCTGCACCAGATGTAATTCAAACTGCTACTAGTGGTCCTGCTTGTCATCCACATAAGAAAAGAGCAGTTCTTGGAGATATGACCAATATACCTTGGAATAATGTGGCCAAAGTTCAGGTAAAATTATTATGTGAATATGTGATTCTGTTAAATCTAGCTGAGTTCAGTTCTTGGCCCCTGTTTTGGTCCTTGTTATTATCACTCGCATGCTCATATAATATGTTTCTGACTTGTGTAAAAGGATAAAAGAGGTTGTAAGAAAAGCAAAGAGAAGGTTAGCCCTGTTGCCTTTGGAACAAAACCTTATCAAAAAGAGAAGAGAAATGTAAGCATCAATATCTCTGGATCAGAAAAGTCAGAGGAAGAATTTAATTTTCTAGAAAACCCCATGCTGGTAATTCAACCGAACAAGTCTATCGGTTCAAAAGAATGTGGTATGGAGAATATCATGCCTATGAAGCTGAGCAGCTGCAAGTATGCCAAGTTCCAGAGGCAGGCACAGATAGGTGAGACATTTGTATGATCTTTTCTGTCTTTCACATCACCCATAAAATGAAGACACTTTCATTCTTTGCTTGTTTTAATGACGACGAAGACATCTGTTAGGCCTCTTTGCATTTGGTAGTTGCTTACTGGAGGGGTTCCAATATCTTATCGTTCATCAGATGTATAACTTGCAGGGCATGATATTGTTTTCAACATAAGTTTTATACTAGTTACCTAGTGGCTTTTATATTCTGTATCTGTTGATTACTCGTACAAATATTGTTAGCTTGATAAGCATAAAAAATAAAGTAGTAGCTTCCTCTGATGAACTCTGAAGCATTTCTTAATGCATCATAATATCTTAGTACCCAGGAAATTCACTGATAATGTGTCTCAAGATTTATCTTTTAGGTCTCCAGTTGCAATAATCGTCCATATTTAAGTTAAATTCAGTTCAACTTCGAAATGTTATTTCTACCTCTAGCTGTAGATCATCAATCTTCAGCGTTTCTTTCTGCTGTTTCCCTATGATTTCTTTCTATGTTCTTAGATGTTTGGTGGGATGGTGTAGAAGATTTGGGGGTGATCTTTTGAACTATCTCAATTAGAAAATCTAAAATATTGGTACAGTTCCTATTCGACTCTGCTCATGTCTTTTCTTTTTGTCTTGCCTTCTTATCTAAATTGAGCTTCTGAAAGTAGATCAAATATACTTATCTATCCAATGCACAATTTGCTCATAAGAGTATATGTAGACGAGATGAATATGTTAATGTGCTCAATCTATATAATTTTCTGAAGCTCATCAATCTTCAGTGTTTCTTTCTGCTGTTTCCCTATGATTTCTTTCTATGTTCTTAGATGTTTGGTGGGATGGTGTAGAAGATTTGGGGGTGATCTTTTGAACTATCTCAATTAGAAAATCTAAAACATTGGTACAGTTCCTATTCGACTCTGCTCATGTCTTTTCTTTTTGTCTTGCTTTCTTATCTAAATTGAGCTTCTGAAAGTAGATCAAATATACTTATCTATCCAATGCACAATTTGCTCATAAGAGTATATGTAGACGAGATGAATATGTTAATGTGCTCAATCTATATAATTTTCTGAAGCAATTTATGGTGAAGTAGAAGACTCTCATCTCAGCAAGAGCTTGTATAAAGTGCTCTAATGTTGCCCTACTTATCTTTTAGGCATGCAGTTGTATTAATCTTCCATATTTAAGTTAAATTTAGTTAAGCTTAGACTATTTTTATTTTGAATAATTTGTACCTGTAGGTGTAAATCAATCTTCACCTATTTTGTTGCTTCTCTATGTTATCTTCCTTTCTGCTTACACCTTTAGTGGGATGTTGTAGATGATTTGAGGGTAATCTCATGAACCATTTCAATTTGCAATTTAATACATTGGTAGTCCCCCTTCAAATTTGTTAATATCTATTCCTTATCTTTTGGCTTATATAAATTGAGCTTTTGAAGTAAGAAGAAATAAATATAAATAAATAATGAATATGTTAATGTGGTTCAATTTATCCAATTTTGAGATGCATTTCATGGTGAAGTAGAAATTTCTCAGCTGAAGCGTCTATAATGTGATTAATCTAATACTGTTACTTTTAATGCAGAAGGAATCAATTCTTTACGGGAACGAGAGGGTTCAGATAGTCACTGCTATATTGATATTGATGTACAAAACAAGGATCCATTAATGTGTGGCCTCTATGCTCCTGATATATATAGAACTATGAGGGCTATGGAGGTTTGTGTTACTGTTGACTTGCTAGCAAATGCTAGTATTACTTTTTAATACCGTTCCAGAGATGAATGTAATGTTTTGTATGATCAAGTGATGATTCCTTGTCTGCGAGTAAACTGACATTCTCTTGCACTCTAGTATGCATATTCTATTTGTTATTCCCATATCTAATTCTAAATACAGGGTATCTCCAGCTCAGTGTACTCTTTCAGAACCTTGCTAATTAGTTGTGCAATTCAAAACCAATTCCACTTATGTCTATGTTTCCATGGATCAATTTTCTTTTCCTGTCTTTTGATGTTCTGAAGAATAGATCTCTTGCAATGCTAACAAGTTCTTTTGCATTTACAGCTCGGGCGGCGGCCTTCAGCTGATTACATGGAAAAGGTGCAGAAAGATATCACACACTCCATGCGAGGCATCCTGATTGATTGGCTTGTAGAGGTTAGTTTGGTCAAACAAATCTTATGTCTTCTAGCATCATCCATGGGACTTCATATAACTTGTATTCCGTTTGTCTTTGGGGGTGAATGGAAATTGGAATCTGGATGGACTTTGAGTCAGTTTATGGATAAATATAAGCTTAATTGTATTGAGAATGATCAAAACATAAATATGTATATACAATGCAATATAGCTAACATATAGTGGCACTGATTAGTCAGTTTATGGGTATGACTTGTGGTTTGAGCGCTTCTCACACTAATTTTTTACCTTGTGTGAAATAGAGGGTATGCATGCATTATAGGGATCTGTCTGCTTTTCTGAACTCTCAGCTAAACATCACTTATGCTGAACTGTTGGTTAGTTCACTGTTTACAATTTACCAACAATCGAGTCTTTGTTTAACCGTTGAGTTGGCTATCTTAATCACATACGATTGCTATACGATATTTGCAGGCAAATGTCTATCTTGAGGCTTAACATCAGTTATTTTCATCAAGCATATACTCGTATTTTTGAAAGCATTATTTAAAATGCTTTAGTCAACAATTTGTTCTTTCTATCTCAGGTCTCTGAAGAATATAGGCTTGTTCCGGACACCCTTTACCTGACTGTAAATCTCATTGATCGTTTTCTTGCTGGAAATTACATGGAGAAACAAAAGTTGCAACTGCTTGGAGTTACCTGCATGCTAATTGCTTCGTAATGTCCTACTTTTCTTCCTTTTCTGTGCTTTGGTGTACTTGCTAAGACAGGTATGGCATGTGAGACAATATTATCACAGTGCCATTGCATGCCTTATCTTGGATTTGTTTTCTGGTTAGAAGGAACGCTATGTTTGCCTTTTTGGTTACCATTCAACAATTTAAATAGGTTTAAGGGTGTTCTTTTAACTTTAAAAGCTTAGATTCTTTGTTTCCCAGCTTTGTACAGCTTTCCAAAAATCAAATTGCCATGATAACCTGGGAAGGCTCTTTGTATGCATATTACAGCTGTCAAACTATTGATTATTCTTTTTTTTCACACTAAATGGATTTTGTTTGTAACTTGTAGAAAGTATGAAGAAATTATTGCTCCCCGTGTGGAAGAATTCTGCTTCATCACAGATAACACCTACGCAAAAGAAGAGGTATGGTCATGTCCATTTGCAGATTGATTGTAAGAGATATGTTAAATATACAGATAGTCAGATACACATGAAACCATTATCATCAGTTTTCAATGAAGTTGTCGTGGGATATTTGTTCAAATTACTGACAAGATAACTAAAAGCTTGTGGTTTAACAAATTGTTCATGATGCTAATCATATTTAATCCTATGTTACCGTAAGATTATCAGTTCTGTGCAAACATGTGCAGCAAATGTAATTCCACCAGTTAAACCATTAATTGGATTTCGGAATTTTTTTGGATGATCAAATCTTTGAAAATTTATACAAGAGTACTACAACTGGAATCTGACTTGAGCCTTAGCGATACAAAATTAACTATTATGATGAAGCTTAGGTTATGCATGTGCCTCAGTCTGACCTTGGACATCCCTTCTATGTTTCCAATAAAGTTTCCTTTATATACTCATTTTGAAGTTGGTACTGTGCTCTTGTTATATGCTTTTTATGTATGGAGCCTGATAAGAAATTCCTATGACAGGTAGTCAGGATGGAAAATAGAGTTTTGAACAGTTTGGAGTTTCAGTTGTCTCTTCCTACCACTAAAAAGTTCCTTAGGTACATCCACATGTTTACTTTGTCAAAAACATTATTTTTCCTGTGATGATACCTGGTAGGCTAAGTAAATTGGACCCTGTGATTTTGAAATTTTTAGGAGATTCATCCAAGCAGCGCAAGTTTCTTACAAGGTAAAGAAATAATTGACTCCTTGAACAATTTATAGCATCCTTTCGAGTTAAACTAGATAAGAAAACTTAAACAGTGTTTTTTCTGATCCTAAATTGCTCAATTGTAGGTTCCTTCAGTCCAACTGGAATTTTTAGCCAATTATTTAGCAGAATTAACTCTTCTGGAGTACAGTTTCATGAAGTTACTTCCATCGATTATTGCTGCATCTGTTGTGTTTTTGGCCCGATGGACACTAGATCAGTCAGATCACCCATGGGTTTGTTTCCTTGTAGATTTCAGCATATCAGCCCATTCCATAGTTGATTAGCTCTGCTTGATGAAAAAATTGACTCTTAGATCTCTTTGTAGACTCCAACCCTTGAACATTATACAAGTTACAAGACTTGTGAACTGAAGGCAGCAGTTCTTGCATTGCGGGAACTACAGCTGGACACTGCTAACAGTCGACTCAATGCTATACGTGAGAAGTATAAGCACTCAAAGGTAGCATTTTTTGCTATCACCTTATCTTTTGATTTAGCTTGTCCTTTCCTGCTTTGGTTTTCTTGCTATATACAACAAAATGCATGTTAAACAGCCACGTAATATGGTTTTACTATTAGTTGGCAACCCTAGTAAGTTTTGCTGATGCTCTTGCTCCTTTGACAGTTCCATAATGTGGCAAGTCTTTCTTCTCCAAACATCGGTGAAGAGCTGTTTGCACAGGAGCCTCTTGGACTGTAGAAAATATTTGTCCTCTATGGTTTACATATTCTGCTAATTTAAGATGCTCCCGTCGAATCTCCTTGATGAACCTGAACCTGCACTACCCTTGGAAGCATCATTCTTTATTCAATCCCGGTTGCAAATGATCTTGTGTAAGTTTGTAACGTTTAATCACTCAAGTTCGTAGAGCAAAATTGTAGAGTTAGAACTGATTTTTGATACCGTGATATAAGTAGTGTTAGAAATGTTACAAAGCAGCTAATTACTCGCTGGCTTGCAAGGTGTAGCTACTTTTGGTTTCTATTATCTATTAGTGCTCTGAATTTGACGTCCAATCTGATGATCCGTTTACCATACCTTTTCTTGTTTGATTTCATCTGTTTAATTCTAGTCACTAGGAGGTTGGGTTGAGTTCTCTGAGTCGAGCTCCTCTATTACAAAAGCTTGCAAATCATCCTTTTATCATCTTAGCTTGCAAATAAATGGACTTGACACATTCCTGAAAGTAGTAACCAAACGTGTACCAGATCACTTAATCCAAA
The DNA here is from genome assembly GCA_037428765.1 of Rubia yunnanensis. Classification (NCBI taxonomy): domain Eukaryota; kingdom Viridiplantae; phylum Streptophyta; class Magnoliopsida; order Gentianales; family Rubiaceae; genus Rubia; species Rubia yunnanensis. Next base: position 46,059,796 of record CM075064.1, read on the forward strand.
ATTATTCATCTTGAATTCCAACTCCTTGTTCACTTAAATCAATTTGGCTTAAGGATTATAAACAAGATTAGAATCTTTATTAGGTAGAGAGTGGATATATAAGGGGAACATTGTACCCTTAATTCTTTTTTATGCATTTACTGATTTGGGTATTTTGCATCATTGTTGGCGAGTGGGGCATCTCGAATAACTCCCAAATCTAGCAATAGAATTTTCTATTATGATTGTTCTTATCATTGATGCTTTCATTCTAACGAGCTCACCATGAAGAATGAACATGTAGTCGCCTTGGTTCAGTCCATGGAAGCTAAATTCCGTGAAATCTCACAAGCTCAACTCCATGAACAACGGGAACACCTCTTGTCTCTTCTAAAGGAGCACCGATCATCAACCACCGCATAGATTTCCCAACGAATGGATCGTGCTTCTGCCAATTTGTCGCCAGCTCGTGAACCTACTTCACCGACTGTCGTCGACCCGCTGCTGATAAGCCTTCATCAGCAACTGAACGCTAACCCTCCGATGACAGATCGTTTCTCGTTGCTGCACAATCTTCGTGTGGAGGTACCTCAATTCGATGGCTCCGCCATTGAGGATTGGATTTATAAGATCGAGAAGTTCTTCAATCTCTACCAAAGCCCTTCGGTGATCCGCCTCTCTGTAATTTCTTTTCACCTGGGCGACAAAGCATCCACTTGGTTCCAATGGATGGAGCGTGGTGGTGGTCTCACAAGCTGGGAATCATTTGCACTAGCTTCGTGGCCGATTTGGTTTGTCAGTTTACGAAGATCCTTTGGTTTGAATCTCCTTACAGACCCAAACATGTACGGTCGCTCATTCCCATTATGAATTTGAGGCTCTAATGTTGTGAATCTCTGGGATTTCTAATTCATTGTTTTTAAAATTAATGTTCGCCCCCATCAATGTTCGCCCGTATCAATACCCTTACTTTCAAAAGAATATCATGGAGAAATGGGTAAAAGAAATGCTAGATGATGGCTTCATACGTCCTAGCACGAGTCATATTTCTTCGCCGGTGTTGCTCGTCAAGGAGAAGGATTGCTCGTGGTGTTTTTGTGTCGAAAATCATGCACTGATCGCCATAATCATCAAGGATCGATTTCCCATTCTGGCCATCGATGAGTTGCTCGATAAATTGGGCGGCACTACCATCTTTTCAAAGATGGACCTACGTTCTGGGTATAGCCATATTCACATGGATCGCCGAGACATCCACAAAACAACATTTCGAACACACGAAGGCCATTATGAGTTCCTTGTCATGCCCTTTGGTCTCTCGAATGCCCATTCGACCTTCCAAGCTGCCATGATCGAGCTTTTTAAGCCATTTCTTTGTTGATTTGTCATTGTTTTCTTCAACGACATCCTTGTCTACAACAAGGATCCAAGTAGCCATACGACCCACCTTGAAGCTGTTTTGAATTGTTTGGCAATTGGTTCTTATTTTGTAAAGGAAAGCAAGTGTGAGTTCCTATCACACTCGATCGACTACCTTGGCCATGTGGTCTCCGCTGCTGGTGTTAGTGCTGACTCTTCAAAGATTGATTCTATGGTTCATTGGCCACAACCCAAGACGGTAAAGAAATCTTAGGTTTTCTCAGATTAATAGGCTATTATCGGTGCTTCATTGCTCACTATGCCACCATCGCAAATCCCTTAAGAGGGGTTTTTAAAAATAGTTAGCTTCAAATGGACAACTGTAGCTTCAGAAGCTTTTGAGGTACCGAAGAATGAAATGACGTGCACTCTGGTTTTGCACTTCCAAATTTCATGCAACCCTTTGTTGTTGAAATCGATGCTTCATGCGTGGGTGTTAGCAGTGTTCTTATGCTGGATGGTCACCCCATCGCCTTTTTCAGTAAGAAATTGGGTCCAAAATTGTTAGGCAACTTAACATATGAGCGAAGACTCTGAGGTGTGGTGGAAGCGGTCTCCAAATGGCATCGATACCTTTTAGGAAGGCCCTTCATCATACAAATGGACCACAAGAGCTTGCAAGGCTTGTTAACACATGTCATTCAAACTCCGGAGCAGCAACATTATGTACAAAAGTTGTTGGGATTTGAATTCACAATTGAGTACAAGAAGGGGGATGAAAATGCCATAGCAAGCACGCTTTCACGTCGTGATAAACCTGATCAAACTAAAATTCGCACCGCCATTCCCCCAAGTGAAACTACTCCTCTCTCGATCTTAGATGGGTTTTTTTTTTGCCAAAATAAGTTCTATTTGGATGCTACATCAGCTCTTAAAATTCCATTGATACGTGAGTTCCACGCCACTCCGATGGGCGAACACGCAGGAAAAACACACCATTTCGTGCCTTTGCAAAAGATGCCACCAGCTTCATGGAGTGTTGATTGGCTTGTCAAACAGTAAAGTATTCGACTTCACCACCACTTAGTCTCCGTCAACCACTGCCTGTACCATAATATGTTTGGGAAGACTTCGCAATGGGTTTCATCATCGGAACATTAACCACAGGTTTCACGTCTATATTGGTGGTCGTCGACAGTCTCGAAGTATACTCACTTTAGCCCATTACCAACTCAACACTCAGCTTCAAAGGTGGCTGGGCTATTTTTCTCCATGGTAATCAAGCTGCATGGTCCTCCACGAACCATTTTTTAGACCGTGACCCCATCCTCACGAGCCAGTTTTGGTGAAAGTTGTTTGAGCTCATGGGAACAACTCTGAAAACTAGCTCTGCATATAAACCGGAAACGGATGGACAATCAGAGGTTCTTAACCGTTGTCTTGAACAATACCTCCGTACGTTCACCTATGAGTATCCCAAGCATTGGTCTTCCTTTCTATCTTGGTCAGAGTACCACTACAATACCAGTCTTCACTCTGCTATTCCAAACTTCAAGGTAGGGGACCTCATACTTGTGAAGCTAAAGTCTTACCAGAAATCCACCGTTACTCATCGCCTCAACTCCAAGAATTGCAAGAGATACTTTGAACCTTTTCCGGTAATTGCAAAAATTGGTCCCGTTGCTTACACACTTTAACTACCCTCTGGAAATCGTACTCATCCTACCTTCTATGTCTCTCTTCTGAAACCTTTTTAGGGCAACAATCAACCAAGAGTTTCCCATTGCCAGAAAATAGCAAAGGTAACACACCTATTCTCACTCTCATCGCTATCATTGCCACCTGCGTTCGGTCGGAAAATGGACTGTAGCATCGTGAGGTTTTGGGGCAATGGTTGGCGAGTCTTTTGGAGGATGCGACATGGGAAGCTTGGCCTGATATTCGAATGTTGTACGATCTTACTGACCTTGAGGACAAGGTATTTTTTTATGGAAGGGAGAGTGATACGTTGGCTAAAGTGGAGTTGGACAAGGAGAGAATGTCCAATTGGGATTGGGATGATAGTCTTGAAGAGGTGAACGAGCCAACTTCAATCCAAAGCCCAGTTAAGGTTGTCAGTGAAGTGAGACCCAAGAGGACTAAGAAACAACCCATTTGGCTTAAAGACTATAATCAAGATTGTAAGCTTTTATAGGTAGAGTTGGATATATATATATATATATATATATATATATATATATATATATATATATATATATATATATATATATATAATTGGGATCTAGTGAGAACACAAATGTGCTTCATTTTACGCACGTTAACCGTTGCATTCGATATAGTTTTTAACTTGTTTTGTTTGGCGGATTGCTAGCATTATTTGAGTTTACGTGACAAGGGGTTTAGGCAGCCATGTTTGGTTTTCTTGTCCAAATCTCGCTATTTGTAGACTTAATTAGTACTAATGGACATTTTGTATCCACGGATTCCTATATCTTCCTTGTGATCATCTTTAGTAGGTCGCTCGTGGGTACTTTTTGGTTACATTCTATGTGAAGGCCGTTCGTAAGGGCGGAAGAAGATATTGAAGGTCGTTTGCAAAGACGGTAGAAGAGATCAAAGGCCATTCACCTCTAGAATGGTAGTATACAAAGGCCATGAACATCAAACCGTGGTAGAAGGAGATTGGGGCCAAAGATAGGCGGCAACGAAGATTAAAGCGGTCAAAAAAATGGGGAATCGTGGTCCGATGAGTTGCACCAAAGTGTGAGATTGATTTGAGAAGAATTAGTCTTCAAGGATAATTCCACTAGATTCATCTTCTCGAGCGCTATAAAATTGACTACTAAAACTCTCAAATCGGACTAACGGTTCACCTGTAATGATGGAAAAATGTTTTGCCGGCTAAGGCCCACCTCAGATGCCACGGCCCACGCCAAATGACTCGGCATGAAGCAAAGGTTTATGCCAAATTATTCAGCATGAGACAATGGCGTGGGCCACGCCAAACAAAACTGACTAAGTATAGGCCGGGCCGCGAGCACAAGTTTTAATCTTCGCTCAAAATTGACAAAGTATGGGCGCAGACCATCCCATTTACGATGGCCCACACCGTTCCAAGTGCAAAATATTGAGGCTAGCCAATGGGGTGTGGAGAATCAGACGGCTCGTGCCGAGTTACTGAGCAAAGCAAGGCTTACAGACGATAACCCGCGCCAAAGGCCACGGTTTGTGCCAAAGGTGTTGGTGCGGGCTGCGCCAAATCTAATAGCCCGCAGTAGCACAAAATAACGGCCCACTCCAGATCCTGCATCCCATGAAAAGTACATGGCGCAGACTGGGCCATCCGCGACAGCCCTCGCCTGGCGGCGGCTAATTTTGGATTCTCGCTATTTGACCATAGCTCTCTCAATTTTCATTTGATTTCCCTCTACCATATGTCAAAATATTCATCTTTCTGAGCTCTATCTAACGCAATAAGTCTCAGATCCATAAGGTTCACGGATTTGAGCATTTTATTCGAGAAAGATTCAACGCAAAAGGGAAAGGTGATTAGGGTTTTGACCCACTTTTGGCCTATTTTGGACCTATCTTTAGGCCCAATCCCCCACTACTATATATATGAGCCTTAGTATTCTAAGAAAACCTAAGTAGTCATAATGTAGATTTCTTTCTCTCTCTAGTTTAGACAGAAGGAAGTGGAGAGCGCTCTCTCTCTATAGAGTTCTTCTCCTCTTTTCCTTCTCTTTTCTTTTCTTTTCTATTAAAGTTAGATCATTTTTAGACTTCATCTTGTATTTTATTTTCTTTTCTTTCTTTTTATTTTTTCTTTGATCCTATGATGTGGAATTCAAATCTATATTTGAATTCCATATCTATGGAGTAGATTTACAGTTTGGGGATAAATTGTAGAAACGTTTGATTAATGCTTTTGTGAGTTTTATTAGATTCATCTTAGTATTTGTGTTCTTGATATTAGTATGACTTGTTCTTGAATGTTTGAATTTCATGAATAGTACACCACATATAAACACACATGTTGGTCTATATTCATGTTTGTGCAAATATTGATGCCCCCTTGGGAAGAGAAACTTGGATATTTGAATGGGTAAGGGAGTACAGTTCTGCTTAGGTGTGTGCACGGGAAAGCTGAGTATTACTCTGACTTATTTGCCGTCGCACCCATCATAGATGATTATGTAAAATAGTCACAGAGGTTACAGGTAGAGATAGCGAAAAGTAGCAAGTTAGGGTTGTAAGAGACCCTAGTGTCATAGATAGGGTGCCAACAACCCCTTGACTTAATTGATAGGTGATTGGGAAGTAGTGTATTCGTTGTGGAAGCCCGGGACGTAATCGCACGGGGGAGAAACAAACCTACAACAACGGTCGGACCTTGTTGTACTCCCCTAATTACGAGTGCGGTGTCGATGGAGGTTGCGAGCACACCCGACATGACAAGTACGAGGAAGTGTATACCATCGGTCACACCACGTGTTAAAACACTCTATTAGGTTTTTCTAAATCTTACATGTGAATGAGTCGAGGATCGAAGCCTTAAATCATTTATATCTTACAATGATTCCCCAAGTGCTTAACTTTATAGATTAATTGTTCTTTTTTACTTTTATGTTTAGTGGCGTTAATTGAAAAACCAAAAACCCCCAATTTTACTAGCTATTCCTATCACTCGTACGAATTGACGACTTATACGAGGTTGTATTTTCATTGATACTTAGGTTCTAGCATCTCTGTGGACATACTCATGACATACTGCTAACTACCATATCAGTATCATAGTAGTGAGAATGAGTGCAGAATATAAATTTTATCTTTGGCTTCTCATAAATTCTCTGTTCGGGTTAATTAGCTACAATTAATGACCCCAGGTAGAGGCGGTTCAAACACCTCATTAATGTGAGAATACTCATTTATGTGAGAACGGATCTAAACTATTCATTTATTTAATCTAATGGTTCCTATGGCGCGCTTGATGAACAATGATAGTGGAGCATTGGTCTAGTAAATTAGGACAAAATTTATTAACTAGTCGCGCGTGTAATGACTTGGATACGCATGCCGTTAGCTTCCCTATGTTGGTGCACAATCCAACCCTTTCTTCCAAGACGTAGCTGAATTTGATACCTTTTTTCCCATCTTTTTCCTTCAAATTTTCATGTACAACTTATTTTATACAAGTTTTAACTTTTTTGTTCAGTATGCAGCTGGATTTTTTTTTTTTTTTTGCTTAAAGTATGAATGGCAGGTGTTTCACCAGTTGCTTGTAAGTGCTTTAAATGTAATGTTTCTTTTATAACTTGTGTGCTATAAAAGAAACTTGGTGCTTGGAGTACAACTCAATCAACGCTTGTAAGTGCTTCAAATTTAAGTTGTAAGTGCTTCAAATTTAAGTTGTAACTGCTTATTTTATAACCAGTCTGCATGAAAACAACTTGGTTCTTAGAGTATAACTCGTAGGTGTTTCAAGTGTCGCTCGTAAGTGATTCAAATGTAGCTAATATGTGCTTCTTTTATAAATTATGTGTGCTTAGAAAAATAACTTTGTGCTTAGAGTACAACTCGAAGGTTCTTCAACCATTGCTTATAAGTGCTTCAAATTAAAATAACTTGGTACAACTCAAAGTGCTTTATAACCACCGCTTGTAAGTGCTTTAAATGTAACTTGAAGTGTTTCTTTTACAATTTGTTCGTGCTATGAAAATAACTTGGTGTTTAGAGTACGACTTGTAGGTTTTTCAACCCCCATTTGTAAGTACTTCAAATGTAACATGTTGGCATTTCTTTTATAACGTGTGTGATACGAAAACAAGTTGGTGCTTAGATTACAGCTCGAACGTGCTTCAACCACTTCATGTAAGTGCTTCAAATGTAACTTATAAGTGCTTCTTTTATAACTTGCATATATTACAAGTTAACTTTGTGCTTAGAGTACAACTAGAAGATGCTTCAACCACTGCTTGTAAGTGCTTCAAATGTAACTTATATGTGCTTCTTTTATAACTTGTATGTGTTACAAAAATAAGTTGGTGCTTAGAGTACAGCTCAAAGGTGCTTCAACCACAGCTTGTAAGTGCTTCAAATGTAACTTGTGGATACTTCTTGTATATTTTTTTCGTGTTATGAAAATAACTTGGTACTTAGAGTAAAATTCATAGGTGATTCAACCACCATTTGTAAGTATTTCATATATAACTTCTTGGTGTTTCTTTTATAACTTTTACGTGATACGAAAATAAGTTGGTGCTTAGAGTACAACTCGAAGGCACTTCAACCACTACTTGTAAGTGCTTTAAATGTAACTTATCAGTGCTTCTTTTATAACTTGAATGTATTACAAAATAACTTGGTGTTTAAAGTACACCTTGTAGGTGTTTCAAGCATCGTTTGTAAGTGTTTCAAATGTAGTTTGTAGGTGCTTCTTTTATAATTTGTGCGTTCTATGAAAATAACTTGGTACTTAGAGTACAACTTGTATGCTTCAACCACCACTTGTAAATGGTTTAAATATAATCTCTTTTATAACTTGTGCATGCTATGAAAGCATCTTGGTGCTAACAATACAACTCGTAGATATTTCATGCATTATTTGCAAGTGTTTCAAATGTAGTATGTAATATGAAGTGATACAATGTGACCAAGCAACAATAAAATAAATATATTTACCTCTCACAAAATAAAAAAAATATCAATTTTATATCAAAGGGCCATAAATCCAAATAGAACTGCAAGATTTTCACTCCTCCCTCTCACAGAAACTAAAAAAATCACCATTTCCTACAGAAGCTTCCAAGTTGACATAAAACTTCCTTTAATATGAGGAACATATATAAAGCACATCTAATTGGGAAAACACACACAGCTTAGAAGTGAGGAGCAGCCAACTTCAGAGAAAGAAAGGAAAATTACATTAATTAAAGGCCAGATAAGGTTCACATCTAGACTGCTAGCTTGAAAAGTACTGCATTGTTTTAAGTGTTTCATGTACAACTTGTAGGTGTTTCATGTACAGCTTATAAGTGCTTAAAGTACATCTTGTAGGTGCTTCATGTACAACTTCTTGTAGGGCTCTGATTATCTTTTCGGATAGGCTCTGAAATGAGTTCCATGTGATCCTTCTAGGATCCAATTTACTAAAATGGGATGAAGCAGATACCAGTTAGTGTGAACTTAGACACAATTTCAGTTTGCAACTCAAAGAGCCAATCTTAAGTTCAATACCACATCTAACTATAATAGCAGATCCCGTAGTTATGGACAAAGGGACTCACATTTGACAGCCAAACATCTATCGGCAGGTCCCCTCCGAGGCGCTTGAGCCTCCACTAGTCACTAAGTTGTTGCTCAGCCTGCAGAAAGTAGCACATATCAGTCTACAACCATGCATCCTCCATTGTAAAAAGTGCCAAGCCTACAACAAATACTATGAAACAACACAAAAAATTCAGTTATAAAGCTAAAACATCACTTTTGTTAAGTGTAATCTTCTTTAAGAAATACATGGATTTAGAAAGCGTAGCCAAAAAGGTATGAAACCTACCCGCAGTTCCAGTGAAACTGGATACAAACTCGCGCCGCTTGTCTCTGCGGATACATATTCACTATTCTACAAACTAGAACATCAAAATTTAGGCACTAAAGACAAATTGCATCAACAAAAAGTCGGAATTAAGAATGAAAGAAACGAAACCTGATGATAGTCAGCTATGCATTTTCACAAATACGTGGTGAGCATAAAGAATCCCCACCCATGATTTTTACAGTTGAGTACTCGAACTCATAAAATCTAACAAAATAAATGACCAGCAAAACCGCCCATATCCACGCCCTCACTAAGTAATTTCACACCATTCTCGACCCGATTAATGCTCTAGTTGAACCTCATTCTTCGCCCGTTACAACGATGTAGATGTTATTTCAACGAGGTCGATTGGAGAATTTTGCTATGCTTAATAAGGGCCAATCGATTTGGTGAGAATGGGAAGCTAATTGAATCAGTTGGGGATAAAAAGTTCGTCAAGACTTGCGACGAATATCATGACGTAAGAATACATTATATAGTAGTACAAAATACCTATATAAGATATGAAAATGAAATAGAATTTAATTACAATTACAAGTAATATTTATTATTTCTTAACACCCTCCCTCAAAGTTGGAGCATGGAGATCAGAAATGCCCAACTTGCCAAGTAATTAATGAAACTAGTTACGTCCAAAAGATTTGGTAAACAAGTCTGCATGTTGATCTGTAGTACGGATATGATGAGTAAATATAGTACCAGACTGTACAAGATCCTGGACAAAATGACAATCAATTTCAATATGTTTCTTACGTTCATGGAACAATGGATTTGATGCAATATGAATAGCATATTGACTGTCACAAAACAAACGCATAGGAGCAGCATGCGCAACCCCTAAGTCTTTCAGTAAAGACCTAAGCCATAAAAACTCATAACAGGTTACAACCATAGCACGATACTCCACTTCAGCAGAAGACCGAGAAACTGTAGGTTGCTTCTTGGTCTTCCAAGAAATCGGAGAATCACCAATCATCTCAAAGTAACCGGAAAGAGAACGCCGGGTAATAGGGCAAGCAGGCTAATCGGAATCACAGTAAGCAGTCAACTGTAGCGCACTACGGGAAGAGATAAATAAACCTTGACCATAATGACTCTTGACTCTTCAAGTAGTGTAAATCATGAACGACAACTTTCCAGTTAGGAACACAAAGAGACTTCATGAATTGAGCAAGTGTGTGAACCAAATAACTAGCTCAGGACGTGTGATTGAAAGGTATATCAGACACCCAACCAGTCGCCTGTACTACTTAGAATCATGGTAAAGCGGGCCCTCAACACGCGCCATATTGTGTTGCTGCTCTATCGGAAAGTCAGTCCGTTTAGAGGCAGATAAACCTGTATCAGATAAAATGTCCAGGACATATTTCCTTTACGAAAGAAACATCCCCTCTGGTTTTCTAGCAATCTCTATACCCAAGAAATACTTAAGTAAACCAAGATCTTTCATATGGAAACAAGAACTCAAATATTTCTTGAACTCAGAGATAAGCGCAGAGGAGCTACCAGCAATGACCAAATCATCCACATAAACCAGAACATGCAAAGAAACCGATCCACGGGAAAAGACAAACAAAGAGTAATCTGCCTTACTCTGAACAAAATCAAATGCTCGTAAAGCCTGAACCAATTTGGCAAACCAATTTCTAGGAGCCTGACAAAGACCGTAAAGAGATTTCTGAAGGCGACATACCTGACCATGGGGTGCGGCATAACCTGGTGAGGGTCGCATAAAAATCTCTTCATGCAAATCACTATGCAGGAAAGCATTATAGACATCCATCTGATGCATTTCCCAACCACAAATGACCGCAACAGATAAGGTGAACAAAACTCAACTTTGCAACATGAGCAAATGTCTCAGTGTAATCAATCCCTTCAACCTGGCAATTCCCGAGAACCACTAGGCGCACTTTATGACGTTCAATAGTAACATCTAACTTAAACTTCGTCCGGTAAACCCATGTGAAACCAATCGCCTTCTTATCCAGAGGCAGAGGGGCCAAATTCTAAGTCTAATTACACTCAAGCGTAGTAAGCTCTTCAGTCATAGCATCTCGCCAATGAGCATGCTGTGATGCCTCTGAATAAGTGGTGGGATCTGCATTAGAAGTTACTACACCAAAAAATGTAGAATACATACTAGAAAAATTATCACAATTTACATAATCAGTAAAATGATAGAGAACACCGGAGGATAGTGATGGCACATGAGTGAACGTAGCAGTCGGGGGGGGGGGGGTCTTCAGTAGTAAGAGCACATGCATAATCATTACAATCATAATCCTCCAAATAGGGAGGATGTTGGCGAGTACGAATACTCTATCTGATAGGAGGTAACTCAGCGGCAGGAGGAGATGTCAGAAAAACTGGTGAAACAGGCGGTGGAGCTGACAGAAGCAGACATCGAGTGGAATTAGTCGGGGCCGGAGACACCACGTTGGGCGACAGAGCAGAAGGAGCCACCAGAGCTGGCGAGGCATGAGGCGTGTGATCAATGTTCACTAGTGACGCGTGAAATGCATGAGGCAATGACGTCTCGGGAGGTGCATCATCAGGCTGGATCGACAAGGTTACCGGTGATCTGGGTCATTGCGGGAATCGGAGAAGCGGCCGGCGCTATAGGCGCAGTGGCATCCAGCGGCAATGGTACAATGATGGCTGGCAGGAAAGGAGCGGTGGTAACCGGCGACATAGGGTAAGCGGCGGTCGGTGGGATCGGTGGTGCTACGATCTAGGCATGTGAGTCCGGTGGCAGTGGAAGGGATGCCGGCAGTGAGATAGTGGTGCTGGCGAGATCTATGGAAGAGGCTGATATCGGAGCGGCTATATACGGGTACAGGTCTTCAAAAAAAAATTGGCACCCCGACTGTTAAAAATGATGCGGGATTCCAGGTTAAAAAGACAATAGCCTCTCTTTCCAGCAGGATAACCAAGAAATAAACATCGCTGACTTCTTGGTACATATCGCGGTACCTGAGAACGTGAGCAGCAAAACACAAGTATCCAAATACCTTTAAAGATGGGTAATTTGGAGCTTGTCTATATAGCATCTCAAAGGGAGTGCAACCATTGAGATGTTTTGTCGGTGTCTGGTTAATCAGATAAGAAGCAGTAAGAACACATTCTCCCCAAAACTCAATTGGAAGGCTGGCTTGAAATCCTAAGGCACACACCACATTGAGTAAATGGCAATGCTTTCGTTCAACCCGACCATTCTGCTGAGGTGTATCAACCATAAATGTCTAAAAAATGATCCCAGATGCAGCAAAATGAGATCTCAAAGGCAAAAATTAGTCTCGTTGTCAGTGTGGACAGGCTGTATAGTTCGGTCCCATTGATTATTGACCATATCACAAAATTCCAAAAATCTAGAAGCTACCTCTGAATTAGCCACTAATAAATAAACCCAAACAGCTCGGGAATATTCATCAACTATTGTAAAAAATAAAATGCACCACTAGAACATAGTGTCTATAAGGACCCCAAACATCACAATGTATTAATTCAAATAATGCAGTAGCATTTGTAGAACTTAATGGAAAACTATGTTTAGTCTGTTTTGCTCTATAACATACAGAGCAAGGTATAGTAGTATGAGTTGTACTAAAATTAAGAGTAGGAATAGAAGAAAACTATGTCTAGTCTATTTTTCTCTATAACATACAAAGCAAGGTATGGTAGTATGAGTTGTTCTAATATCAAGAGTTGGAATAGAAGACAACACTGTAGATGATCGATGGCCAAAAAGTTGATGCCATAAATCATATGAAGAAACTGAAGCAAATGTCGGAATAGACAGTAGGATATGAGGACGAACACGAGTATCCAATAGACAAAGCCAATAACCCCCCCCCCCCCTTGCTGTTCACCCACGCCAATCACACTCATCATACTGATTTTCTGTAAAATGAAATAATTTTCAGTAAACAAGGCTAGATATTTTAAGGCATATAACAATCTAGAGCATAATAATAAATTGCATCACAAAGTAGGTATGTAGAGGACATGAGTAAGGGTGAGATCACCAAAACAAAGAGAACCATATTGTGTAACAGACGACATAGATCCATCATGAAGTATAACATTCACAGAATTGGTAGCAGTAGTAATATCAGTAAGAGAACCTTGTCACCCGTCATGTGATATGAGGCTCCCGAATTCAGAATCCAAGGTAAAGTAAACTTACCTGACCCATGGTCAGATAATGAATTAAACTGATTAAATAAATGTATGGTCAAACTCCATTGGTCGTCAGACAGAGCAGGACCAGAATCAGATCGAATAGGGGTACCAGAGGAGGCGGCCGCCGCAAACCCTTGCGGCGATGTCATTACACCAGAAAAAATAGCCATAACACATTTTATTTTGTTTAATAAACAAATAAAATAAATTGTGTCCAAGTAGGTACAACAACCAAGCAGATGCAGAAAATGCCAAAGAGCACTCGTCCATGTACTGGCGCGTGGAAACAAGCACTGCTGGAGGGGAGGGTGCATTTGAATCAACTGCGCGTGACTTCACGAGCCTTTGATGGTCGCGCACGTGAATCTCACGCGCGCCTTCCTTCCTGTGCAAAATGGCAAATGATGCCGGTCTGGACCGAGTTGCTTGAGCAACTTGTATGGGTAATCGCAGTCAAACGAGTTGCTAGCAATGGAAATTGACGGATGGTTGACAGACAGCGGCAATTGGCGAGCTCGTCGGTCTGGCAGAGATCGGTGGTGGGAAACGTTAGAATGAGCTCGCCAAAGACTGAATCTTAGTGGGCAAATGTGAGGCTCAGTGGCGGTGGGAACAAAGCTCGGATTGGTGGACAGGTTTAGAGCTCGCTCGCCGGAAACTGAGGAACAAAGATTTTTTTAAGAGAAAAGCAACTCATATTGGCACACGTCATGCACGGATGATAGCAGTAGTGTTTATGGAAAATTTAAGATGGAAAATTTAGTTTCTTAGACTCAGGATTTTAGGCTCTGATAATATGAAGAAAATAAGGTTAATGATCTGTGTTTATTCATCATCTTATGGTACATTATATAGTAGTACAAAATACTTATACAAGTTAGGAAAAGAAAATAGAATCTAATTATAATTACAAGTAATATTTACATTCCTTAACAACTTGAGATGTGGGTTCTTGGTAAGCTGATAAACAGAGGGCCAAAAGAGAAAGAAAGAAAGAGGGCCCATCGCCATTGAGATAGAGCCAGGAGTTTTTCTTCGGAAATGGGGAACATAATCTCTGACCCGATTTTGTGCCATATGACTAGTAAATATGACCCACGAGTTTTTCATTTAGTATAGTGTTAATGGCAAAAATTTTCATGGGCCAGGCCTGGGAGCCAGCTGGTCAGAGTCTGTTAGAGCTGCGGTGAGAGCTCAATGTGACCTCTGTTTGGGACTCCTTCCAGCATGATTTCGGCATAGATGGAGTACCTTTAAAAGAATAGGGGTCACTCAGGGAGAGACAGCTTGTGGTCATGCCTGCTCTGATGCCCAAGTTTGATGTGATAATATAGGTGTGGAGAGGGTGAAGCTACAGTATGAGGGGGGGTGTAGTCACTTACCCTAAAATGAGGGGGAAGCCCTTATTTTATAGCTGTAGGGTTTCTTCTTTTCTTGGGTTGGATGCTGGGCCTTTGTGCCTGGTTGATAGGGATATGGGGTTAAAGCTCATACTTTATCAAGTCCCCCTAGCCCGATGTTGCAGTGCTAAACAACGTGGAGCATTGGGATAGTACATGTCTGAGCATCATGGACACTTGCTAGAATGTCGTTGTTCGCGGGCATCCTTGTTCATCAAGGTGAAATTCTTCATCTTTATTTCGTCTCTTGTGGTCACTGATCTGTGTCGCAGCCTTGCATCTGTCAGCCTGGATCCTGCCTGGCGACTTGGTAAATTCTTTTTCCTCGGCCTTGTTCATTTTTAGGCGGGACCTCACTATGCTGCCTGCTGCGTCAACTCAGACTTTGCTGGTAGCTCCATAAAACTCTGTTCGGGTCATTCATAGTGACCCTTCTGGCATCGGCCTGAGCTCTGCAGCAGGCCTTCTAAATTATAATCGAACTCTTTCATTTTTGGCTTTATTAATTCTTTTAGGCATAACCATATTTTGTTGTCTGCTGCATCAACTTGGACTTTGCTGGAAGCTTCGTGAAGTTCTGCCCGGGTCACTCATGGCGACCCTTCTAGCGTCGGCCTGGGCTCTACAGCCACGCCTTCTAAATTATTACTGAACTCTCTTGTTTTGACCTTACTAATTCTTTCAAGTAGAATTGTACTTAGCTTCCTGCTGCGTCAACTTGGACTTTGCTGGCGGCTTCGTGAAATCCTAAATGGGTTGCTCATGGCGACCCTTCTGGCATCGGTCTGGGCTTTGCGGACAATTCTTCTAAATTATGACTAAACTCTTTCATTTCAGCTTGATTAATTCTTTCAGGCAGAACCGTACTTTACTGCCTGCTGAGTTAACTTGGACTTTGCTGGAAGCTTCGTGGAGTTTTGCCTTGGTGGCTCATGGAGACCCTTTTGGCGTCAGCCTTGGCTTTGTGGCCAGGCCTTCTAAATTAAAACCAAAATCTTTTGTTTTGGCTTTATTAATTCTTTCAGGAAGATGCGTACTCTGCTGCTTACTGCATCCACTTGGGCTTTGTTGGCAGCTTTGTGAAGTTATACTCAGGTTGCCATGGCGACCCTTCTAGCTTCGGGCTGGGCTCTGCAGCTAGGCCTTCTAAATTATGACCGAAATCTCTCATTTCTTCCTTATTAATTCTTTCAGGAAGAACTGTACTTAGCTATCTGCTGCATCAACTTGAACTTTGTTGGAAACTTTGTGGAGTTCTACCCGGGTCGCTCAAGGCGATACTTCTAGCGTCGGCCTAGGCTTTGCGGCCAGGCCTTCTAAATTATAATCGAAATCTTTCAATTTGGCTTTATTAATTCTTTGAGGCAGAACCGTACTCTACTATCTGCTGCGTCCACTTGGACTTTGCTGGCAGCTTCGTGAAGTTCTCTCCAGGTCACTCATGGCGACCCTTCTGGAATTGGCACAGGCTTTGCGGCCAGGACTTCTAAATTATGACCAAACTCTCTCATTTTGACCTTATTAATTATTTCAGGCAGAACCGTACTTATCTGCATGCTGCGCTAACTTAGACTTTGCTTGCAACTTCGTTAAATTCTGCCATGGTCGCTCATGGTGACCTTTCTAGCATCGACCTAGGCTCTTTGGCTTGGCCTTCTAAATTATGATCAAACACTCTCGTTTTGGCCTTATTAATATTTTCAGGCAGATCCGTACTTAGCTGCCTACTGTGTCAACTTAGACTTTCTGGCAGCTTCATATAGTTCTGCTCGGGTCGCTCTAGGTGACCCTTCTGGCGTCGGCCTGGGATTTGTAGCCCGGTCTTCTAAATTATAACCGAAATCTTTTGTTTCGGCTATATTAATTCTTTCAGGCAGAACCATACTTTTCTGCCTACTACGTCAACTTGGACTTTGCTGGCAGCTTCGTAAGGTTCTACCCGGGTTGCTTATGGAAACCCTTCTAGCGTCGTCATGTGCATAGCGTCGTCATGGGCTATGCAGTCAGGCCTTCTACATTATAATCAAAATCTCTCATTTCGGCCCTACTAATTTTTTCAGACAGAACCATACTTTGTTGCATGCTGCATCAACTTGGACTTTGCTAGAAGCTTCGTGGAGTTCTGCCCGAGTCGCTCATGGCGACCCTTCTGCCATCGGCCTTGGTTCTGCGGCTAGGCCTTCTAAATTAAAACTGAAGTCTTTCATTTCAGCTTTATTAATTCTTTTAAGTATAACCGCACTTTGCTACTTGCTATATAAACTTGACTTTGTTGGCAGCTTCGTGAAGTTCTGCTAGGGTCGCTTATGGCAACCCTTCTGGTGTCATCTAGGGCTCTGCGGCCAGGTTGTCTAAATTATAATTGAACTCTTTCATTTCAACTTTATTAATTCTTTCAGGCATAACCGTACTTCGCTGTCTATTGCTTCCACTTGGACTTTACTGGTAGCTTCGTGAAGTTCTGCCCGGGTCACTCATGGCGACCCTTATGGCATCGACCTAGGCCCTACATCCAGGCCTTCTAAATAATGACAAAACTCTCTCATTTTGGCCATATTAATTCTTTTAGGCAGAACCGTACTTTGCTGCCTCCTGCATCAACTTGGATTTTGCTGGTAGATTCATGAAATTATGTCCAGGTCACTCATGGCGACCCTACTGGTGTCAGCCCGGGCTCTGCGATCAAGCCTTCTTCATTATGATCAAACTCTCTAATTTTGACCTTATTAAATCTTTCAGGTAGAACCGTACTTAGCTGCCTGCTGCGTCAACTTGGTTTTTACTGGCAGCTTTGTGAAGTTCTTCCCGGATCGCTTGACAGGCGGGCGGTCGTCACGCCATCCGTGCAAAAGATAATTTGTAAGCCCTTTTTGCTTACTTTCTACAACTAGGTAGATAGCGGCAAATCGGGGTCGTCCAAGGAGAAGAGGGATCTTCCTAAGCGTCTAAGCACACAATGGTTGATATTAGGCTAGGAGTAGATATATACACACACATAAAAGCATGTAAATGGGGGGGTTGGTTGGTTTTCCTAAGTTACGAAAGTAAAAAGACAAGATAACTAGCAAGGTCAAGTGACTATGCTAATCATCAAACAAAACTAAAGAAAAGGGGTTTTAAACTACAAAGATAAAAAGCCTTGGGGGCAATGGATATCCACTTCCAAATCTAATGTAGGTCACTGAATCATTCACTCATTCTATCATATAGCATTACATGACTCAACATCAACATACCCCTCTAGCAAGAATCACAACACGTTATGCACAAGAAGTTCTAAGTTCATGCTCATAGATTTTCATGCAAAGGAGCTACTGAATTCGTCACGTTCCTAACACCTAACCAATTCAATCATACAAGCACTCCCTATGCTCAAACAACTCATGGCACAAATGAAGTGAAACACACCATCAAGAATACACAAATGCTAAATAACAAATGCTTCAAGGATGAGTTAAAATCATCTATTCAATACTTCAACTACTCGTTGTGGAGAATAAACTCCTATCCTTCTTAGTTCGTAGTTTGCAAGAGTGAGTTCGACATCTCTCGTCAAACCTCACCAATGACTCCCGTTGTCGCGACCACGACTCAAGGTATCATTGGTGGCATTTAATCACGAAGAACCAACAAGCTTGGCAATGCTTATGACCACTACACCGTGACTAAGCATTTAACCAATTCATGCAATTACACGAGATTGGATGAACGTGCAACGCACATTCATCCAAGAGCATATAACTCTCTCGTTTGCTACACAAACGAACATGACGAAGAGTTCAACATCAATCACATTCGTCTAGCACATTATCAATCCATCAACACAATCAAAAGCCCTAAATCATACTCATACATTCCTAACAAGAAAAGGGGGGAAATTAACCCAAATCCCCCAAACCCTAGCTAGCAATTCATACAAGTATTTCATTCAAGCTTTCAACAATATCAATGGCATCAACAGTTAACATTCAAAGCACAATAAAAGCACAATAGCAAAAACACCAAATAGATAGATATAAATGCTCCTTACTACATAGAAATGGAAGCTTCAATCCTAGCTCCCAAGTACAAAAACTACTCTAGAACAACAAAAGACATAGAAACTAAGAAAACAAGAAGAGAAAAGCTAGGGTTTTGGCCCAAAACAGGGGCCAAAAGCTGTGGAGAAGAAGGGGTGAAGAGGTATTTATAGCGGAAGAAAAAGGGGAGAAAAAACGCTACTGCAGAGCTGGATTCGCGCTGTCGTCGCGACCAGCGGTGAAATCCAGCCCTGTTTTGTTTTGCTTCCTCCGGGTGAACCGTTGATCCGTTTCGGGAGTTCTTGTAGTCGATTTTATAGTGCTCGAGAAGAGGAATCCAATGGTGCCACTCTTAAGGGCCGATTCTTCTAGGAAAATTCTGAGAACCCTGGATCATCATTCATCCGTTGCTTTGCTCTCCTTTCTTCATCTCTTCACTTCTTCAAATCTTCACAAAGCTCAAATGTAAAGGTCTTAAAATCTTAAAATCTTCAAAGATAAATCTTCAAAGTCTTAAAATCTTCAAAGTCTTCAAACAAATCACCTTGTCACACAAAATCATCTAAAAAGTGATAAAAACGTCAAAGCCACCTTTATCCCTCCTTAGATGATTTCAAGGCAAAATGCCACATGTAGAGCACAAAATTGCACAAAACCTACTCCTAAAAAGCCTAAAATAACCATCTAAAATGGACACATCAAACCTCCCCACACTTAAACCTTACTCGCCCTCGAGTAAGAAAAGATTCAAGCACACGGAGGAAATGACATATCCACATCCTAAAAAGCCTAAAATAACCACATAAAATGGCCTCATCAAACCTCCCCACACTTAAACCTTACTCGCCCTCGAGTAAGAAAAGATCCAAGCACACGGAGGAATTCATATGGCCATATCCTAAACTAATCCCCCAAACAAAGCCTCACAAAAACTCTCAATATCATAAATCCCAAAATAAAAGCTCACATGAGAATTTTTCACACACACATCCCCAATCCTAAATCTAACCAAACCTAACACTTATCAATTCACTACCCATAAAAATATTTCAAAGCCCAGAATTGATATTCCCAAAGTCCAATGACACAAGATGAAGTTAAAACCATTTAAGAGGTTTAAGCACATACTTCACCTAATGCCAATATATCCACCAAAATCCAATAACATAAAATGAAGTTAAAGCCATATAAGAGGTTCAAACACATGCTTCACCTAATGCCAATATATCAACAAAAAACGAAGTAGAAAGAGATAAGGAATTTCATAACCACACTTCGTTTCCTAACCCACTAAACTACCCAATCCCAAGAGGTCTATAGATGTTGAGCTACCCGATCCATCCATGTGACAACCGCAACCTTATGACTCCAACGCAGGCAAATGAGTGAAATCTTAGAATTTTTCTTTTTCTCTCTTTTTCTCTCATTTTGCCTAGGACCTCTTTCGAGTTTTCATCCTAGCCACACATCATGTTTCTTTAGCTCACATCTCACCTTTTTCTGCACATTTTAGCCTCTCATTTTTGCCTAGGCCGCCCTTTCGGGTTTTCGACCTATCCGGGCCCCCAATGTTGCCTAAGTTGCCCTCTCGGGTTTTCAACTTAGCGGGTTTTCTTTTTCTTTTTTTTTCTATATATATTTTTTCTATTTTTTTTCTCATGTTTTTCCAATGAAAAGTAGCAAAAAGCATTCCAAAACTATCTAGCATGCATGTGAATCCTCTAACCCCTCCCCACACTTAAAACAGTACATTGCCCTCAATGTAAACATCTAAGGCAAGAATAATAAAAATCAAGGTAAGGGGGTAGAATGACACCCGTGTCTCTGCAATTCGCCGGTGATATGGCGCAATCCAAGCACTTGTATGGTCCCGAAATAGGTGTCGAAACCGGACGGGTGAGCAAAGATGCCGTAGAAGAACTAAAGCATTGTCTCTATGGCGCCGTTTGATCAAGACTAACACCACGAAGAACACATTAAACTCACAAGTACATAAGGATATGTAATACTAGGTTTAGCATCAAGAGTTAATAACCATAGTATTTTCAAAGAACAACCAAATCACACTCAACCAACACTATAAGAATAATCATGAAAAATATCCAACATATATTGACATGTATACAAGCATCATTATAGGATATGCACTTACGATCACAATGATGTAGTCGGCATACTACAATCAACAAATGTACTATAAAGATGCAAGAATGTTCATATGCCAATATATGTCGGATGGTTGAGAATGAGTGGAGATGTGGTGGTTCTTGGGAGTGTTGGGTGGAGAAGAAGGAAGAATCATGCAATGTTTAAGATCAATTGAAAACTTGGAATTTTCATCGCGACTCGCGACTGTAGTGATCGCGACTCGCGACGGACTTCATCGCGACTCGCGACGGGTTCGTCGCGACTCGCGAAAAGTAGAGGCCGGGAGCATAATTTTTGGAAAAATTTTCTGATCACGTCGCGACTCGCGACCTCTTAGTCGCGACTCGCGATGGCCCATCGCGAGTCTGTCGCGACTCACGGAAAGTTGGTTCCGAGAGCTCAAAAATTCTGAGCTCATCGCGACTCGCGATGAAGCTCATCGCGACTCGCATCGCGAGGTCATCGCGACTCGCGGAAAGTTGGTGCTGGGAGTGGATTTTTCTCCCCTGTTCGTCGCGACTCGCGACGAAGCTCATCGCGACTCGCGACGACAGGGTATCCCAGGCATAAAAATTTTTCGTTTTCTTACCAACTGTCCAAGCTTTCTTCCCTCGTTCATTGATCTCGTTCCTTCATCTCCTTCATTGCAATGCACTTCATGTTGCTACAAAATCACAGAAAAACATGCCATAAAAAGAACAAAACAAAACAACAACAAAAACAAACTAAGAAACACAAACTAAGAAACAAAAACTAAAAGAAATGCCGAATTTATTTAACGTCGTCGGCAAGACGAAGCTCCGTATTTTTAAGGTCGTCGGCACGACCCTAATGTTATCCGTATGGTGAAGGCTTGAACCCCTTCACCATGAGCTTCCAAAAGTCGAGAGGTGGGGGTACAAAACTTTCAAGAGGAAAGTTTTGTGGATGTGGAGATGGTTCAAAGGGAATTGAGTGGTTAGGGAGCTTGGGATAATCTTTCGGCTCCTCTCTCGTTTCCCTCAAAACTTCCAAAAATGGTGGAGTTGGTTCACTAGGTGGGAGAAGGGGTGACGATGCTAATGGATGTAGCACTATCACCTCTTCCTCCATTTTTCTATCCTCTACAACCAACTCCTCATCCCTTTCAAACTCAAAATCATTTTTATTGGTGACCTCACTCACCGAGTCATCGAGTTCAAGTTGGGATGGTGTATTTTCGGAATCACGAGCTTTCATGCGGGCCAATATCTCTAATATGTTCCTCGCATGCCCCTCAATGGCCTCAACACTAGAGGAGAGCTGGGTATCCGGCTCCTCACTAGTAAAGTAGTTCAAGTTTGCTATGGTATTTAAGACATCCTCACGTGTCAAACTTGAACTTCCTTGTTGGGCTTGGTTTTGGGGTATGGTATAGGGTGGTGATGGCCAACTAGGTTGCTCGTAGTGTTGGTTTTCCGGCTCATTCTCATACCACCAATCCGGACTACCACTCCATTCCGGATTGTAAGAGTCGTGGTATGGATAGCATTCATGAGCTTCCTGCCCTTGAAAACCAACATCTCCAACCTCTTGATAGCACTCTTCATAGTACCCATGGTTTTGAAAACCAAGGGTTCTTTCTCGGTCATCGTGCTTTTCCCACAACAAAGGGCAAGATTCGGTAGGATGGTCGGAATGACACATCCTACAAAACCTTGCTTGCTGAGCCTCTCTTCTCATCATGAGTTCCCTCAAGGTGAGACGCTCCATTAAATTTTATTATTTTTTTTTTCAAAAGTTCGGAATCATAGTGCAAGGATTCTCGATAAAATAAATTACCAAGAACTCAAGCAATACCTACTCCAAACAAAAACAACCACCAAGTAGTGGAAAATAAAAACAACTAGCCAATACACAACCAAATACACCTAAATACTTAAGAATAAACGCCTCTTCTCCGGCAACGGCGCCATTTTGACAGGCGGGCGGTCATCGCGCCCTCCGTGCAAAAGATAATTTGTAAGCCCTTTTTGCTTACTTTCTACAACTAGGTAGATAGCGGCAAATCGGGGTCGTCCAAGGAGAAAAGGGATCTTCCTAAGCGTCTAAGCACACAATGGTTGATATTAGGCTAGGAGTAGATATATACACACACATAAAAGCATGTAAATGGGGGGGGGGTTGGTTGGTTGGTTTTCCTAAGTTACAAAAGTAAAAAAGACAAGATAACTAGCAAGGTCAAGTGACTATGCTAATCATCAAACAAAACTAAAGAAAAGGGGTTTTAAACTACAAAGATAAAAAGCCTTGGGGGCAATGGATATCCACTTCCAAATCTAATGTAGGTCATTGAATCATTCACTCATTCTATCATATAGCATTACATGACTCAACATCAACATACCCATCTAGCAAGAATCACAACACGTTATGCACAAGAAGTTCTAAGTTTATGCTCATAGATTTTCATGCAAAGGAGCTACTGAATTCGTCACGTTCCTAACACCTAACCAATTCAATCATACAAGCACTCCCTATGCTCAAACAACTCATGGCACAAATGAAGTGAAACACACCATCAAGAATACACAAATGCTAAATAACAAATGCTTCAAGGATGAGTTAAAATCATCTATTCAATACTTCAACTACTCGTTGTGGAGAATAAACTCCTATCCTTCTTAGTTCGTAGTTTGCAAGAGTGAGTTCGACATCTCTCGTCAAACCTCACCAATGACTCCCGTTGTCGTGACCACGACTCAAGGTATCATTGGTGGCATTTAATCACGAAGAACCAACAAGCTTGACAATGCTTATGACCACTACACCGTGACTAAGCATTTAACCAATTCATGCAATTACACGAGATTGGATGAACGTGCAACGCACATTCATCCAAGAGCATATAACTCTCTCGTTTGCTACACAAACGAACATGACGAAGAGTTCAACATCAATCACATTCGTCTAGCACATTATCAATCCATCAACACAATCAAAAGCCCTAAATCATACTCATACATTCCTAACAAGAAAAGGGGGGAAATTAACCCAAATCCCCCAAACCCTAGCTAGCAATTCATACAAGTATTTCATTCAAGCTTTCAACAATATCAATGGCATCAACAATTAACATTCAAAGCACAATAAAAGCACAATAGCAAAAACACCAAATAGATAGACATAAATGCTCCTTACTACATAGAAATGGAAGCTTCAATCCTAGCTCCCAAGTACAAAAACTACTCTAGAACAACAAAAGACATAGAAACTAAGAAAACAAGAAGAGAAAAGCTAGGGTTTTGGCCCAAAACAGGGGCCAAAAGCTGTGGAGAAGAAGGGGTGAAGAGGTATTTATAGTGGAAGAAAAAGGGGAGAAAAAACGCTGCTACAGAGCTGGATTCGCGCTGTCGTCGCGACTCGCGACCAGTTCCATCGCGAGTCGCGACCAGCGGTGAAATCCAGCCCTGTTTTGTTTTGCTTCCTCCGGGTGAACCGTTGATCCGTTTCGGGAGTTCTTGTAGTCGATTTTATAGTGCTTGAGAAGAGGAATCCAATGGTGCCACTCTTGAGGGCTGATTCTTCTCGGAAAATTCTGAGAACCCTGGATCATCATTCATCCGTTGCTTTGCTCTCCTTTCTTCATCTCTTCACTTCTTCAAATCTTCACAAAGATCAAATGTAAAGGTCTTAAAATCTTCAAAGATAAATCTTCAAAGTCTTCAAACAAATCACCTTGTCACACAAAATCATCTAAAAAGTGATAAAAACGTCAAAGCCGCCTTTATCCCTCCTTAGATGATTTCAAGGCAAAATGCCACATGTAGAGCACAAAATTGCACAAAACATAATCCTAAAAAGCCTAAAATAACCATCTAAAATGGACACATCATCGCTCCTGGCGAATCTTTAGGCATCAGTCTGAGCTCCGTGGCCAAGCCTTCTAAATTATAACTGACTCTTTCATTTTGGCTTTATTAATTATTTCAGGCAGAACCATACTTTGCTGCCTGCTGCATCAACTTGGACTTCGCTGGAAGTTTCGTGATGTTCTGCTCGGGTTGCTGATGGCGACCCTTCTGGCACCAGCCTGGGCTCTGTGGCCAGGCCTTCTAATTTATAACCGAACTCTTTTGTTTCGGCTTTATTAATTCTTTCAAGTAGAACTGTACTTAGCTTCATGCTGCGTCAACTTGGACTTCGCTGGCAGCTTCGTGAAATTCTGCCCGGGTCGCTCATGGTGACCATTCTAGCGTCATCCTAAGCTCTGCGGCCAAGACTTCTAAATTATGAGAAAAATCTCCCTTTTTGGCCTTATTAATTCTTTTAGGCAGAGCTGTACTTTACTGCCTACTACATCAACTTGGACTTTGCTTGCAACTTTGTGGAGTTCTGCCCGGGTTGCTCATGGTGACCCTTCTGGCGTCGGTTTGGGCTCTGCGGCTAGGCCTTTTAAATTATAACCAAACTCTTTCCTTTTGTCATTATTAATTCTTTTAGGCTGAACCGTACTTTGCTGCCTACTATATCAACCTGGACTTTGCTAGCAGCTTCGTGAAGTTCTACATGGGTCGCTCATGGCGACCCTTTTGGCGTCGGCCTGGGCTCTGTGGCTAAGCATTTTAAATTATAACTGAACTCTTTCATTTTGGCTTTAAGAATTCTTTCAGGAAGAACCATACTCTGCTGCCAGCTACATCCACTTGGACTTTAATGGCAGCTTTGTGAAGTTCTGGCCGGGTTGCTCATGGAGACCCTTCTAGCATCGGCCTTGGCTCTGTGGCCAGGACTTCTAAATTATGACCGAACTCTCTCATTTCGGCCTTATTAATTATTTTAGCCAGAACCGTACTTAGCTGCCTACTGTGTCAACTTGGACTTTGATGGCAACTTCATGAAATTATGCTCGGGTCGCTCATGGCGACCCTTCTGGCGTTGGCTTGGGCTCTGTGGCCAGGCCTTCTAAATTATGATCGACTGGCTGTTTGAACATGTCGTGGCTGAACTTTCTTTTCCATAGCTAACTTATCTACCATGCTTTCATTATCTTTTAAAGTGACAAAAATGTAATTAACACTTGTAGGAATTATTCTCTCGAGCAATCATACGTAGTGTTTTTATTTTTTGATTTAATGACAATGATTGTGTATGCACTAGCCCGAATTCATTTTCTACTAGTACACTCATAGATTTATGGTCATTCTATGCAAGTGAAAAATTGTATGTTTCTTACCTTGGTGGTTGATGATGCAGCCTACCTTGTCAGGTAGTTGCTTCACCGGAGAGTCCCAACGTTGGGCCACAAGGTATGTATGTTGTTAAGTTTCCCTAGCCCGAGACTTGGCTAGCTGTACCAAGCTCGAGACACTGGGCTGAGTCTCCCTGCCTGCGTGAGTCAGGTTTGCGTTCTTTGATCTCCCTGCCTGCGTGGGTCAGTTGTGTTTTTTTTATTTACTTGCCTTCGTAGGTCAGGTGTGCTATCCGGCATCTCCCTGCCTGCGTGGGTCACGTGTACCTTTTGGCATCTTCCTGCCTGATTGAGTCAGTTGTGCATTTTGTATTTACCTACCTGCGTGGGTTAGGTGTACCTTTTGTTTTTTGGTGGCTTTGGTTGCAGTGCAGCTGAAGTCTTTTTGCTTATTTGCCCCTGGCTTAGCATTTTCACTGGCTGTCAGAGCCAGGTTTTCAACCTTGAGCCATGTTCGGCTTATTAACTTCAATGGTGCTAGCTGCGACTGAAGTCTTTTTGCCTATTTTCCACTGGCTTAGCATTTTCCCTAGCTGTCAGAGCCAAGTTTGTAACTTTGAGCCAGGGTCGGCTTATTAACGTCAACGGTGCTGGCTGTGGCTGAAGTACTTTTTCCTATTTCCCCCTGGCTTAGCCTTTTCCCTAGCCGTCAGAGCCAGGTTCGGAACTTTGAGCCAAGGTCGTCTTATTAGATTCAACGGTGCTGGCTGCGGCTGAAGTCTTTTTGCCTATTTTCCCCTGGCTTGGTATTTTCCCTAGCAGTCAGTGCCAGGTTCGCAACTTTGAGCTAGGGTCGACTTATTAACTTCAACGGTGTTGGCTGTAGCTGAAGTCTTTTTACCTATTTACCTCTAACTTGGAGTTTTCCCTAGCTGTCAGAGCTAGTTTTGCAACTTTTGGGCCAGGGTCAGCTTATTAACTTCAACGGTGTTGGTTACAGCCGGAGCTGATGGATGTTGTGTTGTCAAACTTGTAAGAACTATATATTTATTATTTACGTGAATAACGTCAACATGTATTAGTTTGGATGACAACGTAATACATCAGCTCTTGCCCATGATACTTAGAATGTATTAAATAAATAATAAACGCATGTAAACATAAAACATTTCTTGCATATATATCTTGAATGCATAAGCGATATATATAGCTATACTGTTCCTTTACTTTCTTCTCTTCTTTTTATTTAAAGGGGTTTATTACATGGTCCTGCCTGAATAGGCGGAGGGGCTGTTGTTGTCGTATCAAAACAAGTTAAGGGTTGGTCGCTACCCTGCCTGGACAGGCTGAAGACTGAACTTTCTTTATTGCGGCGTATCCGCTAATGAACTTGCCTTTCATAGGGCTGAGGGTGCCTTGCTTATTTGTTTAACCATCAGACCTGCATAATCAAGCATTTCATGCTTATACAGCCCGTTTCGATGGGTATTGCTAACACGCATCGGTTTAAAAATCAACATAATATGTTAGTTCTTCAATTTCACAGTGAGTGTTATTGTTTGCCTACACATTTGACAAAGACATGCAGATGTAAGCATCATTTGTATACATAATTTTATAAATAATATGTAGTTCTTTAATTTCACAGTGAGTGTTATTGTTTGCCCACACATTTGACCAAGGCATGCAGATGTAAGCATCATTTGTATACATAATTTCATAAATAATATGTATGATCATATTTCCTTTTCTTCAGGCTGTCATGTTTTGGTCTTGCTTGAACAGGTAAAAAAGGGGTTGAGTTTTACCTGTCGATAACCCCACAAAGCATTACCTTGTTTGTGTAGGTTGTGGGGTGCCCATTTGCTCTTTCAAGGGTAAATATGGTAAATAGAAAAAAAATGGTGGAAAGTCTTTGGTGGGGGTATCGTTTTGGGCAACCCTCAAAATACAAATGTAGTTATGCTCACCCTTAGCTAATTAGATTAGCCAAGGGAAGTAAAAAACAAATCCCAAAACAAGTTGGGAAAATAAGTAAAAGCAAGAGAGACTGGTATTGGGGTGAGAACAAACTCACTACCCAAGCCAATAAAACAACTTCTACCCCATGCATGCGAGGCCTTTTGTAAACCAGGAAATATGGGATTCGGCAATTAATACATAATAACAATTGCAAGCCTCGATTTTGTAAAAGCTGAGACGAATATACAACCAGTAATGTGGAACTGGCTCTTCATGTTGACTCCTTAATGCAGCCAAGTATTGGTTCCTTGGGTCTTGAAAAGTTTTGATATTTGAAGCCTTGATGAAGCTTCATCCAAGTGGTTGAAATTTGTGATCTCCTAGCGCAGTCGAGTGTGGTCTTGGTCTTGGATGGTTTACAAGTATTGCTCCGTCTGTGTGAAGCTGGAACCATCATTGTGCCAATATTGGCATGAATGGAGGTCTACTTCTACCATATACATCCCAAAGGTGAAGAAAGAGGAATGTTATTGGCCTTCAAGCGTTCTCTAGTAGAGCCGAGATTAATTTAGTCGGCAAGAGTGTTGTGAGGCCGTGCCTCTAACTCTTGTGAATCCCACTAAATAGTCTCTCTGAAGATGAGAGAATAGACACACTTATACCACGTGCATCATGCGTGGAAATTATGTAATTGGCCACTCCATTTTGAGCAAATTGACAGCTTTATGCCAATTTTACACAAAGTGTAGTGCGGGCATAAGGCGCATAATAACCACCAAATCTAAGTAATAAACTAGGCTAGATGATCAAGTATGGGCCAAAGAACCTTACATGAAAATACATTTCCAAATTTCCATTAATTCCAAGTTACAGTGTAGCCACGGTGCTCAAATTTCAAGCCCTATGACCCCAACATCAAATCCAGTGCATAGCGCCCAGTGAATTACTCCAGCGCCTAGGTCCGTAGTCCAGCATATGGCGGCCAGAGAATGGCGCCAGTGCCACCACTCGAGCTGCCACTTCTCAAACCACCTACCCCTCGAAACCGCCACCTTTCAACCCACCACCCCTCGAACCATCGACCCCTCAAACCATCTACCCCTCAAACCATCTACCCCTCGAACCATCTACCCTTCACCCCTCGAACCATCCACTTCTCGAACCATCCACCTCTCGAACTCACCCCTTGAACCCACCTCTCGAACCATCCACCCCTTGAACCCACCTCTCGAACCATCCACCCCTCGAACCCCCCTCTAGAACCATTCACCCCTCTAACCATCCACCTCTCGTGTCGCCACCCCTCGAACTATCAACCTCTCGAACCATCAACCTCTCGAACCATCCACCCCTCCAACCCACCTCTCGAACCATCCACCCCTCCAACCCACCTCTCGAACCATTCACCCCTCTAACCATCCACCTCTCGAGCTGCCACACCTCGAAACATCCATCTCTCGAGCTGCCATAGGTGTTGGTTGGATTCAACTGCCGCTCGAACCATCCACCCTCGAACCCACCTCTCAAACCATCCACCTCTCAAACCATCCACATGTGGAGCCTTCACCCCTCAAACCACCTCTCAAACCCTAAACCCACCTCTCGAACCATTCACCTCTCAAACCATCCACCCCCTAACCATCCACCTCTCAAACCATCCACCTATTGAGCTGCCACTCCTCGAACCATAGTTGTTGGTTGGATACGACTTCTGCTTGAACCATCCACCCCTCGAACCCACCTCTCTAACCATTCATCCCTCGAACCATCCACCTCTTAAGTCGCCGCCCCTTGAACCCTAAACCCACCTCTTGAACTATCCACCTCTCAAACCATCCACCTCTCTAACCATCCACCTCTCGAACCATCCACCTCTCTAACCATCCACCTCTCTAACCATCCACCTTTCGAGCCGCCACCCCTCGAACCATCCACCTCTTGAGCCACCAGAGGTGTTGGTTGGATTCAACTGCCACTCGAACCATCCATCCCTCGAACCCACCTCTCAAATCATCCACCCCTAGAACCCCCATCTCAAACTATCCACCCCTCTAACCATCCACCTCTCGAACCATCCACCTTTGGAGCCGTCACCCCTCGAACCATCGATCCCTCGAATCCACCCCTCGAACCATCCAACACTTGAACCTTCGTCTCATCGAACTATCCACCACTCGAGCCACCACCCCTCGAAACAACGCCAACGCCCATTAGTTTCTAGCAACTAGCACTCATTGCTCCCAGAGCCCAGTGCCACACTTCTAGCAGCTGATGCCTCGTGCATAGCGCCTATAGCAGTTCTAAAATTCCAGCACACAATGCCAAATTCATGGCGCCAACAACCAGTGCATAGCGCCTAGCGTCTGTGGCCAGCCTTCAGCATCCAACTCTCTAGGACAAGTGTTCATCCGAACTTGATTGAATACCGTATATGACTACATTGTTCCTTTCTCTCCAGATACAATAAACTGTAGTTATCAAAGCCAGAGGGCCAAGCATTTTTCGAATTTTTGAACCCTTCACTTGTCTCTTCACCCAAATCTCCGAGCTTGCTATTGTTTTTGTTCTTCGCTTTAATCTCATCCAGTTCATCACTCGTCCCCATATTGATTCTGAAAATTCACATCTAAAAAACAAGTGGTCATTGGTTTCCACTTCTAAATGGCACAGGGAACAAACCCTGTCTATGGTATCATCCTCTTCTGCACGGTATTTGTCTTTAGTGTGCTATCTCTCTATTGTTGCCAGTCATGCAATAAAGGATAATTTTGGGGGGGATAAAGCCACGCCAAATGGTGTTGAAAACCCTCTCTCGCGGCCTACCTTGTTCTTTATACAATCCTGGTTATTTTTTCTAATGCATAAAATAGTAAGCCACACTAGTGAACTTTCCCGAGTTTTCCCAAGTGCTAAGAGAGTTTCTCATATCCAGGAAATTTCCACTCAACATATCCCTCAATTCGTCCCGCAACTTGCATAAATCTCCAAAATAACTTGAATATCTTTCACCCAGTCTTCCTTTTTGAAGCCTAGGTTTGATCCCCTAAAGATCGTCATCTTGCAGGTAAAACGAATGAATCCATTTAACCCACAACTTATTTTTCTTTGTGTGGATGTCCCATAACTTCTGTGTCATTGAAGCTCGATTCCATGTAGAAAAGTCCCTAAGGCCGAGACCTCCAATTGACTTTGGAGTGCACAGTTTCTTCCACGACACCTTGCTCTTGTGCTTTCCTCCCCAAAAGAAGCGTTTACACTTCTGTTCCAATGCATCCATAATCATAGGTTGTATAACAAAATTTTGAATCTAAAACCCTACAATACCTCCCACAATGGACTTAACGAGTTCTTGTTTACCAGCATAAGATAAAGTATGGCTTTTCCATTTAGCAATCTCCGAATCCACCTTTCCAAGCAGTGTTCCAAATTGGGTCACCTTCAACTTGTTGTGCCCCCTTGCTCTGCCATCTTTCTTTGTGTGGATGTCCCATAACTTCTGTGTCATTGAAGCTCGATTCCATGTAGCAAAGTCCCTAAGGCCGAGACCTCCAATTGACTTTGGAGTGCACAGTTTCTTCCACGACACCTTGCTTTTGTACTTTCCTCCCCATAAGAAGCGCTTACACTTCTGTTCCAATGCATCCATAACCATAGGTTGTATAACAAAATTTTGAATCCAAAACCCTACAATACCTCCTACAATGGACTTAACGAGCTCCAGTTTACTAGCATAAGATAAAGTATGGCATTTCCATTTAGCAATCTCTGAATCCACCTTTCCAAGCAGTGTTCCAAATTGGGTCACCTTCAACTTGTTATGCGCCCTTGCTCTGCTTAAGTAGGCAGAGGGTTGACCAGCGCCATGTTTGGCAGGCTGGTTGTCAGGCTGATGGCTGAACTTTCTTTGCCTGTCATTTTATTGCCCGACCTATACAACTACAAATTTCATGCTGATGTGTCTCAATTTAAACAGAC
Source organism: Rubia yunnanensis (assembly GCA_037428765.1). Classification (NCBI taxonomy): domain Eukaryota; kingdom Viridiplantae; phylum Streptophyta; class Magnoliopsida; order Gentianales; family Rubiaceae; genus Rubia; species Rubia yunnanensis. The sequence continues at coordinate 46,091,569 of CM075064.1, forward strand.
CACGCTAGCATGCATCGGTCTAACATGTGATATAATTTATCAACACTTTTCTTTCAGCTTCTTTGATAAACAACGATTATCATGCATAAACTTAAATGACAAAGCCATGTAGAACATGACTAGTACTTGCATTAATCCTTTTTGTCTTTAGGTAATCATGCATAGTGTCTTTAGTTTTGGATTTCAATATGGCAGTCACATACACGATTTCTTGAATTCATTTGCTTACCATCATGCACTAATAGAGCATTTGGTAGCACTATGTAAATAATTGTTTTAGTGGATTTATGTGGTTCTACTCGTAATACCTTATGTATACTTCTACAGAGAGTTATGCTAAGATTATTGTTTAAGTAAACAACTGTATATTTCTAATCTTGACGGCTGCTGCTGCCAGCTTTGCCCTGTTGATGCTGCCAACCTTATCCTGTGGGTGATCCACTGTGTGGCTATTCTTTACGTTCAATGTTGTAGATGTGCTCTGCTTTAAACAGTGCTCGCTTTGTGCTGTGTCTTGCTACCTGGGCTCTGTCGAGTCCTGCTGTTACACTAGACTTTGCGGTCAACTTTTAGTGCTTTAATTAAAATGAGATGAATAAGTTGGAGCAGAGCAATGATTATTGTTATCATTCTCCTTTCCTCCTTTTTTTTACTTTATGAAAAAGAATTTTTTCTTTTTCTTTTTCCTGAAATTTCCTTTTTCTCCGTTTTCCTTTTCTTTTCCTACTTCTCCAGCCAGTTTCTTCTCTGCTCTTATTCTTTTTCCTCTGCTTTTTCTCGCGACATTGGCCATATAGGTGAACTTTCTTCTTGTGCCGTTGAACTTTCTTCAAGGCTCTGCTCTTTCTGGAGCCAGGGACGCTCCTGACTCGTTGGAGAGGACGGCGTTTAAGGAATCACCGTCAACTAGCTCCTCCCGTCGATGTAGAGTTCGGGGAATTAGTTTGCCTGAATCGCTGGTGGATATGCTTATAATGCAGATGGCAGATGGTCGCCAGGCTTGGTTGAACTCTGGTGGAGGTGATGGCGACTCACACCACACGGCCTTCATTTGGCTAGCTGCTTCATCGGAGAAGGTGGTGAGCTGGGCCAAGTCGGCTCCGCAGATCTGGGTTGGCTCTCCAGACCCATTCATTTCTCGACTCACCATCTAGACCGAGTCGACTCATTGAGTTTGGCTGGGTCGACCCAGCTGTTTGGTCTGCTCTGTCTTCAGGCACAGACCGCATCTCCCAAACTTGCCCTGCATTTTTTTTCTTCGAAAAATAGATGAACATGAGGCTGGTATGTTCCCCTTCTAGAAAAATGAATAAATGATAGTAGTATGAACAATAGGTGTTGTGCGGAATACTCGAGAAAGAACAAGCAAAGAAAATAAAGCGAAAAATAAGGCATCGAGATTTTACGTAGTTCACCAATTGGCTACATTCACGGTCGACCAAGATCGGATTCCACTAGAGAGAAAGACCAGTATTACAGATTTCCTACTCTCTATAAATCCTATCTCTTACAGGTTACAATAAAAGACAAGGCACTATATATAGTCTTCTCCACCTTAAACCCTAACGGCTTTGGGCCCAGAAACAATCTGGCCCAAACCAGAACAGGAGACAGAATGCCAATAACAGCCCAAACAGAGACATGCTATACAGTCGGGCCGGGGGTGACTTTGCCCAAGGTCACTGACTAGCGAGATCCCCATACCAACCCATCGAAGCGGCTAATACATATTCAAGGCATACCAACAAATCTCTACCTTGACTTGAATCCTCAAAGCAGATGCTCCAGACGCACCATTACAGTGCCAGATGAGCAGACTTATCCCTCCACTCCTGGGACTACCCCACTGGGCAGCTACTGATCTCTGATGTTAAGCAAGTCCAAACAGTGTTGAAACTTGCTATGTGGAACAGGCTTGGTGAACATATCAGCAGGATTATCAACAGTTCCCACTTTCTTCACCCTGATTCTCCTCTCACTCCAGGAAATGATATCTGACATCAATGTGTTTGGTCCTCTCATGATGGACCTGATCCTTGGCTAAGTAGATAGCACTCAAGCTATCACAATACACAGTAGCCTGATCATGGTGTAGACCAAGGTCACTGACTAGCGAGATCCTTGTACCAACCTGTCGAAGCGGCTAATACATATTCAAGGCATACCAACAATAGGTTTGCTTAGATGTGCAGATGTATTTGCTCTGGCTGTTGTGCAGGCAGCATCTTTTGGATCTGCGTGAGGACCTTGATGTCAGCTTTCCACAGACAGGGCCAATGTTAATGTCAAAATTTGTCATGGGCTTGGTCTGACAGCCGGTTGATCAGAGTCTATTGGAGCTACAATGAGAGCTTTGATGTGGCTTCTGTTTGGGCCTCCTTCCGGCATAGATGACGTACTTGTAAAAGAACAGGGCTTACTCCGGGTGGGGTGGCCTGTGGTCATGCCCGCTCCGATGTCCAAGTCAGATGTGATGATATGAGTGTGGAGAGAGTGAAACTACAGTATTAGGGAGGCTGTAGTCACTTACCCTAAAATAAGGGGGCAGCCCTCATTTTATAGCTATAGGGTTTCTTCTTTGCTCTGGTTGAATGCAAGGCCTTTGGGCCTGGTTGATAGGAATATGGGCTTCAAACCCATACTTTATCATATAGAAAATCAACATCTAATCGAACCGTTATATTAACAATTTTAACGGCTCAGATATATTCTCACATAAAATAGTGTTTTCACATAAATGGGTGTTCTCAGATGATCGCACCCATATACATAAGGGGAACATTTTACTCTTGTTCTTTTTTATGCATTTGCTGATTTTGGTATTTTGCATCATTGTTGAAGAGTGAGGCCTTCCGAATAACTCTCAAATTCAGCTGTAGAACTTTCTTTTTTGATTGTTCTTATCACACTACGTGTATTTAGTTTTGTTTTCATAACATTAGGAAACCACTCTTTGTGAGATACATCACACAAAATCTCTAGGCTCAATGATCTTAGATTTGCAAGTTAAGTTAATCTTCTCAACCACACGTATCCTTCTTTCGATGTTGAGGCGCACCTTCTTGTATAACTTCTTTACACAAATAGCTTTGATAGCCAGTGAAATAAGATCAAGAGGAGTTAAAGGACTGAAAATTATAAACTAGCTCAAATGAGAAAACAAAACTTGTTCATCATTGACCTGTGCAATTTTGAGGAAACTTGGCTTTGAAAAGACACATTTCTTTGGTTTAATTTTCTGTCTATTTTGTATGTACGGATTTGTTGCCGATGGCCGTGCTGAATGTAAGGGGTGAATCAGTTAGGGTTCTAAGAAGTCAGGTAGGTAGGAGGGTACTACTGTTAGGGCTTTAGATGTGTTATGTGTAGTTGGGCCTTTCAGAAGCCCAGCAAGGGAAACCACAACCAACCCCCTTTTGAAATTATTTACAAACATAACAGAAAACTTTTTTTGGTTGTAATATTGGCTAGTTGGACTTTGATAGCCCATCAAAGGAAACCAGTTGTTGTGTAAAAAACTTAAAAGTCACTCATTATAAATGAATTAGAGGTTTTAGTTTTGTGTTTAGAATTTTAGTACCTATAATTTATAAAGATGAGTTTATCTCATCTTCAAATTATAATACTATTTTTCCAATTGCTACCCGCACTTAATGAAAAAGGAAGGACACCTTACAAACCCTGTCATAGTGACGGTTTAATTTTTTTAAAAATGAAACGACACAATTATCAATTTTAAAAAATATTTTACGGACAAATCCACGTAGAATTGTGCCAAAGATCAATATAGTTTGTGGTACAAATAAGGTAAAAAAAATAAATCCCTCCCACAAAGGCTTCTATCATCCTAGAGAGGATCGTTGAGATGCTACACCTTTCATTCGTTACATGCATAAAGATAACATTTTGTATAAAAAAATCTCATTGTAAAAACTAAGATCAAAATATACCTTTTAGAAGAGTGAAGTTTCAAACATAATTATAGAAAGTTTAGGATATAATGGAGGGTTTGGTTTCAAATACAATTTTGGGTACTGAGTGTAAATAAATAACAAATTAATGATTCCATGTATATAGTTTACTAGGTGATTTCTATCAAATAACAAATTTCTATCACACTAAAAAAAATTCTATCACACGAAAGAATTTTTTATATGGAGTGTAACAGGTGATGTGTTTTATGGATGTATATAAATTAAGGGAATAGGAAAATACATAAATGAGTAATAATTCCTAAATCTACACAGCATCACTACAACAAGTATACAATTGTCAAATATAGTGCAAGTAAGATCAATCTGGATAACATGTGTTTATACATTTACATTCTTTTCCCATGCACACATTGATTGATCATCTTGTGACGTGTTAGAGACTATTGTACAATCTCCTGGTTTTACTTACATTTCAAAAATACTTTTTGGTGACCAAAATGGCTGGACTCGTCTATGACTTTCTTTAAGGGACTTTAATTTTAAAGAAGACGACGACAATTTAGTTGAGGAGGTATTCATTTTTGTTTTGGTTGATTTAGAGGTCTACTAGGACAGTGTATTGGGAACTTGGTGAGAATGTGGCTGATATTTGAATACTGTGATTAACTTCAAGTGGGATTCAATCGATAACCTGCTAATTCCAACTAAACTAGTTGGAAGTGTCTTCAGTATTGGACCATTCATCTTACCATACACCCCTTCTATTTGATTACACCTAAAGGTTGCAAATCTGTAAATGTTTAGCACATTTATGAAACCCCTATTGGGGAAACTTGATGTAAGCCTTCAGGCAATGCTTGATGAAAGGCATATGTTGGCAAAATATGCTCTTAATGAAAATGGAAGGACATTCTCCAAACCTCAACTTTGACAGTTTTAATTTAAAAAAATGCACGCGCGCACACACACACACACACACACACCAAGTTGCACCATGTTAATGATAGAATTTGCTATCCTCTCGTTCACGATCTCCTCCGGTTCAGTATGCACCTGAACCTACAAGAAAGACTGACTAAGGCCAGGCAGGAAGGCGTAGGGTCATGCTTGCTCCGATATCCGATCAACCATGTTTGCTGTGTGGAGCGTATCGTAGGTGAATAGTATTGTAATTGTATTTACCTTTTTTTGTATATTCCCCTAGTTATATGTGTTTCGTGGCTGAAGAGACATGAGACGTCCCATCCGCACGTCCTAGCCTTTCTTCCGTTGCCTTCCCGAGCAAGCTAGGATTGCTTGTTTCCCTTTGCCGCCAGGGCTACAAGTCTATGTCTTAGGCTGAATTGGCCCAGACCTTATCAAGTCCCCCAATCCAATACCTGATTGGCCCAAGGCAATTCAGGTGAAGAGCTAGACTCTATCCTTGGTATAACTCTCGTCCCAGGGAATAGATCCCCCACCCAAAGCATGTTCCCCACATTTTGCCTGAATTTGCACCTTCTCATTTTGGGGGGAGAACTGAGTGGTTTTGGTAATTTGAATCTCCCAGCTCTTACGTTATCATTTCTTATATTCGCAGTTCAGTGGTTATGCTATCTGTCTATATGCCTACCACGTGTCCGTATTTTGACAGTTTCTCGCATGCACTGATCATTTAAGGCTCAATTTTTTGCGACGGTTCGCTATTTCATTGTTGCCTCATTTCATTGGGAACATCTTGGGCATGCCGCACGTGCTTTTTTCCATCTTCTTCCTTCCATTTTCTCTCATTGCTCTCTCACTTTTGTTCAAACTTTTTCGGCGATCCCTTTATCTTCCTCAGGTACCTATCTTTTCCTTCTCCTGTCTTTTCTTTTCTTCACGGTTTCCAGTGCAGGCCCTCCCAAAAGAAACTCTTAATGCGACACTATCCAAACTAAATATTGCCATGTTTTCACCTTGCTCAATATTCCTGTAATGTTGGGGGGGTTAGTTTTTTCAACATTCGCGGCTATGTGATTTTTCTTGGTGATGCTCATATTTTCCTAGAGATGGCTGAGGGTATGGTTGTTGTCTATCTAGAAACTTTAGAAACTTGCTGCCTTAGGTTTCCTCTGTCTCCCCTTTTCCAATATGTCCTGGGTTTCTTTGGACTGTGGCTCACCGTTCTTCCTCCAAAATCTGTTCAGGTTCTCTTGGGGTTTGAGGTCATGTGCTCCCTTTTTTTGGGCAGAGCCATATGTTACCCTGTGTAGGGTCTTCTGTCATTGGGCCCAGATGCCTCTAGACTGTACCTTTTTTAAGTTCCGGCTGGATGGGGTTAAACTTTTTACCAACCTCCCCACTTGCATTGAGTGAAAGTGGAGGCTCATCTTGTGGGGGATAAGCTTTTCATGGGCCTTGAGAAAGAACGGAAAGTCTTCCCGCTTGGCCCAGAGAAAAGGTGGGGCACCCATCCTAGCGCCACTGAGGTAGTGGCCTTGCAGCCCCTCATTTCCCGCCTGGAAGCTGTAAGCGTGAGGTCGGACCGAGTTCTTTGGGACTCCATCTTGCAGCTTTTCGCAATGCCTTACCTGCTCGCTGATCTTTCTCCTTGGGACGTGCCTGCAGGTCAGAGAGTGGTATAGGTTTACGGGATGTTGTCTGCTTGATGTATATTTTTTAGCCCGCTTATATGTCTTGCTCTTTTCATTTGGTTTTATCTTTCTCTGACTCTTTTGCCTTTGTTCTCCTTTGCAGAGATGTCTGTTGCAAATTTCCTAGGGGACATTTCAAAGCTACCATGTCATGCCACTTGCTCACGTCCACCGCCCCTAAGCAAGGACATGGTGGGCATCGTCGACCAGGGCGAAAATTCCATCCAGCTATCTGATGTTGAGTTTTTGATGAGAAGCCTCTGCAGAAGAAGTATTTCCATCGTATTGTCAAGAAAGGGGACGGGTCTGTTACAGGGGAACCTGCCGACCATCCTTCCACTGAGATTGTCCTTTATGTGATCCCTGAGACTCCGGCCTCTCAGCTTGTTGGTCCGTCACAAGGTGGTGCTCTCATCGTCCAGCCATTCCAATAAATTCTGCTCTCGCCTCCCTTTACCCATAGCTCTTCTGCTCGGGGTGGCCCTATGCGCATCCCTGCAGCTCGGGCTGAGTTTGTCTCCCAGGCCGTGCTTGGTACAAGGTACTGGCTGATGCCCTTTGCTTGGGCAAAGGTACTTATAACATGGGCTTTCAGCCAATACCTTATTTAGTCACCCCAGCCCAAGACTCTGTCGGGTGAAAGGCGCAGGGTCATGAGTTATCCAGCATGAATTAGAATCAGGGCAGCGAGATACAGGGTGCAGACAGCATGCCTGTGGTCTGCGCTTTACGCATGTGCTTCTCTTTGTGGGAGAAAACCTTTCATCTCCCAGAATTTTAAAGTGTACCATCTTGCGACGTCACTTTGGCTGGATTTATATCGGCGGTTACGCTACCTGCCTCGATGTTTTCCACGTGTCCTCACTCTGACAGTTCCACACGTGTGGCCCTCAATTTTTCCTTCTTCCGAGGCAGTTTCATTATGATGCTGTCATTTTTCTTCCCAAGAATAGCCCCATTTTCTGCTTCTGTCTCTTGAAATTTTAAACTGTTTTTATTTGTTTCTCTTTTCTCATTGCATCTTCTCACTTTCGTTTCTTGCTTCTAGGCGACCGCCTCTCTTCTCAGGTATCTCTCGCATCCTTCTCCTTCTCTTCCTTCTTCTTCTTCTTCTCCTAGTGCTATGGTTTCCAGTATTGGGCCCTCTAAGGGAGACTCGTACTATGATGCCACCGCTGGTGATTTTCATGTCGCCTGCAGGATCATAGAATCAAAATTTTTTTCCGGCGAAGTTGAGTTCATGGACATAAATGATTATTTCATTTAACCAGAGTTCACCCAAACTGTTCTAGAAGTGCCTAGAGGGATGACCGATGTGTATCCGGAAACCTTGGAAAATGGTTGCCTTCGTTTCCCCATGTCTGTCTTTTTTCAATCAGTGATAGCCTTCTTTCGACTGAAGCTTACCAACCTTCCCCTGAATTCCATCCGGATTCTTTTAGGATTCAAGGTGTTATGCCACCTCTTAGACATAAAGCTCTCTGTAACCTTGTTTTGCATTTTTTACCACTTGGCCTAGGATGCCCCCTGATTGGACCTTCTTAAAGTTTTGATAGGACGGGGGGAAGCTCCTGGCCGGGCTTCCTTATAGGATCAAGTGGAAGTGCAGGTTCATTTTTATAAATGATTAGCTGGTGTTTGGATTTGGTGAAAGGGCTAGTTTTCCTGCCGGTCCGGAGCAGGTGCTAAGTGCCCGCCTCAGCGCGACAGAGATGGCTGTCTTGCAGCCTCTGATTTCTCTTCTCAAGAGAATTAGCATGAAATCCGACTTGGTTCTGCGAGATGCCACCCTAGCTGCGGTTGGCATGCCCTTTCTTGCCTATTGGACTCATCCCTTTTGGTGGCCTTGATTACTTGCAGGGTATAGGCTTACCGTTGTGTTTTCCTGTTTCATGCTTTCTACGTTGCTATTCTCTTCATCTGTTGGTTGCTTTTTGTCTCTTTCTTTTTTCTTTCAAGAATTTTATTACTTGGCTTTTTGGGTCTCTTACATCTCTTTTCCTTTGTTCTTTCAGAAATGTTGATTGCTAGCTTCATCGGTGAACTGTCTTAAGTTTTTAAGGTGCACTTCCAGCGACCGCTCGGCCTAGTCCATGAGGGAAAGGGAAGGCTTTTTGGGTCGTCCATACCAGACCATAGAGTTTCTTTTTGATATTGAAGCTAGCGAATACATGCATTTGGTGAGGAAGCCCCGCCGTGGCCGAGAGTCTGGCTCTACTTCCATAAACCCCAGTGGGTTTTTTTCGCTCTGGCAGAGGAAGAGGTCCTAGAGACACCGGCCTCTAAGCCCACTTTGTTGTCTGACTCTAGGGTTCTCATGACTCAGCCTCTTTGATTAGTGGTGTGAACTCCACCTCTGCATTGTGCCTTCTCGTCACAAGGCCGCTCGGACCTGGTTCCCATGCACAGTGTTGTTGCTCGTGCTGAGTTCATCTCCGAGGTTTTCCCCGTACAAAATTTCAATTCTTAGCTTGGGGAACGTGCCCTGAATGTGGTTGGGATATCTACTTCCTCGGCTTTGGACCAGTCTATCTCGGCCACCTTGGAGGTAACTTGTTTTCCCACTCTGTTCCTTTTTCCTCTTTTTTTCTTTTCTTCATAATTTATATGTTTACTATTCTTCTTGCTATCTTCAGGTCCTTTTCTCTGCCAAGGCTGTGCAGATGGAGCTTGACAGCTTGCATGACAAGGTTGGAGAGCGTTAGGGTGCGATGACATCCCAGAAGCTGGCCAACGCCGATCTATCACATAAGGTGCAGATGATGGGTGCGATGGAGCAGGATCTGGAGCTGGAAAGGGGAGTCTCAGGGTTGCTGTAGACATCTCTGAGCAGGGCTGAATCTACGATTGCTGGGCAGCAAGCTTTTTATGATTGGGCCTTCGCCCGCAGCTTCTTAAGCATGTATTCTAGTGCGGTGAGGAGTCAGGGGGCCTCTGAGATGTTGGGCCAGTCCATGATGGAAGGGATCAAAATCTACACTAAGATTGAGGATAAGGAGTAGCTGCGTGCCCGTCTTGGTACGGTATTCATTCCCATGGGACTATAGCTTCACTTACTATTTCTCTAGCATGTGCCCTGACATGACCCTCAACGAGCTTGATCACTAGGATTCAGATGATAGAAAGCTCGAGCCAAACACTCTCTCTACCAGTGAGCCCAAACAGGCTGCTAGTCCTGAAGAGGTGTTGGCCCCAGTTCTTGACGAGGAGGAGGGGGGGCCCAGCCTGTTGATGAGGTTGATGCCACTGCCAAGCCTTAATATCTTGCTATTTAAACTCTCTTCTTTTTTTTTGTTTTGGTCTGTATCGCCCCATAAGGGGTTTGAAACAAATACTTTCTATTTTCTTTGTTTATTATGGGGTGCCCTTTTCCCCCTGGAACTGATGACGTGGGGTGCACTTTTCCCTCTTTCTAGCTTATAGGGTGCTCTCTTTCCCCCCTTTAATTAATGGTGCTATTTTCTCCGAAGTGGCATATTTTTATGCTTATCTGGTCTTTGAATGTTTGTCTTGATCATTTTTTTTGCTTTCCTTGCATGCCTGCTTGTTGCGGAGTTGTGTCTTATTTGCAAAAATGTTCTTTCTGGGTTTACCTTTTTATGCTCCTTTTGCTTGTATTTTGCTCTTTGGGCTCATTGTGACCCTTTGTTAAATCATTGTTGGGACTCTTCTTTTGGCAGTTTTCTTACTTGCTGAAACATTGTTTCTTTCTCTTTTTCCCGGTCTGAATTCGGCATACAATTTTATAGTCGTTGGAGTCAGGACTTGTGGTTTTCTTTTTTTTTCTTGAGTTTTGAGTTCATCCTCCATCTGTGATTGTGGCCAGATTTTACTTTCTTTGTCTTCTTGTTCCCAGCTAACAACCTGCTGGCAGTTGGGACTGGAATTTTATCTTGGCATGGGTTGACTTTTCTGTACTTGCCCCGCTGATTGCCAGAGCCAACGACTCTTTCGTTCCCCGGCTATGGTTGGGATTGGGGTTTGTTTCCTTTTATTGCTTCGTCGGCTATACGGGCCAACAGATATGACGTTGGCTTGTGATAAGCCCATCACTCCCCGACTGCGATTGTGGTAGGGGGTTCTTTTCATTATCATTTCCGCTGGCTGTCAGAGCCAGGGATTACGGCTTTGACTAGGGCCAGTCAATAACTTCTTTCGGATATTTTACTTCCTGTATTCAAAACTGCCAAACAGCAAAAAGACCAAGACACAGACCGAGATTTCTTGGGATCATGTCCCTTATGGGCTTACAAAAGACTTGATCCCCTTGGTAATTCCGTCTCATCTTTTTGCAGGTGCCAAATACATTTTCATACTTATAAATACTTTTAAGCATAGTACCTTCTCAGGTGAATGTTGTTCCATGTGCGAGGTTTTGGCCAGCCGTCTAGCGTTTCCAGCTTGTAGGCTCTTTTTCCTACACTATAAGAAACAAGACCTATAACTTTGCCCCTATCACCTCATTTTGGCATCTCCTAAATTGTACATGTGTTTTTTCACATTGACATTGAATATATTCATTGAGTATGATGATTTTGTTACATGTTATATAAGTTCCACTGTGTGTTTTTCCTAAATAATGTCTTGTTTGTTAGGATTGTGGATAAAAGCATAGATTTTTGCTGATGGTGGAAAATAATCAAGTTTTCTTATGAACACAGTTTGAATGTGCGACATTGCATTGTGTTCATCGCCCTAGATGACATAAAGCCGATATGTATGCAAAGTTACATTTCTAGATCTGACATCCTCATCTTGAATGTCCAACTTCTCACTTTCATCTGTTTAATTGACATATAATCCTCAACCATTCGACATCGCAGTAGGCCAGTAATGGTACTTCTCTCATTTTAAAATTATTGACACATTCCCTTGACAATATTATGTGTATATCATTTTGGGACTACCGAATTCAGACATAAATTCTGTTTCATAATGATTTGTTTTAATAGGACAAAGAGAGTTACAATAGACTTTGAGCTTGGGTGCCTTATGACGTAGGCAATGGATGTTGAGTACAATTAATCGTTTATTTTCACCTCAACCATATGTATTGGAATATATTTTGTCATTTGGTGGTAATTTATGTTCAATGGTTTTTCAAATTTCATCAGAAATTAAATAATATAATATTGTACGATTCTCCACGATTCATACTGCGACATCGCCCAGAACAGTACTGATATGACACGTATGAGACATTAGTCTCCAAGAACAACACGTACCGACACTAAACTGACATCGTTTATGACTCACGGGTTTTTTTACAAGGTCACATATTCAAAATGACGTCGTATTGGCTAGCCATCCATGTCAGCATGCAGGCGATGGGAGTACAATGGATCATGCGATCTTGCATACAATCATGAGCGACATCGCTATAACTATAAGCGTCATCGATCACATCGATGTTGCAGTTGTTTCAATCTCATCGCCTACTTCTATTCATTCTCGACTTTGCTTTTTAAGGACGCCGACATTGATTTGAATGATGTCGCAATTGCATGGTAGTCGGCTTTCTTCCTTGGTGCGAGGTTGGTCTCAGAAGATACTGACGTCAGTCCAAAACTGAGGTAAAAAAGTACATGTTACCTCAGTTTCGAGCCGAGGTAAAAGGTATATTTTTTTTACTACACCCACATTCACTTCGGCTTTCTAGGGGAAAAAACCGAGGTAAATAGGGCTGAGGAACCGAGGTAACAGGTGCTTTTTGTTGTAGTGCTAGTACTTCCATCACCCTGTATGGTCCTTCCTATTCCACATTTAGCTTTTTCTAGCCTTGGACCCTGCTAGCCTCGTTTCTTCTCAGCGCGAGGTCTCCCACTTTCAAGGATCTGGGCCGAATCCTGCCGTTATACTGTTGCTCCATCCATGATTTGTATGCAGCTTCCTTCAGAGCTGCTTTCTCCTTGAGTTCATCTAAAACTTCCATATTTTCCCTGAGCACATCATCGTTCCCCTCCTGACCTACGGGGTCAACCACCCTTCTGCTTGGCACGACAATTTTTGGGGGGATGATTGCTTCTATCCCAAAACATAACCTGTAAGGGGACTCTCATGTGGTCGTCTGGGGCGTTGTTTTGTATGCCCACATCACACTCATCAACTCCTCTTCCCATTCTCCTTTTTCCTGCCCCCGCCTCTTTTTCAATCCTTGGACGATCATCATGTTCGTCACTTCTGTCTGCATGTTTGCTTGCGGGTGGGCTACAGAGGTAAATTGCTGCTTGATGTTGAGACCGGTACACCAGGACTTAAAGGGTTCATGGGAGAACTATTTTCCATTGTTGCTCACTATCACTTGCAGGATTCCAAACCTGCACATTATGCTCCTCCATGTGAAGTTTGTGATTCTCTTTTGCATTATGCTCGCTATAGCCTCAACCTCCACCCACTTAGTGAACTAGTCAATCACTAACACCAGAAATTTCTTCCTTCCTGTTGCCTCGGGAAATGGTCCCACAATATCAATTACCCATTTAGAAAAAGGCCATGGCGACCTTATGGTGGTCATCCGCTATGCAGGAAGCCCTTGTACCTATGCATGTTCCTGGCACATGTGACATTCTTTTACGATCTTTTTTGCATTAGCCTACATTGTGGGCTAGTAATAGCCTGTATGCATAGTTCTCATTGCGACTGTCCTGGTCCCCTGATGGCTTCCGCAACACCCTTCGTGTATCTCTCTAAAAATAGTGTTTGCTAGCTATGGCTTTACGCATCTGAGCTATCGCTCAATGTATCCTCTTTTGTACATCAACCCATTTTTCAGGGCATATTGGAGCACTTTCCTCTTGATCATTCTTGCCTCTTTCGCATCCACCGATAGCCTTCCATGTTCTAGGTAGCTTCGGATGGGCGTCATCAATTTCATTGCCTCTCCTTGTATCACCACTACCTGGTCCATGTCAGTCAACCTGCATACCAGCTCCTCTAGTTGCACCGACTTAGTCAGATGTGTATGTGCCGAGAATGCTGAGTGCATCTGTCTTTGTGTTTCGCGATCATAGCACCCTGGCTATGTCAAACTCTTTAGACTCAGCCGCCAAGATTTTGACTTTCTCCCTGTATTTCATCATTTTTTGCTCCTTGGCAGTGTACTTCCCATTGCATTGATTAGCCACTAACATTGAGTCTCCGTGATTTCTTTGCCCCCAGCTTCTGGCTATTTGTATTCCTACTATTAATGCTTCTATTCTACCTCATTATTGGATGCAGGGAACATGAAGTGTAAGGCATAGGTTGCCTCCACTTTATCCAGATCCGATATCACCAGGCTTGCACCAGCCCCTTCTACACCTCGGGACCTGTCCTCATACAACTTCCATACACCGGGTCCTATCAGTCTGTTTGTCCTATTGACCTGGGTATGACCTTGTTATTTCTCCACTATTTTCTTCTCCCCCTCCTTGGGTACTTCAGCCAGAAAATATGCCATTACCTGCCCATTTATAGCCTTTCTTGGGGCATATTCAATAGCGTGTTCTCCCAGCTCCACTGCTCATTTTACCAATCTTCCTGAGGTCTCTGGTTTGGTCAGGATTGCCTTCAACGGCTGGTTGGTTAACACTACTATAGGGTGCGCTTGAAAGTATTGTCCGCATGAACCAGAGCCAAGGTGAGCTTCTATTGACCCAAGTACCCCGTGTTCTGGGCCCTGAAGGGCTTGTCTCACGAAATACATTGGATTTTGCACTTTATCCTCCTTCTTGACCAACGCACCACTGATTTCCTCTTCTCTTACTGCTGCATATAGGCATAGGGTTTCCCCGTTCCTCGGACTGGTCAGGGTGGGGAGGTCCCTCAGGTAGGTCTTCATTTCGTCAAAGACTTTCTCTTCTAACTCCTCCCATTGTACCACTTTCTTTCTATCTCTACACATCCGTCAAAATTTTTAAAGAAAGGGAGTGCTCTTTCCGCCGCCCAAGACATGAAGTGGTTCATGGCTGCCAGTTTTTCATTTAGGCTCTGGCCCTCCTTCGTTGTTCCTGGTGCCTTCATCTCCAGGATCGCTTTCACTTTCTTGAGGTTTGCCTTCAACCCTTCATTCGACACCATGTGCCCTAGGAACTTTCCTGCTCCCACTCCAAACTGACATTTGGCTGGGTTCAACTTCATCCTTTCTCCTTAAACTGCTCCGGGTCTCTCTGACATCCTCTACAAATGTTTCATACTGGCTCCTCTTTATGACCATATTTTCCACATACACTTCCAAGTTTCTCCCGATCTGCTTCTAGAAGATCTTGTCCACCATTCTCTGGTAAGTGGCTTTGGCATTTCTCAGGCCAAAAGGCATCATTCGATAGCCAAAGACTCCCTTTTTTTGTTATAAAAGTAGTCTTTTCTAATCACTTTCTAGCATGGGAATATGATGATATCCCTTATATGCATCAAGGAAACATTTAATTGGGTAGTTGGTAAAAGCATTTACCTTTTGGTCAATGACCAACAGTGGGAAGCAGTCCTTCGAGCAAGGTTTGTTCAGGTCTGTGTAGTCCACGCACATCCTCTAGCTGCCATTTGTGTTCTTCATCAACACTGGGTTAGCTAGCCAAGTTGAGTAATGGACTTTTGCAGAATCCCTGCCGTGACCAGCTGGCTGATCTCTCTGTTTACAGCTTCGTTCCATTCCTTGCACAATATCCTTCTCTTTTGTTTAAAAGGCTTGTGGCCTGGGTCAACCTTCAATTCATAGCAGATAATCTCTTTGGTTACTCCCATCATATCCTCTGGTTTCCAGGCAAAAGCCTGTCTATTATCCCTTAACACCTTTAACAACTTGTCTTTCACCTCAGGGGGAAGCAGTGTCCCCACCTGTACCGACTGGTGGCGGCTCAACTGTACAGTGTCCACTTCAGCTACGAACTTTGTATGGTCACTTCTGCCATTATTCATGATCATTTTGATAGGTTTAGCCTCGCTAGTCAGCCCTTATAACTTCCATTCTCGTCCTTTCGCTTTCGCTTGCTGAGAGCCACTATGTGGCACTCTCTGGCCTTCTGTTGATCTCCCCTGACTAAGGCTATCCCCCTCTGGTTGGGAATTTCAGGAATAGATGTAGGGTTGACACGATACCTTTCAGTAGTACTAATATTGGCTTACCCAGTATCATGTTGTATCGGCTGTTTTCCTTCACAATTATAAAATCCATATCGACGGTCTTACTTTTGTCTCCTTCCACTACCGTCACCGAAAGCAGTATGGTTCCTTCAGGCCATACTGTCCTGCTTGCAAAATCTACCAGTGGGGTTTTCGTCCGCTCCAGTTTCCTCTTGGTGTTCTCATCCAGCTTCTCAAAGCAATTCCAGTACATGATTTCTGCTGAGCTTCCACTGTCTACATATGCTCGGTGAATTGTCTTGTTCATCACTCTCACCATCATCAGCGCCGCATTCCCTCCTACCGGATTGTCTGGCACCAGGTTGTTGGCATCGAACGTTATTACTTTTTTCGTGCCCAGCCTCCCGTCTGTCGTGGTCGGCTGTAGTGTCTTCCTATATCGCGCCTTTCACTGGGATTTTGTCCTTTCCTTGGCATTTCTACCTATGATGGCGTATAAATCTATCACTTTCTGTGCCCTTCTATCCTCCATGGGTGAGCTCTTTGTTTGCCTTTTTTTTCTCATTTCTTCCCCTGTCTCAGCCCAACCTACTTCTTTTCTTTTACCCCACATTCACTCCTTATCGGGGCTCCTTATTTTAGCCTGTCCTCCTTCCTGTTTGTGGGAATTCCCGTGCTTGTTCTTACTCTGCTAAGTGGCTTTATTATAAGCCCTGTCACTCCTTGGTAAATGTGCCAGCCCGCCACTTTGCACACATTGTTCTATGTTATTCTTCGGATTGATGCACTCATTTGTGCCATGGCCATGATCATCGTGATAATCACAGAACTGGGAATTGTTTCTCTTATCAGGGTCCTTCCTCATCTTTGGCGGCATATCTAGTATGCCTTTCCTTGCGTATAGGGAGAAGATCTTCTTGGGCATCTTGATGAGTGGCATGAAAACTCTCTCCGATTTGTTAAACCTACTAGTCATCTGCTGGGCGCCCCCCTGACGCGTTTAGCCCTTTTTGCCTTTCATCTCTAACCGCCCATGTCTTCCATTGTCCATGACTGCCTTGTGTTTCCTTTCTCCTCCTGTTGACCAGATCTTCCCTGTTGAAGTTCCCAACTCTTTTCATCAGCTCATCAATCATCTCTGGCGGGTCCAGATTGCAGTCTCTGAACAACAGCTCATGCCTTAAGACATTTATGAACGTGCTAATGAGAAACTGGTTGCTTCTCTCCTCCACTTAGTTGGCCATGTCATTGAAGTGCTCAAAGTATGCTGATAGTATCTCTGTTGGCTTCTGCCTGATGGCTAGGAGCTCGGAGCGTGTCTTTTGGAATTTCCTTCTCTGCATAAAGTGTGCTAAGAACTTTTGCTCCAACTGGCTGAAACTATCAATCGTTCCATTCTCTAGGTTCATTAACCACACTCTGGCTACTATAGTCAGGGTGGTTGAAAACACCTTGCACCAGATGGCTTGCGGTATTGCAAAGGTAGCCATGTTTGTACATAAAGTGTGCAGGTGGCCTTCCAGATCTGCTTCCTCATTGTATTGCCCCAAGTTCATTGGTATCTTTAACTTTGGGTCTGCATTGAACGTTTGAATCCTCCTGATAAGGGGCGAGCCTGTGCTCTTTGCCTTAGTTTCCTGTTCCTGTCCCCTAACAGGATCCCTGCGCATGGTGCGCTCTTCCACCCTTGGCAGCGGTACATAGCCTTCCTGCCACTCGTAGTCTGTTGCAGTCTTCTCTTCACCAGCATGTACCTTATTCCTGGAGTTGGCTCTACTCTAGGGTGCTTCACTATCTCCTTCATGTTCCAGGAATAGTTTGGTTGGCTGCGAGCCCGTACATCTCCGCCTTGGTTCTCTGTTCTAGCGATCCTCTATCTCCTTCAGCCTCCTCATCACCTCGTTCTGAGATGCCAGGAGGGCCTGAAGTACCTTTGAGTTGTTTGCTAGCTACGTTATGGTGCAAAGCTGGTGTCTCTCCCCCATCGACATTAGCGTCGAGATGGCGGGGTCGTCCTCCAAATCCATCACATCTTCCATAACCACCTGGTTATATAGATTTCCCACCGGTTGTGCCTCCATGTTGTTCAAGATATGTGGATGGTAAAATAGATTACGTGATCCACATGAACGATGCCAATGTTAATGCCGATATTTGTTGATTACTCCTCTGTGATCCACTCTAGTCCGGCTCTCACCGACACCTAAAAATTGGACAGGCTAAGATCAGACAGGCAGGCACTTGGCCGTGCCTGCTTCGACTCTCTGGTCTGGCATATTTTCCATATAGGAGAATTCTAGAGTGAATAGTCTCATATTATATAAATCTTACCTTGGTTCTCTAATTATTCCGTTGATATAAGCATTTGGTGGCTGATGGCACAACAGCCGTACTAGCCTTCCTATCAGCGCACGTTGCGTCCGTTATTCCATGCTTTGGGCTGACGCCCTTTGATTGGGTAAAGGTACTCATATCGTGATCTTTCATCCCATACCTTATTACTTTCCCTACGTACAGAGCAAAGATCTCTTAGGGAATTTTGATGAGCAGCGTGAACACCCTTTCCGATCTATTGAACTTGCTGGGCATCTGTTGGGTGCCTGATTTAGCGCGCTCAGCCTTCCTTATCTTTCCATCCTCTCTGATGACTATGGCCACTCTATGTTTCCTTTCTCCTCTTGTCAGCCAGATCTACCCAGTTAAAGTCTCTAACTCTCTTCACCAGCTCGTCAATCATCTCTGGTGGATCCTTGGTGTAGTCTCTCAATAACAACTCATATCTTAAGCCATTTATGAATGTGTCAATGAGGAACTAAATACTCCTCTCCACCACCTGGTTTTCCTCATCATTCTAGGAAATTCTACTCTAGCTGACTAAAACTGTCAATCGTCGTGTCTTCCAGGTTCTCGAACTATACCATGGTTGTTGTCGTCAGGGTGGATGCAAACACCTTGCACCAAATGGCATGCGGTATCATGAAGGTAGCCATGTTGGTGCAAAATATGTGCAGATGATCCTCCGGATCTGCCTCGCCATTGTAATATCCTAGGTTCATCGGTATTTTTAACTTTGGGTCCACCGGGAACAACTAAATCCTCCTGGTGAAGGGCGATCCTCTGCTCTCTTTCCTCGATTCATGCTCCATTCCCCTGAATAGGGCCTTGCCCTTGGCATGCTTTTTCCCCCTCGATGAGCACATAGCTTGCCCATCATTCACAATCTGCTACACCTCCTCCCCTCTGGCCTGTGCATTTCTTTCGAAGGTGGCTCTGCTCCAGGCTGTCTCAGAGCCTCTCTCCCTTTAACTTGGTGCTTTGGTGTCACCTTATTGCTCTAGAAAAAGCTCGGTTGGTTGTAGTTCATGCCCTCTCTGCCTCATCTTACCGTTTTAGCTTTCTCTATTTCCTTCAACCATCTTATCACCTCCTTCTTAGATATCATGATCGTCAAGAGTATCTCTGAGTCATTTGCGAGATCCATCGATGTGTGAAGTTTGTGTCTTTCTCCCATTGGCATCAGCGTCGGGGTAGAGTCCTCCTCCAGGTGCGTCACATCCTCCATGACCACCTGGTTAAACAAGTTTCCCACCGGTTGTGCCTCTATCTCGTTCGAGCTACATGGATGCTGAGAAAATGAAATGATCCCCACTGACGGCGCCAATATTAATTCCAAAATTTTCTATCCTCTTGTTCACGGTCTTCTCCGCTCCAGTATGCACCTGAACCTAAAAGACATATAAACTAAGGTCAGGCAGGCAGGCGTATGGTCGTGCCTGCTCCGACGCTCCTGTCAGCCACATTTTCCATGTAGGAGTGTATCTAAGGTGAATAGTATTGTAACTGTAAATCTTACCTCGTTTCCTGTATATTCCCCTTGTTATATGTGTTTAGTGGCTGATGAGACTTGAGGCGTCTCATCAGCACGTCCTAGCCTTTCTTCCATTGCCTTCTCGAGCAAGCTGAGCTTGCATGTTTCCTCTTGTCACCTGGGCTGAAAGTCTATGTCTTTAGTCAATTTGTCCCAATCCTTATCACACTACAAGAAAGGTGACTTTTTATTTTGGGTCTTTTGCCTTGTTTTTTTAAATTTTTGCAAAATAATCGATTTACCTCAAGTTTTAAAAAATGAAGTAAATTTTTTTACCTCAGTTAAAAAATAACGGAGGTAAAATGTAGGTTTATTAACCTCGGTTATCTTTTAATCAAAGTAAAAGGTTTTGAAATCAGAGTAAATTATGTAACCAGAGTGTACACAACGTCGCAAATGATGTACAATGAAATGATCAACTTCGCATCATGTGTCAGTATTACCAATGTCAAATTGATCCGGTGTCGGTATTACCGAGCCTTATAAAAAATTCAGGATTGAAAAAAATTATATGTTTGTTTGAAAATGATTGAAATTTTTTTTAATACACAAGTCTAATTTAACTTTGTCTTTGAAGGTAATTGAAAATTATAGTTTTGAATATTAGGGTTTAGAATTGAGACAATTGATTGATATTAAAATAACAAAATTATTAGTGTACTGAATCTCACATAAATTACATTAAAAATAATTCCCAATAAAAATAATTTTATTTTTATCACAATCCAATGTCAAAATACTAAACTCAATGAAAATTCAAGCACGAATAATAATGACCTTGAACACTATGGGTTCGATACCATCTAATAGCTCGAAGAAGAGCGTGTCCCCAATGAAAAGGTTGCTAGCACTAAGAAACATTCCAAAACCGTTTGTGTACAGGGCCTTGATCTTCATGTTCATTGAGTAGCTCATGTTCCACCCTTCTCCATTTCACCTCAACAAAACAAGGGTCTTGTCATTTGGCAGGTGAGCCAAATTTTCTTGGGGATATATTGAATCATAAGCCGAAACATAAATTTAGTATGTAAGCAATGACCAATAAAAAAATAAATGTTAAAAGAAAATTAAATTACATGTAATATGTACAACTTATCATAGCGGGGTTTATCCAAGGTGTATCTGAAACGTCGATTACCCTCATGTGTAGTGGTTAATCTATAATCATATTGTCTGCAGTTGTACGTGTTACCCTAAACTGTAGAAAATAGTGAAGTTATTACTAATTTTGAATATAAGTAAAATTTGGAAAAAAAATCTAGCAAATTGAACATAAATTGTCCAACTCAAAGTTGGGCCGACATGATGAAGCATTGCCAGCCATGACTCATGAATTTCATAGCAAATAAATAAAATATCTATAGTTGACCCACCTCCACTCAAGGTCGTAAAATAACAGTAGAAGCTAATCAATTAAACATGAGCGAAGGCGTCCAAAGTTAAGGTAATCAAATTTAAAATTTATATTCTGCTCTCAAACTTATTGCTACCTGTAGAGTAGATAATGGCAAGACAGGGTTTTCCCCTAGAGATGCTAGATGTCCAAAAGTCAACTAAAAACAGCCACATCCAGGTTGTCAATCCGTCTGTGTGTTAGGAATAGTAAAATATTGCAAAACATATTGAGGGGGTTTCAACTAACAACGATAAACATGCGAGATCACAAGAGAATAAAACTATAAATACTAGCACTTGGGGAATACTTGCGTAACATGATTGGTGAAATGTTTCGATCCTTGATTCCATCACTATAAGACATTAAACTTATTCTAGTGTTCATAACACTTGGTATGGTCGATGGTCAACACTTCTCTATACCTGTCATGTAGTGTGCTTATGTAATCTTCCATCGGCACTGCCACCATAATTAGGGGAGTGCAACAATAGCCATGCCATTGTGTAGATCTGTTTCTCCCCCGTACGATTATGTCTAGGGCACTACACCACGAATGCTCTATTCCTAGGCCTACAGAGGAAAAGGAAATATGCACCTTATCGATGACTCTAGGGTCGCAAATGTGCTAACCCTAGTTTTCTACCATTCATTATCTCTACCTGTAACACTTCAGACTAAAATGCCAGCTAAACTAGTGTGCTATCATCGTAATGGCAAAACTAGGAAAAAAAATATGTGCACACACCCACATGGACCCGACCCCGCTTCCCATATCACATCTAGGATTTTCTCCCCAAGGTATGAATATATGCACAAACATGAACATAGGCTACTGTGTGCCAATCTTAGTGTATCATTCATGCAATAAATAAGAATATGAGTAACAAGACAACATAATATCACAAACATATAGAAATCGGTAGATCTAAGGAATCTCAAAAAACATGTACCAAATCATGAATACAAATATAATCCCCAAGAAAATTAATTACTCCCTAAGAATTGAACCCAAGTATTTCATTAGATTCAATGCCCTTGGGCAAAATCAAGAAGAAAAGAAATTAGAGAGAAGGGTTATTCCCTTTATCTCTTTAGAATGCTCTCCAAGAGTGTAAATAATGTTCCAAACTAAGCCAAACTTCAACCCTAGTAGACATAGGCTTATATTTATAGTAGTAGAGAAATGAGCCTAGAAAAAGGCCCAAGATAGGCAAAACAACCCAAGCAGCTGCAATTCGCGCGGAATGGCTCGTATGGCACGGGGCGTGCTAGCCGTTGTTGGTGAGGGCCATGTAGCCTGGCACGACCATACTGGGTGACTCTGGCACGACCTGTGGTGATTGGCATGGTCATGCTGGACACCCTTGGCATGGACTGTGTCGGCTGACATGGGTTGTTGGTTGGTGCTCGGTCTTGGTCTTTTTATCATGCATGCCCGCATCGTTTGGCACCGACCATCAGATGATAGTGGTATCTCGGCCAACTGAATGGCACAGGCCGTGTGGAACTTCACGCGGCATCGGCTGGGAGTTGGTTTCTTAGCAACAAGATGGCACCGGCCGTTGAGAACCTCAGACCCTGTGATGTGTCCATTTTAGACGCATTATTTAGTAGTATTTAGGATCACTTTTGTGCTCTTTTATTATCGAGAGCTTGTGTTTTACCTTGAAATTCACTTAGGAGAAGCAAAAGCAACTTTGTACTCTTTTACCTCTTCTAAGTGGATTTTGTGTGACAAGGGAAGAACACGGAAGCAACGAAGACCGGAAGACATTGAAGACTATACTTTCGAAGACTTTTGGATACTCACTTCGAAGACAAGAAGACCGGAGGCCGTTGAAGACCATTTTGGAGCTGTTGAAGACTTGAAGATTGAGAGGGATGGCTATGAAGAAGACAAAGAAACAATGCAAAACTCTGGCTCCCGTCGTGACCCCGTCGCGACACCATCGCGAGTCGGACGAACTCGTCGCGAGTCGCGACCAACGGGCGGCCAGAAATCAACTTTATCTTCTTTGCACTATAAATACTAATCTCTTTCCTCCTCTTATCCAGCTTTTCCAGCCCGTTTCTCTCTGCATTTTAGGGCTCCAATTCTAGGTTTTTCTCTTCTTTCTTTTCTTTGTTTTTCTTAGTTTAATTTCGTCGTGCCCGCCGTGCAAAAGATAATTTATAAGCCATTTTTGCTTACTTTCTACAACTAGGTAGATAGCGGCAAATCGGGGTCGTCCAATGAGAAGAGGGATCTTCCTAAGCAATCAAGCACAAATGGTTGATACTAGGCTAGGAGTAACTATATTTACACACACTTAAAAGCAAGTAAATGGGGGGGGGGGTTGGTTGGTTGGTTGTTCCTAAGTTACGAAAATAAAAAGACAAGATAACTAGCAAGGTCAAGTGACTATGCTAATCATCAAACAAAACTAAGAAAAGGGGTTTTAAACTACAAAGATAAAAAGCCTTGGGGGCAACGGATATCCACTTCCAAATCATATGTAGGTCATTGAATCATTCACTCATTCCATCATATAACATACATGACTTAACATTCACATACCCATCGAGCAAGGATCACAACACATACATCACAAGGAGTTCTAAGTTCATGCTCATACATGTTCATGCAAAGGAGCTACGGAATTCGTCACGTTCCTAACACCTAAACAATTCAAACATACAAGCACTCCCTATGCTCAAACTACTCATGGCACACACGAAGTGAAACACACCATCAAGAGTACATAAACACCAAATAACACATGCTTCAAGAAAGAGTAGAAGCCATCTATTTAACACTTCAACTACTTGTTGTGGAGACTAAACTCCTATCCTTCTTAGTTCGTAGTTTGCGAGAGTGAGTTCGACATCTCTCGTCAAACCTCACCAATGACTCCCGTTGTCGCGACCACGACTCAAGGTATCATTGGTGGCATTTAATCACGAAGAACCAACAAGCTTGGCAATGCTTATGACCACTACACCGTGACTAAGCATTTAACCAATTCATGCAATTACACGAGATTGGATGAACATGCAACGCACATTCATCCAAGAGCATATAACTCTCTCGTTTGCTACACAAACAAACATGACGAAGAGTTCGACATCAATCACATTCGTCTAGCACATTGTCAACACACTAACACAATCAAAAGCTCTAATTCACACTCATACATTCCTAACAAGAACAGGGGGGAAATTAACCCAAATCCCCCAAACCCTAGCTAGCAATTTATACAAGCATCCATATCCTCAAGCTCCCAACGACATCAATGGAATCAACAATTAACATTCAAAGCACAATAAATGCACAATAGCAAAAACACCAAATAGATAGATAGAAATGGTTCTCAATACATAGAAATGGAAGCTTCAATCCATAGCTCCCAAGTACAAGAACTACTCTAGAACAACAAAAGACATAATTAAACTAAGAAAAAGCTAAGAAAAGAAAGAAGAGAAAAACCTAGGTTTTCGCCCAAAAACCAGAGAGAAAACGGGCTGAGCAAAACTGGAGAAGATGAGGAAAGAGAGTAGTATTTATAGTGCAAAGAAGATAAAGTTGATTTCTGGCCGCCCGTTGGTCGCGACTCGCGACGGTGTTGGTCGTGACTCGCGACGGTGTTGGTCGCGACTCGCGACGGTGTTGGTCGCGACTCGCGATGGTGTCGCGACGGGTTCGCGACGGGAGCCAGAGTTTTGCATTGTTTCTTTGTCTTCTTTATAGCCATCCCTCTCAATCTTCAAGTCTTCAACGGCTCCAAAAATGGTCTTCAACGGCCTCCGGTCTTCATGTCTTCGAAGTGAGTATCCAAAAGTCTTCGAAAGTATAGTCTTCAATATCTTCCGGTCTTCGTTGCTTCCGTGTTCTTCCCTTGTCACACAAAATCCACTTAGAAGAGGTAAAAGAGCATAAAGTTGTTTTTACCTCTCCTAAGAGAATTTCAAGGTAAAACACAAGCTCTCAATAATAAAAGAGCACAAAAGTGATCTTAAATACTACTAAATAAAGCATATAAAATGGACACATCAAACCTCCCCACACTTAAACCTTACTCGCCCTCGAGTAAGAAAAGATTCAAGTATACGGAGGAAATGGCATATCCACATCCTAAAACCCCTAAAATAACCACACAAAATGGACATATCAAACCTCCCCACACTTAAACCTTACTCGCCCTCGAGTAAGAAAAGAACCAAGCACACGGAGTAAATGATATATCCAAAACCTAAACTAATCCCACAATCAAAGTCTCACAAAAACTCTCAATATCAAAAATCCCAAAATAAAAGCTCACATGAGAATTTTTTTTTTCACACACACATCCCCAAACCTAAATCTAACCAAACCTACCACTTATCAATTCACTACCCATAAAAATATTTCACAGCCCAGAATTGATATTCCCAGAATCCAATGACACAAAATGAAGCTAAAACCATAGAGGAAGTTTTAAACACATGCTTCACCTAATGCCAATATATCAACCAAAACCGAAGTAGAAAGAGATAAGGAATTTCATAACCACACTTCGTTCCCTAACCCACTAAGCTACCCAATCCCAAGAGGTCTATAGATATTGAGCTACCCGATCCATCCATGTGACAACCGCAACCTTATGACTCCAACGCCGGCAAGTGAGTGAAATCATAGCATTTTTCAATTTCTCTCAATTTCTCTCATTTTGCCTAGGAGCTCTTTCGAGTTTTCATCCTAGCCACACATCATGTTTCTTTAGCTCACATCTCACCTTTTTCCGCACATTTTAGCCTCTCATTTTTGCCTAGGCCGCCCTTTAAGGGTTTTCGACCTATCCGAGCCCCCAATGTTGCCTAAGTTGCCCTCTCGGGTTTTCAACTTAGCGGGTTTTCTTTTTCTTTTTCTTTTTTTTTCTTTTTGTTTTTCTATTTTTTTCTTTTTCTCATGTTTTTCCAATGAAAAGTAGCAAAAAGCATTCCAAAACAATCTAGCATGCATATGAGTCCTCTAACCCCTCCCCACACTTAAAACATTACATTGCCCTCAATGTAAACATGTAAGGCAAGAACAATAAAAATCAAGGTAAGGGGATAGAGTGACACCCGTGTCTCCGCAATTCGCCGGTGATATGGCGCAATCCAAGCACTTGTATGGTCCCGAAATTGGTTTCGGAACCGGAAGGGGGAGCAAAGATGCCGTAGAAGAACTCACCCCTCGAGAAAAGCACTGTCTCCATGGCGCCGTTTGATCAAGACTAACACCACGAAGAACACATTAAACTCACAAGTACATAAGGATATGTAATACTAGGTTTAGCATCAAGAGTTAATAACCATAGTATTTTCAAAGAACAACCAAATCACACTCAACCAACACTATAAGAATAATCATGGAAAATATCCAACATATATTGACATGTATACAAGCATCATTATAGGATATGCACTTACGATCACAATGATGTAGTCGGCATACTACAATCAACAAATGTACTATAAAGATGCAAGGATGTTCATATGTCAACATGTGTAGGATGGTGGAGGAATGAGTGGGTATGTGGTGGTTCTTGGGAGTGTTGGGTGGAGAAGAAGGTAGGATCATGCAATGTTTAAAATCATTTGGAAACTTGGAAGCTTGGAAATTTGAAATCCGGGCTAAAAAAATTTTCAACAGTTACTGAGCACGTCGCGACTCGCGACGAGGTTCGTCGCGACTCCCGACGAGCCTCGCGAAGTCATCGCGACTCGCGGAAAGGTGAGTCTGAGAGCTCAAAATTTTCTGAGCTCGTCGCGACTCGCGACGAAGGGTGTTGCGACTCGCGACGAGCCTCGCGAAGTCATCGCGACTCGCGGAAAGTTGAGTCCGGAAGCTCAAAATTTTCTGAGCTCGTCGCGACGAAGTGTATCGCGACTCGCGACGAGCCTCGCGAAGTCATCGCGACTCGCGGAAAGTTGAGTCCGAAAGCTCAAAAATTTCTGAGCACGTCGCGACTCGCGACGAAGTACATCGCGACTCGCGACGGTGCCTCGCGATGTCATCACGATTCGCGGAAAGTTGGCGCTGGGAGTGAATTTTGCTCCCCTGTTCGTCGCGACTCGCGACAAAGCCCATCGCGACTCGCGACGGCAGGGTATCCCAGGCTTAAAATTTTTTCTTCTTCTTACCAACTGTCCAAGCTTTCTTCCCTCATTCGTTGATCTCATTCCTTCATCTCCTCCATTGCAATGCACTTCATGTTGCTACAAAATCATAGAAAAACATGCCATAAAAAGAACAAAACAAAACAACAAAAAACTAAGAAACAAAAACTAAAAGAAATGCCGAATTTATTTAACGTCGTCGGTACGACGAAGCTCCATATTTTTAAGGTCGTCGGCACGACCCTAATGTTATCCGTATGGTGAAGGCTTGAAGCTCTTCACCATGAGCATCCAAAATAAGAGAGGTGGGGGCACAAAACTTTCAAGAGGAAAGTCTTGTGGAGGTGGAGATGGTTCAAAGGGAATTAAGTGGTTAGGGAGCTTGGGATAGTCTTTTGGCTCCTCTTTCGTTTCCCTCAAAACTTCCGAAAATATTAGAGTTGGTTCACTAGGTGGGAGAAGGGGTGACAATGCTAATGGATGTAGCACTATCAGCTCTTCCTCCATTTTTCTATCCTCTACAACCAACTCCTCATCCCTTTCAAACTCAAAATCATTATTATTGGTGACCTCACTCACCGAATCATCGAGTTCAAGTTGGGATGGTGTGTTTTCGGAATCACGAGCTTCCATGTGGGCCAATACCTCTAATATGTTCCTCACATGCCCCTCAATGGCCTCAACACTAGAGGAGAGCTGGGTATCCGGCTCCTCACTAGTAAAGGAGTTCAAGTTTGCTATCCTATTTAAGACATCCTCACGTGTCAAACTTGAACTTCCTTGTTGGGCTTGGTTTTGGGGTATGGTATAGAGTGGTGATGGCCAACTAGGTTGCTCGTAATATTGGTTTTCCGGCTCATTCTCATACCACAAATTCGGACTACCACTCCATTCCGGATTGTAAGAGTTGTGGTATGGATAGCATTCATGAGCTTCTTGCCCTTGAAAACCAATATCTCCTACCTCTTGATAGCACTCTTCATAGTACCCATGGTTTTGGAAACCAAGGGTTCTTTCTCGGTCATCGTGCTATTCCCACAACAAAGGGCAAGATTCGGGAGGATGGTCAGAATGACACATCCTACAAAACCTTGCTTGTTGAGCCTCTCTTCTCATTATGAGTTCCCTCAAGGTGAGACGCTCCATTAAATTTTTATTTTTTTTTATTTTTCAAAAGTTCAGAATCATAGTGCAAGGATTCTCGATAAAATAAATTACCAAGAACTCAAACAATACCTACTCCGAACAAAAAAAAACACCAAGTAGTGGAAAATAAAAACAACTAGCCAATACACAACCAAATACACCTAAATACTTAAGAATAAACGCCTCTTCCCTGGCAACGGCGCCATTTTGACGGGCGAGCGGTCGTCGCGCCCTCCGTGCAAAAGATAATTTATAAGCCCTTTTTGCTTACTTTCTACAACTAGGTAGATAGCGGCAAATCGGGGTCGTCCAATGAGAAGAGGGATCTTCCTAAGCAATCAAGCACAAATGGTTGATACTAGGCTAGGAGTAACTATATTTACACACACTTAAAAGCAAGTAAATGGGGGGGGGGGGTTGGTTGGTTGGTTGTTCCTAAGTTACGAAAATAAAAAGACAAGATAACTAGCAAGGTCAAGTGACTATGCTAATCATCAAACAAAACTAAGAAAAGGGGTTTTAAACTACAAAGATAAAAAGCCTTGGGGGCAACGGATATCCACTTCCAAATCATATGTAGGTCATTGAATCATTCACTCATTCCATCATATAACATACATGACTTAACATTCACATACCCATCGAGCAAGGATCACAACACATACATCACAAGGAGTTCTAAGTTCATGCTCATACATGTTCATGCAAAGGAGCTACGAAATTCGTCACGTTCCTAACACCTAAACAATTCAAACATACAAGCACTCCCTATGCTCAAACTACTCATGGCACACACGAAGTGAAACACACCATCAAGAGTACATAAACACCAAATAACACATGCTTCAAGAAAGAGTAGAAGCCATCTATTTAACACTTCAACTACTTGTTGTGGAGACTAAACTCCTATCCTTCTTAGTTCGTAGTTTGCGAGAGTGAGTTCGACATCTCTCGTCAAACCTCACCAATGACTCCCGTTGTCGCGACCACGACTCAAGGTATCATTGGTGGCATTTAATCACGAAGAACCAACAAGCTTGGCAATGCTTATGACCACTACACCGTGACTAAGCATTTAACCAATTCATGCAATTACACGAGATTGGATGAACATGCAACGCACATTCATCCAAGAGCATATAACTCTCTCGTTTGCTACACAAACAAACATGACGAAGAGTTCGACATCAATCACATTCGTCTAGCACATTGTCAACACACTAACACAATCAAAAGCTCTAATTCACACTCATACATTCCTAACAAGAACAGGGGGGAAATTAACCCAAATCCCCCAAACCCTAGCTAGCAATTTATACAAGCATCCATATCCTCAAGCTCCCAACGACATCAATGGAATCAACAATTAACATTCAAAGCACAATAAATGCACAATAGCAAAAACACCAAATAGATAGATAGAAATGGTTCTCAATACATAGAAATGGAAGCTTCAATCCATAGCTCCCAAGTACAAGAACTACTCTAGAACAACAAAAGACATAATTAAACTAAGAAAAAGCTAAGAAAAGAAAGAAGAGAAAAACCTAGGTTTTCGCCCAAAAACCAGAGAGAAAACGGGCTGAGCAAAACTGGAGAAGAGGAGGAAAGAGAGTAGTATTTATAGTGCAAAGAAGATAAAGTTAATTTCTGGCCGCCCGTTGGTCGCGACTCGTGACGAGTTTCGTCGTGACTCGCGACGGTGTTGGTCGCGACTCGCGATGGTGTCGCGACGGGGTCGCGACGGGAGCCAGAGTTTTGCATTGTTTCTTTGTCTTCTTCATAGCCATCCCTCTCAATCTTCAAGTCTTCAACGGCTCCAAAAATGGTCTTCAACGGCCTCCGGTCTTCATGTCTTCGAAGTGAGTATCCAAAAGTATTCGAAAGTATAGTCTTCAATATCTTCCGGTCTTCGTTGCTTCCGTGTTCTTCCCTTGTCACACAAAATCCACTTAGAAGAGGTAAAAGAGCATAAAGTTGTTTTTACCTCTCCTAAGAGAATTTCAAGGTAAAACACAAGCTCTCAATAATAAAAGAGCACAAAAGTGATCCTAAATACTACTAAATAAAGCATATAAAATGGACACATCACCTTCCGATAGTTTTTGCAAATTTTCTACATTTGTGGTACGGTATGTACCATAAACTAGGAACCAAACAGAAAGCAACCCAAAAATAACACTAGCAAATGGGCTAAAAGAAAATGGAACACCTATAAACACAGGCTCAGTACTAAAAAACAACTAAAGCAACAAAGACAAAATAAAACAAAATCAATACAAACTACTCACATAATGTGCTATGAAAGGTAACAATTAAACTTTTATACTAACATCTCTTGCAGCGGCACCAAAATCTGACCCACATTCACTTGGGATCATAAAATAACAGCAATAGCTAATAAATTACACCCAGCAAAGGCGTCCAAAGATCAGGTGATCAAATTTAAATTTTATATTCTTCTCCCAAACTTACTATTAAGCTACCCGTAGGGTAGATAGTGGCAAGACCGGGATTGTCCATAGGGATGATAGTTGTTCAAAAGTCAACTAAACACAGTCACATCCGGATTATCAATCCATCCTTGTGTTAGGAATATTGCAAAATGGTTTTTTGGGAGGGGCTCAACTAACAACTACAAACAAGCGAGATCACAAGAGAGTGAAACTATATATACCAGCAGTTGGTGAATACTTGCGTAACATGATTGGTGAAATGTTTTGATCCTTGATTTCTTCACATACAAGACATTAAACCTATTCTAGTGTTCATAACACGTGGTGTGGTCAATGGTCAACACTTCCCCATACCCTTTCATGTAGGGTGATCTTGTAATCTTCCGCCTTCATAATTAGGGGAGTGCAACAATGGCACTGCCGCTGTGCAGATCTATTTCTCCCCTGTACAATTACGTCTTGAGCACTACACCACAATGCTCTATTCTTGGGCCTACATAGGCAAAGGAAACAGGCACCTTATCGATGACTCTAAGGTTGCAAATGTGCTAACCCTAGTTTGCCACCAATTGTTATCTCTACCCGTAACCCTTTGGACTAACTCGCCAGCTAAACTAGTGTGCTATCATCGTAACGGTAAACCTAAAAAAAAATCTACATGCATACACCCACATGGACCTGGACCTACTACCCATATCACATCTAGGTTTCTCTCCCCGGGGGTTATTAGTGTATGCACTAACAAGAATATAGACTATGGTGTGTGCCAATCTTAGTGTATCATTCATGCAATTAATAAGAATATGAAGATGAAGAACAAGCCAACATAGAAATAGGTAGATCTAAGGAATCTCACAAAACATGTCCCAAATCATGAATACAATATAATCCCTAAGAAAAATAACTACTCTATTGTCATTGAACCCAAGTATTTCATTGGATTCAATACCCTTAGGCAAAATCAAGAAGAAAAGAAATTAGAGAGGATGGTTTTTCCCTTTCTCTCTCTAGATTGCTCCCCAAGAGTGTAGAATTATGTGCCAAACTAAGAAAAACTTTAACCCTAGTAGACATAAGCTTATATTTATAGTAGTAGGGAAATGGGCCAAGAAAAAGGCCCAAAATAGGCCAAAAAACCCAAGCAGCCACAATTCTCTTGGGACGGCTCGTGTGGCGTGGGGTGTACTACTAGTCATTGGCGTGGGCTATGCGGCCTAGCACGGGATGGCTAATGTGGCGTGGGGCTTTTTAACCATTATTGGCGCAGGCCGTGCGGCCTGGCATGATCGTGTCGGGTGCCTTCGACACGGCCCATGCTGATTGGCATGGTTGTGATGGACACCCTAGGCACGTGTCGTGTTGACCGACATAGACCGTTGGTTGGTGCTTGGTCTTAGTCTTCTAATCATGTGCGTCTGCATTGTTTGGCGTGGGCCATCGGCTGGGAGTGGTGTCTCAACCAACTGAACGGCACAAGACATGTGGAACTTCATGGGGCATCAGCAGGGAGTCGGTTTCTGAGCAACACAATGGCACGAGCCATTGAAAATTCCTCACCCAGTCGGCTAGTCTTTGAATCTTGAGTTGAAACGACACGGGTTATTTGAAGGGAAATGACCTACATCCATACTTAGCCGAATTAAGGTGTTGGATGAAATGAGCTATGGTGAGACCGGCGGCTTGTGCCAAAGGTGGTTGGCACAGGCTGTGCTGATTCTAATACCTCATGCCAAGGGCATTGGAATAGGACGTGCTGATGCCAAGGAGCACTGGCACGGGCTGTGCAGGACAGCGCGCCTCGTGCTGATGCCCTATGGCATGGGTCGTGCTACTCCACGCGGCTTGTACTGGTGCCTTATGGCACCGAATGTGTCAATTGATGCGGACATCCTTCTTCTTTAGAATTCAAACTTTGACTCCACCCTTCTTCTAGCTTCTCTCCATCTACAACCACGCTTTTAGCTTGTGGCTTTCTACTATCTTCTACCACTCTTGCAACCGGCCTTTTACTATCTCCTACCATTTTTGCAGACGACCTTCTACGAAATGAAGATAAAATAATCACGAGCCACCTATTAGTGAGATCACAAAGGAAGATCTAGGTGCTCGTGAATACAAAGTGTCCATTAGTTCCAATTAAGTCTACAAATCTCGGGTTTTAGATAAGAAAACCAACAATGGCCATCTAAATCCTTTTTCCTGTAAACCTAACTAAAACTAGAAATCAACCAAACAAAACCTAATAACAAGTGTGACGAATACCTTAGTTAATGCATGCATAATGGTGCAGATCAGTAGTAATTAGAATTTATTAAAATATGACTAGTCATTGGGATTTGCTAGAAAACTAAGAGTGTGTGACCTTGACCGTGGTTTGCAACTGTTATCAGTCTATCCGATAGCATGTGACCAAAGTCGCGACTATGTCGATCATAAACATATTGATGATTGGCACATACATACGACATCAGCCTACAATTGGCTATGATAATACCACAATCGCCTGCTAATCGATGACACATTCAAAATAAAAACCTAAATCACTATAAATGATCGACATGAAAAGCCAACTTTGGTCACCAATCGGTAACACTGAGTGTTAACCAGCTGACGACCGATGTTGTACATATCTGGAAATCCTAAAAACACAATCATATATAACTATAGTTCTAACACACATAAAATCCAAAACATGAATATTATCATTTAAGAATAATCAGAACATGAAGTTGACATAAAAAGGAAACAATGTTCAAAAATTTTGATTCCATGCAAATTATAAACATAATTTAACAAGAAAATCATAGAATAAGAAAGTTATTCAGTTTAAATTTAGAACCTAAACACATACATACATTTCGATGAGAAAAGGAGAATTGATGGGAACCCTTTGGAATTTTGTGAAAAGATGAACAATCTGAAGTTTGAACTACACCTGAGGTTGGCCTCTACATATATAAATGTCATGAAATAACATCATTTTGAATCATGGGAAAATCTGCCAAGAACGTGTGACATAGGTTATCCTATCGTTTAGACCGAGAGGATAAACTAAATGACCAACGTCTATCACATTCAGTCTGGGAGAACAATTTTTTTGGCCGCTAGCATACGAATTAGCTCTACCCTGCTTCTCACTTTAATAATTTATTTTTTCACTACGTAATACAAATATTTAATTTGGTCAATCCTGATCTTTTTATATTTGAAGATGAGGCATGGTTGACGTAGGACGAGTAAAGGTCAAGTCACAATTGACCTAACAAGAGTAACGGTCGAACCTTTGGGTATTTATGTCAATTTACAAAACAAGTCAAGCCAGGGTTGACCTAAAAAGACTAAAGGTAAAACCTTTCGGCATGTATGGCAATTTACAAAAGAAGTTAAGCCACAGTTGACCTTGCACGAGTAAAGGTCGAACCTTTGGGCATCTATATCAGTTTACAAAAGAAGTCAACCCATGGTTGACCTAACACAAACAAAGGTCGTACCTTTTGGCATGCATGTCAGTTTACAAAAGAAGTTAAGTCACAGTTGACCTAACACATGTAAAGGCCAAACCTTAGAGCATCCATGTCAGTTTTAAAAAGAAGTCAAGCAGTGGCTGACCTAATATGAGTAAAGGTCGAACCTCTGGGAATCTCTATTTGTAAATTTAAGAAATAAGTCAAGCCACAGTTGACTTAAAAAGACTAGAGATTGAACTTTTTGGCATCTATGCCAGTTTACAAAAGAAGTCAAGCCATGTTTGACCTAACAAGAATAAAGGTCAAACCTTTGGGTATCTATGTCAATTTATGAAAGAAGTCAAGCCACAGTTGACCTAACGCGAGTAAAGGTCAAACCTTAAGGCATCTATGTCAATTTACAAAAAATGTCAAGCCACGGTTAACAAAACCCGAGCAAAGGTAGAACCTTTGTGCATCTATATATGTCAATTTAAGATATAATTCAAGCCATAGTTGATCAAACATGAGTAAAGTTTGAACATTTGGGCATTTATGTCAGTTTACAAAAAAAGGCAAGCCACAGTTGACCTAACACAAATAAAGGTCGAACCTTTGGGCATCTATGTCAATTTACAAACGAAGTCAAGCCATAATTGACCTAACACGAGTAAAGGTTGAGCCTTTGAGCATCTATATATGTTAATTTAAGAAATATGTCAAGCCACATTTGACCTAACACAAATAATGGTTGAACCTTTGTGCATCTACAATGCAACATCGCAACCCCTATCACTTCTGACCACAGGATGACTGAAGTGTTACCAACTTTAGCTTAATGACCTTATTGGGCCATATGACGTTGTTGAACTATTATGGGCCACATCAAACCCTGCTTGGATGACCGACAGTGCAATCGATATTGGTAACTTATCGGTCATTCCGAAAAGTTTAGTGAGAACTAAAATTTTGAGGGCTCACATTTCCATCAGCGGGAAAAGGAAAATTTGGGGACCCCAATTTTGTAAAAATTCACACAAACTGATATGGTTGCTTGTTCAAGTAAAACACTGTTGTTCACCGCGTATATTCTTCATCCTGCAAAACAGCTCCCGGAAATGATTCCAGGGAAAAGACTTTGACGATCAATTCAGTCTCCTCCTCAGGGAATTGGAATTTCTCGGTATAGTAACACTTACCTCTTCATTGATGCTTTTGTTTTATTTATAAGAGGTCGCCATCGTGGCTCCGTATTTCTCTCATCTAAGAATGTGGGTTGCACCACAATCTCTATAACTCCGGTTCGTGGCCAAACTTCTCGATCGTGGCTTGAATGTGTCTCCAGATTTATCGGTTCGTGATCACATAGCTCAGACCAGGCTCCATTTTTATCGCTTCGTTGGCCTCTTCTGCCTTTATGCTTTGGGTTGGGCTTATAGCCCAATGAAGCCAACTATGGGCTAGGTAAACACCATAAGCCCCCCTAGCCCTGAAGACTAGTAGACACGAAGCGATGACTTCGTTTGCTTCATGTATTCGAACTGTTATACTTAGGATTCATGAGATTTGAACAACATGTTCGGTATCGATGTAACTATGACTATCTCCGCGAAGTGTTTCTTCTTGGCTATTAATGTTTTTTTTAATTTAGATACCTCTCATACTTCTTCTTTGCCGCAATTCATTTTGAATCTTCGATGGATATTAACCGGATTTCCCTCCCTTATATTTGCTTTGTCAGTCTAAATTATCTTCCATTGTCGTTATATCTTCCTATAATGAAAATTTAATGTGTCCAACACGCGTCACTATTTTGTGGACAGGTTTTATCCCCTTTTATGCCGGCGTCTCAGTTTCCCAAAAAGGTGAGTAACTTTTTTTCAGCTATAATCATTATTTCTTCTTTGATTTGACTTTTCTGACCTTTTTCTGACCTTTTCAAGTCCTTTATATTAAATCACATATCTGTTTTGGAGTTTTCTTCTTCCCTTCATCTTCCTCTTTATCCAAGCAACTCGTCTCCATTAATATCTGTAAGTTTTCTTCGATTTCTTCAATCTTCTTCTTGTTTCTTTTGTGCAAATCGTATCCAGGTCTCATAAACTTTGTATTATGGTTTTCCCTTCCAGTAATTTGTTTCTCCTAATTTCAATCTAGACTTTCTTCTACTATTGTTCCTTTATTGTTTCTCTTTCGTTCTCTGTTCTTCCTTGGATTGTGTGCTAACTGTGTGCAATATACTTATCTGAGTGTACTCAATTGCATTATGTTAATTCTGATTGATAGGCTTTGTATCTGTATTTTAGGAATAATGTCTGCTTCCACATCTATCCCTATTGTTGGTGAATGCTTATTGTATGATGTATTAGATGTGCATGTTGATTATGAGGAGGATTCTGACAATCCCACTAATTCTTCTATTATCAGTGGCGTAATATCTGACTACTATCTTTACAATTTAAAATTTAGTTTTCCTTTCTTGTCCTCTTACGAGTTTAAAGCCCCTGGACATTCTGTTAGTGTTCACAACCCTCAATCTGGATTCATTTCTTGTTACTTAGTTTTAAGTGAAGTTCGGACTTATCTTCCCTCTTCCTTCACATATTTTGGATTTATCAGACAATTATTAGGTAGCCTTACCACAGCTTCATCCTAAGGCCATCTCTATTTTTGTTGTATTTTACCACGTATGTGAAGCTTCTAGGGTCCCTTTTTCGATTGACCTGTTTTGCAACCTTTACCAGCTTTGCAAGGTGAAAAATTCCACTGATGAATTCACCCTTTATCATGTTATTCCTGAAGTTGAGATTGTTAGTGGGTTTTCTAACAACTGCGGAGTGTGGAGTAATTTTTTTTCTTTTTTAAGACTTCGTACTGAGAGCGAACAGAGTATGCGAGTTTGGAACTATAACATTCCTATATCTTAACTTCCTAAGGCTGAGGTTTGCCTTAATGCTAAATCTAAGGTTGTTAACACTGTCCAACATACGATCTCTCTTCGTCGTGCTGATTGTGAGGGCGAAAATGTTTATTATTTCCTTGTTACTTTTCCTTGTCTGTTTCTCTTCCTTATCATCATTTTTGCATTTTCATAATACTTGTGTTCTTTTGTTTAACTTACCTTTATGTGCTCGATCTAGCCAAAGCAACCATGGAGAGATCATTTTTCGGCAGTGATGACGACGAACTGGAGGTCACTGTTGCCCAGATGAATAAGTTGTTTGCTATCGGCATGTCTCAAGATAATGCTACTGTAGCAAACCTTTATTCTTTAGTTACTAAGGTCATTGTTGATGGTGATGGGAAGAGTGCTGGTCATCAAACAACTGATAATTCTCAAAGGAGAAGGAATAGACTGGTGGGTCGTCGAGCACCTTGGAGCCTCCGAAGAAAAGGAGGCGTGTTGGGCATTCTCCCACGAAGCTATTTTCATTGAGCTAGCAACTGATGGTGGAGATTACTATTCCCACAACGTTTTCTAAACTTCCGCTCCATGAAACCCTGGTTGTGGTATGCCTATTCGTGATGCGAATTGAAATGCATATATGACTTTACTTGATGTTTTTCCATTACTGTGCCTTAACTTTTGTTTATAAAAAATTATACTCGGGTTGGGGAGAGTCTCCACCTTGTCTAAGAATGCGTCACCCAGTATTCTAAGGAAGATGATTTGCTTGTTGAGAAATGTCGGTCCACTGAGAAGAAATGCATGGCCATGGCTGTGTCCCTTAAAGCTACTGAAGAGTGTTCAGTGGAGGCTGCCAAGCTGCGATCGGAGTCAGAGCAAGTGCTGACCGCCGGTCCCACTTCACCTAGCTATCCTCAAGTTCTTGTTGATCGGCTAGTGAAGACCAAGTTCTTTTATAGACTGTTTGAGGGGGTTTCTTCTACCGCTCGCAATGTTGGATATTCCGAGGCTATGTTGAAGCTGCGATAGCTAAACTCAGCTGCTAAAGTTTAGAGTCTTCCAAAAGTTCCTAAGGCTGAGGCCGTGTTAGAAGAGCAGAAAGCCCACCTTAACAAAGGCTTCATAAGCAGCATCGCTGACGGTGGTCATTCCTATGCTTTATTATCCTATCTTCCTAGTCTTCAGTCTTCCTTCTGTGGATGAGCTAAAGCAAGAACTCCCACTTTGTTCTCGTACAATTTTGCCATCTCCAAACTCTGATGTTCATGCGGAAAACAGGACTAATGTGAATACTAAAGTTTCTTCTCAGCAAGCAAACAAGGAAGATGCTGCAATCATTATCAAGCCCACATCTGCCTCCACCTCTAATGTTAGTTGATCTTTAGCATTATAATTTTTAGGTTTTCAATTGTAACTTAAGAAGAAAATATTCTAGTGTAAGTTTGTACTATTCGTACAGCTATGAATATTGATTTCGGTTTGGCCCTCAATTTTTACTACCTCTCATCGCATTTACTTATATGCAGGGCTTCAATATTTTGGTAGACCATAAAGTTTTTAAACGACTTAATTTCCTGGGATCTACTGATCAATTTTCTGATCGCTAGGATTTTTGCCATCTGATTTTCACTGCTCCATTAGATTGATTCAAACTACCCAGTCTTTAACTAAGGAATATGATGAGCTTGTTTCTTCTAATCGTTTCTTTCGTATTAAGTCGCTCCCTTTATGCATTGGATGACAACTTCTGATTTTTGATCCCTCACCATCTTCTTTCTCATCATGTCCTTGTAGTAAGTTTGTCCCTAATGGTTACAATGTCGAATTTCTTGGCAAGGATATTGTTCGTGGTTTGGCTGATCTTGAATCTGCTGGCATGTACATGCGTTCTCTTAACCTCACCACTCGTGCTTAAAAATGGGCATTATCTCTGGGCATTCATTTGAAGTACATGCTCCTGGGTATTAATGACCTTGAAGCAAAGTGGGACAAGAATACGAAAGAAACCCAAGAAAATAAGCGTGATTAACAGCAGATTTACGATGAGCAGAATGGTCGTATTCACCGTCAACAATTGAACATGGTGAAGATGTTTTGTCAATAAGAGAAGGCTATAAATTATGCTGCAAGTAAGACTCGTGAAGCCCATCAGAAGCCTCTGATCATTGATAGACAGTGTTCTCACATTGATGATTTTCTTGATCAGTTGAAGAAAAATCATAATGAATGTGATCATCTTTCATCAACTACTTTTGGTTGGCAGAGTAAGTTTGACTAACTGTTTGCTATTAACATACAACTGTGAGCGATAAGGAGGAGCTCCGCACTGAGTGTGGCCGACTTGATAAGTCTGTGTACCAACTTGAGCATGCTTGTGTTGGGTATAACGATAAACTTCTGGCTCTCCCTTCGTCATCTCGAAGGACTACTGGTCGTGGAGATCTTACTATGGAAATTGATGGGCAGAGGATTAAGGCTCTGTTTGGCAGGGCTTATAAGTGTTTTGATTATAAGCTAAGCACCTGGTTTGTGTTTGGTAAATAGCTGAAAAAGTACTTATTTAATAAGCTGAAGCTATTTTTTTTGGGAAAAGCGGAAGCTGGTCTCACCCTGCTTTCAAAATAAGCCAACTTTGCTTATAAGCACAGCTCTACCAAACACACCCTTACTTGTCTGAGGCCGTTTGATTGCATCTTCGTCGCTTAGAAGGGTAGGTACAAAACTTTAGGGTTGAGATGAAAATATATGAAGAAACCATTAACATTATTATGAGTATGCAGCTGGATCGCGGGGAGTTAGGCTCTATAACCGAGTTCAAGGCTTATTATGCTAAATATCTTGTTCATATAGAGTGAAGAGGTCTAATATGTCATTCTGCATATTTACACATGAAATGGATGTACGACCACATTGTTAGCAAGGAGCGTGATACTGAAGAAGAACAATGCAGGGCTGATAAGTCCTATCGCGAAGCTGAACCCAATCGACGTTATGATGGTTCGTCATCTTTTAGATCATCAAGACAATCTAGGCATAGATAGATCCTCTATTTTAAATCACTTCGTCTTTATTTCATTGCTCAGAATAATTTAGTTGTGATCTTGTAAACTTGCACGGTTGCTGTCTCTTACTAAGTTATCTTCAGCTAATGCTTACATTGGTAGTCGTTTGCCGGGTGTTTAAGTTTCGTGATTGAGCCTGCATTTCACTAATTATGTTTGATTTGTTGTGGTTTTCAACTTTTTTTGCAAGATCTATAGCTTGCATGTTTAGTATAGCGGAGCTGCAAGGACTGTTGCTTGCATATTTGAGAGCTTTATCGTGCAAGATCCATTGTTTGCTTGTGTAAATTTTATGGGCAAATATGCCCTTACACAAGATTTATAGCTTTCGATTGTAAGGTTCGTGAAACTGCAAGATCAAAAACTTACAAGTATCGATAGTTGTGCAAGATCTATAGCTTGTATATGTAGGATTTGCGAAGTTGCAAGATCTATAGCTTGAAATTTGTAAGCTTTGCAAAACTGCAAGATCCAAATCTTACAAGTCTTAGTAGTTGTGCAAGATCTTTAGCTTGCGGATGAAGTATTTACAAAGTTGCAAGATCTATAGCTTGCAGATGGGTATTTGTTATGACATGCATGATTGTGTTCTGCCTTTGACTATTGAAAGACCTTGTCACGTTGATTGTGATGCGCTAAAGATGTATTATCATCTAAAATTTGCAAGTAGCAAACTAACAATGTAATCGTTTCCCAGAAAAATGGTTTTTATAATATACGACTGCGATAATATCGCTCTTGAAATAAAAGAACGGATGGAACCAATGATAATTTCATGGTTTCTGTACAAGTACATGCTGTCTATCTGCTTCCCTGAACCTAGACATAGAATCTTCTCAAATTTATCATGTGCCACGTGTTGGAGACACTGCAGCTGTCCAACCTTTCTAGCTCATAACAGTTGGATTTGACGGTTTTCGTGATCTTGTAAGGTCTTTCCCACTTTGGACATAATTTTCCTCATTCTTCTGCTAGACTTGCCTCATTCTTCCTTAACTCAAGATCACAAATCTTAAACCTGATTTCTTTAACCTTCTGATTGTAAGCTCCAGGCACTCTTTCCTTATATTTAGCTTCTGTGATCGCTGCCACTTCTCCTTTTTCTTCTAGCTCATCTAAGTCCAACCCGATCCTGTCCGGATTGTCTTCCTCTTCGTAATTGCATACGCGGAGGCTTGAATTTTCGATTTCCACTAGTATCACTATTCCGTGACCATAGACCAGACTGTATGGTTTTATCCTCGTTGGTTCTTGAACGGTTGTTCTATATGACCATAGGGTGTTGGGTATTTCATACACCCAGTCAGATCGCTTCCCCTCCAATTTCTTTTCAATTCCTTGAATGATGGTTCTATTCGTTACTTCTACTTGCCCATTAGCTTAGGGGTACGCTACAGATGTAAAATTTTAGAGAATCCCCTATTTCTAAAGCTAATCAGTTTCAAACTTCTTCAAGATTTGGAAGAGTGGGAAGTGTTTCTCAGCCGCCTTCGAAATGAACCTGATGAGTGCTGCCGAAGATCCCATTAATATTTGTACTCTTTAACTGCTCGTGGCTGAGGAAGATTTACTATAGCCTGGATTTTATCTGGGTTAGCTTCGATCCCTTTGGAAGATACCTTGTAACCCAAAAACTTTCCCGTGCCTACTCCAATGATACACTTGTTGGGATTAAGCTTCATCCTGATGTTGGGTAACATATCTAGAGTCTCTTTCAAATCTGCAGCAAAGTCACTAACCCTTCTGCTTTTGATAAGCGTATCATCAACATATGCTTCTACGTTCCGCCCTATTTGATTGCAAAATGCGCTATCGATCACCCTCTGATACGTTGCTCCTACATTTTAAGGTCCAAAAGGCCTTTTCACATAGAAGAATGTCCCAAAGCTTGTTATAAATGTAGTCTTTTCTGCGTCCTCTGGATCTATCAGTATTTGGTGGTACCCTTTGTACGCGTCCAAAAAGGATAGAACTTTGTGGCTAGATATTGGCTCGACTAGATGATTGATCTTGGGTAAAGGGTAGCAATCCTTTGGGCATGCCTTGTTTAAGTCAATGAAACCTATACACATTTGCCATCCTGCGTCTAATTTTTTTCACCATCACAAGGTTTGTTAACCATTTTGGGTAGATAACCTACTTCAATATACCTGCTCGAAGCAAGGCTGTGAATTCTTCTTCAATTGCATTTTTCCTATCATTAGCGATGTTTCGCTGCTTCTGTTTGATTGGCTTAACTGAGTTATTGATGTTCAAGGAGTGGGCGGTGATGCTTGGATCAACCCCTCTCATATTCTTGACTCTTTCGTAGGATTTGTATGACCCTTTCCTTTTCTGGTGGTGGAAGATGTTTCCTATCTTAATACACCTGGAATCATCATGGTCATCCAAAATTAATAGCTCAGTTTCCTCGCCCAAATACTTTGTTGGTTCCTGATGGCCAAGTAATCCCATCTTGGATACAGTGTTGACCATCTTAATTTTCTCTACACTTTTTCCTGTCTTCATCGCAATTACCATGCATTGCATTGCTATTTGTCAATTTCCCCTTACCGTTGCAATTCCATCTAGAGTTGGAAATTTCATTACTAGGTGGTATGGGAACCATATCGCCTATGTTGCCTTCATCCAAGGCCTTCCAATGATGGCATTAAACGTTCTTGGTGCATCTATGACCACAAAATCACACATTACTGTACAATGTCGATCAACATCCCCATTGGTAACAGGTAGTTGTCTGTTTCCTAACGGTGTTTCTGCTCATCCTGTAAATCCAACCAGGGAGGACGTGAACTTCTTTAAGTCACTTCGCTTAAACCCTAACCTATCAAAGCAATCAACGAAGAGTATTTCGACTGCACTTCCATCATCCTCGAATATCATGTGAACCGTTACATTTCCAATTTTGGCGACAATAACCATTGGGTCATTATGTGGAAAATCATTGGGGGCTACATCCTCTTAGATAAATGTGATCGCTTCGTCTGGGCAAAACCTCTTATCAATAGGCTCTTGTGGGGGGAATATGTAGCCTTGGCTTTCCACGCATTACTAGATGATGGTTCAGTTGTTCCATGTATGGACAAGATGACTTTTTTGTGGAACTTCATCCGCCATGTTGTCATTGTAATCTACTTCTACTGTCATTTTATGATTTTTATCAAGTGAGCTCGTTGTTCCCTGGCTTTGTGCTACCTGGTTCCCTGTTTTGTTAGCTTCGTTATTCTTGCTTCCTCCTTCTTCTTTCTTACATTGGCTCATGTTACCATTCCTCAAGTTTTCCTCAATTTGCCTCCCCAAATCCCTACAATATTCTATATTGTAGCCATGGTCATTGTGGAAGGCACAATATAATTCTCTGGAACTTTTTTTTAGGTGTTATCATTGGCGGTGGGTCGCAAAATAGCTCCCTATTCACCTGCCATTTTTTCTTTCTTGACTTCGTCAGAGGAGTTTCTTGGCTTGGTGCTGCCTGCATCCCCGTTTCTCTACCTTTAAAAGGGATGTTGCCCTTTCCTTTCTTCACGAACCCCTTCTGTGAGTTTTTGATCATTATTTTTTCTCCTCGCTCTCGCTCTATTTTTCAATTATTTGCCTCTTCCGTCTGAACATGATGTTCTATCATTTTTTGTAATTCTCTCGGGTTTTCAGGCAAGTTCTTCATTAACTCTTTGTAGTATTCTCCAGATCGCATCCCTCTTATGAATGCTCCCAACGACAATTGAAATGATAGATCCCAAACTTGCAAGCTCTTTGTAACGAACCTATTATGATACTCCGCTAGAGTTTCATTGCTTTGCTAAGCTATGCTGTTCAAATCTGCAATTATTTTTGTGAATTTTTGTTTAGGTAGAAACGTCCCAAAAATAGATCTGACAATTGTGCCCATGATTTGATGTTTCCATTTGGTAGGTCCTCATACCATGCGATCGTTGTTCCTGATAAGAAAATGGTAAATGCCTTGCAAACCAACTCGATGTTTGTGTATCTAAATTTCATGTTGTTTCGATAAGAGTGTAGGAACTCTTTTGGATCTGTGGTCCCATCATAAATTTTAACATGGAGAGGGAGCTTGAAATCCTTACGCATTTTGTAATCTCAAAGATGCGGTGCTAGGGGCAACTTGTCTGCATTGTCCTCTGCCACTGTGTCTGGCAACTCCTCCTCATATTTAAGACTTTCGCTCTCTTGACTTGTTTTCTTATTCATTCCCAGCAATTTGGGCTTGAGCGTTGTCAAATTGATTATAGAGTCTCTCTCTGTTTGCTTCCAAAAATGCCTTGAATGCCCTCCTTTCTTTCTCCTGGTTTGCGTTGGAATATTCTTCTTCTTCTTCGTCCTCTGCATATTCCCTATTCTGTTCTCTCTCTCTCTCTCTACTAGGGATATACTCTTGGTCTTACGTGTTCTTGTTATGCCCAGCTGTGTGTTCTTGGGTCTGATGGTTGTGGCTTTTCTCACTTTTGGTGAGCACTATTGTTTACTTGAGATATCTTAGAACCAAGGAAAAT
The DNA here is from genome assembly GCA_037428765.1 of Rubia yunnanensis. Classification (NCBI taxonomy): domain Eukaryota; kingdom Viridiplantae; phylum Streptophyta; class Magnoliopsida; order Gentianales; family Rubiaceae; genus Rubia; species Rubia yunnanensis. Next base: position 46,136,092 of record CM075064.1, read on the forward strand.
CTTTCGGCCACCACAGTCGGCACCAAATGATATGGTTGCTCTGTCATGTAAAACACTGTCGTTCACCGCGTACATTCTTCTTCCTGCAAAACAGCTCCGGAAAATGATTCCGGGGAAAAGACTCTGACGATCAAGTCAGTCTTCTCCTTAGAGAATTGGAATTTCTCATTATAGTAACTCTTACCTCTTCAATGTTGCTTTTGTTGTATTTATAAGAGGTCGCCATCGTGGCTCTATATTTCTCTCGTCTGAGAACGTGGGTTGCACTACAATCTCTATAACTCCGCTTCGTGGCCAAACTTCCCAATCGTGACTTAAACGTGTCTACGGGTTTATCAGTTCATGATTACATAGCTCAGAGCAGGCTCCGCTTTTATCGCTTCGTTGGCCTCTTCTTCATTTGTTCTTTAGGATGGGCTTATGGCCTAATGAAGCCAACTATGGGCTAGGTATACACCACAAACCCTATCTCAGCTCATTTCCAATCAGAAAATGTCTCCACCTCCCATCTCCTCCAACTATCCCACCAAAACACACTTCCCTAACTTTCCATTCAAACCATATCAAGCAATTGAGTGTGGAAACAAATGGCTCCTTTTAAGCTACCAAAAGTACTGGAGGGTGGAGCATTTCCTGATGCAAATTGAGGTTATTTTCATCCATTACATGTTCAAATCGCAATTCTTTTGGTGAAATTCTTATAGTGTTTATGAAGATGGAAATATTGAATCTTTTCATAATTGTGATGATTGGGTTACATGTATCTAGTGTATATTATTGGTGTTGTGAAAATAATGTCACGTATAACTAATGAAAAGTTGATACGAAGTCATAAATATCATTTATTATATTTTTCTTAGTTTAGTATTTTTAGAAGGATAACACTATACTCTTTTTCTCGCTAGTTTTTTTAATAAGATAGTGTGATCATTTGTAATTTATTTCATTTTAAAATAAGGCCTGTTAACTCAGCCATGTTGGCATTAGAAGTGTTTAATTTCTGCTATGCTTTATTTTAATGTTTATAATATTTAGTTATGATTTGATTAGAATTAGATTTAGTAAGATTAGACAATGCAATATTCATTCAAGATTTATCTTGAAGAATATAGTCATATATTTTAGGTATTCTAGTTAGATATGGTTTTAGTTTCTTAAAGCTATCATAAGTCATTCCAGTTTCTATTTGTACTGATTGAATTATACCTTTTAAATAGGGGAGGTCATTCATGATTTTATACATCATTTTTATCAATCAAATGTACAAACCTTGGAGTTCATACTCTGTTGCTTGCGAGTTATTTCCATTGTTGCTTAATCCCAATGGCTAGTTAAGTACTAATAACCTTAAGATATGATCATGTGGGGTAGTTAGTGAGCAAGTCTAAATTGAGAGCATCATGAGGGTTAGTGATATTAAAATTTCGCGCGAGACAGTGAGGGTTTCCAGATTCCTTCGTTCAATCAAAGATTTTAATTCTACAATTTAGAGTTTTCGCAATGAAATTCATATTGGTTGGTATCAGTGCAAAGCGAAAGAATTCCTGGTGACCGAAAATTCAACAGAGTTTCGAGTTTTGTTTGAATTTATTTTCGAAAAAGAAAAGGCAAAAAAAAAATCCTAAATCCCCACCCGTTGAAACCTACTGCCTCCGCCACTCAATTATCTCCTCCGTTTAGCATCTCCGACCGGTTAGCGCCAACCACAGCTGCCTCCCTCCACCACTCTTCTCCATATCCAATCGCTGCCATTTCTCCGATCATCTCCGGCCGAATGCAGCGGTCTCCACCTCAACGAATCCATCACTCCAGCAACTTTTTTCCGTTCTAGGTCGGCTCTTTTCTTCTCCGGTCAAGTCCGCTGCCTAGATCTCGTCCACCTCCACCGCCTTTTTTTTTTCTTCAGAGCCGCTCACGCACACAACCATCCGGACCTGCTATATCGATCTCCGACGTGCATCTGCAGATTGGGTTCAGCGCAGAATACAGAGCAAGCGGAGAAGACGATCGGCGCGTGCTCCTCACGCGCGATCCTCTAGAAAGGCATGTGAGATACATGCGGAAGGCACGTCAGTTGCACGCGTGAAACAACCAGTCAATCCCTTCATATCGCGATCTGATCTATATGTCATGAGTTATTGAATTTATCGCGATTTCTTCATTATCTCGCGGGTTGATATGATTTTCTAACTAGTTTCTTATTATCTCATGAGTTAAGAGCCACATCAGCGCCATGTTACTGCCTAGTCAGCGTTCAGTCACCGTTTATTAGCCGAATTTTGCAGGAATGGCGTGGGACGTTTATCCACAGTTATTTTAAAAGATTGTTCACGTTTCGAGGATGAAACTTTTCGACTACGAAGGGAATGATACGAAGTCAAAAATATCATTTATTATATTTTTCTTAGTTTATTTAGAAGGATAGAACTATATTCTTTTTCCGGTTGGATTTTTTTAATGAGATGGTGTGATCATTTGTAATTTATTTCATTTTAAAATAAGGCACATTAACTGGCCATGTTGGCGTTAGAAGAGTTTAATTTCGGCTATGCTTTATTTTTGGGTTTAGATTATTTAATTCTGATTTGATTAGAATTAGATTTGGTAAGATTATATAAGGCAATATTCATTCAAGATTTATCTTGAAGAATATAATTATTTATTTTAGTTATTCTAGTTAGACATGATTTTAGCTTCTTAAAACTGTCATAAGTCATTCAGTTTCTATTTGTACTGGTCGAATTATACCCTATAAATATGGCAGGCCATTCACAATTTTATACACCATTTTTATCCATCAAATATACAAACATTTGAGTTCATACTCTGTTGCTTGAGAGCTATTTCCATTGTCGCTTAATCCTGAGGGCTAGTTAAGTACCAATAACCTTGTGATATGATCCCGTAGGCTAGTTAGTGAGCAAGTCTAAATTGAGAACATCCTGAGGGCTAGTGATCTTGAATTTTATGTGAGACAGTGAGGGTTTGCAGATCCCTTCACTCGATCAAAGATTTTAATTCCGCAATCTAGAGTCTTCGCAAGGGGATTCATATCAGAAGTATTGGGAATAGATTAAGGTTGATTCTAGACAAGAATGTTAATTTTGCAAGAAGATAGTATGAATGTCCGACATTGGTCGTCTGCTTTTGGTTGATGCGATAGCAAAAATAACCACGACCAATGTCGCATGCATGCTTTGGGAATCATGTTTGTATCTTTTACATGGACAATTCGTGCTATATTTGACATTAGTGGATATTGTTATGTCATAGCTGAAATGATGCTATGTCTAACATTAGAGTGATTGTTGTATACTTTATTTGCAAACTGCCTATTTGTAACACAAACTATGGTTTGTGTTAATTTTTTGTAACATTACGGAGAGAATTACAAAGGACTTTCAACGTATAGAAGAATTGAAGTTAATTATCATTCGACTATCAATGGACTAGCAATGTATTTATGGAGATGGTCTTCTAATAATGGAGACAATCAATTTAATTTTAGTAATATGCATTACAAGTTTGTAATATGTTACTTTTGTTTTTACAAAAAATATTTTCACATGTTAATGTAGTGGTTGTTTTGTCACGGGCTCACATTTCGCTTAAATTGAATATCAATTAAATATTTTGTGTCATTCGACCAATAACTGTGCCTGATGTGCTCACTTTATATACCTTTTTTTAGCACACTTGAAACTCATATTTATAATAAATTATAGGTTTTTATGTAAGCTTAATGGATGGTTTGTCAATAAGGAGGTTAGGATGATGATGTAGGATTTCTAACTTAACTCTTTAGTTAAGGGGTTTTTAAGTGTACTTTATGATCATACTCATAGATTGAATAATAAAGCATGCAAATTAACAGGAAAAAACTTGGAAGTGAAGGCCAATGTGTTAGTTGGTAGAAGAAAAAATTTGGATTTGAAGAAGGAAGACAAAGTAGCAGAAAGAATAATCTAGATTTTTGGAGCTGAGTTGTGAGAATGATCTGAGATGACTTAGTGTCCATGGACATCATAATTATATACATCTTTGCGATTACTATGGAAATGACTACAAGAAGTCTCAAAACGGATGAATGGTTCACTCGTAGTGATGGAAAGAAGAATGGGGCATATTGACCTCCATGCATGGTCCGTGGCATATACCACGGTCCATGGAAAACACCCAAATTTTTTATAAAAAAAAAACTAGCCTTTTCTCCTTGATTTCCCTGGGTTATAAATATCCCCTTCTCTCCATTTGTTAGGAACCCAACTTGGGGCCTCCAAACCCTAGTTTTTCTTCATCTTTTCTTAGCTTTTGCACTTCTTCCATGAATTCTTGTATATTTGTTATGGATTTTAGTTATCTAGGACAAATATACTCTTGGGAGCAATTGGTAAACATTTCTAGTATGAATTTGTGAAATTTGGTATGTCCAGTTTTGTTCTTTGATTGTCAATTATGTTTTGTTCTTGGTTGTGTGATTAATGTGTGATTTAGACTAGAATGATTAACTAGCTGGTGATTATGAATTGATTGTTTACTAGGTTTTGGGTCAAACCCGGAAGACTTTGTCTTTTTTATGTGATTAGTATTGATTGATGTTAGATTGTAATTAGGGGTGATAACTAATTATAATTATTGATTGATGAAATTGCTTAGGTTTAGGATGAATTTGAATAAGAAACTGAAAAGGATTATGGCAGCTTTAAGAAGCTAAAACCATATTTAACTATACTACCTAAAATATATGACTATATTCTTCAAGATAAATCTTGAATGAATATTGCCTTATCTAATCTTACTAAATCTAATTCTAATCAAATCAGAACTGAATATTTTAAATACTAAAATAAATGCATGACCGAAACATTAATTCTTCTAAGGCCAACATGGCAGAATTAATGGGCCTTATTCTAAAATAAAATAAATGATCACACTACCTCATTAAAAAACTCAGTGGAAAAAAGAGTATAGTATTATCTTCTAAAAATCCTAATAAATAAATATAAATAAATAAACCTAATTAATATTATTTTGCCTAATTATCGATGTGATTCACTAATAACGTCGAACATAAAGGTCGATCCTCGTAGGCGTTATTAGAGAATATAATTGTGATATTTATGTATTTCTCGCTTGTAGGACATTGTGTTAGTTGTATTGGATCTCCATGTTTATTGCTATTCTCGGGGCATCCTATGATGTCGATCATCTAGAATGACCCGAGGGTAAGGGCTATTTTGTGGCGCTGATCACCGATTCTAGTTATAACCGAGGAGAGGTGAGAAATCTTCACTCTGGTTATAACATGATGCGAGGTTAATTAGTCTATGATCAAATGATAAATAGAAATGTAAACCAATTACGCCAAGGACTTGCCATAATCGTATTTACATCTATTGTGCTAGTTTATTGCTAATTTAGTTTATACAAGTAGTTATAGTGTTTTTCCAAAATAAAAACCTCTCACTTTATTACCACACACTTAGTCCATGTTCTTTGGATCTGAACTGATCTAAATTGAACTGATATGATCTGAACTAGATTGAAATAAAAATAAATGTGTTGAAAAATAGTAATCTATGACTAAATTAAGTTAAGTTTCACCAAATTTAAATTACACTAAACTGAACTGATTTGAACTGAAATGCAAATAAACTCCAGAGGACAGGACCTTAGAGTGGCATCTTTGTGTGCTTTCAATATGTTTGACACTCAATAAAACTCTCTTTAGCTCGTGGCTGACCCCGACTTGGCACTAGCTACTTTTTAGTAGTTAGCCACAATCAGGGCCTTTAAATACTATCTTTGAGAGGAATAGTGACGTTCTCCCAATGTCATCGACGAAAAACTAGCCGTGCCATTCGGTGATAAAAAAATCAAGATGATAGACATCTTGCATGAATACGACCAAAGTAGGATGTGTTAAAGCCAACCAATCACATCGGTGTCGGTTGATTGAGATCAGGTCGACGTTAATAAATGACACTAGGTTGGTTTGACCGACACTATGGCAGTCAATCAATGTGACACCGGTTACACTTTCAGTAAGCTCAACATTGCTTGATAACATAATTTTCGGTCACACACCATCTTAACCAAAGTCGGCCGTGGTGTTGGTAATAAACTTTTTACCTCAGTTTTTTTCCAGAATAACCGAGGTAACTTTTTACCTCGGTTTCAAACTGCGGTAAAAAAGTATACTTTTAACCGCACCACTATTTTGGTTATTTTCAAGAAAATAAATCAATTTAAAAACCCCTCCAGGACCTAGGTAAAATGTGTTGTTTCTTGTATTGTTGTCACCTTACGATACTGTGAACAAAAGAGACTTAAATTAGCTAATTAAAAATAAAAGTAATAATGCTACATATAACTAAAGATACATTATGCCACGATTTATAAAATTAAGTCGCAATTGGAAGATATACAACTGAAACAAATCTAAGTACATGTAAGGAGAGTGTTATTAACTTGAAAATATTGCATTTATGCCACTCAATTCTTCGTTATGAGTACATATACCCCTCCCCCCTCGATTTTTAAAAGTGCATTTGTACCCCTACTGTCATCTGAAAAATTGGTCAATTTTGTCCATTGCTGGATTCAATGGAAATTCCCATTTTGCCTCTTAAGAAAAAGAATAGAACCTGGGGGTCACCCTTTCTTCTCTTCTTTCTTGTCATTCTCAGCCACCCCCGCTACCTCCGCCAATCCTCCACTTTCAGCAATCTCTTTGTTCTCCGCCCTCCACAAACTGTTTCCATCTCCATCGCTGACCTATCTTCATCGACCCTTCCTCATCCTCTACTTGCCACCGCCGACCCATCTTCATCGACTTCCTCGTCCTCCTCCTGCTACCGCCATCACCATACCAAAATAATACCTCAAATTCCACCCCTCCTCCCCACGAAACACCACCCAAATCATTTTTTAGATCTAATTGAAGAGTGTAAGGTTTGATATTGCGGCGTTAATTGAAAAAGATCTGATGGTGAGGGGGAAATGTGATGGTGGTGTACGTGGGTCTACTGGTGTGGTATGGTGTGATGGAGGTGCGGTGTGGTGTGCTAGTACGATGAAGGACTCCGTTGATGCAGCCGAAGAAGATGACGATAATGACGCCGCTAGATTTCTCTGCAGCTAGGGTTTTAGGGTTGCAGTGTGGTGTGTCATGGAGGCGTCACAGCAGAGGTAAGGTAGTATGGGAAGCGACAATGGAAGGTGACTGGTGGCAGTCTGAGATTGTTGGCAGGTCGGGGGCTGCAGTGGAGCATTCCTTGGATTTTGGGGCTGCGGGTGGGGTATGGGTTTCTGGTGCGGGTGACAGGATAGGTGGCATCGCGGGGGTGACAAGATAGTGTCAGGATGGTGATGGGCTGTTGTTTGCATCGACGATGGTGCATCGATTTGATGGGCTGGGATGTTGGGGTTTTGATGGGAAGGGTGAGACCAGTGGTGGTGGATTTTGAAGGGGTCATGGCAGTGGGTGTCTGGTGAATTGATGATGGCAATGATGGTGTTGGGTTTTTGGTGGTGGGGGTTAGGGTGGTGGTGGTAATGATGGGGTCTCGAAGGTGAATGAGATGGTGGTGGAGTGGTGGAGGTGGAGGTGGAAGTGGAGGTGGGGGGCAGAGGTGGTGGATTGGTGGTGGAGGTGCCAGCAGGACTTAAGGGAAAACTTATCCATTTAGTTTTGGATTTTGGCCCAAAGGGCATTTTGGTCATTTTAGGTTGGTCAATGGTAAAAAATGGATGGACTCAGGCAGGAGGGGTATGCGTTATTAGGCGTACAAATGCACTTTTAAAAAAATTGGGGGTACATCTGCACAAACACAAGACTGGGGGGGGGGGGGGTGGGGGCACAAATTCATTTTGTTCTATTAACTTTCAACATTTTTCAACACATAAAATAAGACAAAAGAATCTTCCTTCAACATATCCCAACAAAATAAAATGAAACTTGAGAGAATAAATAACTCATAATGGGGATCACAATAGAGGAGATAAGATCAAAATCATAAAATCTTTTGGTATCAGTTTTAATACATCACTAGGTTCATATGGTTTCACTAGAAAATTCTACTAGAACTATAAAAAGATGATAGCAGAGGATCTCCTAGCCTTAAATATGCAACTTCATCCTTGGTAACAACTAATCAAAGATATCGAAAATCCCTTGACACCAAAACAAGATGTCCCTTTAGTGGGTATAGTTTGACTTCATTTTTAATAGCCAAATATTTTATTAGAATTAAACCCAAAAATACTAGATATCATCTCTCCGAGAAATCTGCTAATCAAACCTACCTAAATTTCTTTGATATCTAAAAAAAAGATGTCCCTAAAATCTAGCCCGGATCCTCTATTGCGAAATTATCCTGTGACCCTGTTGCTGAACCAGAAACGATGTCGGTTTGTTTTTTATTCCCCCCCCACTGTTTTGGCCGGCTCAGCCAAGTCGAGCCCCTCCTTCTCATCTCATTCTTTTCCTCTCATTCTCTCCCATTTCTTTTCCCTTCCAATTGTTCCACAGAATCATGGCTAACAATTCACCCTTGCATTTGGTATGGCCACCGTATCCTATGCGGGAGGGACTGGCGCCGCTGGCGAGCTCCACCATCTTCAACAATTTAAATGTTGTAGCTCAAGGTTAACGGGGGCAAACAAAAATCATCAAGCGCATAATGATTTGTGACGCCCCATATCTGACGCTCTGAACACTCTATGCAGGAGGAGCTGGCGGAGGTATCATGCTGGGAATGACGAGCTTGAAGGTGGAACGGCCTTAAATCTGAAAATGACGAGCTTCAACGTGAAACAGTGGAGGTTTCAAGCCGGGGACTTCATTCTGAGAAGTGGAATTGTGGATAATTCCAGACTTTTTGATGGGATTATGTTTCTCGGTGGATGGAACTTGAAAATGGTGCCAAGCTCGAGTTTGAAGCAGATATGAAAATGGCGCAAACTTCATATTTGAATAAGTGACCAAATGGATGAAACGACACCATGAACCTAAGTTTTGTTCTTTTGTTTTATTAGTAACAGCCTGGACACGTGTTGTGCTCCAATTGGCTTTCCTATTTCTCCTTTTTGCAGCATTGGCTTTATAGTACTGCACCTTTTTTTTCATTTTGTAAGTTGGAACGGATGAATTTGATAAATGAAAACCATTAGTTGCTTTCTTTTTTAATCTGAACTTGAACCATTTTTCATGGTATCAGAGCAACCAGGAAAGATCTGGTGATGTTTTTATTTTAATCTTCACCAAATCACAAACGTTTTGAGCTCCAAAGCATGTGTTCTGATATTGAATCAGTAGACTCTATTCAACAGAGTGTGAGATCTACTTCACATAGAGGAAGGCCACAAATTAATGATCCATTTGATCTGCAAAGTGCAGATAACTCAAGCTTAGTGCTGGTAGCTGAACCCTTAAATGAGTTCAATGACATAACATAAAGCAGGTCAATGGTGATAGCCTTCAAATCCAAAGGAAAGCTAATGTTCTTGACTACTGAGATTCAAACACCAGATCCAAATGATCCGCTTTATGACCGATGGGATAAGGTAAACTCAACCTTAATTTCATGGATACTGAATTCCATTTCCAAAAAGATTTCAAGAGGTTTTATGTTTTGTGAGGATGCTTATGCTTTGTGGAATGAGCCGAAGGAAAGATTTAAAGAGAGTAATGGCCCTCTGATTCACAAACTGAAAAAAGATATATGTGAATTGAACCATGGGAATGATTATGTTGCTGTTCATTTTACTAATTTGAAGAGTTTTTGGGATGAATATGTATGCTTAAGGCCAAGAAAGAGATGCAATCTAGACTGTATTAATTACGCTGGTTTACCTGCCGAGGAAGAAGCTAGTAAATTACATCAGTTCCTAATGGGCCTAAATGAGGAATACATCTCTATCAGTCATTAGATCTTGCTGATAGATCCTTTTCCTAGTGTTGGGAAGGCATATTCCATTATTACCAAGATAGAGAAGCAGAAGGCCATTCACTGTGGGTATTAGGAGGTTCAAAACAATTCAACCATGGCTGTGAGAATCTATATGGACAGGAAAAATGCCTTATCAGATCAAGGAATCAGGTTCTGATCAGTTTGAAGAATCAAATGCCTCCAGGAAAAGAAATGTTAGAAGATCAGACTTGAAGTGTGATCATTGTGGAAACTAAGACACAAAGCTAGACTAGTTGCCAAGGGTTTCAACCAAATAGAAGGTATAGACTTCTTTGAAGTCTTTTCACCAGTGGCTAAGGCAGTCACCATCAGAATCCTTCTTGCTTTGGCCTCAACTTCCAATTGGCATATCCATCAACTCAATATCAATAATGCTTTCTTGCATGGCCATTCAGATGAGGAGGTATACATGAAACTTCCTGATGGATATCATGCCACAAATCCACATCTAGTTTGTAGTCTCACTAAGAGCCTTTATGGATTAAAGCATGCTTCCAGGCAATGGAACAAGGAATTTACACAACATCTTCTAAGCCTGAACTTTAATCATTCTTTCTATGATCACTGTCTTTTCTTGAAGTTCACTTCTTCTTATTTTCTGGCTTTAGTTGCCTATGTTGATGATGTTCTGATCATAGGAGATTCCATTGACGCCATTGTTTCAGTTAAGGCATCTTTACATCAGAAGTTTACTATCAAAGATTTGGGGCCTACTCATTACTTCCTACTTTCGGAGCTGCACATAACCTCTTCTGGAATTCATCTTCATCAATAAAAATATATCAGGGACATAGTTTCAGACCGTGGCCTTCTTCATAGCAAGCCTGTTGCTACTCCCCTTCCTAGCTCTTGAATTCTTCATGATGAAAATTTAGCTCTTCTTTCTTATCCTAGTGCCTATAGAAGGCTAATTGGCAGACTCTTGCATCTTAATTACACCAATCCAGATGTCACATTTGATGTTCATCAGCTGAGTCAATTTGTGCAATCTCCAACACATCATCATCTCAGTGGAGCTTTACATATTGTCAGATACCTTAATCATCATCCATATCATGGCTTGTTCTACTCTTCAGCTAATGATCTTAGGCTTCATGCATATTGTGGTGCTGATTGGGCAACATGTAAAGTTTTCAGGAGATTAGTCACAGGATATGCAGTGTTCTTAGGATCAGCTTTAATCTTGGAAGTCTAAAAAGTAATCCACCGTGTCCAAATCTTCTGCTGAAGCTGAGTACATGAGTCTCTCCATGACTTCATGTGAGCTTAAATGGACCAGCTACATTGCTCGAGATCTTCATTTACAGGTGCAATTTCCCATCCCTCTTTTTTGTGACAATCAGGCTACCTTGCGCCTCACTGCTAATCCAGTGTTTCATGAAAGAACTAAGCATTTGGATATAGATTTCCATCTAGTCAGGGACTACTATCTTGGGGGTTTTCTCCTTCCCTCTTTTTGTTTCTTCTCGCATGCAACTAGCTGATGTGCTCACCAAGTCTCTGCCAGCTGCTCCTTTTTATGCCAACTTGTCCAAACTCAGTTTTTGTTCTATCAAATCTGAGCTTGAGGAGGGGGTGATGTGATTATACTTCTCTACGGATGGAACTTGAAAATGGCGCCAAGCTCAGGTTTGAAGCATATATGAAAATGGTGTCAACTTCAGATTTGAAGAAGTGACCAAATGGATGAAACGACACCACGAACCTGAGTTTTGTTCTTTTTTTTAATTACGTGTTGTGCTCCAATTGGCTTTCCTATTTCTCCTTTTTGCAACATTAGCTTTATAGTATTGCACCTTTTTTTCATTTTGCAAGTTGGAACGGATGAATTTGATGAATGAAGACCATTATTTACTTTCTTTTTTAATCTGAACTTGTGTTGGGAAAAATATAGTTTCCCTCTTTGTGTGATTAGGATGATAAATGAAAAATAAGCAAGACACCAAATTTGGTTACGCGGAAAATCCAAAACGAGAAAAACCGCGGCACTAGGTAGTCCAACTCTTCCACTATATGATTAAAGTGGGGTTACAATGTCTCACCCAAAATGTGGATGGATTACAAAGGTTTTCTCACACTATGGTGGATATCTATCAACTAGAGAGGATGAAGACTTCTCCCTACTACTCTCTCTTGGAGGATATCTAGAAGGAGAGGAAATGGTTTTTGGTTGGATGATCAAGTCCTCTCCAAGAGCACCCTATTTATAGATGAGCACTCAAGCTCTAGAATTCTCTTCTCCATCTCTCCAACTACCTCAATTAATGCTTGGAGGCTTCTAGGAGGTATTTCTAGAATATGCTTCATGGTCTAGATACATCCCCATCATACTAGAATCTTCTTTCAATTTTACCAAAGGAAAATTATAGAATTAGGGAGGAATACCCAACAAATCTCCCCTTCCGACCTAATTGGAAGGGATCTCCACACCAGCGCCTTTGCAGCAATCATCAAATTTCTTACTTGGTAGTGCTTTAGTCATCATATCGGACCAATTATCATTGGTGTGAACTTTTTCAAGTTGTGTCGCTTTTCTTTCAATACGTCTCGAATCCAATGATAGCGAACATCAATATGTTTCATTCGGGAGTGGTAGGCTGAATTCTTGGCTAAGTGGATGGCACTCTGATTGTCACAATAGAGGACGTACTTCTCCTGCTTTAGCCCCAATTCAAGTAGAAAATTCTTCATCCACAGCATCTCCTTACAAGCCTCGGTGGCAGCAATATACTCTGCCTCCGTCGTAGAAAGGGCAACACATTTTTGAAGTTTTGACTGCCAAGATACAGCTCCCCCTACAAAAGTAGTCAGATATCCCGACGTTGATTTTCGAGATTCCAAGTCTCCGGCCATATCAGCATCTGTGTATCCCTCCAACACAGGTTTGGTTGTTTCAAAGCGCAAACACCTTTTGGTTGTTCCTCTGAGATATCGAAGTATCCATTTCACAGCAGCTCAATGCTCCTTCCCAGGATTTGACAAGTGCCTGCTCACAACTCCAACTGCATACGCAATATCCGGCCGGGTACATATCATGGCGTACATGAGGCTACCAACAACTGAAAAATATGGAACACCTATCATTTCTTCATCCCTTCTTGGATTTTTCTTCTTATCGAACTTGAAATGTCCGGCAAGTGGTACGCTAACAGGTTTGGCTTGATGCATATTAAATCTCTCAAGAATCTTCTCAATATATCTCTCTTGAGATAGCCAAAGTAGCTTTTCAGATCGATCCCGGGTGATCCGCATCCTAAGAATCTGCTTCGCTGGCCCCAAATATTTCATCGCGAAAGAATTACTCAATGCTGTCTTAAGAGCAGCTATTTTCCTTTTATCCTGCCCGACAATCAGCATATCATCAACATAAAGCATGAGTATGAGAAAGTCATCTCGATCGTACCTCTTCATGAAGACACAATGATCGGTGTGTGTCTTCTTGAATCCATGATGATTCATGAAGGATTCAAACTTCTTATACCATTGACGGGGTGCTTGCTTCAAACCATAGAGACTTCTTTTGAGACGGCACACTAAATGCTCTTTTCCCGGCTCTTTGAATCCTTCGGGTTGCTCCATGTAAATCTCCTCCTCAAGGTCTCCATGTAAGAAAGCTGTCTTAACATCGAGTTGCTCAACCTCCAAATCCAAGCTAGCAGCGAGACCCAACACAACTCGAATTGATGACATCTTTACCACGGGAGAGAAAATCTCATCAAAATCTATACCTTTCTTCTGGTTGCAACCTTTAACAACGATTCGAGCCTTATACCTGGGTTTGAGATTGTTTTCTTCGGTCTTGAGCTTAAACACCCATTTGCATTTTAGAGCTCGTTTCCCTTTTGGTAGATCTACGAGATCATATGTATGATTCTCGTTCAAGGACTTCATCTCTTCTTGCATAGCCTTTTCCCAATCATCTTTATGATCATTTTCAGTAGCTTTACCATAGTGTTAAGGCTCCCCCTCATCAGTGAGTGTCACGTACTCATCTGGTGAATATCTGGTCGAAGGCTGTCTCTCTCTAGTTGAACGCCGAAGCATGGGTACTGCTGGGTCATTTGCTTCCTCCATTTCTTTGCCACTTGTTTGAGATTGCTCTGTATCTTCTATGGGATCACGTTTTCCAACTTCTTCATCGTGAACATCCTCCACTGATTCTCTTCTTGCGTTATCTTGCACCACAGGAGATGGCATGGACTCCAAAGGCTCTCTGGTCCGCCTGGTTTGAGCTTCTCGCGATTCCTTGTAATTACTAATGGTTTGGTCCTCAAAGAACACGACATCGCGGCTTCTCACGATCCTTTTCTGGGCTGGATCCCACAGCCGATAACCGAACTCATCCTTGGGTGAGCCAAGATAGATACATTCTCTTGTTTTTTAATCTAGCTTGGCCCGCTCATCCTTGGGAATGTGAACAAATGCTCGACATCCAAATACCTTTAGATGGTCATATGAAGCCTTTATCCCTGACCAAACTTCCTCCGGTATGTCTCCATCCAAGGGAACTGAAGGGGTCAAGTTGATGATATCAACACCAGTCTTCACAGCTTCTCCCTAGAAACCTTTAGGGAGGTTTGCATGAGATAACATGCATCTAACTTGCTCTTCAATGGTGCGGTTCATCCTCTCTGCAACTTCATTCAACTGAGGTGTCTTCGGTGGTGTTTTCTCAAGTCGGATCCCGTACAACTTGTAATACTCTTCAAATGGGCCGCGATATTCTCCACCATTGTCAGCTCTGACAGACTTCAAATTTCTGCCTGTCTCACGTTCCACCCTTGCATGGAACTCCCTGAACGCCTCAAGTACCTGGTCTTTAGTTTTCAACAAAGACACCCAAACCTTTCAAGAATGGTCATCAATAAAACTTACAAAATATTGTGCACCTCCAAGGGATCTTTCGGTCATTGAGCAAACATCAGTATGCACTAAGTCAAGAATATTCTCTCTTCTACGGGGGTAAGCAGGCTTGAGGAAAGAAACTCTATGTTGTTTGCCGGCTAAACAATCAGTGCAAGGGTCAAGTGTTGTACCTTTTATGTCAGGGAGGATATGTTTCCGTGCGAGGATTTGAAGTCCCTTCTCGCTCATGTGGCCAAGCCTCTTATGCCACAACTCTATGTTTGAGGTTTCATGTGCAACATTAGCCTCTCCCTTGCAGATTTGTCCTTGCATGACATATAAGGATCCATCCTTCTTTCCTCGACCAATCACCATATTGCCTTGAGTGATCTTCCATTTTCCATCTCCAAAGTGGCTTATCATTCCAGCATCGTCAAGCTTCCCCGCCGAGACAAGGTTGAGCCGCATTTCTGGGACATGTCGGACATCCTTCAACTCGAGCTTGTATCCCGTGTTTGTCTTCAAGATGATGTCGCCTTTGCCGACAATCTTGCTTGTGACTTGATTTCCCATCTTCACAACGCCGAAATCTCCACGCTGGTAGGACGAGTAGAGCCCTTCATGTGGGGTAACGTGGAAGGAAGCACCGGAATCACCGATCCATAAATTTTCATCGTAGCCTCGTAGGCGAGATTGACATAATCGTCAAGGACAAAGATATCACCATGCTCCACGGATGCCACCGCCGTAGTGCTTTCTTCTTCTTTCTTCTTTGAATTGATTTGATCAGGTTTGACCGTGCCATTCTTCTGATCTCTCTTGAGATTGCGACATTCATCTTTCTTGTGACCTGCTTTGCCACAATAGTAGCAAGTAACTCGGGAACGAGACTTTGACCGGCCTCATGATCTGTCACGTCCACCATTTCTAAATCTTCCACGTGACTCATTTTTTCCACGATTCTCGATCACGTTTGCCTCCGCATAGGTTGTTGTGCCACGTTCTCTTCTCCATGCTTCTTCATTTATCAAGCTATCGGCTACATCATCCATAGTAAGCTTTCCTGTTGGAGCCGAGTTGCTAAGCGTGACCACCAAAGTGTCCCAACTTTCAGGTAGTGAGCTTAGGAGTAACAAAGCTTGCAACTCATCATCGATCTTCATCTCGGTCTTTGCCAATTGGTTTACAAGCCCCTTGAAGCTATTCAAGTGCTCGATCATATTTTGGCCATCCTTGTACTCCAATTTCACCAACCGCCTCACTAGGTGGGCTTTATTACGTGGTGTCTTCTTTTGAATCATAGACTCAAGTTTTGTCTATAGCTCAAAGGCATTGGTGTATGTAGAAACATGCTCAAATAAACTTCGATCTATGTACTTACGGATCATGGCGATCGCCTTCCTATTTAGGATCTCCCACTCTTTGTCATCCTTTTCCTCCGGCTTGGTCTCCTCCGTGATTGGTTCATACAAATCTTTGCAATATAAGTGGTCCTCCATCATGGGCTTCCAATATGCGTAATTTTCCGCCGTGAGTTTGAACATATCTCCCGCCTCCATCTTGAATCACACAAGAATATGACGCCGATCAACCTTGCTCTGATACCACTGTTGGGAAAAATATAGTTTCCCTCTTTGTGTGATTAGGATGATGAATGAAAAATAAGCAAGACACCAAATTTGGTTACGCGGTTTTTCCCGTTTTGGGTTTTCCGCGTAACCAAATTTGGTGTCTTGCTTATTTTTCATTCATCATCCAAATCACACAAAGAGGGAAACTATATTTTTCCCAACAGTGGTATCAGAGCAAGGTTGATCGGCGTCATATTCTTGTGTGATTCAAGATGGAGGTGGGAGATATGTTCAAACTCACGGCGTAAAATTACGCATATTGGAAGCCCATGATGGAGGACCACTTATATTGCAAAGATTTGTATGAACCAATCACAGAGGAGACCAAGCCGGAGGAAAAGGATGACAAAGAGTGGGAGATCCTAAATAGGAAGGCGGTCGCCATGATCCGTAAGTACATAGATCGAAGTTTATTTGAGCATGTTTCTACATACACCAATGCCTTTGAGCTATGGACAAAACTTGAGTCTATGATTCAAAAGAAGACACCACGTAATAAAGCCCACCTAGTGAGGCGGTTGGTGAAATTGGAAAACCCAAAAAGGAAAAAACCGCGGGACTAGGTATTCCAACTCTTCCACTATATATTTAAAGTGAGGTTACAATGTCTCACCCAAAATGTGGATGAATTACAAAGGTTATCTCACACTATGGTGGATATCTATCAACTAGAGAGGATGAAGACTTCTCCCTACTACTCTCTCTTGGAGGATATCTAGAAGGAAAGGGAATGGTTTTTGGTTGGATGATCAAGTCATTTCCAAGAGCATCATATTTATAGATGAGCATTCAATCTCTAGAATTCTCTTCTCCATCTCTCCAACTACCACAATTAATGCTTGGAGGCTTCTAGAAGGTATTTCTAGAATATGCTTCATGGTTTAGATACATCCCCCATCATACTAGAATCTTCTTCCAATTTTACCAAAGGAAAATTCTAGAATTAGGGAGGAATACCCAATAACTTAAACCATTTTTCACTTTTGCGCTTCGCATTACAGAATTTTGCGGACATCAGTAAGCTTGTGATTTTTTATTTATAGAGGAATTGTTTCTCTGGGTTAGTAATAGATATCCTAATTGATTGTCGCAATCCCTAAATGATTTTTTGAATTTCAGCATCTGTTGAATTTAGTTTGATCTTGATTGCTTGATTTTCTTTTGTTAGACTTGTTGCACTTGGATCTTCTGATAAAACATATAAAGGCAGGTTTTAAGGACTGCTTGGTACTGACTCTGGCTTAAAATCAAAGTAATGCATCTGCATCCAATTATTCTTTGGTCTGGCACTTGATTCGTTACCTTTAAGTGGCTTAGAGTCGGTGAGTTAACCTTAATCGTACTACCTCGCATTGTGTAAAACAAGAAAAACCCTGTCGAATCGAAGCAATTCTAAAATTTGCTGTGTCTTTTCCGCTCTATTTATGATGTTGTGACAAGTGCAGAAGAACAAGAAGAATCATATAGCAGGTGTTATTAGTATGCTGGGGAGCTCGGTAACCACGTGCCAGTTTGTTCATCTTCTGCCAATTTCTTCTCGCTCTGATCCGACATCCAAATGCCCTTAACTGGGTCCCAGAGCTGAGTTGAAGCAGAAGAGTGAGGGTTTTTAGCCCTTTTGCTTATACCCACAGGGGAAGAACACTGGTGGCTCAACTCAAGGTGAGGAGTTTAATTGTTGTTTTGCTATGTTTTGATTTGGGTTTTTGTTAATGTGTTAATCTTGCTTAGCTTGTGTTAATCTGGGTTTGAAAAAGACGCCCTCTTTTTTATGGCGATCATAAAGAAAATACAAAAATGAATGCAAGAAAGGGTTTTTCTAGTATAATGTTAATCATTAATCGTAGTGAGAAAGCATTTGGCTTTTCGTTTTGAATTTATAACATTTAAAGGATTCTTTATTGAACTCTTTGTACTGATTTGTGTGTTGTTTCTGGAACCCTTGGGTACATGCAACTGCTGTGGAAACATGTAAAAAGTTTCTGTTGCAGCTTTTGCATAGCTCTTGGATAATGCGCTCGATGAAGTATTCTCCTCAACTCCGTTTCTTGTTTGCTTATCAAAGTGGTCTTCTATTGTGAGTTTCTCAATGTCATTGTTTCTTTTATTTGTTTTTTTTTCCTCTTCATTTGGTGCAGAATGGGGCAACTTTTGCTAACATAGATATGATTAAAAACAAGAAAGATGGAAGCAGGATGTTGTTAATTGAAGGTATTGATCTTTCGTAGTGCGTCTTTTGTATCTTCTATGGTACTTGTGTCATTTTTATCGCAATGAGAATGCCTATTCAATCAGTTGAGGAATGGGGAGGTAATGGATTTTTTGCAGTTGAGGAATGTGTAAGAGTTTGTCGGCGGTATATGCTAGAGCATTAAGCACATTCCCTGACTTAGAAGAGGTGAGGCCAAGAAGCGCATCAGGATTCACTGCATTTTTGCTGAGGTGCTCGACATCCCTATGACTATGTAAAACCTGTGATCATTGCTTCGGGGCAGACTAACAAAAGAATTTGCGTAGAGATAGAAATAAAAGAATTTTCATTTTGTACCTCAATTTTCACCGTGAATGAGAAATCATTGTCATTTAGTACCTCAGTTTTCACAGCAGCTCATATTCATTAATGTGATTCAATTAGTGTAAATGACATTATAGAAGCTCATATTTTATCATCCATATGTCAATTTTTTAACGGAATGTCATGGGTTCAAAAAAAACTAAAATTTATCACGCTAAATAGTGGAAAGAATCAAAACTTAGCTCCATGTACTCTGTCATACCCAAGGTTCAAGGCAAAAAACCATGAGGCGCCGTGAAAATGTAAGATAAGATAAGGAAGATGTTATGCCTAACGGAGTGGACTATTTTCTAATTCTAGATCTACATATCATGCCTCCTGGACATGGAATTGGACAATGACACATTTCTTTGATCATCAGTGATATAGAAAATAAGGGTAATAATTGTGTGTCTGTATTCATGAATTCAGGATACATTATATAGCAGTACATGATACATATACAAGCTAGAAAAAAGTAATAGAATACAATTACAGTTACAAGTAATATGGTAAGAATATTCTAATTCCTTAACACTCCTCCTCAAGTTGGAGTATGGAGATCAGAAATGTCCAATTGGCCAAGTAAGGAATGAAACTGGTTACGTCCGAGAGCATTAGTAAACAAGTCCGTAGGTTGGTCTGTCGTACGGATATGTTGAGTAACAATAGTGCCAGATTGAACAAGATCCCAGACAAAATGACAATCAACTTCAATGTGCTTTGTGCATTCATGAAAAACTGAATTTGCCGCAATATGAAAAGCAGATTGACTGTCACAAAACAATCGCACAGGAGAGGAGTGCAAAACCCCTAAGTCTTTCAGTAAAGACTTAAGTCATAACAACTCACAGCAGGTAACCGCCATAGCACGATACTCCGGTTCAGCAGAAGATCGAGAAACAATAGGTTTCTTCTTAGTCTTCCAAGAAATCGAAGAATCACCAATCATTACAAAATAACCAGAAAGAGAACGTCGAGTAATCAGGCATGCAGCCCAATCCGAATCACAATAAGCAGTCAATTGTAACGTACTGCGAGAAGAGAGAAATAAACGTTGACCAAGATGACTCGTCAGGTAGTGCAACACACGAACACCAGCTTGCCAGTGAAGAACACAAGGGGACTTCATGAATTGCGCAAGAGTATGGACTGAATAACTAAGTTCAGGGCGAGTAATAGTCAAGTATATCAGGCGCCTAACTAGGCGTCGATACTGCTCCGGGTCATGGTAGGCTGGACCTTCAACACGTGCCAAATCATGTTGTTGCTCCATTGGAAAGTCATTCGGTTTAGAGACAGATAAACCAGTATCTGATAAAATGTCCAAAGCATATTTCCTTTGCGAAAGAAACATCCCCTCCTGTCTTCTAGCAATCTATATGCCCAAAAAAATACTTAAGCAGGCCAAGGTCTTTCATATGGAAACAGGAACTTAAGTATTTCTTGAACTTAATTATTTCTTGAACTCAGAGATGAGCGAAGAAAAACTACCAGCTATAACCAAATCATCCATGTAAACCAGAACATGTAAAGAAACTGATTCACGAGAAAAGACAAACAGAGAGTAATCGGCCTTACACTGAACAAATCCAAATGCTCGTAAAACCTGAGCCAGTTTAGCAAACCAATTTCTAGGATCCTAACGAAGACCATAAAGAGATTTCTGAAGGCGACATACCCGTCCATGTGGCACAATATAGCTAGGTGGGGGTCTCATAAAAACCTCCTCATGCAAATCACTATGCAGGAAGGCATTGTGGACATCCATCTGATGCAGTTCCCAACCACGAATAACTGCAACAGACAGGAATAAGCGAACATAACTCATCTTCGCAATCGGAGCAAAGGTCTCAGTATAATCAATTCCTTCCACCTAGCTATTCCCAAGAACCACTAGGCGCGCCTTATGCCGTTCAATATTACCGTCTGACTGGAACTTCGTCCGGTAGACCCATTTGCGCCCAGTGGCCTTTTTGTTTAAAGGCAGAGGAGCCAACGTCCATGTCTGATTGCGCTCTAGCATAATAAGTTCTTCCGTCATAGCGTCTCGCCAATGAGCATGCTGGGAAGCCTCAGAATAAGTAGTGGGATCTGCACTAGATGTTACAGCACCCAAAAATCTAGAATGCAACCAGAAAAATTATCACAGTTTGCATAAGTAAGAGGATAGAGAACACTTAAGGAAAGTGACGTCGCATGAGGGAACACAATCAGAAGGGGGGGTCTTCAGTAGTAAGAGGACATGCATAATCATCACAATCGTAATCTGCCAAGTAAGACGGCGGTCGGCGAGGTCGAATACTCTGTCTGGTAGGTGGCAACTTGGCAGCAAAACCATCTGAGGTCGGAGAAGCTGGTAAAGTAAATGCCGACAAAGTAGATACCGGTGGAGAATGACCGGTGACGACCGGCGGCAGCCGGCAAAGGATGACCGGCGGCAATCAGCAGCAAACGACAGCGGCTGATTGGCGGCGTCTGTCCGGTGGCAGATGGCAGTGATGGACCGGCGGCAGCCAGCAACAACTGACCGCATGCGGACGGCGGTGGGCCGGTGACAACCGGCGGCGAAGGATTGGTGGTGGCCAGCAATGACTGGCCGATGGTGGATGACGGAATAAAAATTCCGTACGTCTTCGGCAGCAGGGAGGAGGAAACTGGCAGTGATGTGGTGGCTCCGTCGGGTTCGTCGGAAGAGGCAGAAGTCGGAGTTACAGAATAAGGGAACTGGTCTTCAAAAATAGCCCCTCTTCATTTTTATTTTCCCAAACCCGACTTTGGGGGCTCCAAAACCTTAGTTTTCCCCTTTTCTTCCATTTTCTTCCTCATTCTTTGTAGATTTATGTTCTATGTTATGGTTTTTGATTATTTAGCTTAGTTTTGTACTTGGGAGCAATTAATTGAGACTTCCTTGCTAATGTCTTGAGAACCATTTCTATCGATCTATTGCTTTCTCTATTGTGCATTTATTGAGCTTTGAATGTGGATTGTTAATGCAATTAATGTTATTAGAAGTTGGAGTGTATGAATTGCTTGTATGATTGCTTGTTAGGGTTGGGAGAAAGTAGCTAATTTTTCCCTCTTTTAATGTGGAATCCAAGAGCATGAGTTAGAGCTTTTAAATGATGTTGATGTGTTGATAATTGCTAAATGAATGTGAGGATGTTGAACTCGTTGTCATGTTTGTTTTAGGTAGCAAATGAGAGAAGTCTATGAATGTCGATTGTTCTCGACAAATCTTGTGTAAATGCATGAATTGGTTAAATACTTAGACACATTGTAGTGTTTATAAGTGTTGCCATGCTTGTTGATTCTTCGTGCTCAATGTCATCAATGGGATACTTTTAGTCATTTTTCAACAAAGGGAGTCATTGGGGAGGTTTGGCAAGAGATGTCGAATTCACTCTTGCAAACTACTATCTAAGAAGGATAGAAGATTTATCTTCACAACAAGTAGTTAAAGTAATGAATAGATTGTTTCACTCAATCTCAAAACTTTGGTTATTTAGCATTCATATGTAGTTAATGCTATGTTTTACTTCATTTATGCCATGGGGTGTTTGAGAATAGGAAGTGTTTATATGATTAAAGTGTTATGGTGTTAGGAAAGTGACAAATCCCTTAGCTCTTTGGCATGAAAATCCAAGAACATGGACTTAGAACTTCTCGTGCATAATATGTTGTGATTCTTGCTAGATAAGTATGTTAATATGGATTGTTCTCATATTTATCCTATAGATGCAATGAAAGGTTGAATCTTGAATGTGGTTTGTTCTAGGTTTAACCTAATGAATGCTATATTTGGTTAAATAGCCATGTCTTTGGCAGAAGGCTTGTTGTTATCAAATCTACCGTCCTTCGTGTGAAATGTCATTGATGAAATACCTCTATGGTGTGGTTTGCTTAGAGTGATTGTCAACGAGAAATGGTCGTTGTTTGTTTTTGCAAATTACTATTAAGAAGGAATGAATGTTGATCTTCGAATGTGAAGTGATAACATTCCCCAAAGGTAACAAATGTGATAGAATGAGTGAATGGTTCAATGATCTACATGAGGTTTGGAAATGGATATTACTTGCCCCAAGGCTTTATCTTTTATAGGTTTTACCACTTTTCTTAGTTTGTTTGATGATTAGCATGGTTACTTAACTTTGCTTGTTAGTTTGTCTTTTAATTTCATGACTTAGGACCAAAATCAACCCCCTCCCATTTACTTGTTTATACATATATATATATATATATATATATATATATCTGCTTCTAGCATAATATGAACCTTATATGTTTAGAACGCTTAAGAAAATCCCTCTTCTTCGTGGACCTATTTGCCACTATCTACTTAATTGTATTTAGTAAGCATAAAGGGCCTATAAATTATAACTTTGAGAGGTACGTCGACGACCTCCCAAATTTTGGCGCCGCTGCCGGGGACGAGGTGTTTAATGTTAAGTATTTGGGCCTATTTGATTACATATTAGCTAGTTGTTTTTTTACCACTTCTTGGTGGTTGTTTTTGTTCAAAGTAGGTATTGCTTGAGTTCTTGGTGAATTTTTATCTAGAATCCTTGCAATATGATTCCGGACTTTTTAAAAAGAAAAAAATTGAAAAAAAGTGAAACTTTTCATTTTGAGAGAACTCATGATGAGAAGAGAGGCTCAATAAGCAAGGTTTTGTAGGATGTGTCATTCTGACCATCCTACCGAGTCTTGCTATTTGTTGGGGGAGGAGCACTATGAGGAGGAAAGAACCCTTGGTTTTTGGTATTATGAAGAGTGCTACCAAGAGGTATGAGATGTTGGTTTTCAAGGGCAAGATGCCCAAGAATGGTATCCATACAACAATTCTTACAATCTGGAATGGAGTGGTAATCCGGATTGGTGGTATGAGCATGAGCCGGAAAACCAACAATACGAGAAAAATAGTTGGTCATTACCACCATATACCATATCCCAAAACCAAGCCCAACAAGGAGTTCAAGTTTGACACGTGAGGAAGTCATGAATGCAGTAGCAAGCTTGAACAACTTGACCGGTGAGGAACCAGACATTTGACTCTCCTCTAGTGTTGAGGCTATTAAGGGGTATGCGAGGAGTATATTGGAAGCGTTGGCCATGATGGAAGCTCGTGAGTCCAAAAATACACCATCCCAAGTCGAACTTGAGGATTCAGTGAGTGGGATCACTGTGGGAAATGAGTTTGAGTTCGAAGGGGATGAGAAGTTGGTTGTTGATGATGAAAAAAAATGGAGGAAGAGGTGATTGTGCTACACTCAATAGCATCGTCACCTCTACCCCCACCTAGTGAGCCAACTCCACAATTTTTGGAAGTTTGGAGGAAGATAAGAGAGGAGCCAAAAGACAATCCCAAGCCTACTAACCACCCAACTCCTTTTAAACCATCTCCACCTCCACAAAACTTTTCTCTTGAAAGTTTTGTACCACCACCTCTCTATTTTTGGATGCTCATGGTGAAGAGGTTCATACCTTCACCGTATGGATAACATTAGGGTCGTGCCGACGACCTTAAAAATACGGAGCTTCTTGGAAGCAACCCAAGATTTTAAATTAGGTTAGTGTTTTTATTTTCTTAAAAAAAATCCTCAACCATGTCCTTAGACCCTTACCCAAAACCACAAGAATACCACCACAATCCACCACCAAAAGACCACTACCAAAACCTCCATCTATGAGCAGTACTAGTTGTTGTCTTTTATGAGTGATGATCGGGATTTGCATAGTTGTGGCTTCGTAGTGGATGGATCAAAGTTGCATTATGGACGGAGTTCGAGAACATGGAGAAGAGAACATTCATTGAGGAGTGAGCATTGCCATCACCGGGAAGGACCTTCAAGGTCCTAGTTGTGAGTATTTTTTATTTCTCCCTTATTCTTTATCTTGTCATTTTCACATTGAGGACAATGTGTGTTTCAAGTGTGGGTAGGTAAAGAGAAATATATCTCATTGTATTGTATTGTAGTGTGCATATGCTCCACTTTAATTTGTTTTGTTTGAAAAAAAAATGAAAAAAAATTCCCACTAAATTGAAAACCCGAGAGGAAAACTTAGGCAAAAGTGGGAGGCATTGATAGGTTGAAAACCCAAAAGGGCTACCTATGCAAAAATGAGAGGCCAAATAGTGTGGAAAAAGGTAAGGGTGAGCATTGAAAAAAGAAAAATATGTGAAGTTAGGATGAAAACTCGAGAGGACTCCTAGGAAAATTGAGAGAAAATGAGAGAAATTAAAAAAAAATTATGCTTCTCTTGATTTGTCTACTGGGTGGCTTTTTCGGTAGAGTAAGTTAGCTTGACATTATATGTATACCTCACTTTTGTTATGGTTTTTGGTTGTTTAGATTATCTTAAACTTTGGGATGTGAGAGTGCAAGAGATTCTTATGTCTTGGGGGTTAGGGTAGTCTAGGAATATGATGTTGGATGTTTTGGAAAAGCTTTGGCATGCTAGTTTACACTTAGATCTTTGCATGTTCTTGTTTACTCGAGTACGAGTAAAAGTTTATGTGTGGGGAGATTTGATGCGACGCCAAATGCATGTATTTTTCGAAGCATTTAATACCTCCTTTATCATATTTTTGTTGTAAGATTCCTAGATTTATGTAGGTTTACATTATAAGGGGTTTAGATGACCATTTTTGGTTTTCATAGCTAAATCCTTCATTTTATAACCTATGTTTAGTATAATGCATTTTTTGTCCTTACGAGCATATAGATTCCATTTTGTGAGCTTAATTTTTAGATATCTCATGAGCACTTTGGAGTGGTTTAGTGAAGGCCACGAGCCAAAACGTGGTAGAAGATAGAAGGGTTGAAGAAGGAAGACAAAGAAGCGGATGGATTGTGACCTAGAAGTTTGGGCCAAACTTCTTTAAATGATCCGAGAAGAATCAGCCTACAAGGGTGGTACTATTAGATTCATCTTCTCGAAAACTATAAAATCGATTGCAAAAATTCCAAAATTGGAGTAATAGTTCACTCGTAACAATGTGAAGACCGACCGGCTGGTGAAGAAGACCGGGCGTGCGGGTTATGTATTTAACTGTGCACCCGCGCATGAGAAATTAGCCGTGGCTCAAGTCCTCGGTCCAGAAAAGCGCACCCGGTGCCTGAGCACGTGCGCCCGCACACGCTTCTTTGAACTGGGTGCCCATGCCACCACCCTAGAAGCCTAGCACCCAGGCGCAAAAAGACAAGCACCCGGTCACCAGAATACAAGCACCCTCGCATCAGCCTCGTGTGGCCTTCGCGTCCGACGCGCAGCTAGCGTGGTTTACTG
Source organism: Rubia yunnanensis (assembly GCA_037428765.1). NCBI lineage: Eukaryota > Viridiplantae > Streptophyta > Magnoliopsida > Gentianales > Rubiaceae > Rubia > Rubia yunnanensis. Next base: position 46,162,386 of record CM075064.1, read on the forward strand.
CATTTTTTTACTTCTTTTTGACCCACTTAGGCTATAAATAGCCCCATCTTCTTCCCCATTTGCCCAAACCCAACTTTGGGGGCTCCAAAACCCTACTTTTCCCATTTTCTTCTTCTTTCTTTGTAGATTTATGTTCTATGTTATGGGTTTTGATTATCTACCTTAGTTTTGTACTTGGGAGCAATTGATTGAGAATTAGTTGCTAATATCTTGAGAATCATTTATATCTATCTTTTGTTTTCTCTATTATGCATTTATTGAACATTGAATGTGGATTGTTAATGGCATTAATGTTGTTGGAAGTTTGAGTATATGAATTGCTTATTAAGATTGGGAGAAAGTAGCTAATTTTTCCCTCTTTTAATGTGAAATCCAAAAGCATGAGTTAGAGCTTCTAAATGATGTTGATGTGTTGATAATTTCTAGATAAATGTGATGATGTTGAACTCGTTGTCATGTTTGTTTTAGGTAGAAAAAGAGAGAAGTCTATGAATGTCGATTGTTCTTGACTAATCTTTTGTAAATGCATGAATTGGTTAAATGCGTGGACACAATGTAGTGTTTATAAGTGTTGTCAGGCTTGTTGATTCTTCGTGCTCAATGCCATTAATGGGATACTTTTAGTCATTTTTCAACTAAGGGAGTCATTGGTGAAGTTTGACAAGAGATGTCGAATTCACTCTTGCAAACTACTATCTAAGAAGGATAGAAGATTTATCTTCACAACAAGTAGTTAAAGTAATGAATAGATTGTTTTACTCGTTCTTAAAGCGTTTGTTATTTAGCATTCATGTGTTGTTAATGCTATGTTTTACTTCATTAATGTCACGGGGTGTTTTAGAATAGGAAGTGTTTGTATGATTAAAATGTTAGGGTGTTAGGAAAGTGACAAATTCCTTAGCTCTTTGGCATGAAAATCCAAGAACATAGACTTAGAACTTCTCATGTATTATGTGTTGTGATTCTTGCTAGATAAGTATGTTAATGTAGATTGTTCTCATATTTATCCTATAGATGCAATGAAAGGTTGAATCTTTAATGTGGTTTGTTCTAGGTTTTACCTAATGAATGCTATGTTTGGTTAAATGGCTATGTATTTGGTAAAAGGCTTGTTTTTATCAAATCCATGGTCCTTCGTGTGAAATGCCATTGATGAAATACCTTTATAGTGTGGTTTGCTTGATGAAATACCTCTATACCTCAAAGAGGTTTTTGCAAATGGTCGTTGTTTGTCTTTGCAAATTACTATTAAGAAGGAATGAATGTTGATCTTCGAACGAGAATGAGTGAACAAATGTGACAAATGTGATCTTTGCAAATTACATTTGTTCCCCATAGTTAACAAATGTGATAGAATGAGTGAATGGTTCAATGGTTCTCATGGGGTTTGGAAGTGGATATCAATTGTCCCCAATGATTTATCTTTTATAGGTTTTACCCATTTTTCTTTGTTTATTTGATGATTAGCATAGTTACTTAAATTTGTTAGTTAGTGTTTCTTTTAATTTCATAACTTAGGACCAAAATCAACCAATACTCCCCATTTACTTACTTTTTTATACATCCATATATATCTACTTCTATCCTAATATGAACTTTATATGTTTAAAAGCTTAAAAAAATCTCTCTTCTTCGTGGACGACCCCGATTTGCCACTATCTACTTAATTGTATTTAGTAAGCATAAAGGGTTTATAAATTATAACTTTGAGAGGTACGACAACGACCTCCCAGGGAGTTTTGCAAGGACTGATAGAATATAGCATCATCCTTCATCTCTTATTATTTGTTATTGATCTAAATTGATCCGTACATATATAGACTAGCTATGATTGATCCTAATTTAACTTAATTGATTTGTACATATATAGACTAGTTTAGGTTCATTGTACTTCTACCTTTTATAACCTATAAATTGCATGTATGAAGAGAAACAAGACCCGGTGAATTGCCTACTTTCATCATCTTTCATGGTATCAAAGCTCTCTTTCTGGTCATTCTTCGTCTTTCCAATATCCTAACAAAATTCCTTCCTTCTTCCCTTCTCATCATGTCTGACAAATCCAAATCATCCTCTTTTCACCCTGCTTTTGCAGTTTCAAACATTAAAAATCACATTCCTATTACCCTTGAGATGGAAAACGTTCATTACTTCTCTTAGGCTGAACTATTTCTGAACACAGCCCAAGCTTATGAAGTTTTTGATCACATCGTTTCGCCAACCAAGAAAGCCAACAGCAAATAAAGCCAAAGCCACATCTAAGGAGACCACCGAAGACTTTGATCCGGACCTTTGAACTTGACTTGATGCCATTGTAAAGCAATGGATCTACAGCACCATCTCTCTCGACCTTCTCCAAACTATTCTTGAGCCCGGTTTCACCGCTAAACAGGCATGGAATTGCCTCAAAGATATCTTCCATGACAACAAGAACGTTTAGGCAGTGATGTTAGAGCAACAATTCTCTCGCATACACATGGACGAATTTCCCAATATTTCTGCCTACTATCAGGCTATCAAACTCTTTGCCGACCAATTGAGCAATGTCGATGCACCGGTCAGTAACAATCACCTTGTTCTTCAATTGGTCGCTAGCCTTTCCAAAAGCTACGAAGGTGTGGCGACAATTATTCAACAAAGATGAAAGTGTGTCATTCACCATATTTGGTGTGTCTATCATAGATAAATGAATAGAGTACATGAAGCTAAGTACATTGAACCTATACTACTCTATATATGTACAATATCAATCCTAATTAAACGAAATCAATTAGGATATTCTATTATCTACTCTATCACCCCCCTCAAGCAAAGCGTAGGACTACAGGATACACAAAGCTTGGAACAAAAAAATCAAAAAGATTGTGTGACAGACCCTTAGTGAAAATATCAGCAACCTGCAGAGAGGTGGAACATGGCTAACACGAAGCCTACCAGAGGCAACAAGCTCACGAATAAAGTGGTAGTCGATGTCGATGTGCTTGGCCTGTTTATGTGCAACCGGATTTTGAGAAAAAAATGGCACTGCTATTGTCGTAAAGTAGGAGAGGCGACGATGAAAGGGAAACCCGAAGCTCCTTAAGCATATTACACACCCAGGCGAGTTTAGCAGCAGTGTTTGCCATAGCACGATACTCGGACTCACAACTGGATCGAGACACAGTCGGTTGCTTTAGCACTCCAAGAGACAAGATTGCCCCCAAGAAAAATGGCATAGCTATAAATGGAACGCCGAGTCTCGAGACAACGGGCCTGGTCAGCATCGGAGTAGCCCAGAAGGGAAAGACCACTACGGGATAGTCGAAAAGACAGGCCATGATGAAGCGTGCCACAAACATACCAAAGGATGCGAGTGACAGCCTGATAGTGATCCTCTCAGGGTGACTGGAGAAACTGACTAACAGAATTGACTGCATAGGAGAGATTAGGGCGAGTGATGGTCAAGTACTGCAATGCATCGACTAGTGAGCAATAAAGCTTGGGGTTCGAGAACTCAGACCCCGAGGTGCTATGAAGCTGAGAGCCAGGAGCAAAAGGTGTGGAAACAAGAACACCATCTGTCATCCCGCATATTGAAGTGTCTCCATCGCATACTTAGCCTGCCCCAAAAAAAGTCCAGATGAAGATCGAGAGACCTCCAATCCCAAAAAATAGTGAAGAGCACCAAGATCCTTAATGGAAAACTCACAATCAGTGCGGGTGATGAATCGATGAATGAGAATAGGATCATTGCCGGTAAGAATGATGTCATCCACATATACTAGCAGGTATAGAATCATTGATCCCTGGGAGAACACAAACAGGGAAGTGTCGGTAAAACTGCACCGGAATCCCATATGATATAAGTAGGAGCTGAATCGCTGAAACCAAGCCCTAGGATCTTGTTTGAGACCTTAGATAGCCTTGCGAAGACAACATACATAATCAGGATGATCGGGATCAGTGTAACCGGCCGGTTGCTCCATGTAAACTGGTGCATCAAGAAAACCGTTAAGAAATACATTCTTTATGTCTTACTGATGAAGCGGCCAGGAGAAAGTAGTGGCCAATGATAAGATAATTCTAACTGTGGAGGCCTTGACGACCGGACTGAAAGTGTGAGTGAAGTCGAAGCCTGGAAACTGAGAATATCCCTGTGCGACAAGACGAGCGTTGTACCGATCAATGGTACCATCCTGACGATGCTTGAGACGATAAACCCATTTGGAGCCAATGATGTTGACACCAGTAGGGCATGGAACAAGATCCCAAGTTTGTTGCTGACGAAGAGCACCCATTTCTTCATCCATAGCGGCCACCCAGTGGGGATCCTTAAGAGCATATCGATACCCTCGAGGTTTAGCTTGTGTGAGCAATGCCGCAAGAAACCCTGTCATCACATAGTCTGGGTACTGCTTTGTTGTACGACTACCTGTCTGAGAGCGAGTAGTCATACGATGACTCACAATTGATGGAGAAGGCAGTGGAGCATCAGCCGGAAAGGACCGTGATGGAGACACGGGTGTCAGAGAACTAGCGGACTAGGCCGTCGTACTAGACGAAGTCTGAGTAGGTGATAGAGAGGCTGTAGGGGATAAAGACAACTCATCCAAGTCAAAATCAATAAACGTCGAGACATCCAGGGATTCTGGGGTAGTGCGAGCAGTATCATTTGCAAATGAGAAAGAAGACTCATCGAAACGGGCATGCCGAGTGAGATAGACCTTCTTAGAAACAGGATCCAGACAGTAAAAACCCTTATGGCGAGCACTATAGCCTATGAATACGCATGGAGTGCTGCGAGGGGCCTGTTTGTGAGGAGTAAATGGCCGAATGAAGGGATACACCCGACATCCGAATGGGTGAAAGTTAGAGTAGTCTGGATAGCGACCATATAGTAGAGAGTATGGTGAGGCATTATGAAGAATTGGGGTGGGAAGCCCGTTGATGGTGTAGGTAGCCGTAGCAAAAACAACATCCCAGCACGGGATTGGCAAGCTAGAGGAGAAAAGCATTGATAATCCCATCTCTGTAATATGGCGGTGTTTACGTTCCGCTCTACCATTCTGCTCCGATGTGGATGGACAAGAAATCAGATGAAGGATGCCTTTATTTAAAAAATGGGATCGTAGGCGTGCATTAGTGAATTATGTACCACTGTCACTTTGAAACACCTTGATTGAGCAAGAAAATTGGTTTTCAAATTGTTTTTCAACCAAGTTCTGAAACTACAAGAATGTCTCAAAGAAATCCGATTTTGTGCCAATGGATAATACCTGGTAAATCGCGAGAAATTGTCAACAAACACGGCATAATAAGAGAACCACTATCAAATAAAACTGGAGCAGGACCCTACAAGTCACAGTACACTAAATTGAGGACAGCCTGTGCCCGTCTAAGATTGTCCACAAAAGAAAGCATTTTTCCTTTTGCCATTTCACGAGGCGAACAAAGTACGGGTTTAGGCGGTAAATAAACCACATCAACAAGGTTCAGTTTATTTAACAAATAAATAACTGAAATGGAGGTATGTCCTAGTTTAGCATGCTAAACATCAAAAGAAGCTCTATGTTATTAGTTTTAACATGAGCAACAAAAGCAGCACCGCTCTTCTCAAGCACATAAAGGCCACGATCACATCGACCTTGGCCCACGACCTCCTCTGTTGACCAATTTTGAATCACAAATGAATCCTCATTAAAAGAAATCACAACATTCATATCCTTTGTCAATTTACTAATGGAAAGCAGATTTTTCGTAATATCATTAACTACCAACACATCAGATAAAGACAAATCACGAGAAAACCGACGATGTCCAATATGAGAAATAGGAATAGAACGGCCATTAGCAACAGTGACAGAACGGTTACCAGAATAGGGGAAAACACTGTCCATGCTAGAGGAAGTGGAAGCCATATGATTTGTTGCTCCAGAATCCAAATACCAGTCAGAGGCTGAATCGTCAAGGGAGACAGATGACTGGAAAGCCTCAGCAAGATGAGCAGACTCAGAGTAACAAGGTTCCGACGAGAGTCTGGAGCACTGCGAAGCTGTGTGACCAAAATTGTGGCAGAGTTGGTACTTCGGATTCCAGCGTTTCCTGCGACCAGAACTAGTAGCACTTGAGGAACGAACTGACCGGCTGGAAGTGACGCCACGGTCGCGCGTGGTGGTCAACGCGCCCGAGGTCAGCGCATGGGCTTCATGCGCCGACGAGTAGAAGACCCAATTTCCAGAAGAAGCCACGGATGAGGCAGCAAAAGCTATAAGAACGGAGTCTGAACCTGAATTTGCGCCGAGGGAGTTCTGGTTGAAAATCTCATGGCTGTGGGCTCGTGTGACCACGTCGGAATATGTCGGCAGTGGGGATTGAGCCAACTGAACGCTGGTGAATTCAGCGAACCCGGTGCTGAGACCTTGCAGAAACAGCATAACTCGATCTCTGGGCGAGACCGGAGCGTCCATGGCGGAAAGTCCGTTGATAATGACCTTGAAGCGGCGGTGGAAATCCATCACCGACAAAGAGCCACACCGGATTGTATGGTGCTCATCTCGGAGTTGAAGTTCGCAGGACGTCGAGACATTGTCGAACGCTGCTGCAATGGAGTTCCACATCTCCTTCACCGTGCCGCAACCAATAGTCTCCAACATGGCCTCCCTAGTGAGCGACGACCGGAGCAAAGCTTGGAGCCGCTTGTCCTGCGCCACCCAAGTATTAAACACAGCTTGGGATTTTGCGATCGTCGTTGGTCAGAGAAGAACCACCAGTTGAGGATTCACCCCTGACTGCAATCGTTGGCTTTGGAAGTGACCTATCCAAGAAGCCAAAGAAACCCTTGAATTCAAGGAGCACTTGAACTTGCGACTTCCACATCATATAGTTGCCGGAATTCAGCTTGATCGACAACATTGAATAAGAGTAGAATAGCTTAGCTGGTTGTCTACCATGGAAGCTTTGGAAGGTTCAAGATTTTTTGAAAATGGCGGAAGATTAGGATGAAGGAAAAAATCGAAACCTATCTGATACCATGAAAGTGTGTAATTCACCATATTTGGTGTGTCTATCATAGATGAATAAATAGAGTACATGAAGTCAAGTACATTGAATCTAGACTACTCTATATATGTACAATATCAATCCTAATTAAACCAAATCAATCAGGATATTCTATTATCTACTCTATCAAAAGAAATCCTCTTCCTCCATTCTACAAAGCCAGGTCGATGCTCACTCTTGAGGAGACTCGACGCAACCAGAGTGCCAAAAATAGCAATGCTAGAGGTTCTGCACTCCTGGTGGCGTCCGGCGGCAACCATGGCGACACCTCCGGTGGAGGACATACAAGCAGCTCATCCCCTTCCGTCGGTTTGAACTCACGACCGAGAAACAAATGGTGGTGGAGGTCGTGAAGATGGCGTGGATGCGGTCATGGTGAAAGAGGATGCTCAGGCGGTGGCCGGTTCCATGGAGGCGGCGGACGGACACATTCAGGCGGCGGTCATGGCTATGGGCAAGGAGAAGGTGGGAGACAACATTGGCTTAATTATTCACGTCCAAATGGTTTTGCTTTTCAGCCCTACTTTGGGCACATGAATTGGGCCACACCATCTAGCCCACTTAGTGCTCCACCCTGGAATACCACTACAAATCATTGGACTCCTCCAGCTGGCCCAAGAGCTGCTGGAATACTTGGGCCTAGGCCACAGCATGCCTTCATGGCCCATTAGCCAGGCCAAAGTCTAAATCCAACTCCAACCGACATCATATCCTCCCCACAAAAATTGGTGCATGAACATCGGTGCCACCTCACACATGACTTCGGATAAAGGTACACTCTCGTCTTATTCTAATTTAAGAAATCAGAGAAATATTATTGTTGGTAATGGTCATGCAGTTTCAATAAACGGTTCTGGTAATACTCACATCACACCTCCTCACCCTCCCTTGTCTCTCTCTGACGTCCTTTACACCCTTGATTTAATTTAAAATTTAGTCTATGCCCATAAATTTACCACCGATAATTATGTCACTTTAAATTTACCCCTTTGACTTTGATGTGAAGGATCTTTTGACGGGGACACATCTTATGTGGTGTAATAGTTTGGGCGACCTCTATCCAATCACATAGGCTCTCTCAAGCCTCTATCAATCCCTACGCTCTCACTGTCGCACCTGCACCTTTATGGCAAAATCGTCTTGGACACCCCGGACTATATATTTTTAATATTCTTCGTTCTAGCAATCTTATTCCTTGTTCTTCAGTTAATAAATCTTTTCATTGTCACTCTTGTGAGCTTGTTAAACACATCAAATTACCGTTTTCTCCATCACAAACACCTATTTTTTCCCTTTTGACATTGTGCACAGTGATTTATGGACATCTCCCGTTGTGAGTAGCACAGGTCCTTGGTACTATGTCCTATTCTTAGATGACTTTACAACTTTACAAAAAAAAATTGTGGGCTTTCCCTCTCCGCCAAGTTTTCGAAACATTCTCCTCTTTCCTCATGCTCATCAAAACTCAATTTGCAAAAATAATAAAAACATTTCAGTGTGACAATGGTAGGGAATTAAAAAATGATTCATTTCTCAAACTTTTTGCCTCTCATGGAATACAATTTCATTCTCATGCCCACATACATCTTCCCAAAATGGCAAAGCTGAACGAAAAATTCAAACTCTCAATAACACCATACGCACCCTTCTTCTCCACTCTCACAAGCCTCCCCCGTTTTGGCACCACGCCTTGAAATGGCAACACACATCCACAACATTCTTCCTAGCAAAGCCAACCACAATTTATCCCCAACCCTAAGCCTCTTTCACTGACATCCCACATACTCTCATCTCCACACTTTTGGTTGTCTTTTTTACCCTTATCTCCCGTTCTCCAGCATTCATAAGCTCCAAGCTCGAACCATGCCTTGTGTCTTTTTAGGGTTTCCACGTAATCATCGAGGATATAAATGCCTTGACTTATCGACAAATAAAATCTTCATCTCTCGACATGTCACTTTTAACAAAAATATTCTCCCCTTTCGAGATTTGCATCCCCCTAACTCTCATTCTTATGATTTATTGGACATTGATATCTCTCCATATATAGCCCATCATATCCAATCACACACAACTCCTTCCTCTACCCAAGCAGAAAGTACCCCTCACGTTCCGCTCGCTCCTTAAACATATACCCCATCTCCTCAAACCAATTCCCCGTCTAGTCCAACATAGCCTCCATCACCTAACCCACCACCACCACCAACCCGGTCACCACAAATGACCACCCGTAGACACCATAGAATCTTCAAACCACAACGCATACTAAACTTATGCACATTCACCACTCCTTCCCTGCTTCCTAAAACTCTTATGTAAGCCCTCCAGGACCCTAGTTGGAAGCAAGCCATGTTCGACGAATATACTGCTCTCATTAAGAATGAGACGTAGGTGTTAGTACCGTGGCCATTTGATGCCAATGTCACCCATTGTATGTGGTTGTTTAAACATAAGTACAACTCTAATGGTGACTTGGAGCAATACAAAGCTCATCTTGTTGTTTATGGAAGATCTCAAAAGTTAGGTGTTGACTGTGAGGAGACCTTTAGTCCGGGGGTCAAACCTGCTACTATTCGTATTGTGTTCAGCATAGCCTTGTCTAACAGTTAGCCCATTCATCAGTTGGACGTGAAAAATGCCTTTCTTCATGGAAACTTGGAAGAAACTGTGTATATGTACCAGCCCCCTGTTTTTCGAGATTGCCATCACCCTGGCCATGTCTGTCTCCTTCGGAAATTATTATATGGGCTGAAACAAGCACCCCAAGCTTGGTACCACATGTTTGATTCATTTGTGTCTATCATTGGCTTTCGCCATAGTCACTCAAATCAGTTTCTCATCATCGATCATCTTGGCCCCGACACAGCGTATCTCTTACTCTATGTTGATGACATCATCCTTACCACCTCTTCGGAAGAGCTGTGACAATTCATCATTGATCAGTTGAATGCAGAGTTTTCTATAACAAACCTTGGCTCTCTAAGTTATTTCCTTGGCATTTTTGTCACCAGACGCACATGCAGTCTAGTTCTTTCTCAAAAGAAACATGCTGAGGACATCGTAGCTTGTGCCAACATGTCCGTGTCATCCTACAAACCCTCCCAAACACCCGTGGATACCAAGTCCAAACTTAGTGCTACATCTGGCCCACCTATTGCAGACCCATCTCTGTATCACAGTCTTGCCAGTGCACTGCAATATCTTACCTTCACACACCCAGATATCACATATGATGCACATCAGATCTGTCTGTTTATGTATGATCCTCGAGAGGAACACATGGGTTCCCTCAAAAGGATCTTGCGATATCTCTGGGGAACACTTGATATGAGCTTACATCTTTCTTAATCTTCCCTTAGCGATCTCACTGCTTATACTGGTGCTGATTGGGGTGGATGTCCGGGCACTCATCGGTCTACTCCTGGATATTGTGTCTTTCTTGGTGATATCCTTATCTCTTAGTCATTTAAACGGCAACCAACCCTGTATCATTCCAGTGTCAAAGCTGAAAACCGTGGAGTTGCCAATGCATTGCTGAATCTTATTAGCTCCGCAACCTTCTCCTTGAACTCCATTGTCCGCTCCAAAAAGCCACTATAGTATATTGTGACAATGTAAGTGATGTCTACCTACCTGGAAATCTTGTACATCATCAGTGCACTAATCAAATTGAGATGAACATCCACTTTGTTCATGAGAAAGTTACTCTTGGTCAAGTTGATATGCTTCATGTTCCCTCTCGGTACCAGTACGCTGACATATTTACTAAGGGTCTTCCTAAGTCTCTATTTGATGACTTCCGCTCCAATCGCGTTCGCCCTTCTCCCGCTACGACTACGGGGAAGTGATAGAATATAGCATCATCCTTAGCATCTCTTATTGTTTGTGATTGATCTTAATTGATCTGTACATATATAGACTAGCTATGATTGATCTTGATTGATCTTAATTTATTTGTACATATATAAACTAGTCTAGGTTCATTGTACTGCAACCATTTGTAACCTATAAATTGCATGTATGAAGAGAAACAAGACATGGTGAATTGCCTACCTTCATAATCTTTCATGGACCCCTACCTATTTAATAGAAGTAAAAATAAAGAGGGGGGGGGGGGGCTTAATACCTGACCTCTGAAAAGTTTTCAACACCTAAATACATTTTCCTAGCCATTTATACCCATGTTTATTCTTACTCGTTGCCAAGTTTTTTATCACAAACATCAATAAATTTTTTAACTACATCTCCCTCTATAAACTGCTTAAATTTCTTGAAATTATGTCCCATCTCACTTATGTAGCCGACACAATTATCTCTTTAAGTGTTTTCAAAAATTTATTAATTGTTATGGGTATTCACAAATCTTTCCATTTTGTTACTACAAGTCATTAGCTTGGACAAAAAAATTCTTTTATGAAAACAAATGTCTTTAAGAAAAATAAACCAAATTAACAGTATACAAGTATGAAGACAAATTTTTTATAATAATCTTTTATGCAAAATCATAAATAGACTAAAAGCTTGAGAAACAAGTGAATTTGTCAAGCATGAAGGATAATACTGATCAAAACTATTTGAATTTCATTCTACGACGCCTATGGGTAGTACTTTCACACGCTAAGCAAATTATCTTCTCTAAACTACTCTAGTGCTTTTTCAAAGTAACGAAAAATAGATTTCTTGGGGTAAAATAACTCTTCCCACATGTGAATATTGATAAGGAGTGATGACAACTTTAGATATATTTTTAAAAAATAATTATGGGGTATATTATTTGGCTCCCCGTGCCATTTCAAACAAAAAAAAGTAGAATACAAGAGACCTGATATTACAAGAATTTACACGTGGAAGAACTATTGTTTCCCTCAAAAGGAAGAAATAGATCTACAACCTGGATATACTACATAGTAGTATATCCACTTCCTTGTGATTCCACTCAAACAAAACTCCACCCCCTGTGTCAAATCGTAGGTGGCTAGACAAGGAAGTAATAAGGATAAATGATTTAGCCTTCAAAGAGATAAGAAAGTATTTGGCAAAGAGGTGAATGATTAAAAGAAGGATAAAAGATCCTTGAAGAGGATCTTGATTCCTGCTTGCATCAAATCTTTCTTCTTGTGAGACAGTGGAGCTCAGCAACTTCGAGATAAACTGGAGTGAGACTACATTCATCCAATTTTTTATGTTTGAGCTATCAAAACCAGCAACTTCGGTACAAGCATCTTCAACCTGCGTAGAAGAAGAAAAGCAGCAATACTTGTGTGTGGTGGACAAAACCTAAGAGCCAAAGGAAGCTGACAATGCATATCAGATGAGACAGCAAAAGCCAGCACACTTCAAGGTGGTGTCATCATACAAGGTGGAACATTTTAGAACACAACATTACTGATAAATACATCATAGTGCAAGAAGTATGACAGTATCAAGATCATAAATTTAGAGAGAAATAAAAAAGATCAAACCATGAGTTATATGTTTAGATCCATAAGACCCCTGTTAGGGGGGTTGGAATTCCGTAAATCTAATAGATGGCATGGCTATTCTATCCAAATGTATAAGTCCTTTAAGTTTCCGATCAAAATTTGATGCAAGAATGTTACTTGGATTATCTGGAAACATTAATTGACCAAATTTAGCAATAAAATCAGCTGGTTTATTCCCTTCTCTATAATGAACACTAGATTGTTTGACCCTAGTTGCCTTTTCACTTTGAGTGTTGTAGAGTACGGTTCAAAGGGGGCTACTAATGGATTGTTTATCATTTGAATAGTTCTTAGACAATATGATTCAAAATCCACATCATTGAAGTTTTCTAACATTGAAGTTTGGATGGCTAACTGAATATTGATCAGTTCAGCTTCCAAGGGAGATTTAGCTCGAGAGGATAAAAAACTAACCTTGATGACCTGTCCTATATGATTTCTAAATATCAGTCCATGCTTACTAATTGAAGAGAAAGACGCATCCATATTACAATTAAAACCTAGAACAGGAAGAGACCAAACTATAGCTACTGGAGGTTTAACTTTTTTGTTTCCAAAGTAAGGAATTAGACCAGCCTGTATCCAGTAAATATCAAATTTAGAGCTCATAACAATTGGGTGAACAACAAATTTATTGAAAATCATTTTCTTTATACAGTGCACAACTGAGTCAATGTTCTGGCCTTATTATCATAAAGGAAAGTATTTTTTTTGCTTTCCACAAATTCCAGAAGGTGACTAAGGCAACAAGTAAGGACTACAGTTTTTTGTGACTTAAAAGGGGTGTCAAAATAGAGATATGAGTTTATTTTGTCCCACATTGAATGATATGTTTGATCAGCTGTGTTAATGAGAAGATGCACATTAGACCACACAAAGGATGCATATTGACAATTATTGAAATAATGATCAAGAGAATCAACATGAGTGCAGAATGGACATTTGGAGGCCAGATTAATGGCCATTGATAAGAGAATGTTATCAAATGGCAGAAAATTGTTCATGAGTTTCCACATGAAAATAGAGAGACTACCTAGCATACTTGGCTTCTAGATTTTGTCCAGAGACGGTCTTAGGGATGCTCTTTCTCTAATTGCCAGATATGCACTTTTAAAAGTGAAAACACCATTATCAGTTGAGGTCCATACCAGTATATCCTTCTCATCTAGAATCAAATGAGCAACTTGCATGATGAATATAACATTGTGACAGGCGCGGGCGGTCGTCGCGCCCGCGTGCCAAAAGATAATTTATAAGCCCTCAATGCTTACTTTCTACAACTAGGTAGATAGTGGCAAATCGGGGTCGTCCAATGAGAAGAGGGATCTTCCTAAGCGTCTAAGCACACAAATGGTTGATACTAGGCTAGGAGTAACTATATATACACACACATAAAAGCAAGTAAAGGGGGGGGTTGGTTGGTTGGTTTCCTAAGTTAACAAAGATAACTAGCAACGTCAAGTGACTATGCTAATCATCAAACGAAACTAAGAAAAGGGGTTTTAAACTACAAAGATAAAATGCCTTGGGGGCAACGGATATCCACTTCCACATCTAATGTAGTTCATCGAATCATTCACACATTCCATCATACAGCATTCATGACCCAACAATCACACACCCCATCTAGCAAGTACCACAACACACACACCACAAGGAGTTCTAAGTTCATGCTCATGGATCTTCATGCAAAGGCGCTACGGAATTCGTCACGTTCCTACACATAAGCAATTCAACCACACAAGCACTCCCTATGCTCAAACCACTCATGGCACACATGCAGTGAAACACACCGTCAAGAGTACATAAACGCCAAATAACAAATGCTTCAAGAATGAGTTTAAATCACCCATTCAATACTTCAACTACTTGTCGTGGAGACTAAACTCCTATCCTTCTTAGTTCGTAGTTTGCGAGAGTGAGTTCGACATCTCTCGTCAAACCTCACCAATGACTCCCGGGTCGCGACCACGACTCAAGGTGTCATTGGTGGCATTTAGCACGAAGGACCAACAAGCTTGGCAATGCCTATGACCACTACACCGTGACTAAGCATTAAACCAATTCATGCAATTACACGAGATTGGATGAACGTGCAACGCACATTCATCCGCGAGCATATGACTCTCTCGTTTGCTACACAAACGAACATGACGAAGAGTTCGACATCAATCACATTCGTCTAGCACATTGTCAACACACTAACACAATCAAAAGCTCTAATTCACACTCATACATTCCTAACAAGAACAGGGGGGAAATTAACCCAAATCCCCCAAACCCTAGCTAGCAATTCATACAAGCATTCATATCATCAAGCTCTCAACAACATCAATGCAATCAACAATTAACATTCAAAGCACAATAAATGCACAATAGCAAAAACACCAAATAGATAAATATAAATGAATCTCAATACATAGAAATGGAAGCTTCAATCCTTGCTCCCAAGTACAAAACCTACTCTAGAACAAGAAAACACATAATTAAACTAAGAGAAAGCTAAGAAAAGAAAGAAGAGAAAAACCTAGAATTGAAGCCCTAAAAACGCAGAGAAAACGGGCTGGAAAAGATGGGGAAGAAGAGGAAAGAGAGGGTATTTATAGTGCAAAGAAAATAAGAATGATTTCTGGCCGCCCGTTGGTCGCGACTCGCGACGGGGTTCGTCGCGACTCGCGACGGTGTCGTGACGGGATCGCGATGGTATCGCGATGGTGTCGCGACGGGGTCGCGACGGCAGCCACAGTTTTGCATTGTTTCTTTGTCTTCTTCATAGCCATCCCTCTCACTCTTCAAGTCTTCAACAGCTCCAAAATGGTCTTCAACGGCCTCCGGTCTTCATGTCTTCGAAGTGAGTATCCAAAAGTCTTCGAAAGTATAGTCTTCAATGTCTTCCGGTCTTCGTTGCTTTCGTGTTCTTCCCTTGTCACACAAAATCCACTTAAAAGAGGTAAAAGAGTACAAAGTTGCTTTTACCTCTCCTAAGTGAATTTCAAGGTAAAACACAAGCTCTCGATAATAAAAGAGCACAAAAGTGATCCTAAATACTACTAAATAATGCGCCTAAAATGGACACATCAAACCTCCCCACACTTAAACCTTACTCGCCCTCGAGTAAGAAAACATTTAAGCATACGGAGGAAATGGCATATCCACATCCTAAAACCCCTAAAATAACCACACAAAATGGACATATCAAACCTCCCCACACTTAAACCTTACTCGCCCTCGAGTAAGAAAAGATTCAAGCATACGGAGTAAATGATATATCCCAAAACCTAAACTAATCCCCCAATCAAAGCCTCACAAAAACTCTCAATAACAAAAATCCCAAAGTAAAAGCTCACATGAGAATTTTGCACACACACATCCCCAATCCTAAATCTAACCAAACCTACCACTTATCAATTCACTACCCATAAAAATATTTGACAGCCCAGAATTGATATACCCAGAATCCAATGACACAAAATGAAGCTAAAACCATAGAGGAAGTTTTAAACACATGCTTCACCTAATGCCAATATATCAACCAAAAACGAAGTAGAAAGAGATCAAGAATTTCATAACCATACTTCGTTTCCTAACCCACTAAGCTACCCAATCCCAAGAGGTCTATAGATATTGAGCTACCCGATCCATCCGTGTGACAACCGCAACCTTATGGCTCCAACGCCGGCAAGTGAGTGAAATCATAGCATTTTTCAATTTCTCTCAGTTTCTCTCATTTTGCCTAGGAGCTCTTTCGAGTTTTCATCCTAGCCACACATCATGTTTCTTTAGCTCACATCTCACCTTTTTCCGCACATTTTAGCCTCTCATTTTTGCCTAGGCCGCCCTTTAAGGGTTTTCGACCTATCTGGGCCCCCAATGTTGCCTAAGTTGCCCTCTCGGGTTTTCAACTTAGCGGGTTTTTTTTTTGATTTTCTTTTTCTTTTTCTTTTTCTATTTTTTTTTCTTTTTCTCATGTTTTTCCAATGAAAAGTAGCAAAAAGCATTCCAAAACAATGTAGCATGCATATGAGTCTTCTAACCCCTCCCCACACTTAAAACATTACATTGCCCTCAATGTAAACACGTAAGGCAAGAAGAATAAAAATCAAGGTAAGGGAGTTAGAGTGACACCCGTATCTCCGCAAATTCGCCGGTGATATGGCGATATCCAAGTACTTGGATGGTCCCGAGATAGGTTTCGGAACCGGAAGGGTGAGCAAAAATGCCGTAGAAGAACTCACCCCTCGAGAAAAGCATTGTCTCCATGGCGCCGTTTGATCAAGACTACACCACGAAGAACACATTAAACTCACAAGTACATAAGGATATGTAATACTAGGTTTAGTATCAAGAGTTAATAACCATAGTATTGTCAAAGAACAACCAATCAACCCTCAATCACCACTATAAGATTATGCATGAAAAATATCCAACATATATTGACATGTATACAAGCATCATTATAGGATAAGAACTTACGATCACAATGATGTAGTCGGCATACTACAATCAATAAATGTACTATAAAGATGCAAGAATGTTCATACGCCAATATATGTAGGATGGTGGAAGAAATGAGAGGTATGTGATGTTCTTGGGAGTGTTGGGTGGAGAAGAAGGAAGGATCATGCAATGTTTAAAATCATTTGGAAACTTGGAAGCTTGGAAACTTGAAATTCGGGCTCAAAAAATTTTCGAAAGTTACTGAGCACGTCGCGACTCGCGACGTGCCTCGCGACGTCATCGCGACTCGCGGAAAGTAGAGTCCGGGAGCTCAAATTTTTCTGAGCTCGTTGCGACTCGCGACGAAGGGTGTCGCGATTCGCGACGAGCCTCGCGAAGTCATCGCAACTCACGGAAAGTGGAGCCCGGGAGCTCAAAATTTGTCTGAGCTCGTCGCGACTCGCGACGAAGTAGGTCGCGACTCGCGACGAGCCTCGCGAAGTCATCGCGACTCGCGGAAAGTTGGCACTGGGAGTGGATTTTGCTCCCCTGTTCGTCGCGACTCGCGACGAAGCCCATCGCGACTCGCGACGGCAGGGTATCCCAGTCTTAAAATTTTTTTTCTTCTTCTTACCAACTGTTCAAGCTTTCTTCCCTCATTCGTTGATCTCGTTCCTTCATCTCCTTCATTGCAATGCACTTCACTTTGCTACAAAATCACAGAAAAACAAGCCATAAAAAGAACAAAACAAAACAACAACAAAAACAAACTAAGAAACACAAACTAAGAAACAAAAACTAAAAGAAATGCCGAATTTATTTAACGTCGTCGGCACGACGAAGCTCCGTATTTTTAAGGTCGTCGGCACGACCCTAACGTTATCCGTATGGTGAAGGCTTGAAGCTCTTCACCATGAGCATCCAAAATAAGAGAGGTGGGGGCACAAAACTTTCAAGAGGAAAGTCTTGTGGAGGTAGAGATGGTTCAAAGGGAATTAAGTGGTTAGGGAGCTTAGGATAGTCTTTTGGCTCCTCTCTCGTTTCCCTCAAAACTTCCGAAATATTAGAGTTGGTTCACTAGGTGGGAGAAGGGGTGACAATGCTAATGGATAATGTAGCACTATCACCTCTTCCTCCATTTTTCTATCCTCTACAACCAACTCCTCATCCCTTTCAAACTCAAAATCATTTTTATTGGTGACTTCACTCACCGAATCATCGAGTTCAAGTTGGGATGGTGTGTTTTCGGAATCACGAGCTTCCATGCGGGCCAATACCTCTAATATGTTCCTCACATGCCCCTCAATGGCCTCAACACTAGAGGAGAGCTGGGTATCCGGCTCTTCACTAGTAAAGGAATTCAAGTTTGCTATGGTATTTAAGACATCCTCACGTGTCATACTTGAACTTCCTTGTTGGGCTTGGTTTTGGGGTATGGTATAGGGTGGTGATGGCCAACTAGGTTGCTCGTAATATTGGTTTTCCGGCTCATTCTCATACCACAAATCCGGACTACCACTCCATTCCGGATTGTAAGAGTTGTGGTATGGATAGCATTCATGAGCTTCTTGCCCTTGAAAACCAATATCTCCTACCTCTTGATAGCACTCTTCATAGTACCCATGGTTTTGGAAACCAAGGGTTCTTTCTCGGTCATAGTGCTCTTCCCACAACAAAGGGCAAGATTCGGTAGGATGATTGGAATGACACATCCTACAAAACCTTGCTTGTTGAGCCTCTCTTCTCATCATGAGTTCCCTCAAGGTGAGACGCTCCATTAAGAAATTTTTTTTTTATTTTTTTTTTTCAAAAGTTCGGAATCATAGTGCAAGGATTCTCGATAAAATAAATCACCAAGAAATCAAGCAATACCTACTCCGAACAAAAACAACCACCAAGTAGTGGAAAATAAAAACAACTAGCTAATACACAACCAAATACACCTAAATACTTAAGAATAAACGCCTCTTCCCCGGCAACGGCGCCATTTTGACAGGCGCGGGCGGTCGTCGCGCCCGCGCGCCAAAAGATAATTTATAAGCCCTCAATGCTTACTTTCTACAACTAGGTAGATAGTGGCAAATCGTCAAGTGACTATGCTAATCATCAAACGAAACTAAGAAAAGGGGTTTTAAACTACAAAGATAAAATGCCTTGGGGGCAACGGATATCCACTTCCACATCTAATGTAGTTCATCGAATCATTCACACATTCCATCATACAGCATTCATGACCCAACAATCACACACCCCATCTAGCAAGTACCACAACACACACACCACAAGGAGTTCTAAGTTCATGCTCATGGATCTTCATGCAAAGGCGCTACGGAATTCGTCACGTTCCTACACATAAGCAATTCAACCACACAAGCACTCCCTGTGCTCAAACCACTCATGGCACACATGCAGTGAAACACACCGTCAAGAGTACATAAATGCCAAATAACAAATGCTTCAAGAATGAGTTTAAATCACCCATTCAATACTTCAACTACTTGTCGTGGAGACTAAACTCCTATCCTTCTTAGTTCGTAGTTTGCGAGAGTGAGTTCGACATCTCTCGTCAAACCTCACCAATGACTCCCGGGTCGCGACCACGACTCAAGGTGTCATTGGTGGCATTTAGCACGAAGGACCAACAAGCTTGGCAATGCCTATGACCACTACACCGTGACTAAGCATTAAACCAATTCATGCAATTACACGAGATTGGATGAACGTGCAACGCACATTCATCCGCGAGCATATGACTCTCTCGTTTGCTACACAAACGAACATGACGAAGAGTTCGACATCAATCACATTCGTCTAGCACATTGTCAACACACTAACACAATCAAAAGCTCTAATTCACACTCATACATTCCTAACAAGAACAGGGGGGAAATTAACCCAAATCCCCCAAACCCTAGCTAGCAATTCATACAAGCATTCATATCATCAAGCTCTCAACAACATCAATGCAATCAACAATTAACATTCAAAGCACAATAAATGCACAATAGCAAAAACACCAAATAGATAAATATAAATGAATCTCAATACATAGAAATGGAAGCTTCAATCCTTGCTCCCAAGTACAAAACCTACTCTAGAACAAGAAAACACATAATTAAACTAAGAGAAAGCTAAGAAAAGAAAGAAGAGAAAAACCTAGAATTGAAGCCCTAAAAACGCAGAGAAAACGGGCTGGAAAAGTTGGGGAAGAAGAGGAAAGAGAGGGTATTTATAGTGCAAAGAAAATAAGAATGATTTCTGGCCGCCCGTTGGTCGCGACTCGCGACGGGGTTCGTCGCGACTCGCGACGGTGTCGCGACGGGATCGCGATGGTGTCGCGACGGGGTCGCGACGGCAGCCACAGTTTTGCATTGTTTCTTTGTCTTCTTCATAGCCATCCCTCTCACTCTTCAAGTCTTCAACAACTCCAAAATGGTCTTCAACGGCCTCCGGTCTTCATGTCTTCGAAGTGAGTATCCAAAAGTCTTCGAAAGTATAGTCTTCAATGTCTTCCGGTCTTCGTTGCTTCCGTGTTCTTCCCTTGTCACACAAAATCCACTTAAAAGAGGTAAAAGAGTACAAAGTTGCTTTTACCTCTCCTAAGTGAATTTCAAGGTAAAACACAAGCTCTCGATAATAAAAGAGCACAAAAGTGATCCTAAATACTACTAAATAATGCGCCTAAAATGGACACATCACATTGGTAGCCAGAACTGGCTCCAGAGTGGCCAAATATATCTGTCTATTAGTTACAAATTCAACCAGTGAAATATCAGGGAATGGGGGGCTTTGATCTGGCCATTGATAGCACAAGGCCCCAGTATGAGACCAGTTTCCATTCCAAAAACTACAGCTACCTTTGCCAGGGATTATCTTTGAGTGTGAGTTACAGAAGTCAGTGACTTGACAAATCCTAGACCACAGGGGGCATTGTAGTGTAGATGAGGGAAGAGACCATAGGAATTTTGTCCAAACTCTGTCATTTATTTGCATTTTCCACCAAAGCTTACATGAAAATGCAAAGATGAATGTGTGAAGATTACTTGTACCTAATCCATTTTCCACTATTGGGAAACATGTCTCCACACTTTCTTATTTCCATGCTCAGACTTAACCCAAAAACAAGTTGCATCTGGATTACATTATTAGAGATGTCCCTGTTTTTTAAGAAGGCAGACTGCTCAATTGAAATCAGGGAATCCATAATGGGACATAGCTTATTCATTAAAAGCTTAGACATGATTTTATTGATGAAATTGGACAAACTTATTTGTCTATAATCTGAGAATGATTTTGGAGTTGGTTTCTTAGGGATAAATGTGATCAAGTGGCTAAGATGGCTTGAGAAATTAGCTAACCGTTAAGGTATGAAATGAAAAAACCCAAAAGGTCATTATTGATGGAGTCCCAAGCAAAAGTCTAAAACTTAGATGGGAATCCATCAAGTCCTGAAGCACTGTCTGGATTAGAGCCAAAAACAGTAGGCTTGACTTCCTCTAAATCAGCAGTTCTGATTAGATCATAGTTTTGCTGAGTGGAGATGAGAGAAGGAGTCACTTTTAAAATGTTGTTCCAGTGAAAAGATGAATGGTCTGAACCATCCTGAGTTGGAATATTTTTGAAGAATGACACACCTTCATCTTTTATTTCAGTTTGGTTACTAATCCAAGAGCCATCTTGCTTTTGGATTTTTTAATCAGATTTTTGGCAATTTACTCTTTGGTAGACATATGGAAGAATTTGGTATTGTCACCAAGTTTAATCCATTTTTGTTTGGATTTTTGGTGCCAGAATATTTATTCTTCTTTTAATGCTCTTAAGAGTGAAACCTTTGCCTGATTAAGCTTAATTAGATTGTTATCTGATTGGTCATTCAGATTTTCTATCTCAGATTCAGTAACCTATTTTTCATCCATAGAAATGTTTTGGTGAATGTCACCAAAATGTTATTTATTCCATGTTTTGAGAGTCTTTTTGATTCTTTTAAGTTTAAAGCTAAATCGTTCCATTCTTTTAAGAGGGCATGATCTATTCCAGTCACTGCTTATGAGGTTTGCCAAGTTTTGTTTCCTATTTAACCACATTAATTGAAACCTAAAAGGTTTTGGCCTTCTAATATCATAAGTCTGAATGCTTGAGAGTAGAGGACAGTGATCTTATAGGACCCTATTTAGCACTTGAATGGAGGGAAATCTATTGAGCTATTCCTGGTTACGTAGTCCTCTATCTAATCTTTTAAATACCCTGCCTACAGCCATGTTGTTAGTCCATGTGAATTCACATCCAAGAATGTTAGTATGTAGGAGTCTAAGGTTGTTAATGAAATCACTGAAGTCTTAAATGCTTTCTCTGTTAGGAGTATTATTGCCTATATTTTAAGAAACTGAGGCGATGTCATTAAAATCTCCAATCACCATGAGAGGCTGGGAAGAGATGTAGTCATTTAAAACTTTCAGATTGAGCCAGAGATGTTTCCTCAGATCCCTGGTTGTTTTGGCATAAACAAAGACTCCTAACTAGGGAGTTATAGAGGCAGACTCTATGATTTCCATAGCAAGGAATTGAGAATACTGGGAGTGGAAGGTTAGCTTAATGGAATTGTCCCATAATAACCAAATTCTTTTTATCAGTCTGGAAATGATTTTTAAAAACTAATTTGAATTTTAAACTAACAATGTCCTAATCATTATGCATTGGTTCAATTAGACAAAGAAGTGATACTTTATGTTTGAGCACCTAATGATTCCAGCCTGTTAAGTGATTTATTATAGCCTTTACTGTTTCAAATTAAGAAGTTAGAAGCAATTGTGTGTTCTGTCATTTAAAATTTAAAGGATTTAGTCTTATTAGATGATCTTAAGATCATATTTAGACCAGAAAAATAAATTTTCAGCCTTTTATTTTAGAGT
Source organism: Rubia yunnanensis (assembly GCA_037428765.1). Lineage (NCBI taxonomy): Eukaryota > Viridiplantae > Streptophyta > Magnoliopsida > Gentianales > Rubiaceae > Rubia > Rubia yunnanensis. The sequence continues at coordinate 46,185,253 of CM075064.1, forward strand.
TAGAGTCTGAGACAGCTAGTGGCAGGCTAACTTTAACAGAATTAGTTGAACCTGACATATACATGCTCTCCTTATCTAATGAGGATGAGTAGATTATTGTATCTATGGCTTCAGAGTAATCTATAGCTAGAGAACTGCATTTCTTGCTATAGGCTGAGTCCTGTGAGTTGTAGCCAGTTTCCTCTATATCCTGTAACAAAGAAAATGAGTTGTTAATTGTAACGGGTTCTTCATATAGGATGATAGCAAGTTTGGGTGAGTAAGATAGAATTAAATCATCATTTTCCCAAGTAGAATTTCTATCAGTGGGGTTGAGAGAGTTATAAGGGTCCTGTATATCTGCAATAAGTCTAACTTCTTCCTCATTGATGATTCTTTTTTGTTGAAAGGACATTAGAGGGGGGGTTTCTAGTGTTGAACTTGAGGACTAGCCACCATTTTCTCTGAAACTGAGAGATCTTATGGACCACTCTTATCTTGTGGTGTAGCTTTAGCTTGACAGCCTCTTTTAGGCTATTTCTTTTTAGAACTATGGCTCCTTAAACCATATGGCCTATCCATTTTTTTAGGAGATTCTGTATGAGAGGGAGTATGGAAAAGGTGGAGTGTTGTGTTGTAGTCCGGTTTAGGCTTGGATTTTGAGAGTGTTTTGGACTGAGGACCTGGTTAGCATTTTCATTAAGACCAGTGGGAGGAATATATGTGATTCTAAGTGGAGAACTCTTCAGCAGTTACTAAAGCTGTGGCCTAGTTTGTAGCAAGTGAAACAGTATTGGGGCTTAGATTCATATGAGATATTGTACCATTTATTTTTTGCTATAGAACCAAGCCTAATTTTATTAGGTAACTTTACTCTCAAATCAACCTCAACACAGATTCTGATGGTTGATAGTCTGGTTAGGTTTTTGGTTGGAGCATCAACCTGAATAAAGTTACCAATAGAGCTACCAATTGCAACTAGAGCTTCAGGATGGAAAAATGGGTAGGGGGTAATCTATGTTAAGCCAGATAGGAACAAATGGGGCTTCTTCATCTAAATCAAAATCAGTGGTCCATTTAAGTATACACATTGAAAACTGACCAAGATTTCAAACAGGCTTACTCCAGAACCTCTGTCTATTCTCTGCTAGGTTGAATGTAATCCGCACGTGCCTGGAATCCATCCCTGTAACTTGGAAATCAGACTTGAATCCAATTGAAGCCATGTGTTTTCAGATGAACTCCAAAGACGGTCTGCCTTTAGAGAATTTGCCTATCAAAGCATGGTTGAATGGCATCACAATTTCTTCTATTTCAAATTGTGGGAGTAGGTATTTTGTTTCCCCTTTGTATTGAAATAGTGGGAGAAGCGAGGGTTTTGATTGATTGGAGCTCAGAATCTGCGGGAGGTTAGATTAGTTCATCAGGGTTTGGTCAAAAGAGGGTGGGCTCACACCAGGAGGTAGAGCCGCCATTGAAACTTATGAAGGTGAGGTTATCAATGGTGGTTCAACGGTGTTATAGTCGTTACCGGTGGAGTTAGTGGTGATGAATAACGTAAAATTAGGGAGACGACAAGGAGAGAGCAGAGAGCATTTTTCTATATTATGGGTACAACTTTTAGATATAATGGAATCTTACTCATACAAGGAAACTTCAATCTTTGAAAATACCATTGTTTGATTTCATGTGAAAAACACTAGAAAGTAATACGAGATCTAAAATTTAAAAAGAATCCACAAGGATTAATGGTAGCAAACAAGAAGTGTCAAGTTACTCCCGAGAATGCAAAATGCAATTTCTGAGATGGTAATTGGATAGGGTTATACTACTACATATGGTAATAGCCTATTTTGCATGATTTCAAAGATAGACCACAATTGCACCGTATATTACAATTATTCTAGCCACCTCACTTAATCAGTTTTCTTTTGCATGAGAAAATAACCCTAACATATTAGAAGGATTTTTTCATCCGAAAGACATTGATTTTGGGGGATTTTCAGTAAAACAAAAGTGCATATAAACTAATCAGGAAAAAATAAATCAACCATTGGCCCTTAAAAATACATGTCATAAAAATGCACCACCAAGTTATCTTAATCTATGATCATATATGTCTGGATAACTTAGTTAAATTCAATGATATAATCTTTGAAATGTGAATCAGCGTGGCATTAAAATGTACTTCATGTAAAAATCAGAAAAACAATAAATCATGTTTGCAGTCTTTTGTGTTAGTATATTCAGTTTGAAAATTTGTAGATAATGTATTCTTGAATGTTGGGAGAATAAAAAACACGACTTGTCAATTCACAAGAAAGACAAAAGAATAATGTATCACGACAAGTTGCAAATTTCTGTACAACCCAACTATTAATAATAAATATTGGGTGAATACAGTTTATTCTTATTTTATAAGTCTACCATTTTAAATTCCGTGGAGCAATGAAATGAGAATTCCCTTCTACTTAAAAGGTGAAATTAATGCGTGATTTTATGTCAATGCTGGCCAATTTATCATTGCAGGTTATGGAATTTTAAAGGCAAGCTCACCTTTGGAATCCATGTGCATGAGCATGCTACCCCAAATGTAGGCATGCACCATGCAGCCAACTCAAACACTAAATACTTATCTTGGAATTTTAATCCCTTTAGATCATAAAATCATTTACTAAAAATGCATTATTCCCTTGATAAATGTATTCCTTGTATCTTATCTTGTAAATTTACTGAGCTTCTTTAAGTATAGTTTACCATAATTTTCAAACAAGTGTTCTAACCAATGATATGGTAATATCAGTGTCCAGGGTTATGGTATCGTGTATTACTTTAATTTGAAACTTACTTATTAAGGTGAGAGACTGATATGTGGAAAATTGATGATGTTATTTGAAATTGAAACACTATATTGATTGGATAAAGCAATGATGTTTTGGGGGATATTATGAGCCAACTAGAGGATACTTGAGAGTTAGGATCTGAGTTACTTACTATTTATACAACATGTGAGTAAGATTGTAACTTGAGTATATATCTACAATAAGATGTTTAAAACTTACGTTTTCTTATAGAAAACAAAATCTACAATTGAGATAATATCTGTTGTGCCTCAGTTATCTAATGTTATAGGTCCCTAACTCGCATCAAGAATTACTCAAAAGGAGTTTTGTAAGAGGTCGATAATTTTTTTACTACTATTTTATATGGAGTGTACTAGATGATTTGTTTTATGGATGTATATAAATCAAGGAATAGGAAAATACATAAATTAGTAATAATTCCTAAATCCACATTACATTGATACAACAAGTATACGGTTGTCCCATATAGTGCAAGTATGATCATCTGGATAACATGCGTCATACATTCACATGCTTTTCCCATGCACATGTGCACACACACACACACACCAAGTTGCACTACAAGAAAGATGACTTTTTTTTACATTGTTTTTTTATTTTTGCCAAATAATCGAGGTAGAAGGTATTTTTTTTACCCCAGTTATCTTTTAACTGAAGTAAAAGTTATGAATTTGGGGTAAATGTTGTAATAGAAGTGTACGCGATGTTACAAAATATGTACAATGAAATGACCGACTTTGCATTATGTATCGGTAATACTGACGTCACATACGATGGATGGCCGACGTCACACTTACAACTCGCTTGAGCTTTCCTTGAAATCTTGTAAAGGACGTTAACCCAGTCCACGCCACCAACAATGGAAATAATCCTTCCAAACAACCGATCCAAGAAGGATCACCACCAGACCAATAAGGTCTTAGGCACAGAATCCAATCACTCCCAGAGTCTCATACCCTGTTCGTTATAGAAAGTCTACAACTTACACATATTCACAATAGTTTCAATAACAACAAGAAATAAACAACCTACAACCACTAGTAGCGGACCCATATATAATAGAACTAAGCATACACCAGTCAACATAATAACCACAACTGAGGATATCATCTAACACGATTGCCTTAATATAGGAATAGCAGGCCCATAAGATAAGTACAAACATTAAGATAGGCTCCTTAAAGGACGTGAACTTGAGCCTTTCCACAACTACTTCACCCTATATACTAGCTTTGGAAAACAGAAAAGTTAATCAACACAACCTAGATGATATGAAACGACTAGCCCACGTGACTAATTTATCTCCTATATCCAAGCCCACTCATAGCCTAAATAGAAACCCCACCAACATGTTTGCTCTTGCTTATCTACTGGACGCGAAACAAGTGGGAAAATCACATGTGGAGTTTCTTAACAGGTAACCAAAATAACCAACACAACAAAGGAGGTAAGGATAACGCAGCTTCACATACGTATGGAAAATCACCAGTCTCATGACACAAGTGGATACACATCCCCTTCTTTGTTGATCTAAAGATGAAGAGAACACTACAACATTGCACACACCTGGAAAACAACTAGCCTCGAGATCTAGCGGAAATTCAATTTGTCTTTGTCATACCATCTACCAAACATAGTACACACCTACTACATAGAAGCGGGGAGGATAATGCTGCTTTGTATACGTAGTGATATCACCAACCTCGCGATATGAGCATAAATTTGACCATTTCTCATATGACACACACATCCCCTCTCATACCCCTACCCTTGATTCACATCCTATCCCGACACAACTACAACCATAGACCAAACACCAAAAGATACATAGGAGTGAACACACACAATATTTAGAAAAAACCTTAAGAGATTACAAACAAGACAATAGGGTTGAAATTAACAAATGACTGAACACTAGTCAAAACAACTAGTGCATTCCATAGTTTATTGAATTTAGGGATCCAATCTCCACATCAAGTATTTCTTCTTGTTTCCACCACATGTGCAAATAAACCTCATCTTGTGTGGAACCATTGGCCTCTATACGGCGCATATGTTTCACATACTAAGCCTTTCGATCAACATTAGGTAGACACTCTGGTTGACCTAGCTCTGTACTCATCAAGTATATGAAGTATGTATAAGTCTTTCGGTCTCGTTTTAAACCAATTACCTACAAAAAAATCCTTCTAACATTGATCATTAGGATTCTTATGCAAACTCTTACTAATCTCGGCATGAAGGTTACTATTCACCTCGTACTACTCCTTCAACAAACTTTCTATCTCTCGAGACCTCTCTTTAGTATGAAAATAGCATAATTCCTTATCCTCTACTCAACTTTCTAACCTCTCATACTTTGCCACGAGTCAAACAGAGAATTCACATTACTCACCATATTTCCCCTTCCATTCATGAATTTCCCCCACTAACCGGAGGCATTCAACTTCTAGTTTCCTTTTACCCCGAAGAATATCATCAAACACTTATGCTATTCTTCTTCAAATCACATAACAACCATTCGTTCCTTTCTTAACTTCTGAATTTAGGTTACCTGCTCAACCAAATGAGCATCATACTCATTAAAATGCATAATATCTCACTTCATATGTTGCTCACATCCTGACACAACACCGATAATCCTCAAAAATAATTCTTTCACTCGACCACCCAGTGCTCTCAACCACTCCTCGGCTTTAAAAGAGATATTTGAACCATTAAGGTAGCCACAAATTTGATCTAGGTCTGACATAAAAGTCATCACTCTATTAGTTAAGTCAGTATAAGATGCATCCAGATGAAGTACACTCGCATAGCCCGTTTGATGGAAACTAGTTGACAAAACCATATATTGATAACGCACAACACCATTCATTGACAATTCCCCTACCTATACGTCACACAAATGCCTCGTTAAAAATAATTTTAAAAAAATTATCATATATATGAAACAAGAAATTTAGTCATCACTATATATACAATCCATATACATTCACAACTATCCTACCTTAGGACCATAGGTCTCATCCCTACTTCCAAAACCATTAGGCATACATCCCCCTCCACTACAATCACACTAGCACCAAAAGCCTCGGTAGTAGTGACATCACATAACTCACCATTAAACCTTCACGGCTCGATAGTGGTGACACACTGATTAATCTGACAACCTTTCAGCCCTGCCATGGTAGGCAACACATCCCTCCATTCTGGCTCTCTAACTAGGTGGAATAAAGCACCTCAGTTTGCACCACCTGGATTAGGTCTTCATCCACAATATGATTAGCCCTTTCCAGCTCCTCTTCAAAAACATGCCCTCTCACCTAGTACGATTATTTCCATTTCTTAATTCTGCTCCCGGAGTCAGAACATAGCCTCGCATTTCCCAACCTCAACCATCTTCACATACATATCCCCGATGCGTGCCCATCAATTTATCGACCACAACGTGTGGATATGTTGAACATACATGACCATTCTCCCATAGTGCCCTAAGTTCCTTGCGTAGAGAAAAGTTGGAAGCATCTTTCTCATCGCATAGAGCATGCAACTTGCCGAACTCTGTTTCCAGTTCATTATTTCTCGTCACCATTCTCGCCAACGACGGTTCCAGTGAACCTAACAGTTTCTTGAACTCCTTTACCATGTCAGAATACTCAACGACATGTTGAGTAGTACTGGTTAAGGTTTCCCCAACTTGTACCATTATAATTAGTCCTATAAAGCTAAAGTGTAAACCCACGCCTCAAATAGGATATTAGCATATCTCCTTAGTGAAACCAACCACGCCAACGAAGCTTTGTATATCCCCAGTATCCACATCCTTTGCAATATATTTTGACTTCATCAACTTGGAATGACCCTCATTAGGTCCTTCTCTCCCACCAGTCTTATGCTTAGAAGCATCGACTTCTCCTTGTTCAACCCTAACCCACTTATCCCCATGATGGTTGCTGGACACACTGGCATCCTGTCACGGGACAATGGTTTTCTCAGACTACAAAATCTCACATCTGCATTAGGAACACAATTAGTAATCAGTACAGTAACCATAAACCAATAAGTTTGACTTAGTATTATACTTCGCCAGCCAGATGACCTTTCCACCTTCACTGCATTGACACAAAGTTCATTCATGGGCCCCAGCTTCCTTCCCCCATTTTTGCTCCCGGTCTAGGGAAACACTGTCATTCACTACAAGAAAGTTAACGTTTTGAAACATCTATACATGCGACCAATATGTAAATGCCGTATATTTACAACGCTTATGGCAATTTATCGTTCATTTGCAAGATTTTTACGTTATTTCATTGCTATGTCACATTTCTTGTGACACATTTGCAATGTTAGTTTGTGTCTCAATATAACGACATATTATTTACAACACTTTACCAAAATGTCATAATTAGTCGACACAGTTATGAATTTGTTGCTGATTTACAACACAATTGTATCATTTCTTTGATGTGCTATATGTTTTATGTGGCACTTTCTCAAATGTCCCAAGATTACGATAAATTAATTAAGACGCTTTACAAAGATGTCATAAATAGACGACATAATTTAAAATTTGTTGGAAAATTGTGGCACATTTGTATCATTTCTTGTTTGTGTCAACTCGTTTTTGAAATATATGCGACAGTTTTTAGAATGTTCCAAGATTACGATGAGTTATTTACGATACTATAATAAAATGTATTTGATAAAAAATTCTAAATAAAATGATTCAGTTATATTATATTTTGCATATTTGTAACATACTTGCAACATTTCACTATTATGTCAAAGTATTGTGGCATTGTTTACATGATTAATGAATTAATTTATATAAATAAAGTTTCTGCCGCAATGCTATAATTCTTTATAAATTTTCTTTAAAAAGTTTTAAATTTATTAATTGCCTAGTTAAATGTAAAGGAACTTTAATTTTCACTATTTCACCTAAAATTTTAAATTGATCTCCTATTTCACCATAAACTTCTAAAGAGAAAATCAACCCTAAGGCCTTATCAGTGAAAATGATATAAATGAGTAATAAGTGTTGAAAATTTTAAAATAAATAAATATAAATAAAAAATTATCAAATTAGAAGAAAAAAGATATAAGTAAAATTGGTTGGAACATTCTAACAAGTAAAGTAAGTGATTTTCATAGGAATGGGATTTTTTTTTGTGAAAAAAATGGATCAAGAAAAGTATTTAAAAGTAGTACTACGTGAATGTAATGCATATTTAAAGAATGATTTTTATAATATTTGATTATATGGTCAGTTCTTTTAGTTAGGTAAACATAAAAGTAACTGTTAAAACATTGGGAGGATGAATACTGAGTAGTCCTATGCGTGTTAGCGTCTTAAACATACTTAGACCACGTTTATCCGTGATTTTTTTTGTAAAATGTAACTTAGTTTACATCCTCGAAAAGGCTAGATAAGAAAAGAGGAGGTCTACAAACATACGGAGTATGTCTTATCCTATAGTTATGGATAGTTCACTGTATTTTTTCACTTATGAATTGCATTTGTTAAATTATATATTAAATTTAAAAATATAATTTTAATATTTCACATTTAAATACACATTATTATTTATTTTAACTTATAAAATATAAAAAATTAAAACTTTTATGTTAAAAGGTCAAGGTTGTTGGGAACCTCAAGGTGAAAAAGTGGGATGTGGTCTTTTTTTATAAATGCACCCTAAGGTGGGGGATATTTATTAGGTTCCCCAAACCTATGTAGAACCAAAAAATGCACAATGATGTTTGGGATATTACATCGATAAGGCAACCTCGTTGCCCTCAAAAGAATAAACTAATAGTAGTGGGCTAGTGGATGAAATGTAAAGGAAGTAATGCTTGCTGGGTCGAGGTCTGGAGGGGTCGAGTCTCCATGGTTTGAGTGCTTGACGGCTAAATGCCTCGGTGGTTCGAAGGCCGCTTAGGGTCGAGGGCTTTAGCGTGCTCGAGGCCTGGGTGTTCCAGGTAACCAGATCTCGAGGCCTTCAGGCTCAATGATTACAGTGACTCGAGTGCTCGATTGCTCAAGTGCTTGACCACTCTAGTGCTCGAGGGTTCCGGTGCACTAGGGCTCGAGGCCTTGTGTGTATCCATTGCTTCGAGGGCTGGAGTGTTCGGGGGCTAGAAAGTTTTGGGTATCCCGTGCTCGAGGGTTCCATAGTTATCGAGTGCCTTAGTTCTCGAGGGCTCGTGCGCTCGTGTTCGAGGGCTTCATAGTTCGAGGGCTTCATGATTCGAGGGCTTCATGATTCAAGGGCTCCATGGGTCGAGGGCTTTCGCTCTAGTGCTCAATGCTCCAGTCTCAAGTGCTCGATGCTCCAGTCTCGAGTGCTCCAGTCTTGAGTGCTCGATGCTCCAGTCTCGAGTGCTCCAGTCTCGAGTGCTCGATGCTCCAGCCTTGAGTGCTCGATGCTCCTGGCTCGAGTGCTCGATGCTCCTGGCTCGAGTGCTCGATGCTCCAAGGTCGAGTGGTCAATGCTACAAGCTCGAGTGCTCGATGCTCCAGGCTCTAGCATGAGTGATCGATGCTCCAGTCTCGAGTGCTCGATGCTCCAGTCTCGAGTGCTCGATGCTCCAGTCTCGAGTGCTCGATGCTCCAGTCTCGAGTGCTCGATGCTCCAGTCTCGAGTGCTCGATGCTCCAGTCTCGAGTGCTCGATGCTCCAGGCTCCAAACATGAGAGCTCGATGCTCCAGGCTCCAAGCATGAGAGCTCGATGCTCCAGGCTCCAAGCATGAGTGCTCGATGCTCCAGTCTCGTGTGCTGGATGCTCCAGTCTCGAGTGCTCCATGCTTCATGCTCGATGCTCCAGGTTCCAAGCACGAGTGCTCGATGCTCCAGTCTCGATTGCTCGATGCTCCAGTCTCGAGTGCTCGATACTCCAGTCTCGAGTGCTCGATGCTCCATGCTCGAGTGCTCGATGCTCCATGCTCGAGTGCTCGATGCTCCAGGCTCGAGTGCTCGATGCTCCAGGCTCGAGTGCTCGATGCTCCAGGCTCGAGTGCTCGATGCTCCAGGCCCGAGTGCTCGATGCTCCAGGCTCAAGCAAGAAAATAGTCTATATACAATGCCATGATTCAAACTGATATCCTTCGAGGTGTCCAGTTCTCGAGTGCTCTATAGCTCGAGGGCTCCAATACATGAAGCCACCAAAGATTGATTGCTCGAGGGTGCTAGGGCTCGAGGGCTCCCTGTTCGAGTGTTCGACGCTCCAGGCTCGAGGAAGAAGTAGTCTATGCTCAATGGTGTGTCCCTGCACAAAATGAAAGGAAAAACTCGGCAGCATCTATTATTTAGCAGCATGCTTCTGTGTTCGGATGTAAGGGAAATCATTTTTGTCCAGTTCGATAAGACCTCTGATGAAAGCTGGAATGTTAGAGATGCTAATGTTTTGTTGTGAAGGGTGGGTCGGTTTATGCTTTGAGATTGCATCAGCAACTGCATTACATTCCCTATATACATGTCTTAAAGTAGCTTGGTTAAGCTAAGAGTGAGTTTGGAAAGCTAAGACATATATAGAGACCATTTGGCATATCTGGGATTGTTTATCATGTTCACTGCACTCATAGCATCTGATTCCACTATATAAGAACATCCGGGGTCCAAACTGGGGAAGCTTCTAGCTGCTGCCTGGATGACCTTCATTTCAGCCTCTAAAAGCATACTAGCAATGGTAGTGAAAGATTGAATTAGGCACGGCTTACCAGTCCAGTCTCTAGCTATAAGGCCAATTGTGGACATGTTGGGAGACCATGATGCATCCACATTCACAGTTATACTGTTTTGTGGTGGCTTTTTCCAAGAGATAATGGATATCGAAGGCTTAGGTGGTGGTCTCAGAGGCGGAATTAGGGAGAAAATAGGATAGCTTCTGGTAAGATACACATTGGAGTGAGCAGGTTTAGCCGAGAATGACAGAAAGATAAGATCCCTCACTTCTTTAATAATTAGTGCTTGTGAAAATTTTTTGTTGTCATAAAAGAAGGAATTCCTTGCTTTCCATAATGACCAGCATATCAGAGATGGCAACATTCTACAGATATCTCTATGCACCTTAGAGAGTTCAGTATTGTTCCAATATGCAAAAAACCTTAGGGTTAAGCTGTCTAATGTATCCATTTGTATCCCCAGAATGTCAGAAGTATTATCCCAAACTGCCTGAGCTAAATGGCATGAAGTGAAAAAATGCTCTATTGAGTCAGGATGATTGCATGCAGGACATTTTGAGGCTAAGCTAAAACCACATTGGACTAAGACATCATCAAAAGGAAGGAGAGTGTTCAGCAACTTCCATGTGAAAATGGAAATCTTTTTTGGTAGTCTGGGGTTCCAGATGTATGTAGTGGCTGGAAAATTACCTGATTGCTGAGTAAGGCCTCTATATGCTGATTTGAAAGAGAAGATACCTGTATCTTCTAGTTTCCATATTAGTCTATCTTTCCTTTCTGTGTGAGGCTGTGCATCCTGCAAGAAAGTCAAAGTATCATGTTCCAGATAAGGTGAGATATACTGCAGTATCTAGTTTTTTTCTCTGATGAAGTCAGCAATTGTGTGATAGTAAAAGGGTGATAGGGCTGAGAGTGGAACATATTTAGAGAGAGTACCATTTGGGCACCAGTTTTCATTCTAGCAATTACTCAATCCTTTACCATGTATAATGAGAGAGTTTTCTTCTGCAAAGGAGTTAATACTACATATCCTTTTCCAGGTATGGGACTTCTTATGGGACTGTGGAAGTGCCCATAGCAGTTTTGACCACATGGTTGTACCCAATTGGCTTTTCCACCACAGTTTGGCTGAGCATGAGTCAATTATAGCTCTTACAGATTTAAATCCTAGACCATTATGGTATTTATGTTTACACAAGTCAGTCCATTTCCTCCACACTTTGTGTAATTTTCCGTTTGTTTCCCCCCAAAAAAACCTTGTCATCTTCTTTTCCAGTGCTTTTATTATCTGTTTAGGGGGCTTTAGGGCTGACCAAATATGCTGTGGGAGGGAGTATAGGCAAGATTCAATAAGCACCATTTTGCCTCCCAAACTTAATCACCTATTTTTCCAGTTCAGGAGCTTTCTATCTACAGCTTCCAACAAAGGTACAAAATACATTTAAAGTCCTACCTTTGAAAATTGGACATCCCAGGTATTTAAATGGAAAGACTCCTTTCTTCATTCCTAAAATTGATTTTATCTGATTTATCTTAACAGTTGTTCCTCTTTTGCTAGCATAGAAATTAGATTTATCAAAATTTATCTTTTGCCCAAAGGTTAGTTCAAAAGTTCCTAAGAAGGCTTTTATTCTGATCAGATTAGACTTTGAGGCTTGCATGAAAATAATAGTATCATCAGCATAGCTCAGATGAGATGCATGTGTGATGCCAGTGGGGAGCTGATAGTAACTGAGCTTTTTATTCATGAAAATAAAAGATAAGCTTTTGGAGAAAGCTTCAGACAAAAATGTTGAAAAGAAAAGGAGATAGAGGATCACCTTGTTTGATGCCCCTTGTAGCTCTAAAAAATCCAACCGGATTACCATTTATAAGAACAGAAAAATAAGCCTGAGAAAGGTTGTTCACTACAGCTTTTAAAAAACTCCCTGTGAATCCAAATTTACTAAGAACCCTTTCCAGAAATTGCCAATTTACTCTATCAAAATCTTTTCTAAGGTCTAACTTTAAGATGCAGATTGGTATCCTGTTTTTCTTGTCCAAGAACTTAATCATTTCCTGGAGGTAGAGTACATTATCAGAGATGTCTCTATTTTTCATGAAAGCTGTCTGGTTAGGGGAAATTAAGTTGTCCATGTATGGTTTCATTCTTTCCATTAGCACCTTAGAACATATTTTATTTGCAACATTTGATAGACTAATAGGCCTGTAATCATCAAAAGAGGAGGGTGCCTGTTTTTTGGGTATTAAGGCTATCCATGTGCTACTTATTCCTCTTGGTATTTCTGAGCCAAGCAGGAAATCATTTACTGCATCTATTAGGTCCTGTTTGATTATATCCCAGCATTTAGCATAAAATTTTGGGGTAAACCATCAGGGCCGGGACTACTATTCCTATTCAGACTCATTACCACTTTTTTAAATTCATCTTCTGAAACCGGTTTAGACAAAGACTGATTGTCCTTGGGAGATATTATTGCTGGGATTTGGCTGAGAAATTGGGAATAATATGTGGTAGTGTTGGGCTGATTAGGTTCAGAGAGCAGGTCAAAGTAAAAAGACACAGCCTCATCCAGTATGTCAGTATGAGTTTCTAACCAAAGACCTTGTCTATTTTTTATTTTTGAGATGTGTAGCTTGCAGTTCTTTTCCTGAATTGATTTATGAAAAAAATCTGTGTTATTATCTTCAAGTTTGGTCCAGTTAGTTCTTGATTTCTGCTTCCAGAATTTTTCTCTTTCTTTTAAAGCTCTAATGAGCAGGGCCTTTTTCTCATTAAGTTTAATTAATTCTGCAACTGTGCCTATGGAGTCATAATTTATCTCCTGCAGTCTTAAATTTTCTTCAGCAACTAATACATTGGAATCAATGTTTCCAAAAGACTCTTTATTCCAGACCTTAATTACTTTTTTTAGCCTTACTAGTTAAAGATAAAGTCTAAGCATTCCTTGGTTAGGGATTGGTATGGCCCAGTTATTCCTAACCAATTCCGTAAATTCTGATCTGTTGAACCATGTATTAAGAAATCTGAAGGGCTTTGGCTAAGAGGGGACTGTGGATGAGATTTGTAGAAGAAGAGGGGAGTGATCTGAGGATTGTCTATTTAGTACTTGAATGGAAGATGTTGGGAATTTAGCATTCCATTGCATGGTACTAAGACCTATATCTAGTCTTTTGAAAGTGGGTTTTCTCAACCTAGAGTTAGTCCATGTGTAGAGATTTTCCACATTATTGATTTCCCGAATTCCATTAGTGGTTATCCAATTATTAAAATCTCTTATACTACCTAGATTTGGGTTAGAAGGTCCCCTGTATTCTGTAAGTGAAGAAATTATGTTAAAATCGCCTATGAAAATAGTTTCTGGAATTGGAAGGTGACTCAGTTCATGCCATAGAACCTTTCTGCCTTCCCTATTCCTAAGGCCATAGACAAAAACAGCATCCATTTCAATCTTTGTTATTACATGGGTAATTTTAACATGTAAAAATTGCTCATGCTGGGAGAGTAAAGCAACATTTAGAGTACCATTCCAGAACAACCATATTTTCCCATTTTGAAGAGGTAAGAAATGTGAATAACTGAGTTTCTCCATGTAGGAGTGACATTCACTGTTATCATGCATTGGCTCTATTATACACAACAGCTCAATTTTTTTTCTTCTGACGATGTGTTTTAATCTAAGCATTGAAGTCTCTAAGCCCGTAAGGTTCCAGACCAGGAAATTAATGGAAGTGGTGTATGTCATTGTTCACCTGATTTGTGGCTTTTAGTATTGGATCTTAACATCATCTTATTTAGCTGATTCAGGTAAGTGTTCTTCCTAGACTTGGACTTACCTGTAGTGTTTATGTTACCTGTTGATTGAGATTGAACATTAACCAGCTCAGGTATTGTAGTTGTGTCATCCAGGAAAGGTCCTTCTTCCTCCATTTCTCCTAGCAATGTTTGGTGTGGTAGATGGTTCAATTCTTCTTCTGCTTCTGGGGATACACCTGTGTCCTACAGAACAGAAAATCTATTTGCCATCTTTCTATGTTGAGAAAGTGGAGGATTAGTGTGAGAGAATTTGTGGGTAAAAAGTTTTTGGGACCCTATCTGTATATCATCCTGAGCATAGACTTTGTGAGTTTTGTTATGGCTTGGTAGTGCTGTTGCATTAATCAACTCTATAGTAGGTGATTCTGGATCAGCTTGGGGTGAGTCTGTGAGGTCAAGGATTGGAGATGGATGAGGTGTCTGTGTTGTGTTACTTACATGACTGACTTCTTGTAGTGCAATAATCTTAGCAAGGTTAGTTTCCAGGTGCTTGGGTATGTAGGAGGATGGTTGTAGTGTAGGATTAGTAGTGGCTTTTTGATGCAGTAGCTGGTCTTTGAGATGGGTGCTGTTAGTAGGTTGTGGATCATTAACAATTTTAGGCATTTTCTCAAACTTGTTCCCTGTGGGTTGCCATTGTGGAGCTGTGTTGGTCTGGATTAGACCTCTACATTGGTTCAGTGAGTGTCCTAACTTAGCACAATTTTCACAATACAGGGGTATGTCCTTATATTCAATGTTATATTTCCTATTGTTTGAGACAGAGCCCAATCTTATGAAATGATTTAGGGGTTTTTGCAGGTCTATCTCCACACAGAGCTTGATTGCAGATGGTCTAGTTAGCATTTTAGTTGCTAGATCTTTTTTGATGAAATTGCCAATACTATTTCCAATAGCCTCTATAGATGAAGTATTGTAATAATAAAGGGGAACTTCCCTGGCTGTGCACCGGATTATCGGTGATTCCTTCTGTGTGGAGAAGTCTGGCGACCATTTGAGGATTTTCATGTGAACTCCGTTGAAGCTCCACAGACCTTTGATCCAGCAGTGTTGATAGTCGTTTGGGAGTTCAAAGCGGATGAGTATATGTTTGTAGTCAAGCGGCCCCAATTGGTATTTCCCAGAGAAACCCACAGTCTTGAAAGCCCCTTCCAGTTGCTCCATGGATAATTTCCCTTTGGTGAACTTACCAACGAGGGCATTCGTATAGTGAGCCGAGAGTGTGGATATGTCATCATTAGAGTATAAACAAGCGGGTTCTCCGAGGTGTTCAGATTTTGGGGTGATCTCTGGATTGTTTGGTAGGGCTGAAAGGAGTGGTGGAGCTTTCGATTGGAGCACTGCGATGAAAGATTTAGCATTTGTGGTTGTTGTTTTGCCAGCCATGGTTTCTGATAAACGGAGCAACTCTCTCGTCAAGGCGAGAGAGAGTCGTTTACGGCGGAGATGTGACCGTTTCCGGTCTCTACAGTAGAAAGCAGATTTCAGAGGGGATGAAGGAGGAGAGAGAAGAGAGCATTTTTTTTGAGTCAGTGGTTCGTTCTGCTTATGACAACCTGGTTCTGCTCATTTATTACAACCTGGTTGATTGAAATTTTACGATATCAAATTCAATCAAATTCATTTATCTCTAAATTCAAATATTTATTTTCACATTATATTTTGTTTTTAAAATAAATTAGATACAATAAATTATATTTTATATTTCCTATAAACATAGACCAAATTTACCATAATATAATATTGTATTTATATGTTTGAAATTTTTTCCACAATTTAGTTTATTATATTTTGAATTATCAAAAAGTATTTATTTACAAACTTAAAATAAATTATTTGAAATATTATTAATATTTAATTAATAAGTCAAAATATGCTATTTATATTTGATATTAAAATAATATATTAAGAGATAAATTTAGGATTGATTGAGTCATTCATAAACCTTTTAAAAGAAATGAATTAGTTAGATTGTGTAGGTGGATGAGAAAAATATAATATATAATTGGAGTTTTTAAGTTAAAAAATAAGTTAAAATATGAAAACGTTACAAAATTAAAATTATTCTAGTAGTATATTATTGCATGTTAAAATGTATATATTTATTTATATATTTACGTTATTATCTATTATATATTTGAGTTTGCCACTTGAAAGACAGTGTTTTCTTAAGTTATAGAAAGACCAAGGTTTAAACTGAAATTAGAAGAAATTAAAATAAAATTTTGGGTTGCATTAATTGGGTCATAAACTTATAATTATTGCACGTTGCATAATAAATTTTAATATTTCAACTACAATATTTTACTTTCTATAATTATAATCAACCCCGGCTTTCCATATGCCTATGGAAAGACGATCTTTTCCAAAATTTTGCCTATATATTTAAGCAAAGTTTTGAAAAAGACTGCAATTGTATCACTACTGGAAAACAGGTATATAGGCACTGGTTGACATGTACCGGTGCTGACATACCAGTGCTAACTATTACCTTTTGCATCGATACAACCATCCATGAATAATCAACTGGTGCCTATAAACTAATAGAACTGGAAAAAAACATACTGGTGCTTAATATTGGTACCTATGTGTGAAAATAAGAATATTTAGGTAGTTTTAAGCATCGGTATGTTGGATACCAATGCGAAATAGCGGTGCTGTTAAAACATTTACGCGGGAAATCGTAAAATCTGCACCGATAAACTTAGGGGACCGGTGCGTTTGGGAACAAAATGGCAGGGAAAGGTTAAGCACATGTATAAAACTCTGCACCGGTAGGCTTACACCAGTTCTTAAAGTTCTAAAACACAGGAAATATTATAGCACCGGTCATATGTACCAGTGATTTTGTGTGAACATCTGGAAAACACGGGAAATGGGATAAATTTATGCACTGGTTCGTTATTTTAGTTTGAGCACCGATACATCTGCTAGTGCCATTTCTTCAACTGCACTTTTGGCACTGTTTATAGGCTTAGACCAGTGCTATTTATGCATTAAGTGCTTACCCACCACTATTTTGATCGGGTAAAAAAAGGAATGAAAATTATTTTGGAGTTCATTAATGGAAATTTGGGGTTGAAGAAGACATTGAATGCTCATAAATGAATTCCTTGAAGGTACATTATGTTTCTTTTAAATTTATCATTTGTGCTGGAATATGTGTGGAATGATATGTTGCAATAAATATCTTGTGAATTTGAACATTGTAATGTTGCTTCACACTTTTGATGAATAGGATTTGTTAGAAAGTATTGTTGATGTAATGAATGGCTTTGAATGCATGTGATTGTATGTATAGGGTGTGGTAGGATTGTAGTAGTCTGTGATGTTGCATGTTGTATGTTTACAGGGTGTGTTATGAATAAGCTTAATGTTTATGGTGTAATTGTATATTGCTTTGGATGTTTAAATGTTGCAAATTGATTACATTGTGGAATCGATAGGTGTAAGCATGTGTATCATAACATTAGCTTGGTGAGTAATGAATTTATAGCTTTTGTTGGGGACTTCTTGGACTATGCTTTTAGTTATGAAAAGCGCATCCTATGTCCATGTTATAAATGTAATAATCGTAAGCATACTGATGATCGGGACTTGTTGCAACTTCATTTGTACAAGAGAGGGTTCTCGAAGGATTATTTGGTTTGGACTTTTCATGGGGAGAAACCACCACCGGACGTGGTTGTAGGTAGAAAGGGCGAATATTACGGGCATCTGAAATTGGATGACATGTGTGAGGAGGTGGTGGATGAACTTAGAGGGAGGCCCGAGGTTCTGTCAAAATTTCTGGATGAGAAGGACAAACCATTGTATCATGGTTGCATGAAGAAAGATACTGTAATGTCATGTTTGATGGAGTTTTTCAACTTGAAAGGCATTGGTTTGTGGACTGATACTAGCATGGATAAGTTGTTGAAGTTTTTGAGTAAGAAGCCCCCCCCTAAATGGTTTACCGGATAACCTGTACGATGCGACGAGAATTTTGTGCCCAATGAGAATGAAGTATAAAAAGATACATGAATACCCCAATGATTGTGTTTTGTATAGGGATGCTTAGGGAAAAGTGGTGGCTTGTCTTGTATGCAAGGTATCTTGTTATAAGTAAAGAAGAAATTATGTTATGGATGGAGATGTTTTTGTGAAGGTAAGGAAACGGGTCCCTGGAAAATGAATGTGGTATCTTCCTATTGTCCCCAGGCTGAAGAGGTTGTTCAAGAATGTTGTGGATGAGAAAAACATGACATGGTACAAGGATAGGGATTGTGCTGATAATGATATCATTAGTCACCCAGCAGATGCAGATCAGTGGAAGATTTTTGATAAGAGGTATCCTAAGTTTGCAGCTGAACCCAAGAATTTGAGAATGGTCTTTGTACTGACAGTATAAATCCCTTTGGTAATATGTCATCAAAACATAGCTCATGGTTTGTTATGTTTTGTATTTACAATCTGCCTCCTTATCTATGCATGAAGAGGATATATGTTTTGATACCATTGATGATTTCAGGACTGAGGCAACTCGATAAATGACATCGATACTTATCTAGCCCCACTCATTGAATATTTGAAGCCTTTGTGGTTGGATGGTGTCGATGTGTTCGATGGTTATCGTGGAACAAAGTTAAATTTGAAGGTCATGTTGTTCTGCACGATTAATGATTTTCTAGCTTATGGTAATATTTCGGGTTACATTGTTAAGGGTCATAAGGCATGTCTTATGTGTGCTAAAAAATGGTTGAAAGATTGTGTGTCTTGGTCACAGGAAATTCCTCCCAGTGAAGCACAAGTTAAGAGACGGCGGCATTCATTTTGTTGGGGGGAAGGAGAGAAAGAAGGCGCCAAGGATATTGAGTGGGTTTGTCATCCACAACAAGGTGAAGAAAATCAATGTTGTTCTAGGAAAAAAGATATCTAAAGTGGTTGCCTTAAATGATGGGTCTTGGAAGAAAATATCGATATTCTTTGATTTACCATATTTGGAGACTCTGGAGGTTTGCCATTGTTTGGATGTGAGGCATATAGAGAAGAATGTTTGTGAGAGTTTAATTGGTACTCTACTACAAATTCTTGGTAAGATGAAGGACGTCTTGAATGCACAGAATGATTTGGTTAAACTCGGTATACAAGTTGATTTAGCTCTGGAGGTGAAAGGTAAACGGACGTACCTACCGCTAGCCCTTTACAATATTTCTATCAGCGAGAGGAAGTCAATCTGTGATTGCATTTGTGGAATCAAGGTACCTGATCTGCCCTAATTTACCACTACTGTAGGTGATTGGAACCTGCAAGACAAAGTCCCCAAAGGTTTTCGGTGGGAAGAGGCTCTGACGGCTAAGTAAGCAAACAGATTACAAGAGTGTAATTATGGATGAATAGTCGAGTGTGTAGGATTACCTTTAGCCTTTGTATAGGTAGGAAAGTAGGTCAGCTGTTTTGTTTGTTTGTGGAGCAAGTACTCCCAACTTGGGCAAGCCCAAAGGGAAATACCAAGAAGGTAATGCCATGGTCCAATGGTCGTTCGTATTAGGCGCTTGGGCCCATAAAGATTTACACATTATCAATAAGCCCTTGGAAAACTAAGGGTTTGACCTTCAAATTTATCTCGAGATCGTGGGGTTCAAATTCATGCTCGCTTCTATAAGTTCATCACTATACACTTCTGACGAGGCTGCTCCGAACTGACGGTTAAGCAAGGGTTCATCCTCTGAGATCCTTTGACGCTCTAAGGGTATGATTTTTATGCCCTTGGAATGTGTTGAAGGTCTCTTCCACGTTAAAGCTTCGAACCTATCGTTCGAGCTGATTAATGTGTCGGGGGTCCGACCCTTGGCTTTCTAGTCTGTGTTTGGGCCCAAGGGCCTAGATCTCGTCTCCTTTGTTTCCCCAGGGGCCTTCAAGCCGCAGTAGTTCTGAGTAAGGGGTTTGACCCTCGGCCTTTTAATCTTTGTTAGAGACCAAGGACCTTCGAGTCCCCATATACACAAGTAGGGGATTCGACTCTTAGTCTTCTAATCTATGTTAGAGAAAGGGGGCGTTCAAATCCTTACTTTTAGGGATATGAGATTAAGCCTTCGGACTTTCAATTTATGCTAGGGTTTAAGATCGTTTGAATCCTAGTATGTAAGAGAGAGAATAGAGGTAGTCAAACTCCAGACTTCTAATATGTGCTAGAGTCTGGACTGTACGAATCCTAGTATTTTACCTATAAAGGGTTCTACCTTCAGGTTTCTGATTTGCATTAGAGCCTAAGGTTGTTCGAATCCCACTGATCCAGAATGAGGCATTCGGACTCAGGCCTTCCAATCTGTGCTAGAATCTAAGTGCGTCAAAGTATGTATGTTTAATCGTAAGGGATTCAAACTCTGGTCTTTTAAACTATGCTAGAATCCAAGGAGTTCAAACCCTATATTTGGGAATGGTGCATTCACCCTTCGGCCTTCTAATCCATGCTAGAGTCCAAAGGGTTTAAATTAACGTGTTTATGCATAAAGGATTCGGACTTCGGTCTTCTAATCTACGCTAGAATCCAAGGAGTTCGAATCCATACACTAAGGAATGTGAGATTCGATCTTTGGCCCTCTAATTTGTATTGGAAACCAAAGAGTTCAAATCCAAGGTAGGAAGTGGATAAGTCGCAAGGGCATGGCGTTCACTCTTTATTTTGGGCACGTGAAGCCCATGTCGGGTTCCATGCGTGCCACTTTCCCTATAAATGCCTTGAATCTCTCTCCCAAGCAGCCCATTTATCCACTTACCTTTTTTTTTGTGTGGCGGCCCAAGGTAATGATTACCTTTTATTCCCTCTATATATATTAGCTTTTCACCGCCCTTACTTCACCTTATCCCCAAACCATTTTCAAATTTCACAGGTCTCTTTCTCTTTCAGAGCAGTTTCCCGACGATTCTTCTCCTTTTAAGTTTCCAGAGAGCTCAGGTCCCTTTTCAGCCAATTAACAAGTATGTCCCCTATCTTTTGACCTTTTTCTTTTCTTTAAGATGTCGCAAACACTATCGATAGGGAAGAACTTCATTCCGTCCTACTTTCTGGCCGTTTCTACCGTTATTGGTGTAGAAGATTCTCATCTCCAGGATTCTGATACCATTTCCTCCTTGGCCGTCGGTTCCTTTTCAGCCGGTTTAGAAGTCAGGGGAAGCTCCACTAGTTTCTCAACACTACCTACGGATTACCGCTACAAGTGGGTTTCGTCAAGGCCTAAGGTTTCGAGTTGGGAAAAGGTTCAGGAGGATAAGGAGGGCCATCCCTTCTTCTTTGAAAAATTCTAACCCCGGTCCTTAAGAGCCCCTAGCCAATTACAACGAAAATCTCCAAGTTCCTATCTACGCTGCCTCTGTGGGTCAAGCTTCCACAAGATTTACATTGGAGGTTCTTCGAGAGGATGAAAATCCAAGGGATACGAGGCTCAGTTGGTGCGCAGTCTACGAGCGCCATCTCCGGCTAGGGTTAGGGTTGTGCTTTCTCTTACCCCCACCCCCATCCTCTCTTATCTTCTTGGGGAACATCAGGTGAGTCTGGTGCAACTACTCATACGTCATACTCCTTGTGATGTCGTTCATGACTCGACTCAACATTCTGGGCATTACCCCTCTGTACAAGCTATTTAGATCCCTCTATTACCTTTCCGCTATCAGACCCGTTGTTCACACGGCCGGGGGCATGGATATGAAACTTGGGGGGATCGTATCCTCAGTAATTGGTTCTCAGAGCACCCTGTGAAAATCTCTTCAAATTGCACAGGGTGGCACACAACCCCCATATACACCTCCAGAGAGAAGCGGAAGAGTACTATGTACCCAATTGGAATTCAAAATCGAGGTTCAAGAATGTCGCAGCCTATGTCGCTCCAAAGAGTGTAGTTGCTGATAGAGATCGTTTTCTAAGTAATCCCCTAGACATTTCGAAGAATTTTAATTTTGTCAAGCCGGATGAGGTATATTATTGGATCTACAGCTAGAAACTGGTCCTAATAAGCCCTCCCCTCCCCCGGTGGAATTCGTAAAAACCCATTCCAGCAAAGGAAGGGGGAAAAAGAAGGCAGATGAGGGTGATCAGCCCACAAAGACTAAAAGGAAAGCCCCAACCGAGTGTGAAGATAGGGTACCTAAAAAATTAAAGAAAAAGAAGTCCAAGGTTGATGCCCCGAAGCCTGTTTTGAGGGTTGCCAAAGCTGAGTCGGAACCCTAACATGTAAACAATCCTAGAGGGTCCCCTTCTAGGGGTCCCCCCTTCCGAAGGTGTCTGCGGCATCCTTGTTTTCTATTTTGCTTGCTTTAATTTTTATTATCTCTTAGTTTCCACTACTTCTTCTAACCTTTCTTTCTATTATTTTGTTCAATGAACTTCACTGAGATCCTTGTGTTTGGGAATAGGGAAAGGGTTGTGTTCGAAAAATGTGATGGGGATGTTCACTCGTAGCCCCCGGTTCTGAAGGCTCAAGCAGAGTTTTTTGATGAGTCTGCGAGAAACAAGCAGCCTCGACAAGATGCTTCCCCACCTCGCCCTTCACCTCAGAGGCAACCGACTGAATTAGCTATTCCGCAATCGAGCCTGAATATTCAATAAAAATCCAGTGGCCCTGGAAACTCCCAGTTGGACAAAGCTTGATCGGACCCTTCCGAGCACGGGGGACCGTGCTTTGATTTCTATCCCGGAGGTGCCCGATCTTTTGAGCGCTCTGGGATCTATTGTTCAGACCTACATAGTCAAGGCTAAGGAAGCTAAAGTGGCCACTGCCAAATATAAGGAGCTAGATGAAGAGCTAAAGAAGGTTGCCTCCAAATTCAAGGAGGAATTGGAGAATGTGGCCTCCGATTATGACAACGAGTGTACCAAGATGGCCCTCAAACACAAGGAGGAGCTGGGGAGAGTGGAGAAGCTGAGTGCCAAGAAAAACATCTTTCTTAAAGAGCTCGAGAAAAAATTATCGGAGGCTCAAGAAACTAATGGAACTCTTTCTAGTGAGAATGCTCGGTTGGCCAGTCTTTGCTCTCCTGAGCAGCAGGCTTCCTTGTTCGAGGCCTACACTAACAGGCTGGTGAAGACTAAGGGGTTCTGGGACTTCTTTTCATACCTCTCCTTAGTTTTGGTGGGATTAACCATGAATAACATGGTGCGCTCCATTTTCAAGGATCTCCCCTCCAAATATGCGACCATGCTAGACATTTACAAAAATAACACGGAGCAGGAGTAGTTGAACCACCTCTGGTGGAAATCAATCTAGGATGGGGGCATCAAGATTCCATTGCTTGACCATTTGAAGGCCTCCACAAAGTATTTCTCAGCGGATGAAATCCGCCACTTGGAGGTGGATGAAGAGAAGCAATAGAGTGATCCAGACCCCATGAACGCTCCAAAGTTCTGGCGTTAACCTACTTCTCGGGGCTCTTCTCAGGCAAATCTTAGCATCTGAAAATATGTATGAAAACTTTCCCCTTGGGGATTTGGATGTCGGATGCATCTCTTATATTTGTTTTCACATGAATGAAGACTTTCCTTTTCTTTTAATCATGTGTTTCTACTTTTTGTGTCTTGTAGACTCTAGACTTGGTACCCTATCGCCCCCTCCCCCTATTTGCAAAGGGGTACTTCTTTCGACTTCTTTTCCAAGTCATGAAAGAATGGTACAACCAGATCGAAGAATGGGCGTGCGAGTATCGAATTGAAGCATCTCATTTCTGGTACAAGTCTGTCTGGCTTGAAGAGGAGATTCAAGCAAAGCACAAAGAACTTAGCTTGTGGCATAATGGACTCCACGAGAGACAAAAAGAACTCCTCAATGCCCTGAGTCATTTGAGGAAAGAAAGGAACTCCTTGGCCGTGATAAAGGATGATATTTTGGGAGATTTTTGTTCTCTCAAAGCTCAATACAATGAGGTTCTCAAAGAGATTACAACTACGGTCAGGTTCACCTTGATGCATGTATGTATCACTCCCGCTATAGCTTCAAGGCTACTAGGGGGCATTATTTTCTCAGCCTAATGAGACCATCGATCATTACTGGCATGCGGCTTAAGTGGCTCAAGAAATTGTAGAGGTTGCTCGAGTGGCCTTGGTGACCTCCATCGCCAAACTGGAGGAGTGGAATGAGGAGAATAGAAAATATCAACGAGATCCAATTCCTGCCTTAGAGGGAACCATCTGGGAGAATCAGGCCATTATCGGGGCTACCAATAGAGATAAGGAAAAAGTCGACAAGGAACTTGCTGAGTAGTACAAGATATATGAAGCAACTGCCAACAACTTTCAAGCGTGCAAGCTTCAACTTAGGACGGTCGAAGCTCCATTGGTTGATGATTTTGAAGTTTTTCTTCAAGAGACCATCAACATTACAGAGCAAAAACATATTTCTAGGAATCCTAAGTACCGTGAAGCTTATGAAGAAGCACAAAGGTGGCTGGATATGTTACAAAAAAGGAACCTTTGAGCTCTCACACTGCTCTATGAAAAAGTGGGGCTCTGGAACCTGTCGAAGGCCCTTATCCTGTCACCCCGAACCAAAGGGTTAGCCCCGCAGGCAACCCGATTGGTGCCTCTGGCCGAGGGAGGGGTTCTTCCTCTAGCAAGAGAGGTAATGTTGATGGGCGAGGCCGAATGTGCCCCTCCAACGATGAAGATGAGCATTTGGTAAGGAGGTCAAGGCAGTAGGTTTTTGGATCCTTGACTTTCGTTTGACGACCAGAGGCCGCTTTCATAGGCCTCATGAAAGTTTTTCTAGCTATGTGTAAATAGCCGTTGTAACTGTATTTATATACTCATAAGCCGTTATGGCCCAGTATTATTGAAATAATACTTTTTGTTTTTTTTCACTTTTTCAGAGCTTTTTAATTTTCATGAAAGACAATTACCCTTCTAACCAAGCTGATTTTCTCAGCTTGTTTTTCTCCCGACTTGTCATTTAGTAGGTTGTGCCAACTCTTTGAGTGGTTTACAAGGTATGTGCCTTGAACATTTACTGCACTTTCAAGGGGACTCTTTGTACCAAAATGTTTGAAGGGTTGTGTTGGCCCTTCAATAATTTTACAAGGTATGTGCCTTGGGCATTTGTTGCGTGTTCGAGGGGCTTTGTTGGACCTTCGAATATTTCCTTAGGTGCTTGTTTCCCGTTCGAGGAGCTTTATTGTCATTTTGAGTATTTTTCAAGGTCTGTGCCTTGGGTGCTTGTTGTGCATTCGAGGGGTTATGTTGGCCCTTCGAATATTTTACAATGTCTTTGCCTTTGGCTCTTATTGTGCATTTGAGGTGATGTGTTAGCCCTTTGAATGTAAATTATTCCAATTTTAGAAGAATGAGGAGCTTTCGTCCCCCATGGGAACATGTGTTTAAATTCTTCGGAACAAGAACTGGTTATAAGAAACACATCTATGAAATTTATCAAAAATAGAGGGACCCTATCGACTAACAGTACTACCTCATCGAGGGTGTCCTCTGACCCAAAGGTAATTTAAGTTAGGCCCTTTTTCAACCTCTGTAAGTCTATTGGGATTTGGGGAAATAATACCTCCTAAGGTTAGAAACGTTCCACTGCCCGGAATCGGTTCACCCTGGGGGGTTCTAACACATAGCTACCTTTCGGGCCAGCTTCAATGACTCGGTAGGGTCGTTCCCAATTTTCTGATAGCTTCCTCTTAGGTTCTCTATGGAACTTCTCGTTTCTCTCCATTACGATGTCTCATGGGGAAAACTGGACTTCTTGGACCCTCCGGTCATGATACCGCTTAACCCTTTCCTTGACCCTGGCTTCTCAGAGGTTTGCCTTCTCTCTTTTCTCTTCAAGAAGGTTCAAGTCCAAGCAGCACTGCTCATCATTATTTTCTTGTTTTCCATTTTTTATAGTTAACCTTCGAAAGGTGGGTATCTTTATCTCCACCAACATGACTGCCTCTGAACTATAAACCAGGTTGTATGAGGTTTCGCTTGTGGCAGATGACTCCGTTGTTTGGAATAACCAAAGTACACTAGGAAACTCATCGATCCAGTTCCTGGCTGCCCCTTTGAGCCTCGGTCGAATGCCGTTGACAATGGTTCAATTGGTGACCTCCACCTACCCATTGGCTTGAGGGTGGTAAATGTTGGTGACCCTTTGGCGGGTCTTATACTCCTTACACTATCCTTTAAATGGGTTATTGACAAGCTGAGCATCATTTTCACTTATGATTGTTTGAGGGATCCCGAACCGGCATATGATATTTGTCCAACAAAACCCAATCATCTCTTTTCCCTTTACATTGGTCAGGGATTTAGACTCGACCCACTTCGTAAAGTAGTCTACAATCATGATCAAGTATCGAAAGATGCCTGGGGTCTCTAGAAAATGACCAACCAAGTCGATCCCCTATTTATCAAATGGCCAGGAACTGTTAATGTTCATCATTTTTTCCTAAGGCACATAGGTGATTGGGGCATGTCGGTGACTTCTGCATGCCCTTTCATGGGTTTTGCTGATCAGGTAGTCAGCTTTGTGAGGGGCTACGCATCGGAGGAGCAGTTAGAGGTGGCCTAGACGATAAAGGACACCTTTGTGGATCACATACTTTGGCACCTTTAGCCTAACATTCCTTGCTTTGATGGCATCCTCTGGGAAGGTTCCATCTTGAAGGTACCTAATGGGCATTATCCGCAATTTTTGTTCCTCCATTACCATCACCATTGCTTTCTCCTTGAAGCTATGCTTACTCAGCATCCCCACCATTAAGTGCCCCTGTGATTGCATGTCCAAGTCTAACGAGGCTTATGTTCTCAGGGCGTCCACCTTCGAGTTTTACACTCGAGGGACTTGAGTGGGGGTATAATGGTTGAAATATTTGAGGAGAGGTTTCACCACTTCCAAATAACAATGCAAGCTTCTTTCCCTAGCCTTATATTCCCCCTTGACTTGAATGACGACAATTTGGGAGTTCCTAAAAATGTCTAGAGACCTGTGATAAGCACTTCTACGAACCTATTTCTTTGGTGATTCGAAGGCCTGTGATCATCACTTCATATTCCACTTCATTGTTCGTAACCTTGAAGTCAAAGTGTAGGGCATAGGGATAATCTTTCTATTTGGGGCTTGTGAGTAATACTCCCAGCCTCACTGCCTCTGGAGCAAGATGACTCATCGACGTACAACTGCCATGTCTCTTCAGGTTCATTGTCATCTTCAACCACTATTGGGTTCGTAGTTTACACAATGAAGTTCACTAAAGCTTGGCCCTTTATTGGTGTTATTGGGAAGAACTGGATGTCATCTTCACCCAGTTCGATGCCCACTTCATCATTATTCTAGAAGCCTCCAGCTTTAGAAGCACCTACCTGATTGGATGGCTAGTGAGTAGGATAATCCTGTTACTTTGGAAATACGTCCAGAGGGGTCTTGCAGCATGAACAAGGGCCAATATCATCTTTTTAAGGGAAGTATAACGAGTCTCCGTGCCATGCAATGCCCTGCTTATGAAATAGATTGGGTGTTGGGTTATGCCCTTTTCCTTTACTAGAACCGCGCTTATCACCAATGGGGATACGAAAAATGTATAAATACAGATCTTCTCCCTTGTCTGGTTTCATCAGGGTGGGCAGACTTTGTGAGTGCTCTTTCAACTCCCAGAAGGCTTTGTCACAGTCATCTGTCCATTCAAATTTCTTTGCTTTTCAAAGTATATCAAATAATGACAAGTATTTTTCAGCCCCCTTCGAAAGGAATCAGCTGAGTGCTACCAACAATCCTAGAAGTCTTTCGACATCTTTGACTATTTGGGGGGGGCTTTATGTTGATCAACGGTTTGATTTCTCAGGATAGACATCGATCCCCCTCTTCAAAAACATGAATCCTAAAAATTTACCGGCTCTAACTCCAACTACGCATTTAGTTGGATTTAGCTTCATATGGGCTTCTTAAAGCCTTTGGAGGTTTCTTTGAGATCCCGTAAAAATTGGTCGAAGCCTTTGCTTTTGACCACCATGTCATCAACATATATTTCAATGCTTCTGTCGATCTATTTTTCGAAGAGCTTGTTGACCAGCCTTTGTTAGGTGGCTCATGCATTCTTTAAGCCAAATGGCATTTTCTTATAGAAAAATTTCCCCATGTCTATTATAAAAGATGTTTTCTACTTATCATCCCCTGCCATGAGCATCTAGTGATAGCCCTTATGAGAATCAAAGAAGGCCAACACCTCGTATCCTGCTATTGCTTCAACCATCGCAACGATGGAGGGCAAAGGATAGCTATCCTTGGGGCAACATTTGTTAAGATTCATGAATTCTATGCACATTCTCCAAGCCCCATCATGCTTGGGGACCATTTGGATTTTCTATTCACTCATGGTAGAATACCTCTTCGATAACCTCGGCTCGAAGCAGATTCTGGACTTCTTCTTTGATGGCCTTAGCTCTTTTGGGGGCAAATGACCTCTATTTCTGCTTGATCGGCTTTTGGGAGGGGTCTACATTCAGTCTGTGGACCATTAACTACTTAGGTACCCCTGTGAGGTTGAAGGTGTCCCGTGAAAATACGTCGACATAATCATCTAATAGATCCTTCAGTTTCTCTTTCGATGTGGGTGGTATCATTTTCCCCATGGGCACTGTTCCTTTGTTTTGGACAGCCATTGGCTCCATGTCTGTGGGTTTGATTTCTCCGTTAACCAAAGCCACCATATCCTCCCTTTTAACCTCTTTCAATGCTATAGCCAAATGGCCTCGGGCTACCTCCTGGTCTCCTCTTATGACAGTTATCCCCATGTTAGTGGAGAATTTCATTATTAAGTGATAAGAGGACCATATTGCTCACGTTTGGCATACCTAGGGGTTCGAATATCACATTGTATGGTGATACAACATCAATCACCGTGAAGCTACAGTTGATTGTGACCTCCTTGTCTCCGTCGGCTACTTTGACCAGGAAGGTAATGACCCCTAGGGGTAGCACAATCTTCTAAGTGAAGCCGGATAAGGGAGATGCTGTTCTCCTTAGAATTTTGCATCTGAGACCTAACTGATCGAAACAATTGGCAAACATTACCTCCACCCTGCTGCCATCATCTACAAACACCCTTTTGACGCAACAATCTCCGATGATTGCATTGATCACCATTGGGTCTGTATGAGGGGGTTCAGCTTGGCACCGGGTCAGCTTCTGAGAAGACAGTTGCTTTTTTGGGTTGGAAATGCTTCTAGCAGGGCTCTCCTGGGAGCACGAACCTGGATTGGGCTTTAATGATGGTATTAGAAGCTTGGTCACCCACAACCCCATTGATGAAGTTGATCACCTAATTCACCCCGTCCTTCCAGTTTCTGCCCGGCCGAGCCTCAACATCGAGTCGGACACCTTCCTGGTTTCCAACATGCCCTCCTTTGATTGCCTGTTGTTCTCTACCAGCTCGATTGGCCCTTTTCTTACCTTTCCAATGGTCTTTTGCTCAACTCCTCTAGGAGGATTCTCCTCTCAGTCTCTCGATGTAGTCTGGGAGTAAACCCTCTCTTGTACATCTTTCAATTTCCTTAAGTGAGTGCATTCATTCACGTTGTGGCCCTATTCTTTGTGATGGTCACAAAACTTGGGCAAATCTCTTTTTCCAGCATAGTCCCTTCCGGGAGGGGGTTCCAAAATAGCCCTTTCTGGATGAAGTGTATCTCTATCAGGAACTTGGTCAAGGGAATATAACCCTCGAA
The DNA here is from genome assembly GCA_037428765.1 of Rubia yunnanensis. NCBI lineage: Eukaryota > Viridiplantae > Streptophyta > Magnoliopsida > Gentianales > Rubiaceae > Rubia > Rubia yunnanensis. The sequence goes on from CM075064.1 coordinate 46,215,267, forward strand.
ACCTTTCTTTGGGGGGTTGGGCATCTTCGACCGAGGCTTAGAGTTTTATCTATACTCCTCATTTTTCCTCTTCGTGGCTTCTTCGATCTTTGAATACTGCTCCACGGTTTCTTACAGTTATTGCAAGGTTTCCAGCTTTTTTGAGACCAGCTTTTTGTACAAGTCAAGGTTGGAAATCCCATTCATGTATCCAAGGATCACTTCATCCTCCATTTGATCATGCTAAGACTCTTATCCACATATTGATAGTAAAATGCCTCTTTCGACTCGCTTTCCTTTTGCTTGCTCTGGTAAAGCTCGATCAAGGTTTTTTTAAACCTTTTCTTTTGGAAGAACTATCCTAGAAGGGCCCTTCCAAAGTCTCTATATGAATGTAGTGACCCCTTTTCCAGCTTGTTGAACCATTCTTGCACTTTTCCTCGAAGGTAGCTTCAAACCAGTTTGCACGTCAGCTATTAGTAGAAGTTCCTCGAATTCATCAGACTGAGGAACATCTGTATGAACTCCTGGGGGTCCAAATCTCCACTGTACATGGGGAGCCCTTCGGGTGGTTTCACGTGGCTGGGTCATCGAGTGACCACTATCGTAGGACTGGAGAGGAAGGTTCTAACTTGGCTCAAAGGCCCAATCAGCCGGTTGAGCTCTTTTGTCAAGGTGTCACTCGATGATCCACGAATCTCCATATGGGCTCGACCATAATGAATAATCGAAAGTGGTAACCTGGTTTAAAGTTATGTACCCCGAACATGGTCTTCCCACCACCGAGTTGTAGTATAGTTTTGTTTGATAAGGGTCGTAGGGGGACCTCTGGCCGAGGCCCAGGAAGAAACCCATCCATTGAGTAAGGAATGGCCTGAATACATCTGGCTTTCGAAACCCAGAAAGAAACCCATCAAACCATCAATTGAGTAAGGAATGGTCTCGTTCACAGCAAGAGGCATCAAAATAGGCATGGAGTATGTCATCATTTGGGCCATGCTTGGGAGTGTTGGTTGGGGTCGTGTAAGGGCTCCAACTTTCGCTTGATAAAGATACTTCTGGAGGGGTCTGCGACTGGAATCTCGACTGAACCACTAGGGGCATCGAAGGTGGGGGCCCTACCTACTACTGGACCCTCTTTTGGTAGAGCATTAGAGGCTCCACCTGATAGCCAGTTGATCTGAGGGCTTGAGCCCATAATGCTAGATCCTGCTGCAACAGGAGGCCCGCTTTGTTTGTGCCCCTTGTTAATTGAGCAGCCCCTCTTGTGACCTCTGCATGTGAATCCCCTGTAGCCTCCATGAAAGATGGCTCATTCTCCCTTGGTTAACATGCTTAGCTTTTCAAAGTAGGGGCTTCAGCTCATCCTACCAAAGGCTCGACGCTAACCCTTTGGTTCTTAGGGGTGCGTCAGCTTCTACACGAGAATATTTTAGACCCCTCACTTATTGGATCTAGTCCTGGCCAACTTCAAAGGTTTGTTACCGGCACTAGAGAGGCTGGGGGTCCAATTTCATATTGGACCTACACCCTCTTCTTTTTTGGTAAGGGGTTGCACTTCTTCGCTGGTGCCTAAAGTTTTGTCTTTTAGCCGTTCACTCCTACAAAAGACGCTTGCCGTAAATGTGGACATAAACAGCAATACTAACGTAGATTTGACTAACGGTTCCACTGGGTGTGCCAACTTGATGTGCCCCAATTTGTAGCTAATTACTTAATTTTTATCAAGAATTTTTTTTACAGTTATTAATAGCATCGGTGTAAATATTGAATACCGGTGCTAAAAATTAGGGTGCTTGCTCCATTTTGAAGCAAAGTACATAAAAATAGGGTATAAGCACCGGTATGTGAGGTTTATACGCACCGGTTTGTGTACCAGTGCTCAACACTTAGTCAAACAAATGAAAATTTTCTCTCAAATCCAATCCTGAATAATTAAAATAATTTTGAAACAGCTGCTTTGGGCTGCATTTAAAAAATGGCACCAGTACGTGAGGTTTATACTCACCAATTTTTGTACCGGTGCTCAACACTTAGTCAAAAAATGAAGAGTTCCTCTCTGGTTCAATCCTGAATAATCAAAATCATTTAGAAGCAGCTGCTCTGGGCTGCGTTTGAAAAATTGCACCATTATTGGTTGTTGGTACCTGTCCTACAAGAAAGTTAAGGTTAACAAAACCAAACTAACCATCCATCGTTTTATCAAACATCTATAACCTCTTCTTCACATCTACGAAGAGCAAACCCTAGTTCCCCCAGAACGGTGATTGTGGTTGAAAAAGGTACTGTTCTTTCACTCCGTAAACATTGAAATGAAGTGGAAATATTTTACATTTGAGCTTGAAACTTGTTTTCTATAGTTCATATCATAATAGTGAAAATTCCCACTCAATTGTGATTCTAGATTGTTCCATGTGCAATTTTTTTGGTAATTATCAATTTTTTGTAATCTCTTATGATAAAAATAGATATCCTTGTTGTTTAAGTACAAATGTTTACAATCATGTAATTCAAATATGGTTGAAATTTTTGTAAATTATCAATACAAACAAGGTGTTTGAAAAAAATTCCTATGTGCTAAGATATAGGATGGCCCCTAAAACCCAGACTAAGAGGCCTAGGAAAGAAGGGTGTTCTTCACAAGGTTCATACTTGAGGGTGACAGAGGAGACATTTTTGTGTTCAAGGAGGAAAGGTTGTGGGCCCAGAGTTACAAAATGAGAAAGCATTATCCGAAATGTGGAATTGAAGCAAATCCACAATTGTAAGAAACTATTCATCAATTGGGATGGGAAAAGCTTTGTGCTACACCTTCTGCGTTCAACTTTTGCATCGTTTCCGAGTTCTATGGAAATTTGAGGTGTGGATTGATCACGGACAAAGTTTTATGCCATGGAAAATATGTCCCTCTCACCTCTCAAGGCATCAATGAACTGTACGAATTGCCCAGTGTTGAAGATGATGAGGATGAGATGTTAGCATTGATAAAAAAGGATGATGATATGCATGACGAAGTATCGAGAGGATTGGTTCAGTGCATCACAACTAAAGGTTCCAATGTGGATGCTCTTTTGTTTCCTGGGTGGATAAAAATTCTGAAGAAATCACTAACTCCAGATGTGAACGCGTGGTATCACTTTGTGGTCTCACGTATCGACCCTCACGGTGAACACTGAAGTGCACAAGTTGAGGATAATCAAGTTGTATGCCATTAAAAAGAAACTTTGTTGGAATGTCGGGGAGGGAATTCATCAGGCACTGACCGAGGACAAGGAGAAGTTAGGATCATATGGTTTTTGTAGTCTGATTTCTTCACTTTTTGCATTACAAGTGTACCTAACTATGACAACGACACATGTTGTCATCCGATTACGTAAATTGTCATTGAATCATTCTGCAAGAATTTTTTTCCTACGTCTATAGCGTCGACTGAATCTAGGGTCTCCGCACTTAAGAGTGGAATTGAAACTTTGCGGATGGATTGCCGATTCCAGAGGAGATGGTGTGACCATATGGTGAAAGTTATGAGCTACCAATTTCCTAAAGCCATGAAGGCAGTCAGTCCTTTCCCATCACATGATGGGGACGATGCAGCTGGCAGCGAGGAAGCGAAATCATTCTCCCATTATTATTCGTGAATTGTTCTAATTTATTTGATCGTAACTTGACAATTACACAAGGTGCACCCCTAACATTGCTCTTGATATTTTTGGATAGTAGTTATTTCTCTATGAACTACTTTAAATTTTCCCATTCCATATTCAGACAGTTCTCAGATGGTAAATTATAAAAATTTAAGTAGCCCTACGCAGCTGTCTTTTTGTTTTTTAGCACCGGTACTCTGAACATAGGCACCGGTAATGAATTTTGAACAACATATTACTACAAAATGTACTACAACTTCATTTTTTAGTAACGTAAAAAATAATCCAAAAATATGTGTTTATGAAACTTCCTGAAATAATCGTGAATACCAAGATTTAAGTGCATTGGAGTCGTGGAAACACTGGAAACAATAGTTGGGGTCATTTTGTAATTTTTCAAAACTATGAAGTTTATGTTCAAATATCACAAAGGACGACCTTCCCTTCACCTAGACAATTCCACTTGAAAAAAAAAATCAATTCAAACATTGAATTTTATTTCTCCATCGCCAATTTTGTATTTCGACAATTCCAATTTTCTTAGAGGGACTAAAATGCAAAAGGTAAAAAGTTTGCTTGTAAGTCCAAATATAATTCCACTCGAATATTATGGTACAGTTCCACTCCATGATGTGTCCTACAACCATGAATCTAATTTAATATCACTTATAGGGTCGGAATATGTCTCCGTAAAAGTCCCCAAAATTTCAATGTTAACACTACGTAAACATCTCTCACTAACTCTAGAACATACACTAGCACTTTAACTTATGTGCCAGCAACTGAATAATTATTTTAATTCTTCATTTTTATCTAATGAATAGAGATATCATGGGTGCGGTGCGCAGGTAAGTTAGCATAATTAGAGCGTTTAGTTAGAGGTCATTTTCGCAAAAAAAACAATCGCCCTAGGGACTACAATCGGTGAAAATTAATCTTCTGCACCTGTTCCCAGGAATATCGGAGACCTACTTAATACCAATGAAGTAGCCATATATGGTCATAAATGTTTTAGAAACGTATTGGGTCGCTCAAATAAGAAATTAAAGTGTACACCATCACACACACAGTCTTAAACTGTGAATTAAAAATTTATTTGGTCAATTTTGTAATCCCACTAAACCCAAAAAAATGGGGGGGGTGAAAAACCTAATAAATCAAAGTTGTAAGATATTTTAGAACCGGTGTGTTGTTTAGTATACTGGTGCTAAATATTTTGGGGGAAATGAAAATAATTTGAAATTTTCAAACTCCTGAGGTGGAAAAATAGAATTTTTAAAGCATTGGTACAACTATCTCTAGGCACCGGTGTGGTATGCCGGTGCTCAACACTTAGAAAAAGTATAGGTCATTTCCTCTCTGTCCAACTGTAAGAATTAAATTACTTGTCCAAGCAGCTGCGTACAACTGCTTTATTCAGATAAGAGCACCGATGTAACATACTAGTGCTCAACATTAGAAAAAGTATAGGTCATTTCCTCATTGTCTAACTGTAAGAATAAAAATACTTGTCAAAGTAGCTGCACGCAGCTGCTTTATGCAGCTAAAAGCACCGTTATGTTATACCGGTGCTTCATATTTTGTAGGAAATGAAAATAATTTGAAATTTCAAACTCCTGAGGTGGGAAAATTAAAATTTCAAAGCACCGGTACAACTATTTTTAGGCACCGGTGTGGTATACCGGTGCTCAAAACGTACTGTCCAGCTGTAAGAATTAAAATACTTGTCAGCAGCTGCTTTGTGCAAATAAAAGCACCGGTATGTTATATTGGTGCTTAACACTTAGAAATATTTTTAGTGTATTTCTCTCTGTCCAACGTTATATATAGGCACTGGTATTATTGATCTACCAGTGCTATTTAGTAGCATATATAAATGCCAATGGACGCTGCCACTTCCACAACCACCTCCTCCTCAGATGCTCCCTCCACCATCGGTCATCTCCGCTCATCTTCCACATCTCCACCCTAACTCTCTGGCCATGTTCCACCCCCGCCCATCACTCCATCCACAAAGGCCCATATGACCATCCACCACAGGCCTATGGCCTTACCGCACACCTCGGGCCTTACCGCACATCTTCTCCACTGCCAACTTAGGTCCTATCAAATTTATTGACCTCCACCAGTCAATCTCTGGTCATTTTTCTGACCTCTACCGGTCTTCCGCCTGTCCTCTACCATACCATTAATGGATTTCCGTCGGTTAGCCACCGTTGACCACCTTCGCCGTCTGCCGTGGTACATTTGAGGGACCTTCATCGGACAAGCAATTCACTTGGTGTTTAAATATTTCCCATCTCATTCAAGGTGAGTTTCCACCGTTATAAACTGAGTAGTGCTTGTAATGTGATTCTGTCGTAATGTGATTTTGATTGAGAGTTGTGATTTGTGATTAATGATATTTAATTTGTGGATCCTATGTAATGTGAATTCCGTCGTAATGTGGTTGTTGATGTACTGTTGTGATTGTAATGTGATTCCTTGTTGTACACTTATATTGTGATTGTGAGTTGTGATTGTGAGTTGTGATTGTGAGTTGTGATTGTGAGTTGTGATTGTGAGTTGTGATTGTGAGCTGTGATTGTGAGTTGTGATTCGTGAGTTGTGGTTCGTGAGTTGTGATTCGTGAGTTGAGATTGTGAGTTGGGATAATCGTGCGTTGTGAGTTTTGATTTGTGATTTCGTTGTAATGTCACCGAGTTGAGTTGTGATTTGTGATTATGAGTTGTGATTTTATGATTTACCAAATGTAAAATGTGATTCATAACGTGATTTTGATTTGTGATTGTGAGTTGTGAGTTGTGATTTTCCAAATGTTTAATGTGATTTGTAATGTGAGTGTGATTTGTGAATTGTGAATTGGATATCGTGATTTGTAATGGAATTGTGAGTTGTGATTTGCGTAAAGTGTTTCATAATAGTGATTCTCACACATTTGGTTTCGTTGTCCTAAGTTAGATGCCTCCCATGGGTAAAAAGGTGGTTGAAAGGGGGAAGAGAATGAGGGGTTAGGTAGCACCAAAATTTGTGGACTCCATTGACACAACCACAACCACAAAGGGGGATTATACTCAAACCACCATTCCACTCATATTACAAATAGAGGAGCCCGGTGCGATAATTAAAGAGCATCCAGCCAATGAAGAGCCTCCAGCCTCCAAAAATGATGAATAGTTTTTATCCACTAAAGAGGGGACCTTGAAGGACGACATGACAGACGATATTTCCAAGGCAAGAGGGAAGCATAGAAAATCCATTGATAGGTTTGAAATTATATCTTGGTACAAGAAGCGTGGTTTAGCCACATGCCAATCAGTAAAGCTGGCCAAGGAGAATAAATCGGTGTTGGTAAGGTTCAACCTATCCTACATGGTCTGCAGAATTAGACAGCGTGGACTGCATACATACGCTACTCATTCCAGTAGCGAATCAAGTTTAGGATATACAAGCATTGGAATAACATCCCCGATGACACGAAGGAGGAGGCCTGGAAAGATATCTTGGTTAGAAAATTTCATAACACATATATCTTGAAGTGCACAAGTTTACCTTATTAGCTAAGTTAAATTCTCATTTATTATTGATGATTACAAGCTAACAGTGTTTTAATATTTTTTTCGATGCAGATGAGCTATACGTTCAAACAGAAATTAACCACCGAACAGCTTTAAAGATTGAAACAGATTGTGTACGTTGCAGCCGACAATGCCCACCGCAACTAGAAATTAAAAGTTGCCAACAAATTCATTTATCAGGTGGAAGACGACACACATAAGTTAAAGTACCAACCACGGGAAAAGTACAAATGGATGGCTGAAAAGGAGTGGAAAAAGTTTGTAAAAATTAGGACAACAACTGAATTTAAGGTAAATTGTATATCAACATTCTTGATTTGTGGTCACAGCTTCATTTCAATTGACTAAAATAATTTACAGTATACTAACTTAAATTTGTTTCCCATGGATAGAAATAAAGTGACACTAATAGCGAGAACTCAAAGGAAAAGGTTTACACACATCAAAATGGACGGAGTAGACACCGGGTCACTCGGGAAAAAGTCATCAAGAAAAAGAAAGAAGAAGAGAGAGTGAAATTGGTTGCACAGGGCTTCACGGAGGAGGAGATCGAGATTGAGATCGAGATTAAGCTTGAGCTTGAGAGGAAGGAGTTCAACGTGGAAAGGTCCTTGGTCTACCTCAAGTGCATCAAGCTGGAAAACAAAACCACATACACAAATTCCATCGACAGAGCCGGTGCAGAAAATATTGTAAGTTTTTTCATATAAATTGGTCCTTCCAATGTTTCTCATCTACTATTAATGTTCGTATTATTTTTTTAAACTGTATTTAATGTTTATACTTTATGCCCCATCACAGATAAAAATGAATGAAGAGGTTGCTAGGGGCACATTGGTCCTCCAACCTGGGAAGGACATACTGATAAGGGCAACTGGCAAGCAGGATTACCCAGGGAAGTATAGGGGTACTCAAATGAACCTCCCTAAAGATGTTACTGTACCACATCTGTCCCGTACCAGAAGCAAATGCGGTAGTATCTCGTCCCCCTCTCCAGCAATCCGAAAGAAACAAACTGCAGACCAACCAGTGGTGAAGGCAATGGTGTCATACCTTAGCCAGCTAGTCAAGGGGATCGCATCAGTGGGAGGGGTCCAAATACCAGCAGGCCTGGATGATCCCAAGTCCTTTCATAGAAAAGGCCTAGGCCGAAGTAAGTGCGGCCCAGAAAAAATCTGATGGTGCTCCAAGAGATAAGGAGGACGATGATGAGGTAAATAATGGATTACCATCAATTACTTGGTCTATTACGAATTATAGTTTAAATACTTTTTTACAAACGAATTTCAACATTCACTGACAGAAGGGAGAGATGGTGGATTTTTTTGTGAGGAAATTGGACGGGTTAAGGGCCCTGGTTGCGAAGGGATTTCTCCAAAGAAAGTGCCACCCATACTTCAGCAAGTACAATCGCTCGTGTCCGAGTATTTGAGCCAGTGTCCCATTCTAAAGCGGGCTTGCCGTCTGCCAACCACGTTTTTTTTATGTCGGAGAAGCTCTCGGACATTTCGTTGACTGGACAAAGTCATTGATCGACCAGGATTTAGATGAAAACGTGTTGGCGGTGGTTTAGATGAAAACGTGTTGGCGGCGGTGATCGACCAGCATACTCACACACCTTATCTTGTTGGCGGTGGTTTAATGAAAACGTTCATTTTTTCATGAAAAATTTAGTAGTTAATAAATATTAATAATGTAATAGATTAAGAGTTTGTCTCTTGAAAGATGGTCTTTCCATGTAAGGTTTGAACTGTAAATTAGAATAAATGAAGATAAAATTTTTGGGTTGCATTAATTGGGTCTTAATAACTACTATGGCAAAGTCTTGGGAAAGACGGTCTTTCCATAGGCTTATGGAAAGACGGGGTTTAATTCAAATAATAAAAGGTGAAAGGTCTTAGTTGCAACATTAAAAATTTAGTATGCAACATGTAGTAGTTATAAAATTTATAACCCGGTTCATGCAACCCAAAAATTTTATCTTAATTTTATCTAATTTACACTTTAAACCTCGGTCTTTCCATGACTTATAGAAAGACCGTCTTTCAAGAGACGCACTCAACTACTATAGGTTGTGAGTCCGTCTCTTGAAATACGGTATTTCCATAAGTTATGGAAAGACCAAGGTTTAAAGTGTAAATTAGAAGAAATGAAGATAAAATTTTTGGGTTGCATGAACCGGGTTATAAATTTTATAACTACTACATGTTGCATACTAATATATTAATATTGCAACTAAGGCCTTTTACCTTTTATTATTCTAATCAAACCCCGTCTTTCCATAAGCCTATGCAAAGACCGTCTTTCCCAAGAATTTGCCATAAAATAAAATTTTAATATTGCAACTAAAATATTTTACCTTTTTATTATCTAATTAAATCTCATATTTCCATAACTTTGTGGAAAGACGATCTTTCCCAAAACTTTGTCATCGATTAATATTGATCTATTTGGTTCAGACAAAAAAAATCAATTTTAAATCGAATTGGATCGGAATTCAAAATCTTGATAAAGTTTGGATCGAGAAGAGGATTAAAATTTCATATATTCAATTTCGCTTTCTAAATTCTGGTTTGATTCAATCTATTTTATTGGCCCGAATCGATTAATGAACACCCTTAAATGTCACAGTAAGATTAATTTATGCCATAATGCAAAGGAAAAGATAAAGAATGCTTTCTTATATAACACCTTAAATTTGAATGATCAAGATATCAAATAAAATATGACTAATTAAAGACACAATTTAAAAATAATAATTCTAGACATTTTGTTATTATAGGAACCAAAACAATTTTAAGATAGTCCTGACTACCCGTTGACTGTGAAGACTCATGGCAGATAGAACAATACATCCCCTTCATTTGATATCAATAAAATTCCCACATCCTTCGATCTCAATAAAATTCCTTCTGCTAAATATGGAGGGAACTCACGTATAGAATTAGATCTTGATTAAATTTAAAATTATAATTTAAGAAACTGGATTTTTTTTTAAAGATTTTAAGAATGAATTTAAATTATTAGGACACAACAAATTTAGATCTTAAAATTAATTGATTTACGCAAGCTTTTTGAATGATATCATAGTTCTATGCTATTAATAGGCTTTAAAACTAGTTTTCAACATTATTCAACATTATTCTAACAAAATTCACGACATTTGACAAATATAAAATCATTGCAATATTTTTTTTTAAAAAAAAAGGGCAAAGTGTTTTGATATTTTGTGATGCTCCAGTTCAATACACAGAGGATTTTTATTATAATACTCAAAACTTAACTATAACTGGATTTTAATCCTATGCTATTAAAATGCACAAGAAATAAATTGACGGCTCTGAGAAAAAATAATGATCCATTTTTCTTGGATCAACGACGAATAGCTTTTTCTACTCAACTCTCCAGTGCTGCCGTGATGGCAGAGCCACCACCAATCTTCAATTCCCTTTCCTATGCCAAAGCCCTAACCAAATCCTTTGAGAGCGATCTGAAACAACCTGCTCCACAATCAGATTTTACCAAACCTAGAACTACCTTCACTCCAAAACAGATCATAGAACATTTAGGGGAACCAGGTCTACACTTCTCGGACGATGAATGTGAGAAACTTGAAGCCCCTTAAATCTAACGTTGATCGGAAAATTCTCGCGAAATAGGTCTGAATTGGCCAAGCTTCACCGAGATTTTCAAACGAAAAGATTTAAGGGTCACACCGACATTCATCTTCTTGACAATCGCCAGGTTTTAATCCATTTTTCTTTTCCTGATGATTATTATAGGTGTTGGATTCATAAAGTGTGGAACTTTAGTTCTACTCGATTAGAATCACCAAATGGGAACCCACTTTTAATCCAAACAATAATTCTCCTATTGTACCTTTCTGGGTAGCACTCTATGGATTGCCATAACAATTTTTTTATTCTAATGTTATGATGTCCACTGGTAGCATCATTGGTGTGCCTGTTAAAATTGAAAAAGCTACAATGAATAGAACCAGGCCACATGTTGCTAAGGTGTGTGTTGAAATGAACATAACAAAAGCTAGAAGAAACATGATTGGGCTAAGCTTTAGGTGTGTAGGTTTATGGCAAAGTATTGAATATGAAGGCATCCATGATTATTGCACTAAATGCTTTAAACTGGGACATATTAATTCTATTTGAAAGTCTGATTAGGTTCAGGCTCATAACACCCATGGAGACCTTAAGTAACTGTTGTACAGGGAAGAAAATCAGGTAAAGTGGAAGACATCATCATCAGGAGTTCCCTCAAAATAAAAGAATGCTATACATGTTCATAAACATGTTACTAACCAACCTATACAGGAGATATGGAGGCCTAAAAATACAAGTTCACAAGGTTTAGCTTCTAATACATAAGCTTAGGTTACCCTAAACTCTACTCTCAACACTCATGTTATTGTTTCTGACATCCCTCAAGCAACAAAGCCTATAACTCTAAATGATAATGTCAGTAGAATTCTTCCTCACACTCTGTTAAACCTAATATCACCACCCTTAAGCCATCTAATAAGGACACTATACCTATCCATAATCTCTGTTCTTCAACAGTTAAAGTTAATCCCCCAAATGAATCTAAAAATACTGAAGATCTGAATGTTGAGAACTCTAATGAAGTTAATCAGTTGCCTTTTAACTATGTTGCTTATATAGAACCTCGGTTAGCTACTAAGTTTCCTCAGTCAGAATCTGCTTCCATGGACAACAATGTCACAAAAGCTTCAGCTTATGTTTCCCAAAAAGGAAACTGTGACACTTAAACCAATCCTCAAAACTATAATAACCTGATTGGTACAAATAACCAGGAAGAGAATTTCATAGGAATTAATGCTGATGTCTCTCCACTTCTTTCTCCTGGCAAAAGAAGAAAAAAAGTAACAATTAAGGAACATCTAAGCCTATCCAATAAGTCTCTAAACACATGATACAATTCTGAACCTGATAATTTGGAGTCTTATAGATAAAAACTTCTCAGGATAATTTCATATAAGAGACGGTTTCCTCCCAAAATAGGTTCAATGCTCTGCTAAATGATAACAACAAGGATGAACTAATCAATGAATCAAAAACTAAAGAAGGAAAATACATTAAAAAAGATTACACATCTACTCCCAAAACAGTTACTACCTGATGTTTTCCAAACACTAATTTTTTATGGATTTAAACCTCTGTTGCTAGAATGTTTTTGGAATTGGTAACCAAGCTTCTCAAATAAGAGTTAAAGACATTAAATACAGGAATCATATCTCCTTATTGGCTCTCATAGAACCATTTTTGGAAAATGATCAAATCCCACAATTGTTTTTAATATGGGCTGTAAAAACCATTTCTCCTTTCCTGGATGTAAAATCTGGTTACTATGGGATGATAATATCAAATTAGATATTTTAAACACTCATCCCCAATATATTCTAACTAGAATCGATCATCCATCATTCAGTATCATTTGTGATATTTCCTGTGTATGCAAAACACTCACAAATAGAAAAATCTAGACTCTGGAAAAGCCTTCTTAACTTTAAAAATTAGCCCATCATGCTAATTGGGGACTTCAATGTCATAGAGGACCAATCTGAATATTTAGGACCTTCTACCTCTGACCCTAGAATGATAGCTTATTTCAAGCAATTTCTGAACTATGGAAATCTGTTCTCTCTTCTTACCTCTAGCAGTCTCCACACTTGGGCTAGTATGAGGCAAAGAGGAAGGTTATGGAAAAGGCTTGAAAAAGGTGTTGCAAACACCAAATGGTTGAATGATTTCCCATCCTCATACTTTAATGTATTATCTAGAGTTCAGTCTGATCATTCTCCTCTGATGTTACATATCAAAAGTAACTCTAGAAACCTTGGGCCTAAATCATTTAAAATTTTAAACTGTTGGATTAATCATCCATCCTTTTAAGTCTTTTGGAGCAATCCTGGAACATAAAGACACATCTCCAAGGAATGGAGAGATTCTTCTTTAAGCTAAAAAAAACTTTAAAATGGCACTTAAAACATGGAATAAGAATACTTTTGGCAATGTTTTTGACATAGTCAAAATCTGTGAAGAAAGTTTATTAAAGGAAGAACAAAATCTCCATCTACCGGAATCTGATTCTAACATTATAACCTATAATAAAGCTAAAGTTGAACTGACGTAGGCTTTAGCTTAACAAGAAAATTTTTGGAGATAAAAATCTGGGGTCAAGTGGTTACAAGAAAGGGATGCTAACACCAAATTTTTTAATAACACGGTTAGGGCCAAACACCACAGGCAATACATAGCCTCCATCAAAAACTCTCAAGGCATCTAGTTAGAAGATGAAAATGAAATAGGACAGGAAGCTGTGCATTTCCTTTTCCTGATCATGTAACTGCTAAAATCACTGATCCCACTGGCATTAACTCTGTTGTGTTGATAGAAAACATCCCCCAATAGGTTGCTGATGAAATGAACCAATCCCTGACAAAATCAGTATCAATAGAATAATATTTCATATTGTTTCTTTTATAGATAGTGACTCAGCACCAGGACCTGATGGTTTCAATGGGAAATTCTTCAAAACTTGTTGGAATATTATTAAGGTTGATCTCTTAATGGTAGTGGAAGATTTTATGCTTGGAAACCAAATTTCAAAAGCAATTGCATCAGCACTGATTGTTTACATTCCCAAAAAAGAAGTGTCATCTTCCTTTAAGGATGTTAGACCAATAAGTCTTTGCAATTTCATTAATAAACTCTTCTCTAAATTAATAATTCAAAGACTGAAATCTATAATGCCTTTTATTATCTCTCCTTAACAATCAGCTTTTGTTCAGGATAGAGAGTTGGCAGATAATGTGCTATTAATGCAAGAAATAACTAACTATCTTAATTCAAAAACCAAAGGACACAACATCATATTCAAACTAGATATGATGAAACCCTTTGACAGAGCCTCTTGGTCTTTTTAAGATCCATACTCCTCAAATTAGGTTTCACTGAAATCTTTGTAACTTGTACAATGAAAAACCTTAAATCTTCTTATTTCTTAGTTCTAGTAAATGGAAAACTAAGAAATAAGAAGATTTAAGGTTTTTCATTGTACAAGTTACAAAGATTTCAGTGAAACCTAAATGGAAAACTATATAGCCAATCACACGGAATTCACTATTACTGTGGGCGATTTGTAGTGCGAAAAACATACTATTACTACTGTTCATTGGTTTTATCTCTTAGGCCTCTTTTACTTCTGTTAACGGTCATATTGGCACACGCTCTGGTGGCCGTTGCCACCGCCGGTGGTTGACCATGGCATCGCTGACGCATCTCTCGACTTCTGATCCTACTCATACCATGGCTAATCTTCAACCTATCCCCCAAAATCCAAAAAGTTTTGCTCAAACCCTAAATACCAAACCATCGCCCCTTCTGTCGACACTTCCTGATACCCCTAATCTTCACCCAGTTACGGAATTTAAAGGGAAAGTGGCGTATATCCTTCCCCCGGAAGAGGGAGAGCTTTTAGCTATGCATTACCAGAATGCTCTCGTTGGGAAATTTCTTCGCGGGAAACCAAATATGGAGGCTCTTCATAAAGCTTTTAAGTCAATTGGTTTTAAGTCGAAATTTCAATTAGGTTCTATCGATTACCGACATGTGCTTATTCGTTTTCAGGAACAAGAAGACTACCAACGATGCTGGATCAAAGGGCAATGGATGATTAACGGATTCACCGTGAAGGTTCAAAAATGGACGCAAGATTTTTCGCCATCAGTGGAATCATCAATAGCTCCGGTCTGGGTAACTTTCCATAAACTTCCAATTATGTTTTATAATAACTCAGCAATCATGGGAATTAGTAGTCAGATAGGTCGTTTTCTTAAGATGGATGCAGCAACAATTGCTTTAACTAGGCCATCGGCTATTAAAGTATGTTTAGAAATTGACCTGTTGGCATCGCTCCCTAGTACAATAGTAGTTGGAATTGGAAACAAGGTTGATGAATATCCAATTGAATATGAAGATTTGCCTACATATTGTTCACATTGTAAGATAACTGGTCATAGCAACAATAGGTGCAATTTCCTGCATCCTGAACTAAGAAAAAAGATGGAGAAAAAGATGGAAGATAAAGAACATAAGGTGGCTAAAGGTTTAGAATCTGTTACCCAGAATGACTTAATTAATCTAGAAGGCTCTTCTGCCTTAACAGTATCACAAAAAGAAAAGGATTTTCAGAAACAGAAAATTAACTCAGAAGGAAATAATGATCTGAACACTGATTTTGCTACAGTAAATACTAAGAAAAAAGGCTCTTCTTTCTATTCTCTTGATGACATTTCTAAGCCAATAACCAATACCTTTTGGAGGAAAAAAAAGACACACTCTGATCTAGTCCCAATTCAGGAACAAACTGTTAAAATAAACACGGTGTCAATTTCTAATGCTTTCACTTCATTAGAAAACCTCATTGAGGAGCAGGACGGGGAGATTTTAGAGATTTTTCATGAATCTTTGGAAACCCATGATACTCCAGTAATTATAAATTCTGATGAGCAGACTAACATTAATACAGCTTCAGGGTCAAAAGTTGAGAAAGACAAAATAGGAAATGATCAGGATATATTCACTGAAATGGTACGAGATCTGAGTCAGAGTCATGTTATTTCTGACCATATCACTTTGGAAATTCATGATACTTCAGTAATTATAAATTCTGATGAGCAGACTAACATTAATACAGTTTCAGGGTCAAATGTTGAGAAAGACAAAGTAGGAAATGATCAGGATATATCCACTGAAACGGTACGAGATCTGAGTCAGAGTCATGTTAATTCTGATCATATCACTTTGGAAGAGGATAATTTAAGAAATAAGATTAAGGATTCTGATCTAAGCCCTGTAAGTGGGAAGAATGAAAAAGTTACTAGCAAATCAGGGAACAAAGATAAAAATTCTGCAAGGACTGGTAGGAATCTTAGATCCACACAAAAAGCCACTCCCAAAATTTTTAAATGATTAAACACACAATAATAGGAAATATACTTGTTTGGAATGTTAGGGGAATAGGTACATCAGTGGATAGACTTAAGATCCTAAAAAACAAACATAAATTAGATATTATGTGCTTAATAGAACCTTGGCAGGATAAACTCAAAATATCTGAATTTAAACATACTCTTGGTTACAGTAATGCTTATCCAGCTCAGCATGCAAAAATATGGATATTATGGAATCAGGCTTTCAACATCTCAATTTTAGGTGAAACAGGCCAATTTGTAAATGTTAAAATCACTGATTCTGTTTCTTCTTGCTCCTGGAACTGCTTTTTCATTTATGCCAGTGTTCACAGGCAACTTAGGGAGCTTTTATGGAATGATTTAAAAGGAAAACAGGATAATCTTTCATTATATATAGGGGACTTTAACACTGTAACATCAGTAAATGAATATAAAGGAAGAAAGTCCACTCCTAAACAAAGCATGAAGCAGTTTAATGATTTTCTTTGCTTTATGGACTTGCATGAAATCCAAACTGTAGGAAACTCTTTTACTTGGAGTAACAACAGATTTAAAGATAGATGTAAGGATCTAATGTTTCAAAGGCTTGATAGGGGGGTAGTAACTCTAGATTGGATAGATCAGTTTCCTAATAGCTCTATTCAAGTTTTAAATAGGATGTCCTCAGATCATGCTCCTCTTATTTTATCAGTTCAAATTTCTGAGGAACAAGCACCTAGGCCTTTTAGGTATCAGGAAATGTGGTCAAATAGAAAGGAATTTCAGAAATTAGTAGTTTCTAACTGGACTTTAGATATTCCTTTTACTGGTATGTGTAGGTTAGTTGCTAAATTAAAGAGGCTTAAGTTGGAAATTAAAAACTGGAATAAATCACAGTTTGGTAATGTGGATCAAAATTTGGCCCAACAGGAAAACAGAGTCAATGATTTGGAAATTGCTTTTCAGCAAAACCATGATCAATCTACCCTAGCAGAACTTAACAAATCCAAACAAATGCTGATGAGGGCTCAGAAAGAGAAAAATATATTCCTAAGGCAAAAAGCTAGGTTAAATTGGTTAAAATATGGTGATGCTAATACTAAATTCTTTCATCATGCTATTAAGGAGAGGAGAGCAAAGGCCAGAATTTGCAAAATCAGGGATAATCATGGAAACTGGATCACTGAGCCTACCTTGATCAAAGAAGAGGCAGTGAGATATTATACAGAATTGTTGAATGAGGATGTGTCCCAAAAACAAGGAACTTATTTCAAACACTTCCTTAATGAGATTCCAAATGTGATAACTGATCAGGAAAATTTATCATTGCTGTCTCCATTCACAATTCAGGAACTTCAAAGTTCAGTTTTTGATCTTAACAGAAATAGTTCCCCAGGTCCTGATGGATTACCTAGTTCTTTTTACACTACTTTTTGGGATACTATTAAAAATGATCTTCTAGATGCATCTAATGACTTTTTAAGTAATGGAAATATTCCTAATGCAATTTCCAGTACTTGGTTATTTTTAATCCCAAAAAAATCAGTTCCAGTAGATTTTTCTGACTTTAGGCCAATAAGTCTCTCAAATTTTGTGAATAAGATCTTTTCTAAGATGCTAATGGACAGAATTAAACCTTTGATGTCACAAATAATATCTCTGGAACAGAGTGCATTCATGCAAGGGAGAGATATTTCTGATAATACCATAATGATGCAGGAAATGACCAGAATATTAACTAGAAAATCTAAGGCCTCAAATATTATTGTTAAATTAGATATGCAGAAGGCTTTCGATAGGGTTTCATGGTCTTTTCTCAACTCAATTCTTCTGAAATTTGGTTTTCATGGCACCTTTGTACACAGAATTATGCAGAATATATCTTCAGCACATTTTTCAGTGTTAATTAATGGAACAGTTTCAGGATTTTTTGCTTCTAATAGAGGTATCAAACAGGGAGATCCTTTATCTCCTTTTTTGTATAACATACTTTCTGAGGCCTTTTCCCGAGGTTTAAAAAAGCTTTTTAGTTTAGGCTATCTAAAATATTTTAGCTTGCCTAATAAATGCCCTCAGATTACTCATCTTATGTATGCGGATGATACGGCTGTTTTTCTTAATGGACATAAAAAAAACTTGGATAGGTTTAAGAGGTTTCTAACAGCATATGAACAAACAACGGGCCAAAAAGTAAACTTTGCAAAATCTAATTTTTTTGTGGCTCCTAATACTTCTGTGGACAGAATACATGCTCTGAGCAGGAATTTAAGTATGACCAGAGGTAGCTTTCCTTTTACTTATCTAGGAATTCCCATTTTTCCAGGTAGGAATAAACAGATTTATTATTATTCTATCTTAGAAAGAATGGAAAAAGCTATCAGTAACTGGAAGAATAGGTGGTTAAATACTTCAGGCAAAATCATCCTTATTAACCACTGTTTTCTTTCAATCCCTACTTATATGTTTTCAGTTTTGAATCCACCTAAGGCAATTTTAAGGAAAATGGAGATTATGGCTTCTGGTTTTTTCTGGGGAGGTAGTGATTACACTGAAAACAGGAAAAGATGGAGGTCATGGCTTAGAATGAGCTTCCCAGTCCAAGAGAATGGCACTGGATTCAGAGATCTACAGGCCATAGTTAATGCCTTCTCTTGCAAACTGTGGTGGAAGCTGCAAGTTAATAACACCCTTTGGGCACACCATCTATGGACACTGCCTGATTCTTATAAGAACTCTAATGTATGGAATAGAATCTGTAAAATAACTGAATTAGCTAATGGATCCTCAAAGGTTATCTATGGAAAAGGAGAGTGTTCATTTTGGAATGCAAACTGGTCAGGAAAGGGTGCACTGATTTATGAATGGCCCGTAGATGAGGAAGTTCCTTTCCCTGATATATCTCTCAATTGTTTTATATTGAATAAAAACTCTTACATGAATAATTTGGAGCCATTTTTGGCTACCAGTACAATTCTGATCTTGCAGGATGCAAAAATCACTCACTTACATGAGGATAGGCTGATTTGGACAGCTTCAACTGATGGAGAATTTACTACTGCATCTGCTTACAAGATTTGCAGACAGAAAGGTGTAACTGTAAGACAATTACATAAGGTATGGTCACACTTTATTCCTGCAAAAATGTCTGTTTTAGTTTGGAGAGCACTAAATGGAATCTTACCTTTTGATAATATCATCTGTAAGCTAGGCTTTTCTCAGGCTTCAATTTGCCCTATGTGTAGGAAGCATTCTGATTCTCTTAATCATTGTTTTAACTCATGTCCTTTTGCTATTGCAATCTGGAATAAGGTGAATTTACTGTTGCATATTAATCAACCAACTTTTGGGAGTTTTAAGAACAGAATTGATTTCTATTTGTCCATCAGAGCTGAATCTTTGATCTGGTCCAACTTGATAATTGCTTATATAATGGTCACATCCTGGTCAATATGGACATATAGGAACAAGAAACTTTTTGAAAATTTATCTCTTTCTGTGGACTCATGTTTTCTGAATATTAAAGATCAGGTTTACCAAATATTTCAGGCTTATCCACAAAAAGGTAAACTTGATAAACATAGATACTTAATACAAAATGGAATCATTCCCCAACCTGATCAGAAAAATAAGAAATTGATCACAGCAGTTAGATGGGTAAAACCTATTGTTGGTTTTAAACTCAACACAGATGCAACATGGAACCCTAACTGTGAGTCAACATGTGCGGTTATAATTAGGGATTGGAGGGGAGATGTGATTAAGTTAAGAGTGAATCATTTCCATGCTGAATCACCTTTACATGCTGAACTTACTGGTATTTACTTTGCTTATCAATTAGGCTTAGAACTTAATCTGCATTCATTCACAATTGAGACAGATTGTCTTACAGCTGTTAAAGGAATTCAGAACCCAAAAGGAAGTCCATGGAAAGTCTTTTCAATATGTAGCACCCTGAATGAATGGAATGAAGGAGCTATGATTCATTATATCCCTAGGGAGGCTAACTCAGCAGCAGACTTTATGGCTAAACATGCTAAGGAAAATAAACTTTCTGGTGATCTAGAACTAGGAACTTTACCTCCTTTTCTTAGAGGCTTGTTATTGTTGGATAAATCTGGGATATATGGTATCAGAATAGGAACCTAATAGAGAACAGCAAGTGATTTCAATTTTCATAGTAGGAACAGATATTTCCTACTTTAAAATCTTACTTCTCTTTCAATGGGATACTGCTCTCTTTCCTTTGCTTCCTTGCAGATGAGGTGGACGTGAGGATACTCAGCTTAGGAAGGCAACATGCGAATGAGAAACTGATCAGTGGAAAAGGAAAACTGATAGGGATGAAGGATGAGGCTTCAGCTCTAGTTTTATGATAACACAGGAAATGTTCTAAGACATTGGACCCTTCTGTTTGGACAGGATCATCATCGACTAATAGGAGTTTCGTATTGTTCGATTCTTTGACCTGTTTGTGATGTTATTTCTGCTTCAAGTGTAGGGCATGGGAACTTTTAGATATTGCTTCAGTTATGGTATTAACATACCTACTAGATTTATGTGAACTCTCTTTAGGTAATACATTACTTGGAATGACTGTAAGCTAATTAGCGATGTAATGTAACGATTAGCGCCTATTTGGCACATTTTAATGGTTAGGGGAGCCAATATATTCCCCCCATCTTAGGATGGTTTAAATTAAAAAAAAGTAAATGGAAAACTAAATGTTTTTATTTTCAACCAACAAGAGGTTTGAAGCAAGGGGATCCACTTTCCCCTTATTTATTCATCATAATGGCTAAAGCATTCACTAGAAACTTAAACTTCCTGTTTCAATATGCTAACCTGGAATTTTTTAAGCTACCTAAATATACAAAGCTAGTAACTCTCCTTTCTTTTGCATATGACACTGCAATTTTTCTTAAATGTTCAAAAGGAGGAATTAAAACTTCAATATCCCTCTTGCCAACTTATGAGAGAGCTACAGGTCAGAAAATAAACTTTGAAAAATCCTATTTCTACCTGTCTAAACACACATCTCCAAGAATTAAGGGCTTATCCAAAATATAGCATGCATGATTGAAGGCTGATTTCCCTTCAAATATTTAGGATGCCCTATCTTCGCAGGAAGGACCAAAAACATCTATTTTCAAGGTTTAATAGATCTTGTCATTTCCAAGCTGAATTCTTGGCAAAACAAATCTTTAAACCAAGTAGGAAGGATGACATTAATAAAACATGTTGATCTACACCATAACACATTCTTTAACCAATGTCCTTGACATATTTTTTAGTTACTTTTAGTTGGTGGATTGCTAGTATTAATTGAGTTTACGTGACAAGGGGTTTAGACGGTCATGTTTGGTTTTCTTGTCTATATCCCGTGTTTTGTAGAATTAATTGGTACTAATGGACATCGTGTATCCATGGGCACCTTGATCTTCCTTTTGATCATCTTTAGTAGGTCGCATGTGGGTACTTTTTGGTTACATTCTATGTGAAGGTCATTTGCAAGGATGATAGAAGATTGAAAGCCGCTTGCTAGGACAGTAGAAGAGGCGAAGGACATTCACATTAGAATGGTAGAAAATGAAGGCCACGAACATCAATTTATGGTAGAATGATAGTGAAACCAAAGATAGTCAGTTTCGGAGTTCAAGACGGCCAAAGGAAAAAATGGTGAATGGTGGTCCGAGGATTGTTTCCTTAGTCAGAGAACGATCCAGGAAGAATTAGCCTTCAAGGATGATTTCATTGGATTCATCTTCTCGAGTATTACAAAATGGACTACTAGATTCTCGATTAAGACTAACAGTTCACCTGTAGCAAGCAAACAAAGTTCAGCCGATAAAGCACCGGCAGCCCTTCATGGACTGCACATGGTAAAGCACCAGCGGCCCATGAAAATCTTCACGGCCCGTAATACACAAGAATCCAGGGGTTCCATGAAGACATGTACAAGACTAGCATGAGACCTTCACGAGGCAAGGTGCCGGGCTGTGACAAAAGCACTAGACCATGGAGCTTGAGATGAAGAATTGAAGATTTGGCTAAGTATGGTGCCGCTTCATGAAAATATTCATGGGCAGTTACAAAGTTTCTGAGCAAAGACCATAGGCTGCTCACAGTTTGTGAAAACCTTCACGGACCATGGGAAAACTCTGAGCAAAAACCGTGATCCGTGACAATCTTCAGGCACTGTGGCACGAGACCTTCTTCATGGACCGCGCCAGATCCTATGGCATGCAGCTATGAATGTTCATGAACCGTGCCAGACCCCACGCCCCATGCTTGAATGCTTCACGGATCGTGACATCTGTACCGGTCCGTGAAGCCTTGGCGGCTGACCTAGGATTTTGCTATTTTTGGCCTATTTTAGGTATGTTTAGGCCCAATCTCCTACTTCTATGTATAGGCCCAATCTCCTACTTCTATGTATAGGCCCAATCTCCTACTTCTATGTATAAGAGCCTTATTCTTCTACTTAACCAATTAAGAACTAGAATATAAGCTAGGCATAATGTAGAGTAGATTCTCTCTCTAGTTTAGAGAGAATGAAGATGAGAGTTCTTCTTCTCATTCTTTCTTTTTTTTCCTATCTTTTGTTTTCTTTTCATCTTATTTTCTAGATCCATGGCATCTAACCTAATATTTTCCATGGATCTAACCTTTGTAGAGTATATTTTCAATTGGGATTCATCTTGGCACTTGGTATATTTTATTTACTTTATGAGGTTCAATAGATTAACCATATCCTTCTGTTTATGATATTATTGTGATTGTTCTTGAATGTTATAAATGCATGAATATTACACCACATATAAGCACACACTTTAAGCTATATTAATGTATGGTGCAACTATCGATGCCCCCTTGGGAAGAGAAACCTGGATGTTATAATGGGCAAGGGAGAACGAGTCTGCGTAGGTGTGTGCATTGGAGTTCAAGAATGCTCTGACCTATTTGCCATCCCACCAGTCTTAGCTGACATTGTAACTATTGTCTGAGAGGTTGCAGGTAGAGATAGCTAATAGTAGCAAGCTGGGTGTTGTGTTGAAACCCTAGTATCATAGATAAGATGCTTATGATCATCAGGCCTAGCATATATAGGACCCGGGAGGAGGAGTTGCAGTTGTGGTGGAAGCCCAGGACGTAATAGCATGGGGGAGAAACATACCTACAATGATGGTCGGACCTCGTTGTACTCCTCTAACTACGATGGCGGTGTCGATGGAGGGTTGTGAGTGCCCCCACTGTGATAAGGGTAGGGAAGTGTATGCCATCAGTCACACCACGTGCTGTGAACACACTGATAGTTTTTTGTAAGTTTCTATGTGAATGAATCCAGGATTGAAGCATTAGAACTACCACGTTGCTAAATAATTCACAAGTGCGTAGTTAAATTATTTGCTTGCATATTTACTTTCTATGCTTAGTAGTTGATAGTTTGAAAAACCAACCCCCCTCCCCATTTTGCATGTTTGCTTTACTAGCTATTCCTTTCACTCATGCAGATTGACGACCTGTACGAGGTTGTGTTCTAACTAGTACTTGAGCCCTAGCATTTCTGTGGACAAACCTAAGGCTTGCCGCTTACTACCCCTTGGTATCTTAGCTATAAGAACAGGTGCAGAATTATAAATCTCTTATCTTTGACCACTAAGCCCCTCGGCTCATGTTTTAAATGACAACTGGGTCGAGGGCAGGTCACATGTTTTATCTTCAATCCTCGTGCACTTAATCACTGTCCTCAAACCCGCAAAAAGCATCATAGATAAATTGCAAGCAGTATTTGCAAAGTTCATTTAGAGGGTCAGTGATAAGGAAAATAGCAGCAAGAAAGTCTAGAAATCCAATTCAAACATGTGCTATCCCACCACAGAAAATGGATTGGGTTTTAAAAACCTTCACACCATGATTTCCAGGTTTTCATTGAAGCTATGGTCGAAATTACAAAATGATAATTCTCTATGGGCTCAGATTATGTAGAGTATCCCAGAAAACTTAAGAGTCTACAAAACATGGAAGAGAATTTATCAAGTCACAGAAATGACTCTGTCTAATTCTTTCTTACAAGTTGGCAAAGGGGAAGTGTCTTTCTGGTACACCAACTGGACTGACTTCAGTCCTTTAGCTTTTCTCTGGAACTCTGATTCACTGCCCTCCATTGATGCTTTAATTAGTGATTTCTTCTCAAACCAGAAGGAATTCTTGGAACTGCTAAAAGATGGATTTCCCTCATCTGTGCTTTTAAAACTTTCAGGCATTAACTCTCAGATGGTATGTTTGCAGTACCCTGACTCCCTAGTATGGAAACCTGATGACTCATGTCAATTCTCCATAAAATTAGCTTATAATTTTATCAGAGACAAGAAAGCTATAGTACCTTCTTTCAAACATATATGGTAAAAAAATTTACCAAAGAAAATAAGTGTTTTCAACTGGAAATTAATTAACAGATTACAAGCCATGCTTGATGTTTTGGAGAATTATAACTTTCACCTTCCTACCATTTGTATGTTCTGTAATTAGGAATATTTTTCAATACATTATACTTAAAATTCTTGTACAGTTATCAACAGTTTGTGGAGATATTTGAATCATATTTTTAGTTTACAGATGCGCAATTTCCATACATTATGGGATAGGTATTACTACTATTGGTCTCTGGAGCATAAAAATCCAGATTTGTTGCATATGATACATATCCTTCCATGTCTAACCGTTTGGTTAGTTTGGTGCTCAAGAAATAGATACTTATATAACTCTATCAAACCAAACAAGGAATATAAATTTAGGAAAATTATCATTCAACTTCGAGATATCTTTACTACTCATAAGCTGAATTTTAAATTTGATCTTATTGCTGATAAACTCTCTCTCTTCTGCTCCAAACGTGGACTTGTTAAGAAGAAGAGTAATGACATAATTGTCCACTGGAATCCTTCTAAATATCTGAAGCTACACTCAGATGGCTCTACCTTAGAAAATGGGGAAACAGGTGCTGGAGTTATCACAAGAAACACTTGTGGTGAAGTTCTGGTTGCAGGTGCTAAACATCTGGGGGAAGGCAACAGTTTGAAAGCTGAGATCCAGGCTCTGAATTTTGGATTGGAACTGGCTTTAAAACATAACTGCAAGAAACTACAAGTGGAGTGTGATTCTTTATTCTTGGTCAAAATGGTTAGAAAAGAGTTCAGAATCCCTTGGAAATACATAAGAGAACCGAGGCAGATTTGGCACTTAATAGAGCAGTTGCAAAGCTCTATTTCATATGCATTCTGTGAAGCAAATAGTGTTGCGGACTCCTTATCAATGTTAGCCAGCACAAATCAGGTGAATGCTATCTATACATTCCAAGAGCTCCCAAAGAATATCAAAGGATTAATACATCTTGATGCTATTTGTTTTCCTTACATTAGAAATGTATAGTAGATCTCGGATATTTGCTTCGGAACGGTTATGCTATTGCTTTTGTTAGACCTATTACTGCTGGTTTGCACTCTATGACAGGCTCAGGGAGATGATGAATGCGGACAAAATGCTGAACTAGACAGGGTACTGAATAAAGCAGGACTGCCTAATCAGGTGAATGTTATCTATACATACCAAGAGCTCCCAAAGAATATCAAAGGATTAATACATCTTGATGCTATTTGTTTTACTTACATTAGAAATGTATAGTATATTTCTGTTATTTTCTTCGGAATGGTTATGCTACTGTTTTTGTTGGACCTTTTACTGCTCGTTTGCTCTTTATGACAGGTTCAAGGAGATGGTGAATGCGGACAAAATGCTGAACTAGACAGGTTACTGAATAAAGCAGGGCTGCCTAATTAAACCACACGGAATGAGGAGGTGTTCGAAGATGCTCAGAGTATTGGAGCAAAACTGATCAAGACACACAAAAGCAACACTAATCCTCACTTCCTAATGCATCATTTCAGGGGAAATAATGCGCAAAGGACTCATACGGGAGGCCACCACTGTTTGTCCACAAGGGGGTGTGGAGGCAAAAAAATGGTAGGCCGTACTAGATCCTGAAATTGGGTTGTGACCATCGCTTTTGCTGAAATAGGGATTTTAGCAAAGAGGTTGGATTATATGAAGGTTTTTCATGTCTTAATCTAGAAGTACTAGTACACTAGATGCTCGATATAACTTCCTAAACTCTTTTTAGCTTTTTGCTTATGCTTTATGGGTTAAGGAACCAATAAATACCCCTCAAAAAAATATGCACAAGAAATTGTTCTTTAATAATAATTTGAAAACACGTGAAGAAAAATGTGTTAAATGTTTCCATAAATAGGCTATTGTGTGCCACGTGTGTAGGTATCTAATGAAAAA
This sequence comes from Rubia yunnanensis, assembly GCA_037428765.1. Classification (NCBI taxonomy): domain Eukaryota; kingdom Viridiplantae; phylum Streptophyta; class Magnoliopsida; order Gentianales; family Rubiaceae; genus Rubia; species Rubia yunnanensis. Next base: position 46,241,801 of record CM075064.1, read on the forward strand.
TACATTTTAATTAATTTGTTCCCGCCTCTAAAAACAAATTCTACAAATAGTGTCACTCTCTTCACAGATGGCCCACATAACATGCTAGAGTTATACTCACACAAGAGTAGTGTGAATGAAGACGAAAAATATTGTACATGCAGTACATTATTACACTGCAGATTGGTTGAGTATCACTACCACATAGATTCCCCCTCTAGAACTAATTTTTTAGTATCGATTTTTAAAAATCAGTGCCCAAAATATAAAAGTATTGATTTTTTTTTATTTTATCACCAATTTTTAAAATTGGTGTTAATTTAACATCAATTTTTTTTATTTTAATACTGGTTTTTAAGAAACTGCTGTTAGTTTTTTATTTTAACACCATTTTTTTAAAAATTGGTGTTAAAATTAAAAAACTGGCATAAAATTAACATCGGTTTTAAAAAACCGGTGTTAAATTAACATTGATTTTCAAAAATTGGTGCTAAAATTTTTGAAAATCAATCTTCCTGCCAAAAATATCGCCAAAATTTTCAACAAATGTTGCCAGAAATTTCATGGGTTGAGAGCAGCTGCTCGCAACCGCTCTAAGCTAAATTCTTTTTTGCTTAACTTTAAAAATCGCTCACTTCTTTTTTTAAATTTAACTAATAATTACTAAGTTAACTTAAATTAATCAATGATCAACCTTTATTGAACTTTTTTTATGTAAACTCACCTAAGTGAGTGGGTACATATTAGGCTCCCCAAACCTTTCAGAGAAAAGAAATGGGTTGAATAGTACAACGAGAGTTCATCATGTGTAAACTAAAGTGGAAGCTAATTACAAACTGCTGTTACCAAAACCTTCATCTAAAACCCTATCTCGATGAAGGAGATTGCCCTATATCCTGGTCGAGGACGACTATGGCGTTACACTTCCTTGCCTCCACAACCCAGTGTTGACAAGAAGAGGTGACCTTACATAGTGTCCCCTTGCAAATATCTTCCCCAGAAGATGTTTACTAAAGTTTCTATACTGAGTAGAAACCATGCAAAATCCGTGTATCTGTTGTGTTGCTGCTACTCCAACCATAGAGTTGATACTTGAATGTCCCTCACTTCTGCACCTGTCAAAGAAAAAAAAAGCCAGCAGTAACAAGTTCCGGCAAAAAACATCTAGCTATTCTTGTGCAAATAATACTGATAACTAATCCATAACCAAACCCTATTAGAACCATATTAGAAAAAAAAACCTGTGCAAAACAAAAAATTGCAGGCTATATCCTTATGATAGAAGGTATAGACTGTTTATCTGCAATGATTATAGCTTTCAAATCTTTTGGTAATGGTGTATAACATGTGAAAGTGTTTACCTGATTTGAGCTGCCCATTTTAGCTAGTAAATCTACTGCTCCATTGGCTTCTCTATAGATACGATGTAGTGTGACTTCAATGATTTTCATAAGTTCCCAGATTTTCCTAACTTCCTCTATGGTTCTCCAAGGTGCCTGAAATTGTTTCCTCAACACCTTTATGAGCAGTTTATTGTCACTTTCAATCTGGAGATGATCAATACCCAAAGAGATTACCAATTGTAATCATGTCTGATTGCACTTTCTTCAGCATGAAAAGACGAGGGGTTACATATCTTCTGGGCATCAGCTATTAACATGTTTCCTTCATAATCTCTGATGATTGCTCCAGTACCTGCCTTATTGGAATCCTTCCACGAACCATGTGCATTTAACTTATAGAAGGCTGATATATGTGCTTTCCAGGTTACAGTAACAAATTTTCCTTGTTTTTGTTGACTGCCTATTAGTAACCTTGGTAAAGCATTGGTCAAGTCCCATTTGAAGTTTAGTTTGTAGGCCAACATAATATCATTGAAGAGTTGTTGAGTTCAGAATGGCTATATCTTGGATTTCTTTAATTCTCTTCCAAGTTTTGGAAGTTTTGTGGTTATCTGGTATTGACCACATAAATTGTGACCAAAGTGACCTACCTACTTGAAGCTTCCACCATAGTTTAATGGAGAAACTATTAACCAGTGTGTTAATATTTTTAAAACCAAAACCATTTTCTTCAATTGGATAACACAAACTTGGGGACCTCCAAACTCTCTTCCTTTGTGAGGAATCTGTATTGAAGGTCAATATAATTTTTCTAAGTAATTTGTGAATTACACCAATTATATGTTTAGTTGGTTTCAATACTGTGATCTGATGTATTGGAATAGAAGATAGTACATGCTTTATCATAATCAATTTTCCAGCTTGAGAAAGTGGCGTGTTTTGCCATTTATTTATTTTTGCTTGTATTGATGATATAATGCTTGAGAAGTATAAATTTTTATTTCTACCTATGTATACTGGGCATCCTAGGTATTTGAATGGAAAATTGCCCTGTAATATTCCTGTTGCATTTTTTATATCACCAATAATTCTCAAAGGGCAGTGCTTGGCAATGTAAAAGGAAGACTTTTCAAAGTTTATTTTTTGCCCTGTGGCAATTTCATAGGATTCCATAAAACAATTCAGTGTTTTGAGTCCTGATTTTGTGTATTTCAGCATGATTATAGTGTCATCAGCAAAAGATAAATGAGAGATTTTTTTAATTGAATTAGGGAGCTTGTAGTATTTCAGGTTTGAATACTGAAATAGGAAATTAATATTCCTTGAAAAAGCTTCTGCCATTAAAATAAATAGAAGTGGAGATAAAGGGTCTCCTTGTTTTAATCCTCTGGTTGCTTGGAAGAAACCATGAGATGATCCATTTATCAGGATGGAGAAGAAAGTAGATCTCAAGTTTTTCATTATTAGGTCTATTATTTTGCTTGAAAAAACAAACTGACCTAATAATTTAGATAAAAAGACCAAGAGACTCTATCAAATGCCTTCATCATGTCAAACTTTACTATCATGTTAAGTCCTCTTGTTTTGGAATTAATGAAAGAAGCTAGCTCTTGCATTAAAAGAATATCTTCTGAGATTTCCCTGCCTGAGACAAATGTTGTATGTTCAGGACTTATTATGGAATCCATAAGTGGTTTTAGCCTTTCAAAGAGGATTTTGGTAAAGATTTTATTGATAAAGTTACAGAGGCTGATTGGTATGTAATCTTTAAATGATGAACACACTTCTTTTTTAGGGATAAGGATAATTAATGTGGCTGAAATTGCTTTTGGAATGTTGGCTGAATGGAAGAGTTCATGTATAGCATGTAATACATCTGTGCTTATGATGTGCCAACAATTTTGATAGAAAAAGCCATAGAATCCATCTGGCCCTGAAGCTGAATGTGCATCCATTTTTTAAACTATGTTTGTTAATTCTTCAATGGTTACAAGTTTGGTTAGATAAGAGTTCATTTCTTCTGTAATTAGCCTTGGTATATTTTCTAATATCCAAGCAGTGTTAATGCCAGAGGGATCTTTTTCCTCTTCCTGTAATAAATTGGAGAAGAATTTGACACCTTCTTCTGCAATTTCTTCCTGATTATTCAAAACAGTACCAGATTCAGTTTTGATTGAGATTATAGATTTTCTTTTATGTTTAGAATTTACCGTTTGATGGTAAAATTTAGTGTTTTGATCACCTTCTTTTAGCCATTTAACTCTAGATTTCTGCCTCCGGTAAATTTCTTAATTTTTTAGGGCCATAGCTAACTTTGCTTTTGTTTTATTTAAGTTTTCCAGGTTAGCTTGTGATTCATTCTGTTGAAGGTCGGTTTCTGCCTGAAGAAGATCTTCTTCACAAGTTTTGATTGCATCAAATATGTTCCCAAATGTGTGTTTATTCCAGAATTTTAGAGCATTTTTTAAGTTTTTTTAGCTCAAATAGGAGTTTTTCTATTCCTTGTTTATTAGAATAGATGTTCCATGAATCTTCCACAAAACTCATATAAGTTGGGTGATTAATCCAACAGTCTTGGAACCTAAAGGGGGCTGGTTTAGTGAATAGTTGTGTTTCAGCTATGGTAAATAGTAAGGGGGCATGATCTGATTGCCCTCTTGCAAGTGTTTTGATTCCAGATGCTCTAAAAATGTCCCATCACATATTTTTAGATAAACCTCTGTCTAATATTTTCCATACTCTTCCTTTGGATCTCATTCCAGTCCAAGTAAAAAGTGATCCTGATGTGGGAATTGTGGACATATTGGATTTTCTCTGAAAATTGTTAAATTTTGGTTACTCCTTGGTTCAGGAAAAGATTGACCTAGGTATTCTTCTATGGAGCTTATGGCATTAAAATCTCCTATTAAACTTAATGGTGAATTTTTATGGTTCAGCACTTGTTTCCACAGTTTATTCCTTTCAGTTACAACATGCTTGGCATATATGAAACCTGTGAAACATTCTTGTCTTAAAAACTGGTTTTTGAATTTGGTTAATACCATTTTCTCATCCACTGAGATAATCCTCATTTGAACTGAATCATCCCACAAAATCCAAATTTTACAGTTTGGATCTGAGAAGCAATGTTCAAATTTAGTTTGGAAGGCTACTTTCTTGATGGAATAAGCTTCTAACATTGGCTCAATTATGGTTAGGCTATTGATTTTATATCTTTTTTAATATCTTTTATTCTATTCAGTGTGGCAGAATTACCTACTCCCATTGCATTCCATACACATGTTTTCAAACCTGTCATGGGGAAGATTTGTTATGTGTCGACGCTGAACGGGTAAGGACTTTTTTTGGGGTTTGAGTGTAGGATTTTTTATTGTATTTTATATTTTTATTTGAATCCAGGTTGTCCAATACTTCTTCTGAGTTCATTAAGTGATTGAAGCTATTATGTGATTCTATGAAAGTGGATTTAGAGTGTTCCATATCATCCACAGATAAAATTTATTGAATTGGCTTATTAGAGATGGATCTTCTGTTAATTTTAGTGTTGGAAGATAGTAGGGGAAATTTCCTCCATTTATTTCTATAAAAGCTTCTTCTGTGCTTTTAGTTCCAACCATAGAACTGTTTGACTCAGGAATAAAGTTTGGTGCTAGCTTATCCTTGTGGATCTTATTAGGAATGGCTTCTGAAACAGGAGGAGTTATTAATGTCTTGGTTGTTATTAAATTTTCAACATTATGATTATTAAGGGTCATATGTTCATTAGCAGGTATTGGAACTGCTTGTTTCATATGCAGTAACACAAGATTTATTGGTATTACAAAATATGAGTTTTGGTTCTCAGTTATAGCATCAATACACACAGAAAGATTAGTGACCGAATTATTAGCAACATGCTCCATAAAATTGATCATTTTTCTTTAATGTTTGTTTCGGTATCCATTTGGGGATCAGTAACAGCATGAGCAATATTCAGATTAGATTGAGATGAGTTCCCTGTGTTCACATATTCAGTAGAGTGAGTGTTAGCGAATGGAACCTGGGAACCTTGACCAAGGCTCAAGACTTTAGAACTTGAATCATTACCTCGGTCTGTTTCCTTGGCTTTTTCCTGAACGTCCTTATTAGCAGTAGTACTGTTGCTCTGGTTTGATGCCTTGTTCATTGCTGCTTTATTAGCTTGCACAGGATTGTTAGTTTTGTTCCTATTGACAGGTATAAAAATTTTATCCTGAGAAGTTAATCCTGAAGAAGATGGCTTAATACCATTACTTGTAGACCTTCTCTGTTCACCTTAGCATAAGCCATATTACCTGTGTTGTTGGATAATGCGCCAGCTGGTCTCCAGGCATGAAGAGTGGTTAGGCTTTGGTCATTCCTGCAAGAGGTGTTAGAGTGGCCTAATTTGAGGCATTTAGCACAGTATTCCGACATACCCTCGTATTCTAGATATTTCCAGAAATCCACTCCCCTATAGTCTATCCAAATCCTTTCCAACTGTGGCTTTGTGATATCTATCTCCACACAAACCTTAGCTACATGTGGTCTGGATCTACTCAACGTAGCCTTATCTACCTTAACTAGTTTTCCAATAATATTTCCCCTGAGATAACAGTACCCATTCATAAAAAAAATTGTTGGGGGAGGCCATACATAGCAATCCATATGGGGACTATGGGAGAATCCGCATTAGGGTTAAAGTTAGGTTCCCATTTGGTGATTCGAAGTGAGTATGAACTAAAGTTCCATACCTTGTGTAGCCAACATCGATAGTTATCCTCCTGCAAGGAGAATCTAATCAATACCTGGTGGTTTTCGAGGAGGGAGATGTCTGTGTGGCCTTTGAAATCCGTCGTCTGGAAATCTTTCCGGAGACGATCCAGTTGGGGCTTGCTTCAAGCAAATTTTCTGATCAATGTCATTCGTAGTGGAGCCTCTAGCCTCTCGCATTCGTCAATAGTGAAGCTCACACCTGGCTTTCCCAAATGGTCTATCGATTGTTTTGGATTGAATGGACCTCTAGGGTGGGAAGGTATGGAATCATTGGTAGGGTGAAGGGATCTTAGTAATTCTTTGCCCAGAGCCTGTTTGTAGGAGAAGGCTGGTTGAAGTTCCAGCGGTGGTGGCTCTGCCATGAAGGCGTTGCCGGTGATGAGTGGATGGTTTCTATGGTCAGGAGGTTAGGGTTTGATCGCCTTAGAGCGTTCAGAGCGAAAAAGCAACGACGAGTAATTTTAACTCACCAAAAAAACTATACAAAGCCACAATTGATGAGTTTATTGACCTAATGTATAAAAATACGAATAAAATTGTTTAACATTAAATAACTAACGTTAAATTCTTAATTGATTTAGTATATATAAATACAACTTTAACTAGTCAACAGTTATCCTTATTTGACTTTCTACATTTAAACACTAAAAATATGTTGACTTTAACTAATCAATGATAAACCCTTACTTGACTTTCTATATGTTATATGTAAATATTGACTTTAACTAATCAACAATCAACTCATGTTTGACTTAATTTGTATATATAATAAAATGTTTGACTATAACTAATCTACGTTGAAATGTTAGTTGAAATGTTAGTTGACTTTATATATATAAACACTAATAACTGAGTTGGATTTAAACTAATCAATGATCAACTCTTATTTTACTTAATTTGTATATGCTAATAAAATGTTTGACTACAACTATTCTACGTTGAACCTTTACTTGAATTTTTATATATAAACACTAATGCAAATAAATATGATTAACTTTAACTAATCAATGTTCAACCCTTAATTAACTAGGTATGTATAGAAACATATAAATAGGTTTGAAGTCAACTAATCAAAGGTCAAACCTTACTTGACTTTCAATATACAAACATTAATAATTAGGTTGACTTTCACTAATCACGGCCAAACCTTACTTGATTTTCTATATATAAACACTAATATTTAGCTTGATAAATATTATTTGCCATATGCGAGGAAAGGTTACCAAACATTAATAATAGGAAATGATTTTCTGTATTCAAACATTAATAACCGGAAAGGTGCCTGGCCAAGGGAGAGAATTAACACGAGGGGTGGAGATTCTCTCGTTTGGATCGCAATTTTAGTTCAGATTAAGTGTATAGCGGTTCATATATCCTTTTAATATAGATAGCTTTAGGACTTTTGGAGGCAACTATGTTGCCTCAATGCTTAGAAAACTTCCAACACTCGATGTAACTTTTGTTGTTTTTTGGTTACAAGGCCTGGGGAACCTTAATACATCCCCCACCTACGGTTGTTTTCATTAAAAAAACCGGAAAGGTTACCATATGCCAGGAAATTATTTGTGGTACAAAAAAGCATCGCCTTCAATCTGAACTCTTCACCACAAAAACCATCAAACATTAAAGTGCCATCTAAAAATAACGCTTTCAAATCTTCTATCAAAGGGTGAAGATAAGTGTCTATCATTTCCAGGCTGTTTGGGCCCTGAAATTATGATGGCCATCAACACATATTTCCTCTTCATGCTCAAGTATGGGTGGGAGATTGTAAATGGCAAGCATATACGGCCATGAAATGTGTTTTAAGGACATATTACCAAACGGGTTCATACCATCAATACACAAAGCCATTCTTAAATTTATAGGTTTGGAAACAAACTTTGGATACATCTCATCAAATTTCTTTTACTGGTCCACATCATCCGGGTCTCAAATCATATAATCATCTTTAGAACCTCCCTTATCCATGTACCATGTCAAGTTCTTTTCATCCTTAGCATTCATAAACAACCTTTTCAGCCTCGGAACAATCGGAAGGTACCACATAAATTTGGCGGGCACCTGCCTCCTCACCGACACAACATGCTCTCACCAACATCCACATTTCTCTTTTTCTAATAACGAGACACATTACATACGAGACAAGAAATATTATCCTTTAAGTCACCCCTATATAAGACACAATCGTTCGGACAAGCATGTATGTTTTCTTACTCCATTCCCATCAAACACAAAATTCTCTTAGCTTCATAAGGGTTTTCCGGCACCCCGTTACCAGATGGAAGCTTCTCATTCAAAAGCTTAAGAAATTTATTCATGCTAGTATCACTCCATGAACCAAGACCTTTCAAATTAAACAACTCCATCAATCATGACATGACTATGTCTTTCTTCTTGCAACCGGGATACAATGGTCTATCCTTATCACCTAGAAAGTTAGCCAAAACATCGGGCCTCCCTTTGAATTCATTAACTACCTCCTCACACATGTCATCCAATTTAGCATCCCCAAAACACTCTTCCTCATTACTAACTACCACCTCCGGTGGTCATTTTTCCCCATGAAACGTCCACACTACATAATATTTCACAAACCCCCAGCTATAAAAATGGAGTTTTAGCATGTCCGTATTATCAATACGATTTCGATTTCTACAATTAAGACAAGGACATAATATTCGCTTCTCCTGACTAAAAGTATGGTCCAAAAATGCATCCACGAAGACAATATATTCACCGCTCACCCTACTAACATTGGCATGCACATGCTTACGCCTCTCGATGGCACGATACAACTCTACATATCAATAAATGTCCAACAATCAAACTTCAACACATTTATTATAATACAATTTCATAACCACACCCAAATTATGCAAGATCATTAATGCATCATATACACCAATATTCCACATTACAATTACTACATTCATAATATGTCCTACAATATTAAAATCAATAGTCATAGCATTAACTACATCAACCTTGAGAACAAATGACAAACTAATAACAACAATACTACCTCAATCACCATCAAATGATCAAACACAAAAGATATATATGTCTACAAACCAAAACCAACAATATCCATCATTAATATCCATTAACAAATTTTTTTTAAATAGTACCTTCAAGGGTATTCATAGTAGATCAGTCAATGCTTTCATCAACCAAAAATAGCCATTGATAAACTCATCATCCCAAAATTCACATTTTTAACCCGCCAAAAAAAGATGATAGGTGAGCATGAAATGCAATTTATACATCGGTATAAAGCCATATACCAGTGCGTATGTATTTTTTTTCAAAAACTGCATCATATACACTAGTATTAAATAGTACTGGTGTACAAATCCTACCATTTTCCTGCATTTTTTTACACATCGGTAAAATATATAATCGGTTTAAAAATAAATATTTTTGGTGCCAAAATCATATAACTATTCATATTTATACGCCGGCATTTTGTTACCGGTGCACAAGTAGTTACCACCTCTGTATATTTAACCGGTACAAAAATTACAAAAACCTACACAAGTAGACCTCATACAGGTGCGTATGTATTCAAAGGCACCGGTATTATGATAAACATAAGTTCTACCGATGCAATATGGTACTTGTACACCAGTATTCTATACTCATGATTTTTTACCGATGCATTTGTACCTATTTTCTAGTAGTGTTTCATCAAAGCTTGATGGCTTCGAGACCTAGTTCCCATTGAGAGGCAAGAGATGACGCGTGAAGAAATGAGGAAAAGGCACGAGGCGAGACACTTGAGAGTGGGCCCTTTGGGGTCCCAAGAGTAAGAGCCACTATTTTTTCCTACTCCACTTATGATTTCTACTTTTAAGTGTGGGGGAGGGAATAGTTAGGAACTTAAGAGTTTCAACAAAATTGCTTTGTGTTTTGTTGGTAGTTGTTTTTCTTTGATTATCTTCATGTCGTAAGAATCCCACTTTTGGGGCATTTTGTGCTACACAATAAAAATTGAAAAATGGAAAAAATGAAGGAAAAAAAGTATAAAGCTAATTCAAAAACCAAAAAGGACGACTCAGACAACAATGGGAAAGGCTCGGATAGGTTGAAAAACCAATGAAAAAGTGAGAGGCCATGGTGTGGAAAATGGTAAGAAGTGAGCTCAATTTGTGTGAAGCTAGGATAAAAATCCGAAAGGGCTCCTAGGCACAATGAGAGAAAATGAGAGAAATTGGAAACTATGTTATGCTTCTCTTGATTTGTCTTTGGTGGCTTCTTCGGCGGAGTAAGTTAGTTTCACATATATCATGTATACCTTGCCTTTTTATTGGTATGATTGGGTGGATAGGTTACTTTAGCTTCTTTGGGAAGTGGGGTTTGCGAGAGTCTCACATCTTTGGGGGAACTAGGGTAGCTTACGAATAATGTTGAATGTATTTGTTAACTCTCTTTGCATGATACTTTCCTCTTAGATCTTTGCTCATTCTTTTTCATTCGAGGATGAGTAAAGGTTTAAGTGTGGGGGAATTGATCTGCACCTAAAATTATGCATTAACCAATGCATTTAACACAATAACCAGTATGTTGGTTGGTTGATTGGTTTAGTTAGTTTTACATTGCAAGGGGTTTAGATGACCATTGTTGGTTTTCTAATCTAAATCCCTAGTTTTGTGGACTTAATAAACCTAATGGACAGCACCTAGATTTCGTTTTGTGATCTTATTTGTTGGTTGCTCGTAAGCAATTTAGCGTAGATTGTAGAAGGCCATTTGCAAGGGGGATAATAGATTGTAAAAGTTCATTCACAAGAATGGCAATAGATAGAAGGCCAAGATTCAAAATGTGGTAGTAGATAGAACCAAGCCAAGAGTAGAAAAGGAGTCAAAGATCGATCAAGTGAAGACCGACATTGTCGTGTTGTACTGTACGGATCGTGCTAGCCAAACAGGATGGTGCCAAAAGTTCATGGCACGGGCTGCAGGGAACTACACGGCCTTTGCCATTCAACGGCCTCGAGTAGCTAAGTATGGAACATGGATCGTGCCACATTGCACATCATGTGTCCCTTGAAGTTAAAAATCCTAAGACCAGCCCATGTCTCATAAATATTTACCGACCATGCCATCAGTTTCCTATAAATTGACTCTAAGTCTGTGGTCTGCAAGGTATTTCATAGGTCGTGACACTTAGAAGATGAAATCAAGCTTCCAGTAGGTGGCCCACGAGGAAATGCAGGGGTCATTCGCTCAGAAGACCAAAAAAATGATCCTAGCCTGTGGCTCACAAAGATACGCATGGTCTGTTCACTCAGAAGACCGGGAACACACACCCAGCCGGCGGCCCGTGCACTATTACCTGAGTCATGCCACATAGGTCGTGTGATATTGCACGACCCATGCTTGGCTGCCAGTTTGGGTTTAGTTACCTTTATGGGCCTCTTTCATGGTCCAATTATATCTACTATATAAGAGGACATATGTCTACTATGGTTTGAGTTTGTATAGTTTTTTTTTTCAAGAGAGAAAGGGGTTAACCCTTCCCTCTTAGTTTAAATTTCCTAGTTTTGCCCCAGGGCAATAAATCCAATGGAAAGATTAGGTTCAACGCTTAGGGAGTAGTGATTTAGCTTGGGGGTTTATATTTGTATTCATGAACTGGTAGTTATTTTGTGAAATTCTAAGATCTCACTATTCTTTAATGCTTATAATCATTATGTTTGACTTGTACCTTACATTCTTGTTAAATGCATGATTGATATACTATGTTGGCATACACCTTACTTTCATGTTTGGTGCCCTATTGTTGTCCCCTTGGAAGTGTTACTAGGGTAATAGGAGGAGTGAGAAGTCCTTGAGCATGTTGGTGTATGCATGTGGGTCATGAGCACCGCTCCAATGACCATACGCTAGTATAAACGTTGACAGAAGCCTGATAGAAGGACAAGATAGTTAGTAGCAACTATGGTTAGCTTGATTCGACCTATGTCATTGCAACCATAGAGTCACCATAAGATGCCAATGTATTTGAATCTATATGCCTAGTGAGAAGCATTCATAGTGGAGTGTCTGAGATGTAATTCTTTACGGGAAAGCGTAGATTTGCATAACAGGCGAGGCTGTTGATGCACTTTCCTAGTTATAGATGCAGTGTCGAAAGAAGAAAACGAGAGCACCTTTGTGTGATAGACAAGGGGAAGTATTTACTATCGACCACACTATGTGACATAATTATTAGGATAGGTTTATACATCTTGTATTTGATTGAATCTAGGATCGAAATATATTACCGGTCATGTAACACAAATATCCCCAAGTGCTAGCTTTATATAGTTTACAATTTTGTTCTTGCATGCTTGTAGTTGATAGATAAACCTCCCAAAACCTTTTTTTGCAACATTGACTATTCCTGACACGTGATCGGATTGACGACCCAAATGCGACTTTGCGTAGTTAACCTTAAAATTCCTAGCACCACCCCTTAGTAGTTTAGTAGTAAGAGCTGGAGCAACAATATAAATATCTATCTTTGATTCATATCACTCTGCGGGTTATTTCTGTCTCTCCCGTAAATAGGTTGCTGATTTAATTAGCGACCCCGCAGAGTGCGGACATGTCACGTGCATGCCTGTTTGATTCAAAACACCTACATATAATTGATAATTATAGTACCCAACAAATAGCCTTGCCTTCTTTTGGAGAAGGATCTTTTATCTTTTTTCGTAGTACATTAAGTCATCAAAGGAAGATGTCTTATGTACATAGTTTTATATACTCTCAGCATATCTATATATCTCTCTCTTGTAGTGTAACTCTTGAGCTTCTCTACTGATGGTTATTGGTTTATTTTCGTTGCTCTACAGTATTAAAATATTTCAAAAGAAATTACAATTATATATTAAGAAACTCGGAGATTTTTCGATTCCTGTGATGGATTTAAATCTTAGGACACAAAAAATTTAGTTCTGGAAATGAACATCCTATACGTAAGTGAATTTGAATGATATTTTAATTGTATGCTATTATTAAGCTTTGAAAATTAGTTTTTAACATTATTGTAACAAAATTTCTCAACATTTGACAACATCATTGCAATATTTCTAAAAAATAACTAGTATGTGCCATGTGTGTGCATATTTTGTGACGGCCCAACCTAATATGCAAGGGATTTTTACCATAACACTCAAAACAAAACTGTAACTCAATTTTTATATTATGCTATTAATATTCTCAACTAAATATTCATAAATATAAATTTGAAAAAATGTGACAAGATAAAATGATTTAAATCTTCAAATAAAATAAATTTGCTATTATGTGTCACGTGTGTGCCTATTTAATGCAGAATACATTTCCGATTACTTTGTTCTAGTTCCAATAGTTGATTAAAATAATAGTCTACAACTACTGATAAAACAATCAAGAAATAGAAATATGCTTTCAATCTTTTGAAAACATAATATAGTAAGGAGATAAACAATCATACTCAACAGATGAAATAATGTGAAATAGTTATTCAAATTTAAATTACTATGTGGAAAATAATTTTATATTAAAACAATGAAAACAATTTTAACGTAATCCTGATTGCTCACTTACTTAGAAGATCCGCTGCTGATACAAAAAACTCACCCCTTCCCCCGGCCCAACAATGATTCCGGTACATCAACCATTACTGGCCAGAAAGGACTTTTCTTAGATTAGCTGCTCTGCTTTTCAGTCAATCAATGACTTACTCATAAATTATGAGTGACGAGGTTCCACTCGTGAAGGTCATGGAGTCTAAATAACTACTGTCAATTCAATTACTTATTGCCAATCTTTTACTCCGACAGTATCTAGAGTTCCTCGAAAAATGTAATAACATACCCCCGATAAGTCCTTAACCCTTAACACACCCCCTCCCCCTCCCCCTCCCCCTCCCCCTCTTACCAAGACTACATAATGTTCCTCAAAAAGTCCCGGTGAATACCTCCTAAAGCCACAGGGAGAGTAACCCTGTAGAGAGACACAATCTTAAGTGAAATGAATACCACGGGAGAAACCATTTTTCAATATAACCATGAAGCAGTAAATCAACAAAGCCAAAAGTTATATATCTTGTTGGTGTTTTATGAAACACAAATCTATTTAAGTATAATTGGATTCGAGTAGCTGTGAGTTCGGGACGTTATAACAAGTTTGGTGGTGCGGAGTGCACACTTGTATAAACTATCTACGAGCTTACAATTTCAGGATAAGTATTAAATTTGCGTTAGTCTGAATATTGATGACTAACATGTTTTGTCCTGGTGTGGAAAGATTTATCATTTCAGAATTTATTATAACTCTGATGTAGTGGTGCGTATTGCCCAACTTCTCTTTGATGGAAAAGATAAGGACGATACATTGAATGTGGTATTGCAATGTGAAAAGTATCTGTATCGTGTGAAAAATTACATCATTTCAGAATGTATAATTCTGACCGGAACATGGTTTAGTGTGGAATAATTAAGTGTTGTGTCTTTTCACGACATTTGTTTCCTATATATAGAAGCATACGCATGCACAGAATAGTGACAGGAAACTAAAACTTTTCCCAGACTACGCATGCACCACGTTTCTCGGCCTACGTTCTATGCCACGATTATAATTCCACGTCTTGATGATTTGCACTCTACGCTGAAATGATTTTACATTGCCCTATAAGGAGATTGGGATGGGCCTAGATGTCAGCAGTCTCTTGATCGTTGGGCTACACATATACGATAAGCCCTCCCCCAAGCCACAAAGTCAATACTGCACAAAGCTAAGGCCATGTTCAGGAGCTGCTTTCGAACTTACTATTTCTCCTTGAACCTATGCGTAATAGCCAGTTCATTTTTGTTGCGATGTGAACTGCTTTTGCGAAGTGTTGTATGCTTCTTGGTTGTGTGTCTCTAGTCCTCTGAACTACGCATTCTTTTGAATTAAAATTTTTGAATATTCCGTACATCATGGGTGTCTATTTGTTGCGATCTTGCAGCCGAGATTCGTTCCCTTCTATTATCAGTTCATTCCGCAATTTCCTTATCAATCATTACATTATCCTTTTCGTATAATTTCTTTGAATCATGTGCTTTGGAAGTTGTCCCTGTTGAGTGTACTACTACCGCCGCCTTCTCGAGTTCCAAAAAGGTAAAGTGCTTTTTGTCAGGCCGTCATGATTACACATTATTCCCTTTATTGTCTCTTAGCTCTTCGTCTTCTATAATTAAAAGTTTCCTTACCATCCTTTTTATTGCTCTGATCATCTCTCATTTTCCTCACTGAACCAGTAATTTTTCACGTGTTCTTCTTTTTGTACTCTGAACCCAGTTGTGTAAGTCTGAATTTGTAGGGCTTAATTTCTGTGGTGTGGTTTACTTCCTTTAAGGTGTTAATTTTCCTCTCCGGTGATCTATTTTCGTTCTGGGATTTTTACCGGAATTGTCACTTCTGGCCTATATTGTATTAATTGACGCCACATCTTCATATGGATTTTAGGATTTTGAAATGTTCAATGTCTGGCTCTAACAATATTGGAATTTCTGCTCCACACGTCCCTAGGAACAATGTTGGACTCCATTTGAGATGCTCTATGGTCGAGCTCTAAATTAGAAGCATTTGAGGGTTTTTGGATGCTTGTGTTTTGCTGCTTACATTCCCAAATTCCATGACAAGTTCACTCCAAGAAGTCGTCAACGTTTATTTCTTGGATAACCTGCCGGAAAGAAGGGCTATCGATTTTATGACATGGAGTCCCAAACTTTCTTCAACAGTCGGGATGCTGATTTTTTTAAGGCTAGTTCCCGTATGCACTCTCTCCTACTTTGGCCTTATCAGTGCATCCCGGCGGTGCCACCTCACTATCGGCAAATGTGTCCATTTTATGTGCATATTTTGGGACTTTTTGGGATCACTTTTGTGCTCTTTTGTCATCAAGAGCTTGAATTTTACCTTGTAATTCTCTTAGGAGAGGTAAGAGAAACTTTATGCTCTTTTACCTATTCTAAGCTGATTTTGTGTGACAATGAAACAACATCAAGACTTGAAAACAGGAGGTCGTTGAAGATCACCTTTTGAAGTCTTTGAAAATTTGAAGACTTGAAAAATGGAAGAAACTTGTTATGAAGAAAGAGAGTTTGAGACTATGAGAAGAAAAAAAATACAAGTTCTGTTTCTAGGCTCCGTCGCGAACCGCGATAAACCCATCGCGGCTAGCAATGAAAGGGTGGCCAGAACATATTTTTCTTTCTTTTTGTACTATAAATAGCATCCTATATTTTCTCTTTCCTCACTTTCCTTCTTCCCGAATTTCTACCAGTAAACCCTAGGTTTTTACCCTTTTTCATCTTGTTTTAATCTTTGTTCATGTTTGGATTATTGTTGTTGATTATTATGGATTGTAGTAGCTAAACTAATCTCTTGGGAGCAATTGATTGAAGCTTCCAAATTTATGCAGTGAGATTCTTGATTTTGTTCCTTTATGAACATTTATGGGAAATTTTTTATTGTGTCATTAATGCTATGTTTTTCTTCATTTATATCATGGGTTGTTTGAGAATAGGAAGTGTTTATATGATTGAAGCGTTAGGGTGTTAGGAAATTTGCAAATTTCTTGACTCTTTTGCATGAAAATCTGAGAACATGAACTTAGAACTTCTAGTGTATAATGTGTTGCAATTCTTGTTTGATAAGTATGTTAATGTGGATTGTTCTCATATTTATCATATAGATACAAAGAAATGTTGAACCTTGAATGTGGTTTGTTCTAGGGCTAGCCGAATAAATGCTTTATTTGGTTGAATGACTATGTCTTTAGTAGAAGACTTCTTGTTATCAAATCTATGGTCCTTCAATTGAAATGCTATTGATGAAATACCTTTATGGTGTAGTTTTCCTAAAGTGATTGTTAATGAGGTTTTCAAAATGTCGGTGTTTGCGTTTGTAAATTACATTAAGAAGGAATGAATGTGGGTCTTCGATTGGGAAGTGATAGCATTCCCTGTAGGCGATAAATGTTAATGAATGAGTAGATGAATCTATGATCCATAAGAAGTTTGGAAGTGGAAGTCGATTGCCCCCAATGCTCCATTAATTATTGATTTAATCAACTTTTTAGTTGTTGTTGCATGATTAGCATTGTTCTCCTGCTTTGCTAGTTGTTGTCTTTCAATTCATAATTTAGGACCAAAACCAACCCACCACCCCCTATTTACATGCTTATATATATATATATATATATATATATATATATATATATATATCTAGTATGTTTTCCGATATATATGTTTAAACACTTGGATAGATCCCCCTTCTCGTAGATAACCCCGACTTGCAATTATCTACTTAATTGTAGATATGAAGAATTAGGGCTTAAAAATATAACTTTGAGAGGTACGACGACGACCTCCCAAATTTTGGCGGCACCGCTGCCGGGGAAGAGGCATTTTTTAATTGTTTGGGCATATTATGTGTGATTATGTGCTATTTGTAAATATATGTTAATTTTCTTTTATTTTGTTGTTATTAGTTGACTTGCCATTTTTTCTTGGCTTGGAGGCGTATTGTTTGAGTTCTTGGTGTATGGTTCGTACGCAATCCTCTTCGCAAGAACCCCTACACTATGACCCCGAGTTAGAGTGAATTTGAGAAGGGTTAGGGGGCTTTCTTTGGAAAGTGTGAATAAAAGCCCTCCTAGTGACCATTTTGTGAATAAAACCCCTCATGGGTAGAAGAACTGCGGCGATTTTGCACGGCCAAGCGAGATTCCAGTGGAAATCCAGTGGTAACCACCATCCGGAGCTAGTTTCCGGTGGGAGGAGACGGTTTCCGATCAGATCTGGAAAAAATTAAAATGAAAATTCTGGATATTTTGGAGATATATATAGTATTTTGATAATTGCACAGTAGGTCTCTAAATTTTTCAGCATATTTTTTTTATAAAAACCGTCCCAAATTAAACTTTTTATAATTGCACAATAATCACCGATCTAAAGTTTAGGTTGCTTAAAAGAAGAGTTCGTGATATTTTAATTAATGATATCGCGTAATGCGTGATGATACTCCGCTAGTTTATTGAAATAATTATTTGAGTTAATAGTCACTCACTTATTCCAAATCACAATACGTTAGAAGTTATTTACTTTCTATTTTGGTTCAAATGTGTTGTTAGTCGGGGACATTTAAGTAATTTTGACGTAACAAAACGGCGTCGTTGTACTCATTGCAATTCTTCTTCCTGTTTCCAACTTCGTCGTCTTGCCGTCCGCCTCGGTCTCCGCCTGTCCGATCGTAGCCTTCTCCTTTCCTCTCGGATCGCCCACCGCTGGTCCTCTCTCTTGGCCGCTCGTCCTCTTTTGCTTCTTTACATATGCGAGACCATCAACTCCAATCACTGGTACCCTTTTCATTTCTCTTCTGTAAAAATGTTGAATTTTCGGTGAAATTCATGTGTTTTATGAGGATATTCTTGTTCGTATGTTGATGTGGTCTCGGTGGTGTGTAAGCCTTTGCAAAATCAGAGAACTTGGTCCACAGAAGTGTGTGTTTATCCTTAATCTGGCTTTAGGTTCCGTATATGTAGCATACCTTGCTTTCACACTTCTCTGTTAATTAATTAGTTGATGTCATGAATATTTTCTTTGCTCAATAGGTGTGAAGTCCTCGGCTAGGTTTAGCAACGCCATCGGTCGCAGTTGTACTTCATTAATGAGCTCTATGCTATGGCTGCTTTGAAAATAATTTGATCTTGGGGATGCATAGAGATTTTACGACCAAAATGAATTTTGCAAATGAAGAACAATTTTTTGCTGATTTATGAGGAAAGTGTTTGACCTGAATAACATATTAAGCTCAAGTATGTTAAATACTTTGACATCCTCTTGAGTTATATCAATCTTTAGTTTGTGAAAATTACTTCAGGTGTTTTCATTAACCCTCGGGCATTTTCATTAAAAAAAAAAGTTTGTAAAAATTACTATTAGTCTGTTTCATTGCCCTGAATATAGTCTGTTACTTCAGAAGCATCTACAGATGTTCAATCTCTTGAAGTTTTGTAATGATTTGCTCATTGTTTGATCATTAGAGCTGCGAAAGGGTGTTGAGAGACATTTGGTTCAAATTGATGCATCAAGGTTTCGTCCCAACCTTGTAGTATCAGGTGGAGAAGCTATGCAAAAGATCAATGGAGAAGTCTCAGAATTGGAAGCAAAAGTCTCACTGTATGTTCCTCTGCTTCCCACTTCTTTTGACTGCAGTGTTTTCTGCAGAATCCATCCATTTCAGTTCTTTGAAATAGCTAAAAACTACACTTTTTCATGTAGTCATTGGTTGGATGCAATAGATGCCAAATAATTAATTTAAGTTTTGAAGGTGGAGTGGTGCAAAGGTCAACGGAACCATTGTCTACCTGCCTATCAAAGAATAAGGGTGGGTAGAAAACTGTCAGATCAAGAAAGAGAGATGCTTGCTGGGATGAGTTGTGCTTGATGTTTGGTGGTTTGTTCTGGTGACAAGGAAAGGTATTATTTGAGGGAGAACGGTGAAATTTAAATCTCTTGCACGGTAATGCATCTTTTATGAACTCTATCTAGTCCAAAACAAAATTTACTTCTTTTTTTTTCATGCGATGAATTGAATGAATTCAGGCAAAGCCAGAGACAGTGGGTAAGGTTGTTCAGATTGTGAAGAAACAATTGGCTTTGCCCGGAGATTCTCAGCTCACTCCGAGCACCACATATTCTGAGCTCGGAGCTGATTCGCTCGACAGTGTGAGCCCTTTCTTTCACTAGGCAATGCACTGGATCAAGCATTGTACATATCTTCATTTTTTTAAACATGTCGGCATCGAAGTATGTTGTGTTAAGAAGAGTCTCACCTTGCTGAAGAACAAAACTTTAATTTAATATATAAGATCGTGAGTCAAAATTTTATGATGGATGCTCATGACTCTAATATGTTGGCCCATGAGTTCGTGACTCTAATGATAACTAGTCTGGCACGATAGTCTTACCGCAGGATGTTGAATTGTAGTGGAGATTGGGGCTTGAAGAGGAGTTTGACGTAAGTGTGGAGGGGGAGAGCTCAGACAGTATCACCACTGACCAAGAAGCAGCTGACATGAAACTTGTCCAGAAGAAAGGAGAGGCTTAATTAGGATCTCATTCATGATTTCTTCTTAATTGAAAGAGTGTTGGAGGCTTTTTAATTAGTTGTAGTATTGATAGAGTAAAATTTTGGATTTTGAGCCATTCCATTTGCTAGTATGTTTTGTTTGGGGTATCATCGGATTGGTTTTGTTGGCACAACATTTTTGCATCTAATTGGGACAGAGTATCCCTCTCTGTGCAGTTATAACTTTGAATAGAGAGAGCATTAGATTTGGACCCATATCATGAAGATTTTTTGTTCCCATTATTCCGTCTTTCAGTTTTCACTTGCATTTCAAAAGATAGGGAAATTATTGAACTTATATTTTTCTTTTTGGTGAACAACTTGTATCTATCCAATTATAAAAGAGTGAGGAGAGGTGAGAAATGTCTTTACTCGAAAGGTATTGACAAGTTCTCCACAATACATGGTCAATGCATGATAGTAGGATAATTAGTCAATGATCTAAGGACAACAAGAAATATAAACCAATTGAGCCAAGACTCGTTATAATCTTAGTTACATCTTCCGTACTAGTTGTAATTGGAATTACATCGGTTGTTCTAATTGTTTATTAATCTAATTGTTTAAAGTAGTAGTGTTTTCTAAACTCAAAAAACCCTCACTTTATTACCACACACTTAGAGTGACATCTTTGTGTGCTTTTAACTACATTCAACACTCGATAAAACACATTTTTCCCCGTGGACGACCCCAACTTGCCACTAGCTATTTTCTAGTGGTTAACTGCAATTAGGGCACTACGACATCCTCTCATATGTGATTTCAATTTTGTGCACAAGGTTTTCGACCGATGGTGTAAGTTAATTTACTAATTATTTTCTCATTTTCCCGTTGTTTGGTTGGACTTGGAGATGCAAGTGAAGAAGAATTGTATGTTGTTTTCTGCTTTTCTTCTATTCATTTTTTTTGTGTTCTTCATAAGCGAGATGATGCTAGGCAATTTATGAGGTTTTTACTTCTTGATCTTGGCATTCGTAACGAACTTTCTCATCGTATCTTTCACTAGTAATGCACCGGGTTCCATTTATTAGCCTTCAAAATAATTGCTGACTTTTCTTTCAATGTAGAACCTCAGAGAGTTCATATTGCTCTGATTGTTGTATACTTAAGAGTTAAGTGTCCATATGATCCTATATTTTGGTCGAAAGTGCTAATATGACCTGTAAAATTCGAAAGTGCCAATATGACCTGTAAAGTTTGAAAGTGCGATTATAACCCTATTATTTGCTCGAAAGTGCTAATCTAACCCTAGAGGCCTCAATTTGACCGGAATTATGTGAATTGACTATTATACCCTTGTTTTAAAAAAATCAAAAACTTTTAAAAGACTATATTGGCCTTGTAAACCTTAAAATCTTCTTCTTCTCATACTTCTGCCTCCCCCAAATTGTGAGTATCTATAGTTACTTCTACCTCTCCCAAATCGTAAGTAGATGTGTTATCACACCGATTGAAAACCCGACGATGTGAGAAGCAGAAGTCTATGGTTCGAGGATTGAAAACTCCACAAAGTGGTGGTGATTTAAAACCCGATGGTGGTGGCAGGGACGATTTAAAACCCGATGGTGGTGGCAGGGACGATTGAAAACCCAACGGTGGTGGCGGGTTTTCGTCAAGTTCCCCAAGTCTTCATCGCGGTGGGGCTTCATCATAGTGGTGGTGGATTTTTAATCACGGTCTTCAACGGCGGTGGTGGTGGTGGGTCTTTGCCGGTCTTCAACCACGGTGGTGGTAGCGGTTCTTCGTCGATTTTCGTTGGGTTCAATCACGGTCTTCGTCGGATCTTTCTCGGGGTCTACGTTGGATCTTACCCAAGGTCTTCGTTGGATCTTTCCCGGGGTCTACGTCGGTCCTCGTCAGATTCGTCGAGTTCAATTGCAGTCTTTGTCGGATCTTACCCGGGTCTTCGAATTGGACGTCCTCCACCATGGATTTATCGTTGTTTCGCTACTCTGCCGCTGACGGATATTCATCATGGTGGTGCTAGGGTTTAGAGATGGTGGAGGTGGTGGTCATGGGTGGCAGCGTTGGTGCTAGGCGGTAAGTGTACAACGCACCTTCAGTTTATTTTCTCAATTTTTGTTGCCGCCTCTCGTATCAGATCCCTCCATAATTAGGGGTTTGGTGTGTTCCATGTCTACCAATTATTGTTTTTATTGATTTTAATCTGTCAAAGAATTGGTTCAGATTGATCGAGTTTGGATTTTGAATACGGCGTTCACCCATCTCCACCCGGGGTCATTAATTGTAGCTAATTAACCCGAGCAGAGGCTGAGGAAGTCAAAGATAAAATTTATATTATACTCCTGTTCTCATTGCTACGCTACCTAGAGGGTAGTTAGCGGCAAGCCCTGGGTTTGTCCACAGAGATGTTATGGCTCAAGTATCAACAAAAACACAGCCTCGTACGGGTCATCAATCTGTACGATTGAAAGGAATGGGCTAGTAGTTGCAAACAAAGGGGGGTTGGATTTTCAAATTAATAGCTACAATGCATAAAGTAAAAAAAGACAAGTAAACTAATTAAACTAAGCACTTGGGGAGTTAATGCGTAACATGATTGATCTGATGTTTCGATCCTCGATTCATTCACATGCAAGATTTACTAAGCAGCTTAATATTGTGTTCACAACACGTGGTGTGTCTGATGGCATACACTTCCCCATATCTGTCATGTCAGGTGCGCTCACATCCCTCCATCGACACTGTCATCGTAATTATTAGAGTACAACAAGGTCTGACCATTGTTGTAGGTTTGTTTCTCCCCCGTGCGATTATGTCTGGGGCTTTCACCACGAATGCACAATTTCCCCCTGGTCCTATCAACTAGGCCCAAGGGAATTTGACACCTTATCTATGATCTAGGTTCTCTCACACCGTAGTTTGCTACTTTTCAACTATCTCTACCCGCAACCTATCAAAAAACTTAATGTAATCAACTAGGACTGGTGCGATGACAAATAAGTCAGAGTATGACTCGAGTGTCTCGTGCATAAGCTCAAGCAGATGAAACGTACTCCCTTACTCATTCTAACATTTAGGTTTCTCTTCTCAATGGGGCATCAATAAATGTACCATACATGAATACAGCCCAAATTGTGTGCCAGTATATGGTGTAATATTCTTTCATTTAGAACATTCAAGAACAATAAGCTTCTCGAGAATGCCTAAGAAAATAAGTTGAAGAGTAGAGGGGATAGAGGAACCCCTTGCTTGATACCTCTTGTTGGTTAAAAAAAAACCAGCTACTTTTCCATTTACAAGTATTGAAAACCATGGGGGGATAGATTAGACATTATTATCCTAACAAATTGGTTAGAGAAACCAAATTTCTGAAAAATTGCTTCTAGGAAGGACCATCAAACTCTATCAAAGGTTTTTGCTAAGTCTAGTTTGAGGATACAATTATGGGAGGCAAACTTTGTATTAAGAAATCTCACCATTTCTTTGAGATGGATTATATTATCAGCTATTTCTTTTCCTTTTAAAAAGGCGGTCTGTTGGGGAGAGATCAATTTAGGTATAAGAGATAAAATTCTGTCTGCCAGTAATTTTGAAAAAAAATGTTGACAAAATTTGACAAAGAGATGGGCATATAGTCAGAAAAAGAGATTGGGACCTCTCTTTTAGGAATCAAACAAATCCAGAAACTTGATATGCCTGGTGGAATTATGCCCCCATTCGTGAAGTCAACAGTAGCTTCTTTTACATCCTGGGATATTATATCCCAAGCATGAGTGAAGAAGTGAGCTGTGTAAATCCATCAGGACCAGGTGATCCATTTTGGTTCAGGGACGAGATAATGTTATTGATTTCCTGAAGTAATGGTTCATGTAATAGTGTCTGATTTTTATCAGGTGTTATTAACGATGGGATCTGGGCTAAGAAATTGGATAGGAATTTTTTTTGATTCCTTGTTTTCATCCTCACTGAGCATATTTTTGTAAAAATGAATTGCTTCATTTTCAATGTCTGCTGGATTTCCAGTCCATGTTCATGAGCTTAACTTAATTCTGGTAATATTTTGTTTAGTTCTTTTCTGTCTGACAGATGGCTGAAAGAACTTAGTGTTCTCATCCACCTCCTTAAGCCATTTTAGCTTAGTTTTTTTTTTTATAGAAAAGCTTTTCTTCATGAAGGGTTCTAATGAGTAAAACTTTTTTCCTATTCAGTTCCACTAAGTCATTAGTATTATGAGAATTCTCAAAACTTGTTCCTGTATTCTAACCTCCTCTTCATGTTTTTTGATGTTTTCATTTATGTCTCCAAAGGTTGATCTATTCCAGTTCCCCTTTTAGTCTCTTAAGCTTTAGAAATAGTTTAGTCATTCCTTTATCTCTCAAAGGCTGTTCCCAGCTATTTTGGGTGATTGAAAGGAAATCCTCCCTTGTTTTCCACATGTCTAAGAACCTAAAGGGTCTAAGGTGGGAGGGGAGGTTGCTTCATATTTTCAGTAATAAGGGGTTATGGTCAGATGTGGCCTTATTTAACGTATGAATGGAACTATTTGGAAAATTAGTAAACTAGCTATCATCAACAAGGCCTCTATCTAGTCTTTAGAGTGTGGGTTTTGATCATATATTAGACCATGTAAAAGAGATTCCCACTCTGAAAATGTGATGCAAGTTGTTAGTTTTGATGAAACCAGAGAAATCAGCTATACTTCTAGGGTTAGGGCTAGCTGAGCCTTTATATTCAAGTGCAGTGATAATGACATTAAAATCACCTATCATTAGTTTGTTATCACTTTTTATGTCTACTGAGTCCTTCCATAATTGTTTCCTATCCATTCTATTTGTAGCAGCATGAACAAATATGGCTTGCATATTTTTCTAAAAATGGGTGATGGAAATTTCAGTGTGTGTGAATTGTTTACTGACTGTCCTAACCTACTATTGAAAACAATTGTTCTAACAGAGCCAAATATTATTAATTACTAAACTGAAAGCATTCTCAAAACCAGTTGTTGTCTATAAGAATCAATATGATCACTAGAGTGTTTAGGCTCAAGTATACATAACAATTAGATTTTGTGTATTTTGATGAGTTTATGTAGTCTATTCATGAAAGTATCCCGACCTCTCAAATTCCAAATCATACATTTGGTGTCAATGTTTGTATCAACCATTAAATTTCACCCTTGTTAATTTTTTAAGATGATCTCTAATTCATCTTATTTAGTTAGTTAAACAGGGTTTCTTTGCGAGATTTCTCATTTGTGAGCTTGACATTTATAGGAGTTAGAGTACTTACCTTCTCTAGCAGATTGACTCATAACTTGATTCAGCATGCTCCTCATCATTTCCACATTCATTTTGCAAAACACTAAACCTGTTATTACTACAGGAACTAGAGACATTTGAAAGATTGTTAGCAGCATTGAAGTTATCCTCATTTACTCTAACCTAGTCATCACTGGGCTGGTAGTTTTGGCTATTGGGGATGTTGGCTATTTTACTGATGAGTAATTCCTCAGTATCCTCAATGGGGGACTATTCAAACCGTTTAGGGAGGACTGTTAATTCAGTTAGTGAGGCATTTTCCTCAACTTGTAGGAGGTTTAAAGGGCACTGATCATAGGGGCCATAGTTTGAGTGATTGGGGATATGAATGGGTTGGTTGACTGGCATTGGTATGAGGTTATTAGGTCAGTCGGATTTGATTCAGAGATTGGTATAGGTAAAAACCTAACATCGGCATGAGTTGGTTCAGAGCTCGATACAGGAAAAGGGGATTGTTTCTGTGCCTCCTTTTGTTTTTGGGAAATAGAAGTGCCTGAACTATTCTGTTGTGTGTGGCTGGGCTTTGATTCATTTTATTTGGTGTTTTGTCCTGGTTTTGTCCTGGTTTTGGGCATTAGGTCAGGATTAAGGATTCTACATTTGAGTTTATCATGACCAATCTTTTTACAGTGAGAGCAACATAGTGGTAGATTGTCATACTCAATGTTAAACTTTTCATTCTCAGTTAGGGAGCCTAACCTGATAGTCGTTGGGAGTTGAGCCTGGAGATTAACTTCCACACAGAGCTTCATAGCTGAAGGTCTCGTGAGCTTCTCTGTGGCTAGGTTCATCTTTATGTAGGATCCGATGTGGTTGCCAATAGCTACAATTGCCGATGTGTTGTAGTAATAAAGTGGCACATTCCGTAGCGTGATCCAGACTGGAATGATTGAGCTTTCAGTGTTTGGCTTGAAGTTGGGGGTCCATTTCAGGACTCTCATAGTGGTTCCATTGAAAGACCAAATGCCTTTCACATAGCATCTCTGGAAGTCCGTCTTTTTTTGGAAGTGGATTAGGATGTTGCGAAAATCTATCACCCCCAGTTATAATTTCCTTCAAACCTGGTGGTCTTGAAATCAGATTCAATCTTCTCAATTGAGGGGTGGCCTTTCGGGAAGTTACCAATCAAAGCATTTTGGTAGTGGGTAGAGAGTTATGCAATTTGGTTTTCGTTTACTGGAAAACCTTGGAGACGACTACCTCAATCTGCAACCGAAGGTCTGTTCCATTCATTTATCTTTGTAGACTTATATTAGGTTTGGATTGATTCATTGTTATTTCCACTAATTTCTGATTGTGTTACTAAAGGAGTTTTTGAATGCTGCTACCATATAGTTGAGACTGCATTAATGTGTGCAGATGTCAAAGCACCATCGGCCCTGCTACTATTTTGCATGTTGAGTGTGATGTTGTTTCGTATTGAAATATCTTGTAGTTTTCTCACCTTAGCTGAGTAACCTATCCAGAAGTATTGGTTCTTGTTGTGCAATGGTGTACCCAAGACCTGTTGAGAGGTGATGCTTATAATGGAATACTTGCGTTCCTATGGCATCTTCATGAATACCTGATCTTAGTTAACTTCTAATGTTAGTAATGTTTAGGAAATCGTTAGAGAATGATTTAGCTAGCTGACTTCTCTGTTTGATATTATCTGCCACAGCTTCCTGTTTTAAAGTTCATTGCAATTGTAGAGTGTATGACATTCACCTGCCTGCTTGCGTGTTTATATTGAATTTGATTTTGTGGTCTGAACCTATTCATTATTGATTGTTAGGTGTATGGAAACATGCAAAAAGTGAGGTACATGAGGATTATGGGCTTCTTGTGAGTGAGAAGGCTAAGAAGTATGCTATTGTGAAGGGACTTGATGAAGCTATTCGTCTTAAGAATGGAACAGTTGTTCTTCAGCATGAAGTTCGCCTTCAGGAGGGACTTGAATGTGGTTGGGCTTACAACAGCCATGAGATCAAACAAAGATCCTCTACAAAGGATATCTTGGAGAACTGAATCAAGATTAGATGATTTAGTTAGTAGAAGCACTGGAAAGTCGGAGATTGATATGCAAAAATGTGGCAATGAGCATGGAATGACGGGAAATATTCAAGCCAATGAAATGGGCAACAGAAGATTATCTTGGACACCTTCAGTAATTGACAATGGGATGCAATTGTAGAGTGTACCTTACATTATGCATTGTTTTGTTTTCACCATAATTCTTTTTGCCACTTACACACCATGCACATCAAGTTTTACAGCTATTTTCTTCAACTTGGTTTGGTTCTGGTCTCTGAGTACTTCATTCTGTGGAGTTCAATTGTAAAAGCTTTCAGACCAAAGATTGGTGATTTTTATAATTGTACAAGTTTATAGACAGGAGGCAGCAATGTTGAATGACCTGGGAGTATAAAATTGAACTCTCGAGCTTACAGATCATATAATGGTTACGTTCTTTTAGTCAAAGAAGCTACTTTGACTAATAACATTTTTTTAAAAAAAATCATACAGAACATAACAAGTACACTCGAGATACGTACATATGCAACACAAAAGTAAACATATGCAACTCATTATTCAAAACGTACAACTAACATATGAAAACAAAAAAAAAAGTCATAGACAGTACAAATAACAAGTACACATTAGATACTAACAAATGCAACATATAAGTAATAAAAAAATGTCATACATAACACAACTAAGAAGTACACATGAAATACTAACATATGCAACATATAAGTAAACATATGCAACTCATTATTCAAAGCGTACAACTAACAACATATGAAAACAAAAAGTCATTTACAATATACTACAAGTACACACTAGATACTAACAAATGCAATATATAAGTAAACAAACGGAGTTCCTAATTCAAAACAAACTATCAACAAAAAAAAGGAAAAAAGAGAGGTTATTCTTAGTACAACTAACATGTACACGTTAAATAATAACAGCTGCAACATATGTGCAAATTAATGCACCTCGTAATAAAACTAACAAGTACACACGGGATTCTAACAGATGCAATATATATGTAAACAGATGTATTTCCTAATTCAAAATGAACAATCAACAACAATTTTTTTTAAAAAAAAAGGTCATACATAACACAACTAACAAGTACACACAAAATACTAACATATGCAACATATAAGTAAACATATGCAACTCATTTTTCTAAACATACAACTAACATATGAAAACAAAAGGTCATAGACGATCTAAACAAAAGGTCTAAACATACAACTAACAAGTACACATTAAATATTAA
This sequence comes from Rubia yunnanensis, assembly GCA_037428765.1. Taxonomy (NCBI): domain Eukaryota; kingdom Viridiplantae; phylum Streptophyta; class Magnoliopsida; order Gentianales; family Rubiaceae; genus Rubia; species Rubia yunnanensis. The sequence goes on from CM075064.1 coordinate 46,270,602, forward strand.
TAGATGCAACATATAAATAAGTAGATGCAACTCGTAATTCAAAACGCACAACTAACAACAAATGAAAACAAAAGGTCATAAACAGTACAACTAACAAATACATATTAAATACTAACATGTGCAACATATAGGTATACAGATGCAGTTCGTAATAAAAAATGAACGATCAACAAAAAAGAGTAGAAAAAAAAAGGCATTCACAAAAGGTCATAGACAGTATAACTAACAAGTATATATTGAATACTAACATATAAGTAAACAGATGCAGCTCGTAAATAATTGGTGAACATTTCGTTTAATTGAAAAAACAATTTAAAGCAACAGCAAGCAAACAACGATATCTAATCCACATCTCTTCAAATCTCTTCACTAATATTTCTATCAAAAACAACAGCAAACAAACTCAACACCAATCAAATCAACTATCCGAGTCAACTCACAACGAAATTTAATCCACTTCCAGAAATGCAATTCATTACAGTATCACAAAATCAAATTCAACAGAAAATCAGGAAACGAAAAAATTCGACCAAGTTAAAACCGTATAAAATTCAACCAACTATCCGACCCGGCGGGAGTATCTAACAGTGTGCCATCTAAGCCAGACAACTAATACATTAACATATGGAATGCATTGTATAGCTGAGGTTCCAAGTTCCACACCAAATGCCTGCTCACCTTCAGCCTCCTCGCGCCGCCACCAGGAGTGCCAGATCGGACCATCGCAGGACGTCCATCAAGGGGATATCCCTGATCGGACGACCGAATCACAGGACGAATCACAGAGCTTCCTACGAAGAATTATGTAGAACCACCACGGAAACATATCCACGGGAACCAAGTAAAGCGATTGGAAACGGAACAAAAAAACAAAAGTTATAACTATAATTTCTATTAGAAGATGTAAAATCTATGCTCGTTATTTACCTGCAGCTACGGCAATTAAGAAATGGCGAGTGAATTTGCAGGTTTCTGATAGGTTCTTCATGTCAGTTCAGCCGGTATTTCTTCTTCTCCGGTGCCCAACTGCTGCGAAGATTAATCAAATTTAAATCTAAATATTTCTAATTTAGATCTGAACTAATGGGCCTGGCCAATGAAGATTAATCAAATTTTATTAATTTCTGTCACGAGCTCAACTTCTAGGTAAGGATATTATAGTAATCTTTACACAATTTTCCTAATATTGCAGCAAATGGAAGAATCACAGAAACGAAAAAGGGAAGAGAAGGGAAGAACGGGAGAGCAGAGAAGGAAGAGTTTACATCAGAAGAGAATTGGGGAAGAAGAGGGGATTTGGAAGGTAACTGATTCTGTTACAATTATGCCAAAAGATATTTCTTCCCATGCCTTCCATTTTATACAGCTCTCCTATTCCAGGAGAGCTACTGGTTGTTGCTGTTAATGCCGTTGCAACCACCTGTTACCACCACTAACCGTTGTTGTTCAAGCCATTGCAATCATCTGCCGATACCAAGTTAATTTCCCTTTTTACCCTCTTTGAAGAATATGCTTGTGACAATTTCAAACAGGTCTCTAGCATGTTCATAAGCTCATGGACATGCCGCCTTCCCTGAGACTTACCATTTTTTAAAATCTAACTATCATTGGTTGTTGGCTTATGGCAAGCCATCTTTCCTGAGACTTACGCTTTTTTTAAAAATCTAACTATCATTTGTTTTTTGGGAAGAGAAGTATATATTTTGCAAATATACAACCTAGGGTTCGTTGTCTAATTGCTAACAGTATATAAACTATGAAGTTTTCCAGTTTACTTGAATAGTAACAAAATAAATTAACCTTACTTCAATACTGATTATACTTTTTCATGCTAACATTTTTCCTATGAAAACCAAGCGTACACTTTGCTCAAAGGATGATCAATATACTATAGAAAATGAGTAATCATAAAGGATGTAATTATAATTCCCGCAGCTGATAGAATTTCCCTCATAAAAAGACACTCTTATGTGTTACAAGCTAAGATAAAGACAGGTGGAGTATAAAGCCTCTTTCAACTCCTCTATCTGGGTAAATAAGCAACAGAGAATCATATATCACGGGCATAAGGAAAGGTAAATAGTTTTCATGAAGATAATTGTTTTTTAGTAAGTAGAAACATACTTCAGCATAGATGGAAAGGGAAGTTACACTACAGTACAACTTCTACATAACAATATGTTTATCATCATAAGACCTGGTGTAAGGAGAAATCAGAAATTCCTACAAGCCATGAACTCCAACAAATAAGATGATTCAATACATAAACAAAGACAAACTGGCAAAACACATACTATCATCCTAACATTATATATAGAGATAAGGCACCTTTCTGTAAAAAGTTTTCATCCATTTGAAAAAGAAGCCTGCTGTAACTATGTCTAATGTAGTACTCAACCAAGGGTTCAACATTACATACCCACAGCTGATTGGATTAAAACAGAGAAGCTTAAATACGAAACTAAAACCAGTTACAAGGTTGATACTATCTTGCTGATACAACTACTCTACCAAGGTTATACAGCTACAAGAAAACTAGGACAAACTCAACCAATATCCCCAACATCATACAATCAGATCATAAATTGATGCATGAAAACCATCTAGTTTTGAAATTTCTTTCATGCCTTGCCTTCCTTATCATGTTTTACTCATGTTTTAAAACAAGAAACAACAGCTAATCAGTGAATCTAAATTCTTGTTCACACCACAATTTTTAATCAAACAAGCAAGATATAGCGCACTTATGTTCAAACACAGTTTACGAATTGCTAATATTATGGAAAATAGTTCTGTTCCATGGCAAAAATATCCACCGCATAATATTCACGTGTGTGTGATAAAATAAAATAAAGAAGACAAACAAATGATAGTTAAGAAAGTAACAACATAAGCATGCACTGACATGGCTACGAATTCCTAAGATGCCTGTGCTAGAGTGCCAAATTTAGTCTTTGCTATTTCAAAAAGAAATGGTGGACAAGATAAACTCAACTATATTTTAAATTTTAATTAGTTACCATCCTTCAGGCCATCTGTAACATGTACTCATCAACAATGGCACAAAGTTATTGCCCTAACATGCCAGCACAAGAGCCTGGGTAATGTTCTCAGATCATCAAATGGTAAAGTCAGCAATATTACAAGCTTGAACTACATAAGAGCACTAAAACCCTAGGCATTCAGCAGTTGTACATGCAAATCGTAGGGGAAAATTTGATACATGTCCCTCTTTGCAATCTTATTGAACACAGCTAGAGAAAACAACCGGAAGAGAAAAACAAGGCCAGATTCACAAAACTGAGTGAATCCTACTAAAATCCAACAATATGAACTTGGTGAAAATACCCAGCAGCCAAAGATGAAGAAAGTTGAAGAGCTTATACAATAAATTTGATAATCTAAGACCAGAGAATCATTCTAACACATAAGTTCATAATCCCAGCCAAAGTTATTATATCCCTACAGATCCTGATATCAGATCTAACTACAAAATGTACTTACCAAATGCTCTCTCCTCCTCCTCTTCAACAAACAACTCCAAAACCTCAGCTTCTTCCTTCGCAAAGCAACTCCATACCGCTAATCCTTCCATCTCTGAATATTACTACTGATTTTTGAATTCTAAGAAAACAGAGCGATATCCTAATCGAGAACAAAGGATGCTCAATAACTGAACTCGTATGAACTTATTTATACTAGAACTGATTCGGCCATCAGATTGATTCATCCCAATCCGATGATGAATTACATATGTATGATAGAATGATTTGTCCTAATTAATTGTATTATTAATATAGAGTACAATAGAGGTATAATAAGGAAAAAACTCTAATCAGAATAAATCATAATCTAATCAGGAGTATGATTTAGTCTAACACCCCCTCAAGCGAAGCGTCGGATGCTCGCCGACGCACAGCTTGGACCTGAAGAACTCGAACAGCGAACGAGAGAGCCCCTTGGTGAAAATATCTGCAATCTGAAGAGAAGTCGGAACATGAGCAATGCGCAGCTTTCCGGATGTTACCAACTCACGAACAAAATGGTAGTCGATGTCGATGTGCTTCGCCCGCTTGTGTGCCACTGGATTCTGAGCCAAGAAGATAGCACTACTATTGTCACATAACAACATTGGAGAACCAGAAAATGGAACCCGAAGATCACGAAGCAAATGAGTGAACTAACCACTTCTGAGGCAGTGTTGGCGAGAGCACGGTATTCAGACTCAGTGCTAGAGCGAGAAACAGTGGGTTGTTTCTTGGCACTCCAAGAAACCAGATTCCCATCAAGAAAAACCGCATAACCATAAATAGACCGACGAGTCTCCAGACAGCGAGCCCAATCAGCATCAGAGTATCCTAGCACATCAGGAGTACTAGCAGAACAAAACCGGAGACCAAAATGAAGAGTGCCACGAACATACCGCAAAATTCGAGTCACAGTAGCAAAATGGTCATCTCTGGGATCCTGAAGATACTGACTCACCGTGTTGACCGAGAAAGCCAAATCCGGGCGAGAGATGGTGAGATACTGGAGAGCACCAACAAGAGAACGATAAAGTGTAGGATCCCAAAATGGAGGACTGGTAGAGCTGTGAAGCTGAGAACCAGCAACAAATGGAGTAGAAACAGGTGTCGCGTCAGACATACCGGGCCGATTCAAAATATCCCGAGCATACTTTGCTTGGCCAAGCAGTAATCCTGAGGAGGTAGGCGAAACTTCAAGACCAAGAAAGTAATGAAGAGCACCGAGATCCTTGATCGCAAACTCTCTGTGTGTCCGATCAATGAACTGGCGAAGAAGAGTCGAGTCATTGCCTGTAAGAATGATATCGTCCACATACACAAGTAGGTACAGTAACGACGACCCTCTCGAAAGGACAAACAAAGAAGTATCAGCTAAGCTGCACCGAAAACCAAGCTGTGTCAGATAACTGCTGAAACGCTGGAACCAAGCCCGGGGAGCATGCTTAAGACCATAAATGGCCTTTTTCAAACGACAAACATAGTCTGGATGGACAGAATCCTGATAACCAACGGGCTGCTTCATGTAGACAGGAACATCAAGAACACCATTAAGGAAAGCGTTCTTGACATCCAACTGATGAAGTGGCCAGGAACGCATGGTGGCTATGGCAAGAACCGTCCTAACAGTGGAGGCTTTGACCACAGGACTGAAAGTGTGGTCAAAATCAAAACCAGAAATCTGCGAGAAACCCTGCGCCACAAGTCTAGCTTTGTGACGCTCAATAGTGCCATCTGGTCGATACTTGAGCCTATAGACCCATTTGGAGCCAACAATGTTGACATTCGAAGGTCGAGGCACCAAATCCTAAGTGTGCTGACCACGAAGAGAATCCATCTCATCATCCATGGCTGAAACCCAGGCTGGATCCTGAAGGGCAGTGCGATAATCAGTAGGCTCTGTCTGAGAGAGGAGTGCAGCAGTGAGACCATGAGCAATAATATTCGAATAATCCCACCGCTAAATGGCACCAGTAGAAGACCGAGTGGCCATCTGATGAGTACGAAGCTGGGGCGGCGAATCTGGAGGAGTCGAACCAGCTGATGACACAGAGGAAGATCGAGCTGTGCTGACCGGAGAGTGGCCGTCAGAAGTCACCAGAGAAAGAATAGCCGATACTGGCTGAGACGTGGTGGCCGGTGGCTGAGACGGTGGCTGAGGAGTGCTGGCCAGCGGCTGACATATGGTGGGCGTTTGGCGAGGAGCTGGGTCCAGGTCGGCCGTCCAGATGGAAGATGGTGGTGAAGGAGGGGCAGCTGGAACAGGCACAGACACAGGCGTGGTGGCCCCAATCGATGAAGTAACAGTTCCATAAAAAAATGATGAAATCTCCAGATCTGAAATCGAACGACTGTCCGTGGAAGATGAGACATAAGGGAAGAAAGTTTCATCAAAACGAACGTGGCGAGAGATATAGATGCACCCAGAAGTCTGGTCGAGACACTGGAAGCCCTTGTGACGAGGGCTATAGCCAATAAAAACACAGGGAATGGATCGGGGTGCAAGCGTATCAGTAGCAGTGGCACGCAGACATGGAAATGCACGGCAACCAAACGGGTGAAAGAGGGTATAGTCAGGCACATGACCAAAAACAACCTCAAAAGGTGATTTGCCACTCATAACTGAACTAGGCAGACGGTTAATAACGTAAACCGCAGAGGAGAAAGCTTCCACCCAATAACAGTGCGGCACAGAAGAGTGAAAAAGCATGGCAAGACCAGTCTCTGTGATGTGATGATGCTTCCGCTCGGCCCGGCCATTCTGAGCAGGTGTATAAGGCGAGGGCATCTGATGATGAATGCCACATGATATGAGATAAGCCTGAAGTCGGTGATTAGTAAACTCGGTGCCACCATCGGTCTGAAAAATTTTAACCCTAGCAGAAAACTGATTCTCAACGAATTTCTGAAACTGGATAAAAGTGTCATAGAAATCCAACTTTTGCCGCATTGGAAGAAACCATGTGAATCGCGAGAAATCATCAATGAAAACGACATAATAAGAGAAACCACCGACAGATAAAACAGGAGCTGGTCCCCACAAATCACAATGTACTTTATCCAATAAACCAGTAGCGCGCTTGTCACTAGTGGAAAAGGGCAAGCGGCTACTCTTGGCCATCTGACAAGGAGAGCAACTGACAGATGCAGGCATAGCAGAAGTGACAGAAATAAGGCTCCGTCGATTCAATAGCTGAATAGTATCATGAGACACATGACCAAGGCGAGAGTGTCACTGCTCAAAAGAAGCATGAAGCTTTGTAGAGCGTAGTTCGTCTAAAAAACTGGAATCACCAGTCTCAAGAAAATAAAGACCAGACCTATGACAACCTTTACCAATTATCGTCCCTGTAATCTTGTGCTCAATGGAAAATGCATTGGCATCAAATATAACACGAACAGGTAAATCACGAGTAAGCTTACTAATGGACAATAAACTTCTTGTAATCTTAGGGACCACAAGGACATCATTAACAGAGAAACCAGATAAATAACATTGGCCGATGTGAGAAATAGATAATGATTCACCATTTCCAACAAGAATAGAATCAGAACCACGATAACATTGTACCTGATCAAGATGACTGGTGTGAGCAGTGATATGAGATGTAGCACCTAAATCAACGATCCACTGATTCGACGAAGAATGACTGTTGGGACCATTCAAACTGGCCTGAAGCAATAACTTGTCCGCAACCCAATTAGTGGAGCAACCTTCCTGAGATGTAGAACCCAAATAAACCATAGCAAAAGCCCAAGAATTGCACAGAAATTGACTGGGTGCTGATTAGAATATGAAAAACTCGTGATAAAGGACCTCAACTAACGATAAGCAGCATCAACTTGCGATAAACAGCATTAACTCGCAATAAACAGCATTAACTCGCGATAAACAGCATTAACTCGTGATAAAATGAATGACACGAGAAATCCAAAAGTTTCGCGAGTCGAGTCGCGCGTGACTTCACGCACTGGAATGACGAAACGCTGGAATCTCCTTCGTGTGTGACTTCACGTGCGTGGCCTTCACGCGAGCACGTGTATCTCGCCGTCGGAAAAATCGCCGCCGGAAACTCGCCGCTGGAAGCACGAGACTCGTCACTGAGGATGGGTTCCGACGCCGTTGGAGAGAAGAGCTTCGACGATCGACGTGAAGAATGACTTCACCGATCGCCGTGAAGAATGGCTTCGCCGCTCGCTGTGAAGAATGGCTTCGCCGCTCGCCGTGAAGAATGGCTTTGCCTCTTGACTCTGGACGACGACGCCTCTGGACGACGACGACGACAACGACGCTGAATTTGGCCGGGAACTTCCGCCGGAATTTGGCCGGGAACTTCTACCGGAAAAATGGAGGTGCTGAACAGTAAATTAAAATTTAGGGCGTAGGATCAGAACTTGCTCTGATACCATGATAGAATGATTTGCCGTAATTAATTGTATTATTGATATCTGAATATATAGAGTACAATAGAGGTATAATAAGGAAAGAACTCTCATCAGAATAAATAATAATCTAATCAGGAGTCTGATTTAGTCTAACATGATTTGATTGACTCTGAGGGTTTGTTGATGTTCAGGAAAACTAGTATTCTATAGGTTTTTTATTGCAACGAAGGTGTTTGTTGAAATGCCTAAGTGGACATTGTAGGATATGACACCAAAAACTCCCTACAAGAGGTCACACAATGTATCCCTTTCCTCTTCGGGATGCAATCCAATATTCAACAAGAGGATAAGGGGTTCATTTCAGAGCAGACAAAGTTAATTGAACAAACGTATAGAAAAAAACCAACAATTTTCGGTAAGAGAAATAAAAAATGCTCCCTCCTTAGAAGAAACTATTCGGGCACTTGGGTAGGAGAAATTGTGTGACACGCCTCCAATGTTCAACCTCAGCATAGTGAGTGTGTTATGCTATTTGCGGTGTGGTGCGAGGTGGGATAAGGCGTTCTATTGTGGGAAAATGGTGAAATTGGCTGATGAATCCATAAACGATTTGTACGGGTTGCCAACTGTCCCTCCTCGAGGAGGATGAAATTCTTGCCTTCCACTACAAGGCCAACGAGGGTTGAGATTTTTAGGATCCCACAGGATGGGAGATCGTGAGGATGGTAACTAGGGATGGAACCGATGTCGAGTCTATTGTGAAACTAGGTTGGAAAAAGATTCCAAGAAAGCTCCTCACTCCTGAGACGAATGGATGGTACTACTTCGTAGCATCCAGAATTGACCCCGTCATAGTGAACACTGAGGTTCACAGTATGAGGCTGACACATCTGTACTCCATTAAAAAAAATTGTGATGAAATATGGGTACGTAAATAGTGAATCAGTTGAGACATAGTGCAAAAAAATAGGTTGTTACAGTTTATGTAGCCTGATCTCCGAACTGTGCATAAAAGCAGGCGTCCCCCACTATCCGGACAACATATACGGGCATCCAATGGGTAAGATTACAGCTGACTTTGTTTTCAAAATTCCTCAGGACAATGTGGGTCCTTCTTTGAAATCTAGAGTCGTGGCATTGGAAGTGAGTGTACAAAGTCTGTTGACGGAATCACAATATCAAAGGTCCTGGTGCAATCACATGGGTAAGGTTTTTCAATACTAGTTCTCAGATGCCATGAAAGTAGTTGGAACTTTCCCTACATATCCAGGCCTAGGCGTTGGGTAGAGTGACATTTGGACCAGCTCAGAAGATGCACAGATGTTGGATGAAGAGCCGTTTGCTAGATATTATTCATAAATTTCAATCCTCCTAATACTATGGTTTTTTGACAAACTATTTTGTTTGTGATGGTTTGGAATAATTCTATGTTATTTTGCAGATGAAATATAATTATTATCCACTAATTTGAGGATTATCATGCTTTTAAACTAAATTTATTGGTGTTAAAGAAATATGATTTTCCATTAATATTTTCAAACTTTTTTTTCACAATTAATCTAGAACATGTACATGAACTGCTGCTTTGAAATTTACGCAATCAAAAATTCCGTTATTTAGAATTCATTTATTTATGATAGAAAAACAAGAATCAAGTGTTTCAAATCAATGCATAAGGTGAAACTTAGTTTTGGCAACATTGTAATTTTTTAAAATGTGGCACTTGTTTTCTATGATCATTTTTGAGGATGTTACATTTACCCAATCAAGTCATGATCGCGTAGTTATGATCATACAATACTCAATTACACTATTGAATCGCCAATTTCGTGTTTAGCCAATTCTAAGATTCTTGGAGGGACCTAAGTGCAAAAGGCAAAAACTTCACTCAGAGCTCCAAATTCAATTCCGCTCGGATGCAATCCTACATTATGTTTCATATTTGGTGGAAATAACTCACAAAGAAAACTTTCTATTTGGACTTCTTAACTTCTAAGTTATTTAGAGTAAGATACTCTAGAACATATACTAGCGCATTACCAAATTCTGTTAAAACATGACATTCTTTTTCAAAACATATATTTACCCAAGCATACACAATATGGGGTTATTTGGCTACAAAAAGGAATGTGTAGTTTAGTTTTGGGCAACTGTGTTATTTTAACAAAGTTCTGACAGGAGGGTTTTCGAGTATCCATCGGACACAATTTTGAAACACGAGCTCTATTGAATGTTGAATTGAATATTTTTTAGTCCAATTTCATGTAAAAAGAAATCGACAAAACTATCCCCCTAGAGAGGGACATAAATTCAATATTGCAAAATAGTATAAATGAAAACAAGCACCGCTTAGGTGTGTTGAAGAACCGGTGCTAAGGTTGTTAGGGTTGGAAAAGACAAAAATATTGGTCTCTTCCTGGGCGGGAAATTTAAATTTTCATCAATTCCTTTTTGGCACCAGTTCGACAATTCTATAAGCACCGGTATCAATAACAGGTGCTGGGATTATAACCACGCATCGGGATTAAGCAGCTCCACGCAGCTGCTTCATCGATTTAATGGCACTAGTTTTCCATAACCAGCATTAGTTTACCAACCGGTGCTTTGGACTTAGTCAAAATTTCACAAGTCTGCTCTCGGATTGAAAAAAAAACCAAGGCAGCATCAAGCAGCTACTTTATAAATATTGAGCACATGTTTTTTGGATGAAAGAGCACCGGTAAAAATAATTTTAAAAGGGCCCAACTTGGTTTCATTTGAACCATTGAATTCTTTAGTTATGATTTAATCTACACCATTAAAACTTTGTCTATAAAAAGTAAATTTTAAACCCTAAATCTAACCCTCCCTCACTGCCATCCCATTATCCTACCTCTACCTCATATCCACCCTCTCCCTCCTCCTCCGCCAGCTCTCCATTTCCGTCGTCGCCTAACCCTTCCTAACCCCGCCTTGAAGACAAACCCAACCATTAAAACCTTGGTACTGTTTGTGTTGGATTTTGTATTTTTTTGTATTTTGTTCTTTTTGTCATTCAAGAGGCGTGTAAGATTTTTTTTCATTTTGGTTATTTTTGGGGTGTGTGAGATTTTTTCATTTTGTGATTCAATCCAAAGTATATGAGATATAGTGATGTAGTTCATTGTGTGATGTTGATGTGTTTGACCTAAAATGTTTGACATATAGTGGAGTATGGTTTCATGTTTAGGTGTTTGTCCTAAAATGTGTGAGCTATTGTATGATGGAGTATGGTTGATGTTTGGGTGTTTTTCCTAAAATGTGTGTGATATTGTTGACTGTGTTTTGTTGATGTGTGATATAGATGATTGTGTGATGTTTAGGTGTTTGTCATAAAATGTGTATCATATTATAAAATATTTGACACAGTGTTGATTGTGTTATGTTGAGGTGTGATATAGTTGATTGTGTGATGTTGTAGTGTTTTTCATAGAATGTGTGAGATATAATGGAGCATGTACGATAATGAAGGGTTTTTTTCTAAAATGAATGAGATATAGTTGATTGTGGGATGTTGAAGTGTTTATGATATAGTTTGAATTGCCTCGAACAACTACACTGTTTTGATTGTATGATGAACTAGATTAAGGTTTACAGATCTATTTTGCTTGTTTGATGATTTCAAGTTGATGTTTAAACTGTGGAGATGCTGCAATAGATGAGCACCAAGTTAACATGGTGTGTTTAACATTAAAAGATAGTTAATGTTAAATACATAGTCAAAACATAGTTATACACGTCATGTTTCCTTGGTGCTTAAACACTGCATCATTTCGACCTTTCAAGTCATTTTCTTTGACAAATTGTATTACACACAAACTTAATGGAAGAAGCATTAGTTATAGAGCACTGCATGCAAAAATTTTGCTTGTTTTGATGATTTCAAGTTCATGTTTATGCCTAGTTTGTGATGAATCTTGATTTTTCTCTGGTGTATTAGCTGCTCTCTATCCATGTAGTGCCCTCTAACCAAGTAATGCTTCTTCCATTATGAAAAGTGCAGTAACATTTGCAGAACTCCACAATTTAAAATGTGGAGATTTTGCAGTGTATGAGCAACAAGTAAACATGGTGTGTTTATCATTAAGTGTTTAACATCATAACATAGTTAATGCTAAATACATAGGTATACACACTAATTTTCCTTTGTGCTTACACACTGCATAATTTTGACATTTGAAATTGCTTTCTTCAACAATTCGTACTATCTATATACTTAATGGAAGAACTAGTGTTGAACAGTACTTTACAAATATTCTGGAGGTTAGTTGACATATTAAAAATTAATCGTTTCTTATTCTTATTTATTGATTACTTTCACGTAATTAATCATTGAGTTATTTTGTGCACAATAGATATTTCCCCTGGAAAGAGGAGCGTACAATGGCAAGGAGATAATAGACGTCGCAGACACAAGGTGTGAAGCTTGGGTGAACGTGTCTTCCTAACAATCCAAGACTTCGGTGGACCTAGTGTATTTCAACATGTATTTGATTCGGACATATTTACTTTTTTTTCTTAAATTATCATATGGAAGGATTCCTTTTTTACTTGTTTATATTTTTACTTTTTCAAATGTTCTTGCTTAGCATCAATTTGTAATTTTTATATTCTGGGTTCTTGACTCTTCTAAGTTTATTCAATAATTTTTCCCCGAGTTTCGATTCTGGGTGGTCCTGAGTAAATTAAAAGAGGAAATTGCAATAAAAAACTTAAGCACCAGAATCGGTGCTTTATACATCCATCCTTCAAAGCTAGAGCACCAAAAAATCAATAACATACCGGTGCTAGTATTTGTAATCTGTCAAGTTTTAGGCACTGATTTATGTTCATAAATTGGTGCTACGAAAGAATGGGTGATAATTATCAATGTGCCTAAACAACGATTCTGCAGTCAACACTCACATCAAAATACCGGTGCTAAAATTATGTATAGAGAACCCACTCATTATACCGGTGTTGAATCTACGTTTCTAGCATCGGTTATGGTTACCGGTGCTATAGTAACTATGTTTCAGTACCACCCTACTTAGGCATCGGTCGGCTGGGGGCAAGAAATACCGGTGTCTGAAGCTCCAATGATCGGTGCCATAGGGGGAGGGGTGCCTGCAGTAGTGATTCCTTCCTTTCCAATTCATGTGTAGGTGAAGTTAAGGGTTCTAGTTTCTTCTCCTGGTCTTCTGAGTGGAAGCTTGATTACATCTACATCATAGACGATTGTGGAGATAGGAATTTGTCCTGATAAGTTTCATGTTTTTCTCTGTAATTGTTGGTGATGTGACAGGTGACTTGATCCCTTAGCCTTGATCTGCAAGGAATTATGGGGAAATTTTTTGATGCCAATGTTAGTATTTCCTTTCAAGTAAATGAATAGTAAATTGATAAAATAAATGGCATATCTTTGTATTTATACTACCTAAACCCTAACAGTGATTGTTTATAACTCTACTTATCCTCTATTTCATATTAAGGCCCAAGGTTGACCCATTGGCTAAATGATCTTATTCGACTATTCAATACTTTGCATTCCATCCAAGGGATTAGGCCTGGTGGCCCATAGGGAATTAGTCTAATGTATCATCACCATGTCAAAAAATTATGTGATGACTTGCGAGTTATAAGGAATCATTACTTCAACCATTTTTTAAAGTAAGAAACATATGAGTTTCTCTATAACTTCATTAATTAGAAATTGATGTATCGTGGCAATTTTGTTTATCGTAGATTTTAAGTACATTGCACATTTTATCATTGTTTGGTATTATTGCACGAACGTGTGTTCTGCTATTACTAAAGAAATGATAAATACTGACCCCTCGGCTGTCGTTTCCTTCAGCATTCTAAACCCTCCAAAAAGGCGCGGAAATGGAGCTTTTCAAGACAAAAACAGAGAATAAAACATGCACAAAAGACTAAAAGAGCTATGAATTTTGGCTTTACCTAATTAATTCAATTATTGCTACCATGTTCCAACATAACCTAACTAACCAAGTATGCAATAAAGTAAAGCATACAGACACAAGACTTTGTTATACAATTCCGTGAAATCCACCTATATCTGCAGGGTCTAGCCCAGTTCAGAATGAATCCACTAATGAGAAATATAGAGTACAAAGTACACCATACAATATACTTATCTTGTCTAATTATATCACGTGAATTCTGCTAGCTCTCCTAACTCCCGATTTGCCTTAATCACACTCCCTCTGACCTCAAAACTCGTCGATGCTGGATCTCCTCCTCCCGAGGAATTAAGGTATATGATTTAAACTTGATCAAAAGTTTTTGATCATGTTGGAACACAGACTCAAAGCTCTCCGTTACTTCTCTGAATCTTGAAAACCTGGATGCATATTTTCTTCAACTAAAAGCATAAGTAACTCAGCCAGAATGTCTTCTATCTAAAGTAATCGCACGCATCAAAGTTCCATGCGAATAGAATTCCTTCTCCACAAAATATTCTGATAACAATCAAATTCCTTGGAGATAGGAATTGCCAAATCAAATATCTTGAAGTAAGGAATTAGATTATCTCATTCATATCTCTACCATAGCCGAATATTCCAATTCAATTATAATTCCACAAATCTAATCAAATCCCATAAATATAGGAATTGATATATTCTACAATCAAATACATCTGGATGAATACACTTCTTCTCAGATTTCATCTTCCAACTTCCTTAAATCACCGAACATTCCTTCTTTGATGTTACAGCATAACAATTCCATATTTGCATAATTTCAACAAATTGCAAATTAAATAAATATGGAATATACAATCTCCTCCTTTGGCAGTTTGTTTACCCATAAACCTTTTGGACTTTCAAATCAACAACTATGCTCCATCTGAGCTTCATCATCAACATCCATCTTGGTTAACTCCTCTTCAAGTGCTGCAATATAAACCTGAAGAGCTACAATCTTTGCCTCCACATCCAACTTCTTAGCCTTCTTTGCCTTTTTCAGTGCATCACTCTAGGAGCTACCAGCTTCAGAGACTGTCCATAGTAAATCATGTATCCTTCTTGTAGGAAAAGTTCTGGAGTTAGCCTTCACAACATTTGGCACTATAAACTCATCATCATTCTTAACCTTCACCTTCCATGCTTTAGCTAGAGCAGTAATGACAAAGTGTGGCAGAGAGTTCTTCTTCCTAGAAGACACAACCTGGAATACTATTTTCTCTTGTATGATTTGGCCAAGATTAACTGGAATCTTCTTTCTAATGTAGTACAATAATTTTGCCATCTCTCTAGTTAATGCTGAGGCGTTTATTGATTGAATCCAATAGTTTATAGCAATCTGGGACAAGTAAAAATACATGCTGGTCAGGTTGGATATGGTAGCATTCCCTTGTGCTGGCCACTGAGACACTAGTTCTCTAGAAATTTCATGCAGGATTTGTTATTTTTCAGCTCGAGATCTTCAGCATATGGTCCTAAAAAATTAGGAGTGGTCAACCCAAGAATATTATTAATTTCTTATCAGAGAAACTGACCACCTTGCCACACACATAGGTCCATCCATATCTGTCAGACTCAGAATCCAAGTTTCTGCCATTACATTGGCATAAAACTCCTGAACTAACTCCTTATTATATTCATTGTGGACAGTGGCAACAGTAACATATCTTAAATGCTCCAGAAAGGCTGTTAAGCCACTTGATTTATAGGTCTCCAAATCCAGCGACCTTTCTGCTATGATATTCCTGTCACTAATGATATCCCAGCTCTCCTAACAACTTGTATTGTAGAATTATGAATTTAGAGCATCCTTAGTAGATGCAGCTCTCTTTGAACTCTAGCCAACTTCCCTTTTCATTTTCTTTTTCTTCTCAGGCTAAACTAGTTCTACAGCAGCCGCTTCAACTTTCCTCTTGGATCTTCTGGGCCTTGATTACACAAATTCTTCTAAGACTTCATCACTGGTGTATAATAGGTCTTCAATGGGAATATCATGTGTTGGAATATCAGTTCTAGCATCTCCTTCAATTTCAATGTGTTCATTTGTTGGAACATCACTCTTCTCACCAGCTTCTTCAACCTCTTGCTGGCTTGATGTTGGAACATCATCAATGCCAGGTTCTTCAACCTAAGCTTCACTTCCCTCTATCTCCATCTCAGGGGTTGGAATATGAACACCTTCAGCTTCCTCAATCTTTTCATTCTCCTGATTCAACTCTTCAATTTGAACATTGACAAATTCTCCTCCTAGATCATAATCTTTATCAATTTCCATATCAACTGCATCTCCCCCTACATCCCCAGCTTGTGTTGGAACATTACCAGCATCCCTGGCTTCCAACTCTTCCTCATCAAAATCAATTTCAATGACAGCAGTGGTACATCCCTAAGCCTGTTTAAATTCTCAGCCACACAAGGGTTATAAATCTGAACTGCCTTATACATAGAAGAGCTTAAAACACTAAATCTATCTGGGCATCCATTCATTCATTCTCCTCGATCTCAGTATCCTAGGACCAGATACCCTAGTATACACACATAAGTTTTCGGCCTCCATACTCTATGCATGCTAGTTCAGTCAATCTGGGATTCCAATCTTCCATGTATTGAATGTCCCCCAACAATCCCTTTCAATAGATGGCTAAGATCATATCCATTTATTTTTCTAGACAAAAAATTGTAACCCCTTAAGTCTACCCTCTTATCATGATTTAAATAGTACTCAATGCAATCATCAAAATATTTGAACGACTTACCATTACAAGCGGGTGACTTATCTTTGAAATACTTGGGTTCCGGGATTGGAGCATTTTCCGACCGGCCTGAAGTTACCACTTCTATCCCTGGTTCTGGAATACCTTCAAGGTTCTCTAGAATTAGCATTCTGTGAGATGAATCTTCTCCTCAGCCTCTCCGAACGACTTTTTGAAAGCACTGCTCTTTTCCATGTTGATACTGTGATGGATTTTTGCAGAGAAAGAAAATTCTATTTGGCCTTTGATAAACTTGAACCCTCATGCCTCTGCTCAGTAGGGTTACTTCGCAAAAAGTCCAAGCACAATCTCAAAGATATGGCAAAAATATTGGAGAGGGGTTGCGGGAAGGTAGAATGCAAGAGTGGGATGGAAATTTAAATTTTTGAAAAATTTTACTTTCCTTTCTCAATAACCACGCCTTGCTTTTTATCTCTCCCAGGTAATAATTACTCCTTTTCACCCTCCAGCCGTTAAATTCATCATGCCTTATCAATTCACTAGCTTTCCATATGCACACAATCTCTATTTTTGTTCTTTTTCAGTTTTTTTTGTTTTTCTATTTTTCCGTACACAAAATAATATAAAAATATATATAGCTAAATTAAAAGCTTGTAAAGAAGTACCACAAATGTAACATACACCTAAGTGTTACATAAGGAGCTCAAAAGTGGCTGAATCCAATAGTTTTGTAAAAATATCAGCAAATTGCTCTGATGTTGGAACATATATAGGCCACCATGACTTCCTTTTTTCAACAAGATCTCGAATGCCTTATATCAATGTGCTTTGTTCTAGAATGTTGGACTGGATTCTTTGATATATCAAGAAAACTTTTGTTGTCACATAAAATCTTCAGAGCCCTTTGATGAATACCATAATCTTTCAGCATTTTTTTCATCCATAATAATTATGCACAGCAACTTCCAACTGCAAGATATTTAGCTTCAGCAGATGATAAAGAAATCGAATTTTGTTTCTTACTATACCAAGATACCAAATTCGTGCCAAGAAAGAAACAACCACCAATAATACTCTTGTGATCATCTGCATACTTGTCCAATCTGAATCACTATAGCCAATATGATCTGAGTCCTAATTTTTTAGAATACCAGATATCATACTCAGAAGTACCACTAACATATCAAATATCTCTTTTGACTGCAGCTAGGTGAGTTTCCTTGGGATTAACCTGAAATCTTGCACATACTCAACACTGAAACATATATCTGGTCGACTGGCTATGAGATACAATAGACTCCCAGTCATACTCCAGTACAATTTCTTATCAACCAAAATATTTTTCTCATCTTTCACCAATTTATTTGTAGCCCCCATTGGAGTTCAAAGTGATCAAGAATTTCTTAGGCCAAATCATTTCACTAAATTCATAGCATACTTACTCTGATTGATAAATTAGCCATTCTTTTGTTGCTTCACCTGAAGTCCTAGAAAATTGGCGAGTTCACCAACCATGCTCATCTCGAATTCATCCAGAATTAGATTGGCAAAAGCATGTACCATAGATTGCGAGGTAGAGCCAAATACAATGTCATCTACATAAGTCTGAGCAATCAAATTTTTTGATGACCTGTCAAGCACAAATAAAGTGTGATCTACTCCCCCTCGACGATAACTTTTCTTAATAAGAAAGTTAGTAAGTCGTTCATACCATGCTCTTGGCACCTGTTTCAGACCATGTAGTGTCTTTTTGAGCCTATACATATGATGTGGATAGTGAGAATCTTCAAATCCATTCGGTTGTTTAACACAGACTTCTTCATTCACCACGCGATTCAGAAAGGCACTTTAGACATCAATCTGGTACAACGTAAAATATATAGTGCAAGAGATAACAAGTAAAATCCAAAGAGATTCTAACCTGGAAACTGGTGCAAATGTCTCATCAAAGTCAACTCTTTCTACTTGAATATACTCTTGAGCTACCAACCTTTCTTTTATTTTGAGTAATCTGGCCATCCGCATCTAACCTATTTTTTAAAATCTACTTGGTGCCAATAACATTTACTCCTTTGGAACGAGAGTGAGATACCATACATAATTTTGTTCCAACTGTCAAAGTTTTTCTTGCATTGCTACAATCCAGTATTCATCAAGCTGAGCTTCTTTATAATTATTTGGTTCAATTAGAGAGATGAAGCACTTTAATCCTGCAAGTTCCCTATTGTTTATCCCTGGTAATGTACGAGTTCTCTTGGTATTAGGTTCAAGTTCAACAAGTGTTGGAACATGAGGTGGGAAATGATGTGCCCCAATTTTCTACCACTACTACGTTGTCGCACGCCATCGTCCGCCGCACCTGAATCCACAAGAAAAAGCCACCGGAGATGTTCGAGGGGAAGAGGCTCTGACGACCAAGTAAGCAAACAGTGTATGAGAGTGTAATTAGGAATGAATAGTTCTGTGTATAAGATTACCTTTGGCCTTTATATAGGTAGGCAAGTAGGGCTACTATTTTGTTTGCTTGTGGAACAAGTACTCCACCCTGGGTCGGCCCAAAAAGGGTAATTTTATAAAGGGTAAATCCTTGGGTCAATGATCGGACACACATGCCCTTAAGCCCGTACAATTTTACACATTATCAATAAGCCCCTAGAAAATTGAGGGTTCAGCCTTCGAATTTTATCCCCAGATCGGGGGTTTCAATTCGTACTTGCATCCGGAAATTCCCAATGCCTAAGGGATATGATTTCGGCATCCCTATGGCAAGTTGAGGGTCCGTTCTAGGCTGGCGTTGAACTGTTTGCTCAAGCAGATAAAATGTATTGGGGGTCCGGCCCTCACCTTTCTAGTCTGTGCTAGGGCTTAAGGGTCTGGATCGCGCCTCTTTTATATATCCCGGTGGCCTTCGGGCCCCAGTAACCCAGGGTAAGGGATCGGGCCCTAGTCTTCTAATCTGTGTTAGGAACCGAGGGTCTCCTATCCTTACTGGGCAGATAAGGGGGGTTCAGTCTTTAGCTTACTGATCTATGTCAGGGTCTAAGATTCATTATCCCCAATATCTTAGAGGTATTGGATTTGAAACTTGTGTTTTTAGTCTGCGCTAAAAGTGAAGTGTTCGAATCTTTCTACTAAGGAGTAGAGGTTTCAAAACGGCTACTTAGTGTAATGGGATTCGACCTCTAGCATTCTGATCTTTTCCAGTAAGTGAGGCGTTCGAATCCTTCCACTAAGGGATAGGGGTTTCGAAACTATTACTTAGTGTAAAGGGGATTTGGTTTCTAGCCTTCTGATCTTTGCTAGAAAGCTAGGCATTCGAATCCCTTCGCTAAGGGATAAGGGTTCCGGCGTAGCGGACCTGGTCCTCTTGAGTTTTAAGAGTGTTTGTGTGCGAAGTCATGATGGGTTTGGCCCTTGGCCTTCCTACCCATGTTCAGAGAGCTTAGCATTCAAAAACTAAAAAATGGGAAGTGGAAAAGTCGCCTGGGACTAGAATTTGAATTCAAAGTGGGGAGTGGAAAAGGCGTGCGTGATGCTTGCCCTTTCTTCTCTAGGCATGTGGAGCCCTTATTAGGCTCCACCCGCACCACTTCCCCATGACGACCTGGGGTAATAATTGCTCCCTTTTCCACTTCCTATATGTACGCAAAAAATTACACTATTTCTTACTTTTAGCTCACTCAAAATTCTCATAACTTGAAATCTCTTTGCTCTCTCTCTCTCAGAGCACTTCGCCAGCGCCCTTTCTCCGTTCACACTCTTTGAGAGCTCCAGCTACCTTTTTGGGCCACTACCTAGTAAGTCCCATGACCTTTTATCCTTTATTTTTCTTACGGATGTTGCAAATGCCTTCACCCGGAAAGGGTTCCATTCCGGATTATTTCCCGGCTGCTTCGGCCGCCAGTGTTAATGGTTCTCAGGTCCAAGATTCCTGCGTCATTCAATCTTCGGTGACCGGCTATTCTACTATGGTTCAGATGCTGGAGGGAGTTCTAGCGACAGCTTCGTACCATCTTTGGGTTTCTTTAAAAAATGGGAACCGTCAAAGTCTCGGGTCCCAAGCTGGGCCCAGGTTTGGGAAGACGGGACAAGAAGGCCTTACTTTTTTGAGAAGATATTAACTCCTGTTCCTTAAAGCCCAGAAACATTGGCTTTAGAATAGCTAAGTTGTTGAAGACCCTCCCTTCATGAATGAGAATTCCAGAGGACTTGAAGTTGGAGGTCCTCCAAGAAGACAAAAATCTGAGGGATACAAGGCCCGGTCAGTGCGCTGTCTACGAGCACCACTTCAAGTTTGGATTATCTTTCCCTCTACCCCCCATCCTCTCTCATCTTCTGGAGGAGCATCAAGTGAGCTTGGCCCAAGTGCATTCGAACGTCATCCTGCTGGTTATGACACTTATGATTGGAACTTTGGTATTAGTCCTCAGTACGAGCTGTTTAAGTCATTATAGTACATCTCTGGCAATAGATCAGTTGTGCATTCAGCCGAAGGTCAAGATACAATTCCTGGGGGGATTATGATTTTATGCAACAGAATCTCGGATCACCCCATAAAAATCACTACAAGTTGCAAAGGGTGGCAAAGAGTTCCCATTTTAACTTTTGAAAAGGAGGCCGAGGATTACTTTGTTCCGGATTGGAATCCAAAATCTAAGTTCGATAATCCTACCGTATATGTCACTCCGAAGAGTGTGGTGAGGGATAGGGATCTATTACTGAGCAATCCCCTTGATGTCTTGAGGAATTTTGACTTTGTATGGCTGGAGGAAGTATATGACTTGATTTATAATCAAGGGGCAATTCAGATTGAACCTCCAGCTGGAGCTATGGAGTCTGTTTCCGGCAAAGGGAAAAAGAAGGAGAAGCTTGCCAAGAAAGAGAAGCTTTCCAATAAAATGACTCCTATCACTAAAGAAGAGGCCACTGCAATCAAGAAGAAAGATGTGGGTGATTATCCCTCTAAAACAAAAGTAAAAAGGAAGCTCTCTTTGGCTGTTGATGGAAGGGCTTCAAAGGATGCCAAGAAGCGAAAGACTAAGGGTAGCAGCCTTAAACAATCTGGGTGCGCCTTCAAAACTGCTAAAGTCGTGCCAGAGCTTACCCTAGATAAGAACATCGAAGAGGATCCCATTGGGATCTCTTATTCGCCTTCTGAAGGTGTTTGCGGCATCCGTAGTTTTTTCCTGCCCTTACTTTCATCTAGCCTTTTTTCTTTCTTTCTTTCTGGAGGCCGAGGTAATTTTTGTAGAGGCCTCTCCAAAAGCCCGTCATAGTTATCCCACTTTTAGCCCCGTTTGATTGGAGGCTCACTCTGAGGTTCCCTGGGTGAAGACATTGAGAGGAAATGGGGCCACGATGGTGCCTCGGAGCCTCATCCTTCCCCCTCAAAGGCCAACAAATGATATGGCCCCCCTCCATTCAACCCCCCGGACAAATCTAGTCCCCTTGGGAACACCAGCTCAGAGGCTGGTTCCTTCTTAGGGAAGTACAACCTGCCTCCTCCGTGTGTGAAGAATAATCTAACACTTGTCCCAGAGGCTCCGTTCTCAATTGCGTTGGACTCTATTGTCCAGGCCTATTCAATGAAGGTTCAAGAGGCTAAGCAAGCTATTACTAAGTCTAAGGAACCTGAAGGGGAGTTGCATAAAGCTGCTTCCCATTACAAGAAGACCTGGAGAAGGTGGCCTCCAACAACGAGGCCAAGCGTGCTATCGCTACCCTAGCCCATCAGGCGAGGCTGGAGAAAAAGGATCTTATTCACAAGGGGGAGCTCGATAAACAAGCCTTTTTTTTACAGAAGGGAGCTCAAGACATAGTCGCCGAGAAAGACAACCTTCTAAAAGGGAGCTCTCAGAGGCCCAGGCGGAAATTTCTAGATTTTCTGGCATTTTCTCTCCCAAGTAACAGGCTTCGACTATTAATGCCTATACCAATAGGATGGTAAAGACACAGGGGTTCCAGGATTTTTTTCTCCCCCCGCTCCACTCTCTTGGTTAGGGTTACCCAGAATAGTTTGGCTCGCTCTGTCTCCGAGGACTTTTTGGCTGAGTACGCTACTATGCTAGATGTTTACAAGAACAATTCGGAGCTGAAACAGTTTAGCCATCTCTGGTGGAAGTCTATTCAGGATAGAGGGATCAAACTCCCCTTGCTCGACCATTTGAAGGCCTCCGGCAAGTATTTCTCGGGGGTGGAGATCCATGGCCTGGAGGTGGATGAAGACACCGAGTGGAAAGACCCAGATCCCCTTATCGCTCTGAGATCTCGGCGTAGGCTTGCCCCTAAGTATGAAAAAGTGTATGAAAATTTCTCCCTTTGGGGGCTCCTGATGTACCTCTTTCTCTCTATTAACGAAGACTTTTATTTTCTCATACTTATCTGTTTTTTATTTTGTCTTTCATTGACTTTAGACTTGGTACCATTTCGTCCCCTCACCCCCCCCCCTCCCATTTGCTAAGGGGCACCTCATTCAATTTATTCTTTCAAATCATGAAGGAGTGGCATCACCGAATCGGGGAATGGGCTTGGGAGCATCGGATCGAGACATCCTAGTTTTGGTACAAGTCTATCTGGCTCAAAGAGGAGCTTCGAGTAGCATACGAGAAACTGGGCTTATGGCGCAGTGCTCTTCATGAAAGGCAACATGAACTCCTCGAAGCGTGAGCCATTCGAGAGAGGAAAGGGATTCCTTAGCTACTACTTAGGATGAAATTTTGGGATATTTTCGATCTCTTGAAGCACAGTATAATAAAATTCTCAAGGAGATAACTACCAAGGCTGGGTTTTTTTCGATGCATGAATGTCTCTCGGCTGCTAAAGCCTACAAAGCTACTGGGAGAGCATCAACTTCTCGGCCAAATGAGTCCGTCGAAAGCTAGCATCGTCAGGCTCAGGTGGCCCAGGAAAACATAGAGGTGGCTCGCGTGGCCCTGACAACTACTACTGAAAAACTTAGGTAGTGGAAAGAAGGATTTCGGACATACTAGCGAGACCTGGTTCCATCATTGGAACAAACCATTAAGAAGAATCAAGTGCCATTTGTAGGGACAAAGAGAAGGTTGATAAAGAGCTTTCCAAACTGTATTCAACCTACAAGGCAACGACCAACAACCTTCGAGCATACGGGCCCCGACTCGGGATAGTTGAAGCTCCACTAATTGATGATTTTGAAGGCTTTCTTCGAGACACTATCAATATCATGGAGCAAAAACATATTTCTCGGAATTCCAAGTATCATGAAGTGTATGAAGAGGCTAGGAGGTGGCTGGAAAGAGTGCAGAAAGTGAAAGCGGGAGCTTCAAGCTCCCGCACTGCCCCTAGGAGAATTGAGGCTTCTGGGTCAAAGGAAGCCCCTCCTCCTGTGGCTTCAACTCAAAGAACTAACACAACTCGAAGACACTCCTCCGCTAGCCAACGGAGAGGTTCTTTGTCTACAGCTGGTCGAAGTCAACCATGGTCCTTCGACAACGAAGAAGAACCTTTATTTATGAGACCCTGATGCTGAGTCTTAAGGTTCCTACTCTGTAAAATCATTGAAATTTATTCCTGTGTATTTGTAAGCCGTGTTGGCCTAATAATAATACGTTCTTCCCTTCGCCATTGTCAGAGTATTTTTCCCTTTTTTAGGTAGGGCCATTGCCACCAAGCTAAATTTCTTTAACTTGTTTCTCTGACTTTTTTCAAGCGATTTACAAGGAAATATCCTTGTGTGGTTTACACAATCAAAACGAGGCTTAGCTGACCCTTCGTGTATTTTACAAGGTCTAAGTCTCGGCGCTTGTTGCGCATTTGAATCTCATCTTTGGTATCTGTGTCCCCAAGATGGGCTTATTCGAGGTTGGTGGTGTCACAGAAGGAAGTCTCCTTGGGAGGACCCACAGTCAACACCATGGTAATAACAATAGGAAAGAAGGAAAGAGGAGAAAAAAGGTACCTGTGACGAAATGGAAGCAGAGCAAAGGCCAAGACGTTCTATGAAACTGGTAAAAAAGAGGAGCACTCAGGACAGCCGTAACTTAAAGAAGAAATAGAAAGAAGATAGACAACCTCAATAAATGCCTCGAGAAGAGGCGAGAATTAAGGACTCGCGTGCGGAAGTGGATGAGAAAGAGGATACGTGGCGTTCATCTGGCAGGTAGCATAACTGTCACCATCTGCCTAGAGTAAAACCGTAGGCACGTGGCCCAGGCAATTTAAAGTAGAAAATACCACCTATTCTCTTGCCCCAAAAATTGACCGATAGCCAGTGGGTACCAGGCAAGGTACCTGCGGCCTGGCAGGGCAAAAAATGCGTTATCAGTCCAAAGCCTCAGACACGGCCTTGTTGGCTGAGTCTTGGGTTGGGGGGACTTGATAATGTACATGCCATAAGGCCCAAATAATAGCCCAACAGCCCAGGCCCAGACGAGAAGGCGGGAGAGTGGAATGAGCCAAGTACGTGGCTGATGGGACCTGATACGGAAGGCGTCCCATCAGACACTTAAAACACATAAAACAAGGGATGTGCATGGGAGGAAAGGGAACTTACAATCAATCTTACTATTCACTTAAGATACTCTCTGTGCAGTATCCATAGTTGATCAGAGCATCGGAGCAAGCACGACCATGCGCCTGCCTGCCTGACCTTAGTCGGCCTCTTTTGTAGGCCCAGAAGCACCATGGGCTCAAGGAGTTCATAGGTGAAAATAAAAATTTTGACATTTATAGTTATGATTGCAAATTCTGTTATATATAGATATAGGCATGGCTTAAGTTGATGATTCATCAATGACTATGGGCCACAATTGGTTTGAACTACTCAGGCAGTTTAAGAATCCTCGATGTTAGCTGGAATACAATACTTAACTTAATCTAAACGTGATTGTTATAAGATAGTCGTGTGACGAAATGTGTCTCCCTTGGACCAAGAACCCTGTCAAGATGGACGTGATCAACAACTGTAATATATAGCAACTGAACGTATTGTACATATTTGTTTAACGAAATGACAATGTAGAAATAGAACAGTGTAGGAGCATTTAGATTCAACTTTTTCCCATTTAACTGATGAAAATTTGAATGAGTTCATATAGAATTAGGGCAACTTTCAAGATATCCTGATATTGAGTTTACAAATTCTGGAAATATACAAATTGTTAGTCAATCAATGCAAGAAATTTACCCCGGAAGGTCCAACATGATGTATTACTTATAACATGAAACAACTCATCGTAATTCACCTTCTCAACTCATATTGTACATTTGAACCTTCTCTATTTAGCCATGAATTCGAGGCAATTATTGCAAAACACACTATAATAAAAAATTTACACTTTTATTTGATCTTATTCTTCTTAAATAAGGATATCAATGACTTTTTATGCATATGTACAACTATTTTTCTCTTTTTGACAAAACAGCGTCTTTTATTTTATTGATGCTAATAATAAAATTAATTAATATCTGGTTGCTTGAAGTTTCAGCACATTGCCTTTTCAAATTTCAGTTATTTTACTAAATATATATAATTTTCAATTACATATTTCAGTAATTTATCCTTCCATATAAACATACAAGATTCATTTTCACTTGCATTTTCACTTCCTCGATATATATATATGGGATGTTCTTATGCAGCCTAATCTTTAGCCAAGGCCTTTCTACAATTCTAACAATATTCTATCTCTAATAATTTTATATGTGCATATCTCTAATTATTTTATAGGGACCTATCGCTAATAACTTTTCAGAGCCTTTTCGTCCAATTTTTTCCCATTATTTTTTCGCCACCTACAATCTGCAAAAAATATTTTAAAATACCAAAAAAAAAACTGCAGCAAAAAATTGCAGAAACATTAGCAAAAAATAGTAGAAACTCATCAAAAATCATAAAACATCAACTGAAACCTGTAACAAAAAATATATTAAAAAAATCAAATAAAACAACAAAAAATATATATAAATTTAAAAAAATTTAAAAAAACGTCGACAATGACTAACAAAAAATCAACTGGAAATCATAAAAGCATCAACAAAGCTAATTTTTTTTTAAAACACTACAAAAAATCAATAATATCGTCAAAAAAGCTAAAAACATCAACTCCTAACAAACAACGATTGAAGCACTTACAAGCAACGATTGAAGCACTTACAAGCAACGATTGAAGCACTTAACAGTTGTACTCTAAGCACCAATTTGTTTTAATAACACACACAATTTATAAAATAAGCACCTACAACATACATTTGAAGCACTAACAAAAAATGAAAAACGCCAACGTAAGGAAAAAACAGTACAAAAAATCAACCATATCATCAAAAAAAGTATAAACAACTCCTAACAAGCAACGATTAAAGCACTTACAAGCAATGATTGAAGCACTTACAAGTTGTACTCTAAGCACCAATTTGTTTTCATGACACACACAAGTTAAAAAATAAGCACCTACAACCTACATTTGAAGAACTAACAAAAAATGAAACTCAAGTAGGAAATGAAAAACATAAACATGAGAGGGAAAAACTACAAACATCAACAAAAAAAACTACGGTACCTCAAGAGTATAAATTATTCACTTCGAAAATCATAAAACATCAACAATTGTTTTTTAAAAAAACTACAAATATCAACCTACATCACCCAAAAACTACAAAATTCAACTCCTAACACCTGAACCTCATCCGAAAAATGAAAAAACATCAACATAAGAATAAAGACACTACAAACATCGACTCCTGTTACCAAAACCTCAGTCGAAAAATGAAAAAAATCAACTTGAGATTTTTTTTAAAACTACAAATATCAATCCATATTACCCAAAAAAACTGCAAAACCTCAACTCCTATCAATTAAATTTCACTCGAATAATGAAAAACATCAACATAAGAGAAAAAAGCTAAACACATCAACAAAAAGCTACAATACCCCAAGCATAAAACATGAGAAATTGTTTTTTAAAAAAACTACAAATATCAATCTATACAACCCAAAAATAACTACAAAACCTAAACTCATATCAATTACATCTCACTCGAATAATGAAAACCATCAACATAAGAGGAAAAAAAGCTAAAAACATAAAAAAAAAAACTACAGTACTTCAAGAATAAAAGTTCTTTAAAAAAAGAACCTAGTGGGATTTGAACCAATGCCTATAACCTAAAAGCCTAGAGCAATAACCACTACACCAAAGATTATTATTGAACATGCACTCAGTCAAATGATAGTAAACTTCAGCATGTACATCAAGAACATAAATTATTCAAAAAAACAAAATATTATAGTGAGACTCAAAACACTGACCTTCAGCTCAACAACTAGAGCACTGACCTCATAATCCATATCCTAACCACTACACCAAAGAACATTTGATGAACAATGTTTCAATCAAATAATAATAAACCTCAACATATAACTCAAGAATATAACTTCTTCAAAAAAACAAAGGTCTAGCATGTTCTTCAAAAAACAATGTTTTAGTCTAGTAGTCAAAGATCTCATATAACCTACTAGACCTTCAAGAAATTAAGGCCTGGTAGGTTTGGATCCCAGGACACCTACCTCCGAGGAGCTCAGGACTCCTACATCCGAGGAAGGTACTAACCACGAGGCTAAGGTACTAACCACTCGGCCAAAGAACCTTTAGTGATTAAACACTCAGTCACAAAATGTTATACCTCAGTATATATCATTGAAAAAAGTAAAACATCATCAACATCATCATGGGCGGAACCAGTAGTACGCAAGGTAGGGCTTCAGCCCTACCTAAATTGCGGGCCATAGGTAGTAGTGGTGGAAGGAATCGATTTTCGGCGAGATTTCTGCATCTTCCAGCGATGGCGGCGAGAAGCTCGGAGAAGAAGGCCACTTCGCGGGCTTCTTTTTTTTTGCAACTGAACTACTAAAACAACGTTATTTTCACGTTAATGAAACGACATCATTTCATTTGTCATCAGGGCAAAAACAATTAAAATGAGAAATGGGGTTTAAGATGTATTCGATTGGGCCAATTTCCCAATCCAACTTCATTTTGCCCAATCCAATTACGGGAAGCTGAAGAGAGGAAGTGGCCAGTGGCCAAACTACGTAGCTCAGCTCCTTCCTGCATCCGCCTCCTGACGTCGGACGCCGCCGCCGTTCCCCGCCGCAGCTGACGCAGATGCAACGGCCCACCACCG
This sequence comes from Rubia yunnanensis, assembly GCA_037428765.1. Classification (NCBI taxonomy): domain Eukaryota; kingdom Viridiplantae; phylum Streptophyta; class Magnoliopsida; order Gentianales; family Rubiaceae; genus Rubia; species Rubia yunnanensis. The sequence goes on from CM075064.1 coordinate 46,299,369, forward strand.
TCCAGCCTTCCACCGTTTAGCCTCCCCTAACAAAATTTTCTGGTTCCACCACTGAACAGCATCATCCTCACATCACAGACATTACACATTGAACATACACAAACACACATCATCATCACATACAAACACACAGCAAAAAAGGCACAAGAAACACACTCACCACCATCTCTAAAGACCGTCGCCAGAGCTGCCCTCGGAGTTTGCCAAAGCGGTCTCGATGAAGGCGGACGTAGCAGTGGTGTTGCGCTCGTCGACTGGAGTTAAGCTCTCAGGTGGCGGCGTGTGGAGTTTACGAGCCGAAGCGTTCTTCTCCAACGACGAGTGTGCATCTGACTCATGATGGTGCAACCACAAGTAAAGCTCTTCTGCCTTCAATAAATATATGCTCTACAATCATTGTGCGTGCTCCGTCATTGCTGTTCTTCATCGTAGGTTGAAGAAATATGGCTCCTAGGCTCGTCCTAAATAGGATCGAGTCGGATTCACTAAAATAGGATCGGTGTATGTTGAGGAAATCCGACTCGAATGCCTCATGAAAATGCCTGAAAATCAGCCACTAGAGATCGAGTTTCTGGCCAGATAACCAGCGGAGATGGAGGTTGACAGAAAACTGAGAAGATAGGTGTAGGTTGAGGAAATCTGGCAAAGTTCCGGTGAGGCGCCCTAGCAGTCGCGACGCCAGTAGAAGAAGCAGAAATGCGACAGTGGAGCAGTGGTTCCGATCGGTGGAACAGTGGTGGTTGGCGGCGGTTACGAGATCAGATCGGATGAGAGGGGAGGAAGAAAAATAAAGTTTCGGCTATATATAATAATTTTATAATTGCACATTAGGCCCCTAAATTTATTAGCAAATTTCAGAAGAAAAAAAAGCCATCCCAATTTTGAATTTATAATAATTGCAGAATGAATCATTGCCTAAAGTTTAGGTGGTATAAAGAAAGATTTTGTGTGTGTGTATATATATATATATATATTATGATGCCTATAAGTTAATTTGTAATTTTGTATAATTTAAAAATACATTAAATATTGATGGTACAAATACAATTTTTTTTATGAAATTATATAGTTTAATTTTCTAAGGAGAACTATATGAATTATGAAGTGAAATAATCAATTTAATTAAGAATAAAATAAAATAAAATACTATTATTTATAATATTTTATTCAAATTATTTTTTATTTACATTAAATATATTTTTTGTTGTTTTATTTAAACTTTCCCTGAGATTTAATGTGAGTAAAGAGATAACATTTGAACCAAATTATGTTGAGGAATTTTTTTTATTATTTACTGTTATCAATTTTTTTAAAAAAAAAGAATGTCAAACAAAAGAAACTATGAGCACAATCTATTTCCAAAATTTTATAAATAACATTTCTAAAAATAATATATTACAAAAACTCAAGACAATGAAATAAAGAGGCGCAACTTAATTTGATTTTGATGTCAAGTCTTGAAAGCGAAGACTAAGAGCAATAAAAATTAAATACAAGAAGGATAATATAGGCTTCAAAATTCATTCATTGTGGATGGGACGATCCATATATCGTTATATTTTCTATTTATTATCCTAAATAATTTAGAGGAGAAAACTTATGACTCAATATTTATTTTCATATCTATTGTATTATCAAGTACAAGTTTCATTTCTCCTAAATATTTCTTTTATGTTTTACTTCATATTCTTTCATTTTTAAAAAAAATTAAACTCACCAAAGTAAGGGGGTATATATTTGGCTCCCCAAATCCATCAAAAGAAACAATAAGAGTACAAAGATGTAGTTCATGTACAATCTATGTGTAGCAAAGTATATAATCGTGGAAAAGCTAAGCACAAGAAGTGTTATTCCAAACCCTTTGCAGACAAAGGATTTGGCCCATAACCCAGTTTGAGATCTATTATGGTGTCCCACTTTTATACTTCCACACCCAGTGTCGACAAATAGAGATGACCTTCCATAATAGTCCCTCGCAAATCACTTCCCCGGAAGTGATTTTGAAGTCTCACTGGTTGAACAGTAACATGTGGTTATGCAGCTTTAAAAAATTACTCCAAGACCTCCGGATAGCTTCAGGTTCCATAGTGTGAGCTCTTCCATTTGTTTACAGCCTGAGAAGGGAGCCAAGTAGTGTCATCAATTGCTCCAAACTTTAAAACCTGAGAGAAGAAACAGGCAATAGTAGTAGCTGGTTCTAGTAGAAATAATAAGGTTGAACTCATGCATATTTGAGGTCATGAAAACCAGGTATATGGAAAACAAGTAGCATCCAAATGAATGAGACCCTTAATATGCTTAGGTTAGCTATTAAAGGAGAAAGAAGAGCTCACCCTATTTGAGCTTTCATCTTTAGCAAGGGAGTTTGCTACAATATTTCCTTCTCTATATATGTGTCATATGGAGGCTCAGAGAAGGTCAAACTGGTTCCAAATTTCCCTGACCAGAGATGTGTATCTCCATGGTATTTTGAAGTCTCTTCCAATAATTTTAACCAGCAAAAGAGAGTCAAATTCTACTGCAATATGAGATAATCCCGCTTGAATGGCCAGTTGTAAACCCAACTTTAGTCTTTCCATTTCAGCTTGCCAGCAAGAACAATTATCAAGAGCCTTGACCGATGCACTGATAACTCTTCCCTGGGCATCTCTGATTACAGCCCCAGCACCAGAACTTCCATTTCCAATAACATATCCATCTGTGTTAATTTCATAAGAAACGGGAAGCTTCCATTGAACAATCATTTCCTTCTTTTTGTTCTTTGTACCTACAGACTTAGAGTAGAGAAGAACATGAATATTAGAATTCAAAGAACACTTGTATTTCAACTTATGAGTATAAAAGATATCCTAAAACTGATCTAGAATCTTTTTCATCATGAGTTTTGTGTTTGGTTTAGTGGAATCAAAGAAAAATTTGTTTTTGCCACACCATATAAACCAGAAAACAATGTATAGAATGATTCTAATTAAACTTAAAATATCAACTAAAAGTGTTTAACATTCCAGTAGAAGTAAAAATATGTCCCAAAGAGTTTTGAAAACTAATTTTTTTTAATGCCAAAAATCCTATTTATCAAGCCCCATAACCTTGTAGTGAAACCGCAAGAGTTAAAGATATTATGTAAATCTTCTGAATCATTCTCACAGAAGCAACACTTTGAAGGGATATAGAAATTAAAATCTTCTAAAAAATCAAGTAATGCTAATAGTCTATTAAGCAACTTCCAGTTGAATATACTATTTTTTCTGGGGAGCAGATTAGACCATAGGAATCTAAAAGATGGAATGGCATCTCTTCTATCCCTAATAAGTTCATAAGTTGACTTGACAGTGAAGAGGTCATTTTTAGATGGTTTCTAGACTAATGTATCATTATAATCTGGAAAATGAATCACCTTATTTTTCAGAAATAAAAGAGCATGAACAGGTAAACCATGTTCAATACTTTCTAAAAATTCAGTTTGATTGTCAATATAATCCTTGATAGAAGCTTCTGGACTAGGATAAGAAGAATCGGTGTTCCATAGTTGTGAAAGACCAAAAGGATACTTCACCTTTACCAATTTGAACCAGGGAATTGTTTAAAGCTAGATCAGAAATGTCTATGATTCATTTACATTTCTTTGAGTTTTTTAAGGGATTTGGGATTGACCACATGAATTGGGACCAGTGAATGACCTTGTTGCAACTTCCACCATAATTTTAGAGAAAAGATTTTTACTAGAGTATGAAGGTTTTTAAGATCCAAGCCATTCTCAGATTTAGGGAAACATAATTTAGAATAGGACTTCCAAACCTTCTTATTCCCTTTTTCATTATCAAAGATATTCCAGAAGAACTTGGAAAGTATGATATGGATCTTGTCCAAAACACCTTTTGTGAGTTTAAGTACTGTTAATAGATGAATTGGGATTACAGACAGTACATGTTTGATAAGGATTAATCTTCCATCTTGATTTAAGGATCTATTTTTTCATTTGACTATTTTGGAAGAGGCGGTATCTACTAAACCTTGATAGTAGATATTTTTGTTTCTTCCTAAACAGATTGGGCAACCCGAGTATTTGAAGGGAAAAGACCCTTCAATCATCCCAGTTTGTGATAAAATGTCATTTTTAGCTCTGGGAGTAGCAAACTTTGAGAGAGATAAATTCGACTTCTCAAAATTAATTTTCTAGCTTGTAGCCATTTCTAAAGAGTTTAACAAAAAAGTTATTAAACCTTTCTTTGTGTATTTTAGGAAAACTGTTGTATCATCTACAAATGCTAGACGAGTAACTCTCTTCATGGAACTTGGCAATTTTAAATATTCAATATTTTCATATTGAAAAAAGAAAATAAGATTTCTTGAAAAAGCTTCTGCCAAGAGGGTAAATAAGTAGGGAGAAAGAGGATCTCCTTGCTTAAGTCCTCTTGAGGGTTTAAAAAAAATCCATTTGAGATGTCATTAACCAGGATGGAGAAATGATATGCTTTAATGTTACCCAAAATTAGATCAACTAGTAAGTATTAAACCCAATTTTCAAGAGAAGATAATTTAAAAAGTGCCAAGAGACTCTATCAAATGTCTTCATCATATCCAGTTTGAAGATGACATTGAAGGCTCTATTTTTTAAATTCAGGAAGTTAGTTAATTCTTGCATTAATAATATTGTATGCCAGCTTCTTTCCCTCTACAAAGGCTGATTGTTCAGGAAAAATAAGGGATGGCGTGATTTTTTTCAATCTGAGATTGATTAACTTTGAAATTTTGTTGACAAAGATACAAAGACTTATAGGTCTAAAGTCTTTGAAAGAGGTTGTTACTTCTTTTTTAGGAATCTAAGTTATAAGAGCAGAGGATATAGCCTTTGGAATAGGATTTCCAGCCATGAAGTCATTTACTGCAAGGAGTAAATCAGACTTAATTATATCCCAACAAATTTTATAGAATTTTCCTGATAAACCATCAGAACCTAGGGCAGAATCATTGTCCATAGATGAAAGAACTTCTGATAGTTCTTCCATTGTGCCTAGATGAGTTAATTTGTAGTTCATTTCTTCAGTCACCATGTGTTGGAACATTTTCTATTAACCAGGCAATATTAATACCAGATGCATCATTGTTTTCCTCTGATAAATAATTTGTATAAAAGTCCACAGCCTCTTTGCCAATATCTTTTTGACCAGTTATCCAAACTCCATTAGAATATTTGATGGATGCCATGAATTGCCTAGAATGTTTAGCCTTAACCGAATTATGAAAAAATTAAGTGTTAGAGTCCCCTTCCTTTAACCATTTTATCTTTGATTATTGCTTCTAGAAAATTTCTTGCTAGGAAAGGGCTAAAGTTAATTCAGCTTTAGACTTGTTATAAGCAATAAGATTAGCATAATTATCCAAGGATTGGAAATCTAGTTCAGCTTTTAAAAACGTTTCTTCACAGGTTTTGACCTTATCAAAGATATTGCCAAAAATGTTTTTATTCCAAGATTTTAAAGATTGTTTAGTATTTTTAGCTTGAGAGAAAATTTTTCCATTCCTGAAAGATTGGATTTGATTTGCTAAGGGTTCTGAATCAGTTGGTTAAATGTTGGGTGGCTAATCCAACAGTTCTGAAACTTAAATGAATTAGGACCTGAAGCCAAATTTTGAGACTTAATGTGTAGGATTAAAGGTGAGTGATCAGATTGTTCCCTAGCAATCACATTTATGTGTGAAGTGAGAAAACATCCAACCATGAATAGTTTTCTATTCCTCTATCTAATATCTTCCACACTCTGCCTTTTTATCTCATTCCAGTCCAAGTATAGAGACTTCCAGCAGTTGGGAAATTAGTATATAGGACTAATCATTTAAAATTTTTAAAATCTTCCATTACCTATAGATCTGGAATAGAGTGTCCTAAATATTCGATTTGGTCCTCAATGACATTAAGGTCCCCAATAGCTAAATGTATCTTTATGGGTTAAAAGAGATTCCCATAGTTTAGCCTTTTCTCTTTGTGAAGGCTTTGCATACACAATAGCAATATGGCATTCCTTAGGTATTGCAGGATGAATTATTTTGGCAAGGATGTATTGCTTATGGGACTTGATTACATCAATTGTGATACATTCATCCAAGAATAGCCAAATCTTACAATCAGGAATGGAGAAAAAGTTCGTATATCCTAGGTCAAAAGAAAATTTTGGAGTTTGAGAGGCTTCCAAGATTGGTTCAATTAAAGTTGTTAGAGAAATGCAATGTCTGTGTTTAGTATCCTTAATTCTTATTTTAGAAGCCTAATTACATATCCCTCTAACATTCCATATACAAAGATTTAAGTCCATTAAAAATTAATGTTTAGAGGACATTGAGGATCTAGTTAATATAGTTTTGGGGGTTAAAGTATAATCCTTTCGATTATACTTTCTTGTTTGAGATTTTGGACCAGCTGGATTCTCATCTGATGGTAGCTTAAGAAGTGCATTAAATCTGTTTTGTGAAGCTACCATATCAGATATAAATGATCCATGAGATTGAGTTATCTTTACCTCAGATGTGTTTTCAGGCTCAGAGTTGTACCTTGATCTATGAACTCCAACTGAGATGGTGGTTTCTTTAAAACTTAGCCTCTTTTTAGATTTAGAATCATAATAGAGTTAAGGAGAAGTACCATTATTTATTCCAATAAAACTCAGTTTGATTATCCCTGATAATAAGGTTTTTATTAGAGGGTGGATTATGTTTCTTGTATAAAGAAACTATAGCTTCAGTGTTCTCAGAAACCTTTGAAACTTCATCGGATACAATGACAAAGTATGCATACCATCATCATGAATCATATCATCAGTCTTAGTAGACACAAAATCAGTATGCTTACTATCAACATTAATTATATCAACAGTCTCAGCAGTCACAACCTCATTAGACAAATTATCATTAAGTTTCAGAATGTCAATGGCAACAGGATTGATGTCCTTAGAGGGGTGATTATCAGAATCCACAATGAGAGTAGTATTAGCAATACTCTACACATGATTATTATCATTTGGTTTAGAAATAACCTGAGCCTCTGACCTAATGGCTAACTCTTCAGTACTCTTTCCATCCATCTCAGATTGAGAAGTATGTTGGTTTGTACCCTTAGTGTTTGATCTCCAAACTTCATATGCCACATTAGCAGCTTTGTGAGTAGGGATATGTGACTTGTCTTTAGTAGTGCCTGAGGAGGAAGGATGTTCTCCTTTTTGCTTAGGTCTGGAATCTTTATCAGCAGGCCTCCAAGCAGTATAATCCTGCAAAGCATTAGTTTTACAGCTTGTATCCAAATGACCTAGTTTAAAACATTTTGAATAGTAATCAGGGACACCTTAATAATCAATGTATTTCCAGAAACCAACACCCACGTAATCTAACCACATTCTTTTAGTCTTAGGCACATTGATGTCTAATTCAACACAAACTTTAGCAAAGTGAGGCCTAGTCCTATTTAGTGTGGCTTTTCCACTTTAACAGGGTGACCTATAATATTTCCCATAGACATCATCATATCTGGATCAAAAAATTGCTGAGGCAACCCATATAAAGCTAACCAGACAGGCATTATAGGGGAATCAACATTGGGGTTAAAATTGGGAGTCCATTTAGAAATTCTTAGAGAATAAGAGCCAAAACCAGACTTTATGAATCCAAAAAAGATAGTAATTATCAGATAAAAAGAATGAAATTAAAAATTGACGATTATCTAAAAGGTGGATCTCTGTGGCCCTTGAAACCGGTTGTCTGAAAATCCCGGCGAATTTTGTCCAATTGAGGCCTACTTCGCGAGAAATTTCTTACTAGCGTTAGTTTCAGAAGGGCTTCTAACTTTTCACACTCTTCGATGGTGAAGGAGATGTTGGGTTTTCCAAGATGATCAATACGGGGTTTTGGATTGAAGGAAGTTCCATTGGGTTGGGATTCAGTTTGAATAGCATTGGCATTAGGTTTGCCTATGATGTGAGCATAGGATGGTGGTGGCCCTGCCATGACGGCGGTGCCAGGTGGTGGTGGTATGAGCATATGAGAGTAGGGTGGAGATCCGAGAATCGCGAAGCGTTTTAGAGCAGAGATAAAAAAAAATATCTTCACTTCATATTCTTACTATATATTAATTTTGGAAAGGTTATAATAATTATTGTTTTAATTTCATTCATTTTTAAATTTTAAATTTTTTAAAAGCATAATCATCTATGAAGCATATGAATTATGATATGAATAATTGGTTTAATTATATTATATCAAAAAATGAATCAAATAAAATTATTATTTTTTATAATATTTTATCAAAACTATTTTTATTCTTTTAAGATTGTATCATTTTTCTTGTTTTTTTTTAAATTGTTTCCTTCGTTTTTGATTCCTTAAAAAATATAATGTGACTAAGGGGATAATTATTAGACAAAACAGGATTTCTGCATATTCACTATCCAAATAAACGAAGAGAACTTGAAGCAATAAATCACCGCAAGGGAAATGTGGTCACATCAACAGCTGATGAAAGAGAGTACAACAAAAGCCATTTAAGGCATACAATCCCAAACCAAAAGCTTAAAATCCGCTAGCTTTAATCTGGTTACCGTAAAAAAAAAATACTTTGAAATCGCATGCTTGTGTCAATCGTCGTCAGGGGTATAGTGGTCATTTTACAAGTAAGCCGAACGTGTGTCCCTGCATGTGCTCTGAAGTGGCCACCCAAAACGTTGTTTTGGGCACCATTTTTGTCGTTTTGTGCATCCCATTTGTTAAACATTGCGGCGCTGCCATGTACGTCTACATGTGCTGCTAGGTGGCTGCCCAAAACAACATCGTTTTGGGCACCCATTCGAGGGGTACCCATTCGAGAGGTACCCATTCGAGATGTGAGCTTCTAGGTGGAGGGGTTCGATAGGATGGGTTCGAGATGTACCCATTCAAGATGTGAACTTTCAGGTGGAGGGGTTCGATTGGATGCGTCCGAGCGATACCCATTCGAGATGTACCCATTCGAGATCTGAACTTTCAGGTGGAGGGGTTCGACTGGATGGGTTCGACAGGTGGCCATTCGAGAGGTTCCCACTCCAGAGCTACCCATTCCAGATGTGAAGTTTCAGATGGAAGGGTTCGATTGGATGGGTTTGAGAGGTACCTATTCGAGAGGTATCCATTCGAGATGTGAACTTTCAGGTGGAGGGGTTCGATTGGATGGATTCGAGCAGTACCCATTCGAGATGTGAACTTTCAGGTGGAGGGGTTCAACTGGATGGGTTCAAGAGGTACCCATTCGAAAGGTTCCCAGTCCAGAAGTACCCATTCGAGAGGTGAAGTTTCAGATGGAAGGGTTTTATTAGATGGGTTCGAGTGGTACCTACTCAAGAGGTACCCATTCGAGAGGTGAACTTTCAGGTGGAAGGGTTGGATAGGATAGGCTCGAGAGGTACCAATTTGAGAGGTAAACTTTCAGGTGGAGGGGTTCGATTGAATGGGTTCGAGAGGTGGCCACTCGAGAGGTACCCATTCGAGATGTAAACTTCCAGGTGGAGGGGTTCGAGAGGTACCCATTCGAGAAGTACCCATTCGAGATGTGAACTTTCAAGTGGAGGGGTGCGACTGGATGGGTTCGAGAGGTGGCCATTCGAGATGTGAACATTCAGGTTAAAGGGTCCCACTGGATGGGTTCGAGCGGTACCCATTCAAGATGTGAACTTTCAGGTGGAGGGTTTCGATTGGATGGGTTTGAGCGGTTCCCATTCGTGATGTACCCATTCAAGATGTGAACTTTCAGGTGGAGGAGTTCGACTGGATGGGTTCGAGAGGTACCCATTCGAGAGGTGAAGTTTCAGATGGAAGGGTTTGATTAGATGGGTTCGAGAGGTACATACTCAAGAGGTACCCATTCGAGAGGTGAACTTTCAGGTGGAGGGGTTGGATAGGATGGGCTCGAGAGGCACCAATTTGAGAGGTGAACTTTCAGGTGGAGGAGTTTGATTGAATGGGTTCGAGTTGTACCCATTCGACAGGTACCATCTGAGATGCGAACTTTCAGGTTAAGGGGTTTGATTGGATGGGTTCGAGCGGTACCCATTCGAGATGTACCCATTCGAGATGTGAACTTTCAGGTGGATGGGTTCGAGAGGTACCCATCTGATATGTGAACTTTCATGTGGAGGGGTTTGATTGGATGGGTTCGAGAGGTACCTATTCGAGAGGTTAAGTTTCAGGTGGAGGGGTTCGAGACATTGAGGATTCGAGTGATGGATACTTAGCGTGCGTGTGCCAGTGGCTCAACAGGTGGAATCCTCGAGGGGTAGATGGGGATCCTCGAGGGGGTCGAGTTCTAGGCCCTCGAAGGGATGGAGTCTTCTGTCCTCGAAGGGGTCAACTTCTCGGCCCTTGAAGGGATGGAGTATTCTATCCTCGAAGGGGTCGAGGTCTCGGCCCTCGAAGGGATGTAGTCTTCTGTTCTCGAAAGGAGGGGTTCCATTGGACATGTTCGAGAGGTACCCATTCGGGAGGTCATGTTTGAGGTGGAGGGGTTCCATTTGATCCATTCGAGAGGTACCTATTCGAGACGTACCCATTTGAGAGGTTAATTTTCAGGTGGAGGGGCTTGATTGGATGGGTTTAAGAGGTACCCATTCGAGAGGTGAAGTTCCAAGTGGGGGGGTTCCATTGGATGGGTCTGAGAGGTTTCGAGAGGTTAAGTTTCAGGTGGAGGGGTTCAAGACATTGAGGATTTGAGTGATGGATACTTAGCGTGCGTGTGCCAGTGGCTTGACAGGTGGAAGACTCAAGGGGTAGATGGAGGATCCTCGAGGGGTAGATGTGGGATCCTTGAAGGGGTGGTTCTCGGCCTCAAAGGGATGGAATCTTCTATCCTCGAAGGGGTCGAGTTCTAGGCCCTCGAAGGGATGGAGGCTTCTGTCCTCGAAGGGGTCGAGGTCTCGGCCCTTGAAGAGATGGAGTCTTATGTCCTCGAAGGGGTTAAGTTCTCGGCCCTCAAAGGGATGGAGTCTTCTGTCCTTAAGGGGGTCGAGTTCTCGGCCTTCGAAGGGATTGAGTCTTCTGTCCTCGAAGAGGTCGAGGTCGAGGTCTCGGCCCTCCAAGGGATGGAGTCTTCTGTTCTCGAAGGGAGTGGTTTCATTGGACATGTTCGAGAGGTACCCATTCGAGAGGTGATGTTTGAGGTGGAGGGGTTCCATTTAATCCATTCAAGAGGCACCTATTTGAGATGTACCGATTCGAGAGGTACCCATTCGAGAGGTGAAGTTTCAGGTGGAGGGGTTCGATTGGATGGGTCGAGAGGTACCCATTCGAGAGGTACCCATTCGAGAGGTGCACTTTCAGGTGGAGGGGTTCGATTGGATGGGTTCGAGCGGTACCCATTCGAGATGTAAACTTTCAGGTGGAGGGATTCGATTGGATGGGTTCGAGAGGTGGACATTCGAGAGGTACCCACTCTAGAGGTGAAGTTTTAGATGGAGGGGTTCCATTGGATGAGTTCGAGAGGTGCCCACTCGAGAGGTACCCATTCGAGAGGTGAAGTTTCAGGTGGAGGGGTTCCGTTTGATCCATTCGACATGTACCTATTCCAGAGGTGAAGTTCCAGGTGGTGGGGTTCGATTGGATGGGTTTGAGCGGTACCGATTCGAGATGTACCCATTCGAGCTGTGAACTTCTAGGTGGAGGGGTTCGATTGGATGGGTTCGAGAGGTTTCCATTCGAGAGGTACCCAATCGAGAGGTGAAGTTTCAGGTGGAGGGGTTCGATTGGATGGGTTTGAGAGGTACCCATTCCAGAGGTGAAGTTTCAGGTGGAGGGGTTCCGCTGGATCCATTCGAGATGTATCCATTCGAGAGGTGTACTTCCAGGTGGAGGGGTTCGAGAGGTAGCAATTCGAGAGGTACCCAATTGAGACGTAACCTTTCAGGTAGAGGGGTTCGACTGGATGGGTTCGAGAGGTGTCCATTCGAGAGGTACCCATTCGAGAGGTACCCATTCGATAGGTGGCCATTCAAGAGGTACCCATTCGAGAGGTTCCCACTCGAGAGGTGCCCACCCGGTGGGGCACATGAATCGATCCTCGAGGGAACCACCCCTCGAGGATCTCGCATGTACCCCTCGAGCCTTCTACCTCTTGAACCATTTCCACCAACTCGAACCCGCAGAACCCTCGAGAGCAATCCACGAACCACCCCTCGAGGGGTTATACATCAAGCAGTCGAGATTACGTTATCTTCGAGGGGTCAGTAGTCGAGGTTACATCCACGAACCACCACTCGAGGAGTTATACATTCACCCCTCGAGAGCATTCCATGTTATTCATACCACCTGTCGAAGGGGTTAGTCAACAACCCTTTGAGGGGTTAGTGAACCACCCTTCGAGGATCGAATCTAGACATCCAGCAGTCGAGGTTACATCTACTTATTATCGAACCACCACTCGAGGAGTTAAACATCCACCCCTCGAGAAGTTATACCTCTAGCACTCGAAGGGCTACCCCTCGAGAGGATAGACATCCAGCACTCGAAGGGCTACCCCTCGAGAGGATAGACATCCAGCACTCGAAGGTTTAAACAGCAACCCCTTGAGGGTTAAACATCCAGCACTCGAAAGGCTAACCAACTACCCCTCGAGGGTTAAACACCCAACACTCGAAGGGCTAACCAACTACCCCTCGATGGTTAAACATCCAGCACTCGAAGGGTTAAACAACAACCCCTCGAGGATAGACATCCAGCACTCTCGAGAGCACTCGAGAGCACATCAACACACAAATCACTCCTCGAGGATGTAGATTCCCGCCATCATTTCGAGCCATGTACCTCTCGAGACATTTACGTCTCCAATCAGTAATCATCTATAACTCAAGAGTGCATGTTCCCTCTCGAATCCATTATGCACAATCCACCTGTCATGGGTACAATTCCACTTTGAGAGTATCCACACCTCACGAGTACATTCATTCAACAGCAATTGTACCTTGCATCCACACCATTCGAGGCATCATTCCACCACTTGAACTACCATTCGAGGCATCATTCCACCACTTGAACTACCATTCGAGGCTTCAAGCTGCTAAGGTTTAAGACCCATGACCTGGCCTTATCTTTTAACGGATCATTTGACCCGGCCGCCTTGAACTAGGTTGGAACCCTAGGGAGCCTCTGCCCCGTATCTTCTTTCTTGGGTTGAATGGCCTGATGGTGCCCTAAAATGGGTCGAGCGCCCAGATTTGAGTCCTCGCCTACAATGCATTTTTTCGGTGTCGGTGAGTTGCCGGAAACTGGGCAAAATTCAAAGAATCCACCAATTATGAAAAAAATATGTTCCTCCATTTTGTCTTGATCTAGGCATTCTCATGAAATTGAAAAAACAAGGAAAACACATTGGGTATACCATCATTGATGATTCCGATAAAAAACAATCCACCATGGTCGGCCGTCGAACGGCTCAATTCAACTGACACCTAGCAAAACATCTCCTAACATCCATCTTGAACCTGACTAGCCCCAAAGCATGAGCCCCATCCAACAATAACATTCCAACACCTAAAATTAAGAATTTCACTTCTCGAACCTACTATTTAACCTTCACCAATCGAATCTGTACCTCCCAAACCTTCCGCTCCAACCAACTACCTCTCAAACTTCTACTGCAACCTTCACATCTCGAATCCGTACCTCTCGATCATCTCCACCTGAACCTTCACCTCTCGCCATCTCCACGTTTCAATTACATGTATAATTGGTACATGAATAGCTTAAATTACATCTCTTTTAACATTCCTATAAAATTTCTATAATTTGTTATCAAGTTCACCGCACAACGCGCTGTGTAGCCAAACTAGTCCTAGAAATAGATATAGAAGAATAGACAAATTCAACGCCCAACACTTTCTCTGTCCTCCTCAGAGCTCTACCTAAAAGTAACAATATCAAATCCTCACACTCCACTGCCAAGGTTATTGTGCTCGTGCTCACCAGTAGTGGTTGCACCACAATCTCGTCCAATATGTTGGTGGTTTGAACTTTCCTGACATTGATATCGGCATTTATCTCACCTTGTGCATGCTTATTTTTTAGCTCAGCAACAATTGCAATAGGATTCACACCAGGATTTTCAGCCAAAGTACACAGAATCACTTCTAGAGGTTGGCAAATGACCTCACGCAATACCCTTCTATCTTCTGCAACACTTTTTGCCCAAGAACCTCACTGCCTCGACAGCTCAATCTCTGGTGCTCCACCACCAGCAATCAAAAGCTTCTTATTCGCTAAACACCTAACGACACAAAAAGCATCATGCGAACTCCTCTCAGCCTCATTGATAACTAACTGATTAGATCCACGGAAAAGCACAGTAGCAATCCTCCCCATGTCCTTAATCCCAGTATCTTACACAAGCCTTTCACCAACCCCAACAAAAATCTCCTTCATCCAATCAGCAAACCCCAACTTCTCCGCCCCGAAACGCTCGATATTCGCAATAAGCAAGTAGTGTTTGGTATCTCTTTAATTCCCAAAAGGTTAATTAATGAGAGTTCAAGAGTTTTCTTGGTTCATGAATGAGGAGGCTGGTTTATGAATTGAAAAACTCAAAAGGATTGAAAAACTTAATCTATGCATCCTCAACCCCAGTGAGTCAATCATGAGTAACCTTCTTATCAAAATCTAAACCTTTCACCAATTCAGTATCAACAGTTCCTCCTAATTTCTTCACAATATTAATATCCTTCAAGTTGACTAAATCAGGCTTATCAGAGACCACAATATAGAGCACTGAATCGACAGCTAAAGGAGCTAAAAGAGTGGAATACTGTGAACTACCTTCGAATTCAAAGTCGTGCTTGCCGATTTGAGTTGGGGAGCTCCACAGGGATGGTCATTGCGGTGAGGACCCCTACCGCCTTCAACGAGGCTTTGTGCAAGGCATCACTGTTTCAGCAAAGAAACCATCCAAACTTCACAGTTTCAGCAAACTAAGAGCATCTCCAATGTAGTCTTCTTTCTTTTAAACTTCTATTGCCACGTAGGATTTAATGACTCCCACTCTATATTTTCTTTCCAACCCAAAGGTCAAATACCATAGTCAGTATTACGTTGACAAAATTTACAACGACCCTGTCAAAGTGATCCTCTCTTCTCCGACTGTGAAATTGACGCCCGCTCTTTGCCAAATCAACCAAAAAATTGGGCGGGTGAATCAAATTTCGTTCAGGATTACATTTGCTCTCTACTTCTTCTTCCCGCGGTTGGGGTTTCAGAATCTCAAACTTGTATCAACTTCCCGCAGTTGGGGTGAATCTCAAACTTGTATCCACAAGAACCAGGTTTTCTTCACCACTTTTTATCAATTTCTAGTTGAAATCTTGTTCGGAATGGGGTGTTTTCATCAAACGTAAATATGATTTGCAGAGTGACAGAGACACAATTAGTTTGTAAATTGTTGTTCTTGCTGATCACCTACCGCCATATATTTGCAGAGATGGTGAAAAGCTTTTGAAGAGAAGAGCATTGCAGAGCGAACTTGGGCTGGTGATTCTTGTTTTTATTTATCGTTTGTTATTATTTACACGCAAATTGCATCAGCGTGTTAAAGTTGACATATGAATCATCATCCTTTTGGTTGGTTAGAATATTTGGGAAATCAGGTTCTTCAGTTGAGTCTGTTAGATCCAAGTGTTCTCCAATTTATGTGACCATGATTGTCCTGTATGTGAAATATGGTTGTCATCAATTTGAGTATGAGGCAAACAAGAAGGAAACAAAAAGAGTTTCTAGAAACTGTAAGGCATTAAATTTTTCTTAGGTAGTTTTGCAGTCAAACATGCAGTATGATGAAACTTTACTACTCCTTCCGTCATAGTCCAGTTTCTATACCTATATTTAATTATAGAAACAGGACTCTTCATGTAAAACGGAGGGAGTATCATTGTTTAGCTGTACATTTTCTTTATCACAAATTGAGTTAGACTTGATTCTGATGTTCGGATTCTAGATACTTCAACCTCTTAAAGTATTGTATTGACACAGGCAGAGTTACTTTGGGTGCTGTCAAATCCTTCACCATTAGTTAATTAACTACATTAATGAATCTCTTTGTTTTTTGAACATTGTTTTCCTTGATGTACTTTAAAGAAGGAATTATATGCATTCCTCATCTGTGACTATGTTATGTCGTCCTCTTTTTCATTATTATTGTTGATTTGGTGTATTTTCATAGATTTTACCAGAGAGGATGTTTGACTTTATAGATGCACTTGTTCCCTTCATTGTGAGTCCCTCGAATTCGAATTTTCAGTTATTTTTGGTCTTTTTGGTATTCTGATCAATTGGTAGTGGTAAAGTCAAATGTTTACATTTTCTTCTTCGAAGTCCATTTTTTTTCCATTCTCGTGACCTTTACTTCTAATTTTGCAAGTTCATGGTGTTCTGAATGTCATGGAAATGGTTAAAGTGTTTTTAAGTTCAGCTTTAGCCTACTGAAGGGTTCAGAATTCATCTACATATATTTATGAACTCGGTTTTACTTTTTTTAGCAGAACTGTAGATCATTGTGTGACCTTATATAACTGTTAACTTATGAGGGTGAGATGATTTAGAAGAATTCATCTTTTCCCCTGGAGCTAAAGTTTTATGATGTATGTAAATAGTTTTGCCTTGCAAAAGTTTGGAAAACTGGGAAACAAAAGGCTTTTCTGTTGCTCAAGATAGAGACTATTCTTAAAAACTCAGATCCTAAATATAAAAGAAATTAGTTAAAAATTTGTATGAGAAAAACTAATTAAAAAATATGCAATGCAGCTTAACCCACTATTAGTTATAGCTATTGTGACCACACACAACTCTGATGGTTAAGCCACTATTAGTTAGCTATTGTGACCATACACAGCTCTCATCATTTTTCTTGAATCAGAGATAAGATTCTGTCCTTGTGTAGGAGGTTGTCTCTTCTATTTCATAGAGCTCATGGATTCTAGAGAGTTTCAGCCAGCTTCTCAGTCAAACAAAACTGATTCCCAGGACACCATAGAATCTCTGAATTCTATTGGAATTCAGTCTCAAACTACTACCACTCAGCAAAACTTTGTTGATTTAGATCAATTTCGCAATGGGGTGTTTTCATCAAACTTTCAATATCAACAAACTTATCCTCAGGTTTCTTCTCAGCCTCCACAACAATATGGACAAAACTTTTCTTATCAAGGTTTACTTAGTGTTCCGAATTGGAATAACATGAGCTCATATTCTGAACCATCCAATCCATCCCGAAAGAAAAAAAAGCCTCCCTTAAACCCTGAAAAAACTCCAGCGACAGTTCAACGTTGGAGTCTTGATGAAGATATAGCACTTACAAAAGCTCAACTACATGTCTCATGTGATGCTGATATTGGAGCTGGCCAGAAATCAGAAACTTTGTGGATTCGCATTTTACAGGTATGGAGAGAAAATATGGGGGAATACGATAGAACACGTGATGCAAATGCCTTGGGATGTCGATGGGGAAGACTTCAAGTAGCAATAAACAAATTTCATGGGTGCTATGAACGGTTGGAGAGAATGAGAAAAAGCGGAACAACACGTGAAGATGTGGTAAGTAATCTCTTTTAATTAATGAAGCTGTTTATAACTTTTAATTATGTACATAACACAATTATAGGTGATGTTTTTTCATTTGTTTCATGTGTAGAAAAGAGGTGCATTGCGAACATTCCAAGACACCAACAACAATCAACCATTCAAGCATGAAGAATGTTGGGAGATTTGTAGACAAAATGCAAAATGGTGTACACAACACCTAACTAAGCAAGATGGAGTCAAGAAGCGAAAGTGTGTAGTTGATATCACAAATGAAAATCCACCAACTTCAAAGCAAACACAGTCCGACCCAATTTCCATTCCAGGTTTCTGAGTACCACTTTATAAGTTACTTAACCATTCCAGGTTTCTGTATCATTTTTTTTGTCTGCTACTGATACTGTCACACTGCAGTAGTAGCATTTGAATCACACTGCAGTAGTAGCATTTGAATATGTGTGTGAAAATTTGTTCATATAAGTTCAAATAGTAGTAGTAGCGACTGTTGAATATTTTAGTACCTGAAATAGTTTCTAAAAGTGTACTGTTTTATTATTTAAATTTCAGATTCATATGAAAATGTTTGTTCTGAAACAAAAGCTGACGAATCGGAAAACATAAACGATGAAGGAGCTGCTCGTCCAACCATTGGAAGAAAAGGAGTAAAAGATCAGAAGAAAAGGGTGGTAGCAGATAAGGGTGTGGTTGATGCTCTAGGTAATCTTCAAACCTCTCTTGAAAGGCAATTTGATTTGAATCGTGAAGAGCTCGATATGAAGAAAGAAAGAGATAAGAAAGAGTATGAGTTGAAGGAAAAAATATTCAATGCGGAGATTGAATTCAAAAAAAAACTACCCAAATGATGAAACAGAAAGCTCAGAAGCGAATAGAAGATGAATGCATATTGGAGAAAGATCTCACCAAATTTAGTCCGGACATGCACAAAAAATTTGAAATAATGCAAGCTCGGATATTGAAGGAATGGGAAAAGGATGGACTTTTTGGAGATGTGTCTTCCAATGATGATATTGACATCTGATGTTTCTATCTTTTGAAGTGTTTAGTTTTGAGTTTGAGAATACAATATGTTTTTTCAAAGGCTTCAAAGGCTTCTTGCATTATGAATATTGTCAAGTTTAGTGGTGGAGTGAAGTAGTTTTGTAAGCACTAGCTGTTTTCCCCACATTGTGACAGTTCGATTTTTATTAAGATCATATTTCTCGCTGCAGGAATGTCTTTGATCTCGTTTTTATGTCTTTAAAAGTTAAGAACTGTACTCCAAAATTAAAATGATGATAGCCTGGGTGAGTAGGAGGTTTAATGCCGAAGGGGGAGAAATAATGCCAGTGATCAGTAATGATTTGCTGTTGTAATCCTGAGTCAAATGAGTCCCTTGAATGCTAAAATAAGCCCATTCCATTATGCACTCGTGCTGCTAGTTCACTGCATTCTATTTTGCATGCAGTATCATTTTGCCCCATGGTTTTATTGGAACCATTTCTTCTTGCAATATGGCTATTAAATGTTACTGCCAGCTTTCCCTTGGAATTCCAACACAGCAACATTAACTTCAAAAACCATTAGATTGAAATAATTTCCTCATGCAATATTGCAATCAAATATTACTGCCAACTTCCTACATATTTCCTTATAACTTCTCAGATTCAGACACTTGTTCCTCCTCACACTAAGACTACTAATCCCGGAAGAACTTATTCACATTTTGTTTACACCAGCTAAAAGGCACGACAAATATAATCAAGGAGGAAGCAACAAAATTAAATAATGTAGTTCTAGATATAAAGAAAACCAATCAAGTTTATGCAGCACCATGTCTCTCCCACAAATGGTTGATGAGATCATCCTTCAAGTCTCTGTGGATGCTTGTGCTTTGTACTTCTTTAAGTCGCTTGATCATTTTAGAGACAATAAGGGAGTAGTCATGCTCCACATTCACATTATCAATCGTTTCTCCCACGTGAGGAACCCAATTTTCAGGGTTGATTCCTTTACGCTTCTCACTTTCAATGATCATATTATGCAATATGATACATGTTTTCATAATCTTCCCAAGATCCTTGACATTCCACATGCGTGCGGGTCCTTTCACAATGTGCCATATACTTTGTAACACTCCAAAAGCTCGTTCTACATCTTTTCTCACGACCTCTTGACATTTGGCAAACAATTTTTCTTTTTCAGAACAAGGCGATGATATTGACTGGATAAGAGTTGCATATGGCGGATAGATTCCATCGGATAGGTAATATCCCATATCATACTCATGACCATTAACTTCAAAATGACATGGAGGTGCAATACCATTGACAAGATCATCAAACAATGGGGACCTATTGAGAACATTCATATCATTATTTGTACCTGTCATACCGAAGAAAGCATGCCAAATCCACAAGTCTTTTGATGCCACGGCTTCAAGGATAAGAGTTTGTGTCTTCTTAAATCCACTTGTATGTGTACCATGCCAAGCCGTGGGACAATTTTTCCATTGCCAATGCATACAGTCAAGACTTCCAAGCATTTCAGGAAAACCACATTCCTCCCCTTCTTTAAGTAACCTTTCAACATCTCTCTCATTCGGTCTCCTCAAATACTCTTCTTCAAAAATATTTATTATAGCATCACAAAAATGTTTGAGGTTTTCAATTGCAGTACTCTCACCAATTTGAACATATTCATCGAGAACATCTGCAGCACAACCATACGCAAGCATCCGCAAAGCTGCCACCATCTTTTGTAAAGGACTTATCCCGCATCTACCAACTGCATCAACCTTCGGGGTAAAGTATTGATCATAATTCCCAACTGCATGTAAAATGTGATTAAATAATTCTACATCCATTCGAAAATGACGACGAAATTGTTCAGATGTGTACTTAGAATCATCTCCCTTAAAGTAATCATTGATGATTAACTCATGACGTTCACGTCTTTCACGCTTTATATACCGTCGTCCGGGAATAGAGCCTCCATGTGGTCGCTTTTTATTCATGGACATCATCAAAAGTGAAGCGGGAACCATTACAGAAATTGATTGCATATAGCTTCTTGTCGAGGAAACAATACCATCATATTCTTGCTGGTTGTCAAATAACCTTTTTGAGATGGACATTGATTCATCGCTCGAACTATCTAACTCTGAGTCAGCTTCGAAATCCGAAGACATCTTTATATCTGAAAGTAAATTATGTTTTCAAAATCGAATTAGCAACAAAGAGATTTGACAATTAACATTTGCATCGTTAGAGCATGGGAATATATAGAGATCAAAACATACCAGGATGATCACTTAGAACGTATAGCAGTGAAAATTGTACATGTAAAATTGAAGAATCCCAAATATTATTCACGTACCTTGATAAATCGATAACTTGATCGATGTGATGAAAAAGAGGTTGATGAAATTCTCTTGCAGTAAAGATAATGAGTTCCCAAATTTTTACCAGGAAGGAGTTTCATGTTTCGCGCAATTTGTGTGTGTACACGTCAGGAAAAATTTATTCATTTGAAGTTTGGATTGGAGAAGAGTTCTAAAAGAATCCTGCAGTCAAAAGTTAAAATATTACATCATACCGAAGGTACGTACAAGTTCCAATAAAAATTTGCCACGTGTTCCCGATAAATAGGGAAGATTTCCTTTGCATTGGAGATGCTCTAAACCCATATCTTTCCCATATCAAAATTCCGAGCTTGAACCTGGATAGAGGTGGAAAAATAATATCAGATGGTTAAACTTTGGCACTTGACAAATAAATGGCATTTGATACTTAATAAATGGCATTTGACATCTTTGATTTAACTTTGCATCTGAATTGTACCAGATATTTAATATTCGATTGAAGGAATATTACCAGATATTATTTTGCATAACTTTTTTGACACCTGGATGATAATAAAGGTATCATTCCACCCCTCTTTGTACTCACCAAGAACCGCATAACCATTGGTATAAATTTTTTTTTTTTAAGTTAACCATCCATAGATGGGGGAATTTCTATTTGGCGTTTTCAAGCCATAAAATTTACAGAAATTTACATCGAAAGAGAGTTGAAGAAGTAGCTTAGTTCTAATATACATAGTTGAGCAATTTGCTCCTGAAGCAACTATTGTTGCCTCCAAAACCTTGAGAAGAGTCTAGAATGTAGTAAGAGGATTACAAAAGCTTTTATCCGTAATATGCATCAAGTTCACCCAATTAAAGCTTCCCTGAAATGCTTGATTGTAAAAAATCTTGAATGCTTCCATGAAACTAGTGCATCAAAACCATCCACTAGCTTCCTTGAAAAATCCTGCAAATAACATCTCAATCAGTAGCATCCGTTAAATGCTCCATCCTTAAAGATGGAGTTCCTATCTGATCTAACCTAAGTAAGCCTTGGCAAGTATTAGATAAACAGTTGAATCTAGACAAGAAGGAACTGGACTTTGCACTTAGACAAGATTTAGCTAGAGAATCTGCAACTAAATTAGCTTGTCAATGAATGTGGACTAAATTGATATCTCCCAGAATTTGGTGAATTTCATCAGCCAATTGAAACATTTTCCAATGAGCATGCATGGGATCAGCAACACAATGAACAGCAATTAAACAATCTGACTCCATATAAACAGGACAATAGAAACTCCTGGACTTTCCTAAGGCAAACTGAATTGCCTTCATTTCTGCCTCCAAGGGGGAGAAGGCCTCTGTGTACTTGGTATATGCACCAATGAAGCATCCCCTAGAATCCCTAATAATCATACCAAGTCCACACATACTAGAGAAGCAGCACCAAGCAGCATCCACATTGATTTTATACCCATTTCTTGGCTTTGACCATACTATTTTAAAAATCTTTGGCTTTGGAGCAGATTTTATCAAAGGCAGGAAAGAGTGATATGCTATACTATGGTCTAAAGCTGAGGATGTGAAAACAGGCTTAGAACAAAAATTGTAGAAAATATCTTCCCTGATTCGATTAAGCACTAAACCTCTAGTTGGAAAAACTGAGTCAAAAAGGCAATTATTTCTCATCTTCCACAAGTTCCAAAATGTTATCACAGATGAAGTTCTAATTATGATAGAGTGTAAAGAGCTCAATCCCGGATAGGTGGAATAGCATGATATTCTATCCCAGACAGACTGGAACAACCTATCTTTTATTCCCATAAATTGAACATTCTTCCAAACTTGTAGAGCTAAAGAGCAGGAGTTGAAAAAGTGCTCTAAGGAATCTTCATGGTTATTACACATACAACATTTAGAAGGTAAGCTGAATCTCAATTTTTTCAGAATATTATCAAATGGTAAAAATGAGTTGGTCAGTTTCCACATAAAAATTGAAATTTTTTTCTGCAGTCTTGGATTCCAGAAGTGTTGAATAGAGTCAATTGTACCTGTCTGGTTGCTAAGCAATAGATAGGCCGATTTGAAAGTGAAATTACCTCTAATTCCAGGTTTCCAAATGAGTCTGTCACACCTATGAGTATATAGTCTTGATTCCTGTAACAGGGAAATAGCATGAGATGGTAGCAAAGGAGATAACTTCTTAATCATAGCTAGTTTATCCGAAAAGAATTCAGATACAGTGCATGCAGCTGAGATATCCACAAGATTGCAATCACAAAGATCTATAATGGGACCTATATCTAACCAGTTTGATGTCCAGAAATTACATTCACCTCTACCTACTATTACTCTGGAGTTTGATTCTGCCCATTCATTCAAGCAACAAATTCTTTTCCAGTTAGGAGAAGTTCTAGATGATGGTGACAGAGAAGCAATCAGGTGTGTCCAAAGAGCCTGAGCCATTTGATATTTCCACCATAGTTTAACTGAGCATGTATCTATTATGGTGGTAATTGATCTAAAACCTAGTCCATTTTGGTTAATAGGAAGACAAAGAGCATCCCACCTCCTCCATTTTCTCTTAGGTTTAAGATCAGAGTACCCCCAAAAAAATCTACTTAGTTTCTTTTCAATGGTCTTAATAATCTCCTTGCTAGGTTTTATAACATACCATATGTGCTGAGGGATAGCATATATACAAGATTGTATCAGTGTAATTTTCCCCCCAGAAGAAAGCCATTTGTTTTTCCAACTCCCAATCCTACTGTCAATTTGTTCAAGTAGTGGCTGAAAATAAATTTTTTTGCCTTTCCAGTGAAAATGGGGACTCCTAGATATGTG
The DNA here is from genome assembly GCA_037428765.1 of Rubia yunnanensis. NCBI lineage: Eukaryota > Viridiplantae > Streptophyta > Magnoliopsida > Gentianales > Rubiaceae > Rubia > Rubia yunnanensis. The sequence goes on from CM075064.1 coordinate 46,323,124, forward strand.
AAGGGAAAAACCCCCAATTTCATTCCTAGCATCCTTTTTATATTACTAACTGAGTGGGAAGAGGCATGTTTTCCAATGAAGATGTCACTTTTGTTGTAATTTATCTTTTGACCTGTGACCTCTTCAAATGTAGCCAGAAATGCTCTAAACCTAATCAGTGTATTTTTGCCACCCCTTAGGAAGACAATTGTATCATCAGCATAAGAAAGATGAGAGATAGTAAGAGAATTACCTGGAAGATTGTAATATGCCAGCTTACCATTAAAGAAGATAAATTCTAAGCTCCTAGAAAATGCCTCAGAGAAAAGGTTAAATAAAAAGGGAGAGAGGGGATCTCCCTGTTTGATTCCCCTTGTAGATTGAAAAAATCCAACAGGCTTACCGTTTATTAAAATGGAGAACCATGCCTGTGATAAGTTTTGCATGATTGCAAAGATGAATCTCGGATGAAAACCAAATTTAACCAGAACATTATATAAAAAGGACCACCTAACTCTATCAAAAGTCTTCTTAAGATCTAGTTTAACAATACAATTAGGCTCTCTTTGCTTCTTATTTAGGAATCTAACCATTTCTTGTAGGTAGATGACATTATCCGGGATGTCCCTCCCTTTAAGGTAAGCTGTTTGGTGGGGAGAAATCAAGTTTTGCATTAAAGGTTTTAATCTTTCCATTAGCACTTTTGAACATATTTTATTTATCACGTTGGAAAGACTAATAGGCCTATAGTCATCAAAAGAATTACGGGTTTTCTTTTTTGGAATAATTGTTATCCATGTGCTGCTAATACCTCTAGGGATGTTATTTCCATCCAAAAAATCTTGGACCACAGAAAGAAGGTCAGCTGAGATTACATTCCAAGATTTAATGAAAAACTTAGCTGTGAAGCCATCTGGCCCCGGAGTACTGTTCTTATTGAGATTAAGAACAATGTCCCTGAGTTCAGACATTGAGACCAGTTGCAATAATCTCTCATTTTCTTCCTGAGTAATTAAACTAGGTATCTGACTTAGAAAGTGAGAATGGTACAAACTACTGTCAGGAGTAGAATCATCTGTTAAGAGTTCTTGATAATATCGAATGGCCTCCTTTTCAATATCCTGATTATTATCTAACCAGAGTCCAGTACTGCTTTTAATTTTAGTGATTTTAAGCCTAGAATTTCTCTCCTTTACAGAATTATGGAAAAAGCTTGTATTATCATCTCCTTCTTTTAACCATTTAATTTTGGCCTTATGTTTCCAAAAGCTTTTCTGTTCTGCTAGAGCTCTAACTAATTTAGCCTTTGCTTCTTTAAGTTTGATTAGATTCTCCACAGAAGCATTTAGGTCATACATATGTTCCTAATATTCTAGAACAGATTCAGCACTCACCACATTATCATGTACATTCCCAAATTGTTCCTTATTCCAAACTTTAAGCTCTTTTTTCAATCTGATGAGTTTAAGATAAAAACCTAGCATTCCTGATTTGTTGATAGGCATTTCCCAGTTTTTCAGTATGACATCATTAAAATCCTTCCTTTTATACCAAGTGTTCAGAAATCTAAATGGCCTAGGATTGGAAGGGATGTCACTTCCAATGGACAGCAGCATAGGATTATGATCTGAAGAGATCCTATTCAGGATTTGAACAGAGGAGTCTGGGAAATTGGTTGACCAAGATGGAGTACAAAGTCCTCTATATAATCGTTGTATAGTAGGATTCCTTAACCTGTTATTACTCCATGTAAACAGATTGCCAACTGTATTTATCTCCTGCAAAGCCTCAACATTTATAAAATCATTAAAGTCCCTCATACTACCCAATTTGGGAGTAGATGGACCTTTGTATTCATTTATAGATGTAATGGCATTAAAATCACCTATAAAAATAGCCTCAGAATGACTGATGGACCTGAGATCCGACCATAGATTTTTCCTACCATTTCTGGTTCTAAGGCCATAAACAAAAAAGGCTTCCATACATTTATTAAGAGTAAGACTACGCAAAGAAACTGCTAGAAATTTCAAATTATCACTTATCACTGTAATAGATAAACATGAATTCCAAAAGAGCCAGATTTGACCATTCATTGCAAACATACAATTATCATTGTTTAACCTAAGTCTGTAAGATTCACATTGCAAATTTTCATGCATTGGTTCAATTAAACATATTAGCTCAAACCTATATCTAGTGATCAAATTTTGAAGCCTAAGCATTGAGGTATCCATTCCCCGGATATTCCAAACCAACATTTTAACCTTAAGAGATGTATTATTCATAGGGAAACATTATTTGAGCTTTTTGATCCAGTCATGATGGTATTCAACTGAGTTAGATAAGTCTCATTACTATGATTGATATCTGTTATCACTTGGCTCCCCTTTTTAGTTTTTCCAGGTTTGGAGTATAATATAGAAGGAATTACCTTATTATCTTGGGAAACAGGATAATCAGGAATATTAGCATGAGAAGTTACTTGAAGTTCATTTGAGGAAGCATCAAAATTTGCCACCTCCTCAATGTTTGGGAAGGTAGATTGCAGTTCTTCTACACTAGAATCCTCATCGAGTGCGAGCGGAAGGAATCTATTTTGTCTCTGCTTCTGCTGAGAGAAAAGGAAATTTTTTGCAGCAATGAGGGAATTAAAAGGTGAGAAAGATTTACCTCGTTTGGTAGGCAGGTCATCCTTGGCATAGATTTTCTTTGAGATGAATTGTGGTTGAGCAGATCGAGAGTGTTTAGGCTGATGATCAGGAACCAAATTCACAGATTCATGGTGACCTGGTGTCAGAGCAACTTTGTCCAAACCTCCCACCAGGATATCAACCCGAGGCAGATCAATCTCAGGAGGCAATTCCTCCACCTCATTAACATTAACCACCTCTTGTTCAGGATCAATGGTAGAAATAATTTTATGCTTTGGAACATATTTGAAGGATTGTAAGGAAAGAGTTCTCTTTTTCTCAGCAGCAGAAACCCCAGAACCCCCAACATTATTGTTATTCACATGACCTCCGGTTCCTATTGGTTGGTCCTTGGATTGAGACTCTACTATAGCTTCTACTGGATTCTTATGGGAGGGATTTGGTTTTATCATCTTATAAGTCCTAGGCCTCTTTAATTCAGGATGCAAATAGATACACTGATTGTCATCATGGCCTATGGATTTGCAGTGATGGCAAATCCTCAAATTCTAGAGGTAGCTTAACAACATTAAATTCAGTACCATCCTCCTCTATTCCAACCCTAATAAATGCTGGAAGCTTATTTTTAAGGTCAATTTCTACGCACATCTTCACAACTGAAGGTCTGGATAGAGTAGCAGTAGCATTGGTATAAGCTTTTATGACTGAAAAATTGTAAGTCCCAGCGTTCACAAAAATTCACAAAAATACTTGATCACTTATCGAAACCCCTTGGTGGCTACCACATTTTACACATCATTGTTTTGAAAAAGTTGATGAACACATCCTCATTGTAAGCCATGGATTCCTTCTTCCAGCAATCATTCATGTTTAATGATTTCTTAGCCCCCAATCTGCATCCAGGCTCATCGCAGGGATTGTTCAGTAGCAGCAAAATAAAACATGAGCTCGTGCTAATATAACCTATTAATTTTCCTGTTTGAGAGCCACGGGGCATCTAATCCAGCTTAATTTATTATAAGATCAAAAGCAGAACTTCACTACTACAAACTTATTTGTTCTAATCTACTTTGCCATTTCTGTTCACTTTACTATGCTATTTCATTTGGATCTATTGTGAATTTAGTCTACATTTATCTCTTCAACTACAACATGCAACCAGAGATATAAATCTCGTATCCCCTTGTAATGAGCTACTCTACAGAATGCAACAACAATAAAAATAACCCACAACACGTTGATTTCTTGAACAACTAACATCACAAGTCACATAAAATCTACTGAATTTCAATCAAGAAACAAACTATAAACAAGATACATTACGAAAACACTTATAATTCAGCTAATTATAAAAGGGTAGCAGCTCACCTCAAACCTTATGTTCTTATACACAAGCTTCTCCACATTGCGGCCCACAGTAAGGTGAGTGGGGACCACCTCCCCCAAATGCAACTTGTAAAGCGTCGCCATTTTTCCGGCGTATGTCTGCATACATCGATACGAATGGCGTAATACAAAGCAAAAATAAAAGAGGCTGGAAAAAAAACAAACCTTTTTCTCTCTAAAAATAAGGAGACAAGAAAGACTCATTAATGGACGTCAAAATAAACGTCTGACAAAGAAAACCTAGGGTTTTCTTAGCTTTCAATTAGTAAGCATTAGATTCTTCTTCTTCGGAAGAGACAATCGGAAGGTAACAATAAGCTCAGCAAATAGAGATTAGTCTAATGGTGGAAGTTTGAGGGAGAAAATTCTATAAATGTGGCTACAGTAACCTGCAACGGATGCAGGTGTGGAGGATGCATTCCTTGAATCCGTTCTCTTACTTTTTCAAAAAAAATTTGTTCTGATTTTGTGAGGACGCATTTGCTCGTTTAATTTTCATTTTTTTCATTTGGTATTGAAGAGGACGCATTTGAGGAATGCGTCCTCGCATTTTGCAATTTATGTTCAGATTTTGTGAGGACACATTCCTCGAATGCGTCCTCGTTGAATTTTTTTCCATTTGGGAATGAAGATGACGCATTCGAGGAATGCGTCCTTGGTTTTCCATTTTTTTCTCGAGTGTCACGTCCTCGAGGATGCATTCGTGAAATGTGTCCCCTAACCCTCGAGTCCTCGAGGATGCATTCGTTTAATGCGTCCAACCCTCGAGCCACCCGTGCTGCCACGTCCTCGAGGACACATTCGTGAAATGCATCCTCCAACCCTAGAGTATTCCACGTTCTCGAGGACGTATTCATGAAATGCGTTCTCCAATCCTCGAGGCTCCACCCGTGCAGCCACGTTCTCGAGGATGCATTCGTGAAATGCGTCCTCCAACCCTCGAGGCCACTAGTGTTGCCACATCCTCAAGGACGCATTCGTGAAATGCATTCTCCAATCCTCGAGGATTCCTATCCAACCTGCTTCCACGTCCTCGAGTATGCATTCGTGAAATGTATCATCTAATCCTCGAGGATTCCTATCCACCCCTTGATGCCACGTCCTCGAGGACGCATACGTGAAATGCGTCATCCTATCCCCACCTGTGCTGCCACGTCCATGAGGATGCATTCGTGAAATGTGTTCTCCTATCCCCACCCGTGATGCCACGTTCTCGAGGACGCATTCGTGAAATGCATCCTCCAATTCACTGATTTCCACCGCTAATTTCCAAATGCCATGTCCTCGAGGACGCATTTAATGAATGCGTCCTCCATTTCTTCATCTAGCCTCGAGGACCCAAATTTTAGTTCATTCTTGGTTCTTCATCTACCATCGAAACCCATTTCTTCATCTTGCTCCGTCCTCGGCCTATTGTTCCACGCTCCCCGTTTCTTCATCTTGCTCCCTCCTTGGTCGATTGTCGTCATCGGTTGTCGTTCCCCAAGTTGTCCGGTGATTTTTATTGCTCTCCGAATGTTGCTTTGGTTGTTTGTTTTATAATTTTGCTGAAATTTATCCCAACCTCGCAGGTTTCACCTTCTCTTGCCCTCGGAGACCGCCGAGCTCCGCCGCTGTTGACCGCCGCTGACCGCCGTTGCAAATTTTTGAATTTTCTAAAGGTATGCAAAGAATTCATTATTATACGAATGTGTTGATTGATTATGTGTGATTTCTTCTCTAATAACTTTTTATTGAATTAGGCGTAACATTGTTATTTCTGAAGTACTTGAAAAGATCTTATTGAAAAGCATGTGTTTAAAGATTGTGTGTAGTTTGAGTGATTATGTTTCTTGATTCTATGAAATTCTTGAATGAGAGAATGTGTGAATATGTGTGAATTGATTATGTTTGATTTGTTTATTATTGTTTGTATTAAAGTTGTAGTAATAGTTTAATTAGTGTGGGGTATGTGAGCACACATCTTAGGATAGTGTAACAGTTTGAAAATCGATAATAGTCTAATATTTTGAATAATGATAGGAGCATAATAGTGTACTGTCATTCTGAATATCAAATTAAATGTTACGTATTTGTACAATGCAGTAGTTCGATGTTTTTGACTGTATACATGTATAAAGGGGTCAAATTAAGTTTGATTTGACTGTGGGTGTGTATTATGACCCTCTCATACCGAATAGGAACGTGAATCTCGAAAGGAGGTTAAGCCACTCCGAGTTAGTTCATTTAATTTTCAGAAGGCTTGGTATTGCAAGTGTGGGGTTTCATTTGAAAATATACTACCGTTGTTCTGAGCTGATTGGTTCGACTGTATACTATCAGTGTTATAATGTGGAAGATGACGAGCCTACCGTAACATTCTTCGACATTGTTGATCGAATGTCCTTGTCCTCAGTAGATTTGTACACTATTGTGGAGAAGATGTCAAGCACCATTGACCATGCAGGTGATATTAGTTCGGGCACGTTCATGTCATTGTTGAAGAACATGCATAACTGTACACCTTTGGAAACCTTACCACCCCCTATTGATTGGCAAGGTTTTGTCGTTGGTGAGTCCAGCTAACCCAGTGCGTATGTTCACGTCGATTGCGCTCAGCCGTCCACAAGTGGTGGTATATATGGTCGGCATCATGGTGGGCATCATGAGGACCTGAATGAGTCCAATGATGATTATGTGGGTGAAATTGGCGAGTATCCTGTTGGTCATGTTGGGAGCGATGAGGATGGTGAGGAAGGGGAACTTGTTAAAGAAAGCGAAGATGATCGTTCCTTATCAACTGATTCGAATCCAGGGGACGAAAATGAAGTTGTGGTGTGCACGAACAGTGTAGCCACATCATTCCATATTTTGGCGAATCCTGATACGGAGGCCTGCTTTTGGGATTATGGGGGCCCTGATGAGGATAGCTATGACCCAACGAATTGTGGTGACAGACTTACTCCTTATGTTCAAGCGACTGGTGAAGTGGCATTGGGTATGCGATTCTGGACAAAGCAGAAACAGTAGAAGCTATTTCGAGGTGGAGTTCCATGATGAATAGGGAACACAGGGTCGTGGAGAGCAGGTCACGCACATGGTATGCGAAATGCAAGGATGTTTTTGAAGGAACCGGTAATTGTCATTGGGTTGCTAGAGGCAGCAAAAAGGCTTTGCATGGCATGTGAGAGATTACCAGATGGGCAAGTAGTCATGCTTGTGTTGGTGTTGGTCGATCGACGGGTAACACTAACCTGACATTGTTGATGATTGCACATGCAATCCGCCACCATATTGACGTTAACCCTTCTTACACTGTGAAAGATGTACAAGCGCATGTGAAGATGGATTTTAATGTGACCATTTCCTATAAGAAGGTGTGGTATGCTCGACAGAAGGCTATTGATTTGGTGTTCAAAACTTGGGAGGAATCCTTTGAACAGTTGCCAATATATATGGATGAGCTAGTCAGGGCAAATTCGAGCATCGATGTTGAGTGGGCAGATGTACCCGATAGAATACATGGCCATGGGCGTAGGAAATTCAAGTTCATTTTCTGGGCATTTAGTCAGGCTATCGATGCATTTTTCCATAGCAGGCCGATGATTAGTGTGGATGGCACTCATTTGAGAGGTGCATATAAGGCCACAACGCTAGTTTTCGTGATGCATGACTCAAACGACTATATACTCCTCATTGCTTATGCCATTGTTGACGGTGAAACAAATGAGAGTTGGAACTGGTTCATGCAGAGATTGCGTATCCACGTGGTTAGTGGTGATAACAGGCCAATCTGTATTATATATGATTGCCATGGTGGAATTTTAAATGCAATGAGACGTATGGAGGAATGGAGGGAGCCAGCTGGATACCACCGATTTTACTTACATCATTTTTAATCAAGCTTCCTTAGTGCTGACAGTGGGATGTTCAAGAATGCACTTCTGAAGACTCTAGTTTAGAAGCTTGGTGGTGCCAGATGAGAGAGCATTTAGAGGGAGTACAAGGAGGAGTTGGAGAGCATCGAACCATCTGCTTGGGAATGATTGGTAAAACATGATACCAGTAAGTGGTGCCTTGCCTTTGATGAGGGTGATCGACGTTGGGGAATTCTAACAACCAATTTGTCAGAGAGTTTCAACAACTTTTTAAGGCATGCACGACATCTCCCGATAACTGCGTGTGTCAAAGCGACCTTTGAGCGAACAGTTGAAATGTTTGCTAAAAGGGTAATGGATGCCATGAATTGGAGGTACTTTCCAGATTCATTACAGTTCTTTATGGATTCATGACCTAGTTTCTTGACTCTAAATTGATGTTCAATGTTTAGGTCTGTGTTCCCTTCTAGGATTTGGAAAAAATTTCAGAAGCAAGACACTTGGGTACAGGGACATATTGTCACTATTTTTGTGCATGCGTCACAGACTTATAGGGCTGTGACAAGGATCATTGATGGTAGCAATGGTGAGAGCCAGTACACGGTCAAATACCGGAGAAAGGAGTGTACTTGTCGTGAATGGCAAATTTTCCTATTCCCATGTTCACATGCATTGGCCGTCTGTAGGCATAGGCGTGACGATCCGGCTACTCTATGTGACAGGGTATATAACACGACCACCTATGTGCAACAATATGGTCTGGGTTTCATGCATGTATGAGATCCATCACTATGGAAATGTGCTAGTTGGAGGCTAATTCCCGATATTGAAAAGTCCCGCAACAGGAGGCATAGACAGTTTGCAGAGAGAAGGATAAGGAATCAAATGGATAAGAGGGTGCTAGGTGATTCCAGAGGCGGCCGTAGGCGAGGGCGTCATTAGAGTTGTGTATGTGTATTTGGTATTTGTGTATTTGTGTATTTTGAATATTAAGGATTATTTGTATTTGCCTAAATTGAAGCTAATGTTATGTTATTGCATTACTTAGTTACTTATTTGCATTACTTATTTGGGATACTTGACTGAGTTACTGCATTACTTATTTGGAAATCTTGACTGAGTTATTTTGTGATGTGATTCTGATTGTCAGCAGGGATAAACCATGTATCATCCTGGACCCATTAACGATGAATTATTGTACCTGCATCAGGAGCACCGTGCACGTGCTCTGTACAATGGTCAGTTAGAGGATAAGGCACTGCAGGTGAGGCAGTGCGATGGGGATCGTTGGACTGGTCAAATCCCTGATCCAGTCATGCGCTACGTCCGTGAAGCTGGATTCCAGGGACTGTTGGATTCAGCACCAATGCACATCGATCATTCCCTCGCCACAGCCTTAGTAGAGCGTTGGAGACCTGAGAATCGCATGTTTCACCTGCCAATTGGGGAGGCTACGATAACTTTGCAGGATGTTGGCATGCTATAGGGTCTACCGATCGATGGCATGTCAATTACTGGTGTGGACACTAGCTGACGCATAGAGGACTGGCAGAGATTATGCAGAGACTACCTAGGGGCTACACCAAACGCGAGTGTTATCAGAGGAGGTCACATAAGGGCCAGCTGGTTGGGGGACTTGTTACACAGTCCATTCCCTGTTTATGCTACTGAGGTAGATTGTCAACAATGGGCTAGGGTTTTCATTCTACTGTTGGTCGGTGGAATGCTACTTTCAAACACATCTGGACCCCTTATCCCTTTGCTTTATTTATCCATACTAATGGACCTCGGAGCAGCACATCAGTACAGTTTGGGTAGTGCCATTTTGGCACACTTGTACAGGTGCTTATGTGACGCTTCCATCCCACGAGTGAAATCCATATCTGGACCACTTGTCTTGCTACAGGTAACAATGTTGGTTAATCTTGTCACTTGTACATATAATATTTTCATTTTTGTTTAATTTTTTGTCAGTTGTGGGCATGGGAGAAAATCCCATCTATCCGTCCGGCCGAATGACTACCAGTGATCGTCACGATGAGTGCTGTTAGATCCAGGTACGTATTGAATTAGTCTAAAGTCAATTTTTCAACTGCAAGGCAATTACTAGGAATGACTAATAATATTCATTTTGTTCATGACAGGTGGAGAAAATGGTACGATTTACCACAATCACCTATGTATGTATTGAAAGTGTACCGCGATCAGCTCACATCTCTCCATGATATACAAGTATATTGAAATTCAGATTTCCTTTCATTGAACTAATAGATATAAAGGTTTTTCGGAACTAACCACAACATCTACTTGTTATTGCAGTTTATTTGGCAGCCGTACACGGAGGATGTCGTGCAACAACTACCACATTACTGTATGACTGGTAGCAACAACTGGCTTTTGTCTATTGACCTCATTAGCTGGATGTCATGGAGTACCATCACGTACATCTTGTTCTCAGGCAGTTTGGCCTCATCCATCCAATACCCATCCAGTTGGTCACTAAGGATGAACATAAACTCCTTCATACTAGAGACCGTCGTGGGAGGTCAGGAATGGATTGGCGTGTGGAACTGAGAAGATATCCCGATGCTTGGGAACATTGAGGAGAGCAAAAAGTTTATGTGCAAGGGTCAACGAATCCGTACACACCCAGTCGAGGATACATGGAGTGGTATTTTCAGAGAACAGTGACCCTGATTAATCAGCCTGGCTGGGCTAAAACAATTACGGAGGGTTTTCATGGAGACGGGGCTACTATTGAGTATATGGTATTTCCTAATGTCTAATAGTTTTCACAATTAATACTATATGTTTCCTCAATATTATGTAACTAACATATTTACCTCATTCTTGTAGGTGTATGCAATGTCTCAGATGAGAATCATGTTGGATACAAATTTGGATGACTGTCCCCCACGTATTGCGAACATGATCAGGGAGGTATGCGATGTTGCCACACGTACTCTACAATATGCGAATGAGCCCTCCAGACTGCAGTTTCATCAGCCATTTGTGCACTGTGAGGAACCTCCGCTTGGTGTGAGATACATTGACATTAGAAGCCACCGTCCAGCTCCACCTCATCGACAGGGTGGTCGGCGACCGCGTGCTCGGGCCCATACAGACCACATTGGTTCATCACAAGCTGGAACCTCAAATGCGTGTCTGACAGACACTGGAGCATCACACCGTGGACCATCACAGTATGACACTATTACGGCTGATTTCACTGTATATCATACTCCCCTTGCTAGTCATGCCCGACCGTCACATAGTGGATCCTCACAGTTTGACACGGCTACAGCCAATTTCATAGCATATGTTACTCCCACTCCGAGTCATGCATACATTTTGTAAACTGCTCGATTAGATATCGATGGTGTTCTGCATGTCCATCATGGTTCATGCCAGGACACGGGAGAGGATATGAAGGAGGATCTTACAGAGGGAGCGCCAGATGATGCCGTACATTTTCTACTGAGATGGTCGTTCAACGACGCACATCCGCACTATACGTCCTCCACCATGTGGAACAGGTGGAAAGCTATGCAGAGGTCGTCATTAGTACATTGCATGACATTGAGCACTCATTTCATTACGTTTGACACGTCTTCTCAAGATATTATACATTTCTGTTTAATTATATTGATTCCTACAATATATTAATGCAATTTTTAAAATAACATAAAACAAACACAAGTCTACTTATGCACTATATTCACCCAAAACAAAAATATAAAGAATAATTTATAAATTATATAATTTACTGATTAAAATCCCATATCTTATATTGAGAACGCATTCATAAAATATGGGATTAAAATAATATATATATATATACATATGTTAAATTCAGTACCTGTTTTTAATGACACTCAAGTCAAAATTAATTTCATAAATTCAAGAAAAAGTTAAATTTTAAGAGTATTTAAAAAAAATATCAACAATGAGGCTCTAATAAATCTGCAGATAGGTATCCTCGAGGGTTGGAGGACGCATTTCACGAATGCGTCCTTGAGGATGTGACAGGGTGGATAGGAGGACGCATTACATGAATGCGTCCTTGAGTGGAGGACGCATTTCACGAGTGCGTCCTCGAGGACATGGCAGCACGGGTGAATGTATCCCTCGAGTGTTGGAGGATGCATTTCATGAATGCATCCTCGAGGATGTGGCAGCACGGGTGGATTGGAGGATGAATTTCATGAATGCGTCCTCGAGGACGTGGCAGCACGGGTAGAGGTATCCCTCGACGGTTGGAGGATGCATTTCACGAATGTGTCCTCGAGACATTAAACAAAATGGAAAACCAAGAACGAATTCATTGGATGCATCCTCATCAATGCATTTGGCAATTCATCACGAGGACGCATTCTCTAAATGAATTGTCAAAAAAAATTAAAAGACTGAGGACGCATTCTATGAATGCGCCCTCTAAATGGGATTTTTTTTTAAAAAAATGAAAAGGCCGAGGACGTATTCTCTAAATGGATTTCAAAAAAATAATAAAAGACTGAGGACGCATTTCCAAATACCCTGGCATGCACATTTGCATCCAAACTTTTGTTATCAAGCACCAAACAATCAAGCTCTCAAGTTTGGGGCACATGCAGTAAGGTTCAGATCGGAAGTTGGAAAGTTGGCTTTGGGTTTCAAGCAACAAGTTTTTATTGGAAGAAGACAGAAGAGCTCTACAATTTGATGTAGGTTATAAGGATTAAAGTGGCTTTGGAGAAAGCGTCGTACTGAAAAGGCTACTCAGAAGCTAAAAGGTTTTGGAAAATTTGCTGGTTTTAGTGTTTTAATCAAGGATGTGATATTAATCTTCCCAAAAATTGATCGCAACAAAAATTTGGATTGGGAAAAACACCTCGGAAACTCAAAACTTTGAATAATGATCCATACAGAGGATCAAGAAAAGAATCACCACTCCGAATGTCTATCAAAGAGGAGAAGAACAGACAGAGAAACTAGTAGTTCCATAAATAAGAGTCCATTCAATGCTAGCATCTTCACAACTACTCAAAAGTTTTCAGTTTCAAAATATAAGGCAAAATCTGTGTCTAGAAAAATGAGTGATGTATCATCCTTACCTCTTTCAGAGGATTACTTCACTCCACTGGGCACGGATTTTTTAGAGGAATATAAGGAACTTGTACGTGGTTCTTTATACTGATCTGTCAACAATTAATTGTGTTTCAAGGAGAGGAGGAGAAGTGACAATTATCCAAAAAGATATTGAAGAATTTGTGGAAATGAATCAGAATTGCTTATTGGGATACTGGCTTAATGATAGGGATTTCAGCACAGAACGTTTAAATGACTATTTTAGCACCTACTGGAGCATCATTGCATATGTGCAACATAGATATAAGGATTTCTATGTTGTAAAGTTCCAAACGAAGGAGAGGGCTTTGGCTTCTTTGCACAGGAGCTTGTACTCAATGGCTAGAGGAATATTGGCGTTCTGACGTTATGGAGCTGGAATGGCTATGAGGAGACTTTGGGTGAAAAGATAAAGATTCCGATTCAAATTCAAATTCATGATATATCGGGTGAGTGCTTTTCACATGTGGTTGGTATAAATATTGCTAATCACGCTGATGATATAATAGATGTGGATATTGATTTGTGGCCTCATATGAATTTGAAATACTTACGGGCTAAGATGTGGATAACTCCCGGTGCCCCCCTAATCCCTGGTTTCTTTGTAAACTCAGTATGTGAGGTTAGGGTTTGGTTAGATGTGAGATGATGTATAATTTTTGTCATCGTTGAGGAGTGGTAAGTCATCCTTGTCAAAGGTGTCCCATAACAAACGATAAGGAACTAGAATACTTTATTCATTCTCACATTCAGGCACATAATGCAGCAATAGGTTATAATATTGTTTATGGTTCAAATAGAGAGAAGTTTCCTTGCTTTTTAAGAGCAAACTCTCATAAGCAGGCTAAAAGAAATACAAGGATCCCAGTTGGCATTATAGATCTTAGATGGGATAGGTATAGTACTGGGAGGTCGTCGTTATACATCTCAAAGTTAATATTTATAAACCCTAAATTCTTACTAACTGCAACTAAGTAGATAGTGGCAAATCGAGGTCGTCCATGAAGAAGAGGGATTTTTCTAAGAGTTTAAACATATAAGGTGGATACTAGACTAGAGTTAGATATATATATATATATATATATATATATATATGTATAAATGTAAGTAAATGGGGTGGGGAGGGGAGTTGGTTTTGTCCTAAGTTATGAACTTAAAGACAAGCTAACTAGCAGAGTCAAGTAACTATGATAATCATGCAAAAACTAAGATAAAGAGATTAAAACTACAGAAGACAAAACATTGGGGGCAATCGATATCCACTTCCAAACCTAATGTAGATCATAGAACCATTCACTCATTCTAGGACATTCATTACCTGTGGGCAAAGCTATCACTTTCATTTAAATTAATAGACATTCTTTTCTTCTTAAGAATAATTCACAAAGACGTTCAACGACCATTTGCAAACCTCATTGATAATCACTTTAGACATTCAATGACCATAAAAATATTGCATCAATGTCATTATACATGAAAGACCATAGATTTGATAACAACAAACATTCGACCAAACGCATAGCCATTTAACCAGACAAGGCATTCATTTGGATAAACCTACAACAAACCAGATTCAAGATTCAACCTTTCATTGCTTCTATAGGATAAATATAAGAACAATCCACATTAACATACTTATCTAGCAAGAATCACAACACATTATACCCAAGAAGTTCTAATTCCATGTTCTTGGGTTTTCATGTCAAGTGAGTTAAGAAATTTGCAACTTTCCTAACACCCTAACACTTAAATCATACAAACATTTCGTATTATCAAACAACACGTGGTATAAATGAAGTAAAACACAACATTAAGAACACATGAATGCTAAATAACAAAGGCTTCAAGAATGAATGAAATAGAAGTTCATACTACATAAGTGCGAGGAGATATTGGAACTACATAAGTGCGAGGAGATATTGGAGCAACATAAGGCTAAGCTTAACGCTGAATTTATCAATAAAATTGCTGATGGTGGACATCATTATGCCTTGTTATCACATCTCGTTGGTCTTCCTTTCTTGCCTCTATTTCTGAGCTGCAAGATTGCAGAGTGGATTATCTTTACATTCCCCCCATTCGCTTATACTGATCCTAAGCCATCTCCTAATCTAGAGGTTAATGCAAATGTGGAGGGTTTTGTCCTTTCCGCTCAAAATGTAAACAAGGAGGATTATGCTCTTGTTGTCCAGAATGCATGTACTCCTCTTGAAATTGTTAGTTAATTTTAGTATTATGGCTTAATTTGGGACCATTTGAATTTATATCTGTAACATATAATGGTATTTTTTACGTATGCTTGAACTATGTATGGTGGCTAAAATGTGAATTTGGTATGCCAACTCTAATTTTTTTATTTTTCCTTGATATTTATTGGTATGCATGGATTTAATATTTTGATTGAAAATAAGTTTTTGAATCTTCTTAGTACGTTGGGTTCTAGTGTTTGTTCTGAGCAACATCCTCAGTTTATGCCTTCTAGTTCGTGCTATCCTATTAGCTTGGTTGAGGCTACCACTTCCTTGTCTAAGGAATTTCTTGAGCTATTTTCCAGTGATTGTTTTTCAAACGTTGGGAGTTCTAATTTGAAATCTATTCCCTGGGTGGCATGTCTCTACTTCCCCATCGTCTCTATCATCTCCCATGGGTTGTCCTTGTAGCAAATTTGTACCTCACGGTACAATATTGAATCCCTCAATAAGGATATCATTCACAGCTTAGTTGATCTCGAATCTGTTGGTGTATACGTGTGCTCGCTCAACCTTCCCAGTCACGTTCAAGAGTGGGCGCTAATGTTGGGTGTTCATCTCAAATATATGCTACTTAGCATCAACGATCTGGAGCTTGGATGGAAGAACATAAGTGAGTCATGAGACTATAATCGCATTTTGAAAGAAATATACACCCGACAGAATAGTCTTATCGATCAGCAGTAGTGCAAATTGATTCAAATGATCGGTCAGAAAAATGAAGCAAAGAATTTTGCCACAAACAAAGCACGTGAGGCTCATCATAAGACTGTAATCATTGATGAGCAGTGCTCCCAAATTGACCAATTATTGGATCATCTGAAGAACAAGCTGGATGAATGTGATCACTTTTCCACTTGTTCCTCAGGGTGGCAGAGTAGGCTTGATGAACATGTCATCATGAGAACTCACCTGCATAGTGAGAAGGATCACCTTCGTGCTGAGTGTGACAGCCTTGACTCATGCATGCATCAGCTTGAATGAGCTTGACTTGATTACAAGGAGGAGCTGAAGGCCTTTCTGTAGAGCCTTGTGGTCCTACTAACTATGGGTATCTAACGATGAATATTAACCGTTAGAGGATTAACCTGTTTATATCCGTTAGGTCACATATTCATCAACTGCAGGAGCAGATATGTAACTTGGATAACTAGGTTAAAACTATGAAGACATTGTGGACATCATAAGTATCCAACTTGTGAGTTTGGTCTCATATCTAACTTCAAAGCTACTAATGCAAAGTATCTTAATCGTATGCACCAAAGTGGTCGAACCCACCATTCTACTTACTTGCATATGAAATGGCGCTATGAGCATATTTTAGCTGAAGAAGAATATAAAGCTGAGGAATCCCGCCACTCTAGTAGTTCTTCTTCTGATGGGCCATCTCAAGCACCAAGGCGTAGATAATTTGTTTCTCTGTGATGTAATAATTTCTTTCTTCGAATACTTCAAGTACTATCTTTATGCTTCTGTTTTGTTTTACCTTGGTTTCTTGTTCACTTATGACTAGTATAAAATGTCATTTTTATTGGATATTGCTTTACCTTTTTTCTTATGCCTTCATCTTGAGGATTGTTGTACCGTATGCTACTTTGAGGTATTAACATCCAGTTGATGCAAAGTTGCAAGATCTACTGCTTAACTTTGTTTGGGGAATCTGTTGTGTTTGGGGCTTCCGTTCTTATTTTATGCAAGATCTATTGCTTGCGAGTTCCTAATTCATGGGAATCTGCAAGTTCTATAGCTTTCTTTTGTCGTTGTTTTCGTTGTAAGATCTATAGCTTGCGAGATTGAGGTTGTAAACCTATGTTGTACGGAGCCGCAAGATCAATTGCTTGCTTTTGTCTCTTTTTTTGATTTAGTATTTGTACTTTGACAAGGTCTATCGCTTGCCGTATTGAGATTGTTGAACTTACTTGTACTTTATTTCAAGATGTGAGATTTGCTTTACTTTGCGATGTGCTATACAGCTGAATATTGTTTAAGTGGGCCATGCTTCGCTATTTTTGCTAGTGCTGATATTTTATCAAGGTTAATGGATTTTGCATAGAATTTAACTAAATAGTACTACGGGTGATTTGCTCCAAAAGACTATTTCTAATATTGAATATGTACGAGCGCAATGATATCGTACTTGGAAAGAAATGATGATGCTAACAATCAAAAGGTCGTCAATAATTATTTCACGGCTCATGTACAGCTGAGTTTTTCTTAATATCTACTAAGGAAAGATAAACATAGAACTTCCTTAGGTTGATTACATGCCAAGTGTTCGGGATGCTGCTGCCATCCAAACTTTCCAGCTCATAGCAATTAGATCGATGCACTTTCATTACTTTGTACGGGCCTTTCCACTTTGGGCATAGTTTTCCTTTCTCTTCTACTAGGCTTGCCTCATTCTTTTGCAGTACAAGATCACCAACTCAAAACTATATCTTCTTAACCTTTTTGTTATATGCTCGGGCCACCTTCTCTTTGTGCTTTGCCTCTGTGATTGCTGCATGTTATCTTTTCTCCTCAAGTTCATCTCGGTCCAATCTCATCCTTTCAGGATTATCGCCTTCACTGTATTCTTCCATTCTAAGACTTGAGTTCCCAATTTTGACTGGTATTACTGCTTCATGACCTTAAACTAGGTTGTATGGTGTCTACCCAGTGGGTTTTCTTACTGTTGTTATATAAGACCATAACGCATTTGGCATTTCTTCCACCCATCCCGTTCGCTTTCCTTCCAACCATTTTTTAATTCCTAGGACTAACTCTCTATTAGTTACCTCCACTTAGCCATTAGCTTGAGGATGAGCTACAGACGTGAACTTCTATGTGATCCTTAATTTTGAGCACCACTCGGTGAAGGTTTCACTAGTGAATTGCGTACCATTATATGTCACGGTAATTTGAGGTAGACCAAACCGACAAACTATACTTTTCCAAACAAACTTCCTTGTTGCTTCTGTCGTGACTCTTCCCAATGGATTTGCTTTTACCCATTTTGTGAAATAGTCAACCGCTACAATTAGAAACTTTGCATTACCAGATTCTCTAGGGAAGGTCCGACCAAATCTATTCTCTATTTGTCGAATGGACAGACTCTATATATCCTTGTTAGAGTAGACTGTGGTTTATGCAATGACAATGCATTAATTTGGAAACTTTTGCACTTTAGCACGAAGTTGTGTGCATCTTTAAACATTGTTGGCCAATAATATCCTGCTTGGATTATCTTCTTCGCAATTTTTTGGGTTCCTTGATGTGTCCCACATATTACTTCATGAACTTATTTCATGATTTTGTTTGCTTGGGGTGGTCCCACACACTTTATCCATTGAGATAGGAAACTTTTTTGTATAAGATTCCCCCCTCACAAACGTAGTTGTGCGATCTTAATTCCAGCTTTCTGGCCTCTATTCTATCCACTGGAAATTTTCCCATTTCTAAGTAGTCCCTCAATGGCGTCACCCAGTTTGTTTCTTCGGTGTGAATTGTTGACACAGTTATTGTAGCCATACTTCTGACTTGAATGACCTATACATTCATAATGTTCTCTCCTAACAATGTAGTGAAGCTAATTGTTGCCAACTTGCTTAAGGCGTCTGTCTTAGTATTTTTGCTCCTTGGTACGCGTTGAATATCAAAGTATTCAAGTTGATCCATAAGTTGGCGAACTCTTCTTAGATACTTTACCAACTGCTCCTCTCGTGTCTTGTAATCTCCACGCACTTGCTGGACCACTATCAATGAATCGCTAAAGCACTTGACACTCTTAACCTTCATCTTGATTATAAGGTCCAAACCTCTTATTAGTGCTTCGTATTCAGCTTCTTTGTTCGTAAGTGGAAATAAAAACGAAGTGAGTGTCTATGGTCTCCCCCATCTAGGTTTACCAGTGGCAATCCTCCACCGTAGCCTATTTTACTAGACGCGTCATCAACGAACAATTTCCATGCCGTGTCTGCCCATTTGATTTTCCATTATCCATTCCGAGATTGTTGCTTTCTGGTGTCTTTACCCCTTGTGCATCTACGTACATCATTTTTGCAATGAGATCTCCTAAGACTTACGCCTTAATTGCCTTACGCTGCTGAAATTGGATCTCGTACTGTCCCAATTCAAGTGCCCATTTGGTCATTCTACCGGATGATTCTGGCTTACTCAAGATATTCTTGATTGGGTGGTCAGTATAAAAAATTATGTTATGGATTTGAAAATAGCTTTACAGTCTCCTTCCTGAATAGTAACGATAGAGTTAATCTTTCAATTGCTAAGTATGTTATTTTTGTACTTTGTAGAATATACTGATGTAGTATACTGGTACTTGCTATTGTCATTCTTGATGCACTAAGACCATACTCATTGCTTTGCTTGAAATCTCCATATATAAGTATAGAGTCTCACCTCGCATTGGTGGCTTCAGCGTTAGTAATGCTTAGAGCTGTTCTTTCAACAATTCATAAACTTTCAGACTTTCCTTATTCCAGTTGAACTTCTTTGCCCTTTTAAGGAAGTCAAACTGTGGAAAATATTTTTTTTGCAGCTTTCGAGACAAACCTGCTTAGTGATGCTAGGGATCCTCTTTGACTATTCACGATTGAGGGAGATTGACTATTGCTTGTATTTTCTCTGGGTTAGCCTTAATTCATTTTGAGAAGACCTTGTATCCCAAAAAAGTTCCTGCGCCCACTCCGATTATACCTTTCTTAGGATTCAGTTTCATGCCAATTGCTCTTAGTGTATCCAGGGTTTCTTTCAAGTCTTGTGCAAATTGACACACTCTTTTGCTTTTGATCACCATGTCATCAACATATGCTTCGACGTTTCATCCTATTTGATTGTAAAATGTTTTTTTGAATACTCTTTGGTATGTTGCCTTAGCATTCTTTAGGCCAAATGGCATCTTCACGTAGCAAAAGTCTCCAAAGCTTGTTATGAAAGCTATCTTTTTTGCACCCTCTAGATTCACCAGTATCTGGTGGTATCCCTTATACGCATCCAAGAATGCTAGGACATCGTATCCTGATATAACCTTCATATCCTAAAAGTTGTCTTCTCCACATCCTCCGGATTCATCAGTATCTGGTGGTATCCTTTATACACATCCAAGAATGCTAGGACTTCGTATCCTAATATCTCCTTTGTAGGACTTCGTGTCCTTATATTGCCTTCACCAACTAGTCAATTTTAGGTAACGGGTAGCAATTTTTTGGACATGCCTTATTTAGGTCTGTGAAGTATATGTACATTCTCCACCCTGTGTCTACCTTTCTTACCATCACTGGGTTTGCCAACCACGTAGGATAAGTTACTTCCTTTAAAATATCTGCATTAAGCAATGATCTAACCTCCTCTTCAATTGTTTTCTATCTATTGCTAGTGAAGCTTCATTGCTTTTGCTTAAATGGCCTGATCGAATGGTTGATATTTAGAGAGTAGGTAGCTATGTCTAGATTGACTCCTCCCATTTTTTGCACTACACATGCAAATGTTTCCATGTGACTTCATAGAATTTCTGTCACTTTTCTCTTCACTTCGCTTGGAAGATATTTTCTTATCTTGACACATTTGGAAGTATCCACGTTGTCCAGAATAACTATTTTAGTTTCCTCTCCGGGGTTAACTTGAGGTTCCATTTGCTCGGGTAGACCATTCTCCAAGATGGTGTTGACCATTTTTATTTGTTCACCATTTCTTCCTCATCTCATTGCGACAACCATGCACAATCTAGTTGTTTTTTTATTTCCTCATATCGTTGTGATTCCTCTCGGAGTTGGAAATTTAATCACTATGGGATATGGGACCATATTGCTTTCGTTGTGTTCATCCAGGGTCTACTGATGATGGCGTTAAATGGGCTTTGTGTGTCAATGACAACAAAGTCGCACATTATGGTGCAATTTTTATCATTCTGACCTATGGTAACTGGCAGTTATATGTTACCCAAATGTATCTCTGCTCATCCGGTAAATCCTATGAGAGAGGAAGCAGACTTCTTTAGATCTGTTCGCTTTAATACAAGTTTGTCAAAGAAATCCACGAATAGGATTTCAACTGTTCTTCCATCATCTACGAATACCTTGTGGAATGTGGCATTACCAATCTTGGAAAAAATAACCATTGGGTCATTATGAGGCGAATCGTTGGAATCACATATTTTTTGTTAAATGTTATCGTCTCATTGCAGCAAAGTTTTTTGTCAGTTGGTTCTTGTGGTGGGAAGTATCTAGCCTTAGCTTTCCGAGTACTTTTAGACAAAGCTTATATTGATCCATGGATTGAGAAAATTACTTTCTATACACCATTATTCACCAAATCATCTTCATAACCTGCAGCTGCTGTCATTTTCCGATTCTTGTTTGGCGCATTCACCATGCTTTGATTTTTTTTTCCCATGGCATTCCCCACTTTGTTAGCTTCGTTGTACCGGTGTCCTCTATCCTCCTTTTTGTATTGGCTCAGCTGACCATTTTGCAGATTCTCCTCGATCTGTCTTCTCAAGTCTCTGCAGTATTCAATGACGTGTCTGTGCTCCTTGTGAAAAGTGTTGTAGTGTTCCTTGGATCATTTGTTTAGTGATGTTATCATTGGCATAGGTTCGCAAAACATCTCCATGTTCACCTGCCAAATTTCCTTTCATGACTTCGTCAATGGTGTCTCTAGAAATTATGTCACCTGCACCCCCGAATCTTTTCCTTTCAAGGGTATATTTCCCTTTCCATTTTACACAAAGTCCCCCCTGTGGATCTTTCATTATTCTTTTTTCACCTTGCTGGTGCTCTATTTTGCGGTTGTTATTCAGTCTACACATACCTTTCAATCATTTTCTATAATTCTCTAGAGTTTTTAGGCATGCTCTTAGTGAGTTCTTTATAAAACTCTCCCGATTGCATACATCCCATTAATGTGCCTAGTGATGATTGGTACGTTAGAATGCACACTTGCAAGCTTTCAGTAATGAACCTATTGTGGTAGTCTGCCAGACTTTCATCACATCACAGGGCTATATTATTTAAGTCAGCTATCGTCTTGTTAAATTTTTGCTTCTGATATAAGCATCCTAAAAACAAATCTGAAAATTGTGCCCAACACCAAATACTACCACTTAGTAGGTCACCATACCATGTCATCGTTGTCCCAGACAAGAAAATAGGAAAATATTTGCAAACTAATTCGATTTCCTCATCACGAAATTACATATTTTTGCGATATTAATGTGAGAATTCCTTGGGGTTCATTGTCCCCTCATAGATTTTCACATGTAACAGCAGTTTCAAGTCTTTTGGCATTTTGAAATCACGAAGATGCGGTGTCAGTGATAACTGGTCTGTATTGTCTTCTGCCATTATATCCCTTAACTCCTCTTCGTAATTGAGGTTTTCACGTCTTTAACTCACTTTTTTGTTCTTCTTTGGGGATTTCGGCTTAATAGTGGCTAGAAACTGGTTATACAGGCACTCCCTATTCAGTTCCAAGAATGTTACAAAAGCCTCTCTCTTCTTTTCTTAATTTTCATTGGGAGATTTAGCTTCTTCTTCAGCTTCCTCCGTGTATTCTCGGCTAGGAATGTATTCATGATCCCGGCTGGGGCTTGTTACAAGTAGCCATTAGTTCTGATGTGATGATTCTGGCTCCTCTCACTTCTGGTAAAAACCATTGTTACCTTAAAGGGAATAAAGGAACTTAGAAAAAGAAAAAAAATCTGAGTCTCCACAGAAGGCGGCAATGATGTGGTTATCCTTGTCAAGCAAGGTGGTTGGCTGATGTGCATAATTAGGCATTCATTAACCTATGTATTAGGCATAATAATTGGCTTGATTTACTTGTTGGATAGCTAGTATTAGTTAGGTTTTCATGACAAAGGGTTTAGACGGTCATGTTTGGTTTTCTTGTCTAAATCCTGTGTTTTTAAGACTTAATTGATACTAATGGACACCTTGTATCAACGGGCACTTAGATCTTCATTTGTGATCATCATTAGTTGGCGGCTCGTGGGTACTTTTTGTCACATTTGTATAGAAGGTCATTCAAGGACGGTAGAAGATATTGAAGGTCATTTATATTAGAATGGTATTAGATGAAGGTCGCAGACTCTACATCATGGTAGTAGAAGGATTGAGCTAAAGATAGGCAGACTTGAAGTTCATAGAGGCCAAGGAAGAAATGGAGGATCATTTTTCGAGTGCTGCGCAAAGTTGTGGGAATGATCCGAGAAGAATCATCCCTTGGGGTTGGTTCCATTGGATTTTTCATCTGGAGTGCTATGAAATCGAATACAAGAACTCTCAAATTGGACCAATGGTTCATCCGTAGCAGAGTAAAGAAGTCGGCAGGGCAAACCAGCAACGGGTGGCACGGACCGCTCATGGGAGGCACGTGACCAAGCACACACAGCCTGTGCTATGCCATACGGCCCATGTTTAGGGTCTTTGGCATGAGTTATTCCAAAACCCAGCACGGGTCGTGCCAACTTTGACTAGCCATGTCCTCAAGTTGCCTTTTTCACTCAATGTTTGGCTAAGTATGGGAGCTGACCGTTGTGTTTCACATAGCCCGCATTGTTCTAAGTCCAAGATGTCAAGACCAGCCCACGAGATATGAAGAATGAAGCGGCCCGTACAAAGAAAATGAGTAAAATGAGGATCTCATTGATGGCATGCGCCGAACGACAAGGGGCGCAGATCAGAAGTGCAAAAATGGAGCTCCAAACGATAGCCTGCGCCAGATGATATGGACCACGCCAGCACAGTCGTGTGAAGACCAGCGCCCTACGCCATCATGAGACTAACAACCTGTGCCAGATCCAGAGCCAAATGCCAGCACAAACCAAATGGGCCGTGACAATTTTGGCATCCCGCACTAGCATGAGGCCACGTCAGCAGCACGGGCCATGCCATCTGTGGCGCTCCGAGTCAGGCGGCAGTTGCTAGGGTTTTGGCCTATTTTAGACCTATTTTTAGGCCCAATCCCCTACAACTATAAATATAGCATTAGTCTACTAGGGTTAGAAGTCTTGGATAATTTTCTTAGATTTGAAGGAGTAGCTTAGAGAGAGAAACACTCTCTCATCTCTCTAGATTCTTTCTCTTTTCCCTTTTTATTTTAATTTTACCCAAAAATGTGGAATTTAGTGAAATACTTGAATTTTATGTTTAGAGAGTAGTTCTATAGCGTGGGGATAATATTTGTATTTATGTGTTGATTTATGTTTTGTGAGATTCATTAGATCTTCATAATTCTATGTGCTTGTGATACCATGTTGACTTGTTCTTGAATTGTTATAATTGCACACACTCTAGTTTACATTCATGTTGGTGCAAATATTGATACCCCTCGGGATAGAGAAACCTGGATGTGATATGGGTAGCAGGGTCTAGGTTCATGTGGGCCTGTGCACTTAGGTCTTTTTCGAGTTTTACAGTTATGATGACAGCAAAGAATTCTTAGATGGTGAGTTGGTCCGAAGGGTTACGAGTAGAGATAGCATTTAGTAGCAAGCTAGGGTTTTAAGCGATCATAGTGCCATCGATAAGGTGTCTATCTCCCTTTGCCTCTTTATATGCCTAGGGGTAGGGCAATCGTAGTGTTGAGCCTGGGAAGTAGTCGTACGGGGGAGAAATAGATCTGCACAATGGAAGGGCCACTCCCCTAATTACGGAGGCGGTGCCGATGGAATATTGCAAGAGCACCCTACGTGACCGGTATGGGGAAGTGTTGACCATCGACCACACCATGTGTTATAAGCACTAGATTAGGTTGTTGAGGTCTCATATATGATAGAATTGAGGATCGGAATATTTAATCAACCGTGATATGCAAATATTCCCTAAGTGCATGTTTGCATAGTTTACTTGTGTTTTATCTTTCATGTCTGTAGTTTTTAGTTGAAAAAATCCAAACCCCCCTCATTTTACTATATTAGTTATTCCTAGCACACAGACAGATTGACAACCCATATGTGGTTGTGTTTAATTGACTATTAGACTCTAGCATCTCTGTGGTCAAACCTGGACTTGCCACTAACTACCCAATAGGTAGCTTAGTAGTGAGTTGGGTGCAGAACTATAAATTTTATTTTTGAACACCCAATTGCATCCTCTCTTTGGATTGCTATTTGAAATGCCCTCGCTTAGATTAGCTACAACATCATTTTTAACGACCCAAGTGGAGGCGGGTCAAATTTTGGCGTCGCTGCCAGGGATACTAGTTTAAAAGTGTAATTGTCAATTTGCATTACGTGTTAGTTGAGTAGTTAGTATTGTTTCTATTTTTGTTTCTATTTTGTTTTTTATTTTGTTTTTATTTTTAACCTCTACACGATGCATGAAAAAGAAATTAAAAAGGAAATCTTTGAAAATTCTTAGATGAGGTATTCCCTGATATTGAAATTTTGTATGTCCTATCTTGTTTGAATGATCAATGTTGTGATACTATTTCTATTGAGCATGTTTCTTATAATTTGAATGAGAGTATTTTACCTCAGAATCTCATGACTAACATGCAGCGAGGGAAGAAGTGGGCTAAGGAATTAAAAATTCCTAAACCCCTTCTTACCCCTAAACTTAGCAAGAATATATCCACCCTTGAGAAAGATGGGTTTGTTTGGTTCATCGGTCCAAAGGTAAAAGGTAAACCAAGAATGATGTGGAGATTCATCCATTGAAATATGGTTACTGGTGGTGTCAAGGATGGTGATTCCAGTGACCCACCAATCCACTCTCTTTAGTTTTGAAAATTGAGGGGAAAATAAGTGGCAAGGATGACAATAAAGAAACAATGTTTCATTCCAAGTAAGAGTCTTTTTTAGAGTCTTTTCAAAATAAAATCAAATTTTAGAGGTGTCTTTGATTTTTGTGGTATTTTTAGGAAATATTAGTCATCAATTTTGTTTAGAACAGTACTACTCGTAGTTTTTAGTATTTTTGGATGCAGGTGCAGAAAGAAAAGTCTTTAGAATGATGGAAGGTTGCAGGCCTTGTGCCAGGTAATAGCACGGGTCGTACCACGAGATACGGGCAGTGTCAAGTCCCATCAACACAAGGCTGACTCGGCTAAGACGAAGGCCTAGTGCCAGAATTTGGCGTGGGCTATGCCACGAGATACGAGTCGTGTTAGAGACATTCAACACAAGGTTGACTTGGCTGACACAAGGGCATGGAGAATGCACCAGGCACGGGCCGTGCCTGCGCTAGCACGAGGCTGGCACGGTCTGACACAGAGCCACTGTAGGCAAGGATTATATCTATGGATCTGTGCTACCTACCATCTTGACCAAATGAAAGCCTAGCCTACCTTCTATATGACCCCCCCCCCCTCTTCCCTCTCGTTCCAGAATTTCCACACCAGCTCCATCTCCGCTCTCCCTCTCAACTTTCCGTATAATCTTCCTCACACTCTTTTAGCCACAACTCCCCAATTTTCATCTGATTTACTACTTGTGATATTTAGTTTTTTTATGCATGTGCGGAAAGAAAAGTCTTTGGAATGAAGGAAGGCAGGAGGCCTCGTGCCTAAGAACAGCACAGGTCGCACCACAAGATATTGGCCGTGTCAAGTCTCATCAGTATAATGCTGACTCGGCTAAGATGAAGGCCTAGTGCTAGAATTTGGCATAGGCCATGCCACGAGATATGAGCCATGTCAGAGACATTTAAGACAAGTCTGACTTGGCTGACCCAAGGATATGAAGAATGAGCCATGCACGGATCGTGCATGCACCAGCACGAGGTTGGCACACGCCTGACACGAGCGGACACAGACTGACATGGAGCCACGTGTAGGCAAGGATCATATCTATGGTTCTGTGCTGCCTACCCTCTTAACCCAATGAAAGCCTAGCATACCTCCTACATAACACCCCCCCCCCTTCTAGAATTTCCACACTGCTCCATCTTGTCTCTCCCTCTCACCCTTCCTATACTCTTCCTCACACTCTTTTAGATATAAATCCCCCAATTTTCATCTAAATTACCCCCACTTTATTTCAAAATAATCATCTTTCCGAGCTCTATCCAACCACTAAAATTCAGCCCCAGAAAGTCCATGGTTTTTCCTAGAATATTCGAGTAGTTCAGCCACAGATTGAGTTTTTCTCCAAGAAACTCAATTTTTTTTATTCATTCTAGGCATTCGAGTTGCTTTAATTCTACTTAGGAGGGGTGCTGTGGATTCCTCGAGTGGATATTTCACCACTAGCCATTTGAGGTACTTTGGCCAAACTATACTCATTATATGAAAGAGTTAGATTTGTGAATTTTCCGTGATTTGGTTCTTTGCATGCTTGAGGTTTTGGCTGATTAGGCTGGTTGGTAGATTTCATTTGAGGGATATTATTCTGTGTTGGGATGTTCGAAGAAAATTTCTATATCTTTTCTGTTGCTAGTTGTTATACTCTTTGTGTGTAAATCATGTCCCGTAGACAAAAAGGGGAGACTAGTGCACCTTATATGGGGTTAACGACCCTCACTGAGGAGCATGGGACTAGGTGGGGCTACCTAGTGAATCGCTCTATTCTGGAGACAAATTTTGTAGATGAGAAGACCCTCAAGGGTCTCAAACTCTACAAGCTTGTTAGGGTCTTACTAGGTAGGATTTGTATGAAGAACGTCACCACTACGTCTGCCCCCACATACACCAACTACACCTAGAGTTTTTATCCACTGTTGATAAGGTGAAAAATAGACAGAGGGCATTATATGAGATTCCATTTGGGAGATGAGTCTCGTACTCTAACTTGTGCAAAGTTGGGGAAATCTTTAAATTGATGGAGAAGGGAATGTTCCAGGGTACAATGAGCTGGATACTTTTGAGCTAGTTTCATTCTGGGTAGCCATTACCCAACTGGTGAGGAGGAAGGAAAGTAAGAACAGCGACATACTGCATCCAGCGTTGAGGTATGCATCCAGGTTGTTGACTATTGTAGTCACCTCTCACAGGGAGGCCACCACTACCACTGAGAAGGATTGTAGGAGGCTCTGGTCGATTTGCACTGGGAGAGCTTGTCCTGATATTTTGGATGAATTTATTACTGGATGTGTTGATCTTTCCTTTGCATCATCTCACACTGGAAAGATATCAATTGGAGGTATGATCTCACTTTTGGTGTGACACTTCTAGCTTCTGGTGAGTGAGGGGATGAGGAAGAACCAAAATGCACCCTTTAAACTCACTCTATCAGACAAGAATGAGGCAAAGTTTATGTTGAAAGATCGTGGCACCACCTTCTAGACATACAAGGGAAAAATCATGAGACTGCCCCAACGTGCGAAAACCCATTTGAGCAAGTCATTCAAAATGTAGGACCTCATCATCAAGCTCGATGCAGACTCTGAGGTGGTTTTAGGAGAGCAGTAGCCGGGAGATGATTATGAGGAGGAGTATGGCCAGCAGGAGCAGGGCCCTATGCAACATGTACATCATTTTTCCCATCCAACTTGTACATCATTTTTCCCATCCAACTGTAGCCACCCCTACCTCAGGCTATTCCACCACCTATGGAGCAACTCTTAGCACCACTGCCAACTTCCAGCAGGTATTTGGAGGACCACCCCCTTTTCAGGGGGCGTTTAGCATGCATGAGATGTCGTATCATTATACATGGCATGGCACTTGTAGCTCTCATAGGCATAGCATCCCTTCCCATTACCAGGATTTAACAGAGTCTAGCAGGTGCGGAAGCCGTGGGCTCCCACCTAGCTTGAGCCCTGAGCCACACATGTACAGTGTTTCGAGCCATTCTCAGCATGAGGCTCACCCATGGCAGCATCAGTAGTACAACCATTTCAAAGAGCATGGGTCACCGAGCTTCGAGTCTGCTTCCTCCTATCCCATGTAGACTTATCCCCAGTAGTATGGGTTTGACTGGGCATAGTCTTTAGAGGAATCCATTTTTAGGGTGAGGCGAGATATGTGCACGCTTAGCATGCAGCTGGAAGACCATTATTGGGATACAACTGAGAGGTTGGATAGAGTTGACAGATAGTTTCACTATCTGACAGAGGGCATGAGAGCACTGCATGAGGGCCTCGGGGAGATAAATAACAGGTTAAGGACTTCCATCATTGGAGACGACTATCAAGATCTGCATGGGCACGAGTAAGGAGCCAGACGTTGTAGGAGGCATTGATTTTTGCTGTGATTTCAACCTTTCCTTCACCTTAGTTACATGCATTGGAGACAATGCATGAACTAAGTGTGGGGGAGGGGTTGGAATACTTTTTTGGTGGTATCTCATTTCCTAGTATTTACCTCAAAATATGTTCTACTTGTTTAGGTGCTTTGATGACTATATTTTCCATGTTTTTGTTTCTTTCCCTCATTAGACTTTTGGTTGTTTTAGGTGTTAGGGCACCTTTTTGTAGTTTGTTTTTGGGAATGTTTTGGGAAAACTTTGGTGGTGTAATTTTTTGTGTTTCCTTATCTTTATGTATTATGAAGCCCGGATTTGGGACATTTTGTGCTACACTAAAAAAAATGAAAATATGAAATAAATAAATATATATGTATATATATATACCCGACTAAGTTGGAAACTTGATAGGGCAACTTAGGCAACATTGTGAAAAGCCCAGATAT
This sequence comes from Rubia yunnanensis, assembly GCA_037428765.1. NCBI lineage: Eukaryota > Viridiplantae > Streptophyta > Magnoliopsida > Gentianales > Rubiaceae > Rubia > Rubia yunnanensis. The sequence continues at coordinate 46,352,923 of CM075064.1, forward strand.
GTCAAAAGGCCTAGGTAAAAATGAGAGGCTAGGGCCGACTAGGTTTACGAACCTAGGTAAAAATGAGAGGCCGTGTGGAAATATGTGAGAATGTGAGCTTAAAATGTGTGAAAGCTAGGATGAAAACCCTAAAGGACTCCTAGGAAAAATGAGAGAAATTATGAGAAAACGGAAAGTAGGTTGACGATACATTAGCATTATCCTTGGTTGTAACTAAGTTGATAATCTAGAGTTATCCTTAGTTAAAACCAAGTCAACGACTCTTGGATTTCCTTGGTGGATTATTTTTGGTAACGACTCTTGGATTGCTTTTGGGAAGTTTTTTTGGAAAAGTAAGCTAGTTTAACACTTATCTTTCTTGCTTACCTTTTTCTTCACTTTATTTTGGGTACTAGGTTACTTTAGGTTCTTCGAGGAGTGTGAGAGTTGTGAGATTCTTGCTTCTTTGGGAGAAATAGGGTAATCCAGGAATAAGCCAAATGCATAGGCTAACTTATACCCACATACTACACTTTACTTAGGATTTTTCTTGTTTTTATTTACTCGAGGATGAGTAAAAGCTTAAGTCAGTGGGGGGTTGATGTGCATCATTAAGCATCTGTTAACCTATGTTAGGCATTATAATTGGCTTGATTTACTTGTTGGATTGTTAGCATTAGTTAGGTTTACGTGACAAAGGTTTTAGACAGCCATGTTTGGTTTTCTTGTCTAAATCCCGCATTTTGTAGACTGAATTGATACTAATGGACACCTTGTATCCACGGGCACCTAGATCTTCATTTGTGATCATCATTAGTAGGTGGCTTGTGGGTACTTTTCGTCACATCTGTTCGCAAGGACGATAGAAGATGTTGAGGACCATTTGCATTAGAATGGTAGTAGACGAAGGTCATGGACTGTACATCGTGGTATAGAAGGATTGAGCTAAAGATAGAGGACTTGAAGTTCATAGAGGCCAAGGAAGTAACGGGGGATCGTTGTCCAAGAGTTGTGCAAAGTTCTGGGAATGATCTTAGAAGAATCATTCCTTTGGGTTAGTTCCATTGGATTCATCATCTTGAGAGCTATTAAATTAACTTCAAGAACTCTCAAATTAGACCAACAATTCATCTGTAGCAGAGCAAAGAAGTCAGTTGGACAAACTAGCAACGAGTGGCATGGGCCGCTTATGGGAGGCACAAGACCAAGTACACGCGGCCATGCCACGCCATACAAACAGTGTCAAGGGCCTTTGGCATGAGTTGTGCCAAATAGCACGAGTCGTGCCAAAACCCAGCACGGGTCATGCTAACTTCGACTGGCCATTTCTCAAGTTACCTTTTTTCAGTTAAAATTTGGCTAAGTATAGGCGTGGACCATTCTCTTTCACATGGCTTACACTGTACCAAGTCCAAGATGTCAAGACCAGCCCACGAGATGTGCATAATGAAGCAGCATGTGCCAAGAAACTGAGAAAAATGAAGATCCAGTTTATGGGCCCACGCCAAACGACATGGGGTGCAAATCATAAGTGCAAAACTAGAGCTCCAGAAAATGGCCCACGCCAAATAACAAAGACTGCGCCAGCACGAACCAAATGGCATGTGCCAAATCTGGCGTCTCGCACTAACATGAGGCCACGTCAACGGCACAGGCCGTGCCATCCGTGGTGCCCAGTGTCAGGCGGTGGCTGCTAGGATTTTGGCCTATTTTATGCTTATTTTTAGGCCTAGTCCCATACTACTATAAATATAGCCTTAGTCTATATCATTGTGGAAGACGTTCTTGACATCCAACTGATGAAGCGGCTATGAACGCATCATGGCAATAGCGAGAACTGTCGGAACAGTGGAGGCTTTGACAACAGGACTAAAAGTGTGATCAAACTCAAACCCCAAAATTTGAGAAAAACTCCGCGCTACAAGTCGAGCCATATGACGATTAACCGTGCCATCGGGATAATACTTCAGCCGATAGACCCATTTAGAGCCAACAATGTTGACATCTGACAGGTGGGGAACCAAATTCCAAGTACATTGTCCAAGAAGAGCTGTTATCTCATCATCCATAGCAGAAACCCAAGAAGGATCCTAAAGAGCTGAACGGTAATCAGTGGGTTCCGACAGAGTAAGTAAAGCAACAAGAAGACCGTGAGCAACAATGTCTGAGTAGTTTATGCGCTGAATATCCCTAGTAGCCGATCGAGTGGCCATCCAATGAGTGAAAGTCCAAGAAAGAGAAGTCGGAGGAGTGGATTCGACTGAGGCAACTGGTGATAGAGCGGCCAAACTGGGTGGTCGAACTTGCCGGAGGAGATGCAAGCGGCACTGGCTGATGAACTAGAGCCAAATCCGTAGCACAAATGGAGCAAGGGGCCAAACTATAGGCAAAATAGGTGTCGAATCAGAATCAGGATCAAGAAAGGCAGACACATCTCACAATGAAGGTGGAGAACTGATTGCTGATGGAATGGATGAGGCAAATGGAAAGCATGTCTCATTAAAACGAGCATGTCAAGTGACATATATCCTGCCAGTAGTGCGATCGAGGCATAAAAAACCTTTATACTATGAGTTGTAGCCAATACAAATGGAATGTTGCGAGGAGATAGCTTATGGTCAGCAAATGGGTAAACAAATGGGAAGACCTAACAACCAAAGGCATGAAAATTGGTGTATATAGGAACTCGACCATTAATAACTTCCTATGGTGATCTTCCATGAAGAACGAGAGTGGGCAACCGTTTTATGGTATAAGTGGCTACAGCAAAGGTGTCAGGCCAGTGGGAGAGAGGAACATGAGAGTGAAACAACATAGGCAAACCCATCTTAGCAATGTATCGGTGCTTGCGCCCAGCCTGATCGTTCTGCCCAGGAGTATATAGGCAAGAAATCTAATGATGATAACCCTTTGTCTGAAAGTGAGAGTGTAAGAGACCATTTACGAACTCAGTCTCTCCATCACACTGAAACACCTTAATGGTAGAAGAGAACTGGTTCTCCACAAAAGCCTCAAACTGGCAATAAACATCCCAAAAATCATATTTGCAGTGCAATGGGTAAAACCACGAGATTTGGGAATAATCATCAAGAAAAATGGCATAGTAGGAGAAACCATCAACAGATAAAATAGGAGAGAGACCCCACAAATCACAGTGAATCAGATCAAGTACCCTGGCATCACGTTTATCATTGTATGAAAAGATAAATGTTCCCCTTTAGCCTTTTCACACTCATCACAAAGGGTGGTTTAGAAAAATTTGATAAGACAGATAAGCATCCAGAAGCACGCAAACTAGAAATAACGGAATGCAGAACGTGCCAAGTCTATCATGCCAAATTTCAAAAGACGCACGCAACTTATTTGACTCCAGAGTGAACAATAAAGCATATGCACCATAGTCTAAAACATAAAGCCCATTTTTACTATGACCGTGACCAGGGTTTCTCCAGTGATTATATGTCGAATAATAAATGAGTGATCATCAAGGCAGACAACAGAGTTTAAATCTCGAGTAATTTTTTTAGAAATCAATTTGTTAATGATTTGAGACTTAGAAATCAGAGAATCACCAACATGAGTAATAGGGAGTTGAGAACCATTACCAACCATCATAAGCTTTTACATTATCAACAACAACAGGGGACGTTGCCATGTGTTTTATAGCACCAGAGTCTACAATCCACTTGAATCCATGGTGCCTCAAATCTGAAATACCACCAAAAAGGTACTGCAAAGTGGTAAAGTGGCAAGGGTGGATGATAATCAATGGAGATAAAAGGGCACGTAAGGCGGTGGGCGTAAACAAGAGTGCTGGTGCGTGGGGTCACGTGAGCGTGGCAGAATGCATGTGGATGGGCTTTGGTGCATGGATCTCACGCGCCAAAATGTTTGTTGAGACAGGGACGTCGGGCAGAACTTCATACTGCCGGAGATGGAGAGGAAACTCTAGTTGATGGAGGATGCCAAAAAAATTGCTTGAGGGACACTTGCTGCTTTTGAGTCACCGTCGAAGACAGCTGAGTGGAGGAATATTATGGCTGGGATAGAGACCGAGATCGCGACCTGACCAGTGAGAATAAGAAAGACGAAGATGCCAAAATCTGCTGTTGAATGGACCTTTGAGATGATGCCGGAGAATGGACCTTGGAGATAACACCAAAGTTTTTCTACGGGAACTAGTCGATACTGTCAAAGTTGATAGTTAATACCACCAGAGAGAAATGCTAGAAATAGCTGAAGGAAGAAGACCAGGCTGAAAAATAAGGAGAGGTATTGCACAGCCTGAGAAGAATAATCAAATGGCGGAGATGAAAACGTCGTAGATCTGCTGAAAAATAGAGAGAGACGTTGAAACAACCACGGTCAAAGGTCACCGAAAGTTGGGCGGAACTTGATAGGAAGTTGGGCGGAAGTTCGTGGAGTCAAGTGGTGATTCTGTCAGCCAGAAAAGAGAGAGGGAAAAAGCGGGAGAAATTTTTTAAAAAAATTTAGGGAATAGGGTTTAGGATCATAACTTGCTCTGATATCATGAAAGAGTGATTTCCCGTAAAGAATAATGTATTACTAAGATGAATAAATGGAGTACAAAATGAAGGCTAGTACTAGTATAACTCTAGTATAGTCAATAACTCTATCTAGGATCGAATCAAATCAATTAGATACTTGACTTATTCTAACATAACCATCAGACACCAGGAAGCAGAAAGTGAATGAAGCAAGCAAATTCAAGTAAGGAAGTTGAAGGCAGTCAGGAACATCAAGATGGTTTTGCGGGAACTGTACCAAAAAAGTTCCCCGAAGAGATATGAGAATAATTGCATGGAATTGTAGAGACTTCAACAATGCCTCTATGAAGAAAATGGTCAACCAATTGGTAAAGCAAATGAAGTCGGAGATGGTATGTCTTTTTGAGACGATGGCTCAACAGCAGAGTCTTGGATGTTCAAATTTTGATTTGGTTGAGTATGTGGATCCGATTGGAAGATCGGGTGGATTAGCTTTATTTTGGTGCAATAGTCTTGATGTTCAAGTTATGCTTAAATCTAACAACTTTGTTAGTTTAGTCATTTCAAACACCAATCATGTTAAGTGGTGTTTAGCTTTCATCTATGGTCACCCAGAGGTGTCGGAAAGACCTTTTGTTTGGGGATGTTTAAGTAATTTTTGCTGCTACTCTTAGTATCCATTAGTAGTTTTAGGAAATTTTAAGTAGGCCATTACACAAAGAGACAAGAAAGGAGGAAACCCAATTGATCAACAAAAAACTAGGTTGCATGAATTCATTGAGAAATATGATCTTATTGAAGTTCTTAATGAGGGGTTATGGTACACTTGGACAAACAACATGGATCATCCAAACAATATATTACAGAGATTAGATAGAGCTTTACAAGATAAACAATGGAAGGATTTGTTTCCAGAGGCAAAGGTTTTCAACCTTCCCATTGTAGATTCGGATCATGGTCCATTGCTACTTAGCCTGAATTCGAAGAACAAAACACCAAAGGAAATTTATAGATCTGAAGTTTTTTAGTCTTAATCAAGTGTCTAAGATCAAATCGTCAGCAAAGCTTGGAATAAAGGTTTACAAACTTCTCAGTTGCATGAATTGAGCAGACCAGATCAGATTTTGAACTCCAAATTAGAAATTACTCTTTGGCATCTACACAATTAGAGTGATAACTCGTATGGAAATATGGACAAGAATATCAAACATTTGGAGAAGAGGATATATAAGTTACAAAAAGGCTTGGGTTTTCAACAACACAAACAAGAGATTGATCAGATAATGTTGAAGCTCAAAAACCTTAATAAAAACAATCTAGTTATTGGCAAAAGAGATCAAGACTATCCTGGATAAGGTTTGGAGAATAAAAACATCACATTTTATCACAAATGGGCTACGAAGAGGAGGAATATCAGTACAATACAAGGTCTTTATGACAGCAATAGGCAGTGGATTTATGAGCAAGGAAAAGTCTTTCAAATCATTACGAACAATGTTAAATAAGTGTTTGCAATACCTGAGTGGTATCCACCACCTTACTCACGTGATATTAATCTGCAAAGCTATGTTCACGGTAATGAAAGAAGACTAAAACCACACAAAAAAAACAAAATCTGAGCCAACCAGTTATAGGTACAGATATATAGAAAGCCATGATGAAGATGAAGTCAAGGAAATTTCCTGGTGAAGATGGGATGCCTCCAAAATTATATAAAAGATATTGGAATACAATAGGAAAGAGTTCACAGAAATGGTATTATATAGCCTGAATAATGCAACAGTTCCAGATAAATGGAACAAAACACAAATAATCCCCATACCAAAGAAGAAGAACCCAGTTTCAGTTGAAGAATTCAGACTGATTTCTCCATGTAATGTCAAGTACAAGGTTGTTGCAAAATTATTAGCTAACAGGATGAAGGAAAGCATTGGTGATTTGATTTCAGAGACTCAAAATGGGTTTGTACCAAGAAGATGCATTCAGAGAATGTTTATTAGCACATGAGGTGGTAGATTTTATGAAGAAAAAGAAGAAACCGTGAATAAGGAGCTTTATGGCTATTAAATTGGATAAGAGTAAGGCGTATGATAGAGTGTAATTGCACTTACTGTAAGTTGTGTTAAGACATACGGGCTTCTCATATATCTAGATCAAGTTGTTATTGTCATATGTTTCAACGGTCTCTTATCAAGTATTGTTAAATGGCGAAAGATCTCCTTATTTCACACTGGATAAAGGACTCAGACAGGGGTGTCCTTTATCACCATATATATTCATATTATGTCAACACTTTATGTTTGCATGGCTCGAAAGAAAGATACAAACCAAAAAAAAACTGGGCTTAAAAATATCTTGAAGAGGGCCAAAGATCAGTCATGTTATGTATGTGGATGATTGTATAATCTTTTCGGAATGTAATACGAGGGTTGTGGATGACATTGCAAAGACGGTAGATCTATTTACCAGGTATTCAGGGTAAAGATTGAACTTTGACAAGTGTGCAATGATGTTCACTCCAAATACTTCAAAAAGCTTAAAGCAATATGCAAGATATACTCTAAATATACATGGCAGCGGATTAGGGGGAAAGTATTTAGGTATGATATAAGCTTTTAATCACCGAAGGTGCAAATTTACAAATTCCTCATCAATAGATTCAATCAAAGATTCTCTTCGTCGAAAACAAAACTTCTATCTCTTCCAGGAAGAATTACATTGGCAAGGCACGCCATCTCATCAGTAGCAATCTACCCCCTTGGAATATTCAAAATTCCAAAGACTATCTTCACAAAGTTGGACAAGATAATAGCAGAATTTGTTTGGAGAGCTTGGAGGAAAGTTTGTAGTTCCAAGGAAGAAGGTGGATTAGGGTTTCGTTCAATGGAAGCAGTGAACAAGGCTTTACTAGGAAAGCATGCATAAGCCATAATATCAAACAATTCTCATTGGAAGATTTTATACGGAAAAACATATGAGAAATAAAAGAGTTCCTTACTATGAACTCTAAATCTTCATATTCTTGGGGTTGGAAGTCTATTTTATGGGCTAGATCGGTGGTGAAAGAAAACCTGGCTTGGCAGATTACTAATGGGAAGAATGTCAGAATTACTGATCAATGGATTCCAGATACACTGAATCCAATATCATAACAATCAGTCATTGGTTTCCACACTAGTTTGATGGTCAGTGATCTCATCATAGAACAAAATTAATGGCGGTTACCATTGATTCGTTCTATATCCCAAGAGAGGTAATCCTAAGGGTTGTGGCAGTCACACATATAAACATTTTTGCAAGCCCAGATATACCTCTATGGAGACCTAATTAGGATGGTCGTTATACAGTAAAGAAGGCATATAATTTGACCTTGAAAGAGATATAGCCCAATTAATATCAAGTTCCCCATAACCTCCGAAAGTTTTGGAAGTTCTTATGGAATCTTAAAATTCCTCATAAACTTCAAGTGTTCATCTGAAGAATCATTAGTTTGGATCTTCCTACTGGATCTTCTTGCCAACTAGAAGATGAAACACATTTGTTTCTTGGATGTGAAGAATCTAAGAGAATCTGGCGGATTTCTTCACTAGGTTTTGACTTCAATGTGGCTCCTCGGCGAGATGTCAAGTGTTGGTTTATATAGAGTGGGTTACTGTAGCTTCAAACAAAGAGGCCATTGAACTATCAATATGTATCCTATGGGAGATCTGGAAACAAAGAAACTCAAAATCTATCAACAATGAAGACAACGATGCTTTCTTCTATTGGCAAAGTGCAAGAAGCAATTTTATGATCCTGAGCCAATCAAAGGAAGAAAGAATGGAGGAATATGATCAGGAGGAATACATCTCTTGAAGACAATTCCGAGGGAGCCGAACAAGACAAGTGGCAACACAGGAAGTACATCTACACGCCCAAGGAGTCCAAAATCATGTTCATATAGCAACTTTTGATGGATCTTTTCAGAAACAAATAATTATAGGCACAAAAACATGGAGAGTTTCACACAGCCAAGCATTTTACGGAAGACAAATAATCTCAGGTTCATACTTTTTTGTGGAAAACACACCGGTACAAGCTGAAGCATGTTTAAGAGAAATTCAAGCAGCCTTAAGAACTGATCCAACTGATATGTTAGTTTACACGGACTTGATAGTCCTATCAACTTCACTCTTAGCCCCCAAACTCAGCACCTTCAAAGATTAAGGGCGCGGTGTAATAGATATTGCACAAGACTTTACATATGTCTGGTTTTAAAAGTATTAAGGTTAATCGAAGTTTAATTTTAGTTGAACATGATGTAGCTCACAAGTTGGGCACATCCCTTTGCATGTCTTATCTATTTCCCTAATACATATGTGTGGTTTTCAAAAATAAAATAAAATAATTGGCAGCATTGTCCGATCCCACCACCACAATCTTAATCTCCTTCACCGGAAACAACATGAACCAGAACCTTTTCAGATAGTGCTATTCTAATGCCGTAACTAGAAAAACAAATAGATAGGCACGCAAGATTAATGAAACAGATAAACACCTCATGAACATCCCCAGGACTTATCATGAATTATGCATATCAAGTCAATAAAATAACAGATAGAAGCAACTAATTCTTCTATCCGGCGTCTTTTTCTTCACCTTCTTTTTTTTTATCCTTTTTTTATCCTTCTTTACCTCGTATTATTCTATTTTACCTTCTTCTCCCTTTAGTGTCAGAAGAAAAGAAATAAGCAAAGAGGTTACCATTTATGGTGTTTATTTTGCAGTCCCCCTGAACCTAAAGTGCAAATGGCGGCAACACTGAAGGTGTGGCGGTGGAACAAGATTAACCTACAGCCCAAATTCACACCTTAATTATAACTATTATAGAATAATTTAAGTTGAACACTATATCAAACTGAGCATGCGTGTTTTTGTTGCGGGTCATTTGCCTCAACATCTTGAATCAAATCTCTTTCAGTTTATTAAGAATCAATTTCATTAAACCAGTCTACAGTGGCCAAGATGTCTAAGCTAATGATGCTCAATCATAGAGGCAGTAAACTACAATTGAGAGAACACAAAATCACACAATTCCTCTAAAAAAAAGAACAATCTTAATAAAATGTTTTATTCTCATGCTTATATACGTAATGCCAACATCTGAAGTAAAGAAAGATGATAGACATCAGTTTTATAAAAAATATATCTATAATTCAAGCAAAATAAACAAAGGGGTAGCTACATGCGGAAACGTATTGTAATATAACAGTGAAAAGGCACACTCAACTTCAAGGTCCAACACTGTCTTGAAAGAATCAAGTATGGTTCACAATATTATAGGTGGATCGCTATATCACGCCGTATATTTTACTTGATTACGCCCTGTATTTTATACTATGTAAATACTCACATTTTTTTAACATTAATATAATTGACATTGATTGTCAAAGTTAATTATGGCTGTTATCATTAGTAATTATTTCACAATTAGTGACAATTAAATGTGCAATTAATGTAATTAATGTGGTGGCGCCAGTCAACCGTCAGTGGCCGGACGGAGGTGGTCAACGCCGGTCAGTGGCCGGAGTTGTCGGAAGTCAACCATCGTTTCCGGCGGGTGAATTAAATGGAGAAAACAAACGGCGGTGGCACGGTCGTCCTTTTCAGCCGTTCGTTCGCTCCGTCGGCGCGCTCGTCCTCTCCAGCGGCGGCGCGCTCGTCCTTGTCTTCTCCGTCGGCGTCTTCTGTCGTTCCGTTCCCACTCCACCTCGTCTTCTCCGTAGTTTCGGCCGCTCCGGTTCTCCTCCAAACGGCCTTTCGGTTCTCCTCGGCCAGTGGCTCCAAACGGCCTTCCGGTTCTCCTCGGCCAGTGGCTCGAAATGGCCTTCCGGTTCTCCTCGGCCAGTGGTGAACCGGGCTTGCTCCGGCTCTCCTCGGCCAGTGGCTCCAAGCGGCCTTCCGGTTCTCCTCGGCCAGTGGCGAACCGGGGTTGCTCCGGCTCTCCTCGGTCAGTGGCTCCAAGCGGCCTTCCGGTTCTCCTCGGCCAGTGGCGAACCGAGCTTGCTCCGGCTCTCCTCGGCCAATGGCTCCAAACGGCCTTCCGGTTCTCCTCGGCCAGTGGCGAACCAGGCTTGCTCCGGCTCTCCTCGGCCAGTGGCTCGAAACGGCCTTCCGGTTCTCCTCGGCCAGTGGCGAACCGGGCTTGCTCCAGCTCTCCTCGGCCAGTGGCTCCAAACGGCCTTCCGGTTCTCCTCGGCCAATGGCGAACCGGGCTTGCTCCGGCTCTCCTCCAGACGGTCTTCCGGTTCTCCTCGGCCAGTGGCGAACCGGGCTTGCTCCTTTGCCTTTGCCTAACTACCATCTACCCACATTTAATGTCATTTACTCCATTATACCCGAAAAGGTGGAATTTTTTTCTATAAATTGTTCTGTAAATCTCAGTTGGTAATAATCTCCAAATTTTTACTCCAAACAAGGGTGTTGGAAATTCCATGTCTTTGGAGGTAATGTTTCTAATTATTCTTCTGTCATTAAGTAATAGTTAAATTTATGATTTATTATTTTTTTAAGTAGAAAATTATGTTCATCTTAGTATTGTAATTTATTAATTGTAATCTAATAATTATTGCAATTTACTAAGTCATTCATCTTACTGTGTTTGAGTACAGGAGGATTTTATTTAAATTTAAGTACTTTAATGCACTGAATGTATTTATTGTGTTGTAGTGTATAAATTTATTTACTGTATGTATTTTCTCTATGTATATATGTACTGTTTTTATTTAGCGTATATTAGGGTATAAAATTATTTCACGTCTCTTTTGACTGTATTTATTTACTCCAAATTTATGGATTTTTAGAGTTAAATTTTGCTTAATTGAACTACGTTAATTTGTTATTTTAATTTATAGAAATGGAATTACTTTATTTTATTTTATATTGTGTAAATGTAATTATTGAAAGTTAATCTGAAATGGTTTGATGCATTTTTATTTTCAAAAGTTAATGATTAAACATTTAATTTTTAACGTTAATTTTATATTATTTTATTTAAACCTTAATTTAAAATGGATGAACGCAATTTTAGTTTTAGGAGTTAATTTATATACGTAAATTGCATATCCCTAATTTTATTTCATCTAATTTAATTTTAACTTTATTATTTGTTTATATTTAAATCTATGTTCTAACCGTTAATTAAAAATGGAGCAATGCAATTTTATTCATATTGTATACGTTCGCAAGCGGGGGCAAGGATGGAACAAAGAGGGAGCTACACATTGTATACGTTCGCAGTGCAAGTCATTTCGTTCGGATACATGTGAAGGAAAACTGCCCGATCAGCAATTCATACATCGATTGCCAACTTCCATCATCACGGATTGAATGCAATCTACCGGACGTGAGAATGTTGAGCTCCGGACCATCCCATGTTGGCATGGGATCGAATACATCATCGCGCCTTGGAGAAGGCTGCTGAACTGGTACCTCGTGCTCTTGCGGAGGTACCGGTGACTGTTCCTCCTCGATCACACGGGCTCTCGCCTGTCTGGCCAAGGCACTAATACCTCTCCGTTGTATACAACGACCATCTTCATTGGGTTGGCCAGCAGTGCTCATCTACAATACAAGATATATATTTATTATCATAACAATTGATTTATTGTAAGAGAAAATAAATTAACATACATTTTAATAACATGTAAACTGATATAACGAAACAGTGCATAATTTCAAACAACTAATGGAAAATAATTACTTACAGATAAAATACATTATCAACTTCCGCAACATGTCCATTTTTCAATTACTTCTCATGCAAATTTTTACAAATAAACTACATATTCACTAATGCATAGAAAAATGTAAATATAACGTAAAAAACAACACTCTAAACAACACATTTAATTCTTTTCAAATCCCATACAACGAACTATTTATTTTTATTATTTACAAATTATAAAATAATTTACTAAATCATTATACAATAATTTAATTGTTTAACAAGTGAAATTATTAGTATTATTCAATGAAATAATTATCAAAACATATCATAATCATTTACTACACAATTGTTTTTATAAGATTCATAAATTTGATTTCCATAATATTAATTTAATTAATATTAATTTCTATTATGTTATATATACTTTCCAAATTACTACAATAGTTATCATTTTGAAATTTAAACTAAACAATTTCTAAAAATAACAATTTCTTCATTTTAATTCCAAAGTGCATACAATTCATAATATTAGTTTTTTCAAATTTAATTTACCATTTAATTTCCAATTTTCAGATTAAACCTTTAAATTTTTTAATATTTTCAGATTAAAGCATTTATTTTCCAATTAAACCTTTAAATTTTTTAATATTTGCACTCAAACCCCTCATCTTCCTCATCCCTCCAACTCCAACTCCAACCTAAACCCTAAACCACCTACCGCCGCCGCCGGCCTCCTCCACTGCCGGCCTCCTCCGCCATCGGATGCCGCCCCAGCGCCTCCGCCCGAAGCCACATCCTCCCCTCTCCTTCTCCTCCTCCTTTACCTCTCCTTCTCCTCCTCCTCTACCTCTCCTTCTCCTCCTCTGCGACGCCACCTTCCCTCCGCCGGTCGCTCCGCCGCGCGCCCACAGCCCAACACTCGCGTCCCTCCGCCGCGCGCCCAAAGCCCAGCCTTCCCTCCGCCGCGCCGCTCTTCCGCACCACGCCAAACCCGCCAAGGGCCACCACCGTCCCATCGTGCTCCAGCCCAACACCAAGTTCTAACAATTCTAACAAACCTCAATTCTAACAATTCTAACAAGTTCAGATAAATTCTAACAGATGGGCAACATTCAGGCCAGATTCAAACAAGTTCTAATAAAGAATCCTACGAAAATTATTTTTTTCTGAAAAACTTACGTTTTCTGGCGAGATTCAGGCTTCGTACGGTGGCCGGAGGTGGTCGGCGTCGGTCGGTGGCCGTGGACAGCGGCGGCGGGCGGCGGGCGGCGGAATCCGGCGACAGGTGGTGGTTGCTGGTGGCAGCGTTTAGAAAGGAGGAGAAGCAAACTTTGCCTAATTGAAAATATTTCAACTCCTCACAAATGGTGTGATTTGTGAGAATTTTTAGCCACTTTTATACTATCAATTTTCTTCAAATAAAATTAATTAATTCAAAATATAAATATATGTATGCATACGCATTAGGGCATAAATAGTAAAATACAGGGTGTGATATAGCAATACCGCAAAACACACCTAACTTCACCAGTATATGCACCTCCCTTTTTAACCCAGCAATTCTGGGCAGCAACCTGAAACTCCAATCTCAATGTATTCTTGGTCAACTCAGGTTCTAACCTAGGCTCTCCTCTAGGTCATGCAAGACGTTCACCACTGAAATACAGCTTCTTGTTCTTAAAATCATGGAAAGAACACCTGAGAAAAACAACTAAGCATGTGTATCATTTATTGCATCTGAAAACGAGATACACACATTCAAGAAGTTTAAATTAATCAGTCAACTGAAAATAACCTACTTTTTCAAACTACAATGTGAGTTATCTAAACAACCGAAAAATTCCGTTACTTCTTTATCAAACATACTAATCCACAATTCCTCAGCTGCATAAACAGAATTACAAATTTACAATAAGATTTTTTTTGAATGACAACATAAAAACCTCCATCCTACACCTAGCTTCCTATCAGTCAACTAATCCCAATTGCTGGAGTTAATTTGAAGTAAGGTAATCAGATTATTCAATATCTACCGGTCTTTCATTACATATGCAAATCAACCAATTCAATTATCCATACCAAACTAATCTGGTGAACAAGTGGAGAAAGAAAGATGAGCCTGCGGCTCAAGCAGATCCAACGAGGATGTTATTGATGGAGATGGAGATGAAGATGAGCTTGGCGAAGAAGCACATGAACAGTTGGGAATTGATTAAGTCTAATTTAGCGGAAAATCAATTATCTAATCCCGGATCTCATACATGTTCAAATATATCTAAGAGTTCAGATAACCTTTAAAGTGTATTTTACCATCGAATTCAATCAACTACGAGAGACTAGAATCCCATATGTAATTCCTCTATATGTATCTACACAACACAATCGGATCGCCTACACTGTCGGAAGCTTAGAACGTTGATCAGCAAACAAAGACCCAATCCTTCTTCTCTGTACGGTAAGGTTTATTTTCTGAGAATGGTTGGATTGGTTTTTTATTCCTGACATCTGTAACAGTGAGGGTTCTAATATTGTCTTACTGAACATTTCTGTATATTTTCTATTTATACAGAATAGTCATTAATCCAAGAAACCCTAATTCAAGTCAATCTGGGCCAAGCCCAGTTAGATTTAATGAGTTCTAAACTCATTTCTCATATAATTACTATCTAAGTTCTTAGCCCTATAGTCATTTCTTTTATCCAATTTCATGTCTTGTGTGTGACCCTATAGGTTCAGTCATAATAAGCTGCAAGCTCAATGTAATTGATACTAGCTGATCAAAAGTAGTTTCCAGCTAAACATTTCGATCACTTAAAATAACTGAATTAATTATTTTCATAATTAATCCTCCAACTATATATGGAAATTGCACATTGACTAAAGGATATTATTTCAACAATCTCCCACTTGTCCTTTATAACAAGTGTACATTCGTATTCCTTTGTCACTTAATGTCTTCATCTGAACATAAAGTAAGATAATGTGTTATCCTTATCAAGTTCAAATGTATTTCTCGAATTCCTGAGTCAAGCTATTAAGATAGATAATTAATCCTTAATCCATCTGAGCACGACTATGCATTGTACAGTCCCAACTCTCCGAGAGGCCCATAAGACAACAATCTCATGTAAATAAGAGGGCAATCCCACTCTTTTACATTCAAGTTTTCTCCACTCGATTCATGGCAACCTAAGAACTGCTTTTATAGTCTCCTTTTACGGTGCAGCATTTGACAGCCTCAAGGTACACCAATCCACAAGCAAACAAACACTGAATTACTCAGGTATGAGGAGTATAATCCTATAGTCAATGAGATATACTTATGACATTATGAATGTCTTAAAGTATACTCATGACGGGTCTGTCTAATACAAGTTTCCAACTTGCATCCATGCAATCGATTCATGACATCCCACATCCTTCAACCCATGAAACAGCATTGTGAATCAACTTGCAAACTAGTTTTCTTCAGTCATGAGTGTCCACTCTCAATGACCTAAACTAGGGACATAATCAATCTTGCACTCTAGTTCACTAAATAGGGTTTCATTATCCAGGACATATTCTTGATGACCTATTTGGAGATGTAAATTGATAGTGGACTTTCATTCAACACTAAACCAAGTTAAATGAATATGAAATGATAATTTCATAATATGTTAAACGGTTCAATCTTCAATGTCTAAAATTACAAAATTATGATAACTAGAACATCACAGAAATCACAGCTACTATCCAAAGTGCTTGATTCCTATCACAAATGTGTAAGCCCTAGGTTCCATCTGTGGTAGAGGTTTAGATTCTGGATCGACAGTTTATCATCCTTTCTCACTTGCATATAACAACTTCACCATTCTCAATATATTCTCAAAGAATGCGAAATTTCCGAGGACAAATTTGAACTCATGGGGTTCCCTTGGCTCATTTTACCTAAGCGATTACTATACTATCTGCTCCATAGAGAGTCAGTGAGTAAACTAAGACAGAGACCATGTTAAGTTCAGTGATGAATATCCTAATTCAAACACCTTCATATGCAACTTCCAAAGCAGTAATATACTCAGGTTCAATTGTAAAATCAAACAACATTGATTTACTTATCATTTTTCACAACCAACTCATTTTCACTATAGACTCAGGAATATATCTTTAGTCAATTTCAAGCACTAAAACATTTTCTTGATCGCACACCAATGCGCCTCACCTTAGTCTATTTTATATCTCACTGTTGTGCTCTAAGCATACGAGATATAACTGTGAATACATATCATTACATACATGATAGACCCTATTGCATATACATAAGCGATCATACTCATTCTCTTTTACTCATCGAATTTCGATAAATGCCGAGTCTTGCTAAGATTTATGCCATGAATCATGGGTAGAAAATATTTTACAATCTTTCATATTAAACATATCAAACACCTTACCTAGTAAATGTTATGTCTAAGGTCAATCATCTTATTTGATCTACCTGTGTAGATTTTAATGCCCAAGATGTACTTTGCCTCTCCTAAGTCATTCATCGCAAAACACTTTCCGAACTAAGTCTTCATAGACTCCAGTTCAGTTAGTCATTTCCAATGTAATAGACATAGATGAGTAGGGATTCAATCTTGCTCCCACTAACCTTCTTGTATACACAAGATTCCTTAACATTTCATTGAACGCTAATATCTTAATTGCTCATTGAAATGTATGTTGAATGCCAACTGGAGAAAAGGTCTCATCACAATCCATCTCATAGACTTTTTTATACCCTTTAACTACCAGTCTAGCCTTGAAAACATAAATGTCAGGTTTCATTTTGAAGACCATCATTTTAGTCTTACCCTTTTTAGTAATCCAACCAAATCAAAACTTGGTTTTCATACATAGAGTCCATTCCGAATTTCATGGCCTTAAGCCACTTTGCGGAGTTAGTGCTTGTCAAAGCTTAACTTTAAGTCATACGTTCATCACTTTCTAAAAGTATGATTTCATAGTTTTCAGTGGCAAGGACAAGAATGTACCTTCATCTGAATCCAATACCTTTATGACCAACTTGGGGCATGAGCGTTTTCAGTAGTCTCTAAGACTTTTCCCGTATTCATCTTCACCATTTCACATGAAAGGATTGATGTTTCTAGAACTTATTGTTGCTTACCTCAAAACTTATTGAAGTTTAATTTCCTTCCACTTGTCACTTTGGAAAGATGATACTTCTCCAAAAGGACACATTCTCGAGCAACAAAACATAGTTCTCATAATGACTGTAGCAATAATGCCCCTTTATCTCTTTTGGATATCCACAAAGAGACATTCATCAGACATCAAACTTGTCTTGCAATTCTAGACTCATACTATTCAACATAAGACACTTGATATCAAGGATTTTAATATCAATGACATACTCATTCTTTTCTTGCATTAAAACTATAATCAAGTTCCTTTGCCAAA
This sequence comes from Rubia yunnanensis, assembly GCA_037428765.1. Taxonomy (NCBI): domain Eukaryota; kingdom Viridiplantae; phylum Streptophyta; class Magnoliopsida; order Gentianales; family Rubiaceae; genus Rubia; species Rubia yunnanensis. Next base: position 46,370,560 of record CM075064.1, read on the forward strand.
TAACTGTCGTTCAATTCATCCTTCCAAAAGATCGAACGCAGATTAGAAGATTTATTGTTTGTTGTTATACATGATTACTACAATATAATAAATGATATAAGAACTATTTAAACGGAATAACTTGAACAAAGGTACAAGCCTTATTAGAAGTTATTCAACATTTTATTTTATCCAAGTTGGTCCCATGAATAAAATGATTCCAAGACCCTCAAAATCACAAGGTCTTGAGCATGCTTTAGCTTGTCTCAATTCCTTTCATTTTAGGTAAGCAATCACATTGCTAATAGTATCAAATACTACTCGTGGCCGAAAGGGTGCATCCAATGTACTACCTATCTCTTTTTGTCTCAACATCTGAGGATCCCTCACTAATATTGACAAGAAAATAAAAAATAACATGCAGACCCCTTTCACTAGGTCTACCCGTATTTGTCCCAAGATTAGAAGTGTCAATATCGCTTTGGCAAAATCTGTCACTAATGATCGAGGGCTTAATGGGTGTTCTTGTTTCGGAAAGGCAAATTTTTGCTCATTATTGCTTTTGGGACCTTGGTTCGTTATGTTGGTTTGATCATTAGTGAACTAACTTCATAATAATCCTACCCACATAAAGCCAATCACATGCATTTATATATATAATAAAGAAGGAAGAGTGCCGTTCGCGCTTACTCTACTAGAAGATGAGGCTTCTAGATATATATATATATATATATATATATATAAAATATAAAGCAATAAATAAATACATCTAAAGTGATCCTAGTATGCCCCCCCTAATCTTGACAAAATCTCCATCTTATCCGCTGGATCCCATCCATCGATCTTTTCATCGAACTTACAATTTATTTCAATTTAAATAATAAAAATGAAAATAAATTTACAACATAGCAATAAATGGTACGCAGACCGTATTTTATTACAATACTCAATAAACGGCACGCGGACCGTATTGAAATATCTAGTTGGGTCATACTAGTCACTTATTACCTTGCATTGAATCCAATTCATATATGCATACATTCATTTGTGATGAATGAGATTACATATAAAAATAAGGAGTGGGTCTCCTGATAGGCGGTCTGTCCATAAGCTTATGGGCAAGCCAGGGACCTGTTTGAAATTAACAAAACTTTGGTTATTTTTGGGTCATAATGTTCCAGCAAAAGGTAAATTGCCATCGGCCTCTTTCATCTCTACAAGTCGCTAGAGATGATTCCTCATAGATCTACGCCAAAGCTGATTCCTCCTCTTCCGTCGCTAGTTCCATGTCCAACACTTCGCTGTGTCCAGATGATGAAAGAAAGTGGACAGCATGACGTCGACGGAGTGGATTGAGACCTTCGTCTTCTCCAAATTTTGCAATTTTGTTTCTTCTTTATCATCAATGGGAGCGGAAGGCGATGCAAGCGACGGTTTGAAGAAGCTCGAGTACAGATATGAGAATGTGGTTGTTATTCTTAGTGACATTGAATCTGATTCCTCCGTAATTTGTAGATTGAGTAGCCTGGTAGAGGAAGGAACTGAAAAATTGGCGAAAACATGGTGGATACAGTGGCGGAGGGCAAATTTGTTTTGGAGAATTTCAATGGCGGATATAGTGATTTCGATGGAGAAGGGGAAGGCTTTCTGGCACTCCTAGGTTCACGACGACAACAATTGGGCCGCGAACGTAGCATGGTTACATCCAATTTTTCAAATTTATGTTTTCAGTTATTGTTTGATCTGTTGGTACCTAATTTTAGAACAATCTAGAAGCAACTTCATTAGGATTCATCCTTGATTCAGGGTGTAATTTTTTAATTTATCTAAATATGCTAAGATTAAGTTATGAGTAGTTTTCTGTGTTTATTTTATTGATGGAGTTGTGTATTTTGACAGCAGAAAGTAAGCTAAATGGCCTTTTTTTGCTCTTTTACGAAGTATTTGTGGTTGTTCTTTGCTCGCGTATTGAGATTCATAGTAATACGAAGATCATTAGTGAACTTTTCCATTTGGTTGGTAAGTAGTATAGTGCGTAATATGCTTGAGAGGCAGCGTTGCTCTCAGTGCTCTTGACGATCTCTCTATTTATCATGCATGTATTAGGTATTATATTTCAATGTTTCTTTCGATTATTAATTTTTCAATTTTATAATCGAAACTGAATTGCTAGTTGCTACTACATTTTCATTTACTTTCAGTTTTTGGTAGGATTTTTTTAGTGATTTTCGTGGTCTATTTCATAGCGGTTTTAACTTGTTACTATCCTGCATTTTGGAAGTTCATCAATCCAACTTGTAGAAAATAATGTCTCCTACTTATTATCATTTATATTGTGCATTGTCCTTTGTGTGAATTCACCTTCTCAACTACTAGTTCTTATCTGCAAAACTAATGTTCGTGGATATTTGAACTTATTGCTTTTGATTGTGTTGTTTAGAGTGGAGTACCACCATGTCATCAGATGATGTGGAAAAGCAAGAGCTTGAGGAAGTATTTGAGGAAAAGGAAGTAAATTTTTATGCTACAAATGAAGACATTGTTGAACCAGCCAATGGTTGTTGTACAGTAAGAGAAAATAGCATGGAAAATCATATGCATGGTGTGAACAATATTGAAAGGCGTAAGAAGCTACCAGAGCCAGTTGAGAAAGAAAAAGGGGTTAGTCTCTGGTCAATGATCAAAGACAACGTCTATAGAGCCAAAATCAAGGGTGACTGATATCTCCGGTGGCTACCACAAGCTACCGATTTTTATTTTCGGTTCTTGTATCTATGCAGGGAATGAAACAAAATTAAGGGTGACTGATATATTCTTGCCTGGCCCTTTATGCATCTTTGTTAGGCCGAGGATACTGAGACTAAGCTACACTATGAGGGACAAAAGCGATGACTGCATCTTAAGCTTATCAATGTGACATGTTGCTGGTAAGATGAAGCAAGTGAGATGGAGCTCTATAAACAAATACTATGTGCTCCTATGATGTACCAACTACTAAGTGATGTTAACGCCTAAAGCGAAAATTACTAAGAAGCTCTTAGGAAGCATTATACCTTATATTGTGCTTGGAGTAATGTATGCATATCTTTTGTATCTCTCTTAGACACCATAAATAATGCAGCTTATGTTTTCTAGTAAATATTGGCTGCCTGAGTTTTCTGCCATAACCAAGTTGTTCTCCAGTGAGATGACTTTTGCTTCTACTTAGGTTCACCTGCTAGTTATCGATCTATTCGCCACGGGACGAGTTTTTCAAGAAGGGTTACACCCCAACATAAAAAAAAGCATTCAGTGTGTCTCTGTTTGTTGTTTTGTCCATTAGGACTTGCTGCTCATGGCATCACCAAAGCTGTGACAGAGATTGTAGTTTTCGATTGATGAAGAAATGACTAAAATTTTTGTGCCTGGAGTTCGATACATGGGTAAAATCAAGAAATTGGTTAAATCATTTCTGGTCGTCATGAGATGGTAAAACTACAGCCTTGATCAACCCTATAGTAGTTTCAACAAATGAAAATAGAAAGTCATACACAGTATAACTAACAAGTACACTCCAAATAGTAGCAAATGCAATATATAAGTGAACAAATGCAGTTCCTAATTCAAAATGAAAAATCAACAACAAAAGAAAATAAAAAGTTATATACACCTAACTAGTACATACATAAGACTAACGAATGCAACATTTAAGTAAAAGAATGCAGTTTCTAATTCGAAATGAACGATACACAGTACAACTAACAAGTACACTATGAATACTAACAAATACAATATATAAGTGAACAAATGCAGTTCCTAACTCAAAATGAAAAATCAACAACAAAAGAAAATAAAAAGTTATATACAACTAGCTAGTACATACATAATACTAACGAATGCAACATTTAAGTAAAAGAATGCAATTTCTAATTCAAAATGAACGATACACAGTACAACTAACAAGTACACAGTGAATACTCACAAATGCAATATATAAGTGAACAAATGCAGTTCCTAATTCAAAATGAACAATCAATAACAAATGAATATAAAAATTCATATAAAACTAACTAGTACATACATAAAATACTAACGAATGCAACATTCAAGTAAAAGAATACAGTTTCTAATTTGAAATGAACGATCAGCAACAAATGAAAATAAAAATTATTTACAACTAAATATTGCATAATGAGTACTAACGAATGTAACAGATAATTAAGCAAATGCATATCATAACATTAACCTCACACAAATACAAAGCTTTACTTATACATTGTTTAAATTAATATATACCTAATTTCACTAAACGGATACAATTTATAGTCATATTGATGCTTCTAAAGCATTCAGAAACTCCAATACAATTTATACAGCCGTATTAGAAATCCTTGCCCTAGAATATGGAAAATCCAAAGCATCGCAGTACTCGATCTGTCAATCAGCTCCTCAGCCGAAAGTGCATCACCATATTTAGTCCTCGAGGTAACCAGAGTAGGCACTCCAGTGGGGAGTATCTTGTTAACCACTTGAGTATTGTAAATCAGACAAAAGAAACTGAAGCCTTTATCATCGTCCAGAGTTCATTGGAAACCAAAGCATCTTCTTGGAAAATTCTTCTAGGTTTGAATAGTTGATCAACTCCAAAAAAACTGCCACTTTGAATGCATAAATCAGAAAGCAGGTTCGGCAAAGAAATCCGACCAATAATCGATACAACTACAACGTATAGGTTGCTTATTTTCTGCTTCACATAACTATGAAACGTATAACAACATGCTCCTTAACAAACTTGAAAAAAAACAACTTCCTCAATCTGCAGAAAATAGAAACTAAGCAAATCGAGAAAATGCACATTGATTGAAAGTCACTATTCTAACACGAACCCCAACACCACGAGCGCAACTGTTGTACTCACCGAAACCTTGGAAAAAAATTATAGATTTCAAACATCCATAAATTCTTGAGCAACCCAAAAGGACAAAATAAAATAAAATAAAAAGGTACCTTTTGATCGAGTTTGGGGAACTCAACAACGGACCGAAAATTGTGTCCAAAAAATCTATTCTCTCATAAGCATCAAGACATAATCTCATAAGAAGAAGAGGAACAAAGAAGAAAAGGGAATTAGAATGCAAAAAAATGTTGTTTTCTTCTCAAAGTACGAAAGTCAAAAAATTACTGAAATACCCCTGGTTGATAGCGATAGCAAGCAATTCTTATTATATGGTGCTTTTATGTAATGTTAATATACTATATGATTACTTATTTTAAATTGTGCTAATGTTAGAGCAACTTAAATGGTTTACTCCATTTTGCAATTGCTACAGTAGTTTTTTTTACACTTGCTACAATGTATTTACTTCAATGGTTTACTCTATATCTTTCTCTAAGAAAAAATATTCTTTCATATTATTAATGAACTAAAATCAATATACAATATCTTATAATATACAATATTATAAAAAATAATACTTATTAAATTATTTACAAACTATTTTATAATAATTAATTACTCTTAAGATTAAAATAGGATTCTAATGGAAAAAATTAAATGTAAATTTTGAGCGATATGTGATCGAACTTGAATATTAAAAAACAAATTAAAATAAGATACAAATTACTTATATTTTAAACTAAATAAATTTTATATATTAAATGCACATAATGTATGAAACAAATAAAAGAACACACTAACTAATGTAAATCAACTAATTAAAAAACACAAAGAAAAGAAAAATTGTATCGAAGGAAAACAACCAACAAGTAATTAAGGGTTCGTTTGGTTCAAGCAGAGAAATGGAAAGGAATCAAGAAAGGGAAAGGAAGAGAATGAATGGAATAACCCTGTTTTTTAAAGTTTGTTTGGTTTAGATATGGAAAGGGAATCAAATTCTCTTTCACTCTCTTTGTTACTGTTTGGTTCATACTGGGGAAACAAATATTAATGTTTGGAAAAGTTTTGGGAAATACTGTTTTTCCATAAGCCTTTGGAAATACGAGGTTTAATTAAAATAAGAAAAAGGTAAAGTGCTTTAGTTGTAATACTAAAATTTTATTATGCAACATGTAGTAGTTGTAAAGTTTATGACCCGATTAATGTAACTCAAAAATTTTATCTTCCTTTCTTCTAGTTTTTAGTTTAAACCTTGATTTTTTTCATTGCTTATGAAAATACCGTCTTTCAAGAGACAAACTCTAAATATTTAACATTATTTATAAAAATAACATATATATTAACATATATTATTTCAAATGATCAAATCTGCTAAAAAAATATATAAGTATTTCATGAACTATTGTCATATTTAGTTCATATAAAACAATATTTAACATAAAAAATTGTAGTTCATTATCTTTAACTTATTAATATGTCATATGTGATTAAAAAATGTAAATTTATTTATAATTTGTTGTAAATATTTTATTTACATATTGTCATCTTACATATTATTTAGTTCATATCTTTTTTTCAATATATGTAAATCACATACGATGGATTGATTAAAAATCTACAGTTCATCATATAAAGTTCATTTAATATAAAAATGTGCTAATAGTGATGTTAAAAAATCACATACGTAAATATTTTAAGAATGGATGTTGCAGAGGATGTAAAAATTGAATTCAATATCTTTTCAAAAAAGTAAAATAAATGTAAATCCAAAATATTTCATAATGTTTGATATCCACCAACACATATACTTTTTAATAAAAGAAATAAAATTTAAAAATCAAAGATTATATTAGTTTTTCTGTCCTTAAATAAAGTTTATTTAAGTTAAATATAACGTTAATATTAAATTTATTACTATGTATATTATAGAATAATAAAAGTAATAGTATTTATATAAAAATAATAGTATCTATTATAAAATAGTATAACTATTATTCACAGTATAAAGTTAGTGAATAATAAGTATGTTTTTTACTTATCAATTATATAAATCACTTGAGGTCAAAAAGTTTCTATCTTCCTCCGTAATTTTGCGCTCTCTCAACAGCTCTAGGGTTTTTCGCCGAAAAATTGAGCGGCACTTCCATCATGGCGGGGCCTCTACCTCCTACTTATGCTACAATACTATCTCAGTCTACTACCCATGGATCTTTTCCCAAACATACTGAAACTACAAGATCTCCCTTCAATCCAAAACAAAGAATCGATCATCTTGGCGAACGTGGCTTGGTCTTCGACAATGCTGAATGTGATAGATTGGAAGAGCCGCTCAAATGGACATTGTTTGGCAAGTTTTCAAAAGATAGAACCATGATCGATAAATTGAGGAGGGATTTCCACACTGCCAAATTCAAAGGTTCATTGAAAATCCATCTACTTGATTGGAGGCAAGTTTTGATCCGATTTGCACTGCTCGAGAACTACTATAGGTGCTGGATGCATACGATTTGGAACTTTGGGTCGTATTCACTCAGAATCACAAAGTGGGTTCACAATTTCAATCTAGAGGTTGATTTTCCATTAGTTCCGATTTGGGTAGCGTGATACGGATTACCTCAGTAATTCTTTGACCTTGACGTTATGATGAACATTGGAAATTAGTGGGAGCACCGATTAAAGTCGACAAGGGCACATTGAATCAGACTCGGCCACATGTTGGCTGAGTTTGTGTTGAACTGGATGTCACAAAGCCTAGGCCTGAAAGAGTTTGAATCAATTATCGAGGATCTAGCTTCTAGCAGTATTAAGAACATGAGGATGTCCCAGACTATTGCACAAAGTGTTAGAAACTAGGCCGCTATCAAGTCTCCTACAAATTTCAAGAACAGAATGCCAGGATTGATGCTTGGAGACCTAATCAGAATCTAAGGCAGTTAAGTGTTCAAACTGAGAAAGAAAGAGCTATAACCTTTAAGCCTGAAACTGAGAAGATCACTCAAACCTATAGGCCAATGATAAAGGATAAGGGTATTGCTCAGAATAATAAGGGGTTAAATGCTATAACTATTTGCAAAAGTGGTTGATAATCTTATTTTGAGTGAATCTAATAAAAAGAGTGTAATACTGAAAGTCCTGATTTGGTGCCATCTGATCCTAAACAAATCAGTAACATTCTATGTTTACAAAATGACTTAGTTTATGAGAATGATTCCAATCCAAGTATATCAGATAAAGTAGTTGATAACAAGGTTGTCATGTCTGGTCATACCAGTGGATATAATTCCCCTGGTATGAATGCTACTAATAACTTTCAATCAAGGACAAATGCAGAGTCAGGTTCAGATAAGAGACAATCAGTGCATTCCACCACAAATCAGATTGAGCAGTAGTCAGGAGATAAAGGTCTTAATGCTAACAACAGACAATTAGAAAATTTGACTGAGGGATCCATAAACCAGGGGGAGCAATTGCCATAGAATAAAGGTAAGTTATCACAGGTAAGGGATGATTTATCTCCTAAGGATATAGAATTTATCCATAATCTATCTGATAAGCCTACAGTTCAATGGTCTATGGAAAAATCTACTAGAGACACACATGGAGATATCATCTTAGATACAAATTTGGTCCATCAGAATAGATTTAATAGCCTTTTAAAAGAAGTTGATGTTAAAGAAAATGATCTAAAATCTAATCAAGAAAACCAAAACACTAAGAAAAACAAAAGGAAAGATTATACTGGGATGATGAAAATGGTATTGAATAGGTCTCAAGTTGATTCTAAATCTGTAGTTTATTCCATGACAGGTTTTAACATATGTGTTTGGAATGTTAGAGGGATTAAAAACAACAGGACTCGGGATAGGGTTTTAAACATTAAGAGGAAAAATAACATTGGTTTCTTTGTAATTATAGAACCATTCATAGATAGTGGTCAGATTCAATCCATAGCTTTTAAGTTAGGATATAACCACTTCTGTGTTGAACCAAGAGACAAAATTTGGTTGTTCTGGGATGATGATTTTTGAGTCTCAGTCATAGATATCCATGATCAATTTATTATGACTCGGATATTTCATTATTCCAGTCCAATTCCATGGAATGCAGCTTTGGTTTATGCTAGACATAAAACTACTGATAGATCAGTATTGTGGGCTATCTTAGCTAATCATTGTAATCAGGCTGCTATGCTAATTGGTGACTTTAATGCTATAAGAGATTCAGATGAATATATAGATCAATTAACACCTAGTATTAATTTTATGCTGGATTTTAATGATTTTATAGTTGATAATGGTTTGATTGAAATACCAGCATCTGGGAATAATCATACATGGACTGGTGTTAGGAATAGAGGAAATGTATGGAAAAGGTTGGATAGAGGTTTAGCAACTGAAGAGTTCTTAAATCTCTTCCCCAACACAACCATACATGTTAAGTCTAGATGGCCTTAAGATCACTCTCCACTCTTGGTAAAATTTTGATAATAGACTTCTAATTCAGGATTTAAAGCTTTTAAGTTCTAGCATTGCTGGACAACACATGAACAATTTTTAAACATTGTTAAGGAAAGTTGGCAGAAGACATCAACTCCAGAGGAATGCTTAAATTTTCAACGAAACTGAGAAGATTGAAGTTGAAACTAGAAGAATGGAACAAATTAACCTTTGGAAATGTACATGACAATGTTAAACAGGCAGAATAAAAGGTTTTACAAAAAGAAATTGAACATCGGGCTAACAACACTGATCAGAGTAGATGATCACTTCATTTAGCCCAGATTGAACATACACTAGCTCTTAAAAGAGAAGAGATGTTCTGGAAGCAAAAATCAAGAATCAAATGGCTAAAGGAAGGTGATTCAAATACAAAATTCTCTTCAATTAAAGCTGAACACTCAAAACAAAAATTGTTGCAATTAAAAACTCATATAATGAGTGGATAACTGAACCTAAAGCTACTGGAAATGAAGCAATGGATATCTTTTCTAACCTTTTAACTATTGAACATCTGGAAATTGATGAAAACTTTAAAACACAGATCTTAGACAATATTCCAATTCGAATTGAGGATTCAACTAATCAGATGCCTAGGTAGCATGTACACCTGACTGAACTTAAACATATTGTATTCCAAATGGATAAAGACTCTTCCCCAGGACCTGATGGATATACATGGGCTTTTTATAATCATTGTTGGGATATAATAGCTACTGATCTTGCTGAGGTTGTTAATGATTTCTTATCAGGATCTACAAAACCAGTAGCTATAGCTGTCTCTTTTATAAACTTAATTCCCAAAAATCAAGTAAACTCTAGATTTTTTGGCTTTAGGCCTATTAGTCTCACCAATTTTTTAAACAAAATCTTTTCTAGAGTTTACACAGAATGACTTAAACACTTAATGCTGAATCTCATATCACAAGAGCAATAAACCTTTGTTAAAGGCAGAGAGCTGGCAGATAGTGTTCTTCTGATGCATGCGCTTCCTGACTATTTAAACAACAAAACAGTTGGCTTCAATGTATTTTTCAAAATGGACATGATGAAAGCCTTTGATAGAGTGTCATGAGATTTTTTAAGAAAACTGTTGTTGAAAATAGGCTTTCATGAATCTGTAGTTAGTAATATATTAGGCAATCTCTCAGCTACACATTTTTAAGTTCTTGTTAATGGAAAACCATTTGGTTTCTTTAAAACTTCTAGGGTTATTAAACAAGGACATCCACTTTCTCCATACATGTTCATCCTACTCACTGAAGCTTTTACAAGAAATCTAAAGTTTCTATTTGAAAATGCAAGAATCGACTACTATAACTTACCTAATTTTGCCACTACAGCAACACACTTAAGCTTTGCTGATGGTACTGTCGTCTTTCTTAGAGCTAATAAGAAAAGTCTTTAAAACTTCATGATTTTTTTGGCTAAATTTGCAAGTGACATGGCAACAAAATAATTTGGAGAAGTCTTCTTATTATATATCCAAATTTGCTCCATAGTTCTATCATAGAATGCTATCACACATCACTCATATCTCTCAAGGAAGCTTTCCATTTAGATACTCGGGTTATCCTATATTCATAGGAAGAAAAAAGCACTCATATTTTCAGCCACTTTTTGATAACATCACAGCTAAATTGATCTTATGGAAAAATAAGTGGTTACGTCAGGCTGGAAGATTAATTCTGATAAAATATGTACTATCTGCTATTCCTTTACACATTTCAACTGTTATAAAGCTACTAAAGGAGTAATAGACAGATTACATGTTATCTTTGCAAATTTTCTTTGGGAAAACTATGATTATGGACAGAATAAAATATGTAGATCATGGAGTAATATGTGTTTTCCATTTTGTGAAAATGGTTTGGTAGTTAAAGATCTCCATAACATAATAAAAAATTTCTCTTTAAAGTTATGGTGGAAATTGCAAAATGGGGGTAGTCCCTGGTCTTCTTTCATGTGGTCTTTACCTGATAATAAGAAAACCTCAAAAACCTGGAAGAGGTAAAGAGAAGTTAATGATTTAGCCAAGGAAAATATCAAACTACAGGTAGGATCTGGTGACATATCTTTCTGGTTCTCCAATTGGCTTGGCATTGGAGCTTTGGATGAATTTTGGGATCCAGAAATTGAAATAGATTCTCCAAACCCAATTGATAAGGAGTTCTTCTATAATCAAGGAGTTTTGAGATTAAGTTTCAGTCATGGGTTTCCTTCCAATATAAATGAACTTTTGTCTAAAGACTTCACTTGTCTAACAAATGAAAAGTATAATCTTATTTTGGAACAGAGAAAATAGAGATCACATGTCGCTTGACAATGGATGATGACGGTGAAGGTGAAGGTTTTATGAAGAACAAGTAAGGTAGAGAATGGGTTCGCAATATTGATCCATAAATGTGGGTCAAACAGTTTATTTATTTTTAAACCCAAATAGGTATGTGTAACGGATTAAATGGGTAATGGATCAAATGAGTTATAGTAAAATATGGGTCGAGTGGGTTGGATTGATGGGTTAACCACATATCAATAAAATGACCATATCCGCGGGTTGAACCCGCAAATTTACCCATTTCTATTTTTATTTTAACCCGTTTGTTTTCTTCTATGAAAATTTTGTAATCACCTACAACTTATGCATACCGTCATGCGCGGTAAAAATATTTACTGTCCTTTTACATGCTCCCAGGTTATCACCTAAAGAAATGGAGTATGAGTGTATTTGTTCCCATGCGTAGCCAAAAAATGTGGCTCTTGATTGACAGGGTTGATTTAATTTATTTGTGCTCTACTGCTCTGAAAAGTGGATCCCAGTTTATCACATAAAATTGTTTAAATCCTTTTCCATTTCCCAATTTATGCATATAAATTAAGAAAATTTATACAATAACTAAATAAAATTATTTTTGTAAAGAAAATTGATTTTTTTAAACACATAAAATTTCAAATTAATATGTCAGGTATATAATTTAACTCATATGGGTTGAAACCCGCATATTTACTCATTTTCAACCCACGAATTGAGTGATTTACAATCCGCGGGTTGAGAGGGTTTCAACTTGACCCGTTTTTATCCAACCCATTTTAGAACAAAGATAGAATTAAATAACCGTACGGGCATCTTTTGTGCATTGGATATGCATACGGCTCTATACTCAAATTGACCTCTCCGTGCCATTGAAGAAAGAGACGGTGTAGTGCCTTTGACTTGTCATTTGCTTTTTCGAATGATCGCAAGATTTGACTTAGGAAATAAATAAAGAAAAAACCACTCTCTTACAATTCTAATGCGGTTAGCTAGGAATTTAGATGATGAATCTAGATCAGGTTCTTTCTCTCGACATGACTATCTGGGAATCTCGTCTAGAAACTCATCATAAAATGGGTTAAAACGAGTCATACCCATATTATTTCTTTACCCATATAATCCGACCCATATTTGATCCGTCCACCTGTTTGCTACCCCTACTAAAGAATCACAATACATCCAAATGGGGGAATGGTAAAACTAAATACAGGAAATAGGAACGATAAATATGCAAACAAAACACTAACTAATGAAATCAAGATCTTTTTTTCTCTTTCCTTTTTATGATTCACCCCAACCAAACGTCATCTAAAATAATCTAATACGGAAATAGCAGTCTACAGTACACTCCAAATTTGAAGTTCTACTGTTTAAACGAAATGTTGTGAACGCGATTTTTTTTGAATACACACACTCTATTACTATAACTCAGTTGCCTCACGCAAGGGGAGGCTTCACACAAAGGGAGTGAGACTCCCCTTGCGTCTCACACAAAGGTGGAGTGAGACCCCCACATAACTCACACGAAGTGAGACTCCTACACCAACACAGTACAATTAGAGGTTTAAACCCCAAAAACTACCCCAAACTATAATTGAACCTGAGGTACCTCTGAGACGGGCATACGCCCTGGCCACTGGGCTACTCCCAGTGGTTTGAACGCTATTTTAAAGTACCACTAAAGCAGCATTTCTACTTTATTGGACTCTAAACATAAAGTTCGAGTCCATGAGAGATGCTCCTAGTATATAGTATATTTTTAATAGCAAAATACAACTTGCTAGTTGGAGGTAAATAAAGTAAGGTAGTTCTACTTTTGTTTCTATATAATTTTGAGATTTTTTAAATATTGAAACAAAAAAATTTAAGGTTATTACATTCACTTGTTTTAGTATTCTTTTATTTCAATTAAATTTCAATCATTTATAGCATCTCCTAAATTAGTAACACTTCCTCCGTTTCACTAATAGTTGCATCATATGTTTAGCTGTTTGAATTTAGGTAGAGAAATTCAGTGGATAAAATTGAATTTAGAGAGTAAAAAGCAAAATGAGTGGATGAAATTGAAGGAATCTTGTCAAAAATGGAAAGTGTGTCAATATAAAAGAAACACATCATTAAGGTAAGTGTATCATTAATAGAGAAATGGAGGGAATACCTAAAAGTGATGTCTTAATAATATGCTGTTTTTTTATTATCAAACATACACTTTTATTAAATAGCAAAACTTATTACATTCTGTGCCAGATTATGAGCAAGACACACATATGATTTAGCCTCAGCAAGACGTGTGTCTTGCTCCCAAAGATTACAGAGGATAAAGCCTTAACTAACTCCCAAATATTACAAAGTAGAGCATATGTGTGTCTAACTCCCAAATATTACAGAGTAGAGCATATGTGTGTCTAACTCCCAAATATTACAGAGTAGAGCATGTGTGTGTCTTTGCTCATAATCTACTCTGTAATATATTTGGGAGTAGAGCATATATGCTCCCAAGACACACATATGCTTTAGCCTCTGCAAGATGTGTGTCTTGCTCCCAAAGATTACAGAGGATAAAGCCTTAACTAACTCCCAAAGATTAGAGGATAAAGCCTTAACTAACTCCCAAATATCCATAACCTCATTTTCGTAGTAGCAATGAGGTTTTTGTTGCCTCAAGATCATGTTGATTGGTAGTGTTGAATCTGTTCCAATCCACAGATGAGTAAGACCTCGAATCTTTGTAGCTTCTACACACTCTCTATGATGGCCATAAGTTCTGAATGAAGTGGGGAAGATGCTGCAAAAATCTTATGCTCTTCTATTATTGGATTTAGTTGCCATAGATCCTGCCTATCAATTTGAACCCAAGCTGCAACTGAAAGACCTCTCTCTTTGTGAAAAGCAGCATCTGTGACAAAACACCTGAATTCTGATGGCAGTCGAAAAAGGACCCCGTCTATGATCACATTAGTCTGTATATTCGAATGTTGATGATCCACAATAGCCTCTGAAAGATCATTTATGCTATCCCAACCATATTTCTTCGCATATCCCTGATGCATTTTGTTCACTGTTTCCCAAATCTGAATAGGATCTTGAGCAGGATTCATGATTCTCGATTTCCAAACCACCTCATTTCTGTAGTTCCATGTTCCCCATATGATGCAAAAGGATAAAGAAATGTCTTCATCCCGAGGTGCCTGCAGTAACCATTCTACGCACCATTCTTGGAAAGATGATACATTAGAAAAATCGAAGCCCAATCTACTACATCGCCAAACTCTTTGTGGGATGTCACATTGTGAGAATAAATGGTGCACCGATTCTCTATGTTCCATACATAAAGGACACATAGGACTTATTCCCGCACCTTCACTGAAGTTCTTGTGCTCACCTTCACTGAAGTTCTTGTGCTGTTGGCATTGCTTTGTTTAGGATTCTCCACACAAGAAACCTGAACTTCTGAGGCAATTTAACACACCACAAATTTCTTCCACATCTTCTGCAAAAACAGAGACCCTTGACGAGAAGATTGTTGAATCGAAGACTGATTTGTTGTGATAAGGTTCTTGTACCCTAGCTTTACCATGTACTCTCCAGCAGAAGATTTTGTCCAGGCCAATTTATCCGGCTCATTTGGAGCAATGTACTTTGGTGTTGTGTGTGATTATTATTTTATTGTGTTCTTCAACCTAGGATTTTTAATGTTGATAAGTTTTGAAATGAGGCTATGATATATGATAATGGTGTTTAATATTAATGATGGTGTCATGATGTCAAACTTTATGTTGTATATGATATTGTTATGATGTTATAATGTTGTATATGATGATGTGGTCGCCCGTTAAAGGCCAGCCGAGTACCACACACTTAATATTTATAATATGTGCTGATATAACCCTATAAGTATTAAGAATTTGCTGATATAACCCTATAAACATTAGAAATGTGCTGATATAACCCTACAAACATTAAGAATGTGCTGATATAACCCAATAAGATTTCATAATGTGTTGATATAACCCTACTTATTCCGACGGTGGTCTGGCGGCGGTCCGACGATGAGTCTAAGGGTAATAACGTTATTTCCTATTTTTTTGTATTTTAAAATTTTTAGAAGGGCAAACATGTAATTTTAATAAATTCCGGCTAAAAGTTGTCGGAGAGGGTTCTATTGACACTTTCACTAATTAGATAGGGTTATATTGACACTTTCAAATACTGAAAGGTTATATTGACACTTATGTCAACTAGGTAGGGTTATAAAAACAATTTTTTCATGATTTAAAAAAAAAAGAAGAAATATGCTCCATTTGGGCTTGTACAAAAATATATCCGGAGCCCATTATAGTCTAGGGTTTTGGACTGGGCTGATCTTTTAAGGTTAATACAACTAGCCCAACCAAATATAGGGTTTTGACTCCCATATTTAATGAGCGTAAAACCTAAACCTCACTTCAGATTCCGATAGCCCTCGCAGTCGCGGCGATAGCCACATTTTCGGGACAGAGGGCATTTCTGCTTGTGAGATCATGGTAAGTCATTGGTTTGATGGAACTTAGTTTGCTTGTTATTTTCGATTTCTTGTCGTAGATTGCCAATGTTCAAATTTATAGCTAAGGCAGATTTGATTATAATTTGTGGTTCTGAAACGATGTATTTTTTTCCAACTATGGAACTGCCAATGTTCGTATACGAAAAAAACGAATACGATATTTATATGCGGTTTGGAATTGTTTTATAAGTATTTTGATATGCATATTAGGTGTTCGTGAAATCCCAGAAGTCAAGGTCCTACTTCAAGAGGTACCAGGTCAAATTCAAGAGAAGGAGAGGTAGGCTATTTTATGCTCATTTTCTATGATCATTTTACTCCTGCGTTTTTATGTGTATTGGTTTGGCATTTCTCTTTGTTTTTTGAATGAATGAATGTATGCTGATGTATCGTATTTTCTGTTGTGTATGAAGAGGGAAAGACTGACTATCGTGCTAGGGTCCGATTGATCAATCAGGACAAGAACAAGTATAATACGCCTAAGTACCGGTTTGTTGTGAGGTTCACCAACAAGGACATTGTTGCACAGGTTGTCTCTGCTAGCATCACTGGTGACCATGTTCTTGCTGCTGCTTATGCGCATGAGTTGCCCCGTTATGGTCTTAAACTTGGCCTAACTAACTATGCTGCTGGTACGTTTTCAATCCGCTCTATTGTTATGGTGAGATTTTTTATACTATTATGTCCGTATTTATTTCTGTGTTATGACTGTGGGACTCAGCCTACTGCACTGGTCTGTTACTTGCCCGCCGTGTTCTCAAGAAGCTGGTAATGGATGCTGAGTATGAAGGGAATGTTGAGGTAACTGTGGTGCTTTTAGTTTATGTACATCAGTCATCTTTTGACATGTTTCTTTGAATGTGGAAATGTTCTGCTTATATTGTGCCTCCCTCCAGTAGGAACTTATCTGATTCTAACTGGCACTGGCAGGCTACTGGTGAGGATTATTCTGTTGAACCATCTGAAAGCAGAAGGCCTTTCCGTGCTCTCTTGGATGTGGGCCTTATCAAAACCACTACTGGCAACAGAGTTTTTGGTGCACTGAAGGTAATATTTTCAGCTCCCATTCAGTTTCCATATATTATATAAAATGAGCTGTATAGATGGTTTGATCTGTAATTTTCATTAATAACTACAATTTTTTTGAACTGTCCATTGCTATTGAACTTGATGTGGTTTTTCTGACGTAACATTGCTATTGTGTTCTTGTAAACAGGGTGCATTGGATGGTGGGCTTGACATTCCTCATAGTGAAAAGAGGTTTGCGGGGTTTGGTAAGGACTCCAAACAGCTTGATGCTGATGTTCACCACAAGTACATCTATGGGGGCCATGTCTCTGCATATATGAGAGTGAGTGCTTAACAATAAGTGCAGTAGTGCACCATCCCTTTTTATATCTTTTGTGCTCCTTTGTCCTATTGCCTTGTCGAGTCGATCAGGCTCGACGATCAGGAGAAGCAAAACCAAATCAGGATTTGGCCGCGAAGAATATACGACCCTACGTGCTTTAGGAATTCCAACTTTTTAATCGATACAAATTGTGACCCCTGGGGAGAATCGATGACTGCATCTTTGATGCTGGGGAGAATTCGCAAAACTCCGTTTCCATTGAGAATTGAATGGAGTTTTATTAATGTGCAGACACTGGAAGAAGATGAGCCAGAGCGGTACCAGTCTCACTTTAGCCAGTACCTTAAGAGTGGTGTTACAGCTGATGACATCGAGGCATTGTACAAGAAAGTCCACACAGCTATTCGTGCGGATCCAACTGAAAAGAAATCAGCTAAGAAGCCCGTGACTCAGCATAAAAGGTATATTATCTTTATATGTTGATTCCCGTCTACTACTAGTATGCTGTGTGACATGTTGAAGCCGGTGAATTGAACCAAGTCTACTTGTAAATTTTGACCTATAGGAAATTTGCTGGCATAAATTTATTATCTTTTCAAATTTGTCTACATGCTTGAATTGAATGTTTCTTTGGCAACATATATACTGTACACATTACAAATGCATGTTTCTTCTCTTCTTTAGGTCTCTGTTCCTAGGGATATCAAAATGGTACTTGTTCTGTTGTTGCCAATGGGTTTGTTCTGTAATTGTACTTGATCTGATACTGGCAGTGGTTTGTCCTGTAGGTACAATCTTAAGAAACTGACTTATGAGCAAAGGAGGACCAAGTTAATCGAGAGGTTGAATGCATTGAATTCCGCTGGTGATGATGTGGAGGAAGACAACGACGAGTAAACTTGAATCTGCTCGATCTTTATTCAACATTATTCCCAGATATTAATAGATGTTGAGAATTTTGCATGTTTAGAGGTTGAATATTTTATTTCTGAATTATTTGTTCAGTTTGTCTTTTGGCTTCATAAAGACTGTCTATAACTTCAAATTTATTTTTCTGGGAGAAACTTGTCATTCATTGCCTGGGAGATTGATACATGCTACACTAGTAACGTGCAAGATTATGTGCCTCTACGACTGCTAGCCTGTCTATCTTATGAATTGTTAATCTATCGAACGCCATCCTTGGAATAATAATTTCCCAACTGTTTACCTCACATCTGGGGAAATTTTTGGGTAATTGGAGATAGTGAAGTAGTGCAGTTTCATAGTTCGCCTAAAGGAGCAGTCACAGGTTCCCTTTGATGCTTGCTTGCTTCATAGCATGTAGTATAGCTGCTAATTCTGCTTGGACTGCTGAAGCAGCGTGGATGATTGTAGTTCCTTTCTAATCTGGTTGTGTAGTTGACTTTGCACACTAAGTCGTCACACCATCTCTAGAACTGTTGCAGAAGGCTGCATTTGTGGTAATAATAGTGCAATTATGAAAATTGTGATATGCACACATCTTTTTGCAGCCACCTCAGGGTGATAATTCCCAGGGTCTTGGTCTCCTTAAATGGGGTCGTCCATTGGGTGATATTTCCCAGGGTCTTGGTCTCCTTAAATGCGGTCGTTCATTGTATCCTGTTGTATTGCATGTCGTAGATCCAGGTCTGGGTCCAAGTTGATTGTCCCTCGAATTGTGTCCCTCTTATTAGCATTGTTGGTCATAACAGCTATTTCAGTCATTGCATTTTGAAACGATATTGGTGTATGGTCTAGTGTCACTGAGTTCCGTACACGCCAAATAGCCCAGATTATAAAACACTCGAGTTGTTGGTCTTCCTTCTCTGTATGGTGAACCATTTTTGAAGCCATACTTTGAGTGGTCGGGTTCCCTATGTTAAATCCAATCCTATTATACCGTGCCTCCAAATCTTCTTGGCAATATCACATTCAAATAGCACATGCTCCAGTGTTTCCTCTACCTTGGAACACATTTGGCATTTTGTAAAAGACTAAATTATTTTTTTAGTCCCCTACTAAGTATCTTATACCATATTTTGGTCCATATTTGCAAATCAACTCTCAGACAGTACCCCACAAATTTAGAACGATTTGTCTGGTCCCCAGAGGTGATTTGGTAAATCGGAACTGTTTTCGATATAGATAGGAGTATTTTCGTAATTTTACATCTTAAAATAGAAAAAAGTGCTTTTATAACCCTACCTAGTTGACATAAGTGCCAATATAACCTTTCAATATTCGAATGTGCCAATAGAACCCTATCTAGTTAGTGAAAGTGCTAATATAACCCTATAAGTTTTAAGGATGTGCTGATATAATCCTATAAACATTAGAAATGTTCTGATATAACCCTACAAACATTAGGAATGTGCTGATATAACCCAATAAGATTGCATATTGTGCTGATATAACCCTACATGTTCCAGCGGTGGTCCGGCGAACTATGCGAGTAAAATTGTCCACATAATTTCAGAGTTAGTTCAAAGGGTATTTTGGTCAATTTACATAGTCAACACCCGAAAAATTGAGGTTAATGTCGGAAATGAGGTCTAATGGTTATATTGACACTTTCATTAACTTGTTAGGGTTATATTTGCACTAAAAATTATCATAGGGTTATATTAGCACATACTCAAGTAGATAGGGTTATATTGGCACTTATCCCTAAAAAATATTTTCAATTAAATTTTGGGGTCATTTTCAAAGACCATACAGAATGTGAGGGGCTTAATTGCAAATGCCAAATCCCACCTAAACCCTAGCCACCAGCCGCGCCACCCAACGTCACCAGTTGCGCCACAAGACGACACAACTCCTTCATCCACAAACTTTATCTTCCGCTGCTCAATCCTCCCAATGGCTTCATCACCACCTTATATAAACCCTGATTTCCTCCCTAACATCAAAATCATCACAATCTGTTAATCAGAACCTCAATTTCAAACCCCATAATATTTACCACTTCAAAATGAAATCAGAACAAGCCCATAATGCGATTCCGGCGCCTCTTTCAAAGTATTCGAAGAGGGTTCTCCTGCGGGACGTAGTTGGCCGGATTGACAGTGGCGCAGTGCTAGCCGGACGGAGAGTGGTGGTCGGAGGATGGGTGAAGTCTTCCCGGGATCTCCCCCCTCCTTCTCCGATGAACGCTGTTGCACAGGCCGCAAAAATGGATTCTGATGTTGGGCACGAGATGTGAACTACACTGAGGTTCTTCAATCCCGGATCCTTTTCTTCAAGTCCATTCTTCGGGATCTAGGTGGCGGTGGCGGAGATCATCAGGTTCGCGACAAGAGTGGTTCATCAGGTGGTACACTCGACCAGAGTGGTTCAAGACGAAGCGACGGAGAAGCGAAGAAGACAAAGACTTTTTATTATTTTTATTTTTTAAACTTAGGGGTATAATGGTCATTTTACATATTTTGACCAAGTTTACCGTTGACTTTCCCTGAAAACCACCTTTATGGACCAAACAAATCGTTCTGAATTTGTTTGGTGTTGTCTGAGGGTTGATTTGCAAACGGGGACCAAAACATGGTATAAGATACTTTATAGGGGACTAAACAAATAATTTAGTCTTTGTAGAAATATTAAGACCCCTTCTCCGAAGATCCTGTCCTATTGGGCATACCCCTTGAATCATTCTCCAGATAAGGAATTTGATTTGCTCTGGAATGTGGGTATTCCATAGGTTCTTCCACATCTTGGACTTGGTCTCGTCAACTGGAATTGTTGTGGAGGACAAGGGTTTATCTCTACCCCTGCCTTCCATTTCTAAGTGGTATCCCGATTTAACAATTTATTTCCCGAGCGCCTCTTTGGCCCATGCTTGATAACCAACTTCCCCGAAATTGTGTATTGGGATGTGAATTTTTTGAATTACCTTCACCGTCTCAAGTGGAAGTAGAGTTCTGAGTAGTGGCATCCTCAAACATTTCCGCATGTCGATGAGATTTGAAACTTTAAACCCTAGAGATGGTAGAGTGCATGTTTCATACTTTATCAGGTTGGTTTGATCTGGTATCCAATTTTGTTGGTGTCCACTGTTTCCCCTGTCACAAAGATGCACTTCAGGTAAGGTTTGAGTAGCTCCATTCCTCACCATATGCCCCTCTATCGATATGAGTCTCCTTGCTTTTGTCTTGTTTACAGTGGCTCTTGCTTTCAGCAATATTTTGCCAAAAAGTTTTTGGAGAAGAAGGATTCTTTATTCGCAATCAGTGTCCATGCCTGCTTTGCTAACATTGCTTGGTTCATTTCTGATGTAGAGTGCATTCCTAGTCCACCATGCCATTTTGACACGCACAACTTTTCCCATGGTTTCCAATGAATCCCTCTCCTTGTGGGTCCCCTGCCCAGATAGACCTTGCCATATGTTTGTCTATGTCCTTGGTAACTGTTTTTGGTATCCTGAACGTCCCAACAATATATTGTGTTAATGAACAAAGTACATGCTTGCACAATGTGATTCTACCCATTATTGACAGGTCACTTTTCCTCCAGGCCGCTGTTTTTTTTAAATAAACTTCCTCTGTAAGCCTTTGAACAATATGACCTTTGAACCCTTGAAATTGATGTCGTGGCCTAAATACTTTCCTTTAGGAGGTTTGACTTTATGTTGAATCTCAATTTAATCAGGTTTGTTGTGAAGTCATTTGCATTTGGGTTGATCAGGAATGAAGATTTCTCAAAGTTTAGACGCTGCCCCGAGTATGCTGCGAACAAATTTAGCGTGGCCACGAGTTTCCAGATACCCCTTTCCGTGACCTCAAAGAATATGATACAGTCATATGAAAACATAAGATTTGAGACACGTGGGACTCCTATACCACATTGAATCCTCTTACACACCTGTTGAAAGGGTGCTGAGGCTATCATGGAGGATAGTGCTTCCTGGCACAAGATAAACAAGAAAGAGTAGAGAGGACAGCCCTGGCGTAGTCCTTGTATGGGTGTGAATGCTTCCCAAAGCTCCCCATTAAACTTGATTGAGTATGTGACCGTGGTGACGCACTCCATAATCCAGTTAATCCACTTGATGGGGAATCCCATCCACCCCATGACATTTCTTAGAAAGTCCCATGAAACTCTATCATAGGCTTTACTCATGTAGATATTCATAGCTGCAATTTCTACTTTCCTTTTCTTTTGCTTCCTTACCTTCTCAATCAACTCATGCGCTATTAAGAAGTTCTCAACTATTGACCTTCCTTGTACGAATGCCGCTTGGTTTCCATAAATTAGATACCCCATAATATTTTTTAGTCGATTCGCTAGTACCTTAGCAATTATTTTATATGTAACATTGCACCGACTAATTGGTATTAAATCAGCAGGTTTTGTAGGTACCTTTGTCTTTGGGATTTGGGTGATATTGGTTGCATTCCATTCTTTGAGCATTCGTCCGGTTGTGAAGAAATCCTGGACTGCTTTTGTAAGATCCTCTCCGAATTTGCACCAATAGTGTTGATAAAAGCCTGTTGGGATTCCATCTAGTCCTGGTGCTTTCCACTTTCCCATTTGGAAAGCCGTCTCTTTATTTCCATAGCGTCACCTCTACTGATAACTTCCGTTGTTGATCGAAAGTAACTATTGGTTGAATGAGTTGTAGTACATTGTTGATTGTAGAGTCCCCATAAGCATCATGTGGTATGACCGCTTGGTTGACAAATACGGAGCTGACATGTTCAACCATTACGTTCCTCAGTTGGACTGGGTCGGTAACCCATATCCCTTGACTATTCTCCATTTTCGTGATTTGACTCCTCCCATGTCTCTTCTTTGCCCATTTGTGGAAAAAAAAACTTGTATTCTTGTTGCCTTATGCGTCTCATTTTGTCTTCGCCCTTTGTTTCCAAAAGTCATTTTGTTGAGTTAGGTGGGCATCAAACTCCTCTGAGCAACAAACAGCTGATTAAGTTCCCAAATTGTGTGCCACTAGCATGAGATTGTAGTCCCCTATAATCAGGTGGGCATCAATCTCATCAAGTTCCCAAATTGTGTGCCACTAGCATGAGATTCTCCATTGCCCAGCTCAAAGCTTCTGCTTGATAAATGGGGAACTTGATGCTGATGACTTCATCCTGCAACCCTTTAGTGGCTAAATTCTCACTTGAGACTACTGGGACTATCTTCGGAAACAGGAAGGCCAGAACTCTTTGTCGCTGCATATTCCTCTCAATCATTAATCTGATAGAAATGATTGATTTTGATGGTACTAATCTAGTTCTTGTCCCCCCATATGGATCCTCCGCTATATCCCACCACTCTGCTTGAGATTGATTGACTGTCCTAGTTACAGAATTTAGAGGCGACGACTGAGTGTCGGAGAGAAATTGAATCCGCTGCTTTCCGAACTGGCTTTGCTTAAGGGATATTGATATTGGACCCCAACCCCACTTGTTTATTCTCTTGGGCCTGCTTAGTTTCACGCCCCAAACCATCCAACTCCATGATTTTCACATTTTCATTATTTTCATAGCCTTTAATTCCATCACCCACTTTATTGCTATAGTGAGCCATATCTCCTCCATCCCACATCTCTCCTCCTTTTCCTTTCTCCGTCATCGCCTTACTCATCCCGCATGGCACCAGATTTATCTCCTTGACGGTCGTCGTTGAATGTGAGTCCTGATCAGTTGCGATTGCAAGGAAGGAGAAAGAGGCCGGCAGAGGGGTTCCACCGATTCCTTCATCTGCCTCATTCGGGTGACTCAGCACCATCATCTCCGACCCGTATACTCTGGAACCAAGCAGTAGGCCTTCGGTGCTTCCCTTCAGTTGCCGTTTGCATTTCCATCGCCGTCCGGTTGCTGGATTTGTGCCTCTCCAATGTTGTCATTTTGGGTTGGAGTCAACGCTGAAAAATTCCATGATTGCCCTTGATAGCCTCGACAATGCTAACACTCTATTTGTCTCCAACGTTTGACCGCAGTGGCGCCTCCTCTCGGCCTCTAGTGATCGCGGCAGTGCTTGCCTCCATTGGGAATCATTGGGAATGGTAAGTTTTGTTGAGATGGTTGTGATTGTTGGTGTGCTGTGGCTTCAATGATAATCGTTTATGTACTGCAATGTAGGGTTTGCAGGGGCTTGGACCCTGATGCTGCAATTTGTCCTATTAATGCCGCTCCGCTTCCAATAATGTGTTTGGCGGTGGCAGACAACATCGTTTCATCCACTCCTGTAAGGATGCCATTTCCTAGACTTCAGTTTATGTTTTGTTCTACACTGGGTTGGGCTGAGTTATGAGGGTGTATTGAATGTTGGGCTGTTATTATGTTGTGGTGTGATTGTGTGATTTAGGGTGGGGTGGTGGTGGTGGTTAATTGATGATGTTTGGGCTGGGTATTGTGTGTAAATGGCTGGGTTGTGCTGATGAACTGTTCATGATTTTGTGCTGGGGTAGTTTGTGTCTGGTCATTTTCTGATTGAATTGTTATTTTGTGTGGATTAAGTGGGCTTGGGTTATATTGGCTAGTTTGCCCCAATTGTAGTTGTGAGGGGCGGACTCCTAGAGATGGGTAGCTTTTGGGCTCAAGGTCTAAGTCGGTCCTCAGAGAGCCTAATTTATATGGAAGAGTTCGGATAAAGATGGGTTACCTCCTTGTGTTGGAATTGACGTATTTGACAGATTGAAAACCCTTCCGTGTTTTTCGCATCAATTCTCCACCTGTTCCGTTTCATTCTTCGCAGAACATTCTCCTTCATTAAATCCATCTAGTCTCACCCCCCTGAAGCTACACTTCATAGCCTTGTTTCTTTTCCTATCATTGAACTGCTCCTCACACCGCCATTTCCCTTTAACTTGACTATCCTTCTGAGACTTGTCTTCTATTAAATGCCCCTCCATTGAATGTTCACCTTCCTCCTCACTTACTAGCTCTGCTTCCTGTGGCGTGGAATTCTCCTACGGGTCAGAATCATCACGTAGAACAGTGCGTTGGGGACTGTTCTTTGCACATTCTCTCTTCTTGTTGCTTATTTTGGATTTCTTCAATCCTTTGTATTGACTTGGCGGTTCTCTCCTATAGCGTTTCCGGTACGACATCGATTAATTGAGTTGGTATTCGATTAGGGTGGCGAATAATTCTCCCATCCTCGTTGATTATCTTGGGTGTCAACAAGTTTGGGTTGTTATCCCACGCTTCATCATCTGCCGGAGTCCAACCTCCGAGCACCACCATAGTACCATTTGAACCATTATGTTTAACCATCTTAACTACTTCCGGATTTATGTTCTGGACTGCCGTATCCTCTTTGACTGCCATGTCATGATGTTAAAAAATAGCTTATGGATTTGTGACTACATGTTGGGGATTTACCTCCACATTTCATGTGCCGTTAGCTGGAAAGTGTGCTGTAGGTGGCTCCTTCGGGATTGAGTCGATGGCCATGTCAAAGTCAGGGTAATTTTCTGGTGATGAGGAGTTGTATTCTTCCCCTGCCTGTTTTGCCCGTGCGCCTAGAATTCCCGGGACCTCCCTATTGTTCTCCACATTCCTGTGCTCAATTGTTGGGAAAAATATAGTTTCCCTCTTGTGTGATTAGGATGATGAATGAAAATTAAGTAAGACACCAAATTTGGTTACGCGAAAAATCCAAAACGGAAAAAATCGCGGGACTAGGTAGTCCAACTCTTCTACTATATGATTAAAGTGGGGTTACAATGTCTCACCCAAAATGTGGATGGATTACAAAGGTTTTCTCACACTATGGTGGATATCTATCAACTAGAGAGGATGGAGACTTCTCCCTACTACTCTCTCTTGGAGGATATCTAGAAGGAAAGAAAATGGTTTTATAGTTGGATGATTAAGTCCTCTCCAAGAGCACCCTATTTATAGATGAGCACTCAAGCTCTAGAATTCTCTTCTCCATCTCTCCAACTACCACAATTAATGCTTGAAGGCTTCTAGGAGGTATTTCTAGAATATGCTTCATGGTCTAGATACATCCCCCATCATACTAGAATCTTCTTCCAATTTTACCAAAGGAAAATTTTAGAATTAGGGAGGAATACCCAACAAATCTCCCCCTTCCGACCTAATTGGAAGGGATCTCCACACCAGTGCCTTTGCAGCAATCATCGAATTTCTTACTTGGTAGTGCTTTAGTCATCATATCGGACCAATTATCATTGGTGTGAACTTTTTCAAGTTGTAGTCGCTTTTCTTCCAATACGTCTCGAATCCAATGATAGCGAACATCAATATGTTTCGTTCGGGAGTGGTAGGCTGAATTTTTGGCTAAGCGGATGGCACTCTGATTGTCACAAGAGAGGACGTACTTCTCTTGCTTTAGCCCCAATTCAAGTAGAAAATTCTTCATCCACAGCATCTCCTTACAAGCCTCGGTGGTAGCAATATACTCTGCCTCCGTCGTAGAAAGGGCAACACATTTTTGAAGTTTTGACTGCCAAGATACAGCTCCCCCTGCAAAAGTAGTCAGATATCCCGACGTTGATTTTCGAGATTCCAAGTCTCCGGCCATATCAGCATCTGTGTATCCCTCCAACACAGGTTTGGTTGTTTCAAAGCGCAAACACCTTTTGGTTGTTTCTCTGAGATATCGAAGTATCCATTTCATAGCAGCCCAATGCTCCTTCCCAGGATTTGACAAGTGCCTGCTCACAACTCCAACTGCATGCACAATATCCGGCCGGGTACATATCATGGCGTACTTGAGGCTACCAACAGCTGAAGAATGTGGAACACCTCTCATTTCTTCATCCCTTCTTGGATTTTTCTTCTTATCGAACTTGAAATGTCCGGCAAGTGGTACGCTAACAGGTTTGGCTTGATGCATATTAAATCTCTCAAGAATCTTCTCAATATATCTCTCTTGAGATAGCCAAAGTAGCTTTTCAGATCGATCCCGCATGATCCGCATCCCAAGAATCTGCTTCGCTGGCCCCAAATCTTTCATTGCGAAAGAATTACTCAATGCTTTCTTAAGAGCAGCTATTTTCCTTATATCCTGCCCGACAATCAGCATATCATCAACATAAAGCATGAGTATGAGAAAGTCATCTCGATCGTACCTCTTCATGAAGACACAATGATCGGTGTGTGTCTTCTTGAATCCATGATGATTCATGAAGGATTCGAACTTCTTATACCATTGACAGGGTGCTTGCTTCAAACCATAGAGACTTATTTTGAGACGGCACACTAAATGCTCTTTTCCCGGCTCTTTGAATACTTCGGGTTGTTCCATGTAAATCTCCTCCTCAAGGTCTCCATGTAAGAAAGCTGTCTTAACATCGAGTTGCTCAACCTCCAAATCCAATCTAGCAGCGAGACCCAACACAACTCGGATTGATGACATCTTTACCACGGGAGAGAAAATCTCATCAAAATCTATACCTTTCTTATGGTTGCAATCTTTAACAACGATTCGAGCCTTATACCTGGGTTTGAGATTGTTTTCTTCGGTCTTGAGCTTAAACACCCATTTGCATTTTAGAGCTCGTTTCCCTTTTGGTAGCTCTACGAGATCATATGTATGATTCTCGTTCAAGGACTTCATCTCTTTTGCATAGCCTTTTCCCAATCATCTTTATGATCATTTTCCATAGCTTCACCATAGTGTTGAGGCTCCCCCTCATCAGTGAGTGTCACGTACTCATCTGGTGAATATCTGGTCGAAGGCTGTCTCTCTCTAGTTGAACGCCGAAGCATGGGTACTGCTGGGTCATTTGCTTCCTCCATTTCTTCGCCACTTGTTTGAGATTGCTCTGTATCTTCTCTGGGATCACGGTTTTCAACTTCTTCATCGTGAACATCCTCCACTGATTCTCTTCTTGCGTTATCTTGCACCACGGGAGATGGCATGGACTCCAAAGGCTCTCTGGTCCGCCTGGTTTGAGCTTCTCGCGATTCCTTGTAATTACTAATGGTTTGGTCCTCAAAGAACACGACATTGCGGCTTCTCACGATCCTTTTCTGGGCTGGATCCCACAGCCGATAACTGAACTCATCCTTGGGTGAGCCAAGATAGATACACTCTTGTTTTTGAATCTAGCTTGACCCGCTCATCCTTGGGAATGTGAACAAATGCTCGACATCCAAATACCTTTACATGGTCATATGAAGCCTTTCTCCCTGACCAAACTTCCTCCGGTATGTCTCCATCCAAGGGAACTGAAGGGGTCAAGTTGATGATATCAACACCAGTCTTCACAGCTTCTCCCCAGAAACCTTTAGGGAGGTTTGCATGAGATAACATGCATCTAACTCGCTCTTCAATGGTGCGGTTCATCCTCTCTGCAACTCCATTCAACTGAGGTGTCTTCGGTGGTGTCTTCTCAAGTCGGATCCCGTATAACTTGCAATACTCTTCAAATAGGCCGCGATATTCTCCACCATTGTCAGCTCTGACAGACTTCAAATTTCTGCCTGTCTCACGTTCCACCCTTGCATGGAACTCCCTGAACGCCTCAAGTACATGGTCTTTAGTTTTCAACAAAGACACCCAAACCTTTCGAGAATGGTCATCAATAAAACTTACAAAATATTGTGCACCTCCAAGGGATCTTTCGGTCATTGAGCAAACATCAGTATGCACTAAGTCAAGAATATTCTCTCTTCTACGGGGGTAAGCAGGCATGAGGAAAGAAACTCTATGTTGTTTGCCGGCTAAACAATCAGTGCAAGGGTCAAGTGTTGTACCTTTTATGTCAGGGAGGATATGTTTCCGTGCGAGAATTTGAAGTCCCTTCTCGCTCATGTGGCCAAGCCTCTTATGCCACAACTCCATGTTCGAGGTTTCATGTGCACCATTAGCCTCTCCCTTGCAGATTTGTCCTTGCATGACATATAAGGATCCATCCTTCTTTCCTCGACCAATCACCATATTGCCTTGAGTGATCTTCCATTTTCCATCTCCAAAGTGGCTTATCATTCCAGCATCGTCAAGCTTCCCCGCCGAGACAAGGTTGAGCCGCATTTCTGGGACATGTCGCACATCCTTCAACTCGAGCTTGTATCCCGTGTTTGTCTTCAAGATGATGTCGCATTTGCCGACAATCTAGCTTGTGACTTGATTTCCCATCTTCACAACGGTGAAATCTCCACGCTGGTAGGACGAGTAGAGCCCTTCATGTGGGGTAACGTGGAAGGAAGCACCGGAATCACCGATCCATAAATTTTCATCGTAGGCGAGATTGACATAATCGTCAATGACAAATGTATCACCATGCTCCACGGATGCCACCGCCGTAGTGCTTTCTTCTTCCTTCTTCTTTGGATTGACTTGATCAGGTTTGACCGTGCCATTCTTCTGGTCTCTCTTGAGATTGCGACATTCATCTTTCTTGTGACCTGCTTTGCCACAATAGTAGCAAGTAACTCGGGAACGAGACTTTGACCGGCCTCGTGATCTGTCACGTCCACCATTTCTAAATCTTCCACGCGACTCATTTCTTCCACGATTCTCGATCACGTTTGCCTCCGCATAGGTTGTGCCACGTTCTCTTCTCCGTGCTTCTTCATTTATCAAGCTATCGGCTACATCATCCATAGTAAGCTTTCCTGTTGGAGCTGAGTTGCTAAGCGTGACCACCAAAGTGTCCCAACTTTCAGGTATTGAGCTTAGGAGCAACAAAGCTTGCAACTCATCATCGATCTTCATCTCGGTCTTTGCCAATTGGTTTACAAGCCCCTTGAAGCTATTTAAGTGCTTGATCATATTTTGGCCATCCTTGTACTCCAATTTCACCAACCGCCTCACTAGGTGGGGTTTAATACATGGTGTCTTCTTTTGAATCATAGACTCAAGTTTTGTCCATAGCTCAAAGGCATTGGTGTATGTAGAAACATGCTCAAATAAACTTCGATCTATGTACTTATGGATCATGTCGACCGCCTTCCTATTTAGGATCTCTCACTCTCTGTCATCCTTTTCCTCCGGCTTAGTCTCCTCCGTGATTGGTTCATACAAATCTTTGCAATATAAGTGGTCCTCCATCATGGGCTTCCAATATGTGTAATTTTTCGCCGTGAGTTTGAACATATCTCCCGCCTCCATCTTGAATCACACAAGAATATGACGCCGATCAACCTTGCTCTGATACCACTGTTGGGAAAAATATAGTTTCCCTCTTTGTGTGATTAGGATGATGAATGAAAATTAAGCAAGACACCAAATTTGGTTACGCGGAAAACTCAAAATGGGAAAAATGCGGGACTAGGTAGTCCAACTCTTCCACTATATGATTAAAGTGGGGTTACAATGTCTCACCCAAAATGTGGATGGATTACAAAGGTTCTCACACTATGGTGGATATCTATCAACTAGAGAGGATGAAGACTTCTCCCTACTACTCTCTCTTGGAGGATATCTAGAAGGAAAAAAAATGATTTTTTAGTTGGATGATTAAGTCCTCTCCAAGAGCACCCTATTTATAGATGAGCACTCAAGCTCTAGAATTCTCTTCTCTATCTCTCCAACTACCACAATTAATGCTTGGAGGCTTCTAGGAGGTATTTCTAGAATATGCTTCATGGTCTATATACACCCCCCATCATACTAGAATCTTCTTCCAAGTTTACCAAAGGAAAATTCTAGAATTAGGGAGGAATACCCAACAATCAATCTCTTCCTAATTGACGATAATATCTTCTTGGTACTGAAAACCCACTAGGATATCATTCCTCTCCCTTTGAAACCCGTGTTCATTGAGTCTGAGGAAGTCATCAGGAATTCTCGTGAATCTCCTTGCCGGTAAGTTTTGATGAACTTGCATAGTCGCTGGGAAGAGCTCGTTTGTATTATCCCTGAATATCTCTACTCCTAACTCCTGGCTAAGCCTTGCGAATCTTTCTGCAAGGTAATACTCCAGTGCAACATCATCTTCAAATCGGCATAATGGCATCGTGTGCACTAACCCACTTCACCTCTTACACATTTTATGTACTCTCCCATAGCCAATGAACATTCAAGCCCGCCCGCCCCTTCTCAACTGAAAGTAAAATTTGGAAACAAGGGGTTCATGTAGTGGAACCCATACCTGTACGTTGGAATAATCTCCATGTTCCACTAATGATAAACCCTAAACACCACCTCTTCAGCCTCTCCGACTACCGCTACGTACCTAGCAACTGCTTCCGGAAACAAGTACTCCGGTGAAAGGCCATAAATCCTGATTCACAGCAAAATGTGGGTGACACGTATGTGTGAAAACATCATTTGGGTACCCAACATCGCAACACTAAAAGCCCTCCCTCCACTGCCATGTCTCCATTATGCAAAACAACATGCATGTATGGACGACTATAAAACCCAAGCACATAAAATCTTCCAGCTTTTACCATAACTTCAACTCCTCCCCCCCAAAACTCATTAACATGTTCTTACATTCTTGTGGCGCTAAACTGTTTGTAGTTCACAAAGTACCCCACCAACGAGTTGGCAAATGTACACCTACCTCCGTTGTAATCCTCCTCATCCCCGACAAGGACTGGCCCCCTTCGTGCCGGTCTGTGCATGCCACAATTGAAATCTGCCTCGGGTTGAACGTCTCTATATTCCTCCAAGAATTCAGAGCACTGTCGCGAGTCATCCGACCAATGGTCCTCTAGTATCCTACGCGCCATGTTCCTTGCTGTCTTGCTCCTTCCTTTTTGGTTTACTTGTTGAATTGTCTGTATCGGCTAGAAAATTTGTATGTCCTAATTTAGGTTATACATATGTTTGGTTTTGTCTGAATGTGGATATGAGTATAGTTACAGACATGAATCTCCTTGCAAAGGCTCACGATTGTAGAATTAATATATTTGATCTAGTGAAGGGATCTCACAAATCTTCACTATCTTGCACAAAATTCAGGTGTCTAGCTCTTGGGGTACGCCTAATCTTGACTTGCTCTCTAATTATCCCCCGTGATTAGATTACAATGTTTATTGATACTTAACTAGCCCCAGGGGTTAAGCAACAATGAAATATCTCGCAAGCAAAGAGTTTGAATTCAAAAGGTTGTATATTTGATCGATAAAAGTGGTGAGCAATTCGTCCAAAAGTCTCCCCTATTTATAGGGTTACAATCTCACCCCAAACCCTAATCACAAATGGAAATTGAATCGACTTATGACAGCTTTAAGAAGCTAAAATCACATCTAACTAAAATACCTAAAATAAATGGTAATCTAAGGAAATCTGGTCGAATTCTTCAAGAAGCAACCTTGAAGAATAGTATCTTATCTAATCCTACCAAATATAAGTCTAATAAGAATAGAACTCAATATTTTCGGAACCCTAATGGATTGGGCCAAAAATCATCTCTTCAAAGCCCACATGGTCGAGCTCTAGAGTCTAAAAAAACCCAAAATGAAATAATTTTACAATATTTTACAGTCATCACACTACCTCGTTAAAAATCCAGTGGGAAAAAAAGTATAATGTTCTTCATGATGTTTTCAATACGTCAATAGTCTTGAACAATAAATCCAAGATGTCGATGATGACTCCTTCAAGTCTCCATCATAAAGTTGATCCATCAAACCATTTAAAGCACCATCAAAGCATTTGATATTCGTATCATTCACTCCCGGATGGAAAAGTTTCATCTTCGAAACGAGAAACATATAACCTATAAAGACATCCTTGAATTCCTGTATCAACTTAAAAAATTGTGCAAGCATATCTATAGGAATATCTTCATTAGCACAGTAACTTTCTTTAAAGGACATTATAAGAACAAAATAATGATTAGTCAAAGATCGATTCACATATCTTATTGAAGCATAAAACAATTTACCAGAGTCAGTAGATAGTTCATGCCTCATCATATAAATAGAAACTAAAGGACTAAGGTGTGAAGACAAGACTTTATGCGACTTTTCAGAATTATTCTGCAACTTACTTGTCTTACCTACCTTAGGATTGACCCGGAACTTGTCTATGGTGATATTTACTGTCATTTTGGCGGAATTGACACTATTTTGGTTAAAATTACTTGCTCCTTGTGGGGGAGTAATTTCGGAAACATCTATGGAATATGCCTAAAAAACATCTCGTGTTTCAGGACCTTGCTTACCTCTGTCAACAATGATGATTTCATCTTCTATTTGTTCTTCTCCGATGTCATACCGTGCAGGCATATCATCATCTTTGTTCTCCTCCAGTGTTGTTATAATTCGTTCATGGGGACAATTATTGTGCACATGTCCTCGTTCATTGCAATGAAACATGTAGTAATGTTAGAAGAAATTGTATCTGACAAAGTAGAAATTAATTTACCTGTATCTTGGCTAAGAAACTGATTGGTTGCGATCATTTTTCGATCGGTGGGTTCAAATGGTGGATTTGAGTAGGTTTTGGTCAAATTAGGATTTCCTCAGCCACCCATATGTTCGAATTGCTACCACCTCTGGTCGAATTTGGACTTCTATAATCAGAGACTTGCCTTTGACTATCATATCCAAAATTATATCTTTCTCTGGGCCTTAATGTCGATTCAACCAATTTGGCCTTAACCAATAAATATCGCATGGAAACATAATGCTGGAGCTTAACCAAAACTTGGAGATTTTCTCTTAGACCTTCAATAAACCGATTCTTTATAAAAGCATCATTTTCTCTCATGCCAACTCTTCTCATAGTCGATCAAGAATTTTCCAGTATTCATCTACACTGCGGTTTCCTTGCTTCATATTGTTGAGATAGGAATGTTACTCCATCAAATATGTTCGTGGAACATGATGTAATCGATGCTTGGACCTTAATCAATCCTAGGTGGAGATAGGTCTTTTACCAGCAGGCTTCCTTGATTCTTTCAAATTCTCCCACCATTCTGTGGCATAATGGGTGAAAGAATACTATATGATTTTAATCTTATATCTCTCACAGTAGTTGTAAAGATAAAATAAGGTCTCGATCTGCCTCTCCCAATCCAATTATTTCACAGGATTGTATTGACCATCAAATCTAAGAATATCATACTTGAAACCTTTGATGTCATGAGCAGATTCAACTTGTCTTGTAGAACGAGGTGTCGTTGGATTTGATAACTCATCTACCTTCCTATAAAATCTCCAAACCTTGCTCATTAGGGCATTTATGATATTCGTGGAATTCATTTTATGTTTATTGTTGGGATTGCTGAGAAATGGCGAGACGAACAGATCGTCCGCAATCCCTACTAAGAAGAAACAACTGATTAGTAGTAAACGTCCCCCTTACCCTTTATTTAGTAAGGTCACTAACTAAGTGTATAACACTCACAACTCATAAGGTAAAGGCTAGAACAACTGCAATTGATCAATTCATAGCAGTTTCAGAGCAAAATATGGAGATGAGTACTGCAGAACTTATTTCAAAATAAAAAAAATATAAACTTAAAATTGGGATCTACGATATGGAATTCCAAATTCTACAAAGAATAAGGAACAAGATGCAATTTAAATGGCATGAATTAGAGATGTATTGAATGAATTATGATAAAAACAAGAAGGCTTTATATATGTGACAAATAGATTTTGAAAATTTAAGAAACTTTTCCGAAAACAAATTAGAATAGAAACTCAAATCCAGATCCCTTGTGGTAAAGGATTTTAATGACTTATTTGTCCCACAATTCAAAAATTTAGATCAAAACCCCTCTCTCAATTGACTTTTATTTCCTTTTCTTTTTTCGATTACGATATTGACTTTTTTTTTTCAAATCGAATTTCCTTTTTCTTTCCTTCTTTTTTCAGCCACAATTCATTTTTTCCTTTTTTTACTATAAAACCCAAAACCAAAATCTTATTCCCCAAGAAAAAGTTTTGGTCACAATTCCCAAATTTTTTGAAAATTGCAAATCTGCCCCTAAACTTTTGAAAATTGTAATTCTGCCCCAAGTTTCAAATTTCAAATCATAAATTCCGATTATGAAACCCAAAAATCTGCTACCTTTTTTTTATTTTCGAAAAGTTGTGGAACAAAAATCGCCTATATAAAACTTGGAATAAGAAAACTGCGACAACTTTGTCTTGATTCAAATTAACTTCGAGATATTCAAGATTGTAAGGATAAAACATATGACACTATATATATGGAAAATGACACAAGACTCTATTTTTTTTTGAATAAGGTGTAATTAAGAATCAAAGAATAATTCAAGATCACGGAATCAAAGAACGATAAAGAAAATAAGCAGGATTATGAGCATGCAATAATTTTCAGAAGATTTGACGAAAAATATCACAATCACATAAATTGTTTAATGTACCTAAAAACTATGAAATTGATTGGGAGGTGAAGGCGGATAATACTTGTTAACGCTTAGACCCTTCGACGTCCTCTTGATTCGATTGATGAAGGTGAAGGCAGATAGTAATAACGAAGTATTCTAACTCTCATACCCTTCGACGTTCTTTGCCTCTAGATTCAATCCTCCTGGTAAGAAAGATCAAACAAACACAGTTAAAACACGACATGAAAGAGTATATATATGTAAGAAAAATTTGAAAATAAATTAATGCAAAACTCGAAACCCCTTTTTTTCGGTCTCAGTAGATCTTTCGCTTTGCGCTGATACCAACTGATATGAATCTCTTTGCGAAGACTCATGATTGTGGAATTAATATCTTTGATCTAGTGAAGAGATCTGGCAAACCCTTACTATGTTGCACGAAATTCAGATGTCTAGCCCTCGGGGTACACATAATATCGACTTGTTCTCTAACTAGCCCTCATGATTTGATTATAAGGTTTATTGATATTTAATTAGCCACCGGGGTTAAATAACAATGGAATAGCTCGCAAGCAAAGAGTATGAACTCAAAAGGTTATATATTTGATTGATAAAAGTGGTGAGAAATTTGTCCAAAAACCTTCCCTATTTATAGGGTTACAGTCTCGCCCCAAACCCTAATCACGAATGGATACTGAATCGACTTATGACATTTTTAAGAAGTTAAAATCATATCTAACTAAAATACCTAAAATAAATGGTAATCTGGTCGAATTCTTCAAGAAGAAACCTTTGAAGAATATTACCTTATCTAATCTTACCAAATCTAAGTTTAATAAGAATAGAACTCAATATTTTCGAAACCCTAATGGATTGGGCCTAAAATCAGCTCTTCAAAGCCCATATGACCGAGCTCTACAGTCTTAAAAAGTTTAAAATGAAATAATTTTACAATATTTTACAATGATCACATTACATCATTAAAAATTCAATGGGAAAAATGAGTATAATGTTCTTCATGATGTTTTCAATTCGTCGACAGTCTTGAACAATAAATTCAAAATGTCGATGATGACTCATTCAATTTTTCATCATTAAGTTGATCCATCAAACCATTTAATCACAATCAAAGCATTTAATATTCGTATCAGTTACTTACTTTGTTGGGTACTGAAAATGATGTTCTCCTTTTTTGGTCGAAACTGATCACAGGTACAACTTTTATTTTGTTTTAGTAGGCTTAATGGGTGGCTGGTTTGTATGGATTCTGCTGGGTAAACAAGGAAAGCTTGGTGGTTAATTGGTAAGAACGATTGAAGAAAAGCTTTAAGGATTCTGTTGTGTTGGTGCTTGTAGAAAGGACTGGAAGAAGATCTTGGTTTGTTGTTGAAGCTTCAACTATTGCTATTAATTTTACAGAGAGATTTTTCCGTCACCGCTTCAATTTTGCATATGTGCCCACCCATAATCTTTGTTGAGCCTCTTGTTTGTGTCTGTTATCTGTGTTTAGTTCTCTTGTTTTTGCGTCTCATCCGAGAACTTTTGTATTGAAAACTAAAAAGGTTTTTTTTTTAATTTTTACAAAAGGTTATCCTGTAGATGAACCCAGAGCTAAGAAAAGCTCCTGAAGCAAAACAAATTGCTTCCAAAATCGGTGTTTCCACCCAGATGGTCGAGGAAAAAAAAATTAAAGCTAAGATCTAGCTAAACCAATCATCCAGCGAGCAACATCGCGAACAGGTCGAGGAAACGTATATACGAGACTCCTATTTGTCAACGATGTGCCCGCCAAGATGATTAATTATGTCCTATGTGGGGTATAAATCCCCGGTATCAACTTCAAACAGGTGAAGAATCAGAAGAAAATTGCTGTGACTCCTTGTATGGCCATTGTGTTATTTTGCTCAGACCTCAGCTCCATCCCTGTGATCTCTCTCTATGTAATGTTTGCAATCTCTGAGATCAGGCCTGAAGAGATGCCTCAACATGTTTCTTTGCTTCAGCATCAAATTGTCGGTGAAGAAAAACCTCTCCTGCATAGAAGAGAAACACCAGCAGTATCCATTCGAAAAGTAGAGATAAATAGTAATTCTAATCTTAGCAGGTGAAATAGGTCTAAGTGAAATCAAGAAACAATTCTCACTCATTGTACTCCAATTTTATCCAACACTAAGAGACCTTTAAGAAAAGAAGGAACATGATCAATGTTTAAATCTCCAGTCAGGTTCTTTTCATTTGCATATTTTGCCAGAAAATCAGCAGCTGTATTAGATTCCCTTGGAATGAATTTTATTGGATTAACTTTATGCCCTTCATTCAAGGTGCTACAGATAGAGAAAACTCTCCATGGACTGACCATTGGAGTCTGTATACCTTTAACTGCTGATAAGCAATCTGATTCAATCACACAACCATGAAGTTCAAGTTCAGAGCATAACTGATATGCACTATGAATACCTACCAATTCAGCATGTAGAGGGGAATCATAATGGAAAACATCTCTCAGTTTAATCACCTCCCCATTCCAGTCCCTCACTATCACTGCACATGAAGACTCACCTCCAGTTATCCATGTGGCATCAGTATTTAGTTTGAAACCAGAAGCTGGTTTTTCCCAGCAAACAGCTGATAAAACTCTTTTCTGTTTTTGGAGTATGTTAGGCATAATTCCTGGTTGAATTAAGTCCTTGTGTTTTTCTTTATTATTTCTCAGTGGATTAGCAGTAAAAATTAAATTTATCAGATCTTTGACATTATAAAAGCATGAATCAACAGAAAAGGATTGATTGTCAAATAGGATCTTATTCCTGTGAATCCAGAGGGACCATGTTGTGACTAAAAGGGCTGCTATAATCAAGTTGGAGAATATCTTGGACTCTGCCCTTATCGAGAGATAGTAATCTACCCTGTTTTTGAAACTCCCTAAGACTGGATGGTGTAAATTTATGAGAGTGTTAATTCTGTTCCAGATTTCAAGTGCAGAAGGGCATGAGTTAAAAAAATGGTCTAGGGTGTCTGAGTGATTCCTACACAGAGGACACTTAGAGGCTAAAGAGAAACCAAATTTTTGCAGTATGTTATCAAAAGGCAATATTCCATTAAGCGCTCTCCATAGAAGAACTGACATTTTGGGGGGAATGAAAGGAGACCATACCTTGTGTAGATGTCTAATGTTTGTACCTTTTTGTCTGAGAATCTTGTAGGCTGAGCTGGTAGAGAAATTCCCATCCAGTGAAGGAGTCCAGACCAACCTATCTGCATGTGACTTTGTGATTTCCATCTTCTGCAAAAGAAAGTTAGTAGTGGTAGCCAAATGAGGCTCCAAGATTGGAAGGTAGGAGTTTTTGTTAGCAATGAAAGAGCTAAGAGATAACTCAGGAAATGGGATATCCATCCCATCAGGCCATTCATAGAAAAGAGCACCATCACCAGTCCAATTAGCACTCCAGAAAGAACATGTACCAGTTCCATGAAGAACTCTACTTAAACTGTTTGCAGTTTAGTAACCTTACATATTCTATGGCATGTGTGAGATTTTTTATATGATTCAGGGAGAGACCACAAATGTTGAGACCACTGGGAGTTGTTGGTTTGCAATTTCCACCAAAGTTTGCATGAGAAAGCATCTACTATTGCCTGGAGGTCTCTAAATCCTATACCATTCTCTTGAACCGGGAGACTCATTCTTTTCCAGGAACGCCATTTTTTCCTATTTCCAGGGGTCTCATTATTACCCCAAAAAAGTCCTGAAGCCATCTTCTCCATTTTCCTTAAGACTAGTTTGGGAGGACTGAGTACAGCAAAAAGATGTGTTGGAATAGAGAGAAAACAGTGATTAATAAGAATGATTTTACCTGCTGTGCTTAACCACCTGTTCTTCCAGTTGTTAATGGTATTTTCCATTCTCTCCAAAACAGGGAGATAATGTATTTGTTTATTCCTTCCAGCAAAAATTGGAACCCCTAGATACTGAAAAGGAAAGGTACCTCTAGCCATACCTAAATTCCTAGAAACTGTTTGCAATCTAACCACAGATGTTTTAGGATCAGCAAAAAAATTAGATTTAGAGAAGTTAACTTTCTGACACGAAGTCTGCTCATAAGCTATCAGAAATTTTTTAAGTCTTTTCAGGTTTTTGAGATTACCATTCAGAAAGACTGCGGTATCATCCGCATACATAAGATGAGTTATCTATGGGCAGTTTCTAGGCAAACTGAAGTTCTGCAAATAACCTGAGTTAAACAATTTTTTTAACCCTCTAGAAAATGCCTCAGATAAAACGTTATACAGAAAAGGTGACAGTGGATCCCCCTGTTTAATGCTTCTATTAGATGCAAAGAAACCTGAAGTAACACCATTTATTAAAACTGAGAAATGAGCTGAGGCTATGTTCTGCATTATGCGATGCACAAATATACCATGAAATCCGAATTGAAGGAGAATTGAGTTAAGGAAAGACCATGAGACCCTATCAAAGGCCTTCTTCATGTCTAATTTAACTATGAGATTTGGAGCTTTTGATTTCCTAGTTAAACATCTAGTCATTTCCTGCATCAAAATTATGTTATCAGATATATCCCTCCCTTTTATAAATGCACTCTGTTTAGGGGATATGAGTAAAGTCATTAGGGGTTTAATCCTTTCCATTACCATCTTAGAAAAAACTTTATTCACAAAGTTTGATAAGCTTATGGGCCTAAAATCAAAGAAGGTACCAGGGATAGTCCTTTTGGGGATCAATGTTAGCCAAGTGCTGGAGATGGCCTTAGGAATATTACCTCTTTTTAGGAAATCATTAGCAGCATCAAGAAGATCTTCTTTAATAATTTCCCAGAAAGTGGTATAGAAAGCTCCAGAATATCCATCAGGTCCAGGGGAGCTAGATCTATTTAGATAAAAAACTGCTAATTTAAGCTCCTGAAGTTGAAAGGGGGACAGAAGATGGTTATTATGCTGGTCAGTAATTACTTTAGGGATTTCTGAGAGGAAGTGTTTTAGATATGTTCCCATTTTTTGTGATGCTTCCTCATTGAAAAGTTCTTTGTAAAATCTTACTGCTTCCTCTTTGATCAATAATGGTTCAGAGATCCAGTTACCTTTTCCATCCTTAATTTTACTGATTCTTGTTTTGGTTCTCCTTTCCCTAATTGAGTGATGGAAGTAACTCGTGTTAGCATCTCCATACTTAAGCCAATCAATCCTAGCTTTTTGTTTAAGGTAGATTATTTTTTCTTTTTGAGCCCTCATCAGCAAATGTTTTGATTTATTTAGCTCAGCTAGGATTAGATCATTATGTGTTTGCTGGAAGGAGATTTCCAGGTCATTAACCACATTTTCATAGTGTGTCAAATTCTGGGAAACATTACCAAAATGTAGTTTATTCCACTGTTTGATTTCCATCTTTAGCCTCTTAAGTTTAAAGACTAACCTATACATCCCATTGAAAGGAGATGCTAGTTTCCAGTTTTTAACTACCAGGTCCTGAAATTCTTGTCTATTTGACCACATATCTTGGTATCTAAATGGTCTAGGGGCTTGTTCTTCAGATGATTGAACGAATAGGAATAATGGGGAATGGTCCGAGGTCATCCTATTTAAAACCTGAATGGAACTATTAGGAAATAGCTCCAACCAATCTAGGGAAGCTATACCCATGTCTAACTCTGAAACATTAAGTCCTTGCATTTATCCCTGTATCTATTATTGCTCCAAGTAAAAGAGTTCCCCACAGTAGGAATATCATGCAAGTCCATTATGTTTATAAATTCTTTAAACTGTTTCATACTCTTTTTGGGTGTAGACTTTCGGCCCTTATATTCAGACACAGACAAAACAGTGTTAAAGTCACCTATATATATG
The DNA here is from genome assembly GCA_037428765.1 of Rubia yunnanensis. NCBI lineage: Eukaryota > Viridiplantae > Streptophyta > Magnoliopsida > Gentianales > Rubiaceae > Rubia > Rubia yunnanensis. The sequence continues at coordinate 46,412,156 of CM075064.1, forward strand.
GAGGGGGTATGCATTGTAACCTTTAAATCTTTCCATAAAGTCTCCCTCATTAGTCTATGAACACTTGCATATATGAAGAAACAGTGCCAGTTAAAAGAGGAAGCAGAATCAAATATATTGACATGAACAAATTGATCTGTCTCACTTAAAGTTGTAATGTTGAAAGCTTGTTCCCATAAGATCCAAATTTTTGCACTTTGAGCAGAGAAAACATTATGGTTTCCAAGTTCATGCTTTAATACTGTTAACATTTGTTTGTCCTGCCAAGGTTCTATTAAACACAGAATATCAATCTTATGATTAAGTTTAAAAACCTTTAATCTTTCAAGAGATGTTCCAATACCCCTCACATTCCATACTAGAATATTTCCTATTATGGTGTGCTTTATCATTTAAAAACTTTGGGGGTGGCTTTCTGTGAAGATCTTAGGTTTCTACCTGTCTTGGCTGAAGTCTTACCTTTGTCTCCTGATTTGCCATTACTGTTTTCAGTATTAACCAAGGTGGACATCTGATCAGGAATGCTAACCTTATTCTGCATGTTCTCCTCTTTCTCTGCTAGCTGATCAGGTTACAAAAATTCCACTGTATTGACATCAGAGATGGTGTTTTGCTCTGTGACACCTGTAAGAGGTTTCTCAAGAACAGGGGGATTAGATATAGGGGTAACATTTTTATCAGAGTTGAGTATTGGTGTAACTTCCTGTGATTCCACAGTTTCGTGAAATATCTCCACTACCTCTCCATCCAGATCTTCCTGTAGATCATCTAATGTTTGAAAGGCATTAGAAATTGTTACAATGTTACCATTTCTATCATTTTCCTGGATTAGAGGGAGTTCTGATGACTGATTCTTTTTTCTCCAGAAAGATGTAGTTATTGGCTTAGATATATCATCAAGAGAGTAAAAAGGGGCATTTCTTTTCTTGTGGCTGACCTTAAAAAAATTAATGTTACTTTCATGTTGAGTTCCTGAAAATGATTTTTGAGTTTGAACCTCCTTCTCCTTTTGTGAAACAGTAAAAGTAGATGAACCTTCGATATTAATTGTTTCTTTTGGGGGGTGTTCTAAACCTTTTTTCTCCTTGTGTACGTATCCTTCAGTTCCCTCAGTTTTTTTCAAAGCTTTTTTCCTCAGCTCAGGATGCAACTGGTTGCAATTTGTTTTATTATGACCCAGTATTTTACAATGTGAGCAGTATAATGGCAAATCTTCATATTCAATAGGATATTCAGCCACCTTGTTTCCTATTCCGACCACTATAGTATTTGGGAGCTGTGATAACAAATCAATCTCTACACAGACTTTTATAGCAGAGGGTCTAGTTAGAGCTTTGGTGGCAGCGTCCATTTTAAGGAATCTACCTATCTGACTGCTAATGCCCATTATTGCAGAATTGTTGTAAAAATGTAGAGGCAGTTTATGAAATGTTACCCAAACTGGTACTATGGAGGATTCCTCCGTTGGTGAGAAGTCCGGAGACCATTTCTGAACTTTCATCGTGAATCCTTGAATAGTCCATTGACCCTTCATCCAGCATCTTTGATAGTCCTCGCTCTCCTGAAACCGAATAAGAACGTGCCGGTAATCAATTGAACCTAGCTGAAATTTAGATTTAAAACCTATGGATTTGAAGGCCTGTTGCAGGGTATCCATCGGGGGTTTCCCTCGGATGAATTTTCCGACTAGGGCATTCTGGTAATGCGAGGCAAGTAGTTCGCCTTCTTCAGGGGGAAGGATGTAAGCTATTTTGCCCTTGAATTCCGTGATGGGATGCAGATTTGGGGTATCGGGAAGTGATGTGAGAAGCGGGGATTGTTTTGTATTGAGCGCTTGGATGAAACTTTTGTGGATTGGGAGAATAGGGGGCGTAGGATCAAGGGGCGGAGGTGACGTTGTGTAACTTTGATAGATGTGAAGTGAATGATGAAGATTTGAACTAACCAAAGCTTCATCTTCTGACTTGGTAAGAATGGCACACCTTTCTACAGATTGCAAGCAAAGTGCGTCATTTTCAACACATAAAAAATTTCGTCCTTCCTTCTAAATGTAGGTGAAAAAAAACTTGAAATTGTAAAAAAAGTAAAAATACAAAACACTATGGCTATTTACACGTTAATTCAGAGATTGACCAGGAATACTTAGCAAATTAATGTTTTGTGTAATTTAAACTTATTTTTTAACGCACTTGAAGTTAGTTAATACTTCATACTCCCCCGTCACACTCTAAATTGCTCATTTACTTTTTCACGGTGTTCAATGAGCATGTTTGACCATAAATATCTTTAGTTATTCATAATAACGCTGCATAAAAAATTGATATTTAGAAAATAGATGTTAAGACAAATCTAATAATATCTCACATGATATATTTATTATTTATATATTAATTTATATTTGACTAAATTGATTTTTGATCCCTAACATATGATCTTATACCATCTTTTGGTCCATGGGACCAATACCGCTTCCTTTCAGTACCCAACAAATTCAAAATGATTTGTTTGGTTTCCAAAGTAGTTTTCAAGGTGATTTTTAGTAGACTAAATTGTTTTATGGTCCCTAACATATGATCTTATACCATCTTTTGGTCTCCAAAATCACTTGAAAACCACCTTGAAAACCACCTTGGTTAACAAATCATTTTGTATTTGTTAGTTGCTGAACAAATGCGGGATTGGCCTTGGGGACCAAAATATGGTATTGCACCATATGTTGGGGATAACAAAATAATTTATGGTCAAAGTTTACAAAGTTTAACTTTCAAAAAGTAAATAAGCAATTTAGATTGAGACGAAGGGAGTACATTCTAGTCAACGCTAATAAAAGTTAAAAGGTAAAATATATCATTCGGTAAATTTTAATCAAAGTTAATATTAAATATTTTTTATTAAATTTAATAGGTCACTACTTGTTAATTGGGTTGTTAAAAAATACCCGACCCGTCCATCCACCGTTCCGGTATAAAATAACTGGGTTGATGATGTGTAAATACGTATAGGCCCAAGTGCCTATACGGCTGACCAACCAGTCCATAACTTTGCCCTTTTGGCATAGCCTTTTGGGCTGGACTAAGGTGATAGTACTTGCTCTACAAGTAAACAAAACAGGTGTACTACTTGCTTACCTATATAAAGGTTAAAGGTAACCCTACACGCTCAACTATTCATTTCCTAATTACGCACTTGTAATATGTTTGCTTACTTGGCCGTCAGAGCCTCTTCCTCCCGGAAACCTCCGGGGGCTTTGTCTTGAAGATTCTGATCATCTACGGCGGTGCAACAACGACAGCAAATTGGAGCGCATCAAGTTGGCACGCCTAGTGGGCTAGTCAGTCAGATCTACGTTAAGTATTGCTGTTTATGTCCACATTTACGACAAGCGCTTCCGTAGGGGTGAATAGCTAAAAGCCAAAGCTTTAGGCGCCGACGAAGAAGTGCAATCCCCTTACCGGAAAAGAAGAGGGCGTAGGTCCAATATGCAATCAGATTCACTCCCTCTAGCGGTGGTAAAAAGCCTCTAAAAAGTTGCTAGGACCGGATCCCAAAAGAAAGGAGTCAAGAAGTTTCTAGTGCAGAAGTCGACAAACCCCCAAGAGCCATGGAGGTCAGCGTCGAGCCTTGGGTAAGGGGTGCTGAAGCCCCTACTTCACAAAGCCAGGCACGTTGACCAAGGGAGAACGAGCTGCAGTTCACGGAGGCTACGGTTGATTCGCAAACACAAGTTACAAGAGGGGCTGCTCGAGCAGCAAGGGGTACAAACAAAGTGGACCTCCCGTCGCACCAAGATTTAGTGTCATGGGCTCAGACTCTCAGATCTGCTTACTATCATGTGGATCCCCCAATGCTCTACCAAAGGGTGGTCCAACAGCAGATGGCCCCCCACCTTCGATGCCTCTAGTGGTGCAGTCGGGACTCTATTTACACACCCCTCCAGGAGTGTCTTATCAAGCATACGTTGGAGTCCTCACACAACCCCAACCAATGATCCCAAGCATGGCCCAAATGATGGTATACTCCGTGCCCATTTTAATGCCTCCTGTTTTGAGCCAAAGCATTCCTTATTCGATGGCTGAGCCGATGGGATTCTTCCCAGGCTTCGAATGACATATGTACCCAGGATCCCCACGAGGTTCCCCCCTATGATCCTTACCGACCAGAGCTGTATTACAACTTTGCAGTAGGGAGACCTAGCTCATGATACATGGCTTTGAACCCGACCCCCCAGTTTTGATACTCCATTCTAGTTGGGTCCGTATGGAGATCCGTGAATGGGAGGGGATTGAGTGACACCTTGACAAGAGAACTTGATAGGTTGATTGAGCCTTCGGGATAAGTTGTGACCTTCCCCTTTAGCCCTGCGATAGTGGCCACTCGATGACCCAACGATGTAAAACCACCTGAAGGGCTTCCTACATACAATGGAGATTCGGACCCTCGGGAGTTCATACAGACATCCCTCAGTTTGAGAATTCGAGCTATTTCAATGAAAAACTAACATGCAAGCTAGTTGGAAGCTACCTTTGAGGAAAAGCTCAAGAATGGTTCAACAAGTTGGGTAGGAGGTCGCTACATTCATATAGAGACTTTGGAAGAGTCCTTTTGGGACAGTTCTCCCAAAAGGAAAGGTTTACGAAAACCTTGATTGAGCTCTACCAGAGTAAGCAGAGGCCAGGTGAGTCGATGGAGGCATTTTACCATGGACATGTAGATGAGAGGCTTAGCGTGATTAACCTAACTGAGGATTGGGTGATCCTTGGGTATATGAACGGGATGTCCAACCTCGACCTGTACAAAAAGCTGGCCTCAAAAAAGCTGGAGACCCTGCAACAGTTACAGGAAATCGTGGAACGGTATTCGAAGATTGAAGAAGCCATAAAGAGGAAATAGGAGAGGGATAGATGGGCCAAAAAGGGCCCTATAAACTTGGAGTCACGGTTGAAAAGACCCGACCCCCCGAATAAAGGATTCGAGGGCTACATTCTCTTGACCAAATCCCTGATAGAGATACATTCTATTCATAAATAGATGTTTTAGAACACCCCTCCCCGAAGGGACTACCATGGGAAAAGGGATTCACCCAAGTTTTGTGAACATTACAAAGAACAGGGCCACGAAACCAATGAATGCATCCACATAAAACATGAATTTGAAAGATGTGCAAGAGAGGGTTAACTCCCGGACTGCGTTGAGGGCCCGAGAGGAGAATCATCCTCGAGAGGATAAGCAAAATGCCGTTGGGAAGGAAAGAAAAGAGCCAATCTAAGTGGTGGAGAACAGTAAGCAAATGAAGGAGACCAAGCGGGAAACTAGGCGGGGGTCCGACCTGATGCCGAGCCTCAGCCGAACAGGAACCAGAGGGACGGGGCGAATCAGGTGATAACCTTTGTTAATGGAGTTTTGGGTGACCAAGCTTCGAATACAATCATCAAAGCCTAGAACTGGTACGTGCCCCCCTGGAGAACCCTGCCAAAAATGTTTCCAACCCGAAGAAGCAATTGCATTCTTTGTGGCTGACCCGTTGCTGAGTCGACCCCCCATACAGACCCAATGGAGATCCATGCAACCATGGGAGATTGTTACATCCAAAGGGTATTCGTAGACGATGGTAGCGAGGTGGAAGTAATGTTTGCCAACTGCTTTGATCAGTTAGGGATTAGACGCAAAAGTCTAAGGAGAACAACCTCTCCCTTATCTGGCTTCACCGGAAAAATGGTACTACCCCTAGGGGTCGTGACCCTCCCGGTTAAAGTGGCTGACAGAGACAATGAGGTGACAATCGATTGTAACTTCGTAGTGGTGTGATACTTGGAAGGCCTTGGATGTGCCAGGCACGAGCGGTATGTTCCCCCTATCATTTGACCATGAAGTTCCCCACAAAGTGGGGGATAGCAGTCATTAGAGGGGATCAACCAGCAGCCAGGAGCTGTTTGGCTATAGCCCCGAAAGAAGCTAAAAATGATGATAGGGTGGCTTCGGTTAACGGAGAAATCAACCCCATGGAAATGGAGCCGATGGCCATTTGAGACAAGGGAACGGTGCCCACAGAGAAAATGATACCACCTGCAACAAAGAAACAACTGGATGACTAGATAACTTTGCCGACGTGTTTTCATGGGACACCTTCAACCTCATAAGGGTACCTAAACAACTGATGGTCCACAATTTGAATGTAGACCCCTCCTAGAAGCCAATCAAGCAAAAGTTTAGATTGTTTGCCCCCGAAAGGGTCGAGGCCATAAAAGAAGAAGTCCAAAAATTGCTTCGAGCCGAGGTTATCGAATAGGTATTTTACCTCGTGTAGATAGAAAATTAGGTGATGGTCCCCAAGCACATGGAGCTTGGATAATATGCATAGACTTCACAGATATCAACAAATGTTTCCCCAAGGATATCTATCCCCTACCTTCCATTGATGTGCTGGTCGAGGCTATAGCAGGATATGAGGTGCTGGTATTCTTTGATGCTTATAAGGGCTATCGCTAGATACTCATGGCAGAGAAGGATAAGTAGAAAACATCTTTCATAACTGATGTGGGAACATTTTGCTACAAGAAAATGCCATTCAGGTTGAAGAATGCATGGAACACCTACCAAAGGCTGGTCAACAAGCTCTTCGAAAAATAGATCGCAGAAAATTTGAAATATATGTTGATGACATGGTGGTCAAAAGCATGGGTTTTGACCAGTTCTTACTGGACCTCGAAGAAACCTTCCAAAAGCTTCGAGAAGTCAATTTAAAGCTAAACCCAACTAAATGAGTAGTTGGAGTCGGAGATGATAAGTTTCTGGGATTCATGGTTTTGGAGAGGGGGCTTGATATCAATCCTATAAAAATAGAAGCATTGATCAGCATGAAGCCCCTAACACAGTCAAGGACATCCAAAGGCTTACAATATTGTTGGCAGCACTTAGCTGATTCATTTCGAATGGGGCTGAAAAAATTTTCCACTCTTTAATGTACTTCGAAAAGCAAAGAAATATGAATGGATGGATGACTGTGAAAAATCCTTCCAGAGCACTTACAAAGTCTGCCCACTATTACAAAACCAGACAAGGGAGAAGATTTGTATTTATACATCTCTGCATCCCCCTTGGCGATAAGCACAATTCTGGTGAAGGAAAAGGACAGACCCCAATACCCAATCTACTTCATAATAAGGGCATTACATGGCCCGAAGACCCATTACTCTACCCTCGAGAAGCTGATACTGGCCCTTGTTCATGCTGCAAGACGCCTTCGGCCCTATTTCTAAAGCTACAGGATCATCCTGCTCACCAGCCATCAAATCAAGCAGGTGTTTCTAAAACTAGAGGTCTCCGTAAGACTGATGAAATAGGCAATCTAATGGGTGAATGCGACATCTAGTTCCGCCCAAGAACAGTAATCAAGGCCCAAGCATTAACAGACTTCATTGTAGAAACTACAGAACTAATAGTGGTCGATGGCGATAATGAACTTGAAGAGACATGGCAGTTGTGCATCGACATATCATCTCATTCCGGAGGCAGTGAGGCCAGAGTTTTACTCATGATCCTCGAACAGAAGGACTATCCCTACTCCCTACACTTTGACTTCAAGGCCACGGATAATAAAGCAGAATATGAGGCGCTCATCACGGGCCTTCGAATTGCCAAAGACTTGGGAGTTTGAAGACTAAACATGTTTAGTGATTCCCAAATTGTGGTCCTTCAAGTCAAGGGGTAATATGAGTGAGGGAAAGAAGCTTTCAGCTCTATTTGGAAGAGGTAAAGCCCCCCCTCAAAAGTTTCCACCATTATACCCTTAGTAAAGTCCCTCGAGAGAAAAATCACAAGGTTAATGCCCTACGAAAATTAGCCTCATCGGACCTGAACTTGCAATCATAGGGGTACTTAATGGTGGAGACGCTGAGTAAACGTAGCTTCAAGAAGGAATCAACGATTATGGTAGTTGAAGAACAAAAGTCGTGGATGACGCCCATTATTAGCTATCTCCAAGATGGAACCCTCTCGGAGAATGCTATTGAAGCAAGGAAGATTAGGCTAAAGGCACCCAAATATGTGATCCATGAAGATGTCCTCTATCATTGAGGCCACCTTCAACCACTCTTTCAATACATAGCCCCCCACGAAGCTGACTATCTGATCCGTGAAACCCATGAATGGGCCTGCAGAAGTCACCAAGGGGCTCGATCGATAGCTAAGGAACTCCTTCTGGATGGATACTATTGGCCAAAGATGTTTGATGAGGTAAAAAAGCATATCCAGGACTGCCACCAATGCCAAAGGAATGTACTAATCACCCACGTCCCCAAAGAAGAAATGATGACATTAACAGTTCTTGGCCATTCGATAAATTGGGGATCGATCTAGTGGATCCTTTCCCGGAGGCCCATGCCACTTTTGATACCTGATTGTGGCCATAGACTACTTTACAAAGTGGGTCGAGGCTGAAGCCCTGACCGGCATAAGGGGGAAGGCAATGATTGGGTTTTTTGCAAGAACATCATATACCGATTTGGTATTCCTCGAACGATCAGTTCGTCAATGACCCATTCCAAGGATGGTATAAGGAGTACAAAATCCGCCAAAGGGTTACCAACGTTTACCACCCCCAAGCCAATGGGCAGGTGGAGGTCACTAATTGGAACCATTGTCAATGGCATTCGTTCGAGACTCGAGGGGGCAGGTGTTAACTGGATCAATGAGTTGCCTAGCGTACTTTGGTCATTCTGAACAATGAAGTCATCTACCATGGGCGAAATCCCATACATCTTGGTCTATGGCTCCGAGGCGGTCATTCCAGTGGAGATAAAGCTGCCCACCTTTCGAAGGTTTGCTATAAGCAATGGATGACAGTAATACAATGACGAGTAGCGCCGTTTGGACTTATACCTTCTCAAAGAGAAAAGAGAGAAGGCAAACCTCCGCAAAGCTAGGGTCAAGGAAAGGTTTAAGCGGTATCATGATCGGAGGGTCTGGAAGTTCCAGTTTTCCCCAGGAGACCTCGTAATGAGGAGAAACAAAAAGAGCCGCAGAGAGCCGGAGGGAAAGCAATCAGCAAACTGGGAAGGACCCTACCGAGTCGTCGATGCTGGCTCGGGGGGGGGAGAGCTTTGTGTTAGAAACCCCCCCTAAGGTGAACCGATTCCACGCAGATGTACCATTTCTAACCTTAGGAGGTATTATTCCCCCAAATCCCAGTAGACTTAGGGAGTTCGAAAAAGGGCCTGGTTCAAAGTACCTTTGGGTCAGAGGGCACCCTCGGCACGGTAGTACTACGAGTTGATAGGGTCCCTTTGTTTTTTGATAATTTTGTATGGAAACATGCTTTTTATGAACAATTCTTGTTCAAAAGAATTTAAACACACATTCCCATGTGGGGTTCAAAAGTTCCCCATTCTCCTAAATTGGAGTAGATTACATTTGAAGGGCCTCATTGAACATGCCAAAAGCGCTCAAGGCATAGACCTTGTAAAATGTTAAAAGGGCCAACAAAGCCTCATCAAACGCGTAACAAGCGCTCAAGGCATAGACCTTGCAAAATGATCGAAGGTCCAACAAATCCCCTTCGAACATGCAACATGCGCTCAAGGCATAAACCTCGTAAAATGTTTGAAGGGCCAAAAAAGCCCCATGGAATGCGCAAAAAGTGCCCAAGGTACATACCTTGTAAAATGTTCGAAGGGCCAGCAGAGCCCCATCATACGCGTAAAAAGCACTCAAGGCACATACCTTGTAAAATATTCGAAGAGCCAATGAAGCCTTATCGAAAGAAAAATCAGTTGAAAAACAAGTTGAAAATGTAGTCTAGTTAGAAGGGCTATTGCCATTCAGGACTATTAAAATGCTCCAAAAGGTGATAAGGAGCAAAAAAGAGTATTATTTTGTTAATACGGGCCATAATGGCTTACAAGTACACAGATACAGTTAAAACAATCACAAGTATATTCATACACAGCAAGAAAAACTTCTACGAGGCCCTTGCTAACAGCCTCCATTTGTCTAATGAAGTTCTAGGGTTCGAAAACCTACCACCTTGACCTTCTTTCTAAAGTCTCATCCTCATTGTCGAAGGGGCGAGCTTGGCCTCGGCAAGGAATATTACCTCTCCCGCCGGAAGAAGAACTCCTTCCTCGGTCAGAGGCACCAATTAGGTTGCCTGCAAGGTTAACTCTAGGGTTCAAGGTTGCATGGTTGGGGGCTTTGGCAGTTTCCGAAGCCCCACCTCTTCTAAGGGTGTGTGGGAACTAAAGCTCCACTCCTTCTTCTCAACCTAACCAGCCACCTTTGTGCCTCTTTATACGATACTTGGGAATCCTAATAATATATTTCTGCTCCGTGATATTGATGGTATCCTGGAGAAAAATGTCAAAATCTTCAACCAGTGGAGCTTAGACCGTTTTAAGTCGGAGCCAATATGCTTGATGGCTGTTGGCAATTGCTTCGTACGTTTTGTACAATTCAAAAATTTTCTTGTCGACTTTCTCCTTTTCTCTATAGGCAGCTCCAATAATGGCCCAATTTTCCCTAATGGTCCGCTCTAAGGCAGGAACTAGATCTCGTCGATATTTTCTATTCTCTTCCTTCCATTCCTCAAGTTTGGCGGTGGCAGTCACCAAAGTTGCTCGAGCCACCTCTACATTTTCTTAAGCCACTCGAGCCTCACATTGGTATCCTTTGATGGTCTCATTGGGCCAAGAAGACGATGGCCTCTAGCAGCTTTATAAGCCTTAGCGGCGGTGATGCATTCATGCATCAAGGTGAACCTGACTTTGGTAGTAATATCTTTGAGAACCTCATTGTGCCAAGCTTCAAGAGAACAAAAATCCCTCAGAATCTCGTTCTTAGCCGCAACCAAGGAATCTCTTTCTTCCCTCGAATGACTCAGGGCATCGAGGAGTTCTTTTTTCCTCCTATGGAGTTTATTGCACCATAAACTAAGTTCATGGTGTGCTGCTTGAAGTTCCTCTTTAAGCCAGATGGACTTGTACCGGAATCGGGAGGTTTCGATTTGATGCTCCCAAGCCCATTCTTCAATTTGGCGGTACCATTCTTTCATAACTTGGAAAAAGAAGTCGAAAGAAGTACCCCTTTGCAGATGATGGGGGCGATAAGGTATCGAGTCTAGAGTTTACAAGTGACAGAAAGGAAAACACATAAGTTAAGGGAAAGAAAAATTTTCATTTATAAGCAAAAATCAGAAAATACATTCGGAGCCATAAGGGAATAGTTCATACAATTTTTCCTACGCTAGGATTGGACTGGGAAGACCACGAATGAGGAGGTCCAAGTCGAGACCTCGGAATAGTAAGGGGATCCTGCTCACTCCATTCCTTGTCCTTATCCACCTTAAGGTGGTAGATCTCCTCCACAAAGAACTATTTTCCATAGGCCTTCAAGTGGTCAAGAAGCGGAAGTTTAATACCCCTATCCTGGATGGACTTCCACTAGAGATGGTTCAATTGTTTTGGCTCCGAGTTATTCTTGTAAACATCCAGCATAGTCGCATATTCGGGAGGGAGCTCCTTGGAGATGGAATGGGCCAAGCTGTTCCAGGTAAGCCCCATCAAAACCGATGAGAGGTCCAAAAAGAAGTCATGGAACCTCTTAGTCTTCACTAGCCTATTAGCATAGGCCTTGAGTGTGAAAACCTACTGCCCAGGGGAACAAAGGCCAACCATCCTAGCGTTCTCGCTGGCTAGAGTTCTGTTAGTAGTTTGGGCCTTCAACAATTTTGTCTTGAGCTCCTTCAGACGGATGTCCTTCTTAGCGCTCATCCTCTCTACTTTTTCTAGATCCTCCTTTTGTTTTAGCTCCATCTTAGCACACTCGATTTCATAATCGAAGGATACTTTCTCCAATCCCTCCTTGATTCGAAGGCAACCTTTTGTAGCTCTTCCTTGAGCTTATTGTACTTGGCAGTAATCACTTCAGCTTCCTTAGCTTTGGCTATATAAACTTGAATGATAGAGCCCAAAGCAATCGAAAGAGTGGGCGCCTCTGGGACAGAGATCAAAGCACGATCCCCTGTGCCTGGAGGGTTCAGATCGAGCTGCCCTGCCCCAGACTGGGCATTTTAGGGCCGCCGGATTTTGATTAAGGGGGATTTCGACGGCAGAATAAGAGAGTCAATCTTTTGCCTCTGAGGTGAAGGGAGAGGCGGAGAAGCACCATCCCGAGACCGTTGTTTCTTACAGATTCATCAACAATCTCCACTTGAGTTTCCAACATAGCCTCCGTTCGGAGAGTTTCTAAAACATGAGGCTTTGAGTGAACCTCCTCATAGCGTTCCTTGTACACATTCTCCACCTCTTCCTAGTTCCCGAAGCCGAGTGTATCAATGAAACTCACTAAATAAAATAAGGGGAAAATGTTAGAAGAAAAGAAGAAGTTAGAAGGGGATAACAAATAAAGAAATAAACGTAGAAGACAGGGATGTCATAACACCTTCAATGGGTGTAGAAAAACCTCTAGAAGCGGCATTTTTGGCGTTGTCCGTCTTCGGGGGCTCCGCTCAGTTTTGGTCACCCTCGGAACTGGCTCAGTAGGCTTGAGGCTATCAACCTTGGTTTTCTTTTTCTTCGATTTCTTTGAAGCCCCTTCATCACCGGTCGAAGGGGCTTTCCTTTTAATCTTCTTGGGCTGGTTGCCCACAACCACTTTCTTCTTTCATTTTAGTTTGCCTGAAGGGGCCTTTTCAGATTCCATCGAAAGTGGGGGGGGGGGGGGGGGGGGGGGGGGGTTAATCAGAACTATCTTTGGATGTAGATCTAATCATATACCTCTTCCGGCCACAAAAAATGAAAATTCCTCCAAAATAGGAATCACTTAGTAACTAATCCCTATCGGCTATCATACTCTTCGGAGCGACATTGGTGGAAGGATTTTGAAACTTGGGCTTTGGGTTCCAGTCGGGTACATAGTACTCCTCCGCCTCTTTCTTGAAGGTGTAAATGGGGGCTTGGTGCCACCCTTTGCAATTTGACGAGATCTTCACAGGGTGGTCCGAGAACCTGTTACTGAGGGTCACAATCCCCCCTGAGCTTTGAATCCCGGCCACCGATTGTATGCACCAAAGGTCTGCTACCAGAGAGGTAGTATAGAGATCTAAATAACTTATACCGATCGGTGATACCCAGACTGTTGTATTAAGTCATAAATGACATAACAAGAAGGATGACATTCGAATGTAGCTGGGCTAGATTTACTCGGTGTTCTTTGAGAAGATGAGAGAGGATGTGGGGTAAGGGAAAGCATAACCCATACCGGAGATAGCATTCGTAGATGGAGCACCGCCGGGCCTTGTATACCTTGGATTTTCATCCTCTCAAAGGACTTCCAGTCGTAAATCCTCTGTAAGCTTAACCCACAGAGGTAGCCTAGTTAGAAGTTGGTGATTTCCAGAGCCATCAACTGGGGGCACTCGAGGATCGAAGTCAGGATTTTCTCAAAGAAGAAGGGACGACCCTCCTTATCTTCCCGAACCTTTGCCCAACTCGGAACCCTGAACCTTGAGGAAGTCCGTTTGCAGCAGAAGCCCTTAGGTGGCACTGGGAAATCGGTGGATCTTCCCTCGGCCTCGAAACTCACTGAAAAAGAGCCAGCCGCCATGGAAGGAAGTGATGCCGGAATCTTGGAGATGAGATTCTTCTACGCCAATGGTAGTAGACACGGCCGGAAAGTAGGTCGGAAAGGATTTCTTCCCCATTGATGGTGTTTGCGACATTGTAAAGCAAAAATGAGAGGTTAAGAGATATGGGACTTATTGGTTGATTGGCTGGAAATAGACCTGAGCTCTCTAGAGAATTAAATGGAGGGGAATCGCCAAGGAACTGCTCTAAGGGAGAAAGGTTTTTATGAAATTTGAAAACAGTTTGGGTATAAGGTGAAGTGAGGGAGAAAAAGGCTAATATATATAAAGGGGGAGTAAAAGGTAATGATTACCTTGGGCCGCCACACAGAAAAACAGGTACATGGATAAATGGGCTGCGTGGGTGAGAGATTCAAGGAATTTATGGGGAAAGTGGTGCACGTAGATCTAACGGGGGCTTCACGCACCCAGGAAAAAAATGTGGCGCGCTTAGAATCCAATAGGGGCTTTACGCTCCCAGAAAAAGAAAGTGAATGTCACGCCCTCGCAACTTTTTCACTTCTCGTCTTGGATAAGAACTCTTTGGATTCCAATGGCAATTTGAAGGCCGAAGAATCGAGTCCCCCATTCCTTAGCTTACAAATCAAAACTCTTTGGATTCTAGCACATATTAGAACTTGAGGAGTCTGGATCCTTTATGCTTAGAAACACATGAATTTGAACTCTTCAGACTCTTGCACAGATCAGACGCCCGAAGGACAAATGAACCATATGTGGGTTTTGGACTCCTCATATTCTAGCATAGATTTAAAGGATTGAGTCTGAATCCCTCATCCAGATTTGTTAGGATTCGAATGACCGAATGCTCTAACAACAGATTAGAAACCTGAAGGTTGTACCATATGTGGGTAAAATGCTGGGATTCGCATAGTCTCGGTTTCTAACATAGGTTAAAAGCTAAAAATTTGAATACCTCTCTTTCTTCTTATATACAAGAATTTGAATGCCCTCGTTTTCTAACACATATTAGAAGACAGAAAATATAATTCCCTACTTCTGTCCATGGGGCTCGAAGGCCTTTGATCTCTAACACAGATTAGAAGACCAAGGATCGGACCCCTTACTCAGAACTATCTGGGCCCGAAGGCCCCTGGGGAAATAAAGGAGGCGGGATTGAGGCTTTTAGGCTCTAACACGGACTAGGCCAAGGGTGGATCCCCAACACATCAATTGGCTCAAACGATATGTTCAAAGCCTCAACCTAGAATGAACATTCAATGCACCGCAGAGGCACCAAGATTGTACCCTTGAAGTGTTAAAGGGTTTTGGAAGATGAACCCTCGCTCAGCCGTAAATTTGAAGCATCCCCGTTAGAAGGGTGTAGCGACGAACTATAGGACACGGGCATGAATTTGAACCCATGACCTCAAGACAAATTCGAAGGCCGAACCCTCAGCTTTCCAGGGGCTTATTGATAATGTGTAAATACGTATGGGCCCAATTGCCTATACGCCTGACCAATCAGTCCATAACTTTGCCCTTTTGGTAGAGTCTTTTGGGCTGGCCCAACGTGAGAGTACTTGCTCCACAAGCAAACAAAACAGTTGCCCTACTTGCCTACTTATATAAAGTCTAAAGGTAACCCTACACACTCAACTATTCATTCCTATGTACACTCTTGTAATCCGTTTGCTTACTTGGCCGTTAGAGCCTGTTCCCTCGGAAACCTCCGGGGGCTTTGCTTTGTTTTACAGATTCCGATCATCTACGACGGTGCAACGACAATGTCAAATTGGGGTGTATCACATGTACTATTTCATTTTTCAAGGCCGGGTACCCAGCCCAGAAATTTTTCGTTTTAACGGGCTAGGGCCAGGGCTGTAAAAATGCAATTTTCAGGTACCCGTGATACCCGGTAAAATTAAAATATGTTTTATTAATTTTTATTTTAAATAGTATTTTTCTACACATATACTCTTAATTGTCAATGTCCATATCTATGTAATATTAATTATTAAATAATGAAAAATTACATAATATTCAAGTGCTAAAATTTCAAACATTCTCTTTCTACTTTGAATTCTCAATCGTTCCTTCTACATTCTGACCCTCCCCTTTCAGCTTCAAAATTTTAATTATAACTCCGGTCACAACCCTATTCTGACAGTAGCTGATAGGTCAAGTTGATAAAATATATATTTGATTTTCCATCACAAATTCCTTATCAAATTTCATAAGATCTCTGCTAAATTAATTTTTTTAACACAATGATCTTATTCTCGTCATTTCAGCATATTTTGTTATGTTCATCCAAACTAGGGAATGATGATGATGATTACGAACTTTTTTCTCTTATTGATCATTATATGGTGAATTTTTTAATGATAAAAGGTGATAATTATTTGTACAAAAAAATATCATGAGAATTCAATTGTTAAACTACATTACCAACATTGTAAAGACATTTTTCTTGCACTAATAGAAATTTACGTTACATAAAGAAATGATAATTATCTCAAAAATATCAATTTTAAACGGGCCAGCGAATACCCAGTTACCTGAACCGAACAATCCGGGTACCCGCATTGCGGGTACCCTGTTCTTCCGGACCGGGCCACAGGTCGCATTTTCAACTACCAGCACATATGGGTACCCGGATGTGTGGGTACCCGCATTTGAACACCCCTACCGTATTTTAATAGGTTGCCCAATACTTAATAGTGCTTCATAGTGGGTGTATTTTAAATACAGTATGATTGTGCATATGCATGGATATTACTCTACATGTGTATTGGATTAATAATTACAATAAATATGTATGCTCTAATGGTACCCACGAGACTGTTATATAATAGGGATGGCAACGGGGCGGGTACGGATTATGGTACTTTCGCACCTATGTCCCCATGAAATTTTCATACCCAAACCCGCCCCATCATCCATGACAGGTACAATATTAAAATCCACCTATGCCCCATCACCCACTTGAGTCTCTATACCCACTTAAAATCCATTTTACACATCCCATTTATATCTCCAAAAAGCACTGAATTTTTAATTTAAAATTAATAATTTTAATATTAATATTTTAATAATATTTACTTGAAAATATTATAACTAAAACATGTGCATTGTGGATAAATAAAATTTTATTATATAATAATGTAATACATTGGAGTGAAAATAAAAACTATTTTCTTTTATATTTTATATGGAGTCTGTCTTTTGCGAGACTGTCACATGGTGAGACTAAATGTATCTTATAAAATAAGATAGGTATAAAATTGATTGTTTAAAATTCGGGGGTTAACTTGACAATTCTTTTTATCTGGGGTACCCTTTTAAAAATGAGTAAAACCTCAGACACCAATATGCAAATGTTTGGAGAAAAATAGAAACCCAACATCTCCGAAATTGCCGTCGTCGCTCGTCATGGCGGTTATAATGGGTTGAGCAGGATCCGCCACGCCGTACACGTCGCTCATCGTTCGGGCTACTCTTGGAATTTGTTGGGAGGTCAATGATTTGAATGCAAAAGGAACTCTAGAAGACATCGTTGATCCTCATCTGAAAGGCGAAAGGAAAGATTTCAATGGAGTGCCTCTCCGATCACGGCGTTGATTGCCATCGATGGACGACGATCTATGGAGGTGGCTGGATTTCACGGTTATAATTCTGGAGAAGATAGACACTTTGTTCTCGCTGTGTCTTGATTGACGGGAAAGTAAAAGAGTGACTTTTACGGCAGCAAGGTTTCATCGGCATTTCACAACGGCATTTCAGAAGGTTTTTGTAAATTTTGGGTCTCAAGTCGGGTCGTGCAAACTCAGGACCAGCAAATGCAATCCAAAAGTGTTTGACCTGCTGGTTTTGATTTTGGACCCAACCCAACCTCATTAATCAGCCCATTTACAAAGATTATAAATTTCATTCAATATTAAGTAAAATATCAAATAAATTTTAAAATAGTAAATATATTTAAAATAAAACTGAAATATACATCAAATAAAAATAAATTAAATTAAAATAGTAAAACATCAAATAAATACAAAAAGCACAATAAGTTATATTGTTTATAACATCAAATAAAATACTTTTTTTTTATTTTAAGCACCCTAAGGTGGGGGATATGTATTAGGTTCCCCAGCCCTATGTAGAAACCAAAAGATGTACAAAGATGTTTAGGATATTATATCGGTAAGGCAACCTCGTTGCCTTCAAAAGAATAAACTAATAGTAGTGGACTGGTGGATGTAAAATGAAAGGAGTTGAAACTTGCTGGGTCGGGGTCCGGTGGTGTGCTCGAGGGGTGATGTGTTCTGGGTGTCGAGTGTTGTAGTTCTCGAGGGGCGGTGTGCTCGTTTTCGAGAGGTCCATAGTTGTCGAGTGCCTTAGTTCTCGAGGGGTGTTGTGCTCGTGTTCGAGGGCTTCATAGTTCGAGGGCTTCAAGATTCGAGGCCTCCATGGTGTCGGGACTCTATGGGGCGAGGTCTGTCAGGCGCGTTCTCGATGCTCCAGTCTCAAGGTCTCGTTGCCAGTCTCGAGTTCTCGATGCTCCATGTGGCGCGTTCTCGAGTCTCCAATCTCGAGTATGTCGGTCTCGAGTACTCGCTGCTCCGGTCTCGAGTGGTCGATGTTCCATTCTCAGGTGCTTCAGTCTCGAGTGCTCGATACTCCAGTCTCGAGGGCTCGATGTTCCAGACTCGAGTACTCGATGCTCGAGTGCTCGATGCACCACGTGCTTGAGTGCTCGAGTACTCAATGCTCGAGTGTACGATGCTCCAAGGTCGAGTGGTCAATGCTCCATGCTGAAGTATTCAAGTGCTCAATGCGCCTGGCTCGAGTGCTCAATGCACCAGGCTCGAGTGCTCGATGATCCAGACTCCAGCAGTGCTCGATGTTCCATTCCTGTGTGGTTGATGCTCCTATCTCGAGTGCTCGATGCTCCATTGTTGAGTGCTCGAATACCCATCTCGATTGCTCGATGCTCCATTCTTGAGTGCTCGAATACCCATCTCGATTACTCGATGCTCCATTGTCGAGTGCTCGAATACCCATCTCGATTGCTCGATGCTCCATTCTCGAGTGCTCGATGCTCCAGGCACCAAAATGAGAGTGCGGTGCTCCAGGCTCCAGTGTCGAGTGCTCAATGTTCCAGTCTCGAGTGCTCGATGCTCCAATCTCAAGTGCTCCATGCTCCATGCTCGATGCTTCATGTTCCAAGGATGAATGCTCGATGTTCCAGTCTCGAGTACTCCATGCTCCATGCTCGATGCTTCAGGTTCCAAGTATGAGTGCTCTGTGCTCCAGTCTCAATTGCTCGATGTTCCAGTCTTGAGTGCTCGATGGTCCAGTCTCGAGTGCTCGATGAACCAGGCTCGAGTGCTCGAAGCCCCCGGCTCGAGTGCTCGATGGTCCAGTCTCGAGTGCTCGATGGTCCAGGCTCGAGTGCTCGAAGCCCCAGGCTCGAGTGCTCGATGCTCCAGGCCCGAGTGCTCGATGCTCCAGGCCCGAGTGCTCGATGCTCCAGGCCCGAGTGCTCGATGCTCCAGGCCCGAGTGCTCGATGCTCCAGGCCCGAGTGCTCGATGCTCCAGTCTCAAGCAAGAGAATTGTCTATGTACAGTGCCGTGATTCAAACTGATATCCTTCGAGGTGTCCAGTTCTCGATTGCTCTATAGCTCGAGGGTTCCAATACACGATGCCACCAAAGCTTGATTGCTCGAGGGTGCAAAGGCTCTAGGGCTTCCTGTTCGAGTGTTCAACGCTCCAGGCTCGAGGTGGAAGTAGACTAAGCTCAAAGGTGTGTCCCTGCACAAAATGAAAGGAAAAACTCGGTAGTATCTATTATTTAGCAGCATGCTTCTGTGTTCGGATGTAAGGAAAATCATTTTTGTCCAGTTCGATAAGACCTCTAATGAAAGCTGGAATGTTAGAGATGCTAATGTCAGGTTGGGATGGGTGGGTAGGTTTATGCTTTGAGATTGCATCAGCAACTGCATTACATTCCCTATATACATGTCTTAAAATAGCTTGGTTAAGCTCAGTGTGAATTTGGAAAGCTAAGACATATAGAGACCATTTGGCATATCTGGGATTGTTTATCATGGTCACCGCGCTCATGGCATCTGATTCCACTATATAGGAACATCTGGGGTCCAAGCTGGGGAAGCATCTAGCTGCTGCCTGGATGGCCTTCATTTCCGCCTCTAAAGGTGTACTAGCAATGGTAGTGAAGGATTGTATTAGGCACGGCTTACCAGTCCAGTCTCTAGCTATTAGGCCAATTGTGGATATGTCAGGAGACCATGATGCATCCACATTCACAGTTATACTATTTTGTGGAGGCTTTTCCCAAGAGATAATGGATATCGAAGGCTTAGGTGGTGGTCTCAGAGGCAGAATTAGGGAGAAAATAGGATAGCTTCTGGTAAGATACACATTGGAGTGAGCAGGTTTAGCTGAGAATGACAGAAAGATAAGATCCCCCACTTCTTTAATAATTATTACTTGTGAATTTTTTTGTTGTCATAGAGGAAGGAATTTCTTGCTTTCCATAATGACCAGCATATCAGAGATGGCAACATTCTACCAATATCTCTATGCATCTTAGAGGGTTCAGTATTGTTCCAGTAGGCAAAAAACCTTAGGGTTAAGCTGTCTAATGTATCCATTTTTATCCCCAGAATGTCAGCAGTATTATCCCAAACTGCTTGAGCTAAATGGCATGAAGTGAAAAAATGCTCTATTGAATCAGGATGATTGCATGTAGGACATTTCGAGGCTAAGCTAAAACCACATTGGACTAAGACATCATCAAAAGGAAGGAGGGTATTCAGCAGCTTCCATGTGAAAATGGAAATATTTTTTGGTAGTCTAGGGTTCCAAATATATGCAGTGGCTGGAAAATTACCTGATTGCTGAGTAAGGCCTCTATATGTTGATTTGAAAGAGAAGATACCTGTATCTTCTAGTTTCCATATTAGTCTATCTTCCCTGTCTGTGTGAGGCTGTGCATCCTGCAAGAAAGTCAAAAGTATCATGTTCCAGATAAGGTGAGATATTCTGCAGTATCTGGTTTTTTTCTCGGATGAAATCAGCAATGGTGTGATAGTAAAAGGGAGACATGGCTGATAGTGGAACATATTTAGAGAGCGGACCATTTGGGCACCAGTTTGCATTCTAGCAATTACTCAATCCTTTACCATGTATGATGAGAAAGTTTTCTTCTGCAAAGGAGTTAATACTACATATCCTTTTCCAAGTATGGGATTTCTTATGGGACTGTGGAAGTGCCCATAGCAGTTTTGACCACATGGTTGTACCCAATTGGCTTTTCCACCATAGTTTGGCTGAGCATGAGTCAATTATTGCTCTTACAGATCTAAAAACTAAACCATTATGGAATTTATGTTTACACAGGTCAGTCCATTTCCTCCACACTTTTTGTAATTTTCCATCCGTTTCCCCCCAGAAAAACCTTGTCATCTTCTTTTCCAGTGCTTTTATTATCTGTTTAGGGGCCTTTAGGACAGACCAAATATGCTGTGGGAGGGAATATAAACAAGAATCAATAAGCACCATTTTGCTTCCCAAACTTAACCACCTATTTTTCTAGTTCAGAAGCTTTCTATCTACAGCTTCCAACAAAGGTTCAAAATATACATTTAAAGTCCTACCTTTGAAAATTGGACATCCCAGGTATTTACATGGAAAGATTCCTTTCTTCATCCCTAAGATTGATTTTATCTGATTTATCTTAACAGTTGTTGCTCTTTTGCTAGCATAGAAATCAGATTTATCATAGTTTATCTTTTGCCCAGAAGTTAGTTCAAAAGTTTCTAAAAAGGCTTTTATTCTGATCAGATTAGACTTTGATGCTTGCATGAAAATGATAGTATCATCTGCATAGCTCAGGTGAGATGCAGGTGTGATACCAGTGGGGAGCTGATAGTAACTGAGCTTTTTATTCATGAAAATAAAAGATAAGCTTCTGGAAAAAGCTTCAGAGAAAATGTTGAAAAGAAAAGGAGATAGAGGATCACCTTGTTTAATGCCCCTTGTAGCTCTGAAAAATCCAACAGGATTACCATTTATAAGAACAGAAAAGTAGGCCTGAGAAAGGTTGTTCATTATGGCTTTTAAAAAACTCCTCGTGAATCCAAATTTACTAAGAACCCTTTCCAGAAATTGCCAATTAACGCTATCAAAAGGTTTTCTAAGGTCTAACTTTAAGATGCAGTTTGGTATCTTATTTTTCTTGTCTAAGAACTTAATCATTTCCTGGAGGTAGAGTACATTATCAGATATGTCCCTATTTTTCATGAAAGCTGTCTGGTTAGGGGAAATTAAGTTGTCCATGTATGGTTTCATTCTTTCCATTAGCACCTTAGAATAGATTTTATTTGCAACATTTGATAGACTAATAGGCCTGTAATCATCAAAGGAGGAGGGTGTCTGTTTTTTAGGTATTAAGGTTATCCATGTGCTGCTAATTCCTCTTGGTATTTCCGAGCCTAGCAGGAAATCATTTACTGCATCTATTAGGTCCTGTTTGATTATATCCCAGCATTTAGCATAAAATTTTGGGGTACAACCATCAGGGCCTGGGCTACTATTCCTATTCAAAACTTTTTTTAATTCGTCTTCTGAAACCGGTTTGGACAAAGACTGATTGTCCTGGGGAGATATTAGTTCTAGGATTTGGCTGAGAAAGTGGGAATAATATGTGGTAGTGTTGGGCTGATTAGGTTCAGAGAGCAGGTCAGAGTAAAAAGACACAACTTCCTTCTGTATGTCAGTATGAGTTTCTAACCAGAGACCTTGTCTATTTTTTATTTTTGAGATGTGTAGCTTGCAGTTCTTTTCCTGAATTGATTTATGAAAAAAAACTGTGTTATTATCTCCAAGTTTGGTCCAGTTAGTTCTGGATTTCTGCGTCCAGAATTTTTCTCTTTCTTTTAAAGCTCTAATTAGCAGGGCCTTTTTCTCATTCAGTTTAATTAATTCTGTATCTGTGCCTATGGAGTCATAGTTTATCTCCTGCAGTCTTACATTTTCTTCAGCAGCTAATACATTAGAATCAATGTTTCCAAAAGACTCTTTATTCCAGACCTTAATTACCTTTTCTAGACTTATTAGTTTAAGATAAAGTCTGAGCATTCCTTGGTTAGGGTTTGGTATTGCCCAGTTATTCCTAACCAATTCTATAAATTCTGATATGTTGAACCATGTGTTAAGAAATCTGAAGGGTTTTGGCTGGGAGGGGACTGTGGATGAGATTTGCAGAAGAAGAGGGGAGTGGTCTGAGGATTGCCTATTTAGTACTTGTATGGAAGATGCTGGGAATTTAGCATTCTATTGTATGGTACTAAGACCTCTATCTAGTCTTTTGAAAGTAGGCTTTCTCAACCTAGAGTTAGTCCATGTATAGAGATTTCCCACTGTATTGATTTCCTGAATTCCATTAGTGGTTATCCAATTATTAAAATCTCTTATGCTACCTAGACTTGGGTTAGAAGGTCCCCTATATTCTGTAAGTGAAGAAATTGTGTTAAAATCACCTATGAAAATTGTTTATGAAATTGGAAGGTGACTCAGGTCATGCCACAGGACCTTTCTGCCTTCTCTATTCCCAAGGCCACAGACAAAAACAACATCCATTTCAATCTTTGTTATAACATGTGTAATTTTAGCATGTAAATATTGTTCATGCTGGGACAGTAAGGTAACATTTAGAGTGTCATTCCAGAACAACCATATTTTCCCATTTTGAAGAGGTAAGAAATGTGAATAACTAAGTTTCTCCATGTAGGAGTGACATTCACTGTTATCATGCATTGGCTCTATTATACACAACAACTCAATTTTATTTTTCCTGACGATGTGTTTTAACCTAAGCATTGAAGTCTCTAAACCCCTAAGGTTCCAGACCAGGAAATTAATGGAAGTGGTGTATGTCATTGTTCACTTGATTTGTGGCTTTTAGTATTGGATCTTAACATCATCTTATTTAACTGATTTAGGTAAGTGTTCTTCCTAGATTTGGACTTACCTGTAGTATTTATGTTACATGTTGATTGAGATTGAACATTAACCTGCTCAGGTATTGTAGTTGTGTCATTCAGGAAAGAGCCTTCTTCCTCCATTTCTCCTAGCAGTGTTTGTTGTGGTGGATGGTTCAATTCCTCTTATTCTTCTGGGGATACACCTGTGTCCTGCAGAACAGAAAATCTATTTGCCATCTTTCTATGTTGAGAAAGTGGAGGATTAGTGTGAGAGAATTTTTGGCTAAAAAGGTTTTGGGACCCTATCTGTATATCATCCTGAGCATAGACCTTGTGAGTTTTGTTATGGCTTGGTAGTGCTGTTGCATTGATCAACTCTGTAGTAGGTGATACTGGGTCAGCTTTGGGTGAGTCTGTGAGGTCAAGGATTGGAGATGGATGAGGTGTGTGTGTTGTGTTACTTACTGGACCGTCTTCTTGCAGTGCAATGATCTTAGCAGAGTTATTTTCCAGGTGTTTGGGCATGTAGGAGGATGGTTGCAGTGTAGGATTAGTAGTGGCTTTTGGATGCAGTAGTTGGTGTTTGAGATGGGTGCTGTTAGTAGGTTGTGGATCATTAACAATTTTAGGCATATTCTCAAACTTGTTCCCTGTGGGTTGCCATTGTGGAGCTGTATTGGTCTGGGTTAGGCCTCTACATTGGTTCAGTGAGTGTCCTAACTTAGCACAATTTTTGCAGTACAGGGGTATATCCTCATATTCAATGTTATACTTCCTATTGTTTGAGACAGAGCCTAATCTTATGAACTGATTTAGGGGTTTTTGCAGGTCTATCTTAACACAGAACTTGATTGCAGATGGTTTAGTTAGCATTTCAGTTGCTAAATCTTTTTTGATGAAATTGCCTATACTATTCCCAATAGCCTCTATAGATGAAGTATTGTAATAGTAAAGGGGAACTCCCCTGATTGTACACCAGATGGGGACGATCGGCGATTCCTTCTGTGTGGAGAAATCCGGCGACCATTTGAGGATCTTCATGTGAACTCCATTGAAGCTCCACAGACTTTTGATCCAACAGCGTTGATAGTCGTTTGGTAGTTCAAAGCCATTCAGCCCAACCATGAACCGACAAAAGCGGAGCCATGTGGTCGTGAAGTGGATTGTGAACTGAGAAAAATGGAATGAGTACAAACACTTAGCCATGAACCAAAAATGTAGTGATTGTGGCACGATCCAGGATCTCAATCCCTAATAACATGAAGCCATGACTACGGCGAGCTATAAATACAAGAAGAGCAACACAAGCTAAGGTAAGGGTAACTAAACTGAGAAATTTGAGTTCTCTGAGAGAAAAGCAGACTTGATCATCAGAGTGTTTTCCCTGGAATTACTTTCGGGATCTATTTTACAGGAAGAAGGGTTTCACGGTGAACAACGGTTACCTTATCTGACCAGATTACCACATCATTTGGCGCCGACTGTGGGGACCAGAGAATTTTTTGTTTCAAAATGCAGCAGGTAAACAATGGTGTTCACCAAAAGCGAGAAAAGTCACAACCACCAGACACAAGAACACACAGCTGGACGCAACAAAAGCATGTCCTAGCCAAGACCAGGAGTATGTCCCTAGTAGAGAAAGGGAACACAATAATGAAGATGATGAGGATGAAGCAGAATCTCCTAACACAAACCATGAAAAAGAAAGGAGAGGGCTCTACTGTGGGTTCCACCGTTTATACTATTTACCATATTTACCTCGAAAGGAGAGCGTTCACAGCAATTTTGGAAGTGAACAGAGAGAGCCTATACAATCAATGTTTAACCACGCTCAAGCCAAAATCTCCGAGAATGGATAAAATGATAAGTCAAGGGTTCAAAAACCTTAAGTATAAGGAGGAGTTAAGGGATATAGTGGTAGACAACGATGCAGAGAAATCATCCTTAGCACTGCATCTTCGATATTTCCAAATGCCACAGGGTAGTTAGCGATAAGCCCTAGGTTTGTCCACAGAGATGCTAGGTCTAATGTATCAACTCAAAACAAAACCTCGTAGGGGTCATCAACCCGTACGAGTGAAATGAATAGCTAGTAAAGCAAACATGCAAATAGGTTGGGGGGGGGGTTAGTTTTTCAAACTAACAACTACAAAACATGAAAAGTAAAAAACAGCTACAATATTAGCTAAGTACTTGAGGAAATCATTGAGAAACTTGTTCAATCTAATGCTTCTATCCTCGATTAATTCACATAGATATCAAAGCAAACCTAATAGAGTGTCTATAACATATGGTATGGCCGATGGTATACACTTCCCCGTCCCTGTCACGGTGGGTGCTCTCGCAACCCTCCATTGACAGTGGCATCATAATTAAGGGAGTACAACAAGGTCCAACTGTTATTGTAGGTCTGATTCTCCCCCATGCGATTACGTCCCAGGCTTCCATTACGAATGTGCTACTCCCCCCGGGTTCTATCATTTAGTCCCAAGGGTCGTATACACCTTATCTATGATACTATGGTTTCTTGTAACCCTAGCTTGCTACTATTTAGCTATCTCTACCTGGAACCTCTCAGAAAACTTTACAAAGTAAACTAAAACTGGTGCGATGGTAAGTGGATCAGAGTGACCTCGAATCTCTCGTGCACACACTCATCAGACGCGTGCTCCTCACCCATTCAAACAACCAGGTTACACTTCCCAAGGGGGCATCGATATTTGCACCTAGAATGAATACAACCCAAAGTGTGTGTTATATATGTGGTGTAATATTCATGCATTCAAACTCAAAAGCAAATCACAATAATATTATGAACACAAAATTTGGATGAACTAGAGAATCTCAAAAAACATATAGATTACCAAGTCACTACAACTTATCCCCAAGCTATGGAAACTACTCCCTTTACATTGAATTCAAATAAATATTTAAATTCCACATATTAGGATCAAAGCAAAATAAAAAGAAGCAAAAGAAAAACGTTTCTCCTAAGGAGAGTGTCTACAAACTACTCTTGAAAATGAAGTATGAGATATGAAAACCTAGTAAAAAAAGGTTCTATTTATAGTAGTAGGAGATCGGGCCTAAAAATAGGCCAAAATAAGGTAAACCCTAGCTCAGGTACCGCTCGGCGCTAGGCATCACGGATGATGTAGCCCATGGCTTGTACTTAGAGCGGGACCCGAGGAATGGCGCTAGCCATGTCACTTCATGGGTGCAGGGCACCATTTCTTGGGCGTGGTGCGGATGTTCATCTTATGCGGGGTGCAAGGCTTTGCGCAAGTTGCATCTGACACCAAGCACATGCCGCATCGTATGCCACGGGATGCTGTTAAAGCGCTGAAACTTGAAGTCCTGATCCGCACTTGTGGCCGTTGGCGCGGGCCGTGGTTAGCAAGGGTGCTCACTCAAAAAATTTGGCGCGGGCCATGTGACTTCCCATGCTCCGCTTGCTGGTCTTGACATAATGGACATGGGACAGCACAGGATGCCTAAAACAAGACGTCACACACCCATACTTAGTTACGTGGGGGGGTTGTTCACCTTATGCTAGTGGTCCATGGCCTCTGGCGTGGGTAGTGCCATAGCCTTGCCTTGGTCTCCTTGGTGTGGGGCAACTTCTTTGGCGTGGTCCGTTGGTGCCAAACCATGCACGGCCCGTGCCGTCCCACTGGTGAGTTGACCGGCTGAACTAGTTTTCTTTGGTACTGGAGAACCATTAGTCCGATTTGAGAATTATGGAAGTTGATTTATTAGTAGTCGAAAATAAGAATTCAATGAAACCATCCTTGAAGGCTAATTCTTCTTGTACCGTTTTGGACTTAAGCACAACTCATTGGACCACGATTCCTCGTTTCTTTGTTGGCTACTATGAACATCGTTGCCTCTTTGGCTTCAATCTACTTCTACCACACATTGATGATCGTAGCCTTCGTCTACTACCATTCTATTATGAATAACCTTCATATCTACTACCGTCCTTGCAAACGACCTTCAATATATTCCACCACCCTTACGAATGGCCTTCACATAGAGTGTAAACAAAAAGTACCCAAGGGCGACCTACTAAAGATGATCACAAGGAAGATCAAGGAGCCCGTGGATATAAGATGTCCATTAGTACTAATTAAATCAACAAAACGCAGGATTTAGACAAGAAAACCAAACATGACAATCTAAACCCCTTGTCACGTAAACTCAACTAATACTAGGAATACACCAAGTAAAAGTAACTAAAAAGTATGCCAAATGCATCGGTTAATGTACGTGAAATGAAGCTAAGAATCCCTACAATTAACCCTTTACTCGTCTTCGAGTAAATAGAATACAAGATAAAGAATCAAGCGAAATGTAGCGTGCAAGCATAAGTTAACCGAGGCATTCAACTTATTCTAAGATTACCCTGTTTCCCCCAAGAAAGTAAGAATCTCACAACTCTCACACTCCCCGAAATGTATAAGTAATCAAACCACCAAAAATTAAAGTGTGGAAGAAGGTAAGCCAAAAAGATAAGTGTTAAGCTAGCTTACTTTTCCCAAAATGATCCCAAAAGCAATCAAAGAGTAGTCTTAAAAAAAATCCACCGCAGAAGCATGCATTCAACCTAGTTTTTTTGTTTTCTCTCAATTTCTCTCATCTTTCCTAAAAGCCATTTCGGGTTTTCATCCTAGCTTTAACACACAAAGGGTACTCACTTCTCACCTTTTTCCACAAGTCCTCTCATTTTTGCCTAGGCTCGTAAGCTTAGCTGGGCCTAGCCTCTCATTTTTACCCAGGCCTTTACCCAAGGCGCCCTTTCAGTGTTTTGACTTGTCCATGTTTTTGTATTTTTTTTTTCATTTTTTCCATTTTTTTTGGTGTAGCACAAAAATTCCCCAAAAGTGGGCTTCATACTACAAAAGGAGAAAAATACACCACCAATTTCCTAAAACATCCTACCCCATGCAAACTAGAAAGCCTAGCATATCATGTCATGCCACCAAATGTTGAACCAAAATCATCCCCCAACAAACAAAAACCAACATCATAAACCAACAAGAAGAAAAACTATCAAAGCAAATCATGAAATGCACCGAGGAATTCCAAAAATGAAAACTCCCTAAGTGGTCACTACTCCCTCCCCACACTTTGCCCATGCAAAGTGTCAAATGCACAAAAATCATATCAAAATATAGGTGAGGTAGGGAGAATAGTGATACTCACTCTCGCGGTCCCAAAGGTTCTTCATCATCATGACTGGTGAAACTCCTATCTATGTATCCGGTTGCTTGAAGTGTGGCCTCAATGCTATTCATCCTCGAGCTAAGTCTTCCACTTGTGAGCGCATTCCTTCTATCGCTTAGACTACCACTTGCAACACTTGAGTAGAGCTCAAATATTGTCCCCAAGTGAATGCAAGTGGTCAATAATGTCCATGGAAAAGTGAGAGCGACTAGGAGGTGCTCTCGGAGTGGACTTGCCCTTAGCCTCCTCAATATCTATCCCCAGGTTGGCCATAACTCTATAAAACTCCTTCTCAAATTTTTGGTCAGAAGAAATGAGTAGATTATCCAAGCTTGTGTCATGGTCAAGGATAGTGTGCTTCGGTTGTGGAAGAATCATAAAGCTACACGTGGTCGCTCCACCATAGAGCCATACATATCTACCCTCCGATGTCGTTGGTCTCACCATGGATGCCTTCACTAACTTCTCTATGTTGTACTGTGTGCCCGATCTCCCTAAGTTAGCTAGAGCCCTTTGTGTGTCTGGATGACCAAGATACTCCGCCAAAAGACCAACCATGCCTCCCATGGAGATTTTTCCACTCTTCCTGTCTCTAATCGGTAAACATTCCTGCACAAAATACCCTACCAAGTTTGGGTAAAAGTTACCCTTGGAAGTCATTGCCCAAAGGCAATGAACATCCAAACCCGGGCATTGCGTTAGTTCACTGTGGCAAAAGACTCCCGTAGCCAACAAACGATGAACATAATAGAATGCCAGATGAACTATGGCGGTACTCTTGCACAGGTTCTTCCGATCTATGCCCGTCAGTTGCACCCAAAAGCTCCCAAGAGAGAAAGGTAACCCTTGTCGGTGTGTGTTCTGGATCTCCTTGCCATACCTCCACCCAAAGGCTCGCTCTACCTCTCGGTGGGTTATCTTGTACTCCTTATTGTCCGGGTTGAATTTGATTGCCTTGTGTCCATCGTCATCTACAATCGGCCATAGAGTAGCTAGGAACTCTACGGTCCACCTAATGTACGTCTTGGAGTGTTTCTCAAGAAACCCCTATAGACCTACTCGGATCAATATGTAAGTGACTAGCTCGAGTAAACCTAGAGCTGCCAAGGTGTCCTTACAAGCAAACCCCATCTCCAAAATACTCCTCTTCGGCTCTCTCAAGTTCCTCCAACTCCAGGCTGCAGTCCCAGAAATGTTGGATAAACCCATAAACTCCTCGGGCATAAATGTGGGGTTACAAAGAATGGAAGTCGTTGGCTCAGGGTTTTCACCCTTTGCCGACTTCTTCCTCTTCTCACTCCTAGTGGGCTTAACCCTTCTCTGAGGCATTCTTCTTAGGTGGCATCCTAAAAAATGAGGACAAGAGTGGTGATATGATTATAAACAAAGCATGACCTACAATTCAATGAGACAACATTCTCCCAAATAACCCAAACATTTATGACATGATAATCTAAGCATGTGGGCTATTCAGACAAGAACATTCCTCATCAAACAAAAAACTCCTGTAAGTTATTACCAACCTATCAATAAGCTCATGAAATCAAGATTCATGCTCTCCCAAATCACCCAACAGCAAAGATCATATCTTAAGCATAATAGCACATCAATCCCCCAATATCCTCTTCAACAAAATATTATGCATAAAAACTCAAAACACATATCTCAAAACACACTCATTCAAGATTCATGCTCTAAATAACACCACCACAATGTCAAATAAAGCACATAAGCATAAAGTTCAATGGGTTACCCAGAATTTGTAGCTAAGAGTTGCAAGACCTACAAAAGAAGAAGCAAAAAGTGCTAACTTTTGGAAGAAAAGCTTTACTTTTTTGAGTTACACCAAGAGTGTGTGAGAGTGAGTGTTTCTTGAGAAGAAAGAATGTGTCAAATGAGAGAATTAGTTGGAGAAATGTACTATGGGATTAGAATTTCAGCCTAGGGGACTAGTGTGAGAGGTACAATTAGGATAAGAATGAAATTTTTAAATGCTCAATTTAGGGGGACAATAGTACAAGCCAATTAATTCCATAGGTTTTGGAAGTATTTTAAAAAATTCTAAGGAATTAGGGAATTCCAACATTCTTGAACCAAAAATGCATTTTTGAATTTGAGAATTAGAATTTTAAAAAATTTGCATTATTGGAACGAAGAAAAATTGGTGTAGTGTGCAAAAGGTGTCTGGCGCGAAGTAGAGCCTCACGCCAAACCTCTGGCACGAGACATAGCCTCGTATAGTTCCGGTCTCAGCACGAAGCATTGCCTCACGCACGAAGCATTGCCTCGCGCCCGCTTACTTGGCATGAGGCATTCACTAACATTTCCCTAATCCTTGGTTTTTCCCTCTTTTTCAAAAGACCATGTCACCTGTCCAATTTAATTCCATTTAAAACACAATCACGAGTCTTGAGCTCAAATTTTCAAACCAACAAGAGTTTCATTTCTAAAATCCACATAGAAAAACAAAATTTATGCAAACACAATCTACTCACTAATAAAAACAGGAAAGCAAAAGAAACACCGTATATTTATTGTCGTCCTCACGACTTATTTTATTTTTCTATGCATTCTAGTTAGAAACACTTACCCGTGAATGCCATTTCGGGGATTAAGGGAGGTCGAGGAGGTTTTAAGCTCTCGATTATCTCCCTTTCCCACTACAAATTGGTTAGCATAGAAAAACAATCTAGCACCGACATATCATCCATTGCATCATGCAATTCATCGAAATCATCATCATTATCATCAATATGTGATTCACTCAATCATTCATACTCGTTTGTCACACAAGAAGATTCATCATGCTCATCACATAAGGTTACACCTTTGTACATAAAAGAAGACTTTGTTGAGTCATGCCTAGATTTATAGATATCAAATTTCTCTTTATCCATCTTCTAGAGTTAAGGTTCCCAAGTGGACATCAATTTTAGTCCTAGACATTTTAAGAAAAGGTCTCCCCAAAAGTATTGGGGGTGCACTTCCGTCGTGTGCCACGTCTAAGACATAAAATTGCGTCGGAAAAACTAATTTTCCAACTCGCACCATCACATCCTTTACTAGTCAACGAGACTAGCTTGAGAATGATCGGCAAGTTGGACAATTACTCCAGTAATCCTAAGCTAACCTATTTCTAGGCCTTCATATAAACTAAACGTGATAACATTAATGGATGCACCTAGATCTATCATGGCATGTTCCACAAGTTTACCACCTAAAGATATATTGATAGAAAACATTCCATGGTGGATCATCGCATTTCTTAGGCAAGTTTTTATGGTTCAAAACGACGAATCCTCCCATTTTCAAATGTCCTAATCTCTTAGTTGAACTACGTCTTTTCTTTGTGCATGAAACTCTAAGAAATTTAGCATATGATGACACATATTCAATTAATTCCAAGATAGGGATGGTTAACTTGACATTTTCAAAGACTTTTTGAATTTTTGCATCATTGGTCACCACCTTAGGTCATCCTCTCAAAGCATTTGGAAATGGAGGTGGAATAGTGGCTTGTGCCTCGGGCGGTGGAAGTTCCTTGGAGAGCGCTTCTTTGACCACAATATCCTCCTCTTCGAAGTGTCCCTTGGTAGCCTCCACTATCTTGTCATCTTCTTGAATTGTCTTCTTCTTGATCTTTCAAACTTCCTTTCCACTTCTCAATTGAAGTGCGCTCACATTCCTCGGATTGACCTCCGGTTGGGAAGGTAGTTTGATGGACTCCTTGGCCTCAATTTACCTTACCGAGGTGGTAAGTTGTCTGACTTGAACTTCAAGATTGTTGATACTTGAGAAAGCTCTATTGACAAGGTCCTTAATCTCTCACCTTGTCCGCTCCGCGAAGATTTCATATTTCTTCCCCAGTTGACCGATGACTTCTAAGATCTCATCCCGTTCCAACTTGTAAAGTGAAGCATGATTGTTGGAAGGGCCTTCACCTCTAGGATATGGTTGAGGTGGAGCTTGTCCTCCCCGCTACCCTTGAGGTTGGTTGTCTTTCCTCCATAAAAAAATAGGATGATCTCGGTACCTCAGATTGAATGAATTTGCATAGGGATTCGGCCTTGCATCTCCTTAATTCCCTCAGAATCCTTATGGTTGACCTCTCACAAATTATGGTCTTTCCCGGTTATTGTAGTCAGTTGCCTTCACCTCTTGTAGTCAGAATTGTGGTTAAGGTAGAAAATTCCATACACTTGGACTTGATGCACTTTTTATTTCAAAATCTCCTTCATCATGGAAGCAAGAAGTTGGATTTGCTCCTCCAACTTAGTCGAGTGTGTGGATTCATCCAAGACCTTTACCCTCGATCTACTGCCAAATTGTCGCATACCATTTGCCATTTAATCAAAGAGGGCCATTGCATTCTTGGGGCTCTTGTTCACTATCAAACCATTGCAAGCAACATTCATCATCCACATGTCTTCATCGCACAATCCCTTAAAGAAGTAATACACCAAATCTCCTTCCTTGAATGGATGGTAAGGGCAACTGGCCAAAATGCATTTGAAGTGCTCCCAATAATTGTACATACTCTCAGTAGTACCTTGGGTGATGTTCGATAATTGCTTCTTCAACCCGGCCAACTTGGATGCTAGAAAATAATTTTCTAGGAACCTCCACTTCATGTCCATCCATGATCCAATGCACCCCAGTGGGAAGTAGTAGAGCCAAACCCTTGGCCCTACTTTGAAGGGAAAATGGAAAGGCTCTTAGGTTGTAATAATCTTTAGACACTCTCGGGGGCTTCATGTTTGTGCACACCAAATGGAACTCCGAAATATGTTTGTTTGGGTCCTCCCCCGCCAATCCATGAAATGTAGGAAGGCAATGGATCATGCCACTCTTTAGCTCACAACTCACAGATCACATTGGCAGGTAATGGTGGGAAGGTGATACATAGAGGTTGATTCTCCAAGTTGGGTGCCATGAGCTCCCATAGGGTGTGGTTGTCTTCCGCTATTGCTAGTGGTTCTTCTACTACTACTTCATACCTCAGTTGAACTTGTGCTCTAGTTCTTCGCCTCCTTCTCCTCCAACACCTGTGTTCTCAGTCAGGTAGTGTAAGATGCCTAGATTAGTGGCATGGGTGTGTACGATAAACTAGGGCAATCAATACCCTTTTGAATACAACACTAGCAAACTGATAAAAAAGTAACAAAATAACTATAACAACAGCTCCAACCAAGAATCAACAATATGAACAAACAAAATAAAATCTAAACTAACTACTCTACTAACATGTTATGCCTAATGTTGATACCTAGACTGATAGCAAACCCAGCAACGATGCCAAAATTCAAACCTGCCTTCCCCCGGGGTCGTTAAAAACCGTAGCTTAGAAGTTAACCCGGTTAGAGGTGGTGAGGGCCAGAAGATAGAAATTTATAATTCCGCACTCTATTCCTACTGCTATGCTACCTAAAGGATAGTTAGCGGTAAGCCTTGGGTTTTTCCACATGGATGCTAGGTTTAATGTATCAACTCAAAACACAACCTCACACGAGTCATCAATTCGTACGAGTGAAAGGAATAAATAGTAAATAAAACATGCAAATAGGGGGCGGGGGTTTGGTTTTTCAAACTAACAACTACAAAACATGAAGAGTAAACAAAACAACAATATTAGTTAAGAACTTGGGGAAATCATTGAGCAACTTGGTCAATCTAATGCTTCTATCCTCGATTCATTCACATAAAGATCTAAGCAAACCTAATAGAGTTTCCATAACATGTGGTGTGGCCAATGGTATACACTTTCCCATCCCTGTCACGGTGGGTGTTCTCGCAACCCTCCATTAACACCTTCGTAATGAGGAGAGTACAACAAAGTCCGACCATTGTTTTAGGTCAGATTCTCCCCTACACTATTACATCCCGGGCTTCCACCACAAATGCGCTACTCCCCCCTGGTCCTATAAATTGGGCCTAAGGGTCGTAGGCACCTTATCTATGATACTAGGGTTTCTTGTAACCCTAGCTTGCTACTATTTAGCTATCTCTACCCAGAACCTCTCAGACAACATTACAAAGTCAGCTAAGACTGGTGCGATGGTAAGTGGATCAGAGTGACCTTGAATCTTCCTTGCACACACTCACGCAGATGTGTTCTCTTCCACCCATTCAAACAACTAGGTTTCTCTTCCCAGAGAGGGCATCGATATTTACGCCTAGCATGAATACAACCTAAAGTTTGTGCTATATATGAGGCGTAATATTCATGCATTCAAACTCAAAAGCAAATCACAATAATATTATGGACACGAAATTATGATGAACTAGAGAATCTCAAAAAGCATATAGATTACCAAGTCACTACAATTTATCCCCAAGCTATGGAAACTACTCCTTTGACATGGAATTCAAATAAAGATTTGAATTTTACAACTTAGGATCAAAGCACAATAAAAAGTAGAAAAAGATAAAAATTTTCCTAAGGAGAGAGTCTAAAAAATACTCTTGAAAATGAAGTATGAGATATGAAAACCTATTATAAAAAGGTTCTATTTATAGTAGTAGGAGATTGTCTCTAAAAATAGGACAAAATAGGGTAAACCCTATCTCAGCCACGGCGTGGGGCGTCACAGATGATATGGCCTTTGGCTTGTACTTGGCGCAGGGAACGAGGACTGGCATGGGCCATGTCACTTCATAGGCACATGGTGCCAGTTCTTGGGCATGGCATGGATCTTCATCTCATGTGGGGCACGAGGCTTTGTGCGGGTCGTGTCTGACACCTGGCGCGGACCGCGTCATCTTCTGCGAGGCACTGTCAGAGCGTTGAAACTTGAAATCCTGATCTGCGCCCATGACCATTGGCATAAGCTTTGGTCAACAAGGGTGCTTTCTTAGATACTTGAGCGTGGGTCGTATGATTTCCCACATCCCGCGTGATGGTCATGGCATAATGGACTTGAGATGGCGTGGGATGCCTAAAATGGGACATCACACGCCCATACTTAGCCGCGTGGGGGGTTCTTCACTTTGTGTTGGCAGTCCGTGGCCTCTGGCGTGGGTCATACCATAGCCTCACGTTGGTCTCCTTGGTGCGAGGCATCTCCTTTGGCGCGGGACATTGGTGCCAAACCATGCACAACTAGTTTCCTTCGCTACGGGAGAACTGTTAGTTCTATTTGAGAGTTTTAGTAGTCGATTTTGTAGTACTCAAGAAGAAGAATCCAATGGAACCAGAATTGAAGGATAAATATTCTTGGATCATTATTGGACTTAACCACAACTCATCGGACCACGATTCCCCGTTTCTTCGTTGGCCGCTATGAACTCCGTTACGGCCTATGTTTGACTTCAATCTCATTCTACCACAAATTAATGATCGTGGCCTTCGTCTACTACCATTCTAATATGAATGGCCTTCATCCCTACTACCGTCCTTGCGAACGACCTTCAATATCTTCTACACCCTTACGAACGCCCTTCGCATATAATGTAAACAAAACGTACCCACATGCGACCTACTAAAGATAATCACAAGGAAGATCAAGGATCATGTGGAAACAAGATGTCCATTAGTACCAATTAAGTGAACAAAACGTGGGATTTAGACAAGAAAGCCAAACATGGCCATCTAAAATAATCACTGCTGTGAGGATGAAAGAACATCTCCAAAATAACACTGCTGATAACTAGCCAGCCAATCAGTGTTCCTCTGCCTCCTCACTCTACGCCTCTCTACTCCAGGTTCAGGGCCCGATGCACTACCTGTCTGGGACTGTATCTCATGAATGCGGGCTGAAAGATGGTCAATCTCCTCATCCATGTCTATCAAGCTCTGGGAGACCAAAACATTGTGCTCTAATATCATACTATCCTGGTGGCGGAATCCATCCTACATAGTCTACATCATACACTCGTAGAAATCAAGTGGAGGCTGGGAGTAGTGAGGTGGCATATAATCCTCCTGCATAGGCTCGGTCTCCGGTGGAGGCTGTGGAGAATGCTGATGATGTTGCTCAGTGAAAGGCAAGCTACTCTCGTCGCACTAAATAGAGGTTGAACCGAGGTCATTAAGCTCGCACTGAGATTCCTCCCCACACGAGGAGTCGGGTGGAATCTCCAGGTCCGCCAAGGGAGTATCGAACTCCAACTTAGTCTTGTTGGGTTGAGGAAGTGCCATGAAGGTGACATTCCTAGCGCCATATAACCAGTGAAACACCCCTGTAGTGTGCATGGTGCCAAGCATCTCAAATTGCACCAATCTCTTTGCAGTGATGAGGTAGGAAGTGTGCCTCCCCAAGCACATAAAATCAGCCAGCAGGACCAATCTTAGGTGCTACGCTAAGTGGTCGATCATGCCTCCAACAATAATCTTCCCCTTTGGCTTCCCAGCCACCTCTATGACCCTCTTCATCCATAGATCGACCTATAACCCGTATTCCAACCCCTCACTCATCAAGTCCCATAGGAAATTAATGTCGTTGTTTTTCACATTTATCGGCTCCGCCAATTAAAGTACTGTGCTGGCCATAAGTCTGTGCACATAATAGAGTGTGGGGTGGATGATGACACTACTCTTGTCGTGGGAGTTCTTTGCTCTCCTGTTGATGACACTCAAAAAATGCATGTCATCCTCAATTGGTCGGTCCTAAGCCCGTGGGTCCAATCTCGCCCTGATCTCAGCCGTGTTCCATCCAAAGGCTTCCTCAACCCGCAAGACAGTAATCTCTCGGGGTATATCATCTAAGTGGAAAGTGATGTACCTCTTGCATAGCTGATCATCCCTTATGCTGCATATCCTGACTGTGAACAGGAACTCCAATGTGTATCGCCGGTAGGAGGGGGCACTCTTTCCCATGAAACCCTCTAACCCTCCTTGGCCAGGAGGCACCGGACTGGCTGGGTTAGCCTAAGAACGTGTAGTGTGGGCACATAAAAAAAGCTTATCTCTTTCGGCTAATGGGTGACCAAGGCATCCCACCTCTCTGCATAGGGCCCAGTAATCCGGGTCAAACCCATGTACCTATAAGGAAGGGGAGGTACAAGGTTCAGCGCTGGAGCCAGTGGCGGAGGTGGAGGTGGATCGGCATTGCACCCAACTCGTGGAGGATCCCTAGGTCTCTTGGTAGGGGCCATATCTAACAACCACAACAAACAAGTCAAATGCACAAGAATATACATACATGCAATATCACAAAATCACACTCAATCTCAAACTAGTTTAGCCAACATCACAAACTAAATCAAGTCCAAGCCAAATAGTTCAAGTCTTAATCACAATTGCATATACAATCCATGTCACATTCAACATGTCCATAATTTCAAGTCCATTAGGTTGTCACATAGTTAAACATCCAATATGCTAACCTTAAAATCACAATCATGCCTAACTAGTTTAGCTACCATTAGTACGTTATTCAAGTGCCATGGATAAACTACCTTAAGCATGATAACATTGCATACAAATATCCATTATGTTTAATCAAGCCAATATGCCTAATCTCTAGTACAAGCTACAACCAAATTCTCAACCAAAGTAACAATATGAACGCAATGTAAGCACAACACCAATATGAACACAATGCAAGCTCAACACCAGCATGATAAAATTGCATACAAATATCCACTATGTTTAATCCTAGCCTAATTTGCCCAAATTTGAGAAATCCCCAAAAACAAGCGTTTTGGGATTTTCACAAATTTGAGGAAATGACCACTTGAATGTTGTCTTTTCTTGATCTTCCGGTGCAATGGTACTTGAAAGTATCCCGAGTATCCATCCAAAAATCAATAAAATGGGTGGCTTGCTAGCCTCTAGATCATTTGATCAATGAATGGCAATGGAAAGTAATCTTTCCGAGTCTCCGCATTTAGCCTTTGGTAGTCAATGCAAACAAGCCACCCATTTTGGACTCGGGTGGGCACCATTTCACCTTTCTCATTCTTTACTATCGTCACTCCACTCTTTTTGGGCACCACTTGAGTTGGGTTCAACCACTTACTATTCGAGATTTGATAAATCATTCCCGCTTGGAGCAATTTGAGGATTTTTGCATTTACCACCTCCATCATAGGCGGGTTCAATTGGCGTTGAGGTTGTTGCACGGGTCTTGCATCTTTCTCCAGCAAAATTTGATGCATGCAAGTGGATGAACTTACGCCTTTGATGTCGAAAGTAGTCCATCTGATTGCTTCCTTATTCTCCCATAACACCACTATTAATTTTTCTTCTTGCTCTTGGGTGAGCTTGCTTGAAATGATAACCGGGAGCGTCTCCCCTTCCCCAAGAAATGTATACTTGAGGTCACTTGGCAAAGGCTTAAGCTCTATCACCGGAGCTTTCAAAAGTGATGGAAGGAGTTCTGGTTCCTTGGGTTCCTCTAAGAGTATAAGATGAGGGTTTGAGAGGCTTTGTCTCATATTTTCAAGCAAGTTCATGTCCTCAAAGCTTTCCTTCAAGTTAGTGCTCATAGAATATACATTGTATGCATCATCACTATCACATTGTAAAGAAACTAACAAGGAATCATCACCACTTAGTTTAAAAATATCTTGCACAACATCTTCAACAACATCTAAGGAATGCCAGGCATATTCTTAACTAGGATACTTGATAGAGTCATTTATGTTAAACTCTACTTTTATCCCATCAAATTCCATGGTGAGGGTACCCTTATGCACATCAATCATTGTCCTAGAAGTTTTCAAAAATGGCCTCCCCAATAAAATTGGGGCAGCATGTTTATCATGCTCCATATCAAGGACATAAAAATCTACATGGAAAACTAAGAAATCCACCTTAACCAACAACATGTCCTCGACAATATCCTTAGGGTATGCACTAGAACAATCGGCCAATTGGATTACCACCCCGGTTTTGTGCAAATTACCCAAGTTGAGGCTTTCATACAAAGAGTAAGAAATCACATTTATCGATACACCTAGATTAAGCATGGCTTTTTCAAAATGTGTGTTCCCTATTATGCAAAGAATTGTGAACATGCCAGGATCGCTACACTTAGGGGGTAGCTCTTTTTGACACAAGGCATAAACATGTTCATTTTCCCCATTTTCAACTTATTTTTGGCTCTTTTTTTCCCTATTCACAACACATAATTCCTTAAGAAATTTAGCATATCTAGGAATTTGTTCAATGAAATTTAAGAGTAGGATATTTATCTCACATCTACGAAAGACTTCGTAGATGTCCTTGTTGACCTTCTTTCTCCTCTTGTCTTTTAAAGCTTCCGGAAACGGTGGTTCCGGTACATATGGAGAAATTTCCACCACCTTTTCCTTCTTGTGAGAAGGGGATGAAGGTTTGGGAATGGAGGTTGATTTCTCAACAATGATCTCCTCTTCCTTCTCCTTCCCATTCCTTGTTTGCTTTTTGGCCAAATTCTTGGCCTCTTCTTCAACCCCTTTCTCAAAAATTTCAAGTCTTATAGGTTCACCTTTAACAACTTCATCACCCAGGGGAGAGCTAACCTCTTTATCACTTCTCAAAGTGATAGCACTAGCATTTTGGCAGGGATTGATCTCCGATTGGGAAGCAAGTGTGCCATTTTCTCGGCTCTCCATCCGATTCACCACTTGAGCTATTTGGCTCACTTGAGTTTCCATGTTCTTGATGCTCGCCTTGGCTTCATCTTGAAAATTGTTTCCTTTCTCTTGACACATGCTCAACCGATGAATGGCTTGTATCACCTCATCTTTTGTTAAACCCGAGCTCTCCCCTCGATCTTGGGGCTTGTCTTGGAGCCTTTGGTATTGCTATTGAGGTGGCCATTATTGTTGAGCATTTTGGACTCATTGAGGGTTTCCATACCGGATATTTGGGTGATCTCTATTACCCGCATTGTAAGGCCATTTTTAGTAGCCTTGGCCACCTTGGCACCCTTGATTTCTTTGATATCCTTGAGCACCTTAGTAGCCTTAATAGTTTTGGTTACCTTGATAGTCTTGGTTACCTTGATACCCCATGGCACTCACCTCCTCGACATAATCATCTTGAAAAGTAGGGCAAGCGTCCATAGGATGCGCCGAGTAACAAATTTCACAAGATTTAACATGTGGCACATTTCCAAGCTTGGTCATCAAGGATTTCCCCATAGAAGCAAGGGCCAAAACTTGGTCCTCAAGCTTTCCACTGTTGGAAGGGTCAATTGTGGGCATTGGATTTCTTCTTCTCAAATCGACCCTCGAGCTAAAGTTCCTTGACTCCTCTTTTAGCTCCTCATATAATTGCATAGCCTCCATTGAAGTCTTGTCCCCAAGGGTACCAATATAAGAACTCCTCACTATTCGTTGGTCCTCATCAAGAAGACCATTGTAGAAATAGTAGACCAAGTCTCCCTCCAAATAGCCGTGGTATGGAAAACTCACGAGAATCTTCTTGAACCTCTCCCAATAGTCAAAGGGGGAATCTTCATGCCATTGGAGGATATTTCTTATGTCCTTCTTCTAAGTGGCAGACTTTGAGGCTGGGAAATACTTGACTAGAAATTTCGTCTTCATGTCAAGCCAACTATTAATGCTCTTGGATGGTAGGTAGTTGAGACAATCCCTTGCACCATCCCTCGATGTGAATGGGAATGTCTTTAACTTGTAGAAGTCTTCATCCACTTCGTGGGGGACCGTACCATTACACAATAAATGGAACTCGGTGAGATGCTTATTGGCATTTTCCCCTTGTCTACCAAGGAAGATAGGTAGCATGTTGATAAACCTAGT
The DNA here is from genome assembly GCA_037428765.1 of Rubia yunnanensis. Taxonomy (NCBI): domain Eukaryota; kingdom Viridiplantae; phylum Streptophyta; class Magnoliopsida; order Gentianales; family Rubiaceae; genus Rubia; species Rubia yunnanensis. Next base: position 46,453,654 of record CM075064.1, read on the forward strand.
CTTAAGCTCGAAGTGCGCATTTAGTCAAACCAAAGGATATTCAATGCACATCGGTTATTGATCAAGGTTAAGCGCCATAATGTTCCTCAACAAGGCTTGCCCCAAAGGAATATCCATTCCTTGGAGAGGAGGAGCTCTCCCTTGGAGAGGAGGATGTTGAGGCCCTCCTCCCAGATGTTCATCTTCATGCTCGTATTGATGCCTCTTAGAAGTATAAGTATCCACAAAATGGTCACTAGGAGGGGTGTTATTCACACTTTCCAAAGAAAGCCTCCTAGCCCGTCTCAAATTCAACTCTAACTCGGGTTCGTAGTATAGGGGTTCTTGTGAAGAGGATCGCATACGAACCATGCACTAAGAACTTGAACAATACGTCTCCAAGCCAAGCGAAAATGGCAAGTCAACTACGAAATAAAAATAAAAGCAAACTAACAAATATTTACAAATAGCACATAATCACACATAATATGCCCAAACACTTAAAAATAAATGGCTCTTCCCCTGCATCGGTGCCAAAATTTGGGAGGTCATTGTCGTACCTCTCAAAGTTATATTTTTAAGCCCTAATGCTTCCTATCTACAATTAAGTAGATAATGGCAAGTCGGGGTCGTCCGCAAAGAAGATGGATCTTTTCAAGTGTTTAAACATATAGAGCGGAAAACATACTAGATATAAGCATATATACACACACACATATATATATTCACGCATATATACATATACATACATATGTATATGTATATATATAAGCATGTAAATGGGGGGAGGGGGGTTGGTTGGTTTTGGTCTTAAATTATGAATTGAAAGGCAACAACAACAAATCAAGAGATCTATGCTAATCATGCAACAACAACTAAATAGATGATTAAACCAAAAATTAACGGAGCCTTGGGGGAAATTGACTTCCTCTTCCAAACTTCCTATAGATTATAGATTCATCCACTCATTCAATTATATTTATCATCCATAGGAAATGTTATCACTTCTCATTCGAAGATCAACATTCATTCCTTGTTAATAGTAATTTACAAAGACAAACAATGACCATTTGCAAACTCGTTCATGATCACCCTAGGCAAACAACACCATACATTTCACACGAAAGACCATATGTTTGATAACAACAAGCCTTCTACCAAAGACATAGTCATTTAACCAAACAAAGCATTTACTAGGCTATCCCTAGAACAAATCACATTCAAGGTTCAACCTTTCTTTGCATCTATAGGATAAATATGGGAACAATCCACATTAACATACTTATCTAGCAAGTATCACCACACATTATACACAAGAAGTTCTAAATCAATGCTGTTGGATTTCGTGTCAAATGGCTACAAAATTTGAAACTTTCCTAACACCCTAACACTTCAATCATACAATCATTTCATATAATCAAACAACCCATGGTATAAATGAGTCAAAACACAATATTAATGGCATAATAAATGCTCTCCAACAAATGTTCATAAATGGGCATATAGAGAATCTCACCACATAAGTTTGGAAGCTTTAATCAATTTCTCCCAAGAGTTAGATTAGCTACTAGAGTTCATACTAATTAATGCTAACAAACCAAACATAAAACAAGAGAAATTGAAGATGAAAATGGTGGAAAACCCGGGTTTAAATAGTGCCAAAGTTGGGTTTTTGAAGATGAATGAAAGAGAGGAAAGAAAAATGCTATTTATAGTACACAGTGATAAGGTTGTGTTTTGGCCACCCGTGCGTTGCGACTCGCGACGGGTTCGTTGCAACTCGCGACAGGCGCGAAACGTAATCTTGCATTCTTTTCTTCTTCTTGTAGCAAGCACTATTCTTCACAATAGTTCCTCTCATTCTTCAAGTCTTCAAATCTTTGAAGCAAGTTTTCAAAGTCTTCAAAAGGTGATCTTCAACGGCCCCCGGTCTTCAAGTCTCCATGTTCTTCCTTTGTCACACAAAATCCACTTAGAAAAGATAAAAGAGCTTAAAGCCGCTCTTACCTCTCCTAAGAGAATTTCAAGGTAAAACACAATCTCTTGATAAAAAACGAGAGCATAAAAATGATCCCAAAACGTACTAAAATATGCACATAAAATGGACACATCACACGCCCCTTCTTCTTAACGGGCTCCAAAATGGTGGAAGAGCCATCAGTTCAATCCTTTCTTCTTCTTCTTTGGGAGGTTTCATTGGAGTTACGACCATCTCCCTCCTCAACTTCTTTAGTCACAGCCCCAAAAGTTTTTGCCTAAGCGTAGGCTTCGATAGCAACTTCTTGAGGGACAACAATTTTAGTGTTGTCATTTGTCTCAATAGCCAGAGAGTCTAGATCTCCATTTTCATCATCAGAGATAAAATTTCTATCAGTGGAGCGCTTGGTTAGATTCATATATGAAATTTAGCACACAAAGAAAGTCAGACAAACACACAAACATACAAGGCCAACAATAAGTGAGAAGAACAAGTAGGACATGAATAAAGCGGCAAAATAATGACGAATAAACACCTTCGCTCTAGCAGGGCGAAGACCAATTGAATGTTGGCTGAGTATTACTACGACTTCAGACTCAGCATTAAGACGAACTAGCCTTCGGAATTTTTTATTTAGGAAAATTATAGTTCCAAACCGGAAAAACTGGTTCGCTAGCATTATCAAGTTTTACAAAGAATTTTTTTCCACCATACTCCATAGTTATTTGGAAATCTACTAACGAACTCGACAGTTGGGATAACGGGATAAAGGGTGAATGTATCATATGAGTTTTTCACTTTTTGAAGATGGTAAAGATTACAAAATAAGTCAATGGAAAAAGACACATGAGCTGCCTCGCACACATAATTGAACACAATCATAATTGAAACAACTTTAGGATGAAGCTGAGATAAAGCGACCCGATAATGTGAAAGAAAGTCCAAGACATGCTGAGGTAAGGGGAAAGAAAGTCCAAACTTGAGATAATCCAAGTAGCGGGAGATAAAACCATAAGGAGGAGTGTGAACGCTTTAAGAGGGCTCTAAAGCCCTAAGCTCGTACGAAGAAAAAAAAGAAAAAAATATGCTTTAAATTCTCCTGGTAACAACCAGAGGGAATGCTATTAATAGTAGATGAACCGATGGGTTGGTCAGAATCCTCCCCGGAAAAAATTATCATTGGGGAATTTTGTATGGAAGTTTCAACAACGTTAGAGGTGGGCATTGAAGCAGTGAAAATCCCTAAGATTTGGACGGAAGTCTTATCAATTACAATCACAAAATTCAAAAACAAAAATTCAGTGAAATTTGAGAAGAATACCACAGAGAGTACACCGGGAAGTAAAAGGAACCTCTGGATCAAGATTAAAATAGAAATATATTACGAAAGAAACACCCTACAAAGGCAAAACTACAAAGATCGTTTCAGTAAGGAAAGAAAAGAGGGAGAAAAGAGGAACTTATAAGATTAATGGAGAGTGATGGAAGAACGGAGCAATAAAGAAGAAGAAAGGAAAATGAGGAATTCTAAACAACTACGGGTTTTAATTATAGAAAGTGAAAAGACAAAGGGAAAACATTAAGTAATAATGACGGCATGACAAAAAGTGAACTACCTTTTTAGGAATTCGAGAAGACGGTGGCGTATGAGTGGAGAGAATACACTGAATAGTGACAGAGTTCAATCGCAAAACTCAAAGCAATTATAAAAGAGAGAAATTTAACGACAGGAGAGGAAATCTCGAAATGTTGATAGAAAATAAGTAGAGAATCTCGGCTCTAGGATCGCAACATCTGGATGTCTACCACAATACATGCATTTTCAAATTTTGAATTCAAATTTCAAAGATTAGGTAATTAAATAGAGTAACAAAACACAGCTAAGAAGCACACAACACTTTGCAAGAGCTGTTCAAGTCGCTGCGGAAACGAACATATTATTACGGTTAAAAAATAAACAAAATTACAGTTCGTATGCAGCTTCAGACCACAATCATAGCTTCGTGTTTTATTGACTCCGTGGCTAGTGGGCGGAGCTTATAGTGTATACGTAGCCTAACAAATAAAAGGCTTCTGGCCTCCAGGCCCAACCCAACTTCAATGTATAGTAGACAAAGTCATTCAACCCAAGATACAAATCAACCACGAATCGAGAAAGATGGAACGAGTACAAACACTTAGCCATGAACCAAAAATTTGGTGATCGTGGCACGATCCACGATCTCAATCCCTAATAACATAGAGCCACGGCTACGATGAGCTATAAATACAGGAAAAGAAACACAAGCTAAGGTAAGGGCAACTAAACTAAGAAATTTGAGTTCTCTGAGAGAAAGGTTGACTTCATCGTCGGAGTGTTTTCCCTGGAATTACTTCTGGGATTTGTTTTGCAAGAAGAATGGTTTCACGGTTAACAATGGTTACCTTACCTGATCAAATTACCACATCAAAGATATACATTAAAAGATCAAGATTTAACTTTAAACGCATGATCTTAGCAGAAAAAAAGACTTATGGTTTAAAATCACAAGATTTGATTGAAACATCAAGCACTGGAAATGAAACATCAAGTCTGGTAGTAAAAACTCGCGCATTGCGTGAAAATGAGGGGAAAAATGATCCACGAATTTCTCTGACCCAGATTCTTGACCTGCGAGATTCTTATGACCCAGAATCATTAATTCCCCAATTATTTATTCCCAACAGCCCCAAAAAGTGTTATTTGCACCCAGATGCCTCATTCCTCTCCCAAACTCTCTTAAATTATATTTGAAACTCAATCTCTAATTAAACTTCATAATATTGCTCATTAATCTTTGGTCTCGCTGTGAGACAGTCTCGCACAAGACTTTGTCTTTATTTTGATGTTAATGTGTATTTTTACAATTAAATATAACTATTTGGAATTATTTTATTTTCACAAAGTCTCATTTTAGACCGACTAACCGTTAGACAGGATAATTCTCTAATTAACATGACTAATAAAATGGTTTGATATTTATTTTAATTTATTGCAAGTAGGTTCCTACAATTATGTAAAACCTTTTAAAAATGAATCTCATAAATAATTATAATCCAAAGTTAAAAATTATAAAAATATAATTTTTATGATTAGTCTAACTGTTATTGGTCTAGTAGAAGACCTTTTCTTTTTAGTTTATTCTAAAATATGGGTAAATTAATTATTACTAAAAATTAGATTGCAAATAATATAAAAATAATAGAAAGTAGAATTATTTTATCATTATAATTTATCAAACATTATAAAATTATAGATAAAATTATTGTATTATTGGAATTTGAACTAAAAATAAAATACATACCAATAACATTAAAGCTAAACACATTCAATAAAAATATTTTTAAAATAAGTAAATCAATAAATTAATCATAATATAATAAAAGGTGTTCATCAAAATATGAACATTAGACTAACATTAATTAGAGTGGTGTAAAAAATATTTTATTTTATTTGCACCACCTATAAAACTGACTTACCTATCAAAGGTGACGTAAATAACAATAAGAGAAATAAAATCACCCTTTCAAATACGTAATTCTAAAGGCTGCTTGGATTTGGATGTTCACGAGGCAAGAGTTTTGATTAGATCTTTGCTATCACTTTATATTTATTTTTAGAAAAAATATGTTTTTATAACCCTATCTAGTTGATATGAGGGTCAAATTTATAACTTTCAATATTTGAAAGTGCCAATATAATCCTAGAAAGTTAGTAAAAGTGTCAATATAACCCTCTCCGGCAACTTTTGGCCGGCATTCTATGAAATTGCTATTTTACTCCCCTGAAACAAAATTTTAAAATATGTAAATTAATGCAATGACCAACAACACCTCACCAGGAAAAATACAAACCACTCCTTAGGAAAAAAATATAACCCTTGTTTCTTCTTCTCTTCGTTTCCAATCCAACCTAGCACCTCACCTCCTCGCCGAATCAATCGAACCCAACACCCTCATTCTAAACCTTCATCTTAATCCTTTGAGTAACTCCCACCGCGCGAGACCACGATGAAGTAGAGGAAGCAAGAGATGATTTCGACATAACACGTACTTTAAGTCGCTCCTGCCGATACCTTAATAATGAACCGCACCTATGTTGGGGGTGGGAGTGGCGGTGGTGTCGGTGAGGGAAAAATGTCCTAACACTTTTAAGTTTTAGGCCAAAGGGCATTTTAATCATTTTATATCAACGGCGGAAATGACGTCTTAGGGTTGTATTGACACCAACTAGTTATGGTTGTTTTTCTACTAAAATCTGAGGGTTATATTGACACTTACTCAAGTGGGTATGGTTATATTAGTATACATCCCTTATTTTTATAAATAAATAAATGATCTATTATACGGACAAGAAATTACAAAGGTCTCTAGTCTAAACGACCTTTTTCTACCATTTTGAAAAAAGTATTGAAGAAGAAGTTGACACTGAAAAAACGTCGACAAATGAAACTAGTAGAATATTGTACTCCCTTTGATCCTCCATTTATCACTCCCTTTGACCAGATATTTTTTTGTCACCATCAATAACTTTTATTGTATACTAGCAGAGTCCAACCGTGCATTGCACAATACGTCTTTTTAGTCAAAGAACTATATGAATGGTAAAGTGAAATAGTCTCTTGTCACTCTTTAATTTGCACATAATCTCTTACAAGGTTTGCAACAAACATATTTGATGGTAAATATATGTAACTATAAACAATAGCATCATATAAAAATTAATATTAAAAAATTACATGTTACGATGAATCTAACAATATGTGATATGATAGTATCCTTGATCATATATATCTATTTAAATATGGTCAAAATTCTACAACTTTGACCAAAAAAAAAATAATTAATCACAAGTTAGGAAGGTACATAAATTTTAAATCATTAACGCTTCACTTTAAATAAAAATTTAAATTTAAATTTATTCATCTAAAAATAATTACTAAATTGAAATAATTAATTTAGGAGTCCGTCTCTTGAAAGACGGTCTTTCCATAAGTAATGGAAATACCAAGATTTAAAGTGTAAATTATAAGAAATGAAGATAATTTTTTTAATTAGAAACCATCCATAGATGGGGGAAATTCTATTAGGCCTTCCCAAGCCAAGAAAATAGACAGAAAAAAGAAGCCGAAGCAATAGTAGGATATACATGAATGCTCACTGGCTAATAGAGCAACGCTTGTTGCCCCCAAAAGAATGAAAAGAAAGATACATGTAAACATCAAGTCGGAGGCCTCTTCATCAATGATGGAAAGGGTCGAAACTTATTAGTGAGTCCGAAAGGAAACACAGGGTAGTCGAAACCCTCTCCACATGAATGAAGAGGTAGCCTCCATATACTAGCCTGAAGTTGAAAACTAAGCTATCTGCTGGCAAAAGAAGAGAAGTAGCCAATATTATCCACCCATATGTACATGTGTGATGAAACCCTCTGTGTCCGAATCCAGCCACAATAACAGCAAGTAGTCCTGTTTCCATGAAGCCTGATATCATCCTTTGATCTGCAATGAAAAACAAGAAAAGATTTTTTCTGAGTAGCATCCGAACTAGTAGGCAATCCTCAGAGAGGGAGTATTCATTTGGTCTAGTCTAACTAATCCCTGGGCTCGGTTAGGCAGCAGAGAGAAATGTGGAAAAGCCAGGTTACATTTTTGTGACAAGCATGTTTTTGCCAAAAAATGAGCTACCTGGTTGGCTTCCCTGAAAATGTGCATAATGTGTATATCCCCCAAAGAGAGATGGATCTCATCTACTAAATCAAACAGTTTCCAAGGGGATTTTAATGGATCAGTAGCATATAACACAGCATTAAGGCAGTCTGATTCCATGCAAACGGTGGACAAAGAGTTGCAAAATTGAATAGCAAATGAAATAGCTTTTAATTCAGCTTCTAGGGCAGATTTTGCATTAGTAAATGAGGTATATGCTTCCTGAAAACACCCTCTACAGTCTCTAATGATCATGCTGAGACCACATTTATTTGTCTTACAACACCAAGCTGCATCCACATTGACTTTAAAACCAATTGTTGGCCTGACCCATGCAATTTTCCAGATTTTTGGCTTTGGGGGTCTCTTAATGAGAGGAAGGTAAGAGTGGTTTGCAATACTGAGATCAAGTGGAGAGACTATGTATACTGGTTTAGCAGAGAATGAGTAGAAAATTTGATCTCTAATCTGCTGAAGCACTATGGAAGATGAGGGCTTAACTGAATCAAAAATAAATCTATTCCTCATCTTCCATAGATTCCAGAATGTATAAATTGCTGCTGTTCTAACAATGATGGTGTGTAATTTAGATAGGGTGGGGAGGGATAAGTAAGCAGATAATCTATCCCACACAGAATGAAAAAACCTGTCTCTGATTCCCATAAACTGATGTATAGGTTTCCAGACTTTCAGGGAAAACTCACAGGAGTTGAAAAAATGATCAAGATCATCCACATGTAAGTTACACATACAGCATTTAGAGGCCAAACTGATTCTTAGATGTTGAAGAGTATTATCAAAAGGAAGAAGAGAGTTTGTCACTTTCCACATGAACACAGATATTTTTTTCTCAATTCTAGAGTTCCAGAAATGACTTGGGGATGCATACTGACCTGAGTTGTTACACAGTAACAAATAAGTGGCTTTGAATGAGAAATTACCATCAGCTCCTGGCTTCCAAATTAGTCTATCAGGTCTATGTGGCCAGGTTCTTGAGTCCTGCAAAAGAAGAGTAATGTGAGGTGGCAGAAATGGTTGAATTAAAGGAATAAGGCTAGATTTATTGTCTATAAACTCAGCAACAGAACAATTATCATCAATTCCTATGTTATTTTGATCACATAAATCAGATAGCATCCCAATCCCCAACCAATTTGCATTCCAGAAATTGCATTCCCCATTTCCAATTATTACCCTTGAATTAGGTTCTGCCCAAGGATGCACTGAGCAGATTCTTTTCCAATTAGGGGAGGTTCTATAAGATGGAGGAAGGTTAGCCAACAAGTGAGACCATAGAGTATCTGCCATCTGGAATTTCCACCACAACTTGACTGAGCAAGTTTTAACAATAGTTCTGATACTTCTAAAACCCAGGCCATTTTGATCAGTTGATGCACAGAGAGCAGTCCATTTTCTCCATGCTCTTTTTGGTTTGTGATCATTCTCACCCCAAAAAAATCTGCTCAATTTTTTTTCCATGGTGGAAATAATCAGGTTTGTGGGCTTAATTACTTGCCAGATGTGTTGGGGAATTGAATAGATACAGGATTCAATTAGTATCAGTTTTCCACCTGTAGTTAACCACCTATTTTTCCAATTGCTAATCCTATTATCAATCTGCTCAAAAAGGGGTTGAAAGTAGATCTTCTTTAAAGCACCAGAAAAGATTGGAACACCTAGGTACATGAATGGAAAAGTACCAATTTTCATTCCCATAATTCTCTTAATGTGATTCACCCTTTGAGCAGTAGCATACTTACCTATGAAAATGTCACTCTTATTATAATTAATTGATTGTCCAGTGACTTCTTCAAAGGTAGATAAGAATGCTTTTAATCTTACCAAAGTTAAGTTATTTGCTTTAAAGAAAATGACAGTGTCATCAGCATATGATAAGTGTGAGATTTTAGGAGGATTACCTGGCAGGTCATAGGGTGAAAGCTTACCTGTTTGGAATATGTAATCCATACTCCTGGAAAATGACTCAGAGAAAATATTAAATAGAAAAGGGGATAGGGGATCCCCTTGCTTAATACCCCTAGAAGATTGAAAAAAACCACAGGGCTTACCATTAATAAGAACAGAGAACCATGCTTGAGACAGGTTCTTCATAATTGAAAAAATGAATTTTGGATGAAAACCAAATTTAGCAAGAACTTTATATAGGAAAGACCATCTAACCCTATCAAAAGCCTTTTTAAGATCTAATTTCATTATGCAATTAGGTTCCCTTTTCTTCCTATTGAGCAGCCTTACCATTTCCTGTAAATAGATGACATTATCTGAAATGTCCCTGCCATGTAGGAATGCTGTTTGATTAGGGGAGATTAATTTAGGCATAATAGCTTTAAGTCTCTCCATAAGCACCTTAGAGCAAATCTTATTAATCACATTAGAGAGACTTATAGGCCTGTAATCATCAAAGGTGATTGGTGTTTTCTTCTTTGGAATAATAGTAATCCATGTGCTTCCTATACCTCTAGGCATAATGGATGAAGATAAAAAATCCTGAACAGCACTAAGAAGGTCTATAGCAATAATGTTCCAAGACTTGATATAGAATTTTGCAGTGTAACCATCCGGACCAGGACTGCTAGATTTATTCAAGCTGAAAACAATCTTTTTAAGCTCTTCCAAAGAGACTGGCATCAGTAAATTTTCATTATCAGCCTCAGTAACTAAACATGGGATCTGATTAAGAAAATGAAACTGAAAAGGAGAGCTGAAAGTGGCAGATTCCTCACTCAGGAGTTCCTGATAGTAATTAATAGCCTCCATTTCAATATCATTAGAGTTGTCTAGCCACAGTCCATTTTTACTCCTGATTTTTGTAATTTTCAGTCTATTATTTCTCTCCTTTACAGAATTATGGTAGAAACTAGTGTTGTTATCTCCCTCTTGCAACCATTTAACTTTAGCCTTGTGTTTCCAATAATTTTTCTGTTCAGACAATGCCAAAACTAACCTAGCTCTAGCCTCTTTCAACTTAACCTGATCTGGCAAGGAATCTGAAATATCAGTTAGTGAGTCTTGAGTCTGTAATGCAAGTTCAGCTTGGATCACATTATCATGAATATTACCAAAATTTTCTTTATTCCAGATTTTAAGAATCTTTTTAAGTCTGACTAACTTAAGATAAAAAGCTAACATTCCAGTATTATTTACAGGAATTTCCCAGTTTTGTTTGATGATTTCATTAAGCTCTTTCCTCTTATACCATGTATCAAGAAATCTAAAAGGCTTTGGACAAGAAGGAGAGTCACTACCTACAGTTAATAGCAGAGGACTGTGATCTGAGGTAGCTCTATTTAGAATCTGAATAGAAGACTGAGGAAAACATGAAGACCAAGATTGAGTGCACAAACCTCTATCCAGTCTTTTAATTGTGGGAGATCTTAGTCTGTTGTTTGACCAGGTAAACAGATTACCAGAAGTGTTAATATCTTCCAAAGCCAGACCGTTTATGAAGCCATTGAAATCCCTTATACTACCTAAATTTGGAGAGGATAGACCTTTATACTCATTAATAGATGAGATGGCATTAAAATCACCTATAAATAGGGATTCAGAGTGACTGTAAGAGCTCAGGTCTGCCCAGAGGGGAAGTCTTCCACTTCTAGTCCTAAGACCATAAATGAAGAAGGCATCCATTGGATAATTAAGCTTTGTACTGCTCAAGTTTACTGCTAGAAATTGCAGATTATTAGTATTAACCCTTAAAGTTAAACTTGATGACCAGAACAACCAGATTTGACCACTATTAGCTGAGAAACAATAATCAAATTTCAGTCTCTGTCTATATGACTCACATTGAGTGTTATCATGTTTAGGCTCTATTAGGCAGATAAGGTCAAAATTATGTCTTTGAGAAAGATTACAAAGCCTTAGTATGGATGTATCCATGCCCCTAATATTCCAGACCAACATTTTAAGCTTAGTGGATGTACTATTCATTGGGATACATTAGAGGAGCTTTTTGATCTGGTCATTATGATATTTTTTTGTGAGAAAAAGGAATCATTACCTTTTTTTGATTGTTTCCTTTCAGGGCTATCAGATCCTTTCTTACCTTGGAGAGTGGTGGAGGGACTAACCTTATGGATCAGATCATCATTTCTTCCTGGAGAGGCTGAGAGGGAAACTTCTTCCAGTGTGTCCGTTTGCAAAGGATCCTCAATAATGGGTAGGTCTTCAGCCAATGCCTCATCAGCCAAGAGGGAGAACCTATTTTGCTTATGTTTCTGTTGAGAAAAGATGAAGTTTTTTGCAGCAATAATGGAATTAAAAGGAGAGAAAGATCTACCTCGCTTACCATGCAAATCATCTTTAGCAAAGGCTTTCCTAAGGTTAGTAGGGTCAGATTGAGATATCTTGTTTAACTGCCTAATTGGACTATAAACAGAGGAGGGAGCAGAAGGGGAAGTACCCCCATAAAAGGAAAGATCTTCTCCAGAGACTGCATGAGCATTCTGGTTAGTACATGAATTGAGATCATTACCTTTTTCTGTCATATCCTGAGAGGGAACCAGTATTGCCTTACTAAGCTGTGGGTTCTCATTGTCTTGTTCTATTATCACTACTTGGCTCTCTTCATGACATGACAACTCATTAGTACAGGAAATAGAATCATTCTTAGCAATATGAACTGGCATATCATTTGTCACAACATCAGGAATCAGTGAAATCTGTGGAGCCATTAGGGGAACAGAACCATTTGTCACAACATCAGGAATCAGTGAAATCTGTGGAGCCAATAGGGGAACAGAACCACAAGGATTAGTCTTATTAGTGTCCTGCTCAACATTAGAAAGTTTCTTAGGAACATATATCATTTTCTGAGCTTGAGAATTTTTCTGTTTTTCCATAATAGAAACTCCAGAGCTCCCTGCTTTAAGAGACTCTACCTGAGATAGATTAATCTGTTGAGCATCAGATGTTTTCGATATATTAAGCTCTGGTTTTTTAGTCCAAGTTCTCTTAAGTTCAGGATGTAAATATACACAATAACTGTCCTCATGACCTATACATTTGCAGTGGAAACAGTAGGGTGGGATATCCTCATATTCTAGGGGTAATTTGCGCACATTAAATTCATTACCTTCCTCTTCAATACCCACTCTAATATGTGTTGGTAATTTATTTTTTAGGTCAACTTCCACACACATTTTGACACAGGAAGGCCTAGACAGCGCTTCAGTAGCAGCATCAACTTTAATAAATTTCCCAATTTGATTCCCAATAACTTCAAGCATCGAAGAATTATAAAAATAAACAGGAACTTGGGGAATTGATACCCATACCGGAACAATCGACGATTCTACCTCCGGTGAAAAGTCAGGAGTCCATTTGAGGACCTTCATTTGAGCGTTATTAAAGGACCATTGTCCTTTGAGCCAGAATCGTTGATAATCTTCCTTTTCATGGAATCGGATGAGGATGTGGCGGTAGTCAATCGAGCCTATCTGGAACTTGCCTTTAAAACCTACAGAATTAAAAGCATTATTTAGTTGGATCATCGTCGGCTTTCCTCGGGCAAACTTACCGATCAAAGAATTGCTGTAGTGGGAGGCAAGAGTCTCAGCATCCTTGCGCGTGACAAGGCATGCAATCTCCCCTTTGAATTGGACTTTGGGTGAAATCTCCGGGTTCGAGGGGAGGGAATCACGTAGGGGCGGAGGGCGAATAGCGAGGGCCTGGAGGAAGGATTTCCCTCCCCCATAGCCACCGCTACCAGACGACGGAGCCGCCATAGCAGCGGAAGAATCGCACACAGAGCGAGAATATAGTCGTTAGCAGAAGGAAAAACCAAAGAGAGGAAGAAGACCAAGAACGGAGCAGGGTGAAACGACGATAGGAAAGTTCGTTTTGGAGAAATCGCACTAATTCGCACGCACACAGAAGAATTCAAAACCGCTTGTGAAATTCTCGCGATGTTGATGTCTTCTTAGGAATACAGCTTGTGGTTGGCATTAAAAATTTGTCTAAGAAATGAAGATAAAATTTTTGGGTTGCATGAACCGGGTTATAAATTTTATAAGTACTACATGTTGCATACTAAAATTTTAATATTGCAATTAAGACCTTTTACCTTTTATTATTCTAATTAAACTCCATCTTTCCATAAGCTCTTGGAAAAACCGTCTTTCCCAAGACTTTGCCTTAATTTAGTTAAAAGTTATTAAATAATAAATAAAATAAAAATTTTAAACTTTTATAACCTTTCAAGAAATAACAAATTAAAAAGTAACTTAAATATACATTCAACTTGGGAAAAAGTAACGATTTTAAAAATACAAATAATTAACAAAAATCAATAAAAATATAGGTTCACTAATAATTTTCATCAAATGTTCAAAGTGCTTCCATCCATCCCGGCTCCAAATATTTCAGTCTGGGGAACACATCTCCGTTAGGGGATTTGACCATGAACACCCCCCCAAAGCTTCAAGTATTCCTAGTTTTCTGCAGCCCTAATGCAATCCAATTTAAAAGGAAACAAAGGATTGCCTTCAGTACAAATTTCGTACCTCTAGAGACAACAATAAAACCCTTAATGTTCAATAGGCATTCAGTCACCAAAAATGAAATAAATCTATGAAAGCAATTGCAATTGATTTTTTCCATAAAATGGGACATTTTGAGTATCAACCAACTGACAGACAAGGTTTATCCTACAGATTTCAACTGGGTTTTAATTAAAAAAAAGGGCTATACTAATTCAAGCAAGCTTGAAAATCCGAAGGGGGCAAAATTCTAAACTAAGTTCACCATCAATAGAACTGCATGAATACGATTCCTACAGCCAATTGGTTCAATCAGTCAAATATAAGACCCGTCTAGAGCTCAATATCATCAAACACCCCTCACATCTTTGATGATTAGCATTAATACTTTTGTAGTATGCATGTAATAGTTATAGGTTTTAGTACGCACTGAAGGTTTAGAAAAAGAGATGTACATTTATCACCATATATATTATAAAAATTTAACTAAAACATTGAAAATGATTTCATGCTTTTGAGTTGAGCGAACGAACTACGTGCGAAAAAAGTGCGAAAAACACACAAACAGTACATTTTTCCACTGTTCCTCTTCCTTCTTCCTCCTTCTGCCTAACGGCTCTCTGATCTTTATACTATTTTCTTCTCTGAGTTTTCCTCCACCCCATCCATGGCGGCTCCTCCGCCTGGCCATGGAGGACAAGCGCCGGCCAAATCATTTTTACAAGCTTTAAACAACCGATCACCTCCACTATCAGTTTCACTCCCATCTAATCCTGAGATAATTCCTAAAACCAATTACAAAGGTGAAATTTCTTGCTTGGTCACTCGGAAGGAGGCAGAGACTCTGGCCTCTCACTACCACAACGCTCTGGTGGGAAAATTCGCGCGTGGGAAGCCTTCCATGGTTGCTCTCAACGACGCCTTCAATTCAGTCGGATTCAAAGGTAAATTCCAATTGGGTTCCATAGACTATCGACACATTCTGATACGCTTCCAGGACAAGGAAGATTACCAGCGTCTTTGGATTAAAGGTCAGTGGAATTTTAACAATGCCCAAATGAAAGTTCTAAAATGGACAACTGATTTTTCTCCTGAAATTGAATCGTCCATAGTTCCGGTTTGGGTTACTATACATCACGTTCCAGTTTTTTTCTATAACCTTGCTATGCTAGAATCCATGGGTAATCAGATTGGGAATTTTATTAAGTTGGATTCTGCTACTGCTGGCTTAACTAGACCATCCGCAGTGAAGATGTGTGTAGAAATAGATTTGAAAAAAAGACAACCAACCTATATTAGAGTGGGCATTGAGGAAGATGGCTTTGAATATAATGTATCTAAATTGCATCTTCAGTTTGATGATCTTCCTTTATATTGTCATCACTGTAAGGTTATTGGTCATGATGACAATCTATGCATCTACTTACATCCGGAACTGAGAAAACCAAGGTTGAATAAAATGGATAACATTAATGCCCTTGGAAAAGATCACAAAAAGCCAACAGATGTTCAGGAACAGGAGATTGTTAATCAGTTTCATGATCAAATTAACAAAGCTGGAGGGTCTGGTCTCTCAGTAACTGACAAGGTTAATGCTGTGTCAACTCAAAACCTTAGATATGTACCTAAATAGAAGGTAGGAAAGGATAACATCAATAACCAAAACCAGTCTGATGTTTTTAGTCTAGCACAGGATAAATCTCCTACTCATGTTACTGAGCAAGCAGACCCTGTCATTTCTAGTTATGATACTGGGAAAGATATCCCTGGGAATCCTGAGAAGGTTAGTGTCTCTGAGAAAGCCCCTGGAACTGAATGTACTTTGCAGAATCCGGATCTAACTTCAAACCTAGATACCTCAGAGGTAGTACATGTTCATTCTGATTCCATGGATAACCCTATTACTTCTCATGTACTTCCTGATTCTGTACTTCAATCTCCTATTCCTTTGCACAAACTATCTCTATCTGCTCCTCCCCAACTCCGTAAAAAGGTAGGCCTCGCAAAAGATTACATTTCAGGTATAAGAAGTAAGTCTTCCTCTCCTTTTAACCCAATTGCAGCAGCAAAAAATTTCATTTTTCCTCAGCACAAGCATAGGCAAAACAGATTTCAAGCTCTGGAGTGTGAGGAAATGCCAACCCAAGTGGTTTCCCCTGCGGTCACCACACACTCTGCATCTTCTGAATATGGAGATGGTTCTGGGGAGTCTCTGGACATTCAGGTTATTTCTTCAAACTCCCCATCTGGTTCTTCCAAACTGAAAAAGGATAAACAGAAAAAGCTAGTTTCTAATCATAGGAATGAGACCTATTTAACACAGTTAAATACTATCATGACTAGGTCAAAAAGCTCTAACAATGTTTCCCTATGAGTAATACAACTATTCAGATAAAGTTCTTGGTGTGGAACATTAGGGGAATGGATACTTCTATGTTAAGACTCAAAAATCTGATTAATAGGCACAGATTTGATCTAATCTGCTTGATAGAGCCAAAACATGATAACTCTCAATGTGAAGGCTACAGGCATGCTTTACATTTTGATAACTGTATGTATGCTAGTAGTGGTCAAATTTGGCTCTTTTGGAATTCCAACATTTCTTTGACATTAAAGTGTGATAACCTGCAGTTTCTTGCTGTCAATGTCATAAGTTTAACTCTCAATAAGAGCATGGATGCTTTTTTTGTTTATGGCCTAAGGACCAGAAATGGTAGGAAGTCCCTGTGGTCAGATTTAAAATCACTGAATCTGTCTGACTCCATTTTTATTGGAGATTTTAATGCCATAACATCAATAAATGAATATAAAGGTCCCGCTACTCCTAAACTAGGTAGTATGAAGGATTTTAATGAGTTTATTAGTGTCATGGCATTAGAAGAAATCAATTCTGTTGGGAATTTGTTTACATGGAGTAATAACAGGCTTAGGTCCCCTACTACTCAAAGACTGGACAGGGGATTATGTAATTCCTCCTGGTCTTCTAATTTTCCTTCCTCATCAGTACACATCCTGAATAGAATCTCATCTGACCATAGTCCCATGTTGCTTACTATTGGTAGTGATGTCCCCTCTTCTCCTAGACCTTTCAGGTTCATTAATACATGGTATAAAAGGAGAGAATTCACTCAGGTTATCAAAGATAATTGGGAAATACCTATGAATAACTCTGGTATGTTGAGGTTTTTTCTTAAGCTGATCAGATTAAAAAAGGAGCTCAAGATATGGAACAGAGAAAAATTTGGTAACATCACTGATAATGTTACGAAGGCAGAAAATGATCTCCTAGCTCATGAACAGAACTATGACCAGGTTAATTCTGATCTGAACTTACTGAAACTGAAAGAAGCCAGAGCTAAATTAGTAAGATCACTTGTAGAGCAGAAAAGTTTTTGGAAGCATAAGGCAAAGGTCAAATGGCTTAAAGAGGGGGATAATAACACAAGTTTTTTCCATAAATCTGTTAGTGAAAGAAACTGTAGACTAAAGATCACAAAAATCAAAAATAGTAATGGCCTATGGGTTGATACTGCTCAGGAAATTGAAAGTGAGGCCATTCACTATTATAATAATCTTTTAACTGAGGACAGTTCTTCAGATTTTAATCTCTACACATCACACTTCCTCAGCCAAATTCCTAAACTGATTACTCAGGAGGATAATGATGATTTAGTGAAACCAGTCTCTCTTAATGAACTCAGAGACATTGTGCTTAATTTAAATAAGCTTAGCAGTCCGGGCCCTGATGGTTTTACTGCCAAATTTTATATGCACTCTTGGGATATTATTGCAGATGATTTATTGGCTGCTGTAAATGATTTTCTATCTGCCTCAAATATTCCCAAGGGTATAAGCAGCACCTGGATCACTATTATCCCCAAAAAATTAACTCCTACATCATTTGATGATTATAGACCTATTAGCCTTTCCAATGTTATTAACAAAATCTTTTCAAAGGTACTGATGGGAAGGCTTAAGTATATAATGCCAAAAATTATTTCACCACATCAAACTGCCTTTCTTAAAGGAAGAGACATTTCTGATAATGTCATCTACCTACAAGAAATGGTAAGATTTTTAAACAAAAAGAAAAGAGATCCCAATTGCATTGTTAAACTTGATCTTCAGAAAGCTTTTGATAGGGTTAAATGGTCTTTTCTATACTCAATTCTTTCTAGATTTGGTTTTTCTGCTAGATTCATTTTTATCATCATGAAGAACTTATCTCAGGCATGGTTCTCAATCCTCATAAATGGTAAGCCGGTTGGTTTCTTTCAGGCCTCTAGGGGAATTAAACAGGGTGACCCCCTTTCCCCTTTTCTCTTTAATATATTTTCTGAATCCTTCACAAGGAGTTTAGCTTACATTTTTCTAAATGGTAAGCTATCATACTATCATCTTCCAGGTAATACTTTTCCAGTTTCTCATTTATCTTATGCTAATGATACTGTTATTTTTCTAACTGCAAATAACCAATCATTGATCAGATTTAAAGCTTTTCTTACCAAGTTTGAGGAGGTCAGTGGACAAAGGATTAATTACTCAAAGAGTGACATCTTTTTAGGAAAGCATGTTTCAGTAGACAGGATCAGTAATATCAAAAGGGTGTTGGGTATGAAAATAGGCAGATTCCCCATTACATACTTAGGGGTTCCAATCTTTACAGGAGCACCCAAAAAAATCTATTTCCAACCTATAATTGAACAGATTGAAAACAAAATAGGGGGTTGGAAGAAAAGGTGGCTTTCTATGGGGGGTAGGATCATCTTAATCCAGTCATGTATATACTCCATTCCCCAACATATTTGGTCAGTTTTAAAACCTACAAATGAAGTTATCCTCACCATTGAGAAAAAACTTAGTAGGTTTTTCTGGGGTACAACTGATCAAGGATCAAAAAGAACATGGAGAAAGTGGGATTTACTCTGTTATCCCATTGATCAAAATGGTCTGGGGTTTAGATCTATTCATACAATCCTAAAGACATGTTCTGCTAGGTTGTGGTGGAAATTCCAAAAGGGAGAAGTACTTTGGTCTTCCCTTCTGGCATCTCTACCTTCATCCTACAGGACCTCTCAAAATTGGAGGAGAATTTGTGAAATTAATAGTTGGGCAGAAGCTAACTCTAGGGTTATAGTAGGAAACGGAGACTGTAATTTTTGGACTTCAAATTGGTTAGGTATAGGATCGGTTGAGGATTGGTGTAATCCTATTACTGTAAATATCCCTCAATCAAGCACTGTTTCTGACTTCATCACACATAAAGCTTCTTGGCTTCAACAAATTGCTCCTCTTCTCCCTTCTCATGCTGCCACTTTATTGCAGGAAGCAACCCTATCTCCGCATAGAAAGGATAGACTCATTTGGAAACCAGGTACAAACGGGGACTTCTCCTTTAAAGCTACTTATAAATTGTTACGACATCAAAGAGGTAATATCCAATCTGCTCAGTACCTGTGGAATACTAGAATTGAGAAAAAAGTTTCTATTTTTATGTGGAAAATGATGAATTCCTTGCTCCCTTTTGATAATGTGCTACGCAAACTGAGATTCTCATTGACTTCAAGATGCTGTATGTGTAATAATCATGAGGACTCTTTAGACCATTTTTTCAACTCTTGCACATTTTCAATACAAATTTGGGAAACTGTTCATTCATTCATGGGGATTACTGCTGCTGCTTACTCCTCTATTTGGGAGAGACTCTCTTGCTATCTAACTATCTCGGGTACAAGTGCCCTTCATAATGATATCATAAAATCTGCAGCTATTATAACTTGTTGGCAATTGTGGAAAATGAGAAATAGAATCATTTTTGATTCAGCTTTGCCTAGGACAGGTGTGGTGATAGCAAGCATTAAAGAACAAATTTTCTATATGTTCACTGCTAAACCTGCTTTCATTAGATCAAATTTTGACAAAGATATTGCAAAGCACTCTTTTTTGCCACTGATCAAGCCCCCTCCTAAACCGAAAATCTTTAAAATTGCTTGGTCTAGGCCTATCTGGGGATATAAATTAAATGTTGATGCTGCTTGGGATTCCCATCTGAATTTGACTGGAATTAGCATGATCCTAAGAGATAGTAGGGGTAATTTTATTATTGCTCATACTCAAATTTCAAATGCTAAATCTCCTCAAGAGGCTGAAATGAGGGCAATACAGTTTGCCACATCAAAAATTGATGGTTCTATGGTAAATGTATGCATAGAATCAGATTGTAAGAATGCTGTCTTGTCAGTATCAGATCCGTTGCTTGCCCCTTGGCAATTGTTCCAACTTGCGGATGAAATTAAACAATCTTTGAGTCCATTCAAACTTACTTATATTTTGAGGCAAGCGAATCTTGTAGCTGATGCACTAGCAAAGAAATGCCTCAAAGATGGGACAAGTGAATCCTTTCTCTCCTTTCATATGTTACCTAATCATATTCAGGGCCTCATTAGACTTGATCAGTTAGGGACTCCCTCCTTAAGAATTTCACATAGTATGGATGCTACTGATTAAATGTTTTCACCGTTTGTAGGCACAAGGAGGCAGTTTGATTTTACTACGACCACAACGACGCACAACATGGAGACTTTTCCATGAAGATTCAGGAATGTACTATGGTTTTTCTCGTTGCTGGTTTGCTTGATGCACAACTTTGCTGATTTGCTTCATCCACAACATTGCTGACTTGCTTGATGCATAACTCTGCAAATTCGATTGATGCGTGCTGATTTGCTTGACTCACAACATGGTGAATTTCGCATGAACATTCAGAAATGAGCAATGATTTTGCTTGAAACATTGCTGTTGCTGGTTTTTTTTTTCTTCAGTGCTCATTTGCTTTTGGGCTTGATGCACAACAGTGCTCATTTGATTCTTAGTTTTAGATTGAAGCTTCTACTAGATGCTTCATGACTACTCCCGGTTAGAGTGATGTCTTCTTGATAGGGGATAAGATTCTTAGTTTCAGATGGGGTTCATTTGACTGACCAGTGTTTCGTCATTACGATCCACTAATAAGTTCGATGATCTCCATTCTCAACTAAGAGTTTTAGTATTCCCCTCACATTTAGCTATACTTTACTATTCATTTTGGAAGCAACAAATGTTGCCTCAATGAGCCTACGGGTCACAAATGTACATATAAACTAAGCCACTGGCTTCTCTCTGTTTTTAACTTTCAGTTTTCAGTTTATTTTAAGGCTTGGGAAGGCCAAATATAATTTCCCCCATCTATGGATGGTTTTAATTAAAAAAAAAACCATATATATTATAGAACAAAACTTCCAATTAGTCTGATACTCTTCAAACCTTTTTCTAAATTCCAAGATCAAAACTTTATGGCCACAAAATCTTTGCTTGTCTATAAAGAACCAATAATGAACAAAACAACACATACTAAGTCTTGGTTCTCTATGGAAAACCATTAATGAGTCTCTATTAAGCAAACCCTACCTACATAAGTTGTGTAAACATACCCTCAATAAAGAGTTTTTTTACAACAGAGCATTATGACCCTAATACGCCATTTAAAACAATAATTACACCCGTATAGTTTACTATACTTGCTCTGGGAAGATTTTATAAACTAATTCTCATTTTCACCAAATGAAGGACTCAATCTCAACTTCATGATACGACTTATAGATACCCAGTTCGAAAGTCATCAACATGAAACAAACAATATAATGAAGGCTCGACACAGCGAAAATGAAATTTAAGAGTACCTAAGAAGTGAGCAGAAGGACATTGCATTGGTGATACATAAGCTTTCCAGTTTTTTTATATCAAAAAGTTCCGTGTTGAATGAGAATTTAAAAATTTTCTAAGATATGTAAGATTAGATGAACACATTAAAACATTAAACACCAATGACACCTTTTCAGTAAACTGAGAAATAAATCTTTCCCTAGATGCCGTTATGCTCTCAGTGGAACATGAATGCTAAAGCAATTCATGCAAAACAGGTCTAAATTTGACACTCGAATGTAAAATGCATCGGTTTTCTCCACACGAACCAAAACAAATTTCTACTCCATTTAATAACTCCATATCAGATCATCGAATCATGCCATTGTTATATAAAGTTTTTGACATTTGCCAAATAGCTCCAACTTACGTTCCATTGC
Organism: Rubia yunnanensis; assembly: GCA_037428765.1. Classification (NCBI taxonomy): domain Eukaryota; kingdom Viridiplantae; phylum Streptophyta; class Magnoliopsida; order Gentianales; family Rubiaceae; genus Rubia; species Rubia yunnanensis. Next base: position 46,475,960 of record CM075064.1, read on the forward strand.
CGCTAGCAGAGTCATCAACAATCCTTAGTGGTTGATTTCTTAGTGGCCGGCTCTCGATCTGTATTTGCCGCTTTTCAATGACAATCACAAGGATTTTCTGTGAGAAACTGACTGCTAGGAGAAGAAGTCAAGGCATTAAGTTTACCTTCAAAATGTTAATGTGTCAAAAAGCAAACACCGCTAATGCTTGAAGAGTACCTTGGGCCCTTCTTCTAGACTGAAAATGATACTACTATGGTAGGGAAAATGATGGAAAGTTTTATTTCATGCATGTCGCCAATATAAATGAGATAATAAGAATCTTCATACTTTAAAGGGCTTGCGAGTGCCTGGGATAATTGGTTCTCTTGAAAGTAGAAAAAAATGGGTGATATTATCATTGTAATCCTGGTTGGAACATTAGAGTTAAAAATCAAATGCAGGTGAGCGATAAGAAACTAAAAGAAACCTATTTGACAAATGCTCAAGCTTTAATTTTCACAACCAACGATTAAGGATTTCTAAATAATTACCACTCTAACTCAATGGTTGAAAATCCAATGCAACATTCTGTAGAAATAATATGCATTGAGAACTAATTTAGATTGAATTTAGTGAAGTACAGAAAGACGGTAAAAGAGCATACTTCATCCCTATAGCTAAAAAGGAAAACCAATGCCAGTGTTGCAGACTAATCAGATCACACAAATATTTGAACCGATCACCTAACTTAATATACGACCGGCCGGACAAGAAATCAGATTAACTTTATGGACTCATCATGCTTCTTAGCGAGTCTTTCTAAATGAATACGATTGGAAGTCAAACATCATGTTAAAATGTAATGTAATTAAAATTAACCTTAAAACTACTATAAGGTAAGAGATCAAATTAAAGGTTGTGCACTTTGGTGCCTAAGAGCAGAATAAGACCAAAGCAAAAGTATTTCTCGAGCTTCATGGGTGGCAATATATGTAGTACAAGTATAGTGAGAACTCACAGAAGGCTTATAAACATATACTAAGTTTAGGTTCTCTACGAGGTAAACACGAGGTTCAACTAATGTCCTTACCTGTATTCTTTCAGCCAAAAACATCGAGCTCATAGATATTTGTCGCTTTTGCACTTGCTATGGCTCCAGTTTCTCTAGCACCTTCAGCAGCTATAAACTGTCCAAAGCATTACTAAAATTTAAACACAAAAGCTAAAACAAGTAACAAGCAGTTATTTTTAGAAAGAAAAACAAAGTTTCAACTGTTGAGCTAAATACCTGAGCAGCACCGGCAGTATCACTGGTGTTGAGCTTTGGTAACAAGCAGTTATTTTTAGAAAGAAAAACAAAGTTTCAACTGTTGAGTTAAATACCTGAGCAGCACGGCAGTATCACTGGTGCTAAGCATTGTAACACCTAGTTCTTTCTGACTCAACTCGCATTGAGAAAGTGCCTGAAAGCAGCATTTTTACACATTAAACCAAAAAAAGGCTGAAAGTAAGCATGGTCAGTCGAATAATTGCTAAATTACAGCTGCAAATTCCAAAAGTTCACACATAAGGCTTTATTTTAACATTAGTAGCTTCGAAGTTATTTCTTTTCCATCTAAGCTTGAATATGGACTCACAATAAACTGTACACACAAAAACACGCATATGTGCACCGATAATGGCATTTAGGGCAGAGTAACAGGGGTGCAGATTTGATGTAGAACGTGAAAATAACCAGAGGATGACTTAAAACAGACTTTATCTCCTCTATTCTCACACCAGGCAACCCGGGGAGGCAGTGTTTATGACCATTTGCACTTCCCCAGCTATATGCAGCCGGTGGGTAAAGAGTAGGTCATAAGCACAGTGGACACTTCCCCAACTTAATTTTCCACGGGGACTATGGCCTTGTTCACTAACCATAACTCAACTACTTGAATAGGTAATGTAATGTAAGAGAAATGTATAGAAGTATATGATCATTAAAAATTTTGAACAACCCTTAAGTAGAAGTGAATCATAAATGAAAACCTTGAACACAACCTCGAATTCATCACATGGTACCGGCTCACACGCAAGATATGCTTTAAGTGCAGCAACCTATTTACAGCCAGATGGAGTATTTTCAACAGAAGTAATAATTTTCATGGCTAAGGATGTGTGTGATGAATGAACATACCAAAAGAAGTGATTGTTTGTGAATACACTGCAAGACATGTGTTCATCGCCTCAAAACTTCTGCAATATTAACAATGGGTTGACCTCTTGAGCTGATTACTGAAGTCCAAATATGGGGAACATGATCTTGTCAATCCAAAATTTAAGCAATGACTATTATACAATTATTAACATTTCGATGGGATGAGATTCTCTTAAAAATTTCAAATAAATTTGAAAAAGATGAAGTTTTTATGTTAATTTTAGCACAACAGCCCAATTCAATCATATAAACATGCCTTTTAAACCAAAATCATATGATCGGATCGCAGAATAATCAACATACACAATAGAGTGAGAGATTTTAAGGTTAATAATACATGCAATCATATTCGAAACAAACATTACCCGATAAGTTACATAACATCAGAATTCATCGTTTTCAGAAGAAAGTTAATGTAAAACCCTAGTCACATATTTACTTTTGCTCCCAATTCCATTCAAAAACCCTTCCATGGCTCTCAGGCATGCTCCAAACCGCAAACCAGCACCTACAACAGCCAAGAAAACACATCAAGTGAATCACAGAAGAACCCTAACATGAATTTCTTGTAGAATAAAAAAATAGAGAGAATAAAGTGTGACTACTCGATACTCACTCACACTGGTCACCGTGTTGGCAGAGAACTCCAACAACCGATGAGGCCTGCCATGGCGATGCCTTCAAGTACATTCTGGGGATCATCCTTGTCGGCAGTCCTGTAGATCTTCGGATCAGCCAAGTTGAACTTAGGAAGAAGACAGATGTGACAAAGGAGAAATGAAGAACCCCTTAAACGAACGACGTCGTTTTAGAAATCAAGGATAGTCAAAAATGACAAAAATATCCTCGGTTGACAGACAGAAATCAAACAATATTTATTATAGAGTGCTTGAGAATAACAATAGACATTATGTGAGATGTTTATGGATTCTCCGTAACATGTAGTTTTTAAAAAGTAAAATTTTATAAATTGTTATCGTACATATCAAAAGTTATCAACGGTCAAACAAGCTTTGAAAAAATATCAGAAAAAAATGGACATAATTAGAGGACCAGAGAGAGCATGGCTAAGAAAGGATGTTCACTTCGGTAATGAATGTATGTTCACTTCGGTAATGAATGTTGTTGTAGATGTATGTACCCCATCTCAGTTCAATCAGAAGATGAAAAAACAGGATGCCAAAGTAAAGACGCCAATAAGTAGTATTTATATATTGTGAACTTGTCACCTGGAAATGTAAATGATCGCTGAAGAATACAAAAGCCGAATACGGAACAACACAGTTGTCCTGGAACTTCGTTTTTGATATCCAACGGCGGAACAAAGGCCTCTCATTTGCTTTCGGGCCGCATTAAGTTAATAACTTGGCATTCACAGCCTTATACGTTTGCAAATCGAAATCTGATTCTACCGAGTAACCTTCCATACCACACAGTAGTAGACTAGAAGTAGCACTAGATTGAATGTCTTTGCTTAAATGATGAGTGGGTTGAGCTGAATGCTCCTGTAGTCTTTCTATTGCTGCACTGGCTCTCTCTGATACCGACTTGGTGCGGCTCGTGTATAGGCTCATTCCTATTCACTCGTGAGGGGGATTCAGCTGGCAGAGGGCCTGTCTTTTGCGCTCTCCGCAAGCACTCTGGTGTTGGACTTAGATGGCCTTCTCTTGGCTATTACCAGGCTGGTGAAAATGATCATGATAGTGAAACAGATGCCAGCAGATAAATTGCATTTTCTGATGTTTAATACATATGTGTCTACGCATGTTTCAACTATTTTGTTTTATGATGAAATGCGTTAACACATACTCCTATTTGTTAGTTGAATGCTCGTAGAGAATCAGCTTAATATAACGGAAAGAAAGTAGTACATAATGGGATTGAATCTATCCCTCGCAGTTGTAGCGTTGCGGCTAATTTAAAAGCACAAAGATCATTTCACTATTCCTGGCACACACAGCAATGCCAGCATCTGCATTTGCAGCAGCAGCGCGATCACGTTCTAAGGTTGGCAGACAGTGCCACAGCTGGCGAAGCATTGTTTCCTAGCAGAACCTGCCAAATGAAAGATGAAGAAAGGCACTACAAAGGCAGTGCTAATTTGTTGGTGGACGTGAAAATCGAGTGTCTATAGCGCTACCTTTTTTCAGCTGGAGGCAGCGTTGGGCGGAACAGCCAAGATGACAATAGTAGAGCTGGTCTTCTAGGGAAGACTGAGAGAAGCAGCTGGGCAAGCAGTTCAAATAGCAGGGGTACCTCTGGTCCAATGCCTGGGAATCAAGCAGAAAACAAACATTGTAACATCCTCCAAAACACGAGTACAAGCTCTGACCCTGTCCACTAGCCTTCCCGGCTAACATCATGCACGCAACAACTGTGATCGCCAACCACAAAAACCCGATGCTTCTCCCCATTTCACTCACTCCTCTGTTACTCTCCGATCAAATGATGTCAGAAAGAGTTAACTTATGCTATAATGCAATTATTACATTTTGGGAAAGAGCTGCCTATCTATGGATCAAAATCCCAGCTAACTTGGAGCTTTTTGAACAAGCACATTTATTATGTAGGCTGCTGGTAACTTTTGCATCCTTCCTTCAGTAGGTAGGACTAGGAGTAGAAGAACTTTAACAAAAAGCTATTGGACAGTTTATGATCCAACAAACAAAGTTGGTTGTCAATGTAAATGCTACAAGTGCATTATTGGCTACCTTTAGTGTAAATTATTGGTTACTGTGAATTGCTATTTACTTTTGATTAAAAAGAAGAAGTTTTTAGCAGTTGGGCGTGTCCAGTATCCAGTATCGTGGACTCAGAATAGTTTCTTTACCTTGAGGAGCTGGTAATAAAGGCTAATCAAAGCTCACTTCACCAGAAGCAACACAAGTCCTGGAATTACTAAAGACACGGAATGATTTCACAAGTATCATTTGATCCTTCATCAAAGTGTGTTGAATTGGGTCAATAACTGCCTGTAAGCAGACTTACGTGCCATAATGGTGGAAACAAACTCAGCTCAAATGGCTAAGCCAATGACAAAAGTCAGGAGAGAAACATATCGGATCACCAACAATAATTTTGTTTTAAAACACCGCTCTCTATAAAAAATGAGGCTTACAGCACAACAAAATATAGCTACAACACAAAAAAATACAGCTATAACACAACACGCACCCAACAATTTGCCAGTGTATCCGGCAGCTGAGGCCAGCACCAGCTTGGCAGTTGGCACTCCCTAAATTGGCAGTTGGCTCTTTCGATTTGGCCTCAAGTACTTGTTATAAAATTTAATCTTTCGTTGACATATCAAATGAGAAGGTAGTAGAAAAATGCAAGGAACAATCTACAGGGGCACAATAGCATCCCTTGTCATAAAAAGAATTGTAAGAGAAGTCTAGTTAAACAAACCTTATCAAAATCAAGAGCACAGGGCATGGTCTTCATCAATGGATTGCGTTTTCTCACAATGTTTGAAAAAAACTCTGAATCGGAAACAGCAGTGTCCGCATGAACTCATAATATATGGGAGTAAAAACACAAAACAAAATCACAGCCATCTCCAAACTAGCAGAAGGCCACATGTAGGAGAAAGTTGTTACATATACTTTTCATACACAATGCTTGTATATTTCAGACAATATTTTCAGTTAAACATCCAATTCTCTAGAACCTCAATCCCAAGTGCCAGTTGCTTACAAAGAAACTCAACCGAGATTATTAAATGTGAGAACTAATAAATTCTTATTCCTCTAAGTGGCTTACTGCTTCAGATGGACAGAACGTTTAATCATAAAAATTATTGAGGAAAAGTTCAACCAAACGTGCATCGCCACGTGGAGTCAGATTTATGGATCACCATCATGAACAATCATGGATTACCTGAAACACGCACATAACACTCCCTACTTCACCATGCTTGCTCAAACTGATGGCATCATCATCAAAACAAGTTTCCAAATAAAAAACTACTTTCCCATTCCAGTTCAATCCCCAATTCGGAAGCAAGAGCTTCACTTAATTAAAGGGAAACTTAAACAGTTAAACACATAAAAAAGGAATTGCCTTATAAGCTTTGCCAGGCCTTATACAGCAAAAACTTAATGAGTAAGTACTGTGAGTCGTTTAGTATGTAACACTTCCTAACTCTGAGTATACAAAAGAAGTTACTTGTAACTATAAGCAAGAAAAATGCAATCCTCAGTACATCAAATACTCACTCAAATTAACATGAGAACTGAAAGATTCTTATTCCTTGATCTGGTTTACTGTTTCAGATGGATAGAAAGTGTGATCATAATAATTGCTGAGGCAAGTTTTATAACAAAACAACCAAATCTGCATCCCATCACGTGGAGTCGGATATAAGGATCACCATCATGTTCTGTGATGCTGAGCAGAGAGTTTGGTTGCCTGATACTCGCACATAACACCCCCTACTTCTCCATGCTTATTTTCACTTCATTACTCACACTAATGCCATCATCACCAAAACAAGATTCCAGATATAAAACTACTTCCTCATTCCAGTTCAACCCCCAAAGCAAGAACTTCATACAACTAAAGGGACACCTTAATCAGTTAGTTAAACATAAAAGAAACAATTGTTTTATGAGCTTTGCCAAACCTTAAAGAGCAAAAACTTCATGAGCTCCGTCAAACAAAATTACAATGAGACTTTCAGCATACGAAACTTCCTAAATTCTAAGCAAAAGATATCTCTTTCTTCTAGTTCAAGTTGTTCTTTGAAGTTTCTCTCCATAAACAATAACAAACTTCTCTAGAAGTAAAGAAACTAGATTGCCATAAAGATCAAAGTAAATATCTCAGTTACTTGCAAGGATAAGCAGGAGAAAAAGACTTAACAAGAAAAATGCATTCTCCACCCATTTGGTGGGGATATCAAATACTCACGTAAAGTAGTGTGTCACTATATAGTAACTCCCTTTTAAAGATTTATAAACCGAAAAAAAGAGAACAAATTCATTTATTGCACAGACTGAGACCAAAAGAACGAATCAACAGATCGTACCCCTGTACACAGACCTAAAAGAGGCTCTAGAAAGGCCAAATATACAAACTGAATTTGAGTAAAGCTAATCTACAACAGAAAAAAGACTGATCTATTGTGAAAGAGGTAACTGGTTGTAGTTGTACTTGTTGTATGCCTTTCTGAAACACAAAAGCCACGGTCGATGGGGATCCTCCCAGAGCCCTATTCTCCAATTGGTTTGCCTTCTTTGAAGGCCTGGACATGTCGGATTTATCTTCATCTCGCTACCTCTTCTGAGGATCATACGAACAACTTGCTGTTAGGGGAAGTAGGATCATCTTGGTCCAGGGCTTCTTAGATTCTACACTTTGATCACACTGGCCAATTTCGACCATCTCTGACTGTTCTCCATTCTCATAACCATGTGAAAATACAGAAGCCTCTTTTGTTTCATTCACCAAAACTTCATTCTTCTGGGAATTCGGGAATTGCTCAGGAACCGGGGATTGCAAGAATTTGTTAGGTTTTACTTTCCTCGCAGATCGTCTGCCTTTGGGAAAATCAGAAAAGGCAAAACCCCTTTTGGTTCCATTTAGCGGAAATGGGGACATATACCCAAGATTTGTCTTCATAACGATGAAATTATACAGCTTGGAAAATGGCGCCAACCTTGAGGTTGGAAGCAGGTCGAAAAATGGTGCCAACTTCAGGTTTCAACATTGAAATGGATGAAACGACATCAAGCTTTTGAGTTTGACATGTGTCGGTGCTCTGATTTGGCTTTCCTATTTTCTCCCTTTGCTAGCTTAAGGCATGGATGCTTTTCTTTTGCTGTGTAATACGAATGCATATGGAATGAAAACTTAACCTCCTTTCTTCTTCTTTTCTCTGAATTTAAATATTTCTTCATGGTATCAGAGCAACCAGGAAAGATCCAGTGACATTTCTTGTTTTAATCCTCATTGAATTCTGAGCATTTTGAGCTCCAAAATATGTCTTCTGATGCTGAATCAGTGGACTATGTTCATCATTCAGCAAGGTCCACTTCGCATAGAGGAAGGCCAAGAATTAACGATCCATTTGATCTACAAAGTGCAGACAATTCAAGCTTAGTATTGGTAGCAGAACCCTCGAATGAATTCAACTACATAACATGGAGCAGGTCAATGGTGATAGCCTTCAAATGCAGAGGAAAGCTGAAGTTCTTAACTGGTGAGATTCAAACACCAGAATTGGATGATCCACTTTATGATAGATGTGATAAGGTAAACTCAACCTTAATTTCATGGATACTGAATTCCATTTCCAAAAAAATTGCCAGAGGTTTTATGTTTTGTGAAGATGCATATGCTTTGCGGAATGAGATGAACAAAAGATTTAGAGAGAGTAATGGCCCTCTGATTCACAAACTGAAAAAGGATATATGTGAATTGAAACAAGGGAATGACTCTATTGCAGTGTATTTTACTGAACTGAAAAGCCTTTGGGATGAGTATGCATGCTTAAGGCCAAGAAAGAGATGTAATCTAGACTGTATTAATTACACTTGCTTACCTGCAGAAGAAGAAGATGGCAAGTTACATCAATTTCTAATGGGGCTAAATGAAGAGTACAGTTCCATTAGTCATCAGATCTTACTGATTGATCCTTTCCCCGGTATTGGGAAGGCATATTCCATGATAACTAGAATAGAGAAGCAAAAGGCTATTCACTGTGGTTATCAGGAGGTCCAAAGCAATTAAACTATGGCTGTGAGGATCTATAGGGACAGAAAATTGCCTTATCAGATTAAGGAATCATGTGCTGATCAGTTTGAAGACTCAGATGCTCTCGGAAGAAGAAATATCAAAAGACCAGACCTAAAATGTGATCATTGTGGAAAACTGGGACATGTGAAAGAAAATTTCTTCAAGATCAAGGAATATCCTAAATGGTGGGAAGGGAATAGAGGCGTTGCTATCAAGCCTCAATTTGCTCGACAAACTTATCAGAAACCTACTCAGTTAGGCCAAAGTTATCAGAAATATGCAGCACATGTGGCTATGGAAGAAGAGGATACACCACTGAATGATCCAGATGCAAAACTGCATGCCTTGGTTGCAAAATTGGTGGAAGCTCAGTTGGATAAGAAGCAGAAAGGGAAAGAACAGATTCCAGATCAATATGGAGCAGTGAATTATACACATTATCATGATTTTGCAGGTAGCCTGGTCACAAACTTTTCCCTTAATGTTTTTACTTTGACTGATGATAAATGGATTGTTGACAGTGGGGCATCAAGTTATATGTGTGCAAATATGTCAGTGTTTCATACTACTACTGCTATGCAAAATCCTACACCTGTTTATCTGCCAGATCACACAATTAAACTAGTCACAGCTATAGGATCAGTCATATTGAATCCCTCAGTCACCCTAGTTGATTGTCTACATGTTCCTGATTTCAAATATAACCTTCTGTCTATGAGCAAGCTTACTAAATCCGTGCTTGTCAACTTCAAATTCTCTTATGGTCTTTGTGTGCTACAGGACCTCAGAACTAACAGAGTTCTTGCAGCAACCAAAGAAGTAAATGGCCTATACATTTTAGACAGTCAGTCATTTCAACCAGAGATTATCAAGCAGAGACTTCATTCAAACATTTAAAATACACCTTCCAAAAGCACTGTAATAGGAGCTGTTACTAATCAGACTTCACTGCCTTTTCAGTGTTGGCATCTTAGATTAGGGCATCCTTCTCATGATGTAATGAAACACATTTCTGAAACCGCTTCTTTGTCTAATATTGATGGCATTTTTTTCAATTTGTCCTATGGCTAAGCAGCATAGGTTACCTTTCTCACTCAGTACTAGCTTTACTCAGTCACCTTTTATGTTGATTCATTTGGATTTGTGGGGACCTTACAAAATCAGTTCCATTAATGGTTGCAAATCCTTCTTGACTGTGGTAGATGATTATACTAGATCTACCTAGACTTATTTGATAAAATCCAAAGATCAAGTGTTTTCAATTCTTAAACTGTTTCCTTCCATGGTTCAAAATCAATTTAATACCTCAGTCAAAAAAATAAGGACAGATAATGGGAGTGAATTTGTCAATTTTGAGTGTGAGAAATTGTTTACTGATTCAGGCATATTGCATCAAAAATCATGTCCTTACACTCCACAACAAAATGGTGTAGTGGAGAGGAAACATCAACATCTCTTATAAATAGCTAGAGCCATTCTTTTCCAATCAAATCTACCAAAACTTTTCTGGGGAGATGTAGTTTTAACTGCCACTTTTTTTAATCAATAGACTCCCAACTCCTACTCTTTCATGGAAAACACCATTTGAATTGTTGTTTCGTGAAAAACCCGATCTGCAGATTCTCAGAACCTTTGGTTGTTTGGTCTATGCAACTAATACTTCTCCACACAAGGATAAGTTTTTAGAGAGAGCATATCCTTGTGTATTCATTGGTTATCCTACAGGTCAAAAGGCCTACAAATTGTTTGACTTGCAGAATCACAGGTTGATCATCTCTAGGGTTGTGGTATTCCATGAATCCATCTTTCCTTATTCATCAGCACTTCCCTTCTCTTTTCCTCTTCCCTTCACAGACACAATTCCTTCTGATTCTCCAGAGTCTTCTAATCCTTCACTTACTTTTCCAATTCCTTCTCCACCATCCAACACTGGTGGTGTAAGACACATCACTAGAGTTATCAGGCCACCTGTCTGGGCCAAAGATTTTGTATCCTCTACCATACATCCTCAGTCAAATATTTATTCACATATTATTGATGCTTCACAGGTTTAGGAACCATCCATTTATCAACAATCAAAGCATTCACATGAATGGGTTAAGGCTATAACTAAGGAACTCACTACCCTTGAGCAAAACCATACTTGGGATTTGGTAAAGCTGCCACCAGGAAAGAAGGCCATTGGTTCAAAATGGGTCTATAGGTTGAAATATAATGCAGATGAGAGTTTGCCAAAACACAAAGCTAGGCTAGTTGCCAAAGGTTTCAACCAGATAGAAGGCATAGACTTCTTTGAAGTTTTTTCACTAGTAGCTAAGGCAGTCACCATCAGAATCCTTCTTGCTCTAGCCTCAGCTTCCCACTGGCATATTCATCAACTTGACATCAACAATGCTTTTTTTACATGGGCATTTAGATGAGGAGGTATACATGAAACTTCCTGATGGATATCATGCAACAGATCCTCATATGGTTTGTAGGCATACAAAAAGCCTCTATGGATTAAAGCAAACTTCCAGGCAATGGAACAAGGAGTTTACACAACATCTTCTGAGCCTGAACTTTAATCAGTCTTACTATGATCACTGTCTTTTCTTGAAGATTACTTCTTCTTATTTTCTGGCTTTGGTTGTTTATGTTGATGATGATCTGATCATGGGAGATTCCCTTGGTGCCATTGCAGCAGTTAAAGCATCTTTACATAATAAATTTACCATCAAAGTTTTTGGGCCTGCTCACTACTTCCTTGGCTTGGAGCTGCACTGATCCCCTTCTGGTATTCATCTTCATCAGCAAAAATATATCAAGGACATAGTGTCAGACTGTGGTCTTCTACATTGTAAACCTGCTGCTACTCCATTTCCTAGTTCTTGGACTGTTCATGATGAGGACTCAGTTCTTCTTCCTGATCCCAGTGCCTTTCGAAGACTCATTGGCAGACTCTTGCATCTCAACTACACTAGGCCAGATATCACATTTGATGTTCACCAACCGAGTCAGTTTGTGCAATCTCCCACTCATCATCATCTTAGTGGAGCTTTACACATTGTCAGATACCTTAATCATCATCCACATCATGGCCTATTCTATTCTTCAGCAAAATCTCCAGCTTCATGCCTATTGTGATGCTGATTGGGCAACATGTAAAGTTTCTAGAAGATCAGTCAAAGTTTATACAGTCTTCTTAGGATTTTCTCTGATCTCCTGGAAATCTAAGAAACAATCAATTGTATCCAAGTCCTCTGTTGAAGCTGAATATAGGAGTCTCTCCATGACTTCTTGTGAGCTAAAATGGATCAGCTACATTGCTTGAGATCTTCTCCTAAAGGTGCAATTTCCTATTCCCCTTTTCTGTGACAATCAGGCTGCCCTGCACCTCACTGCCAATCCAGTGTTTCATGAAAGAACTAAGCATTTGGATATCGATTGCCATCTCGTCCGTGACTACTATCTTGAGGGATTTCTCCTCCCTTCTTTTGTTTCTTCTTGCTTGCAACTGGCCGATGTGCTCACCAAATCCCTGTCTGCTGCTTCTTTTCTCGCCAACTTGTCCAAGCTCAGTTTTTGTTCTCTCCACTCTGAGCTTGAGGAGGGGGTGATGAAATTATGCATCTTGGAAAATGGCGCCAAGCTTGAGGTTGGAAGCAGCTTGAAAAATGACCCCAACCTCAGGTTTCAAGATTGAAATGGATGAAACGACATCAAGCTTCTGAGTTTTGTTTTTCTGTTTTAATTTTAATAGTCTAGACACGTGTCGTGCTCCGATTTGGCTTTCCTATTTTCTCCCTTTGCTGTACAGCCTTAAGGCTTGGATGCTTTTCTTTTGCTGTGTAGTACGAATGCATATGGAATGAAAACTTCCTTTCTTCTTCTTTTCTCTGAATTTAAATCTTTCTTCACATAATTCTTTCCCTTTTCTCTTCTTCCTCTAATAGCATCTCTGCTACTTCTGCCAGAGTATGGAAACCAGTCTGGTTCTCCAACTTCCTTTTTTTTCCCAAACCTTCCATTCTGGTTCTGAATTAAAATCGCAAGAAAGCAAAGAAAATAAATGGAACCTGGAAGCAATATGCGGCAGACGGGAAGAAAATGTGATCGTATGAATGGAACCCGGATGGTCGTTGAAACCCTAATTGGGAATTGATAATCAAGCCGATAATTCTGTCGGCATCCCCCAAAGTGGGGAAATAATGGAGAAATGGAAGGCGAAATCAAAGTGCGATTTCCACGGAATCCGAATGCTGGATTTTGTAGATGGAGAAAAAGTAAGATAACAATGGGCGTGGAAAGAATGGAAGATTTTGAGGCGGCGGGATGGACTCTGTAAACCGTCTCTCCAACGGCCACTCTCACCTCACCCCACAAATTTCAACTTTCAAATTCTCTGTCCATTCTACGCCCTCTTTTTTTTTAAAACTTTCCTTTCCAAAGAATAATCATATAATAGTTAAGTTGATTGGTTTTTACAATAAATGATAAAACAATGCAAAACATAATTAGGAAATTGAACAAGTAATAGGTGTAGCTATTCAATTGCTTATGCAATAATTTTACAGTATATTAAAAAAATTACTATATACACATTACGAGTTCGTCTCTTGAAAAACGGTCTTTCCATAAGTTATGAAAAGACCAAGGTTTAAAGTGCAAATTAAAAGAAATGAAGATAAAAATTATGGATTTTATGAATTGGGTTATAAGTTTTATAACTGCTAAACATTATATAATAAATTTTTAATATTGCAACTAAGATTTTTTACCTTTCTATTATTCCAATAAAACCCCGTCTTTCCATAGCCTTAAGGAAAGACGGTCTTTCCCAAGACTTTGCCTAATTTAATTATAATTCTTTTTTAAAAACTATACTCCTCTTCTAGTTTTCTATGAAATTAGAATTCTTTTTTTCAAACTATACTCAATTTTATATTTTACAACCACAAAGTGGGCTGATGAGACTCCTTCGTAGAGTACACAACAAAGTGGGGTGAGTCTCTCACTCTCCACACTTGTGAAGGCTCCCGCACCTAATACGATGTATATTTGGAGATTTCTCAATCTATAATAATACAACCCCCGTGTGGGGGGGAGATTTGAACCCGAGTTGCACCTGAACCGACCACTTAATTACTACATATATTATTTAAATACCCCTTTAAATTATTACAAAATTTTCAAATTTAAATTTCTACTAACATTGAAATTTCCTTTTATATATTTCTTAAAAAGAATGAATATTTTTTTTCACAATTTTTATGTCATAATACTCCCTTCGTTTCTTTTTGTTTGGCACACTTTCTAAAAATGGTTGTTTTTTTTAAATGGCACCCCTGGAAAATGCCTTAAAAAGGAAAGGGACAACCTCTGTTTTTACCATTTTGCCCTCATTACATATCAGTATTTACCATTAATGCTATCCTTAATTTGCCATCAATACCCATTTAATCCTTCCTAAATCCGTAACCATGCCTAACACTTCCCTCCATTTTCTCCTCATCTCAGCATTTGACCCAAGTTGGTAGCCTAATTTTATGGCCCAAATTTGAAAACCTACCCCATTTCTTGAAGCCACTATATAAGAGGAAGGGAGAGTGGAAACCCTAGTTCAAAATCTTTCTTTTTGGCGTAGGTGTGGCGCAGATCCACTTTACCCATTTTGCTGTGCAATGTGTAAAATTTTTCTTTGCCACTGTAACCCAATTTCCTCAGATTCGATATCAATGTTGAACCCAAACTCCACCCGACCCGAAATTAATCTTCCTCTACTCGGAGAATCAGATTCGCCGGCCAATTTCAGAGCTGCATCGACGACACCATCGTCGAGGAGACGGAATGGCCCGACGATGATGTCGTCTCCGCCATGGGTCCTGCCGACGATGGTTTTGTTGACCTCCGGGCGATGACATTTTTGGTTGAGGAATCAACTGCGGATCTGGCGCGGTTGTCGTCAGAGGCGATAAGCTGGTCTCGAAACCCAAACTTCGAGAGGTCGAGCAAGTTCACAGCAAGGTGGGTTCGGTCCAGTTGTCACGAGTTCATTGATAGTGAGGGATGGCCAGGTATCGCTGACACATACGAATCCGACGAAGACGACTAGTCGGACTTACTAGTGGACTAC
Source organism: Rubia yunnanensis (assembly GCA_037428765.1). Classification (NCBI taxonomy): domain Eukaryota; kingdom Viridiplantae; phylum Streptophyta; class Magnoliopsida; order Gentianales; family Rubiaceae; genus Rubia; species Rubia yunnanensis. The sequence continues at coordinate 46,490,974 of CM075064.1, forward strand.
GCCACCTTCGCTACTCCACAGAAGACGGGAGATGTGGAGGCTGAGAAATCCGAGCAGCATATGTACGTGTACCATCTGAATGGAGTGGCCATTGACATGTCGGGGTAAAAATTTTTCTGGAACATTAGTACATTTGCACATTTCAGATAGTCGAAAAAAGAACAATGTGTGAGAGTAATCAGTACTAGATTAAGAATGTAATATTTCACTGTCTAATACTTATTCAATTGCGGTTTCACGTGAATGGTTTTTGACCCATCTCAGGTACATCCGTGGGCTCACAAAATGCTACTGTCGCAATACCGGAGTGACGACTACGGGAAATTGCCTCCAAAAGCAATAATGGAGATGTGGAAGGATTGGTTCCCTTTGTAGGTATGTCGTCGAAAACTTTAACCATGATACCAGTGCTGCAAATGGTAATGTAAGCTAGTGCTAATGATTGGGTTGCTAGTGGAAAATTTGTGTTATGTTAGCTTCTCGTGTGGCTGTTCATTGTGTGTATTAAATGTGGCGGTTTTGGTCTACCAATGTGTGATAATTTGCTATGGGTTGTCTAGTTTGACAATCTTCTGTTTTGCTAAACTGCTGCATATTGGATTCTTGATTTCTGTAGGAACTGATGTCCATTTCATGTGGCCATTTATTTTGCTGTACAAAGTGTTTATTCAGTGAGCCTGTTTTGTTCACCATATGTCTATACATCAGTAATAGTTCAAGGCAAAGTACATATTTTAAATTCTAAGAGCAAATGTTTTTCATTACAACGACGGTTGGATTGCAAACACACTTTACAAAACCTAGCATTACGATTGCATGTTTGCCATCCCTATCCAACCACATCGTAAAACCGAAAGGCACCTATGTTACCTATCACATAAGTTGCTGAATAATGTACTCAAGACCTGCAGCCTTGTTTGCTGCGATCAAGCTTTGTAAACCCTCCCTAACTGCGTCCGTGTCAACCTCTATGTCAGTTGGTAGCACACCTTGTAGTTGGAGTGCATCTTTCTTCATATGTGGAAGCTTGTAACTGTTAGACCCCTTGCATTTGATTATCTCCACCATGACACATTGGAGTGTTAGAAACACTTTGTTTAGTTTTTCTGGCTGCAATTCTTCAAACACTGCTTCTGTTGCTGAAATGAGTTCATCCAAATTGCGTGATTTTGTCTTGTGCTGCAAACTTTGTATTGAATTGAAAAAACCCAAATCTAAGACATTCAAATCCGGGCTTCTAGGTGGCTGAAAACCCAATTTTATGTTGAAGCCGTCGGAACTTGCAGCCATTCTAAATTCTTGTCGAATTGTTATATTTGTGCTAGCTAGTAACAACCATTTCCTTTTAATTGCTGGAACCAACTTTGTCAACATGAAAGCTTTAGTAACCTCACGGTCGATTGATGGAATTGGTTTGGTTTCTAGAGTACCTGCTGGTCTGTTCTTGCTAGTATTCTTTGCTGCCTCTTCATGTGTGAATGGCCAAATCCCAATTTTTCCATCGAACAAGACCCCCCCTCGTTGTTGATAATCGGCCGACATACGGTACAAAGGAACATTATCTTCTGTATGAACCTTTTGTTTTGAACTGTACGGTGAGGATCTTCTTCATCTGGGAGAAGATAGTACTTCTCCGCAACTCTAGTTATGTAAAACCATTTCTCGTCTATATGTATAATGTGATGCATATCCATGAAAGATGTTTTCCCTGAACTTGTATCATGCTTCAAGTGAGACAGTGAGTAGTATAACCTGTGCAGCTGATTAGTTTATGAAATTTGTGGTTTTATTGCATTTGAATGGCTTCTAATTTGGCCCTTCTTGATCCAACGATGCATGGTGGAAGTGCTTACCCCTATTGCTGCTGCATATCCCCTTTGTGTTGTGCGCAATGTGAGGGGGACAACCATAGCTAGCTCTTTGTTGATTTCAACTTTTTTCCTACCCTGTTTTCCTTTCACCTTCCTGCTCCAGTCTGTACATAACCCTAGTTGTGCTTGTCTTCTGTGCAGGTTGGAAAGACGACTAATGGTGCGGACCGAAGTGTTCCATCGTTCGACTGCCTCTTTCCGACGATGGGTTGCAAGCTTGCCATCCTTTAAATTTTGCAGGATGAACTCCCCAATTTCACAGCGCTGATATTCAGACAAAAGACGTCTTTCCGCCATTACTATGTTGCTGCTACGTAGGTGGAAAGCTTGAAGATGGCAGAAGATGAAGAGGGAAGAAGATGAAGAGGGAAGAAGATGAAGAGAGGACAAGATGAAAATGGAAGGAGAAGTGGATGGAACTTGTGAATGTTCCTGTTTCTGATGTAATCTATTTGCTATGTCTCCTCTTTTTTGGGTTAGTTCCTTGGCCAATGGGCCGTGTGATGTAATTTCAAATTCAAGCAGCAACCTTCCCACCATTTTCAGAATTTAGGTGGGAAGTATTAGCCAAGAATTTGGGGGCTATATGTACAATAAATATTGTACTGCAGGGGAACAAAAATACAACTCCCATCAGCTTTATGTCTAATCCTATGAGTTGCAATTATCCAAGAGCCCATGGATAGGTGCCAAACAAAAAGAAACGGAGGGAGTACAATTTTTCTTCTTAGACAATATATATTTATCACCCGACCCAATGAAAATTTTTAATTAAATATTATATCTCTCCCATCCACATACTCAACCCATAATTTGACCAATTCATTTCTTTTCAAAACTTTATCAATGATCCAACCCAGCTAAAATTATCTTTTTTTTAATATTAATTTGATACTAAATATAAGCCGACTAACCATTAGACAAAGTCATTTTATAGTTAATCTAACTATTGCGGGGTGGGTGATTTGATGTTTATTTTTATTTATTGTAACGAGTTTGCTTTAATTTTCAAAAATTTTAAAAATATATCTTAAAATAGAAATAATTATAATATGATCCTAAAAGTTATCGGAATGAGTTTTATAAATGATTAGTCTAGCAATGAATCTGACTGCCTCAGTGCAGTGCCTCAGTGCAGTGCTTTTTGCTAATGATCCACATAGATCTCACTGGAAATGTTTCTGCTTAGCTGATGAGATTAATCACTCCTTGAAAGATATCAAACTTGTGCATATTTATAGACAGGCTAACTTGGTGGCTCATACTCTTGCAAAGAAATGTCGACAGCTTAAGTGTAATGAATCTTTTCAGTCAATTTCTGTGCTACCTAACTCAGTGCAAGGCTTGATTAGACTAGATCAAATCGGGACCCCTTCTATACGGATAGTTAATTAGGTCGGATGCTACTGATTTTATATTCCATTTTTGTAGGTTGGGGACATGCTGCCATCAAATTAATTTCTCTGGGGTCTCCATCTTTTGGAGTTCCACAGTGTGACAACAAGAGCTCTTCCCAGGGTTGAGCTTTTGCTCAGGATGGACTGATCAAGATGATGACATGAAGTTAACAAGATGGGATTTTCAGGCTTGGAAAATCATAGTTTTTTGTTCACCCATTGTCTATTGATCCTTCACTTAGAAGAGGATTATCATGGTTTAGGCTATGAGGAAGTCTCTGACTGTCTTGTGCTTCATTGATTCGACTCACTAACAAGTTCGATGATTCTCTTCATAGCCTAATAATCCATGTTCCTCCTCTATAGCTCTCTCGTATTTCATTATTCCTTTGGAAGCAATTATTATTGCTTCAAGAGCAGAATGTTCACTCATGTATAGACATCTAAGCCTCGGCTTCCTTTTCCAATGTTTTGTTCTTATTTACGGGCTAGGGAAGGCCTAATATAATTCCCCCATCTCCGGATGGTATTCAAAAAAAAAAAGCAATCAGGCAGTCTTACAAAACACTTTCTCTAAATAGTATATTTTAAATATAGTTTATTAATTAAATATAATAATACATATAAGTATTTAAATATTGAGAAAGTTCAAATTATATACTCCCATGTCCCAGATTTTTTGGCACAATTTGACTTTTGAAAGTCAAACTGAGGCAAGTTCGACCATTAAATTCTATTATTATATATGTAAGACTATTATCATGTTATATGTTGTTGGATTCATCATAACATATGTTTTTAAATTAATATTTTTAAAGATTTTTTTATAGACATAAATAACAATATTAATAGTTTAACATTGATTCAGTTGATTTTCAAAAGTTAAATTGTACAAAATTTATTTATAACGGAGGGAGTAGATGAAAAAAAATTAAATACACGTGAAAAATAGTATTTATGTTAATCCTAATTACAAAGGATTAACACTAATTATACAAAGGGGGAGAGATTTTCGTAAATAAGAAAAAGATAATAAGTTGTGCTTTGAACTATGGTAAAATTAGTCTCTATTTACAGAAAATAAAAAATATAGTTTACTGTGATTAATTTAGTTAAAAAGAATTTAAAAAAATAATCTAAAATTAGACATTCAAATATAAAGATGATGGATTAGATTGAATATGATATATCGTAGGGGCAATATAACAATATAACTCAATAGGGATACATACAAATATAACCATATATACTTCATTAAGTGCATATATAACTCTGAGATAATTTTTAGTGCAAAAACATTCCTAACTACTGTACATAAGTGTAAATATATCCCTAAAGACTATATTCCAGCATTAGCTGGCTATTTCTGGCCATTGTCTGACCAAAAATAACCATAATACCCTTTCAGCCTAACACAAAATTTTAAAAAACAAAAATGTCATTTTCCCTGCCGAAATTTTGTCACCACGACCATTGCTCTACCACCTTCACCGCATGCCGCCACTTCAGTACCGTTGTTCCACCGTTGCTTCAATGCCACCGCTCCACTGTCGCTTTAGCACCGCCGCTCCGAGGTCTTCACTGCACCACCAAACCCACCACCACCTAATACCCCCAACCACCTAATACCCACAACCTAGTCTTGCCAGCAACCTTACCACCCTGCCACACAATCCCATCACCGGCCACACCGCCACCCATCCACCATGCCCCTGGTCCACAACAACCATCTTCTCTATTCAACCCTGCCTCGTCACCTAAGCCCACCATCACCTTTACCTTCCCTCCGCCACCTACACTCGCCATCTAAACCCCGCCCCCTCTCCTTCATCGAAACCATAGCCACATCCCGCCACCTAAACCGGCCATCTAAACTCGCCGCCTCCCCCTTTTCGAAACCCTAGCCCTGTCCCACCACCTAAACATGCCGCCGATAGGGTAATCTAATGTTCCAACTAGCCGACCATTCCCAACCAAGCCCTAGGGGTATAATTATGAATGTTATGGTTAGAGTAGGTAATCTAGTGTTTCTGGTGGACTTTTATGTCCTTGATGTAGTGCACAATGGAGGTGCACCCCTAATTTTATTCGGGAGACCATTCTTGAAAACATAAAGGACTAAAATAGATGTCCATTTGGGAACACTAACCCTAGAGGATGACATTGACAAGGTTAGTTTTGAAATTTACAAGTCTAAGCATGAACCATCTATTTCCTCTCTTGCATGCAATACCATAAGCTTATGTGATAAATTTGTTCAATGTGACGAGTCTTGCATGATTGATAATGATGAGATCCTTGATGAGATTTATGAGAGAAAGAGTGCCTTGAACTTTGATTTTAAGAATAATGTTGATGACACCTATGTCATGCATGAGTTTAGTGATAATCTTCTATTATGGATTGCTTTTCTATGGTCACTGACTTGCAACTGTTTATGGAGAGTAGAGAGGACTTAAAACCCCATAGACCACCTCCTAAACCCGAGGAAATGGATAAGCAGTCAACATTAGCTAAAGATAGACATGAACTCTCTATTGTGAGCGAGGATTGTGAAGGTAAGGGTGACACTTTGTGAAGACCTCTCCACAAAGATGTCATCATGTGTGGAGTCACAGATGGCGACTCTAGAGACCCAATGGAACTTTTGCTTTAATTAGAATAATTGAAGAATAAGTCGTGAGGACGACAATAAATATACGGTGCTTTCTTTGTTTTGTTTTGTTTTTAATTTTTTTAGTAGTGATTGTTGGCATGTTTGTGTTTGTGTGAAAAAGGAACTTGTTGAGAATTATGATTGATTGTTGAGTCTAACAACGAGTCTCATGTTTGTGGGTAGAAGAAAATAGGATTTGGATGAAAAAAGTGTTAGAAAAATGAAGGTGTTGGGGAGCACGGGCAGTGTAAGGCTCGTGTAAGAAGAACTGGCACGAGACCTTCATATGGTACAGCCGTGCCATACCTCGTGCATGTCAGAAAATACTGCAGTCGGGGCAGAAGTGCAAAATTTTGGCAAACTTAAAACTTTTCCAAAACAAACACTTTTGCCCCATGAATTATGTAGCTTTCTTCTTCCCCAAATTGGTTAGTGCCAGTGGTATTACACCCAACATTAACACCTTCTAGGAGCATGAATTCATTGAAGCTTTTACTCTAAAAATTTTTATTTTTGCCCAAACCATTACTACCCTCCTTTTGTCTCTCTCCTGAACAACCCATTTGTGTGAAATCAACCATTACTACCCTCCTATTGTCTCTCTCCTAAACAACCCATTTGTGTGAAATCATTGGTTCTCTGAATCCAAATTTAGAGTACTTTTTCCCATCAATAAAGATCATTTAACCCACTCTAAATACTTCAAAAACATCTACCCTCATTTCACAATTGGAGAAATTAGAATTTGGGCATTTTCTCTCCAGGGAGAGCACTTTTTGCTTTCTTGTGTGATTCTCATCTCCTAGCCTCCGAATTCGGGTAACTCTTTGAACTTTGTGTTTACTTGTTTTTATTAACATGATTGTGTTATATGCGGGGAAGCTTGAAATTCACAATTTTGGTGTTTTTATATGCATGGTTTTGTATTGAACTAAGTGTGGGGGAAGTTTATGATCCTTGTATTGAGATGACTTGATTGCTATGTGTTGGGTGTTCAGGAAGAATGATACTTTCTAAAGTGATCGTTGATGCATAACCTTGTCTATTTTTGCCATTACCATCTTTCTCTTGTTGTGGTAGAATGGGTCATAAAAGAAGTAGGCCAGAGAAAGGAAAATCATCCCAAAGTGATAAAGGGGAGAGTTTGGCTAAAGTAGGGAGACAAGAGCCAAAAAATCTTGTACTTCCTACCCCTGCCATTGTTGTTGATGAGTTTGTGGGTTTGACCAACATTACCGGGAGTGCAGCCCAAAAATGGAAGTAGGCCAAGGAGGACCATCTTGGGGACCAAGTTTGTGTGTAAGGAGACTTTGGTAGCACCAGGTCTACTCGAGCCCGTTACCTACTTGCTAGGTCGGATAGGCCTAGAGGGCTTCCTAGAGATGCACTCCAAGAAGTACATTAGGTGGACTTTAGAATTCTTGGCAGCCGTGGAGAAAACATCAGACAATGATGGGAGGACTATCACATTCCTCTCGGATGACAAGGAGTACTCAGTAACCCATAGGGAGGTCGCTCGAGCGTTTGGGTGGAAGTATGGGAAGGAAGTTCTTAAGACGCACAGACAAGGAATTATGTTCTCGTTGAGCAACTTTTGGCGGAACTTGGTGGGTGTGAATAGAAACCATTTAGACAAGAGTACGTAGTTCATCTGATTTTGCAATACGTGCACTGGCTTCTATCAATGAGAGTTCTTTTCCACGGGGAAATTTCTCAATGCCTTAACTGAGACGTGAAAATCCTTTGGGAAATGACCCTTGAAGGGAATTTCTACCCCAACTTGGTGGAGACTTTCGTGCAAGAAAGCATAAGCACAGGGGGAAAAATGGCTGACAAGATATTCATGGGAGGCATGGTCGGCCTTTTGGCACAAAACTTAGGACACGCGAAACCCTCCCACTTTTCTTTGGAAAACTTAGGTCGTTCAGGGACAAGGTACACCATGGATAAGTTGGCAAGGGCTTCAATGATCACCACCACCACTATGGAGGATTTATTTATTTATTTATACGATGGTGCTTCTGTTTGCAACTTTATGGTACTTCCACAGCCCGAGCGCATGGCAATCAATCACAACACCGCCTTAAAGGACCTCTTCCAAACTCCCAATCTGAGGTTCAAGAAGGTCTTCTACAACACCCTATCAATCTTGGATGTGGACATCGAAAAAAATGATAGTGAGATCCCACCAAGAGTGCAACCTACCCGAACCAACCTACCGGTGGATTTCTTCAACCAATTTAGCACATATGGGCTCATGAGTTCAGCCCAAAGAGTGCAAGAGGTTGGTCACATGGTAGGAGGGATGAGCTTGCAAATGGAGGAATTTGGGGCTAGGCTTGACACTATGGATGGCACCATGAGGGCTTGGGGAGTTAGATTAGATTCTATTGAGTGGGAAGTGAAGGAGGAGTTTTCCATTGTTGATGAGAGAACCGATGTGCAGAAAGAAGCCATGGATCAACTAATTGAGATGATGCATGCTTCAATGCTTGAAGAATTTTGTGACCTCATTCCCTGTGAGAGGCAAGAATTGAGGAAAGAAGAGAGGAGAAGAAGGTACAAGGTGAGGCACATGAGAGCGGGCCCTTCGGGGTCCCAAGAGTAAGTGCTTACTATTTTCCCTACTCCACTTGTGATTTTGTACTGTTTATGATGCATTGGGGACAATGCACGGTTAAACTGTGGGGGAGGGAGTAAGTTAGGCACTTAGGACTTCTAACAAGATTCCTTTGTGTTTGCGTGTTAGTTTATTTTTCTTCATTCTCATTGTAGTATGACGCCCACCTTTGGGGCATTTTTTGCTACACGAAAAAAATTGAAAATTGGAAAAAAAATTGTATGTATATTTATACTGGCTAAGTCGAAAACCCGGAAGGGTGACTTAGGAAAAATGGGAAAGGCCCAAACAAGTTGAAAAACCTATGCAAACGCGAGTGGATAAATAGTGTGGAAAAATTTGAGAACTGAGCTTGAAAAGAAAAAAATGGTGGGGTGCTAGGATAAAAACCCAAAAGAGCTCCTAGGCAAAACGAGAGAAATTGAGAGAAATAAAAATATTCCTATGGTTCTCTTTGGTTGTCTTTTGGTGGTTCTTTTGGTAGAATAACTTAGCTTCACACACTCATTTTTGTGAAATTTGCCTTTGATTTGGTATGTGGTTGGATAGGCTATCTTAGTTCTTTGGGATGTGAGAATTGTGAGATTCTTATGTTTTTGGGGGACCTAGCATAGTCTAGGAATAAATGTTGGATTTCTTGGGAAATTCTTTGCACGCTATGTTTTGCTTGGATTTTTGCTCGTTCTTGTTTACTCGATGACAAGTAAAAGGTTTAAGCGTGGGGAAATTGATATGCACCTAGAAGCACGTGTTTCCTAATGCATTTACCACATACTTTAACATCTTTGAATGGTTGATTGCTAGATTTAAGTAGTTTTACATTACAAGGGGTTTAGATAGCCTTGGTTTTCTTATCTAAATCTCTCGTTTTTTAGATTATTTAGATCTAATGGATTGTATGTCCTTACAAGCATCTAGATTCTACTTCATTGTAGATTGCTCATAAACACTTGGGAGTAGATTAGTGAAGGCCATTCGCAAGAATGGTAGAAGATATTCGAAGGTCATTCGCAAGGATGGTAGAAGACCGAAGGCCATGCGCTTAATCATGGTAGTATATGTGATGCGCCAAAGAGAAAGAATTGAAGTTCGGAAGATTTAAAGACAAGCATAGATCGTGCCCCTTCGCACAACCCGTGCTAACCAAGAGAACCGTGTAGCTAAGTACTGGTGGGGGTCATGTCCTTATACACGTCCATTACACCCTGAAGGTCAAGATTTGAAGTTCCAGTCCCTGCACCACAGCCATATATGTGGTCGCACCGCTCAGACAGCCAAAATGCCCCTCCAGTCGGTGGCCCATAGGGATTTTCATGGGCTATCCACTCAGTTGGCCAAGAAATTGTCTCCAGTCGGTAGCTCGTGCGCTTTTGCATGGGCCATGCGCTTTGAGCTGCTTACTATTGCACGAGTTGTGCCGGCGTGGCTGCTATGGTTTAACTAAACAACTACAAACATATAAGATCATAAGAGAATAAACCATATAAACTAGCACTTTGGGGGGTATTAGCATAACATGATCGATGAATGATTTTTATCCTTGATTCATTCACATACAAATGTATAAACCTATCTTATGCCTATGTCACATAGTGGGGAAATAGCCAGCCATTTCCCCTCGTCTGTCACACAAAGGCACTTGCCACCAGTACATGTATATCTCACCATCTCCATAATTAGGGATGCACTCTAGTCGAAGGACGCCGCAGTGTATCCCCGTCATCTCACCTCCAATGCTAATACGCCCCCGCTTAAAGGAACAATGTCTTGCATAGGCTGCAACCATTACATATGAAATTGAGGGCAATACATCTCGGACACTCCACTATGGATACCAATCCTCAAGCCTAGAGAGGCAAAGGAATGGATATCTTGTGATGACTTTAGAGTCGGCATAACTCTTGTTGCTAAAAATAGTCATGCTCATCTATCAAGGTAAGCTAAGGGTTCCCCTTGTTAGGGTTTAGTCTAACATTCCCCAAGAGATACCTCGAGGATCACCACAACATGTGATTCCTCACACAACTAGCCAATTAGAATTATGGTTTAACCAATCAAAAGATATACTCTCGAGATAAAATGAATTCACTCATCTTCCCAGTGTTCTTGAACCTACCCTATAATCTAATAATCCCAATTAGCAATGAATCCTAGCATGATATTACACTACCATGAATGTATGGATGCATCATAACAATGACATAGCATAAATCTCACAAGAATGAAAAGTATAAATCACGCACAAATATTCATAGGACATAAAGATAGGAGAATCTACAAATCTCAAAAAGACATCTTCAATTACAAACACTAACCCCAAGCAAATTAACTACTCCATTGAATCCAAGTATGTCATTGGATTCAATACCCTTAGGTAAAATCAAGAAGAAAAGAAATTAGAGAGAAGGGTTATCCCCTTTCTCTCTCTAGAATGCTCTCCAACCCTAGTAGATATAGGCTTATAAATAGGGAAATAGGCCTAAAAAAAGGCCTAAAATAAGCCAAAAAACCCTAGCAGCCAGAAATGGGATGGGATGCCTCATGTGGCACGGTCGTGTTGGGCGCTGCTGGCACGGGCCATGCTGGTTGACTCAATTGTGCTGGGAACCCTTGGCACAGACCGTCTGATCATGCGCGCCCATATCATTTGGCACGAGCCGTCAGCTGGGAGTTGTGTCTCAACCAACTAAATGACACGGGCTGTGTGGAACTTCACGGGGCGTTGACTGAGCGTCAGTTTCTGGGCAAAACGATGGCACATGCCATTAAGAAGGTCACTCCCTGTCAGCTGGTATTCAAATTTTGAGTTGAAACGACATGGACCATTTTAAAGGAAATGGATCGCATCCATACTTAGCCAATTGTTGGAATGGTGAGTAACATGGTTGTACGGAGGCCAACGAGACTGGCATGGGTCATGCTGGAAAAGGGCTCATGCCAAAGGCCTCTGGCACGGGCCATGTGGGATGGATGCCTCGTGTCAAGACTGACTAGCACGAGTCGTGCAGCGCTAGGTGCCTTATGTCGGTGCTTTCTGGCACGGACCGTGTCGGCTGGAACGGACCGTGTCACCTAATGCGTTCGACCTTTGTCTTGAGATCTTGGACTTTGACTCCACTCTTTTTATGGCTTCTTTCCATCTACTACCACGCTTAAGTTTGTGACCTTCATGTCTACTACCTCTCTAGAGGACGTCCTTCTAATATCTACTACCACTCTTTCGAGTGGCCTTCTACAAAATGCCAACAAAATAATCACGAGCAACCTACTAGTAAGATCACAAAGGAGGATCTAGGTTCCCATGAATATAATGTATCCATTAGTTCCAATTAAGTCTACAAAATGCAGGATTTAAATAAGAAAACCAACAATGGTCATCTAAACCCTTTGTCGTGTAAATATAACTAAAAATAGCAATCAACCAAACAAAACATAATAACAAATGTGTCAAATGCATTAATTAAAGCATGCATAATGGTGCAAATTAATTCCCCCACACACAAACCCTTACTCGTCCTCGAGTAAACAAAAACAAGCAAAGATCCAAGAGGAATGTAGCATGCAAGGATAAGTTAACTAATGCATTCAACTTATTCCTAGATTTCCCTAGTTTCCCCAAAGAAGTAAAAATCTCACAACTTCTACACTCCCCAAAGAGACTAAGTAATCTATACAACAATATCTTGAGAAGAAAAAGATAAGCAAAAATGATAACTGTCAAACTAGCTTACTCCACTGAATAGGCTGCCAAAAGCAATCCAAGAGATGTTACTGAAAAAACCACCAAGGATAATCCAAAAGATCCTCAACTTGGTTGCAACCAAGGTTTATCCAAAAGATCCCCAACTTAGTTTCTGATTTCTCTCAATTTCTCTCATTTTTCCGAGGAGCCCTTTTTGGTTTTCATCCATTCACACATGTTGAGCTCACTTCTCACCTTTTCTACACGACCTCTCATTTTTTCCTAGTTTTTCAACCTAGACAGGCCTTGCCTCTCATTTTTACCTAGGTCTTTCAACCAATCCAGGATTTCCCCATAGTTTCCTAAGTCGCTCTTTTGGGTTTCTGACTTAGCCGGGTGTATATATTTTTTTATTTTTTCAAAATTTTTTAATTTTTTTGGTGTAGCACAATATGCCCCAAAGATGGGCTTCATACTAAATAAAGATAATTAACACAAAAATAACACCACCACAGTATTCCCAAAAGCAAAACATCCCCCAATGCTAACTACGAAAAACTACAAAACAAAACACACCACCAAAATAATTCCAAGACTTCCCCAAACATAAATCTCAAAAAGGTGCCCTCACACCAAAAAGCAACAAACAACCAAGATTTCAAAAATCCAAATAGGGGGAAAAGAAAACAAAGGAAAATCAAAGTCATCGTCTCAAGCACGCAACATAAAAGGAATCAGCAGATAAAGGGAGATGCACCAAGGAGATGTTCCAACCCCTCCCCCACACTTAACTCATGTAGTGTCCCCAATGCATGTGACCAAGGTGAAAAAATAAGGTTGGAAACACCGGAGAGAAATCAGTGTCGTTTGCGACATCTGGCCTCATGCCCCTGCCATCCTGATGATAGTACTCCTCTATGCTAATTGTTGTCCTCAACCCATCAATGATCTCCATCATTCCACCATTAAACAAACCCATATCGGCCCTCATACATTGGAGCTAATGATCCACTCAGTCAAACTTGACGATAGTCTTCTCCTGATGGTAGTCTAGCTGCACTCCCAGCCGGTGCACATCCTGCCTGACCTCAAATATAGAATTTCCCAAAGGCTGCACCCAATCCTGCTTGTGTCATAGTGGCTGAGTACACATAGGATAAGAAGAGACTGATTGGTATCCTGGTGAACTATGCTCCTAGAACAAGCTGAATTATGGGTGATGCCATGGATGAGCCTCATGTTGTGAATGGATTGAGACATTGTGCCTATATGAACCAGGACTCGGACTAGGCAGAGGCCCACAGCTGCTAAAATCTATAAAATCATCAAAGCGGGAAGAGATACTGCGGCTACGAGCACTAGTGCCATGCCCCGTGGAACGATACGGCTCCTCATGAATACTAAGCGACCCCTGATATAGGGGTGGTCCTCCAAATACCTGAACAAAAGGGGGGCGGTGACACTATGGGATGCTCAAAAGTTTGTGGTGGCATAACCTGAGGAAGTGTTGGCTGTGGCTGGATAAGGTGATGATCGGTGGGAACTAGATGTGTGGGGTGATCCAGAACTTATTCTTCATATATGGGCTACTCCTGCATCGACTCCTGGCCATCCTCCTCCTGCTACTCGCCATCCTCCTCCTACTGCTCTTCATCCTTATCCTGATAGTGGACTCCCAAAATCACCTCTAAATCTGCATTCGGCTGGATGATAAGATCCTGCAGTAAGAATGTCATGCTCGGAATGGTCTCGTACGCTGGGGCAATCTCATGAATTTCTTTCCCTTGTACATTCAATGGAAAATCTCTGCATCCACTTGTATCAACTTTGCCTCTGCCATGACTGGGGTAGTGAGTGTCTAAAGAGAGTACAGGTTCACCTACATCTTCTCATCCACCGGAAGGTGATAATGATCAACCAAAAGTGATATCATGTCCCCAATCGCTATCTTCCCAGTGTGGCTCCTGGAGAGGTCAACACAGTTACCAATGAAATCGTCCATCAGATCGTAGCAGGCTCTCCCAGTAAAAATTGACCAGGGTATCCTACAATCCCTATCAGAAGCGATGGTAGCCTCCCCATTGCAATCAACCAGAACACTCAATAGCCTAGCCACATACCTCAGTGTCAAATGCATTGTGTCACTGTTCTTGCTCTCCCTCCCCAACAGCTATCAGGTGATGGTGGCCTAGAACGCATGCAAATCATGACATGCCTCCAACTCATTGTACCCCTTAACATCTCTCTGAGCTTTCCATTTGAAAACTCTAGCCAAATGAGCATATTTCAAAGCACGGGGCATATCCCCCAAATGAAATCTCACAGATTTTCCCATGTGTTTGTTAGTATCCTTCGTGACAGTAGACAGAAACTCCATAGTATACCTAGTGTAGGCAGGGGTCGGTACTGTGGTAAAATCCTTCATGCTAATCCTCTATAGGAGCACCCTAGCTGGTTTGTAGAGCTTGAGATCCTTAAGGGTCTCCTCATCTACAAACTTTATCTCTTAGATAGGGCGCCCTATTAGACGGCCCCACCTATCCCATTGCTCCTTGGTAAGTGTGGTCAACCCCACAAAGGGTACATTGAGTTCCTCTCTCTGTTTAAGAGGCATGAAAAAATATGGCACAAACAATAGCCCAACAACAAGAATATGCTAGCACTACTCAACCATTACTCCAAACTCTCCCGCAAGTCTTGAATAATCACAATATGGTCCCCACTATCAAAATGTACTAAACATACAGATTCCAAGAACTTCCAAAATTTTCAAAATTCTAAATTTTGAAGACAAGGTTCAGCTGAGATACCTTTGAAGAGACCGGGGCTGAAATTTTGCAAAAACTCCTAACACTCGGAATGGACCAAAAATTAAGTTTTTGGGAGAAAACTCATATTATGGATGAACTAAACTTCGTATTTTATAGGCAAAATCTTAATGTTTTTGGAAGTAATAATAAGTGGTTTTGCTGGGCTCGGAAAAAGGAAGATTTTGGGTTAAGTTTGAGGCAAATCAGATGATAATTGAAAAGGTTATGGGATAAGTTCAATTGGGAGAGGAAGCGATTTCGAGTATGGCTGGAAAAAGAAGAAGAAGTATGAATAAGATGATGATGAACACAAGGGTTTTATAAGAGGTGGGGGCTGTTTAGATTGGTTGGCCAGGGCAGCGAGATGATGCGCCCGAGAAAGGCCCGTGCTTGCACGAGTTAGACTCATACTGGCACGGGTTCACCATGCCATCAGCTTACAACCTAGGTCTCATATCACGCTAGCAGTTTCATGCTGATGTGGCCTAGCACGGCTCGTGTTATAGCACATCCATGCTGGGCTACTCTAGCACGAGGCTAACTGCGATTTTAACCTTCAAACTTTTTCCGCAAAATCCAGCATCCAAAAACATTGAAAACCGAGAGTAGCATTGTTCCAAATAAAAATTGATGACTAATATTCCCTAAAAACACCACCAAAAATCAAACACATCCCCAGAGATTCACTAAATTTTTGAAAAGACTACTACTTGAAATAAAACACCGTTTATTTATTGTCATCCTCACGACTTTTTAATTCATTCAATTTTTGAGAAACTAAGAAGAGTGGATTGATGGGTCACCAGAATCATCAACATTTATGCCACCATTGACCACGTCTATATAGACAGGTCTCCACATCTTTCTTGGTTTGCCCTTTACCTTTGGAGAAATAAACCAAACACATCCATCTTTTTCAATAGTAGATACTTTTTTGTTGAGTTTAGGAGTAGGAAAGGGCTTAGAAGGTTTTAATTTCATAGACCGCTTCTTCTTACGATGCATGTTAGTAGTGGAAATCGGAGGTAAAACATCCTCATTCAAACTAGGAGAAACATGCTCAACACAAATTGTATTATAACAATGATCATTTAAACAGGATAGGACATGTAAGGCTTCAATATCGAGAAATACCTCATCCAAATCATTTTCAAAGAATTCACCTTGGCATTCATTTTCATTCATCATGTAATAGTTGTCAAGTTGAACATGCTCATTATATAAGGTTACGAAATTGCACACAAAAGAGGACATGGATGAATCATGCTTACACTTATCAATATCAAATTACATCTTATCAATGCCATCCTCTCGGGTTAGTGTTCCCAAGTGGACATCGATCTTTTTCCTTGACATTTTTAGAAATAGTCTCCCCAATAGGATTGGGGGTGCACTACTATCATGCGCTACATCAAGGACATAGAAGTCTGTTGGAAACACTAACTTGCCCACTCTGACCATGACATCCTTCACTAATCCTTGAGGGCTAGCTTGGGAGTGATCGACGAGTTGGACAAACACCCTAGTGTCCCTAAGTTCACCTATGTTTAGGCAATCATAAAGACTATATAGAATAACTTTAATAGATGCTCCTAAGTTAATCATAGAATTTTCCACTAACTCCCCACCTAAGGAAATTAGTATTGAAAACATCCCAGGATCATCACATATCTTAGGCAATTTTTTATGATTTAGAGCGGCGGCTCCCCCTATTATCAATTTCCCTGCTTTCCTTATTACTTTGTTCCTATTTTTAGTGCATGCATTTTTCAATTATATAGCATTAAAAGGGACATTCTCAATCAACTCCAAGATAGGAATGGCTACCTCAACCTTTTTGAAGATCTTCCAAATGTTTGCATAATTTGTTGCCACCTCTAGCTTTCCCCATAGTGCACTTGGAAAAGGTGGCGGGAGGATCACTCTCACCTCGGTGTTTGGGAGCTCTTTGTAAGGTTCCTCCTCAATAATAATCTCACGCTCTTCAAAATTGGTCTTATCGACTTCCACAATTAGATCATCCTCTTGCACAATGTCTTTCTCGGCCTCTCGTGCCTCCTTTAGCTTCAATGCATTCACATTCCATGGGTTCACCTTAGGTTAGGATAGTAGCTTGCCAAACTCATTAGCCTCAAGTCGACTTACCGAGGTGGCAATTTGCCCGACTTAGTGATAGAGGTTAAGCCCAAGAAGACCATTGGGCCGAAGGTACAACAACCCGGTTAGGGGAATATTTAATAATCTACTTTATTACCGCATTTGTGGGTAATTAAAGGTGTTTATTAAGGAGAACGCTATTTAGGACATGAAGTATAAATACAAGTACACATTTACTTATGATTCATTATGTCTTAATTATATTTGGATTCTTGGACTAACTTAAGCATCAGAGTGCTGACCCATGGAACCCCATGGAAAGTTTCATTGCAGGTTAGTTTGAGATAACCCAGGCCCACGAACCAGTCGGTGGTCGAAGATGCATCAAGTGGCACCATCTGTGGGGACGACTAAGTCTTATTAAGGGTTTTGAGAGTTTATGTCCATAGTAATTCGAAGGAGTGAAAGGTTGAGGTCAATAGGTAGGGGGGGCTGGATCTCCACCAAGGTTAGCATCGAAGCATCTAGGAAGAGAAAATGATGCCCACATCAAGGACAGAGAAATGGAAAACATTCAAACTACATGAACGGAGTTTTGAGCGAAGCCTAATACAGGCATAGACAGTGGTGGTTGGTGCCAATCTAGAATGATATTTCGGGGCCCTCGAGAATGATAGAAGTGATGGGAGAGCAAAGACAAGGAAACACAGATTCCTTTCTCGAAAGGGTGGCTGATTCGAGGGATGGAAGGTCTATGAAGATTTTGGGAGATTTGTATATGGAAGCTTATGGTCAACACATGTAAGGAAATCATAACGTGGGGAAGGTGACCCCAAATCAAGATGTGGAATGAGCAGCTCAGGTCCTGGCTGCAGCCGGTTACTGAATTACCCCTACCCTCACTTGGGAATGACTACGAGGTGGGCTTCCCAACCCCCGATAGCCTACCCTTATCAAGGATATGCTGGAGAACCGCTACAGGCTAGACCCCAGCCTTCTAATCCTGGTTACTCCCAAGGTCCCGTATATGCGCTACCTCCGCTAGCCTCATATGCTCCTATCCTCAACCTGGCCGGTCCAGGAATAGCATATGGAAAATAGCCTCTTCTGGAATGTAAGGATATGGGAGTATATGAATTAGTCAGGGGTTGTACAATTCTTATATCCAACCACCCCCACCGCCAGCATACCCGAGTCTCAGACATCATTGAATAAACTCGGGATACGGAGGAACCAACCTCTATATATGCCACAGTTGGGTGGTCATAATAGGGGGCTGAACCTGCCTAGGAGGCAGCATGGACCCCCCTCGGATGCAAGTGAATCGTTAATAAAAGAGTTTGATAGGTTGATCGGTCCCTTGGGCCAGGCTGCAGGATCTCCTTTCAGCTCGGTAATCACTGGGGTTCGATGACCAATAGAAGTGAATCCACCGGAAGGACTTCCCACGTACAGTGGTGAAACTGACCCTTGAGAGTTCAAACAGACGTTCCTGGGCTTGATGAGAAGTTAACATGCAAGCTGGTAGGCTGCTACTTTCGGGGAAAGGCACATGTATGGTCTAATAAGTTACCGAGGGGCTCACTTTGATCATATCGGGACTTCAGCGGAGCATTGTTGAGCGAGTATGCATAGAAGAAGAATTTTACCAAAACCTTGTTAGAACTCTACCAGACGAAGCAAAAGGCATGAGAAAGCACGGAAACCTTCTATCACAGGTATGTAGACGATAGTTTAGGAGTGATAGAAACTACGGAGAATGAGGTAATCCAGGGGTACATGCTGCGGATGCAGGGCCTAGAATCATACAAGAAGTTGAGCACCAATACCCTAAGACTTTGCAAAAACTTCATGAGGTTGTAAAACAGTATTCGAGGGTAGAGGAGGCAACTAGAAAGAAATGATATAACCTTGCAGAGAAAGTAGGAATACATGTAGAGCACAGAGGGAAAAGGTTGGTCAAACCCATAAGAACACCATTCGAGAGGTATAATACATTGCCTCCAACGCTTGGAGGAAAAACCCCTGCACAGATTTTAAGCATACATAGGGGGTTGTTCCGGACACCCCCACCCTTGCAGAGTTTGTACAACTCGGTTGCATCCAAGAGAGCAACAAATTGGTACTGTGATCATCACAGGGATTACGACCATAACACAAATGATTGAATGCAGTAAAGGATGAAGATTGACAGGTGTGAATGGGAAGGATGATTTCGAGAACAGGGACATAGGAGCCAGGCTACCCCCTCGAGGCCCCGGATGAATCAGTGGAAGCCTTATAGGAGAAACAATCTAAAAAATGGGGAGAGAGGAGATAGAATGCCTCAGAACGGGTGATTCAAGACAGGGGGCCGGAACAAAGGCATGATAGACCCCAAGAGCAACAGGGGAGGAATCAAAACGGAGAAAAATATCTGTCTGAAGGACATTAACATCATCAATGGCATGGTGGGAGAGAGATATTTGAATGTTGTTATAAGAGTTGAGGCTCAGAGAGTTCCCGCGGAAGAGCCCAGTCATTAGAGGTTTCGACCAGATGAAACAGTCACTTTCTCGGAAGTGGATGTTGTGCCGGACCAAATGCCCCATACAGATCCTATGGTTATTTTAGCCACTATTAGAATGTGTTTCATTAGAAGGGTGTTGGTTGATGATGAAAGCGGGGTAGAAGTGATGTTTGCTGAGTGTTTTGACCAGTTAGATATAGGGCGTGAAAACTTGAAAAAATCTGCTTCCCCTTTATCAGGATTCTTGGGAAACCCAATATTCCCTATAGGAGAGATAAATTTCCCGTTCAAGTAGCAGGTGGTGACAAAGGGGTGACCATTAGGTATAATTTTACTGTCGTGGATGCACCTTCCCCTTATAATATGATTCTAGGAAGGCCATGGATGTGCCAGGCTCGGGCGGTATGGTCAACCTATCACCTGATGATGAAGTTCCCAACTGAAAAGAGGGTGGCATCCATTCAAGGGGATCAGACTGTGGCCTGAAAATGAAACCTCGCAGCAGTACGGGAAGCGAGAAAAGGAAGGGATGTAGCTGCAGTACATGCAGAGGCAGGATTAGCAGATATAATCCAGATGCCTATTCGGGATAAAGGGTCAGTAGCTGTTGGGAAACTAATCCCTGAAGATGTGAAAGGAAGATTGAAAGACTTGTTAGGAAAGTACAGAGATGTATTCTCACGGGATACATCTGACCTTACGGGAGTTCCTTCGAGTCTTGCACTACATAGACTGAACATTAACCCTTCAATTAAGCAAGTGAAATAGAAGAGAAGAGTGTTCGCTCCCCGAGAGAGCTGAGGCAATTAAAAAAGAGGTAGAGAAGTTGTTAAGGGTGGACGTAATCGAGGAGGTATTCTATCCTGATTGGATTGCTAACCCAACCATAGTTCCCAAGCATGATGGAGCATGGATGATGTGTATATACTTTACTGATTTAAATAAGTGCTGCCCCAAAGATAGTTTTCTGTTGCCACCAATCAACAGCTAGTGGAAGCCATAATGGATATCAAATTTTGGCATTTTTTGAAATGCATAAGGTGTATCACCAAATCCTCATGATGGGGGAAGACAAGGAAAATACCTCATTTATTACGGATGTGGGCACGTATTGCTATAAGAAGATGCCCTTTAGATTGAAGCATGATGAAGCTACTTACCAGAGGTTGGTGGATAGACTGTTCAGGGGACAGATAGGGAAGAATATGGAAATATATGTGGATGATATGGTGGTCAAAAGCAAACGTTATGAAGAATTATTAAAGGATCTGGAAGAAACATTTGGTAGGCTTCGAGAAGCTAATTTGAAGTTGAACCCATCTAAATGTGTTATTGGTGTGGGGCAGGGAAATTTCTTGGATTTATGGTCTCAGATAGGGGGATTGATGTAAACCCGGAAAAGGTCGAAGCTCTGAGGAAAATGAAAACCCCACAATCGATAAAGGATGTGCAGAAGCTTACAGGGTCTTTAGCATTAAACAGGTTCTTATCGAAGGGGGCGGAGAAGCGATTACCCTTCTTTGATGTGCTTCGAAGAGCAAAGAAGTTTGAGTGGAATGGCAAGTGCGACGAGGCATTCGAGCATTTGAAAGAACATCTGGGGACATTTCCTACCTTGATGAAACCAAACAAGGATGAGACATTGTACTTGTATATTTCTGCATCGCCGTTAGCAATCAGTGCGACTCTGGTAAAAGAAAAAGAAAATGTTCGACATCTGATTTACTTTGTTAGTCGTGCCTTGAAAGGGCTGGAGACAAGGTGTACGGTTCTCGAAAGGTAAATTCTAGCCCTCGTACATTCAACCCAAAGGTTGATACCCTACTTCAGGAAGAATGATGAAGTGGGTAGTAGAATTGGGAGAGCATGATATCCAGCATCAACCTCAAGTTGTGATTAAGGGGCAGGCATTGGCAGACTTTATAGTGGGAACTACAGAGCTCCTCGAGGTGTGTTTGGATTCCATTTAGAATGAGAAAACAAGGCAAAAAGAGATATGGAAGTTGTATGTGGATGGTTCCTCACATACAGGAGGAAGTGGAGCTGGGGTCCTACTAATTTGCCCCAATGGCAGAGATTACCCTTATGCATTGAACTTTGCATTTAAAGCAACCAACAATGAAGCTGAGTATGAGGCATCGATCACTGGATTATGCCTCGCTAAGGAGCTGTAGGTGGAGAAACTGTAGGTTTTCAGTGACTCTCAAATTGTGGTTCAGCAGGTGAACGAAGAGTATGAGGCCAGAGCGCGTAACCTGCATAGGTACCTCGAGGTAGTGAAAAGCCTGTTAAAAATTTTCAAATCTTATACTATGATGCAGGTTCTGAGGGAAAGCAATCATAAAGCAGACGCTCTACGAAAGCTCGCTTCTTCAAATTTGGGAACCCAATCTCAGCAGCAACACTTCATGGAAACTTTGAGCAGGCAAAGTTTTGAAGAACCTGTAGTGATGGCGATTGAAGAGGAAGACTCCTGGATAACACCATTTTTGGCATATCTTCAAGAGGGTGTCCTACCAGAAAATGAAGTGGATACCAGGAAAATAAGGTTGAAGGCTCCAATGTATGTGTTGCAAGAAGGAGGGTTGTATAGAAGGGGTCATTTGCAGCTATTACTTCGATGTGTTAACCC
Source organism: Rubia yunnanensis (assembly GCA_037428765.1). Taxonomy (NCBI): domain Eukaryota; kingdom Viridiplantae; phylum Streptophyta; class Magnoliopsida; order Gentianales; family Rubiaceae; genus Rubia; species Rubia yunnanensis. Next base: position 46,513,248 of record CM075064.1, read on the forward strand.
TCACGAGGCCGACTACTTCATAAGAGAGGTTCACGAAGGGGTATGCGGTAACCACCAAGGAGCCAGATCCATGGTGAAGAGGCTCATTTGAGCGGGGTTTTACTAGCTGAAAATGTTCGAGGATGCGAACCGATATATTCAGGCTTTCCATAAATGCCTGAGAGATGCACCTATAACACATGTTCCATAAGAAGAAATGAGAAGCATCTATATCTCGTGGCCATTTGATAAATGGGGGATTGATTTGGTGGGCCCTTTTCCAGAAGCGCCAGGGAATTCAGATACTTAATAGTAGCTTTTTATTATTTCACAAAGTGGGTAGAGGCTGAGCCCTTGACAAACATAAGAGGAAAAATAGGCATCCCCTTTTACTGGAAGAACATTGTGGGCCATTTTGGAATCCCAAGAACAACCATTACGGACAACGGAACACAATTTGCTCAGGATCCCTTCAAGAAGTGGTGTGAGGAATATCATATTAAGAAAAAGATGACATTTGTTTACCACCCCCAAGCTAACGGGTAAGTGGAAGTGACCAACAGGACAATAGTAAATGGAATACGAGCACGCCTTGAGGGGGCAGAAGGTAATTGGATATGGGAATTAACCAATGTATTAAGGACATATCGGATAGCTGAGTCTTCCACTACTGGGGGAAAGCCTTATAGTCTCGTGTATGGCTCGGAAGCAGTAATTCCTACAGAAATAGGAGTTCCTAGCCCAAGGATGATGACTGCTATAGATGAGACAATCAATTAACAAAATTGATGTTTGGATTTGGATATGGTAGAGGAAAAGAGAGAGTTAGCATCTCTACACGAGGCTATAGTCAAGGAACGGGTCAGAAGATACCATGACCTAAGGGCAAAGAAGGTGTTGTTTATCCCGGGAGACTTGGTAATGAGAAAAAATGAAAAAAAAAATAGAAAGGAACCCAAGAGGAAGTTGGCTGCAAATTGGGAAGGACCTTATAGAGTGATAGAATTGCACCCGGGAGGAAGTTATGTTCTCGAGCAGATGAACGGGGTTCGAGTGCTAAGAGGTGAAACATTACCAACTTGAGAAAATGCTACCAACTATGATATTCGTGTGGTTTTACTCTAAAGTGGCACTCTATTTAATGTTCGAGCGGGTTTCTTTAAAGCGGTGCTCTAGATGATATTTCCAGCTATGACTGATGTTCTAGTGGTTTACTCTAAAGTGGCACTCTGATTGATGTTCGAGTGGGCTGCTTTATAGAAGCGCTCTAGATGATATTTCCAGCTACGGCTGATGTTTGAGTGGTTTGCTCTCTAAAGTGGCACTCTAGTTGATGTTCGAGTTTCTTAAAGCGCCGCTCTAGATGATATTTCCAGCTATGGCTAATGTTTGAAGTGGTTTGCTCTAAAGCAGAACTCGAAGGCTATCTTGTAATCTTGAAATGACAAACTAATAGGCGAGATTAGCAGGATGTAGGTGGAAACACCGAACCTGGGTAAAATGCACGTGTCTCTAAATTACTTAATTCCTACTTACCGAACATATTCATATTTCCCCCGCCTAAGAAAATTGCACAGGGCGCTCATATTCAAGGGGTAAACTATAAGAGATATTGGGTGTTTATTCAAACCTCGACAAACATATTAGGAATACATTATTGATACAAGCAACTATCTATGTTTATTCATTTAAACATATTTACTTAGCGGGAGGAAATCCCGCCTGAAACAATTCTTCAGTGGAGATAGGTTTTCCTAGCTCCTTCACATTTTCCTTTATTTCTTTGAGTTCTTCGAGTTTTATACCGGCCGCCCTTCGGATTTCCTTCATTTGTTCCTCTACAGGATATTCTGAGGGATCAAGAATGGCGACGACCTTACTTCGTTTCTTCAGCGCTTTTGCCACTTTTTGAGGAACATCCTTCGATAACTTTGCTCGAAGGGACAGGATGCCATTTAGCCTCCTTAGTGGCAGACTTCTATGACTGAGGGGCATGGCAAAAGCTCGAGGGGGTGAATCCCTTTACCTTCAGCTCTGCTTGCCAATCGAGAATGAGGTCAAAAACCTTTTTTCTGCCAAGGAGACCCATTTTCATGAATGTTAACCTCTTCCATCCAGTACTTAGCCACTTTAAGTAGAAACCTTGGTAGATGATCATGGCTGATTAAGTAGGACGAGGGAATACCGTGGGAAAGTATGTGTGCATGAAGGCTCATTTCATGTGCTGCACTTTTTTCTCATACTCAGCGAAATGCTGCTCCACTTTTATAGCTTGTATCTTCCAAGCCTCGATCTCCCCAGAAATGTTTTCGTTCTCAGATAAAAGAGATTTCACCAAAGAGCTATCTTCACCTGAGGGGCTCCCTCGAAGGGCCGGATGATGTTCGCTATATGAATGGGGATCCTCGCTGGCTATCTTCCAAGCGAGCAAGTCCTCTTCAAGGGTAGCCACTCTGCGTTGAGCTAATAGATGTTCGGCAAGTAATTCCCTCTGGGCTACCAGTCTGTGATTTTTTCCCAAGCAACCGATCAGGCGCCCTTCCATTACTGGAAGCCTAGTCGCAGTGGCAAGGTAGGACTTCAGATAACCAAACTTCAAATAAATTTGACGCATTAGTTCTTCTAATTCTTCATCAGCAGGTTCTCGACCCTTGACCACTTCTAAGGGATAAGTACCATTAAATTATTTGCTAAGGAAATCCTTAACAAACCCCTTAAAAGTGGGATGGTTTTTAGATTGCCACAGCTTCATGTCAACTTCGAGTTGGTAGAGCTTGTCCTTTAAGGAATTCTTCTCTTGATTACACTTAGAAAGATCTCGAAGGGTAATCAGTAGTTTTTTGTGTTCTCATTCAGCTCTTTTTGGGCACTCGAAAGCTCCTCACAAGTGCCTTCTAACACTATTTTCAACGAAATATACTACGAAAAGAAAACAAAGGTAAATCAATAAGTTGTGGCAAAAAAAGTATTATTATTGATACTCAAAGTAAAAAACAAAGGGGGGAGGGGGTTACAATTGAGGGGCCCTAAGAAAAAAAATTTACAATTAGGGACCAACCCTGGAATTATCCTCCTTTGATGTGGAAGCAATCACTTCTTCCAATCGGCCAGAGGCAGAATCCAGCTCATGAAAGTCATATGTAGCCTCTAGAAGGGGGATCACACGAATCCCCTCTACATTGAAGAACTGCCCTTTGGATTTGATGAAATCCAAAAGGGTAAAATGAAGGCCGTTGTTCTTAATGGCCTCGTCCCACTTTGTGTCCAGAGTGGTTTTGAGCTCTGGATTAACCAGTTTGTCCACCTGTTTGGCCAGATCTTCAGATAGAGAGGCAGATACTTGTGGCTTTAAAAATTCCTCGCCTAATTCAATACAGCCGATTTGCTTGGCCACACCCAGAAGGTCCAAGAAAATTTGAAGTAGCTCAGGGATGTTCAACAACTTGCATTTGGAAGCCTCGAGCAGTTGAACTTGCGAGGTTGGATCTTCTGCATCTTAAACCCTCTTCGCGAGGGTGTCCTTCTCTAGTGTCCATTGATGCCTCTCGGCATCAACACCCTACCTCTCTCCCTCTAGAAGCTTGTGTCTTTCTTCAAGCGCCCTATCCTTTTCCTCGAGTGCTCTATCATTTTCCTCGAGCACTCTATCTTTCTCCTCGAGCACCTTATCTTTCTCCTTGAGAGATTTCCTTAGCTGCAAAATCTCAGCATCTTTTTTTGCTGAGCTCCTCACGGAGGGTACCATCGCCAGCGGAGCAAAGGGAAAAGAAGGTTGTCATTCTCTCGGTGGCCTCCACCATTCTCTCGGTGGCCTCGTGGAATATTTGGGAATTCTAACAAAATAATTCAGTTCTGATTGATGTTATAAAAAAAGAGGGATGCTAAAAAAGTTAAATGTATAAAAATTGGGGGGGTGGATGGAAAAGAACCTTAGGGTTAGGTGCAACCGTTGAAAGGTGATGCTCGATCCTTGATACAGATGTCGCATCATGTGAAGGGGGCTGAGATTTTTGAGGAAAATCCTCGCTGCTATGTGATCCCATGAGTGCTCTTGGTGAGGAGGGATGGATAGTATTGTGGTTTGCCCTTGTCTTCCTGGTGTGAGGTGACTGCTTAGCACCAGTGGTTGAGATAGGCCTTTCGAGGCCTGCTGCAGGAGGGGAGGCTAGGTTCGATAGGGAAGACACTGGATTCGAGGGAATAGCTGCCTGATTCGAGGAGGCAATGATCCCTTTTGAATGAGCCTGGCCCTGCTTCAAGGGCTTCTTCTTCTTCTTGAAGCCCTAGTGAGACCCATTGAAAAATGAAAGAGAGAGAGAGAGAGTGAGTCAGTCAATAGTGGTAAACCCAATAACATAACAAATGAGAGAAGTAGATGTCTATTAAGGAACCTTCAGAGGGTCCCAAATGCCTAAAGTTACTAACGATGGTCTCGAGGGGATGGCCATCTCTAGGGCCCTCAGTTTCTCTTCTCCTCTTCCTTGTATCCTTCTAGAGTATATTATACACATATTTTTCATAGACTCTGGGTGGAATGCAAAGCCGTCAGTCTGAGGGTTGGGGTTATTGAAGAGGCTATAGTCAAGGGAGTTGGACAACCGTTTTTTCCTATCCCTCTCGAGGGCATCTGGGCAGATATATTTCCAAGGTTTGGGAAACTCGACTCGAATGCCCCAGTTCCACGGAGAACTCGATATCTCCTACTATCGAACGAAATACCTTTCTTCTAGCTTTTCCAGTCGCCTGAATTGCCAGGAACACTAAAAACCTTATGATGTGCTTCTCGGTTGACAAACATGATGATCATATTAGTAGAACGCCCACTATAGGACACAAAGTATAGCGATCAAAGCAGCTTCTAACTGGGTTTAATACTGAACTCGTCACACCTAGTCAACGACATCATAATGATTGCCAAAACATTGGGATGGAATTGTGCATGGCTCACTTGGAATTTTCTAAAGAGTTTGGAAAAAGGGGGCGGAAAAGGAAAGGTGAGCCCACAACGAAGGTGTCTGAGAGAGATGGATGATCTTCCTTCGGGAAAGTTATGGGGGGTATCACCCTCTTGAAAGGGTTGAAAATTGGCATCCAGGGCTATTCGTTGACCAGGAGGGATAGAGTACAAAATTTTTGACATGGCGGGCCCCAATACTATAACTGGGAACTCTCTCTCTGAGTTATTTAGTCTTTACCTTTGATAAGTCCCTTTCTTCTTGGAAGGGTTCTTTCTCCCTGAGGGGCTCTCGAGGGTGCTTCCTCCCCCCCAAGGAATGTCTTCTCCCTCAAAAGAGATGCATCTTCCTCCTCTTCTATGGCTTGAAGCTCTGGATCTAGAGGAGGATAAAAACCAATCTTGTCGCTCGTAGGGGACCTTCTGATGTAGGGTTTTCCCATGCCTGGAAGCCAATTTTCAATGGCATCTTGAGGAGGCATATCTATTATGGGAAGACCGTTTCTTCCCAGGGACTGTTAGCGATTTGATCGGATACGCCATCTCCAACATCTGCATTATACTAGAGTTCTTCAGAGTGAGTACATCTCAGGTCATTAACGGTTCTCTCTGGTATACCTACTCCTTTCTTGCCTACTCTAATTTCACCAGCAAGTTTCTCAGAAATAGAACCCTCATTGGAGTAGGCCATGATTGAAAGGGCAGGAAACGAAAAGATTTAAATGAGAGTAGAGATGAAAGAACTTACTAATTTTCTGGGAAAGGTGATGGAAATTGGATCGCTTGAGAGAGAAAATACAGAACGAATGCTTGTAAGAAGACGCCTGCAAATGAGAAAAGTGAATAAGGAAGAGCAGATGGGAGGTAATTATGGGGGCTGAAGTGATGGATAATTATTACTACCTTGTAAATATAAAGTTATGTAAAGACGCAATCACTTCTTTGTCTTTTGACAACACACTGTTTAGGGAGCAGTGACACGCACAGTTGTACAGCACGCGCGCGCCTTTTTAAAATCCTAAACGACAGAGTTGATTAGAAAACCAGGTTCTCACCCTCGAAGGCAGGAGCAACGAAGTGCAAGGTTCATTTTGAGTCTTCAAAGCTCTCAAGCTGTCCCATGCATTCAAGACCTCAAAGACCTTCATGGCATTCCAGCTTCCTAAGGTCGAAAACCTACTTTTTTGGGTGCTCTTGATAGAGGTTAAGCCCAAGAAGGCCATTGGGACCAAGGTATAGCAGCCCAGGTAAAGGAATATTTAATACTCCACTCAATTACCGCCTTTGTGGGTAATTAAGGGCGTTAATTAAGGATAAACTTATTTAGGACATAAAGTATAAATACAATGTACACATTTACTTATGATTCATTTTGTCTTAATTATATTTGGACGCTTAGACTAACTTAAGCATCGGAGTGCTGACCACTGGGACCCCATGGACAGTTTAGTTGCAGGTTAGTTTGAGAAGAACCCAGGCCCACGAACCGGTTGGTGGTCGAAAATGCATCACTTGGGCTTCAAGGTTTTTTATGCTTGAGAAATCCCTAGTGCCAAGCTCTTCAATAATCCTTCTTGTTCACTCTGCAAACACATCATGCTTCATTGCCGATTGGCCAATGGCATCAAGGATTTCTTCAACATCTAGCTTGTAAAGGGCATTGTTGTTGTTAGGAGGCTCTTCTCCCCTAGAATATGGTTGAGGTTATTGACCTTGGTTATACCCTTGACCTTGATACTCCTTGTGCCAACGAAAGTTGGGGTGATCACGATACCTAGGGTCGCAGGTATTTTCATAGGGATCTTTCATCTCATTTTCTTGGTTCCCTTGGAACCCTTGTTGTTGTTGTTATCCCCTTGCGAATTGCCTATTACCTCTATTGAAATCCAACACATTCACCTTTTCTACATCTTCAACCACTTGAGGGAACATGTCGGCGGGATGGTCTATACTGCACATTCCGCACACTTTGACTTGTTGGATCCTCCCCTTCATGAATTTTTTTCATCGCAGAGGCAAGTGCTTGCACTTGATCTTCCAACTTGGAAGATTTAGTTAGCTCATCCAACATTTTCACTCTTGATCTTGTGCCGATTTGCCTTATTCCATTAGATATTTCCTTGAACAAAGCCATTACGTCCTTTGGACTCTTGTTGGTGATGGAACCATTGCAAGCTGCATTAACCATCATCATGTTATCATCATGGAGCCCTTTGAAGAATTAATTCACCAAGTCACCTTCCTTGAACGGGTGATAAGGGCAACTAGCTAACAACCTTTTGAATCTTTCTCAATAGTCATATAGGGACTCATTTGCATTCGAGGATAAGTTGGACAATTTTTTCTTCAATCCACGTATTTTGAAGCTTGAAAGACTACTTTTCAAGGAAACGCATTTTCACATCCATCCACGCTGTAATGCACCTCGACAGAAGGTAGTATAACCAATCATTTACCAAATATCTAAGTGAAAAGGGAAATGATCGAAGGTTGTAATCCTCTTATGAGACTTCGTGTGGCTTCATGTTGGTGCATACAAGATGGAACTCTGAGAGATTCTTGTTTAGATCCTCCCCGACCTTCCCAGGAAACATCAGTAAGCATTGGATCATCCCACTCTATAGCTCGCAATTGACATTGGGTGGCAGGGGAAAAGTGATACAAAGGGGTTGATTCTCTAAATTTGGAGTCATCAACTCCCTCAAGGTGCGGTTGTCCTCCATCGTCACAACTTACACCTCAAAAATCGGTTCTTGTGAAAACCTTGATCTATTCCTCTTCTCCTTCTCCTCAAACAACATGCACGTTCTGGTAGTTCTTGCAAAGTTCCTAAGTTTGTGGTATTGGTATGTACCATAAACTAGAAACCAAACATAAAACCAACCCAAAAATAACACTAGCAAATGAGTTAAAAGCAAATGGAACAACTATAAGCACAGGATCAACACTAAAACCAACTAAATCAACAAGAATAGAACAAAAATAAAAACAATACAAACTACTCAACTAACGCGCTATACAAGTTAACAATTAAACTTTTAGACTAGCATCCCCAACAACGGTGCCAAAATTTGACCTGCCTCCACTCAGGATCGTAAAAATCAATAGCTAAACTGAGCAAAGGCGGTGGAGGTCAATTATGAAATTTATATTCTGCTCTTGTTCCTACTACTATGCTACCTAGATGGTAGATAGTGGCAAGCCTAGGTTTGTCCACAGAGAGGCTAGATGTCTAAAAACCAACTACACACAGCCACATCTGGGTTGTCAATCTGTCCATGTGTTAGGAATAGTTAAATATTGCAAAACAGTTTTTTTGGGTGTTTTTAAATAAAAAAACTACAAACATACGAGATCACAAGAGAATAAACTTTATAAACTAGCACTTGGGGGGGATATTTGTGTAGCATGATCGATGAATGACTTTTATCCTTGATTCATTCACACACAAATATATAAATCTATCTTATGCCTATGTCATTTAATGGGAAGATAGCCAGCCATTTCCCCTCGCCTTCCACACAAAGGTACTTGCCACCAATACATGCATATCTCACCATCTTCATAATTAGGGATGTGCTCTAATTGAAGGACACCGCAGTCCATCCCCGTCATCTCACTCCCAATGCTAATGCGCCCTCGCTTAAAGAAACAATACCTTGCGTAGGTCACAACCGTTAGATATTAAAGTGAGGGTAATATGTCCCAGACACTCCACTATGGATACCAATCGATAGGCTTAGAAAGGCAAATGAATTGGTATCTTGTGATGACTCTAGAGTCGTCATAACTCTAGTTGCTACAAACAATCATGCTTATCTATCAGGGTATGCTAAAGGTTTCCCCTTTTTTAGGGTTTAGTCTAACATTCCCCAAGAGATACCTCGGGGATCACCCCAACATGTGATTCCTCACACAAATAGCCAATTAGAATTATGGTTTAACCAATAAGAAGATATGTTCTCGAGATAACATGAATGCACTCATATCCTCGGTGTTCTTGAACCTATTCCATAATCTAACACTCCCAAGATAGCAATGAATCCTAGCACAATATTATACTACCATGAATGTATAGATTCATCATAACAATGACATAACATAAATATCATAAGAATGGAAAGCATAAATCAAGAAAAAATATTCATAAGACAAGATGGGAGAATCTACAAATCTCAAAAAGAAATCATCAATTCATGAATACAAACACTAACCCCAAGTAAATTAACTACTCCCTAAGCATTGAATCCAAGTATTTCATTGGATTCAATACCCTAAGGAAAAATCAAGAAGAAAAGAAACTAGAGAGAAGATTTATCCCCTTTCTCTCTCTAGAATGCTCTCTAAGAGTGTAGAATAATGCTCCAAACTAAGCTAAACTTAAACCCTAGTAGACATAGGCTTATATTTATAGTGGTAGGGAAATAGGCATTGAAAAGGCCTAAAGTAAGCCAAAAAACCCTAGCAACCATAAACGGGACGGGATTCCTTGTGTGGCATACCCTGCAGGGCGCTGCGGGTACAGGCTGTGCTGGTTGACTCGGTTGTGCTAGCTGACACGGACCGTCGGCTAGGCGCTTGGTTTTTTCCTAATCATGAACGCCTGCATCGTTTGGTGTGAGTCATCGGCTATGAGTGGTGTCTCGACCAGCCGTGTGGAACTTCACAGGACATCAGCAGGGAGTCAGTTTTTGAGTAAAACAATGGCACATGACATTGAGAATATCACCCCCTGCCGGCTGGTCTTTGAATCTTGAGTTGAAATGACACGTGCCATTTTAAAGGAAATGGTCAGCATCCATACTTAGCTGATTTTTGGAATGGTGAGCGACACGGTCGTGCGGAGGCCAATGACTCAAGTCAAGGGAAACTGGCATGGGCCATGCTAGAAAAGGTTTCGTGCCAAGGGCCTTTGGTACGGGCTGTGCGGGACAGATGCCTTATGCCAAGGCCGGCTGTCACTGGTTGTGCAGCGCTAAGTGCCTTCTATCACGGACTGTTTCGCTGAAGCATCTGACCTTCATCTTGAAGATGAGATCTTGGACTTTGACTCCATTTTTTTCTGGCTTCTTTCCACTACTACCATGCTTAAGTTTTTGGCCTTCTTTTCTACTACCGCCTTTGCAGACAGACTTATAATATATATACTACCACTCTTTCGAGTGGCCTTCTACAAAATGCCAACAAAATATTCACGAGCAACCTACTAGTAAGATCATAAAGGAAGATCTAGGTACTTGTGAATATAATGTATCCATTAGTTCCAATTAAGTCTACAAAATATGAGATTTAGATTTTAAAAAAACCAACAATGGTCATCTAAACCCTTTTTCATGTAAACCTAACTAAAAATATAAATCAACCAAACAAAACATACTAACAAATGTGTCAAATGCATTAGTTAACGCATGCATAATGGTGTAGATCAGGCATTCAATCCAGTGATTGAATTGAGTTCAGTGTCCATGGAATAGTGTAATTACTTGGGGATTTAATTTTTATTCATGACTTGGTAGTGATATTGTGAATATTTAATTACTTGGGTCTCCCTATCTTTTATGTTTATGAATATTCATGTTTGATTTGATCTTTACATTCTTGTGAGATGCATGTTATATATTCTATGATGCACCTTAGTAATTATGTGACATGTATGGTGCTAGGATTTTTTGCCCCCTGTGAGTGTCACGGTTAGAATGTTGTGAGTCCGTGAGTCCTCGGCCACGTGAGTGTATGCATGTAGGACCATGAGCACCATTCAGATTAGCATATCCTAATTTGAATGGATGGATAGTACCCCGATAGATAAGGCATGATAGTTTATAGCAACTAGGGTTGTAGTGTAGCGACCATTGTCATTTCAACCCTAGAGTCATCATGAAACTCTGATTCCTTTGCCTCTATAAGCTTAGGGAGAAGAATCCATAGTGGAGTGCCCAGTAGTATTTCTTTATGGGAAAGAGGAGCACAGTTCAAATTTCTTTGACCGCCGATGCACTTTCCCCAATTACGGAGGCGATGTTGATAGGATTAAAATTGACTTAAGCACCTTTGTGTGACAGACATTGGGAAGTGTTGACTATCACCCACACTATGTGACATAGACATTGAGATGGATTTATAGTCTTGTATGAGATATAATCTATGATTAAAACCATTTACCGGTCATGTTACACAAATATCCCCGAGGCTAGATAGCTTGTTCTTTTGTTTGCATGTTTAGTAGTTTTTAGACAGCCCCCCTTCCCCCCCCCCTAAAAAAACAACCTATGTTTGTGACACTAGCTATTCCCGACACACAGTCGAAGTGACAGCCGATTGTGATTCTTGTATAGTTAACCTTTGAATTCTAGCATCTTTGTGGATGGCATCGGACTTGTCACTAGCTACTCTTTAGTAGTTGGTAGTGACACTAGTGCAGGAGACTTGATTGAAGCACCCAATCAAAGGCGGTTCTTGAGAAACTGCCAGAAACCACCTTTAAGGAAGATCCGAAAGAGTTCCAAGTTTGGAACTCCCTCCCAAGTCACCGTCTTTAATTGGGTGTCTTTATTTTCCACTATCTAAAGCAAAACCCTAGTTTTTATGCCTTAGTAATTTTTCTAACTCTCTCCACCCCTCACACCTGCCTCTCTCCATACCTCACACTTCTTCCTCTCCCTTTCTCACACTCAGTCGCGCTGCCTCTCTCCCTCCCTCACTCAGCCTCCCTCTCTCCCTCCATCTCCCTCTCTCCTCTGTCCATCCCACTCCCGCCAGTGTCTGTCTCACTCTCGCAGCGTCCCTCTCACTCCCACCGATGTCCCTCACTTAGCCACCAGCCAGTGTCAGCGCCTCTCGCTCAGCCATCGCTGATCACGTGAAGCCGTATCGTCTCTACCGCCGATGTCACTCACCAGTGCAGAGTCGCATCCACCGCGTTGCCTCTGCCTCCGGTGACTCACCACCACAGAGCTGCGTCCATTGCCTCACCTCTGGCGGCATCCCTCACCACCTCTGCCAAAATATGTTACAGGTTTATATTTTTTTATTCAATCAGATATGTGTTTCCGCAGTGATATATGGTAAACATATTAGTATATTTTTATTTTGTTCTTCTGTTGCTATGTTTTAGGTTCCAGATCTATTGATTTTGGAAATTGTTCTTCCCTATATGCGCTATTTTTATTGTTCAGTTTTAGGTTACCATATCTAGAATTGATTCGCTGCTAGAAATCGATAAGTTTTCGGCAGCCTTTCATTAGGACCTCAGAAATAGGTTCCGAATTCGGAACCTACACTACTGGAAAATAGGTACTGACATACTGGTGCTAAAAAACTAAAATTCAGCACCGGTACACAAAAAATGGTGCCTATGCACTAAATACCGGTGCTACAAAACCAAAATTCAGCACCGATACAAAAAAAAACCGGTGCCCATGCACTGAATACCGATGCTACAAACCAAAATTTAGTACCGATACACAAATAACCAGTGCCAATGAATAAATTCAGCACCGGTACACTGAATACCGGTGCTACAAAACTAAAATTTAGCACCGGTACACAAAAAATTGGTAACTATGAATAAATTCAGCACTGGTAACACAATTTTGGGCCGGGCCACAGTGTAATTTTCCATGAATTTATAGAAGTAATCAATCTTGACTTTCGAGACCCTTCCGGTCACCCATACATTCCCAAATTACAGAGTTACGATCGTATATTATTGAATTGCATTTTGGTTCCACCAATTTTATGATTCGACTACTCCAACTTTCTTGGAGGGACCTAAGTGAAAAAAGTAAAAAACTTTACTCGAACGTGATCCTACCCTATACACCCCATTGTATTTTTCATTCCTATAAGGGAATATTTATCAAAAATATGGCACAAGAACATATCCATAATCCTTTCCAATTTCACTTTGTAACTTCCAAGTAATCAACTGTAAGTTACTGTAGAACATATACTAGCGTTTTTCAATAATTGACCAATTTTTTTTATTTTATATATTTATATTTATGCAATAATAACAAAAATTATATATTTTGGAGCAATGGGCAATGTGGTAACACAATTTTGGGCCACAATGAAATTTTCCAAGAGTTTATAGAAGTAATCAATGTTGACTTTCGAGACCCTTCCGTTCACCCATACATACCCAAATTGCAGAGTTGCAATCATATATTATTGAATTACATTTTGGTTCCGCTAATTTCGTGATTCGACGACTCCAACTTTCTTGGAGGGACCCAAGTGCAAAAAGTAAAAAACTTTACTCGTAACTCCAAATTGAAATCCGCTCGATCGTGATGCTACCCTATACACCCTCATTGTATTTTACAAGTCTATAATGAAATATTTATCAACAATCGGGCAAAAGAACATATCCATAATCTTTTCTGATTTCCCTTTCTATATTCTAAGTAATCAACTCTAGGTTACTATAAAACATGTAGTAGCGCTTTTCAATATTTCATCATTTTTTTATTTTATATTACTATATTTATGCAAGAGTAACAAAATTCGTATATTTTGGACAAAAGGATAATGTCGTAACAAATTTTTGGGCCATAGCATAATTTTCCAAAAATATGTTAGAGGCACTTCGTTCACCCATTGTATCTCGAATTTTAAAGACGCAATCATCTCTTTTTAAATTACATTTTGGTACTTCAATTTTATGATTTTCCACCTCCAAACTTCTTCTATGGACCTAGTAGTAAAAATTTAAAAGTTAACTTAGAGATCAAATAATACTAGCACCAGTATTGTTTTTCATTCATACCGGTGTTATGTTATGGCGGGATGATAAATTTTTTGAATTTTCATTCCAAATTATGTAGAGATTTTTTAACATTTTGAAATTTTAGAATGGGCGCCGGTATTAGTTACTTAGGCACCGGTATGTGTACCGGTCCTTAATACTTGGAAAAAAATTCTTGGGTTCGCTCTCAGGTTCAATAGTTTTTATAAAAAAACATTCAAAGCAGCCCTAAGCAGCTGTTTTTTGTATATTTAGGCACCGGTATGAGAATATTGGGCACCGGTATGTGTACCGATGCTCAATACTTAAAAAACAATTCTTGGGTTTGCTCTCGGCTTCAATTTTTTTTAAAAAAAACCATTCAAAACAGCCCTAAGCAGCTGCGTTTCAATTTCTTAGGCACTGGTATGAGCATTTTGGGCACCGGTATGTGTACCGGTGCTCAAAACTTAGAAAAAGATTCTTTGGTTTGCTCTCAGGTTCAATTTTAAAAAAATATTCAAAGTAGCCCTAAGAAGCCACGTTTCAATTTCTTAGGCACCGGTATAAGCATTTTGGGCACCGGTACCGGTGCTCAACACTTCAAAAAAAAGAGCCCAACTTGGTTTAATCTAAACCATTGATTTCTTTTGTTGATTGAATCTCAACCGTAAAAAATTTGCTTATATATACTACCCCCTGAAACCCTAAATCTACCCACCTTCATTTCCCTCTCATTATTTTCTCCTTTACCTCCTCTCCATCTTCTCCCTCCTCCTCCACCACCTCTCTCTCTCCGTCGCCGCCCAACGTCACCACCTCCGATGACGGTGCACTCGTTCTCTGCTTCGATGCTGCCAACAATGCCGCTTTGATACCTCCGCCGACCCCTCCTCGACTCCATCTCCCGGACCTGCTCCGACTCCATCTCCCTGATTCCTTCGCTTCAACACCACTTCGATGCCTCCTCGACTCCTTCTCCCAGACCAGTTCCAACTCTATCTCCGACGCCATCTCCCCGCGTTCTGGTCTCTTTCGGAGTTGCGAGCTCCACCAAAATTTCCGATTCAGCTCAGATCCAACCTCATCTTCATTGTTCTGGTTCGTTGATGTTATCTAGGGTTTATGGAAATTAGGTTCTAGTTTTTATGATGATTGATGTTGTTAATCTATGTTTAAGTATAGCTTGTTTCATGAATTGTGAGGTGTTATTTATTTTCAATTATATGTATAGACGATCAATTATATGTAATGAGAGGGTTGTGTTATGAATTTTCTAGTTTTTTACATGAGCTTTTTTTTTGTGTTTTGTTCGTTCTAGGTTTCATATTCCGACCGGTGAGTTTATTCTCACTGGCCAGATTTTTTTTAATTGGTCGCCTATATATTAGCACAGGTATTTCATGCATAGGCACCAGTAAATGGTACCAGTGCTGGAATAGATTCTAGCACTGGTACAAGTTACCGGTGCCTATGCAACTATATCTTTTGCATTGGGTCACTTAGGCACCGGTATGAAATTCTCAAAATACCGGTGCCTATGGGGTAAAAATACCGGGGCCTATGGGGGGTTCTCTCAGTAGTGCTATTTAGGACTTGATAGAAGGCAATTTTCGGAACAGCCTTTGATCGATTCGATCAAAATCAGGACCATAGAAGACACTTGAAAATTGTCTTCTCTGATCCGATAAAATTACCTTTAATTGATCATTTTCCACTAGTGTGAGTACGAGATCAACAATACAAATTTCTATCTTTTCATCTTGCACTCCATGGATCCATTCTCCGACAAGTTAATAACCCCGCGGAGTGTGGATCATTTCAAAAGAGTATCATGGGTTTCCTTAATTATACAATGCTAAAATTTAGATTTCAAGGAACTTTTTGTTAATCTCATCATGTCTAACATTAATTCATTTTTGCTCTCTATCTTGGTTAATGGCTCCCTGATAGGTTTTCTTAAGCCCACTAAAGGAATGAAGCAAAGGGACCTTGTGCCCCCCTTTCTATATGACATAATAACTAAAACTTTTCTAGAGCAATTAAGGAAGTGGATAATATGGGATTGCCACAATCATACATGGTACTCAGGACTGTAAACACACCAACTCACCTAATGTACATCGATGATATAGCAATTTTCACAAGACTCGGTACTCAAAACATCAACAAAAACTCAAATAGATTCTTACATTCCGATGAACTGGTATCAGGCCAAAAGATAAATGACCAGAGAAGCAAAATTTTCCTTAATCCTAAAACATCTACTCATAAATTAACCCTGATCCAAAGAATCCTACACATGAAAAAAAAGGAAACTTCCAATTACTTATTGTATGTTAGATTATTGATGGTAATTTAATATTCTATTTCTAGTATAGTTTAGACGGTAACACTATATATTGTAAGTCTTATTATGAATGATATGTGTCATTGACGTGATATCAATCCACCATAAAGTCTTTTATATTTTATCTTGGTATCAGAGCGGGTTCGATCTGGGACCTCTTATCTTTAGTTGTATCTGAGTTGCCGCCGCCACCCTTACCTCATCTGCCGCCACAGTGATTCACACCGCCGCCACCGGAGGAGCCTAGCGCCCCCCCCCCCCCCCCCCGCTCCACTTTGTAATCCATACGCACCACTGTCGCATTCAGTTGATGTCCTCATGAGTCGCTGCCCCTCACGCATTGCTGTCGCCACAAGGATTTCTACAAATTCTGCTCTACCACTACTACTGTTATTGGTTTCAAAGTCTACTTAGCAAGTTGGGAATTCAAGATCTTTATGCTCCAACTTGAAGAGGAGTGTGGGAGATATTTTGTGGTATTTTCTGCAATATTATGTCTTATCTTCTTTGAATACCCTTTAAGGTAGGCCCATCAAATGGGTCGGGTGACCCGTTGGATAACCGTTACCCATATACTATTTTCACTTATTGGATAAGACTTATTGGATAATGACCCATTGGGTTAATGGATATAATTGGGTTGTAGTTATTGGGTTTAGTTGGGTTGGATAATGGATTATCCGTTAGATAATTTTGGGTGGGTCGAGTTGGGTTGGGTAACTGGTGACCCGTGGATAATTTCATAGCATAAGATAACAAAATTTCACAAGTTTGATTACGAATGATTTAATTTTTCCCTAACACATATAATCATTTTAGAAACGATCAAATTCTCGATTTATCATATTTATCGATTTCGGTTCACGTCTTAATCAATTTTAATTTGAACCAATTAAAAATTGATAAAAGATCTTGATGAAAGAAGTAGAAGTAGTATTTAAGAAACTTTTACTAAATTTGAAAAATCTCCTCCATGAAATATGAAAATTTTTAAAAATATTTTCTTTTATTCAACATAAGAAAATAATAAATGAAATCTCCACATTTTGCCACTCTAATAAATATTTCCTCTTTTGTAGTTATGTACACGATTCAGCCTATATCAAAAAATGATTAGAGTTAATCGTAATTTTTCACTCCAAGTAAAATGTTACGTGGCTTATCCATTTAAAGTTTAAATGGTTGAAAATACCAATTATCCATTAGGTATATACTGAATTATCCATTGGGTATAAACTAGTTATCCATTGGGTCTATACTAATTATCCATTGGGTATAGGTCATTTATTTGGGTGAAGTGGGAGGCAATCGTCGTACCTCTCAAAGTTAATATTTATAAGCCCTAAATGCTTACTATCTACAACTAAGTAGATAGCGGCAAGTAGGGGTCGTCCACGAAGAAGGGGGATCTTCCTAAGCGTTTAGGCATAAAAGGTTGATATTAGGCTAGGATTAGACATATATACATACATATAAAAGCATGTAAAGGGGGGGGGGGGTTTGGATGGTTGGTTGTCCTAAGTTATGAAAGTTAAAAGACAAGAAAATTAGCAAGGTTAAGTAACTATGCTAATCATCAAACAAAACTAAGAAAAAGGGGTTTAAAACTACAAAGATAAAGCCTTGGGGGCAATTGATATCCACTTCCAAATCTAATGTAGATCATTGAACCATTCACTCATTTTATCACATTCATTACTTGGCTTAACATTAACATACCCATCTAGCAAGAATCACAACACATTATGCACAAGAAGTTCTAAGTTCATGTTCATGGATTTTCATGCAAAGGACCTAAGGAATTCGTCACTTTCCTAACACCCGAACACTTCAATCATAAAAACACTTCCTATTCTCAACCAACCCATGGCATAAATGAAGTGAAACATACCATCAAGGATACATAAATGCTAAATAACAAAGGATTCAAGAACGAGTGAAACAATCTATTCAATACTTCAACTACTTGTTGTGAAGATAAATCTTCCATCCTTCTTAGGTGGTAGTTTGCAAGAGTGAATTTGACATCTCTTGTCAAACCTCACCAATGACTCCCTTAGGACTAAGAGTATCCCATTGATGGCATTTAGCACGAAGAATCAACAAGATTAGTAGCACTTATAAACACTACACCGTGTCTAAGCATTTAACCAATTCATGCATTTACACAAGATTAGTCAAGAATGATCGACATTCATAGACCTCTCTCATTTGCTACCTAAAATAAACATGACAACGAATTCGACATCATCGCATTCATCTAGCAATTATCAACACACCAACATCATTTAAGAAGCTCTAAATCATACTCATATATTCCTAACAAGAAAAGGGGGAAATCAACCCACTTCCCCCAAACCCTAGCAAGCAATTCATACAAGTATTTCATATACTCAAGCTCCCAACAACATCAATGCAATTAACAATTAACATTCAAAGCTCAATAAATACACAATATCAAAAACACCAAATAGATAGATATAATGGTTCTTACTACATAGAAATGGAAGCTTCAATCCTTTGCTCCCAAGAGAAAACTAAGCTAGAGAACTAAAACCCATAACATAGAACAAAAATCTACAAACAAAGAAGAAGAAATGGAAGAAAATGGCGAAAAACTAGGGTTTGAAGCCCCTAAGTCGGGCTTAGAGTCTTGGGAAGAAGTGGGTGAAGAGGTATTTATAGTACAAGGAAAAGGGGAGAAAAACGCAGGCTGCAGGGCAAAATTTGCAAGGCCGTCGCGACTCGCGACGAAGCATCGCGAGTCACGACCAGATCAGTAAAATTTAGTCCTGTTTTGTTTTGTTTCCTCCGGGTGAACCATTGATCCGTTTTGGGAGTTCTTGTAGTCGATTTTATAGTACTCGAGAAGAGGAATCCAATGGTACCACTATTGGAGTCTGATTCTTCTCCAAATATTCTGAAAACTCTGCTTCAAAACATAGATCATCCTTCACCCTTTGCTTTGCTCTCCTTTCTTCACCTCTTCAACTCTTCATATCTTCAAAAAGCTCAAATGCAAGTCTTCAAATTTTCAAATCTTCAAAGATATTCTTCAAAGCCTTCAAAGTCTTCAAACAAATTACCTTGTCACACAAAATTCTCTAAAAAGTGATAAAAACGTCAAAGTCGCTTTTAACCCTCCTTAGATAATTTCAAGGCAAAATGTCACATTTAGAGCACAAAAGTGTACAAAATTTAATCCCAAAAACCCTAATATAACCGTATAAAATGGGTACACCAAACCTCCCTGCACTTAAACCTTACTCGCCCTCGAGTAAGAAGAGATTCAAGCACAAGGAGGAATTCATATGTCCATATCCTAAACTAATATTCCCCCAATCAAAGCCTCACAAAAACTCTCAATATCATAAATCCCAAAATAAAAGCTCACATGAGAATTTTTCACATACACAACCCCAATCCTAAATCTAACCAGACCTACCACTTATGGATTCACTACCCATAAAAATGTTTCAAAGTCCTGAATTGATATTCCCAAAGTCCAATGACACAAAATGAAGTTAAAACCATTTAAGAGGTTTAAGGACATACTTCACCTAATGCCAATATATCAACCAAAATCCAATGACATAAAATGAAGCTAAAACCATATAGGAGGTTCAAACACATGCTTCACCTAATGCCAATATATCAACCAAAATCCAATGACATAAAATGAAGCTAAAACCATATAGGAGGTTCAAACACATGCTTCACCTAATTCCAATATATCAACCAAAAACGAAGTATAAAGGGATCAAGAATTTCATAACCATACTTCGTTCCCTAACCCACTAAGTTACCCAATCCCAAGAGGTCTCTAGATGTTGAGCTACCCGATCCATCCATGTGACAACCGCAACCTTATGACTCCAACGCCGGCAAATGAGTGAAATTATAGCATTTTCTTTTTTCTCTCTTTTTCTCTCATTTTACCTAGGAGCTCTTTCGAGTTTTCATCCTAGCCACACATCATGTTTCTTTGGCTCACCTCTCACCTTTTTTCGCACATTTTAGCCTCTCATTTTTTCCTAGGCCGCCCTTTCGGGTTTTTGACCTATCCGGGCCCCCAATGTTGCCTAAGTTGCCCTCTCAGGTTTTCAACTTAGCGGGTTTTTTTTCAATATATTTTTTTTCATTTTCTCATGTTTTTCCAATCAAAAGTAGCAAAAAGCATTCCAAAACAAGCTAGCATGCATGTGATTCCTCTAACCCCTCCCCGCACTTAAAACATTACATTGCCCTCAATGTAAACATGTAAGGCAAGAACAATAAAACTCAAAGTAAGGGGTAGAGTGACACTCGTTTCTCCGTGTATTCGCCGGTGATATGGCACAATTCCATGCACTTGTATAGAATCGGCCCCGCTATTGGTTTCAGAGCCGAAAGGGGGAGCAAAGATGCCGTAGAATGACTCACCCCTCGAGAAAAGCATTGTCTCTGTGGCGTCATTTGATCAAGACTAACACCACAAAGAACAACATTAAACTCACAAGTACATAAGGATTTGTAATACTAGGTTTAGCATAGAGAATTAATAACCATAGTATTCTCAAAGAACAACCAATCCACCCTCAACCACCACTATAAGAATATTCATTAAAAATATCCAACATATATCAACATATATACAAGCATCATTATAGGATATGCACTTATGGTCACAATGATGTAGTCGGCATACTACAATCAACAAAGGTACTATAAAGATGCAAGAATGTTCATATGCCAATATATGTAGGATGGTGGAGGAATGAGCGGGTATGTGGTGGTTCTTGGGAGTATTGGGTGGAGAAGAAGGAAGGATCATGCAATGTTTAAGAACAGATGGAAACTTGGATTTTCCATCGCGACTGAACTGGTCGCGACTCGCGACGGGACAGTCGCGACTCGCGAAAAGCTGAGGCCAGGAGCAGATTTTTAGCAAAAATTTTCTGATCTTGTCGCGACTCGCAACCTCTATGTCACGACTCACGATGGCCCATCGCGAGGCCATCGCGACTCGCTGAACGTTGGTGCTGGGAGTGAATTTTGCTCCCCTGTTCATCGCGACTCGCGACGTACCCATCGCGACTCGCGGCGGCAGGGCATCCTAGCACTTAGGATTTTTCTTTACTTACCAACCGTCCAAGCTTTCTTCCCTTGTTCATTGATCTCATTCCTTCATCACCTCCACTACAATGCACTTCACTTTGCTACAAAATCACAGAAAAACACACCATAAAAAGAACAAGACAAAACAACAAAAACTAAGCAACAAAACTAAAATAAAGGCCGAATTTATTTACGTCATCAGCACGACAAAGCTCCATATATTTTAGGTCGTCGGCATGACCCTAATGTTATCCATATGGTGAAGGCTTGAACCCCTTCACCATGAGCTTCCAAAAGTAGAGAGGTGGGGGTACAAAACTTTCAAGAGGAAAGTTTTGTTGAGGTGGAGAAGGTTTGAAGGGAGTTGAGTGGTTAGGAGGCTTGGGATAATCTTTCGGCTCCTCTCTCGTCTCCCTCAAAACTTCTGAAAATGATAGAGTTGGTTCATTAGGTGGGAGAAGGGGTGACGATGCCAATGAATGTAGCACGATCACCTCTTCCTCCATTTTTCTATCCTCCACAACCAACTCCCCATCCCCTTCGAACTCAAAATCATTTCCCATGGATCATCCTTCACCCTTTGTTTTGCTCTCCTTTCTTCACCTCTTCAACTTTTCATATCTTCAAAAAGCTCAAATGCGAGTCTTCAAATTTTCAAATCTTCAAAGATATTCTTCAAAGTCTTCAAAGTTTTCAAACAAATTACCTTGTCACACAAAATTCTCTAAAAAGTGATAAAAACGTCAAAGTCGCTTTTAACCCTCCTTAGATAATTTCAAGGCAAAATGTCATATTTAGAGCACAAAAGTGTACAAAAGTTAATCCCAAAACCCTAATATAACCATATAATGAAGCGTGAATTACCCATCAAGTCCTTGTTCTTTCTCAGTTCTCAGTTCTCACTTCCCAGTCTGCGTTTTGTTTCATCAGTCCGCATTTTGTTCATCAATCGGTCTGCGTTTTGTTCACCAATCGGTCTGTATTTTGTTCATATTCGAGTTCATAATACTATATTATGTAATATAATATTATGTATTATATTATATTATATTTAATAAAAATAAAAAATATACAATATGTTGGCTTTGTAAACTCGACAAAACTAACGAACAACATTACTTGGAATCGAGCTCGAGCTCAAATACTGTACGAACTCGAATATTGTACGAACTCAAATGCTGTATGAGATTGAGCTCGAATATTGTACAAACTCGAATACTGTATGAGATTGAACTTGAATACTGTACGAACTCGAATACTGTACGAGATTGAACTTGAATAATGAACGAACTCGAATACTGTACGAGATTGAACTCAAATACTGTATGAGATTGAGCTCGAATATTGTACGAACTCGAATACTGTACGAGTTTGAATTCGAATATTGTACGAACTCGAATACTGTACAAGATTGAGCTCGAATACTGTACGAACTCGAATACTGTATGAACTCGAATACTGTATGAACTCGAATACTGTTCGAGATTGAGCTCGAATATTGTACGAACTCGAATACTGTATGAGATTGAACTCGAATACTGTACGAACTCAAATATTGTACGAGATTGAACTCGAATACTGTACGAACTTGAATACTGTACGAGATTGAGCTCAAATATTATACGAACTCGAATACTGTACGAGATTGAACTCGAATATTGTACGAACTCGAATACTGTACAAGATTGAGCTCGAATATTATACGAACTCGAATACTGTACGAGATTGAACTCGAATATTGTACGAACTCGAATACTGTACAAGATTGAGCTCGAATACTGTACGAACTCGAATACTGTACGAGATTGAACTCGAATACTGTACGAGATTGAGCTCGAATATTGTAGAACTCGAATGTTGTACGAGATTGAGCTCAAATACTGTACAAACTCGAATACTGTACGAGATTGAGTTCGAATATTGTACGAACTCGAATACTGTACGAGATTGAACTCGAATATCGTATGAACTCAAATACTATACGAGATTGAGCTCGAATACTGTACGAGATTGAACTCGAATATTGTACGAACTCAAATGATATACGAGATTGAGTGTGAATTTTGTACGAACTCGAATACTGTACAAGATTGAATTCGAATACTGTACGAGCTCGAATATTGTATGATATTGAACTCGAATAATTTGTGAATTATGATTTGTATAATTTGTGAATTACAATTTGTGAATTATAGTGAATATTTATGTTAAATATTACACATGCATTTAATTGGGTAATTTTAGATATTTATTGGGCATTTGTTATGTTCCCATTGAGTTAACATAATATGGGACCCATTGAGATCAAAATTTCTCATTAATATAATTATTCTCATCCAAAATCCTAAAAAATAATGTGCATTTAACACCTGATCCCATTGGATAATGACAACTTGTAACCCAAATCGATAGAAAATGTTTAATGATAACTTATTAGGTTAATTATATAATGATTTATTGGATAATGACTTATTGGATAATATATTTTAACCCATTGAGTCATATGAATATCTCATGGGTTATCCAATGAGTTATCCATTTAATAACCCAACTCATTATGACCCATTTAATAAATGGGTTAATTGGATAATGACCCATTGGATAATAATCCATTGGATTTGGATAATGGGTTTATCCAATTAACCCATTTGACGGGCCTACTTTAAGGAAATATGAAATTGTTTATCGAATAGTTATATATAGTAGAAGGTAATATGGAATAGTTATAGATGTTTGTTTGCTTATAAAATTAGTTTCCTTGCAAGTTAGATTATTGATGGTAATTTAATATTCTATTTCTAGTATAGTTTAGATTGTAACACTCTATATTGTAAGTCACATTAATTATGAATGAGATGTGTGATTGACGTGATATCAATACATCATAATAAAATCTTTTATATTTTATCTCACAGTTTATCATAATAAAGATTTCTATCTAACCACATTGGATCCTTCTGGCTACCAGATATTTAAATCCAGCGTAGGTGGCGGAAATTACTTCAGCATATGAGTATAAACTCGTCTGGAAGCCAAACAACACAAGGATCTTCACAAGGATCTTCACAATGAGGAGTGCTTACCAAACACCCAAGAAAACAAAGGTGCAATCGTTAAATAAGGTTTGGAATCCTCTCATTCTGGGGAAGTTATCAGTTTTTATTTGGAGACTAATGAGTGTCATACTACCCTTCAATGGCATTTTAATTCATAAATGTTTTTTATTAGCATCCAAAATTCCAAATGCATAAACTGCAACCATCATCACTTGATGAAAAACCACCCTCATGAACTCACATGAAAGAAGTTGTAACCTGAACTCAAAGAAATCATTTGTTGGTTAAAAAGTACATTCCGAATATTAGGACACATTAATGAACTTGAGTTATCTGCTATTTTTAAGACTAATTCTTGCTGCAGATACTTTGACAAGATGATACCTTCTGTGTGATGCTTAGTGGTGATGTGAACATACCTCTTTTCTTTCTGTTCCTGCTGTGATTGATGTTGAATTGATGCTAAATCATTTCATGATGAATTCCTGTTGTGTTGGAACATATCTTTATGTTCATGCTTTGATTGATACTAAGTTCGTGCTCAATTCTTCATGGTTTGTGGGAGGCCGTCGTCGCACCTCTCAAAGTTAATATTTATAAGCCTTTTTTGCTTACTTTCTACAACTAGGTAGATAGCGGCAAATCGAGGTCGTCCACGGGAAGAGGGATTTTCTCTAGCGTTTAAGCACAATTGGTTGATATTATGCTAGGAGTAAATATATACACATAAAAGCGAGTAAATGGGGGGGGGGGTTGGTTGTGGTTTTCCTAAGTTACGAAAGTAAAAAGACAAGATAACTAGCAAAGTCAAGTGACTATGCTAATCATCAAACAAAACTAAGAAAAAGGGGTTTAAAACTATAAAGATAAAAAAAAACCTTGGGGGCAAGTGATATCCACTTCCAAACCTAATGTAGATCATTGAACCATTCACTCATTCTATCACATTCATTACATGACTTAACATTAACATACCCATCTAGCAAGAATCACAACACGTTATGCACAAGAAGTTCTAAGTTCATGCTCATAGATTTTCATGCAAAGGAGTTACGGAATTCGTCACGTTCCTAACACCTAACCAATTCAATCATACAAACACTTCCTATTCTCAAACAACTCATGGCATAAATGAAGTTAAACACACCATCAAGAATACACAAATGCTAAATAACAAATGCTTCAAGGATGAGTAAAACCATCTATTCACTACTTCAACTACTTGTTGTGAAGATAAATCTTCTATCCTTCTTAGGTAGTAGTTTGCAAGAGTGAATTCGACATCTCTTGTCAAACCTCACCAATGACTCTCTTATTGCTAAGAGTGTCTCATTGATGGCATTTAGCACGAAGAATCAACAAGCTTAGCAACACTTATGAACACTACACCGTGCCTAAGTATTTAACCAATTCATGCATTTACACAAGATTAGTCAAGAACGATCGACGCTCATAGACCTCTCTCGTTTGCTACCTAAAACAAACATGACGAAGAGTTCGATATCGTCACATTCATCTAGCAATCATCAATCCATCAACACAATCAAAAGCTATAAATCATACTCATAGATTCCTAACAAGAAAAAGGGGGAAATTAACCCAAATCCCCCAAACCCTAGCAAGCAATTCATACAAGTATTTCATATGCTCAAGCTTTCAACAACATTAATGATATCAACAAACACATTCAATACCCATAAATGCATAATAGCAAAAACACCAAATGGATAGATATAATGGTTCTTACTACATAGAAATGGAAGCTTCAATCCTTTGCTCCCAAGTACAAAACTAAGCTAGATAATCAAAACACATACCATAGAACAAAAATCTACAAAGGAAGAAGAAGAAATGGAAGAAAATGGTGAAAAACTAGGGTTTTGGAGCCCCAAGTCGGGCTTAGAGCTATGGAGAAGAAGGGGTGAAAAGGTATTTATAGTGGAGGAAAAAGGGGAGAAAAAGCACTGCTGCGGGGTTGAATTCGGGCTGTCGTCGCGAGTCGCGACCAAGCATCGCGAGTCGCGACCAGATCAGTAAAATCCAGCCCTGTTTCGTTTTGCTTTCTCTAGGTGAACCGTTGATCCGTTTTGGGAGTTCCTGTAGTCGATTTAATAGTTCTCGAGAAGAGGAATCCAATGGTACCACTCTTGAAGGCTGATTCTTCTTGGAAAATTCTGAAAACCCTGGACCATCCTTCACCCGTTGCTTTGCTCTCCTTTCTTCACTTTATCTTCTACCACTTTGTGAGTGGCCTTCAATCTTCTACCATCCTTTCGAATGGCCTTCACTAAACCACTTCTAAATGCTCATGGGCAATCTACAAATTAAGGTCACAAAAAGGAATCTAGATGCTCATGAGGACCAAAAATCCCTTAGACTCAACATAGATTACAAAAATGAAAGATTTAGATATAAAAACCAAAAATGGTCATCTAAACCCCTTATTATGTAAACCTACGTAAATCTAGCAATCTTACACCAAAAATATAACAAAAGTGATCCTAAATACTACTAAATAATGCATATAAAATGGACGCATCAGTTTGATGGAGTGTCTGATTGTTGAGGGAATGCCTGACTTGTACCATGTTGAATGCAATATACTCCTTCCGTCCCATTAATTCTTGTTTATTAGCTTTTTTCGGTCTTCAATGATATCTCTAACTACATGTAATATTTTTTAATATAAAATTGATATTTAGAAAATAGATTTTTAGATGAATCTAACAATATCTCACATGCTATATAAAATTTATAAAATTTAACCTTGAAAACGTAAATAAGCAAGTTTTAGTTGAAGAGAGTGATTATACCCTGTTCTCTTGTTGAGTGAG
Source organism: Rubia yunnanensis (assembly GCA_037428765.1). Taxonomy (NCBI): domain Eukaryota; kingdom Viridiplantae; phylum Streptophyta; class Magnoliopsida; order Gentianales; family Rubiaceae; genus Rubia; species Rubia yunnanensis. Next base: position 46,540,246 of record CM075064.1, read on the forward strand.
AATCAATCGTTTCATTATGAATTCATGCTCAATTTTTTATGGAGTGCTAGAATCTTGATGGAGTGACTGTTTCAGGCTAAATTCTTGACACTGAATGTGGTATAGATACTTTGTTCTCTTACTTACCATTACTGTTTATTCCATGCTATTTTTTCTTACTACAAGTACTTTCATTCTTTTCAGGGGAAACATTGGGCTTAGGAAACCAATCTTTACTCCCTTCTCAACCTTTGCTCAATAAATAGGGAGAGCAGGTCTCCTGACAAGCGACCGGTTCATAGGCTTATGGACAGGGAGTGGACATGGAGGGTCTGTTTACAAATAATGCAAACTTAACAAAAAAATGTGCAAATTAATTAGAAGATTCCCAAATACAATTTCATGCACAAACACACACTAACTATTTCTGTTCTCCAAAAATCTCTCAACACCGATCAAATCTTCCTCACCAGTCCACCGGCGCATTTCAAGTTCATCTCAACCAGTCCTTCCACGATGGCTTTCCGATGTCCTCCGAAGACAACAAGTGGCGTGATTCCGATGGAATTAAGAAACCGGATATGTCGCTAGATCATATCGAAGCAGTTGAAATTTCAACTGCTTTGATCGTAAAAACAACTGCAGTCGAATCGGTATCTGCAGGAGAATACGCGATTGTAACCGACGAGATTCAACTACAAACAAATGAAATTCAGTTGCAAGAAAATGAAATACTACTGAATTCAAATCAAGGTATGATTTTCTCTCATCCGATTGAAATTATAGTGTTGAATTGCAATCGATGTGAATATAGTTGTTTTTGAAACTTCTGCAACCTGAAATTCGACTGCTATGAACATGAATGAACATGTGGAAACATTAGTAGTATACACTACATGCTGCCCATAATTTTCTTATACTGTATGCATTTATTAACTTAAAACATGTATTTGTTAAAATAAAACATGCATTAGATTAAAATGAACAAAACACAGAGAATGCATTCATCAACTTCAACTTACTACTGGAAAACAGGTACATAAGCACCAGTATAAATTCATGAGTACAGGTATACCAGTGCGTATGTAACCAATTGCACCAGTATTTATCATGTTAACATCAGTACAGGTGTAAATAAGTATATACGCACGGGTATCATGTCAACCAGTGTACAGTTCACCAATTTTCGCACTGGTGTTGGTTTTACCGGTGTACCAACGTCAAATATTTTGCACCGGTATTTTTCGAATAGTTATTTGTACCGGTGAAATTGCTAACATGTGCATTGGTACAGGATTACCGGTGTGTACTTATTTCCCTTTTTATTGATTTGGCGCCAAGAGGACAACTTTTTAAACCGGCAATGAGAAATTACCAGTGCATGAATTAAAAAATGCAGAAACTTTTGCATTTGTGTGCCGGTTACTATTAGAATCAGTGTAGGAATTGAACATGCATTAGTATTTTCTTAATACCTGTGCAAAAAAAATTCTTATTGTATATATTTGGCGCCAAACTATTAGTTTTCGCATCGGCACCGGTGAAGGACAAGAAAATATGCGGGTTTTGGATATATATCTACACTGGTAACTGATTTTACCAGTTTAAAAGGCTATAAATGCACTGGTAAAGTCTGAATAGCGGTGTCGAAAATCGCATAAAATGCTCACCTACCCATTTTTTAGCGGGTTAAAAATGGGATTTTTGGAAGAAGAGGTTCATTAATGGTGTTTTTTGGTTGATGAAAGCATTGAATTCTCCACAATGAAGACCCTTCAAGGTACCTTTTTTTTTAATTACATTTATGGATATTAAGGATTTCATGTATGGTTTTGGTTAGTAGAGATATTTACATTTTGTGTTTGATCATTTGATTGTTATTGAGGTAGAATTGTAGATATTAGTTTGTGATTTGTTCTCAAGGTTGTTGTAGTTATAAGGCTATGGCTTTTTATTCCTATAGTGTTGGACATGTTAAGAATGTTGTAATTGTAATGTGGAATAATGGTGTATATTGTGTATTTATGATGTTGCATGATTAGGAGGTCATTATGAAAAATTCTATTTTATTAAATGTGTTGAAGTTTGATTGTTGGACATTTATTGATATGTAGAGTTGTATCGCGTCATCAAGAGGCGTAAGCATGTGTATGCCAACGTTAGTAGGGTGAGCGATGAATATATTATGTTCGTGGATGAGTTCTTGGAGCATGCTTTTAGTCGAGAGAAGCGAATATTATATCCATATTGTGATTGTGAAAATTGAATTCGTACTGATAAGAAGGACATCCTGAAACTCCATTTGTATAGTCGGGGGTTTGCAAAAGACTATGTTGTGTGGACCTTTCATGGGGAAAAATAACTGCTGGAAGTGAGAGTTAGTAGTGAGGGAGAGTTTTTTAGAGATTCTATGTTGGATGACATATGTGGGGAGGTTGTTAATGAGTTTAGAGAGAGGCCCAAGGTTTTGGCTAACTTTCTTGGTGAGATGGATACATCATTGTATCCTGGTTGCAAGAAGAAAGACTCCGTTATGTTGTGTTTGATGAAGTTATTTATTTGAAAGCATGTTGTGCCGGTGAGGAGGCGGGTGCCCGCCAAATGTATGTGGTATCTTTCCATTATTCCGAGGCTGAGAAGATTGTTTAAGAATGAAAAGGATGCAAGGAACTTGACATGGTGCGTTGATAGGGGAGGTTGTAAAGATGATGATATAATTCGACACCCGGCTGACGCGGACCAGTGGAAGAAATTTGACAAAATGTATCCACACTTTGCATCCAAACCTAGGAATTTGAGATTTCCTTTGTGTACTGAAGATATGTACCCATTTGGGAATTTTACCTCGAAACACAGTTCATGGCATGTTATGCTTACCATTTATAATCTTCCCTCGTACTTGTGTATAAAGAGAAAATATATGTTGCTACCCATCATGATTTCAGGTCCAAAACAACCTGGAAATGATATAGACACTTATCTTTCCCCTTTGATAGAATATTTGAAGGTGCTTTGGTCAGAAGGCACCTTAATGTTTGATGGTTGTAGTGGTGAAGAGTTTACATTGAGGGCGATGCTTTTTTGTACCATAAATGATTTCCCGGCATATGGTAACCTTTCTGGGTATGTGGTCAAGGGTCACAAGGCTTTCCCAGTTTTTGAGGATGAGACAGATCACTATCAGTTGAGGAATGGGCGGAAGAATGTTTATTTGGGTCACCGTAAATTCCTACCTGTAGGTCACAAGTTGTGGGAGAATGCGGTTGCCTTCGTTGGTGGGAAGGAGAGGAGAAAGGCACCCAAACCTTTGACCAGTGTAGCTATTCACAACAAGGTGAAGAAATTGAATGTTGTTCTCGGTAAGAAGTTATCAAAGGGTGGTAGGGTTGTAGATAGACCGTGGAAGAAATATTCCATTTTCTTCTATTTGCCGTACTGGGAAAATTTGGAGGTTCTCCATTGTTTGGATGGCATGCATATCGAAAAGAACGTTTGTGAGAGTCTAATTGGAATGCTTCTTAACATTCCAGGGAAGACTAAGAATAGCTTGAATGTGAGGAAAGATTTAGTGGCCATTGGTATACAGTTGGATCTGGCACCAGAGGTAAGATGGAAGTGAACGTACCTGCCCCCTACTCCTTACAATCTGTTAGTTGCTGAGAGGAGGTTGGTGTGTGAGAGCATCCAAGGAATGAAGGTACCTTCCGGTTACTCCTCTAATGTTAGTCGGTTTGTGACTGATGAGTTGCGTCTTAATGCTTTGAAATTACACGATTGTCATGTCCTTATGCAACAACTTTTTCCCGTAGCAATACGTGGGTGTTTGGAAGAGGAAGTTATATTTTCATGTTATGCGCTTGTGTTTCTTCTTCAACTCGATATGCAGGAAAAATATTAGCATCCAACAGCTAGATGAACTGGATCGATAGGCTGCTGTTGTTCTATGCCATTTGGAGAAGTATTTCCCCCTATCATTCTTTGACATCATGGTGCACCTAGTGGTACACTTGGTTAGGGAGATACGTATGTACGGGCATGTTGGATTGCATTGGATGTACCCCTTTGAGCGTCACATTGTTGTTTCAAGGGTTATGTTCATAATCGTAGTTGGCCTGATGCTTCCATTATTCAGAGGTATATCACTGAGGAGATCATCGAGTATTGTACAGCAAACTTGGTTGGAATAAGAGCGGTTGGTGTTCCAGGTGGACCCCACTGCGGAAGGCGGAATGGGGTTCCATGTTCCAAGGGTACGCTTCATACACCCTACACGCTGAATTGATGACTGTTCACCTGTATGTATTGCATAATAGTAGTGAGATTGTAACATATGTTGAAGAACATGTTTCCCTGTTAGAAGAGATTCATCCAGACTGGTCCCCGATAAAATTCAGGCCGAGCATTCTTCAAGGTTTGTTAATTGGTTTTACAATCATTTTAATGTCGAAGGGATGCTCAGTAACCTACGGGCATTTGCAAGGAAGCTAAACTGCACCGTTAAACGATACCTTGGTTATGATATTAATGGCTTTAGTTTCTTAACATTGGCGAAGTACGAGAAGACACCACTCAAAATAGTGGTGTATATATTGAATCTGAATCCATGTGGCAGGCAAGCAAGAGAGATAAAGATCTGGTTATTGCTGTGATGCCTTTCTATAGGGCGATTGAGGAATTTTGGGAGTTGGATTATGCAGATTTCAAGGTTGTTATCTTCAAGTGTTGTTGGGTGGAACACGGTTCCGGTGGTGTTGTTGAGAAGTCTATGGGGTTCACGTTGGTTGACTTGAATTGTGTAAGATATGAATATGACAAGTTAATCTTAGCTACCCAGGCACGACATAGTTTTTACATCAAGTACCCTTCAAATGAGAAGTATCATGTGGTGTTGCATGGGAAGAAGTTTTACTTTGATAAGGAGATTGATCATCCCGCCATAACTGATAGTCCTGAGTTTCCATCAGTATTTCCTGGTTTGGAAGATGTTGGGGGACCCGCTGTTTGAAGGCATTCTCATGGTGATGGGTTGTGGGTTGATGAGAAAGGTGAAATAGTAGGTGGAGACAATGTCTTGAAGCAGAAGTGATAGATTGGTCATTATTTTTGTGACCATGTTTGGTGAAAATCCGTATGATCATTAAGCAATTTAGTGTGTAATGTATTTAATTGACACTCTTTTATAAATTGATTTGTATAATCTGTAATTTCAATGGAGTGTTTATGAATTGAATTGGTGAAAAGTGTTTTATTTTCAATTAAATTTTCTACTAGGTGCTGATTTTTTACACCGGTAAAGATGAAATTACCGGTGTAGAAAAATAGGGGAGGTACTTTGTTTTGTACTTACGCACCGGTACTCCTATCGGTGCATAGTACTTAGAAATTTTTATGTTTTTTGCTCTCTGGTCCAACAATGTTAATTTTTTGGCATTTAAAGCAGCCTAACGCAGTTGCTTTTTGTTAAAGTTGCACCAGTAACTGTACCAGTGCTGGGTACTTAGAATTTTTTTAAAATAAAATTGGATTAGATAGAATTTTTTTTATTTAAAGCAACCTAAAGCAGCTTCTTTCAGCCTCATTTTACACCGGTATATGTAGAATACTGGTGTATAAAAGAAGTTCCATTATTTAAAACCCTCTCAGCACCCCATTTTCACATTACCAAATTTATATCTCTTACTCAATACCATCTCCATCACTGCCCATCTTTGTTAAAATCATAAGTAGGTTGGCATATAATCAAGTAAACCACTTCAATGCCTCTATGGTATGATTAATTAGCAATTGCATATGAAATAGAATCATTGAGGATGTGACAAAATGAATAGCTTGACTTGCATGTAAGGTGTTTGATGAAATGCTTAAATGTGATTTTTAGGAAATGCCTCCCAAATCCAATTCGAAAAGGATACGCCATTCACCATCCCCATCATTGCCGAAAGTATCACCACACACTTACCAGGATGGTACCTTCGTGTCCAAGGAGGCTAGGTTGGTTTATGAATCTTACAAAGGATGATGTCATAACATAGAGAGAGGAATTGTAGCATCTCCCCCATTCGAACAAAATATCCGGAAGCTTAGGTGAGAAAAATTCTGTGAGACTCTGCAACCATTCAACCTGACCATTGTAGGTGAGTTCTATGCAAACTTAAAGTGTGAACCAAGCTACGATCACGTGTATTGTAAAGGTAAAACTGTCTCTGTCACACCAGAATCTATCAATGGCTTATTTGGGTTGCCCAATGTTCCAGATGATAAGGACGAGTTTCTCGCACTCAATTTTCTAGGTGATGACGGCTATATTCTACAACAACCAATTGAGAAGGATATCGTTGGGACAGTAAGTAGGGTAGGTACAGACATAGATGAGTTGGTCAAACCAGGTTGGAGCAAAATACCTAAGAAAACTCTAACTTTTTAAGTGAATGGGTGGTACCAATTGTGGCATCTAGAATCCATCCAGTAACTGTGAACACAGAAGTTCACAAAATTTGCCTCACCTTTTTGTATGCAATAAAAAGAGAGCTTCGATGGAATGTTAGTCATCGAATTTGTCCTATATTGCAGAGGGAACGGGATCGGATGGGATCTTTTGCCTATTGTAGTATCATCTCTGCGCTTTGTTCAAGAGCGGGAGTTAGTGCATGTGCACATGACGTTTATAGCCAACCAATGGGTAATATTTGCGTAGAATCTTTCTATAGACAGACATCTGACATGTCTGTCATTATTATTGAATCCAGAGTTGCTGCATTGGAGGTCGGTGCAGCAAACTTACTTGAAGAATCCAAATATTAAAGATCCTGGCATGAACATATGGCCAAGGTTATGATATATTGACTTCATAACGTCGTGAAAGCGGTCGGAATTTCCCAACCTTTTGCAAAGGCAATGTCGAGGACATGAACGTTGGCACAAGTACCCATGATGGTGATGCAACAGGACCAGCTGATGGGGTAGAACCATTTCCTCGTTATTATTCGTAGAAAACTTATAGTAGCAGTTAGGAAGAGTAGATTATGTACTCAACTTTGATTGTGTTGCACTTAGACAGTTTAACATTTTTACTTTTGACAAACATGCACGATGATGAATCGAATAAAAATTTGTACATCGCATTTATTGAAATTATGTCTGACAAATACACTCATGAACACAAAAAAGATAGGCCGAACGTAGTTGGCCTAAGTGACTACTTCGGGACCACTGAATTTGGTGCATCATCTTCCAAGAATGGTTAGAATTAAGAAAAATTGTAGCATTGGGAGCTATGGAGGTTCCCCAAGTAAATTTGGGGGCAAATTTATAATTTTGGAAAATATAGTGCAAACATTCACTGTTGGTTTTACAGGGCCTTCCGTCCATCAATAGGGTCTACAAAACATTAACACGATAGTTTTGTATCGAATTGCATATATGTGGAGCTAATTTTATATTCCGACTCTTCCAAGTTTTTTGGAGGGACTAAATTGCAAAAAATAAAAAGTTTACTCGTAAATCAAAATTGTCATCCGATCAAACTGGATGGTCCACAAAATAACCATGTTGTGTTTCCATGTAAAACATGCGAGGAAACGAACGGGTCTGGACTCCGTATTTAGTTTCTAAGATGTTTGGATTACACATAGAAACATTGAAGTAAACCTCCATAGCTGCCAATGCTACAATTTTTCTTAAACAAATATTTGCATGAAACAACTAGTACAATGTCTATTCACAATAATTAAACGTCAATTTGATTAATTTGGGTCGTTTGAAAAATGCACGGGAGGTAAATGCAATAAGTGGGAATTTAAATAAATATCAATTTTTTTTTACACCGGTAATATTGAACAAGTACCGGTGTATGTGTTCAATTTTCTGGTGAGCATTTCAAAATTTTCAGTTTCTTTGATTTTTAAAAAGGCGCAAAACATTTTACACTGGTAATTTTGAAATTTGCACTTGTACATATACCGGTGCTGAACAGTTAGTCTAAAATTTTAGAAGTTCCTCTTGGGTTGAACATTGTTTTCCAAAAAATTATTTGAAGCAGCTGCTTTTTGTGGCTGCTTTTTGTGAAGTATTACACCGGTATTTGCATTTTATACACCCGTACTTGTTACTGGTGTGCAACAGTTAGCCTAAATTTTCATGTTTTCCTCTCGGGTCAATGAAAAATTCATTTAAAGCAGCTGCACGCAGCTATTTTTTTTCTTTTCTACATTGGTATACGTAGCGGTGCTGAACGGTTAGCCAAACTTTGTACCCATTTTCACTAATTTCACTCTGGTACTGTACATACTACCAATGTAAAAAAATTCATATGAATCCAAAACCGTTTCAAACGACCATAACTCCCACAACTTCTCCTATTCTCATCAAACACCTTAAAATTCTCTTTCAAAACCTCCATCCACCACTCTAACCATTCAATCCACACTTAATTGAACCACCACAACTTCTCATCAACAATTGTGACTCCTCATCAACCATTGTATCCCTATAAAGTGTAGAGCAACACAAGAGAATCAACAAAAACGAGAGAGGAACTTGGTGAGAGAAGAAAGTAATTGGCAAGTTCATCATCCCATTCCATTCTTGGCGAGTTTGACAAAAGGGATTAGCAAAAAAAATGTTCCATTGGTGAAGGTAAGTGTTGGGGTCTATGTTATTATGGGTTACCATATCAATTTCTCTTTAAAAAAAAAACCATCTCATCCCTCATGCACAATGCATGTTCGATCAGTTGCCTCTATGTAAATTGAATTTTTTTTTTGAAAGGGTAACTTGAATGGTATGTTTATACAATTGTGAGGAATAAATATTTTTCATTTTTTGTGGATGGGTGATGTAGTACTATAGTTTTCTGGTTGTTGATAATGTTGATAGTCACGTTAGGGGAGTGATAATTGCTCGGTTGTATGCCTATTTTATGAATCCAAAGACATTGGTATGATATTCTATCAACTTCTAAAAGGTTCCATTTCATTATATCAAGTTCCATGCCTTAATTGTTCAAGTTCTATGCCATGTTATATAAACTTTTATTCCTTACATAATGTTGTTTCATGTATGAAATTTTCAATTACTATGCCATGTTTTGCTCAAAAGTTTTATGAACTTATTGATCAAGTTCTACACCACATTCTATCAATGTTGATCTTTAAGTACCATTATTATATGTTTATGGGTTGAGAATTTTCAATTATGCTGTTGTAGATGCCGTCGAAGAGGGGAAAATTCAACACGAAGAGGAAGCTGCCGGCTACAAAGAAAGAGGAGGAGGTGAAAGATGTGGTCGATGAGGTTGATGTGGCAGACTAACAACCACCGCAAAAAAGGATCCCGTTGAAGATAAAATTTAAGGAAGATGCAACGCAAACAAATTACCCAACTAGTGAAGAGAAGGAAGAAACCGCGGAACATGGTGATGTTATTGTAAGGGATGTTGAAGGAGTGGATACCGGTAAACAGTTGGCCAAAACACCAATTCGCAAGGGAAAGGAAAAGAGCACCATCAAAGGAATGCCAACTGTTAATGAAGCGGACGACGACTTAACAAAAGATGGAGGGAAATGGAGAAGGATGGGATAAGTTTGAGGTAACAAGTTATTTAAGGAGGCGAGGAACTAACACGTGCCTGTTTGTGATATTGGCAAAGCATAACACTCCAACTCATATTGCGTTTGAGTTCCATGGGAATCAAGCGGTATGCATTAAGAATTGGTCAGCGTGTCATGCTTATGGAAATTATGCTTTCCGGCGCCGTATCAGATTTGGCCCATGCAAACACTGGAGCAATGTCCCTGGAGATGTTAAGGAAGAGGCATGGAAGGATGTTCTGGTAAGACTCTCGACAATTGTAATTTAAAAATTTTATTCATGGTAAAGTCTTAGTGAAGATGTGATTAATGACATGCCTTTTAATATGATTCGTTCCGGGAGAGCTACTAAAGAAGGAGGTTACAGAGAGGGCAAAAATCCAACATAGGAATTAGAAGATAAAGGTGGCAAATAGGTTTATTCACGACGTGGAAAAAGGTATCAATAAAATAGGAATACCGGCTTGGAAGAAGTACAAGTGGATGGATGAAGACGAATGACACTTGTTTGAAAAGTGGTGCCTGCATCTGGATTTTCAAGTAAGATGAAAAAATTAATACTTGTTAAGAGCTATGTCGCCAAGTGCTAGAGCGTCTCTGAGACCACATGCGGTGCAAGCTTCTTGAAATTCCCTCATTTGGTAGATCACGGGGGGTGTGTTTCCCACATGATCATTGACGCTGAGGATGGCATTAAAGTGGCCAAGTATCATCCATGGTGAGTCTAGGTTTGCGACGTACCTTTTTCATTCTGCCCAAAGGGGCAATCTGTGTACTCTTCCTACACTATTACCATAGGTGTAGGTGCATAGAAATTGCACATTCAACGTTAGGTTGCGTACTTTTAGATGAATTAGCTGTGCCATTCTACCTGTTATCTCAACAAAAAACTTTTTAGGATCCCAAACTATGAGAATCCTAGAGTTGAGTACCTTGTCAAAATTGTGGGTGTATCTCCATCCTTTGAGACTTTTCATGAAGATGTTCAGCGTTCTTTCACTTGCCTTTGTTTCCAGAATACCCAATAGACCAATACTGTTTTTGGAGATGATGTTTTTTCGGGGTGCCAAGTTCCCTGATGTTGAGGCAGGCCGCATTCATTGGGAACCGATGGTCCCTTTAGGCCTCGTACCACTGCCTTTGCTACTGTCAGTTGATGATGAGCTCTTCGCTACTTCAGCCACTTTTTGATAATTCTTCTTCAACGGGTTGAAAAAGATGGAAGATGATCTGGTTCTAGAATTACCTCTGGTTAGCTTTCTCCCACCCGTGATTTGTGATTTTGGCATTGGAGGTCGCCCTGCTCTTGGGGGTTGCTCCATCTTGCCTCCAGATACAGCATGCTCTCTAGTATGTTTCCTGCACCTTGCATTGGTCTTATTGCATCTACATAAGTGGGGTGTCTATCCGGGATGGTTTCTCCACTAAACTCCTTGTTATGAGCCTAAGAATTTGGTTGTTTAGTAGCATCTTCCTCGTTGTTCTGATCCATCTCCCTTTCCTTCCCCGTCTCATCATCTTTCTCCTTTTCTGAGTTGTAGTCTTGTCCTGTGCTGCTTGAACCCATATTGTTACCCGAAGCTTTGTCTCCATGGGTATACGAAGGCACCTCATTAGGAATGTTGCATTCTTCTTCCTCCGTTTGTGCTGAAAGAGCGCATTTATCACAGCCGGCAATTATTTTCCTCTTTGCCCTGCATTCCTGAATGACCCTATCCCTGGCCTAGAAGAATTCATCACAAACCTCAAAAAGATGGGTATTTTCTCCGCAGTTAGGGCACCACGGTTTGAAGTAGTCGTAAAGGATCTGTTGCAAATAGGTGGCTCCATCAGGCATGCGGAATGTGACTGTTTCCTTGAGCTTTTTTGAGGTATCAACGAGGACAAGAATCCTGGCGTAGTATCCAACGAGGTCTCGTGTTGCGTTGTCCATGAGATTGGGATCTCCTAATGTGGTTACTATCTTCTCCAGGGCCTTTTTGTGCCAGCAGGACTTGGGCAAGTGATTTACGTATCCAAATCGGTTTTTTTGCCATGATTCACATGTCAAACTTCCCAGACTCAGGAAGAGGGACGATGAATAGCTTCTTAGCATTGAGGTAATGATCTATACCCTGCAGCACTTTATTCCTATCCTCTACTGTCTTGAAACCGAATTTTAGGTAGCCATTAGTCACTGTTTGCACCTAGCACTTGACACCCCATTTTTCCATGAGCAAGGTCCTTACCGCATGTGTATTAGGGAAAGACCCCGGTAATACGCCAAGAAATCCATAAAATAGCCTAATTTTTTTCATGATAATTTCATCCTCAGAGAGAACGAAATCCACATCCTGTGCTACAGAAATATCAACTTTGTCTATGATGATTTTGGCATCGTTCCATGCCCTTTTCCTCTCTAGTAGCGAATCATACTATTCCCTCTGCTTGAAAGTAGTGGTTGATTTTGTGGCCTGGCCCTGTGGAACAACGGTTTTTGTGGAGGAGGTAGCATTTGGATCCATATTTAACCGTCAAGTTAATAAGATACGACAAGAGAGGGTTAGGCCAGCAATCTGACTAACTTATCGGATGCACAGGAGAAGACTAACGTATCTTCCCACACAAAAATCCACACATAATAGATAATACACACAATTCTAGTACCTATCCCAGCAACAGGGGATAAGTATTAGAGCAGCAGAATATTGGACACAATCCACACAATCTACACACGAGGATAGAACAAGTCCTCACACAGGAAGTATGAATCCACACTTAGAAAATAAGTCTGCGCAGAGAACAGAGGTACGCACATAGTTAGTACAGAAATCAATAGAATCCACGCAGAATACAAATTCTCCCAGCATAATATGATCAGGGAACAAAATTCAAGAACAAAACGTTTCAGTAGAACCAGTTTGTGGTTGAATTAAATTCCCGCCGTGAGTCTAAATCCACTGCTACCTAGATCGTTGTAGGTGTTTAGAAGAACTGGATCGCCGACCAGCAACTGGAATTGTTAAGCATTTTGAAAACACTCGCTTCGCGGGTGGAAGCCATCAGAAATCCACAACCCATAGATGATTATGGTTGGAATCCCATGGGATTCTGGATAATCAGGTAGAGGCCGAAGATTACTCGAGTAATCGGACAAAAATGCTCTCGTTGTTCTTGGGAGAAGGCTGCGCCTTTTTCGCCCAAAATCGCCCAGAGAGAGTTTTCAGCTTTGTCATTAGTGTTTCTATTCAGCTTAGTCACTAGTGTTTCTATACACAGAGAGAGTCTAGTAAATTTTAGCCGTTAATTAGTTAAAGTCAACTTAGTCACTAGTATTTATATATAGAAAGTCAAGTAAGCTTTGACCGTTTATTAGACAAAGTCAAACATTTTTATTAGTATTTATTATATACTGATTCAAATAAAGTTTGACCGTTAATTAGTTAAAGTCAACTTTGTTATTAGTGTTTATATATTGAAAGTCAAGTATAGTTTGAACGATTGTTTATATATCTATTCAAATATGTAGTCAAAGTTTTCTTAGTTTGATTGAATCTTTGATCTTGTGCAATTTAATCCGGGGCGGAGGGAGTATACTAAATCAATTAAGGGTTGAACATTAATTAGTTAATGTAAACAAATTTTATTCTTATTTGTACATATGAGGTCAGTAAAGGTTCATCGTTGATTAATTTAACTTAAATTAGTCATTAGTTAAAGTCAACAAAAAGAAGTGGACAATTTTGAAAGTTAAAAAAACTAGCCTAGAGCGGTTGCGCAGCTGCTTCCAGCTCATTAAATTTCTGGGAAGATTATTTGAAAGTTTTTACAAATTTTTTGAATTCTTTGGCGGAAATAATGAACTTTAAAAAATTCTGACAAATATTTAGAAGTTTTTGGCAATTTCTTTTGGGGGGGAAATTTTTTTGGCGGGAAAAATTTAAAAACATTTAGCATAGGTTGAAACCGGTGCTATTTTTCCATTTTTAGCACCGGTTTTAAAAACCAGTGCTAATATTTCCCAAACAGGTGCTATTTCAAAACTTTTCTGGCGATTTCTTTGGCGGGAAAAGTTTTTTGGTAATTTTTTGGCGGGAAAAGTTTAAAAATTAAAAAACATTTAGCACCGGTTTTCGAAGAAAAATCGGTGCTATTTTCTTCCAAAACCGGTGCTAATTTTTCAAAAACCGGTACTATTTTAAAATTTTAGGCTATTTCTTTAGCGGGAAAATGGGTATTGAAAATTTTCAGCACCGGTTTTTAGTTTTTACAAAAAAAATGGTACTATTTTATAATTTTTAGCACCGGTTTTAAAAACCGGTGCTATTTTTTGCAAAACCGGTGCTATTTTAAATAAATTTGCGATTTCTTTGGTGGGCATTGTTTTTTGGCCAATTTCTTTGGCGGAAAAATTTTAAATTTTTTATCACCGGTTTAAACCGGTGCTATTATAAAATTTTGGGCTATTTCTTTGGTTGGAAAATGAGTATTGATAATTTTTAGCCCCAATTTTTAAAAACCGGTGCTATATTTTAAACAGCAGGTGCTATATTTTAATTTTAGCACCGGTTTTTAAAATCGGTGCTAAGTTATAATTTTTAGCACCAGTTTTTAAAACTGGTGCTAATTGTTGCAAAAACTTGTGCTATTATTTAATTTTTAGCACCGATTTTTAAAATCGGTGCTATATTTTACTAAAACCGCTGCTATTTTGAAATTTTTGGTGGGAATATAGAATTTTACAAATACTTAGCACCACTTTTAAAAAACCGGTGCTAATATTTCCAAAACCGGTGCTATTTTAAAATTTTTGACTATTTCTTTGGCGGGAAAAATGAAATTTTCAAATTTTTAGCACCGGTTTTAAAAAACTGGATCTAATGTTTTTCAAAACCGGTGCTATTGTAAAATTTAGCACCAATTTTTAAAAAAACCAATTTTAAAATTAAAAAACCGGTCGGTTTTAAAAATCGGTGTTAAAATTTTAAAAATCAGTGCTATTAGATTTTTAGCACTGATTTTGAAAACCGGTGCTAAAAAACGGGTGCTAGAGGGGGGTCTCTATGGTAGTGTCTAAATCTCATTTTCACTTTTAAGAGTAGTGGAGATTCTATCCTTTGGAAATATTTTCTTCTTTTCATTTTGCTTTGATCCTAAGATGTGGAATTCAAATCTTATTTGAATTCCATGTCAAGAGAGTAGTTTCTATAGCTTGGGGATAAATGTAGTGACTTTGTTGTATCTTTATGGTTTTTGAGATTCTATAGTTCATCCTAATTTTGTGTTCATAATATTATTGTGATCTGCTTTTGAGTTTTAATACAAGAGTATTACACCACATATAAGCACACACTTTGGTTTGTATTCATGCTAGTCTTAGACATTTACCATCACAATAGTCTTAGCCAACTTTGTAATTTTTTTTTGAGAGATTCCAGGTAGAGATAGCTTAAATAGTAGCAAGTTAGGGTTCAAGAAACCCTTGTATCATAGATAAGGTGGCTACGTTCCTTGGGCCTAATTGATAGGACCCGAGGGGAGTAGTTGCATTCGTGGTGGAAGCTGGGACATAATAGCGTGGGAGAGAATAAAATCTATAACAACGGTCGGGCCTTGATGTACTCTTCTAATTATGATATCAGTTTCGATGGAGGTTTTAAGAGCACACACCATGACAGGGACGGTGAAGTGTATGCCATCGGCTACACCACGTGTTATGGACACACTATTAGGTTTGTTTAGATCTCCATGTGAAAGAATGAAGGATAGAAGCATTTGATTGACCAAGTCACTCAATGATTTCCCCAAGTGCTAGCTTTTTATCATAGTTGTGTTATTTAATTTGTATGTTTTGTAGTTGTTAGATTGAAAATCCAAACCCCCCTTTTTGCATGTTTCCTTTACTAATTATTCCTTTCACTTGTACGGATTCACGACCCGTACGAGTGGACAATCCCAGGTCTTGTTGCTTAATATCCTTTAGGTTGCATAGCAGTGATATCAGGGTGCAAAATGTAAATTTTTATCTTTGACCCCTATCCTCAGCTTGGGTTACTTAGCTACAATTAACAACCCCGAGTCGAGGCAGATCAAATTTTGGTGCCATTTTCGGGGATTCTGTCAGTCTAGTTATGAACTTAGGCACACCATATTGGTAGAGTAGTTAGATTAGCCTTTATTTGTTTGTTTGTTTATGTTGTTGAATCTTGGTTGGAGCTGTTGTTATAATTGTTTTGTTACCTTTTGATCTGTTTGCTAGTGTTGTGTTTGGAAGGGTATTATTGGCCCTAGTTTATGGGACATACCCGTGCCACTAATCTAGGAGTCTTACATTACCTGATTGAGAACACATGTGGTCGAAGGAGAATGAGGCAAAGAACTAGGGCAAAAGTTCAACCGAGGCAAGAAGTAGTAGTAGAAGGTTCGTTAGCAATAGCGGAAGACAACCGCACCTTACGGGAGCTCGTGGCACCGAACATGGAGAATCAACCACTGTGCATAACCTTCACGCCATTACCCACCAATATGAGCTCTGAGGTTAAGAGTGGCATGATCTATGACCTTCCTACATTCTATGGATTGGCGGGTGAGGACCTGAACAAGCACCCTTTTGGGTTACATTTGGTGTGCATAAGCATGAAGCCCCCGGGTGTGTCCGAAGATGACTACAACCTAAGAGCCTTCCCATTTTCTCTCGAAGGTAGTGCCAAGGATTTGCTCTATTATCTACCACCGAGGTGCATTGGATCCTAGATGTACATGAAGAGGAGATTCCTCAAAAACTACTTTCTGGCGTCCACGTCGGTCGTGTTGAAGAAGAAATTTTTGAACATCACCCAAGGTGCCATCAAAAGTATGTAAGGCTATTGGGAGTGCTTTAAGAGACTTTTGGGAAAATGCACTTACCAGCCATATAAAAAAGAAGACTTGGTGTATTACTACTTTGAAAGATTGTGTGATGAAGACATGCAGATGGTAAATACCGCATGAAATGGTTTAATGGCAAACAAGAGCCCCAAGGATGCAATGGAACTATTTGAGGAAATGGCGAAAGGTTAGCGGCAATTTGGCACTAGATCAAGGGTAAAGGCCTTTGATGAACCCACACACTCGCCTAAGTTAGAGGAGAAAGTCCAAGCTCTTACTTCCATGATGAAAGAGCTTTTGTGAGGAAAAGTGCATCAAGTCCAAGTGTGTGGAATTTGCAACCTCAACCAAAATTCCAAAGTGTGCCCCAAAGTCATAGATAATATACAATAGGTGAAGAAAATTGATTACATTAACCGGGAAATACCCCAATTTGCTAGGGGCCAACCACAAAGGTTCCCAGGGAACTAAGGAGATTTAAGGTCGGACCCCTATACAAATTCATTAAACCTGAGGTATAGAGATTATCATAATTTCCTATGGAGGGAGGACAACCAACCACAAGGGTACCGGGGAGGACAAGCTCCACCTCAACCATATCCTAGAGATGAATGCCATTCCAAAAATCATGCTTCACTTTACAAGTTGGAAAGGGATGAGATCTTGGAAACCATTGGTCAATTGGGGAAGAAACATGAGATCTTCGTGTTACAGATAAGAAAAGAAATTGAGGACCTTGGAAATAGAGCTTTCTCAAGTATCAAAAAGCTTGAAGTTCAAGTTTAAAAACTTGCCACCTCGATAAGCCTACTTTAGGCCAAGGAGTCTGGAAAACTACCTTCCCAACCGGAGGTGAGTCCGAGGAATGTGAGCACTCTTTAATTGAGAAGTGTCAAGGAAGTCTGCGAGACCGAGAAGAAAACAATGCAAGAAGATAACAAGATAGTGGAAGCTACCAAAGGACACTTCGAAGAAATGGAGATTATGGTCAAGGAAGCACCCTCCAAGGAACTTCCACCGCCTGAAGTACAAGTCACTATTCCAGCTCCATTTCCAAATGCTTTGAGAGGATGGCCAAAGGTGGTGACCGATAATGAAAATATTCGAAAAGTCATCGAAAAGGTCAAGGTAACCTTCCCTATCTTGGTATTAATAGAATATGTGCCATCATATGCTAAATATCATAGATTTTCTTGCACAAAGAAAAGACATAAACCAGCTAAGAAATTAGGACATTTTAAAATGGAAGGTGTCGCCAATCTAAATCATAGGAACTTGCCTAAGTAATGCAATGATCCTGGAATGTTTTCCAGCCCAATCTATTTAGGTGGTAAACTTATGGAACATGCCATGATAGATCTAGGTGAATCCATTTAGTCTATATGAATGCTTAGAAATAGGCGAGCTTAGGGATTTAGAGTAATTGATCAACTTGTTGATCATTCCTAAACTTGTCCCCGATGGCTAGTAAAGGATGTCTTGGTGCAAGTTGGCAAGTTGGTTTTTCTGAAGACTTTTATGTCTTAGACGTGGCGTACGATGTAACTGCCACCCCAATACTTTTGGGGAGACCTTTTCTCAAAACATTTAAGACTAAAATCGATGTCCACTTGGGAACCTCAACTCTAGAAGGTGACAAGGATAAAGTGGAATTTGATATCTATAAGTCTAGGCATCATTGAACAAAGTTGTCTTTGATGTGAAAAAAGTGTAACCTTATGTGATGAGCATGAAAAATTTTCTTGTGTGACAAACGAGCATGAAATTTTGAGAGAGTCCCATGTTGATTATAATGATGATGATTCCGATGAATTGAATGATGCAATGGATAGTATGTCGGTGTTGGATTTATTTTTCTATGCTAACCAAGTTGCAGCGGGAAAGGGAGATGGTCGAGAATTTAAAACCTCCTCGACCTCCCTTATTCCAAAAAAATGACATTCACGGAGTGAATGATGGAAAGACATGTAGATTCATTCAAATTGGCGGACAAAAAGTTTGAAGGTAAGGATGGCTTGTTGTGGAGACCTCTCCACGATGATGTCATTGTGGGTAGAGTCGCCGATGGCAATTCAAGAGACCCACAGGTAAGTGTTTCAAACTAGGATGCATTTAAAAAAAAGAAAAAAACTCGTGAGGATGACAATAAATATACGATGTTTATTTTCCTTTCATGTTTTGATTAGTGAGTAGGTAGTTTTTGCATAAATCTATGTTTTTCTATGTGGATTTTTGAAATGAACTATTAATGGTTAGGAAATTTGAGTGCGAGACTTGTGATTGTGTTTTGAATAGAATTAAATTGGACGGGTGAGATAGTGTTTTGAAAAAGAGGGAAAAGTTGAGGATTATGGAAACAATTGTTGTATGCCATGCACCAAGTAGACCGATGTGAATCTATCCTTCGTGCCAGGTCTAGAATGGTGCGAGGCTATGCCTCTTGCCAGGTGGTTTGGCGTGAGGCTATGCTTCGGGATAGGTCCTTGTGCACCTAAAACAAAATTTTCAATTTTCTTTGTTCCGATAGTGCATATTTTTTGAAAAATCCGATTTTCAAATTCAAAAATGCATTTTTGGTTCAAGAATTTTGGAATTCCCTAATTCCTTATGATGTTTTTAAAAATACTTCCAAATCTCTTGTAATTAATTGGCTTGTACTATTGTACCCTAAATTGAGCATTTTAAATTCCATTCTTATCCTAATTGTACCTCTCACCCTAGTTACCTAGGCTGAAATTCCATTTCATAGTACACTTATCCACCAAATTCTCTTATTTGACACATTCTTTCTTCTCAAGAAACACTCATTCTTAGACACTCTTGGTGAACTCCGAAAATTGAAGTTTTTCTTCCAAAAGTTGGCAATTTTTGCTTCTTCTTTTGTGGGTCTTGCAAATCCTAGCGTTAAATTTTGGTTAACCCATTGAAATCTATGCTTACGTGCTTTATTTGACATTGTGGCGGTGTTATTTGAATCATGAATATTTTAATGAGTGTGTTGTGAGATATGTGTTTGTATTTGAGTTTGTATGCATGATCTTGTGTTGAGGAGGATGTTGGGAGGATTGATGTGCTATTATGCTTGAAAGATATGATCTTGGTGTTGGGTGATTTGGGAGAGAGTAAATATTGGTTGCATGATAGCTTACATAAGATTGTAATTTGATGAGAAATGTTCTTGTTTGAATAGTCCACATCCTTAAAATATCAACTTATGAATGTTTGGGTTGTTTGGGAGAATGTTATCTCATTGAATTGTAGGACATGCTTTGTTTATGATCATATCGCCACTCTTGTCCTCATTTTGTTAGGATGCCACCTAAGAATAATTCCTCGAAGAAGGGCAAGTCCACTAGGGGTGAGAAAAGGAAGAAGTCGATGAAGGGTGAAAACCTCGAGCCAACAACTTCCATTCTTCATAACCCCGCATTTATGACCGAGGAGTTCATGGGTTTATCCAAAATTTTTGGGATTTGAGCCCGGAGGTGGAGGAACCGAAGATGAGTATTTTGAAGATGGGGTTTGCTTGCAAGGACACCTTGGTGGTTCTAGGTTTACTCAAGCCGATCACTTACATGTTGAGCCAAGTAGGTTTAGTGGTTTTTCTTGAGAAACACTCCAAGACATACATTAGGTGGACCCTAGAGTTCCTAATTACTCTATGGCCGATCGTAGATGATGATGGACACAAGCTGATAAAATTCAACCTTGACGATAAGGAGTACAAGAAGACCCACCAGTAGGTTGCGCAAGCCTTTGGGTGGAGATATTGCAAGGAGATCTAAAAGACACATCGACAAGGGTTACCTCTCTCTTGGGCACTTTTGGGTGCAAATGACGGGCACGGATCAGAAGAACTTGTGCAAGAGTACCGCCATAGTTTATCCAGCATTCCAATATGTTCAGTGTTTGTTGGCTATGGGAGTCTTTTGCCACGGTGAAATAATTCAATGTCTGGGTTCGGATGTTCATTGCTTTTGGTCAATGATTCCTAAGGGTAACTTTTACTCGAACTTGGCGGGGTACTTTGTACAGGAATGTTTAGCAATGGGTGACAGGAAGAGTGGAAAGTTTTCCATGGGAGGCATGGTTGGTATTTTGATGTAGTATCTAAGTAATTCGGTCACACAAAGGTATCTAGCTAACTTGGGGAGATCGGTCACATGGTACAACATTGAGAAGTTAGCAAATTCATATGTGATAGGACCGATGACATCGGAGGGTGGATATGTATGGCTATTTGGCGGAGCGAGCACATGTAGCTTCATGATTCTTCCACAACTAGAGCACACTGCCATTGATCATGATACTAGCTTGGATGATCTATTCATTTTGCTGGACCAAAGTTTGAAAAGGAGTTCTATAGAGTTATGTCCAACCCGGACATAGACGTTGAAGAGGTCGAGGGCGAGTCCACTCTGAGAGCGCCTGCTAGTTGCTCTTGCTTGTCTGGAGACATCATTGACCACGTGCATTCACTTGTGGACAAGCTTTCAAGCTCTACTCAAGTGTTGCAAGAGGTAGTTGTAATGCGCTCACAAGTGAAAGAAATTAGCTCGACGATTGATAGCATTGAGGCCATACTTCAAGCAGCCGGTTAAATGGATAGGAGCTTCACGAGTCATGCGGATGAAGGCCCTTCAGGGCTGTGAGAGTGAGTATCACTAGTCTCCCTACCTCACCTATGTTTTGACATGATTTTGTGCATTTGACAGTTTGCATTGGCAAAGTACGGGGAGGGAGTAGTGGCCACTTAGGGAGTTTTCATTCATTTATTTCCTCGATACATTTCATTCATTTATTTCCTCGGTGCATTTCATGATTTGCTTTTGTAAGTTTTCTTGTTTGTTGATTATGTTTGTTTTTGTTGAGGGATGATTTTTAATGAACATTTGGTAGTATGACATACTATGCTAGGACTTCTTGTTTTCATGGGGTAGGATGTTTTAGAAGTTGGTTGTGTATTTTTATATTTTGGCTATGTTTTTTAGTACAAAGGCCACTTTTGGGGAATTTTTGTGCTACACCAAAAAACTTGAAAAAATACAAAAACCTGGACAAGTCAAAAACCCAAAAGGACAACTTGGGTAACATGAGGAAAAACCTGGATAGGTCAAAAGACCTAGGTAAAAATGAGAGGCTAGGCCCGACTTGGGTTACAAGCCTATGCAAAAAGAAGAGGCCGTGTGGAAAAAGGTGAGAAACGAGTACCCTTTGTGTGTTAAAGCTAAGATGAAAACCCATAAGGGCTCCTAGGAAAAATGAGAGAAATTGCGAGAAAACAAAAAAAAACTAGGTTGAATACATGCTTCCGCGGTGGATTTTTTTTTAAGACTACTCTTTGATTGTTTTTGGGATCATTTCGGGAAATGTAAGCTAGCTTCACCTTTATCTTTTCTGCTAACATTTTTCCACACTTTACTTTTGGGTGGTTTGATTACTTACATACTTTGGGGAGTGTGAGAGTTGTGAGATTCTTACTTTCTTGGGGGAAACATGGTAATCTTTAAATAAGTTGAATGCTTTGGTTAACTTACTCTGGCACACTACATTTCACTTGATTCTTTTCCTTGTTTTCTATTTACTTGAGGAGAGTAAAGAGTTAAGTGTGAGGAGTCTGATCTGCATCATTTTGCATACGTTAACCAATGCATTTGAAATACTTTTTAGTTACTTTTCCTTGGTGGATTGCTAGTATTAGTTGAGTTTACGTGACAAGGGGTTTAGACGGCTATGTTTGGATTTCTTGTCAAAATCCCGCATTTTATAGACTTAATTGGTACTAATGGAAATCTTGTATCCACGGGATCCTTTATTTCCTTGTGATCATCTTTAGTAGGTCACTCGTGGGTACTTTTTGTTTACATTCTTGAAAGCCGTTTGTAAGGGCGGTAGAAGATATTGAAGGCCATTTGCAAGGACGGTAGTAGAGAAGAAGTCCATTCACATTAGAATGGTAGTTGACGAAGGCCACAAACATCAATGCGTGGTAGAAGGAGATTGAAGCCCAAGATAGGCGGCTACAGAGTTAATAGCAGCCAATGGAGGAATGGAAAATTGTGGTCCGAAGAGTTGTACCTCAGTCCAAGAACGATCCAAGAGTATTTAGCCTTCAAGGGTTGAAAAATTGGATTAGTTTTCTCGAATACTATAAATCGACTACTAAAAATCTCAAATCGGACTAACGGTTCTCCTATAGCGAAGGAAACTAGTTCAGCCAGCCGAATTACCAACGGGATAGCACGAGTTGTGCATGGTTTAGCACCAATGGCCTATGCCATAGGAGATAACCTATGTAAGAGGAGACCAACGCAGGGCTTTGGCGCAACCCACGCTAGGCATAATGAGCCACATCAATGAGCATTGAACCCCTCAACACGGCTAAATATGAGCGCATAACGTCTTGTTTTAGGCGAAGCGCCGTACCAAGTCCATTTTGTCAAGACTAGATGTCGGGGTGTGGGAATCTACACGGCCAGCACAAGTTTTCTAAGAAAAGCACCATGCTAACCACTGCCCTTGCCAATGGCCACGGATCAGGACTTCAAATTTCAGCACTCTATTGGCGCCTAGAAAGAGATGGCGCGGCCCGTGCCAGTATCAGATGCAACCCATGCCAACACCCACGCCATGTTGAAGATCCACGCCACACTCAAGAACAAGCGCCCAACGCCCATGAATCAGCATGACCTACGCAAGGCCTCGCATCTCACACTAAGTACATCCACGGGCTGCGTCATCCGTGAAGCTCCAGCTGAGCTAGGTTTTACCCTATTTTGGCCTGTTTTGGGCTTATTTTTAGGCCAAATATGCTACTACCATATAAAGAACATTAGTCTACTAGGTTGAGAGACTTTTTTCAAACTTTAGATCTCATTTTCACTTTCAAGAGTAGTGGAGATTCTCTCCTTAGGAAACGTTTTTTTCTTTTCATTTTGCTTTGATCCTAAGATGTGGAATTCAAATCTTTATTTTAATTCCATGTCATGGGAGTAGTTTCTATAGTTGGGGGATAATTGTAGTGACTTGGTTATATCTTTATACTTTTTGAGATTCTATAGTTCCTCTAAATTTTTGTTCGTAATATTATTGTGATTTTCTTTTGAGTTTGAACGCTTGAGTATTACATCACACATAAGCACAAACTTTAGGCTGTATTCATGCTAGGCACAAATATCAATGCCCCATTGGGAAGGGAAACCGGGATGTTTGTATGGGCGGAGGGGAACGAGCCTGCGTGGGTGTGTGCATGGGAGATTGAAGGTCACCTTGATCCACTTACCATCGCACTAGTCTTAGCCGACTTCATGATGTTGTCCGAGAGGTTCCAAGTAGATATAGATTAAATAGTAGCAAGCTAGGGTTACAAGAAACCCTAGTATCACAAATAAGGTTGCTATTATCTTTGGGTATAATTGATAGGACCCGAGAGGAGTAGTTGCATTCATGGTGGAAGCCCGGGACATAATCGCACAGGGGAGAATCATACCTACAACAAATTTCAGACCTTTTTGTACTCCCCTAATTATGATGGCGATGTTGATGAAGGGTAGCGAGAGCACCTGTCATGACAGAGATGGGGAAGTGTATGCCATCGACCACACCACGTGTTACAGACACACTGTAATGTTTGTTTAGATCTCTATGTGAAAAAATCGAGGATAGAAGCATTAGATTCACCAAGTTACTCAATGATTTCCCTAAGTGCTAGCTTTATATCGTAGTTGTGTTATTTACTTTTCATGTTTTGTAGTTGTTTGAATGAAAATCCAAGCCCCCAATCCCATTCGCATGTTTGTTTTACTAGCTATTCATTTCACTCGTACGGATTGATGACTCGTACAAGGTTGTGTTTCTAGTTGATACATTAGACGTAGCATCTCTGTGGACAAACCCAGGGCTTGCCGCTAAGTACCCTCCAGGTAGCGTAGCTATGAGATCAAGGTGAAGAATATAAATTTCAATGTTCGACCTCTATCCTTGGCTCGAGTTAATTAGCTACAATTAACGACCTCGGGTTGAGGTGTGTCACTAACCTACCTAGGAGGGTAGATAGTGGCAAGACTGGGGCCATCCACGGAGATGCTAGGAATGTAAAAGTTAACTACACACAACCGCAATCGGGTTGTCAATCCGATCACCTATCAGGAATAACTAATGTTACAGAACAAGTTTTGGGGGGTTTTTATTTAACAACTACAAGGATACAAGAACACAAGTGATCTGCCTCCACCCCGGGGTCATAAAAATGAACTATGGGAGATCAAATAAATTAACCCAAGGCAGAGGGTGTATTATCAAAGATAAAAGATTTGTATTCTGCTCCCGTTCCCACTATTAAGCTACCTAGAGGGTAGATAATGGAAATACCAGGTTTGTCCACAGAGATGCAATGTGTCTAAAAGCCAACGATGCATAGCCATGTCCGAGTCATCAATCCATCTGTGTGTTAGGAATAGCTAATATTGCAAAATAGGTTTTAAGGAGATTTTAAACTAATAACTACAACCAAGCAAGATCACAAGGGAATAAATCTATAAATACTAACACTTGGGGAATACTTACGCAACATGATTGGTGAAATTTTTTTATCCTCGACTCAAAAACATTCAAGACATTCAAACCCATTCAAATATTTATGACACGTGGTGTGGTCGATTGTCAACACTTCCACATACTTGTCACGTAGAGTCTCCTTTCAATCTTCCATCGGCACCTTCTCTATAACTAAGGGGGTGCAACAGGTTCCTTGCCACTGTGCAGATTAAATTCTCCCCCGTACGATTTAGTCCTAGACACTCCACCACAAATGCTTCTCTATAGACCTACAAAGGCAAAGGGATAGACACCTGATCGATGGCTTAAAGGTTGGAAATAAACTAATCCTAGTTTGCTACCAATGTTTTCTCTATCTGTAAACCTTCAGACCAACTCGCCAACTAAGACTAGTGTGTTTTCATTGTAAATGGTAACTCGTAAAAAATCCACATGCACATACCCACACGGCTAGGGACCCCACTACCCATATCACATATAGGTTTCTCTTCCACGGGGGAAATTAGTATATGCGCCAACATGAATGTAGACTACGGTGTGTGCCAATCTTAGTGTGATATTCATGCAATTAAAAAGAATATGAAGAACAAGCCAATATAATATCATAAACACATAGAAATAGGTAGATATAAAGAATCTTCCAAAGCATGCACCAAATCATGAATAAAAATATAAATCCCAATCGAATTAACTACTTTATAAGCATTGAACCCAAGTATTTCATTGGATTCAATACCTTTGGGCAGAACTAAGAAGAAAGAAATAAAACTAGAGAGAAGGGTTATTCCCTTTCTCTCTCTTTCTACTCTCCAAGAATAGAGAATGATCTAAAATGTGGCGAAACTTAAACCCTACTAGACATTGGTTCTTATATATATTAGTAGGGAAATGGGCCTTAAAAATGCCCAAAATGGGCAAAAAACCCTAGCAGTGCAAATGACACGAGCTATCGCATGTGGCACAGGTCCTGTGGTAGGGCACGACTATGTTGGCCTGCTTGGGCATGGTTGTGCTGGCCAGCCATGGCACAGGCTATGCCGACTGAGATTGGCTGTTAGCTTGAGCTTCATTATTGGCCTTTTAATGATGCGCGGCCGCATCATTTTGGAACGGGCCATCGGCTGGGAGTGGTGTCTCGACCAGCTAAACGGCGCGGGCAGTGTGAGTCTTTGTGGTCCATTGGTCGGGTGCTTAATTTTCACTTCCAAATTATGCAGGGTATGTGGAACTTCAAAGGGCATCAATTGGGAGTTGGTTTTTGAGCAAAATGATCTCACTACCATGTAGAATGTTACACCTCATCAGCTGGTCTTCAAATCGTAAGTTGAAACTACACGTGCTATTTTAAGGGAAACATACCTCATCCATATCTAGCCTAGCTAGGGTCTTTGGCGGCATGGGCCATACTGGAGCTAGTGGCTCGTGCCAAGGGATGTTTGCATGGGTCGTGCATGATGAAGGCCTCGTGCTAAGGGACAGTGACATGGGTCATGCCCGCTCGGGTGCCTCGTGCAGATTCCCTCTGGCATGGCTGTGTCTGCTGATGCAGTCGTTCCTCGTCACAAAAACTTAAACTTTGACTTGTGGCCTTCTATCTACTACCACCCTTGCGGATGGCCTTCTAATATCTACTACCACCCTTGTGAGTGGTCTTCTACAAAACGGCAACAAAATACTCACGAGCAACCTACTAGTAATATCACAAGGGAAGATTTTAGGTGATCATGAATATAAAATACTCATTAGTTCCAATTAAGTCTACAAAACTTTGTCATGTAAACCTATCTAAAACTAGTAATCAACCAAACAAAACATAATAAAAAATGTGTCGAGTGCATTAGTTAACGCATACATAAAGATGTAGATCAATTCCCCCACACTTAAACCTTCACTCATCCTCGAAGAAACAAAAACAAGAAAAGATTCAAGAGGAATGTAAAAGCATGGATACGTTAACTAATAGATTAAACTTATAACAAGATTTCCCTAGTTCCCCCAAAGACGTAAGAGTCTGACAACTCTGATACTCTCCAAAGACTCTAAGTAACCGATACAACCAAATTTTTTGAAGAAAAAGGAGAACTACCTTCCCCTAGGGTCATTAAAATCGTAGCTTAAAACTAACCCGGTTGGAGGCGGTGTGGTCAGAAGATAGAAATTTATAGTTCTATACCCTGTTCCTACTACTATGCTAAATATAGGGTAGTTAGCTGTAAGCCCTGGGTTTGTCCATAGAGATGCTAGGTCTAATGTATCATTTCAAATCACAACCTCATATGAGTCGTCAATCCATACGAGTGAAAGGAATATCTAGTAAAGTAAACATGCAAATAAGGGAGGGTTTGGTTTTTCAATCTAACTACTAAAAAACATAAAATTAAAAACACAACTACAATATTAAGCTAAGCACTTGGGGATATCATTGAGCAACTTGGTCAATCTAATGCTTCTACCCTTGATTCATTCACATAGAGATCTAGGCAAACCTAATAGAGTGTCCATAATACCTGGTGTGGCTGATGGCATACACTTCCCTATCCCTATCATGGCGGGTGCTCTCACAACCCTCCATCGACACCGCCATCCTAATTAGGGGAATACAACAAGGTCCAACCTTTGTTTTAGGTTTGTTTCTCCCCTGTACGATTACGTCCCGGGCTTCCACCATGAATGCACAACTTCCCTCGGGTCCTATCAATTACCCCAAGGGTTGTAGGCACTTTATCTATGATACTAGGGTTTCTTGACCCTAGCTTGCTACTATTAAGCTATCTCTACCCAAAACCTCTCAGACAACTTTACGAAGTTAGCTAAGACTGGTGTGATGGTAAGTAGATCAAAGTGACCTCAAAACACCATTGCACACACCCACGTGGACATGTTCTCCTCTACCCATTCTAACAACCAGGTTTCACTTCACAAGGGGGAATCGGTATTTGCACCATACATGAATATAGCCCAAAGTGTGTGCTTATATGTGGAGTATTGATCCTACATTTAAACTCAAGAGAAAATCATAGTAATATCGTGAACACAAAATTAGGATGAACTAAATAATCTCAACAAGCATATAGATTAGACCAAGTCACTAAAATTTATCCCCAAGCTATAGAAACTACTCATTTGACTTGGAATTCAAATAAATATTTGAATTCCACATCATAGGATCAAGAAAAATAAAAAAAGATAAGTTTCTACTAAGGAGAGAGCCACCAAGCTACTCTTTTAATCTAATGTATGGTATGTAGTATCTATAAACCTAGTGGACAAGGTTTCTATATATAGTAGCATGAGATTGGGCCTAAATATTTGCCCAAATTAGGCCAAAATAAGATAAACCCTAGCTCAACCGCTGCTCGACAAGGGGCATTATGGATGATGCGGCCCGTGCAACTCCTTGCACCTTGACCCAAGGACAGCCCACGTCATCTAACCCCTGGTACAGCCCACGTCGTCTATTGTGGGGCACCATCAGGTTGTTGAAAATTAAGGTCCTGATCCGTGCCCGTTGGCATTGGCGCGGGTTGTGGTTAGAAAGGGTGCTTTGCTCAGAAATGTTGGTGTGGATCGTAATATTTCCCACACCCCACCGGCTAGTCTAGGAATATTTAGCTTGGAATAGCATGGGATACCAAAAATGGGATGTCTCATGCCCACACTTAGCCGCATTGAGGGGTCTTCACTATGTGCTGGCAGCCCATGGCGTGGGATGCGCCATAGCCACAAGCTAGTCTTCCTGGCATGGGGCATCTCCTTTGGCGCAAGCCATTAGTGCCAAACCATGCATGGCCTGTGATGACCCATTGGTTCCTTGTCCGACTGAACTAGTTTCCTTCGTTACTGGAGAACCATTAGTCCAATTTGAGAGTTTTAGTAGTCGATTTTGTAGTACTCAAAAAGAGGTATCCAATGAAACCATCCTTGAAGGATAATTATACCGTTCTCGGACTTGAGAAAAACTCATCATACCAAAATTTTGCGTTTCTTCATTGGCCTTTTTAAACACTGTTGCCACCTATCTTTTGCTTCAATCTACTTCTACAATGCATTTAATGATTGTGGCCTTTGTATACTACCATTATAATGTGAATGGCCTTTGTCTCTACTAACATCCTTGCGAACGACCTTCAATATCTTCTACTGCTCTTACGAACGACCTTCACATTGAATGTAAAAAAAGTAACCACAGGCAACCTACTAAAGATGATCACATGGAAGATCAAGGAGCATGTGGATACAAGATTCCATCAGTACCAATTAAGTCTACAAAATGCAGGATTTAGGCAAGAAAACCAAACATAGCTGAAGCGTTAGTTTAGCGTGTTGTAACTTGTGACCGATGTCCCTAAGTTAGCTAAACTAAACATAACTTATCTATGTTGTACCTTGATCCTAATCCCCCTACGTAATCTAAAGCCCTTTGTGTGACCGGATGCCCTAGATATTCTACCAAAAGACCAACCATGCCACCCATGGAGATTTTTCCACTCTTCCTGTCTCCCATCACTAAACATTCCTGTAAAAAATACCATACAAAGTTCAGGTAAAACTTACCCTTGGGAGTCATTTTCCAAAGGCAATGAACATCCAAACCCGGGCATTGCGTTAGTTCACCATGGCAAAAAATTCCCATAACCATCGGACTGTGAACATAACGGAACGCATGATGAACTATGGTGGTTCTCTTACACAGTTTCTTTTGATTCGTGCCCGTTAGTTGCACCCAAAAGCATCCAAGAGAGAAAGGTAACCCTTGTAAGTGTGTCTTATGGATCTCCTTTCAATACCTCCACCCAAAGGTTCACGCTACGTCCCCGTGGGTAATCTTGTACTCCTTATCTTCTAGGTTGAATTTGATCACCTTGTGCCCCTCATCATCTACGATCGTCATAGAGTAGCTAGGAACTCTAGGGTCCTCCTAATGTATGTCTTGGAGTGTTTTTTGAGAAACCTCTCTATACCTACTCAGCTAAACATGAAAGTAACCAGCTCAAGTAAACCTAGAGCCGCCAAGGTGTCCTTGTAAGTGAACCCCGTCTCCAAAATACTCTTCTTTGGCTCTCTCAAATTCCTCCACCCTTGGGCTGTAGTCCCGAAAATGTTAGATAAACCCATAAACTCCTGGGTCACAAATGTTGGATTATGATGAAGGGAAGTCTTTGGCCCGGGGTTTGCACCCTTTGCCGACTTCTTCCTCTTCTCACCCCTAGTGGAATTTCCCTTCTCTAAGAAATTCTTCTTAGGTGGCATCCTAATACAATGAGGACAAGAGTGGTGATACGATCATAAACAAAGCAAGACCTACAATTGAATAAGACAACATTCTCCCAAATAACCCAACCATTCACAACATGATAATTTAAGCATGTGGGCTATTCAAACAAGAACAATCCTCATCAAACAACAAACTTATGTATGCTATCACAAACCCATCAATAAGATCATGCAATCAAGATTCACTCTCTACCAAATCACCCAACACATGAAAATCACATCTTTCAAGCATAATAGTATATCAACTCTCCCCACTCTATCTTCAACATTTTTTTTTAATTTAAACCATCCGAAGATGGGGGGAATTTATTAGGCTCCCCAAGCCAAATTTAAATATGCCAATTAGGCTCGGAATGCCTTTGTTCTTTACAAAAAGATCATCCAATTGGTGATCCAAGAGCCAAAATAAGCTCTTGAAGCAATATAGCACTTGCTTCCAAAAGCGGTGTTTCCACCTATTCAAAGCTAAAAGAAACTAATGATCATCAATATGCTAAATGACTACTCTCTTAGTATTCCATGTAGCTGATATACCATGAACAGATCGGCGAATCGAGAAATCGAAACCCCTATTTGTCAATGGTATGCCAGCTAGATGGAGAGTAAGATTAGAACCAATATAAACAATGGAGCAGCTATAAGGCAAGCACTCAGTGTGGAGTAGTGTCATCATACGACAAGAACTTTAATAAACTCCAGCAGGGCAAAATCCCAGCAGCATCAGAGGATGAAGTAGAAGAAGTATCATCAGTATCAGGTCAGCATCAGACCTGCCAAGCATATAAGAAATAGCAGCAGTTTCTGTTCTAATGGTGAAGGAGGCAATTATATGATTAACCAGTGAAGTTCCAATAAATGGAGCTTCACCAAGCACAAACTTGTTGCTAATACTCATAAGCAACAACACTTATACTAACACTGATAAGCAACAAGCAACAGTCACACTCCTAAGCAACAAGCATACTCATAAGCATAAACACACTTATACTAACACTGATAAGCATAAGCACACTTATTCCTATTAATATCCATTGGAGTTCCAATTCTAAGCCCAGGATAACCATTCATGTCCAGGAGGAAAAGACCCCTAAGAAATAGGGGAACTGACTGAATATGTAAATCACCCCCTAGTTTATTTCCCAATGAAATTTTTGCCAAGAAATCAGCAGCAGTATTGGCTTCCCTAGGAGTATGTCGGATTGGATACACCAGATGTTTTAAATGAAGGACACTGCAAATGGAGAAAACTCTCCATGGGCATCTCGATGGATTATGAATACCCTTAACAGCCGTTAGACAATCAGATTCTATAACACAGCAATTTAGTGCCAGTTCTGAGCATAATTCATAGCCACTTTGAATGGATAAAAGTTCAGCATGTGGCGAAGGAGATTGGAAAGTTATGACTCTCATTTTAACCACAATCCCTTTCCAATTCCTAACTATTACTGTAGATGAGGATAGACCACCAGGTTTCCATGTAGCATCAGTATTAATTTTGTATCCCATTAGTGGTATATGCCATTTCACCGCAATAACAGATTTTTTCTTTTTTTGAAGGATATTAGGAATGATTTTTGCTTGGATCCAATGCTTATGCTTATCTAGATTACCTTTCAGTTAATGAGCTGAGAAAATTAGATATATCATGTCTTTAATATCCTGAAAACATGCATCTGTGGAGAAAGGCTTATTTTCAAAAATGATTTTATTCCTACTGATCCAAAGAAACCAGACTGTAACTAATAGAGCAGCAATTATCAGATTTGACTGAATCTTGGAGTCAGCCCTAAAGGATAGGTAATGTTCTACTCTACTTATTAGGCTTCCAAAAACTGACTGTTGAAGTTGTAAAAGGTTATTAACTCTTTGCCATATAACAATGGAAGAAGGGCAGGAGTTGAAGAAATGATCCAAAGAATCAGAATGGTTCATGTATAGGGGGCATTTAGAAGCTAGAGAAAATCCAGACCTATAGAGAATATTATCAAATGGAAGGATTCCATTGAGTGCTCTCCAAATAAGAACAGACATTTTTTTAGGGATGAAAGTGGACCAAACCTTGTTGAAATGTCTGATAGTTGGTCTCTTTTGTCTGAAGATTCTGTAGGCAGAACTAATTGTGAAATTCCCATCCATGGTTGGTGTCCAGACAAGCTTATCTTCATGGGAATTAACCAGTTTTACTTCCTGCAGGATATGAAAAGTATTGGTAGCCAAATGAGGCTCCAAATTTGGAAGGATAGTATCTTTGTTGGTTATGAATGACATTAGGGAGATATCCACGAAGGGAATATCCATCTCTTGAGGCCATT
Source organism: Rubia yunnanensis (assembly GCA_037428765.1). NCBI lineage: Eukaryota > Viridiplantae > Streptophyta > Magnoliopsida > Gentianales > Rubiaceae > Rubia > Rubia yunnanensis. The sequence continues at coordinate 46,572,803 of CM075064.1, forward strand.
CATAACACAAAGCTCCATCACCTATCCAGTTAGCATTCCAAAATGAACATTCACCAATACCATAGATAACTCTAGAATGTCTGTTTGCCTTAGCAGTGATTTTACAAATTCTGTTCCAAGTGTGAGATTTTTTGTAAGAATCAAGAAGAGACCATAAATGAGCAGACCATTGAGTTTTTTTTTTTTACAGTTTCCACCATAGTTTACAAGAGAAAGCATCAACTATAGCATTTAGATCTCTGAAGCCTACTCCATTTTCCTCCACAGGGAGGCTCATTTTTTTTCAGGATCTCCACTTTTTTCTTTCTGTGTTGTCCCAGCTCCCCCAAAATAGGCCAGAAGCAATTTTTCCATTTTTTTTTAAAACTATCTTTGGAGGACTTAAAACTGCAAAAATGTGCGTGGGAATTGAAAGAAGACAATGATTAATCAGTATAATCTTTCCTGCTGTAGTTAGCCATCTATTCTTCCAATTATTTATAGATTTCTCCATTCTTTCCAAAATAGGTTGGTAATGAACCTGTAGATTACAACCTGAAAAAATAGGGACTCCTAGATACTTAAAAGGAAAAGAACCTTTCACCATACCTAGACTCCTTCTCACAGATTGAACTAATGCTGCAGAGGTGTTTGGGCCAACAAAAAATTCAGATTTTGCAAAATTAACCTTTTGACCTGATGTTTGCTCATATGCTTTCAGGAAATTTTTAAACCTTTTCAGAGTAATGGGATTTGTATTCAAAAAAATAGCAGTATCATCAGCATACATCAGATGTGAAATGGGGGAACATGTCTTTGGCAGACTGAAATATTGTAAATACCCTATGCTAAACAATTTCTTTAAACTTCTGGAGAAAGCTTCAGACAGTAAATTGTACAAAAAAGGAGAAAGTGGATCTCCTTGTTTAATACCCCTCGAAGATGCAAAGAAGCCTGAAGTTACTCCATTAATTAGAACTGAGAAGTGAGCTGAAGCAATATTATGCATGATGCTTCTAACAAATTTACCATGAAAACCAAATTGGAGGAGAATTAAGTTCAGGAATGACCATGACACCCTATCAAAAGCTTTTTGCATATCTAATTTAACTATCAAGTTTGAAGCCTTAGATTTTCTAGACAGAAATCTGGTCATCTCTTGCATTTGGATGACATTATCAGAAATATCCCTTCCTTTAATAAAAGCACTCTGCTCAGGGGATATCAGTAATGGCATCAGAGGTTTAATCCTTTCCATTATCATTTTAGAGAATACTTTATTCACAAAATTGGATAGGCTGATAGGTCTGAAATCAGAAAACGTGATTGGAATTGGTTTTTTGGGGATTAAGGTAAGCCAAGTGCTAGAGATAGCTTTTGGAATATTGCCATTAGTTAGGAAGTCATTTGCAGCATCTAAGAGGTCATCTTTAATAGTGTCCCAGAAAGAGGTGTAAAACTCACCTGAGAATCCATCAGAACCTGGAGCACTAGATTTATTTAAATAAAAAACCGCGAATTTAAGTTCCTGGATATTAAAAGGTTGCAACAGGGTGAGATTTTGTTGGTCAGTGATCACTTTAGGAATTTCTTTAAGGAAATGTTGTAGATAAGTACCCATCTTTTGAGGGGCATCCTCATTAAGTAATTCCTTAAAGAAATGCGCCCCTTCTTCTTTAATCAATTGTGGTTCTGTTATCCAATTCCCTCCACCATCCTTGATTTTACTAATTTTTTATCTTGCTCTCCTTTCCCTAATAGAGTGGTGAAAGTAACTAGAGTTTGCATCCCCATATTTAATACAGTTTAACCTTGCCTTTTGCTTCAAAAAAATATTTTTTCTTTCTGAGATCTCAGAAGCATGGCTTTTGACTTTATAAGTTCAGCTAAGACTGATTCATCTTGTGTTTGCTGAAAACTAATTTCCAGATCATTAACTATGGTCTCAGAGTGTAACAGATTTTGATTTACATTACCAAAGTGTGATTTGTTCCACTCTTTAATTTCAATCTTTAGCCTCTTTAGTTTAAAAACTAATCTATGCATCCCATAGAATGGAGAAACCAAATTCCAGTTTGATACAACTAAAGCTAGAAAATCTTGTCTATTTGATCACATCTCTTGATATCTAAATGGCCTAGGTACTTGTTCTTCAGCAGATTGAACAGATAAAAATAAAGGGGAGTGGTCCGAAGTCCATCTATTTAGCACATGTATGGAGTTGTTAGGAAAGAGTTCCAACCAATCTAAATTAGCAATGCCCCTGTCTAATCTTTGAAACATTAAATCCTTACATTTATCCCGATATCTATTATTACTCCAAGTAAAAGAATTACCTACTGTAGGGATATCATGCAGGGATATCTATTATTACTCCAAGTAAAAGAATTACCTACTGTAGGGATATCATGCAGATCCATGTTATTTATAAATTCATTAAACTGTTTCATGCTTTTTTGGGGTGTTGATTTCCTTCCTTTATATTCAGTAACAGAGGCAACAGTATTGAAATCCCCAATATATATTGATGGTTCAGGGGTTGGGGTTTGTAAATCATTCCATAATACCTCCCTCGTTTGTCTATTTACACTAGCATCTATGAAGAAACAGTTCCAGCTAACAGAAGTGGCGTTATTAGAAATTCTGACTTGTAAAAATTGATCTGATTCCCTTATACTGATTATACTGAAAACATGGTTCCATAATATCCATATTTTAGCATACTGAGCAGGAATGGAATTTTTGTAACCAAGTTCATGCATCAAAGTGTTTAAATTCTGTTTATCATGCCAAGGTTCTATTAAACATAAAATGTCAATCTTATGTTTAAAAGTTAGGGCCTTTAATCTATCTAGTGATGTTCCATATCCTCTAACATTCCAGACTATTATGTTCCCTATAATGGTGTGTTTTATCATTTAACAACTGTAGGGGTTGCTTTTTGTGAAGATCTTAGTTTCCTAAGTTTCGTAACAGAAATCTTACTTTTGTTACCTACATTTTCCTCACTTTTCTCCATGTTATCTGAAGTGGAAATTAGTTCAAGATTACTTACCTTTACCTGAGGGCTATGCTCTTCATTTATATTCTGTTCTGATGTAATATTTTCACTAACCTGTTCCCCATCAATGAAATCATCGGTGTTGACTGGAGATTTGATTGCTGAGATAACAACTTGCTCTGTGGGACCTACTTGCACATTCTCTGGGGTTGGCAGCCTTCCTATTGTTGTTGTCTTGTCATCAGAAGTAGATTGCACAAAAGCTTCCTGTGATTCCAAAGACTCATGGAAAATCTCGACTACTTCACCTTCCTGATCATCTTCCTGTAAATCATCTAAGGTTTGGAAAGCATTTGATATTGTGACCGTGTTATTTTTAGTCAAATCTTCCCTAATAGGAGAAAGGTCAGCTTGTTGGTTCTTTTTTCTCCAGAAAAATGAGGTTATTGGTTTAGAAATGTCACCCAAAGAATAGAAAGGAACATTTCTTTTCTTATGACTAACACTGAAAGAGTTGAGATTATTATCATGTTGGAAACCTGTAGTCATTTTTTGAGTTTGAAAATCTTTTTCTTTTTGTGAGACAGATAGAGTTGAGGATCCCTCTATATCTATTGTTTCTTTTGGAGGAGGTACTAAAACTTTCTGAGTGTCATCATGTACTGGGTGTTTTCTTTCCTTATGCTCATGGACTTCAGCATTATTAGTATTCTTTTTCCTCAATTCTGGATGCAGAAAGTTGCAATTTGCCTAACTATGACCAATAATCCTATAGTGGGTACAGTATGTAGGCAATTCCTTATATTCTATGGGGTATTCTGCTACTTTGTTACCAATTCCTACCACAATAACAGAGGGGAGCTGAGATAATAGATCAACCTCTACACATACTTTGATGGCAGAGGGTCTAGTTAAAGCATTTGTGGCAGCATCCATTTTGAGATATCTACCTATCTGGCTGCTAATACCAATAATTGCCAAAGTATTATAAAAGTGAATAGGAAGTTTGTGAATTGTTACCCAGGCAGGAACAATGGATGATTTAGCAGCTGGAGAGAAGTCAGGAGACCACTTTTGAACCTTCATGGTCGCACCTTGAAACATCCATTGGCCCTTCATCTAGCATCTCTGGTAATCCTCGCTTTCCTGAAAACAAATTAGAACATGGCGGTAGTCAATAGATCCTAATTGGAATTTAGACTTAAAACCAATTGATTTGAAAGCTGATTGTAGCGTTTCCATCGGAGGTTTCCCTCTGTTAAACTTTCCAACCAGAGCATTTTGATAATGCAAGGCTAAAAGATCGCCTTCCTCCGGAGGGAGGATATAGGCAATCTTGCCCTTAAACTCAGTGATGGGATGCAAATTAGGAGTATCGGGTAGAGATGCAAAAGCGGGGAAGGTTTCGAATTGAGAGCTTGGAGGAAACTTTCGTTAGTAAGACTGGAAGTTTCAGGCATTGGATTTGACGTTGGAGCCGCCATGAAAGGCGGCCAGAAAGATGAAAAAAGACCGTTATCAGAGGAAGAAGAAGATATGTTATGAGGTATATATGTTCAATGTGTGTTTCGCATAATAAATCGCACACATGTACAGTAACTTAGTGCTTTTTTGGTCTCAAGTGTTTCAAGCGAGCCACTCTATCTTCAACATAAGATCATGCATTCAAACTCAAACATATATCTCAAAACACACTCATTTAAGATTCTTGCTTCAAATAATACCACCACAATGTCAAGTAAAACATATAAACAAAAAGGTTCAATGGGTTACCCCAAATATGAAGCTAGGATTTGCAAGACTCACAAAAGAATAAGCAAAAATTGCTAACTTTTGGAAAAATGTCACTTTTTGAGTTACACCAAGAGTGTGTGAGAGTGAGTGTTTCTTGAGAAGAAATAATGTGCCAAATGATATAATTAGGTGGAGAAATGTACTATGGGATTAGGATTTCAGCCTAGGTGACTAGGGTGAGAGGTACAATCAGGATAAGAATGGAATTTTAAAATGCTAAATTTAGGGGACAATAGTACAAATCAATTAATTCCAAAGGATATTGGAAGTATTTTCAAAAAAGTTGAAATTGTTTTTTTGGTCCCTAACATATGATCTTATACCAGATCTTGGTCTTCAAGACCAATACCACTTCCTTTCAGTACCCAATAAATTCAAAATGATTTTTTTGGTCCCTAAACCAGATTACGGGTGGTTTTCAAGTAGACTAAATTATTTTTTTGTCCCTAACATATGATCTTATACTATATTTTAGTCCCCAAAACCATCGGAAAACAACCTTGAAAACCACCTTGGGGACCATACAAATCATTTTGAATTTGTTAGGAACTAAAAGGAAGCGGTATTGGTTTCAGGGACCAAAAGATGGTATAAGATCATATGTTAGGGACCAAAAAAAATTCAGTCTTTCAAAAATCTTAAGGAATTAGGGAATTCCAAAATACTTGAACCAAAAATGCATTTTTTAAGTTTTAGAATAAGAAATTAAAATTTTTCATTGTTGGAACAAAGAAAAAATCATGGCACGAAGCATTTCCTCGCGACAAAATTCTGGCACGAGGCAGAGCCTTCACCAAACACTTGGGCACGAAGAATAGCCTCGCGCCAAGTATTTGGGCACAAAGCATAGCCTCGTGCCCAGCACTTTAGGAGGAGGCGTCCACCAATAATTTCCCTCATCCTTGGATTTTCCCTCCTTTTCAAAAGACTACATCACCCATCCATTTTAATTCCATTCAAACACAATCACGAGTCTTAAACTCAAATTTGAAACCAACAAGAGTTTCATCTCAAAAATCCACATAGCAAAACAAGATTCATGCAAAAACTATCTACTCAAAACAAGAAAGCAAAATAAACACTGTTATTTTCTTTCTTATGCATTCTAGTTAGAACCACTTCCATGTGGGTCTCTGGAATTGCCAACGGCGACTTCACCCACGATGAAATCATCGTGGAGAGGTCTCCACAATAGGCCATCCTTACCTTCAGACTTCTTTTCTGGCAATAGAAATGAATCTCTATGTCTTGCTATGATTGAGTCCGTGAATGTTTACTTGGGGTTGGAGGAAGGTCAAAGAGGTTTTACACCGCAAATTGGTTATCATAGAAAAAAAAATCTAGTACAGATATATCATCCATTGCATCATTCAATTCATCGGAATAATTATCATTATCATCAACATGGGATTCACAAAAACATTCATGCTCATTTTTTACACAAGAAGACTTATCATGCTCATTAAATAAGGTTACACCTTTGCACATCAGAGAAGACTTTGTTGCATCATGCCTAGATTTATTGATATCTAATTCCACTTTATCCATGTCATCTTGTAGAGTTAAGGATCCTAAGTGGATATTGATTTTAGTCCTACATGTTTTAAGAAAAGGTCTCCCCAAAAGTACCAGCGGTGCACTTCCATCATGCACCACGTCTAAGTTATAAAAGTCCACCGGAAAAACTAATTTACCAACTTGCACCATCACATCCTTTACTAGTCCACGGGAACTAGCTTGGGAATGGTCAGAAAGTTGAACAATTACTCTAGAATCCTTAAGCTCACCTATTTCTAGGCGTTCATATAGGCTAAACGAGATAACATTAATGGATGCACCTAGATCTATCATGGAATGTTCAAAGAGTTTACCACCAAAAGAGATAGGGATGGAAAACATTATGGGGTCATCGCATTTCTTAGGTAAGTTCTTATGGTTCAAAATGGTGACTCCTCCAATTTTAAAATGTCTCAACCTCTTAGTTGGTCTACGCTTTTTCTTTGTGCATGCAACTCTAAGAAATTTAGCATATGATGGTACATATTAAATTAATTCCAATATAGGTATGGTTACCTTGACCTTTTCTAAGACTTTTCGAATGTTTGCATCATTGGTCACCACCTTTGGTCATCCCCTGAAAGCATTTGGAAATGAAGGTAGAATAGTGACTTGTGCCTCGGGCAGTGGAAGTTCCTTGGAGGGTGCTTACTTGACCACAATCTCCTCCTCTTTGAAGTGCACTTTGGTAGCCTCCACCATCTTGTCAACTTCTTGCATTACATTCTTCTCGGTCTCATGAACTTCCTTCCCACTTCTCAATTTAAGTGCGCTCACATTCCTCGGATTGATCTCCGGTTAGGAAGGTAGTTTTTCGGACTCCTTGGCTTCAATTCGGCTTATTGATGTGGCAAGTTTCCCGACTTGAACTTCAAGATTTTTTATACTTGAGAAAACTCTATTGCCAAGGTCCTCAATCTCTCGCCTTGTCTTTTCTGCAAAGACTTCACGATTCTTCCCCAATTGACCGATGGTTTCCAAGATCTCATCCCATTCCAACTTGTAGAGTGAAGAATGATTTTTTAAAGGGCCTTCACCTCTAGGATATGGTTGAGGTGGAGCTTGTCCTCCCCGGAATCCTTGAGGTTGGTTGACCTCCCTCCATCGGAAGTTAGGATGATCTCGATACCTCAGGTTGAATGAATTTGCATAAGGGTCCGATCTCATTGGGTTGCTTAGAACCCTTGTGGTTGACCCCTATAAAATTGTGGTTTGTCTTGGTTGTCATAGTCAATTGCCTTTACCTCATGTAAATCAGCCATGACTTCGGGGCACGGTTCGGAGTTGTGTTATCAGTTGGGTAGTTTAAGACACCTAGATTAGTGGTACATGTGTGTACCATAAACTAGGGCCAACAATACCCTTCTGAATACAACACTAGCAAACGGATTAAAAGGTAATAAAATAACTATAACAACAGCCCCAACCAAGAATAAACAGCATAAAAAAACAAAACAAAAGCTAAACTAACTACTCTAATAACGCGTTATGCCTAAATTGATACCTAGACTAATAGAATCCCCAACAGTGGCGCCAAAATTTTAACCTGCCTCCCCCCGGGGTGGTTAAAACTGTAGCATAAAACTAACCCGGTTGGTGGCGGTGTGGTCAAAAGATAGAAATTTATAGTTCTTCACCTTGTTCCTACTGCTACGCAACCTAAAGGGTAGTTGCGGTAAGCTCTATGTTTGTCCACTGAGATTCTAGGTCTATATCAACTCAAAACACAACCTCGTTCGTGTGTGGCCGATGGCATACACTTCCCCATCCCTATCACAGCGGTTGCTCTTGCAATCCTCCATCGACACTGCCGTTATAATTAGGGAAGTACAACAAGGTCCAACCGTAGTTGGAGGTTGGTTTCTCCCTCGTACGATTACGTCCCGGGCTTCCTCCACGAATGGGCTACTTCCCTCGGGTTCCATCAATTAGGCCCAAAGGCACCTTATCTGTGATACTAGGGTTTCTTGTAGCCCTAGCTTCCTACTATTTGGTTATTTCTATCGGGAACCTCTAGGACAATATTACTAAGTCAGCTAAGACTGGTGTGATAGTAAGTAGATCAGAGTGACCTCGAATCCCTCGAGCACACACCCACACAGACACGTTCTCCTCTACCCATTATAACAACTAGGTTTATCTTCCCAATGGAGCATCGATATTTGCACCATACATGAATATAGCCCAAATTATGTGCTTATATGTGGTGCACTATTTGTGCATTTAAATTCAAGATCACAAGAATATCATGAAAATAAAATTAGGATGAAGTAAAGAATCTCAACAAGCATATAGATTAGACCAAGTCACAAAAATTTATCCACAAGCAACGGAAACTACTCTCTTGACATGGAATTCAAATAAAGATTTGAATTCCACATCTTAGGATCAAAGAAAAATTAAATGAAGAAAAAGATAAAGTTTCTACTAAGGAGAGAGTCTCCAAACTACTCCTCTAATCTAATCTATGGTATGTAGTATCTATTAACCTAGTAGACAAAATTTCTATATATAGTAGTAGGAGATTGGGTCTAACACTACTGTAGGATAGGGGTATTTGCACCGGTAATTTAGGGCAATAGCACCGGTATTTTGGCCCCCAAAAATATTGGTGCGTATGTATAGGGGTGTAGAAATGCAACAAATTTGTACCGGTAAAATGGACTGGTGTATAGCAGTATTTGCATCGGTATCTTATGCTGGTGCAAAATAGCGGGATCACAAAATATGTGCACAGGAATTATTTAGAAAATCGGTGTAATACCAGAATATAGTTTTCTCCGGTATTTTGCACTGGTATTTAACCCATGAACCGGTGTACACAATAATTTGTACACCGGTATTAAATCCGACACCGGACTTTATTTTGCAGTTGAAATATAGTTTTTTTCACCGGAATAATTGCACCGGTATTTTTTTACACCGGTATCTTTGTACTTTATGCACCCGTAGTATTGAAATAATTAAAAATAAATTATTTAAAATGTGAAATTTATTTACACCGGTACTTTCCTTGTACCGGTGTATTATGTGGCTAAAATTTGCAATGCCTAATTTTTTTTGATGGTCCATCCCGGATCATTTCCGGGGCAACGACAACCAGAGATACTTGTAAACTATTATAAATTGGAAACTGTTGAATATGTAAGAAATTTGAAACATTCTATTACAAAAATATGGCTCGCAAAACACGCGAACATTATTACACCATATGAAATAGAAGAAGTATCCTAAACTTGCAATCAAACAAAGTACAACATAAGTTTAGTATAACCAAACATCATCCATAGAATTCAAATATATTCAGCCATTCAATATTAACCATCAACCTATTATGTTGTTCTTACCATCCAAAAGTTGCAACGTAGTGTTCACCTGGTGTTGGTAGTCTCTGAGCCAAGTCGCGCACCATCTCTCTGCTACACCTTGAATTTCGTACACATGGTACGACCATTTTCCTTCAGGGAAAATCTTTTAATTTCAAACTTACACTATTAGTCAATAATGTTGCATTTGCTAGAGATCAATAATATCAAATTTTGAGATGCAAGGTTTACCTCCAAGATATTTTTTGTCTCTGGGTGGTTAACAAATTCTTCCATGAAGAGCATGAGGGAGTACCCACATTGCTACGAACCATTCTGGGTTCGGTACTGCACGGGAAAGGTAAATGTAATTACTAACCCTAAACATAAAATTTGATGGATGAAATGACAGTCTTACTTAACATAATGTTGTTGATTTTCCACGTGTATTTGGGTTTTGGCTCCATCTTTCTCTTCTCCCTTTGGCATGCGCAAGTAAGCCTGACAAGAAAGTAAATTTAAATGGTTACTTCTTTCCATTTATTATGAAACTAGGATTTTTTATTTGATTGATTGAAAAACCTTTAAATGACCCTGAGTTAGATCAAGTTTTTTGGTTTGAAACCCCTTGACAATGTGTCCAGAGTGAAAACCTCTTCCATTCGGGGATGGATAATGATGATGTACTAATGATTGCTGTCGGAAAATTATGTTAACAAATTAATGAAACGGAAGTGGTTTGAAATGTGAATGTTATTATCATGAAGAAATACTTACATTCTTATGTAGGGTACGATGTAGAACTCAGTATTCATTGCCTTCATTGTTTCCCAAATTTGTTTGAAACGGAGTTCGACTTCCTACTCGAAGTTGGTTAGGTTGCCACAGTTGGATGGGCAGAATTGAACGCGGCCTGGATTAGTTTCATATGTTTTCTCCCATAGGTCTTGTAACGTTAATCATACATGCAAATGAATTCTTGATATATTAAAAAACATAAAGGCTGTAAGTTTTGAAACTCATCTCATCCACACATCAACCTGCGCATTATCGATCCAGGTCATCAAACACATGTTTCCCAGTTTCTTCCTGAAGTCGACCATAACTTCTATCCAAACACCGCAAGTGTAATGGCGTGCAAATGTTGATGATCGAAACACTGGAAAGAACATGCAGGCCTTTCGGAGAAATGTTGGAAAGCACAAGTACATCTTCCAGAGTAACTCATACAGGTTCCTATATGCTTGTTTTCCACTAGTGACATATATATCCATCTAATCCCTAAATGGGTACGGATCACCTTTGTCGCAAATATTTATATGTCATAACTGCAATGTATCAGAAATAATGAGATATTTTGTAACTAAATTTAACCTAGCAACCAAATTGTATAATATTTATTTATATAATTATGAATAAGTAGAATATAAAATTTTATTCGGTGAAAAAATTAAATTTATTTATTGATGTTCGACATCAATCACATATTACTCGAACTCTACGTTTAATTTATTTCATTTAAAAGTATAGTGCCATGAATCTCCCTGCGAAGACTCACGATTTCGGAATTAACGTCTTTGATCTAGTGAAGGGATCTACAAACCCGCACTATCTCGCACGAAATTTAGGAGTCTAGCCCTGGGGTTACACCTAACTTCGACTTGCTCTCTAACTAGCTATCAGGATCAGATTACAAGGTTTATTGATACTTAACTAGCCCTCGGGGTTAAGCAACAATGGAATAGCTCACAATTCATAAAAGTATTGTTAAATTTTCCAAAGGCCTCCGCTATTTATAGGGTTACAATCTCTCCCCAAACCCTAATCACAACTAGAAACTGAATTGACTTATGAAAGTTTTAAGAAGCTAAGGAAATATCTAACTAAAATACCTAAAATAAATGGTAATCTAAGGTAATATGGTCGAATTCTTCAAGAAGTAACCTTGAAGAATATTCACTCATCTAATCTTACCAAATATAATTCTAATCAGAATAAATTGAATATACTAAACCCTAATGGACTATATTTTTCAAAATTCAGCTATTCAAAACCGATATGGCCGAGCTATCAGTACAATAAACCAAAAATGAAATAACTTTACAATATTTTACAGTGATCACACTACCTTATTAAAAACCCAGTGGGAAAAAAGAGTATAGTGTTCTTCATGATGTCTTTAGTTCGTTGACAATCTTGAATAATGAATCAAAGATGTCGATGGTGACTCCTTCAATTCTTCATCATAAAGGTGATCAAGCAAAGCATTCAAAGTTGCATCCCTAAGCTTAGTCCTTAACCTAGTCATAGTTTCCGCCATGTCACTTGGAGGATCCCGAACATATCCGTTAAATGTTTGATCAAGTCGTGGAATGTCTTCATTTATAGAGGTAGTCGTCTTGACATCTCCATCATTCCCTTCGTGGTCAAAAGGTTTCGCCCTCGAAATTGAATTGTCTTCAAAGGTAAATGGAGATAAATCAACAATGATCTGGTGACTCAATCTTGTAAGCATTGTCGTTCATACGATCCAACAATTAGATTTCCGAGCATTTGGAAAACTCTCTTTCCGCATATGAACCCAAATATAATCTCACATGTTGAACCTCATCAACTTGCGGCTTTGATTAGTTTTATTATCATTCTGTGCATTTGTCCGTTCAATTTTCATGCGCACCTTTTTATGGATTTTCTTCACAAAATCAGCTCTATTTTCTCCATCAAGGTTTTTAACCTGTTTAAAATTCAAAGGAAGTAGATCAAGAGGTTTAATGAGTAGAAAACCATAAACAATTTCAAATGGAGATAAAGAAGTAGTAGAATGAATAGTGCGATTGTAAGCAAACTCTGCAATCGGAATGCATTTTCCCCAATTTTTTATGTTCTTCTGAACTAGTGCACGCAGGAGAGCCCCTAGGGTTTGATTGGTCACTTCTGTTTGTCCATCAATTTGAGAAAGACTGGCAGTAAAAAATATCAACTTGGTCCCTAACTTGCGCCACAAGGTATTCCAGATGTAGGATAAAAATTTAACATCGCGATCAGAGACAATGAATGCAAGAATGCCATGTAACTGAACTACCTCCTTCAAAAATAGATCTAAGACATGCTTTGCATCATCTGTCTTCCTACAAGGAATAAAATGTGCCATTTTTTAAAATCTATCCACAACCACAAAGATAGAATCATTACCTGACTGATATTGTGGTAAACCTAGGACAAAATCCATGGAAATATCAACCTGGGGATGTGTAGGAACAACTAATGGAGTATAAATTCAATGAGGCTTATTTTTAGACTTAGCCTTTAAGCAATCAAGACAATTCCTACAAATCATGTCAATAGCAAGTGCCATTTTTTGCCAATAGAAGTTTTCTCACAATAAATTATAAGTTTTAAATGCACCAAAATGTCCCATTAAACCACCTGCATGAGCTTCTCTAACAAGTAATTCAAGCATAGAACATTGAGGAACACATAACATATTATTCATAAACAAGAAACCATCATGCCAAAAAAAACTTCTCATAAGAACAATTTCCACATGTAGCATAAATAGATGAAAAATCAGAATTAGTCACATACAACTCTCGCATGAATGAAAAATCTAACATAATGCATTCCAAACGTGTAAGTAGAACATGTCTATGACACAAAGCATCAGCAACAACATTTTCTTTACCCTTGTTGTAACACAACACATAAGAAAAAGATTCAATGAAACTAGACCATTTAGCATGACATTTATTTAACTTCATCTGACTCTTCAAGTATTTCAAGGATTCATGATCACTATGAATGACAAATTCTTTATGCAATAAATAATGTTGCCAGCTTTCTGATGCACGTACAATTGCATAAACTTCTTTATTATGCACATGATAGTTTAGAGCACCACCCTTTAGCTTTCAACTAAAGTAAGCTACAAGTCGATTCTCTTGCATCAAAACAACACCAATACCGACACCAGAAGCATCACAATGAATCTCAAAAGTACCAGTAAATTAGGTAAAGAAAGAACATGAGCATTACATAATTGTACTTTCAATTCATTAAATACATTCTCTCGACTCTCTCTCCATACAAATTTCACATCCTTTTTAACTATTGCATTTATAAGTGCAATAATAGATGAGAAATGACACACAATCCGTCTATAAAAACTAGCTAAACCATGAAAAGAACGTACATGGTAGGCATTAGTAGGTCTTGGCCAGGTCTTAATGGCCTCAATTTTGGTTTCATCAACTTTTATGCCCTCTTTAGATACCACAAAACCGAGAAACACCACTTCCAAAGCACAAAATGTGCACTTCTTGATGTTCGTATACAAACAAGACTCACAGAGTGTAGCAAGAACCATTTTAACATGCTCAATATGTTCATTAGTTGACTTAGAATAAATCAATATATTATCAAAATAGACCACAACAAACCAACCAATAAACTTCCTCAAAACATTAATCATCAACCACAAAGTGCTAGGTGCATTAGTTAAACTAAAAGGCATAAAAATCCATTCATACAACCCAAACATAGTCTTAAATGCAGTTTTACATTCATCCCCCTATATAATTTGAATCTGATGATAACTCTAAGTCAAATCAATCTTATAATAAATCATAGATCCAGAAAAATCTTCAAGCATATCATCTAACCTAGGGATAGGATGGAGATACTTAATGGTAATCTTGTTAATAGCATGACAATCAATGCACATATGCCAAATTTTATCTTTGTTAGGAACTAAAATGATGGGCACAACACAAGGGGATAGGTATTCTTGCACATAACCTTTTTGAAGTAACTCCTTGACTTGTCACTGTAGTTCCTTTGTCTCCTCAGGGTTTGCTTTATACGTCGGACAGTTGGGATAACCGAAATCGGAATCAAGTCAATCTTGTGTTCAATACCTCGCAAAGGTGGTAATCCCATAGGTAAGGCTTCCAGAAGACATCCTCAAATTCCTGTAACATCTGAGCAAACTGTGGACAAATTCTATTCAACTAAATTTATATTTATAACAATAACAGAGGCTCGGGGTAACAAATATTGAACGCAACAAGGGCAGAGATTACACGCACCACACGGGTAGAAGGGGAAATTGATACATCCGTGACAAATTGACTAAAGAGCTAAAGGAGAGGGAGAGAATGAGGTTGACCGCCGAGGAATTCACTGGCGAGGAGATTGAACAACAACTCAATCAAAAGAATTTCACACCTGACAGATCTCTTGTCTACCTTGAGGCAAACAAAGATAAGAAAGGGTTATACACATTGAAAGAGGTTGAGAAGATTGCACCTGACGTTGTAAGTTACGCCAAAATCAACCATTTAAATTAAATTTAAAGTGTATTTCACATTATTAATATAAACAATTACGTTCATGTGTGATTCTCAGTTGAAATTGAACGAGCTTAAGGAAAAAGGAGCATTGGAACTGCAGCCGGGTGAAGAAATCCTCATAAAAGTGACAAAAAAGAAGGATTGCCAGGGCAGGTACAGAGAAACTCATATGGGTCTACCCACAGCGATGGTTGTTCCTCATCTTTCCCGCAGCAAGTGCGGTAGCAGTTCCTCAACCAAAGATACAGCCCAGAGGAGACCATCTAATGATCAACCGGTTGTAAAAGCCATGGTATCGTACCTAGATTAATTGGTGAAGGGTTTAGCATCTACAAGCGGTGTTTAGATTCTGCCAGGCCTTGAAAATCCCAAGAAGTTTATAGAGAAGGTGATGGATGACATTGTTACAGCTGCTACAAATTTTGGTGAAGAGCCCAGCGACGGAGAAGGAGATGAAAAGGAACACCTTCAGTAATCTATACATGTCCTAACATTGATTTATACATCTGAAATATCTCTATAACTATTTCATCTATTCACTTAAATATTATACGAATAGGATGGAGAATACGTGACTCTTCTCATTAAAGACATTGTCGGGAAGAAGAAAATGATCACCCATGGGCTGGGACATGTATCTCATCATTAGGATGCCCAACAAGGAAGTGTTACTCGTGTAAGAGTATGCGAGCCAGTCATCCGTCCTAGGGCGGGATTGCCCTCGGCGTACCACCACTTCGATAATGTTGGAGAGGTGCTCAATAGCGTCGTGGATTGGCTGGTGTCCTTGCTTAATAGGCAAGGACAAGTGAGCAACCGAGGGACACCGATGATGTCAATGACAGGGGTGTTACGGACAACGATGACGAGGAGGTTCTGATTCTCACTAGTGACAATGAGGTACATTCTTGTAACACTATTTTTCAATCCTCAAACTACTTTTGTGTATCTGTATTCATTAATCCTTGTAACAGGATACTGGCGAGCAAAAATCTCAGTCGATGGCTAATTTCCGGCCATCTACAAGACCAAGTTAAATAAGCTGCCAAAACAGGTAATGCACCAAAATGAGTACTATTATTATTCATTAGCAACGATAGTTCCATACTATATTCTTAAATGATTATTTTGTATCATTTCACGTTCCCAAATTGTCAACAAACGAGACCTGACAGATTGGTCGATCATGGGGCAATTCATAGAGGAAGCAAATGTCGCTATCCTAGAAATGATAAAGAATAAGGTCTCCATGTACTTTCCAGTGTTCCGACCATCAACATTCGCACGTTATTACACCTGCGGTGTTGGAATAGAAGTTCTGGTCGAGTTTGGGAGGAAACTAGGGAACATGCGTTCAATGACATGGATCGATAATGCGCAGGTCGATGTGTGGATGTGGTGAGTTTCAAAACTTACAAAATTAATGTTTTAAAATTATCAAGACTTCCTTTTCATGTATGACTAACGTTACAAGCACCTATGGGAGAAAATATGGGAAACTAATTCAGGACGCATACATTTCTTCCCATCCAACTGTGGTAACTAGTAAAACTTCGAGTAGGAAGTTGAACTCCATTTCAAAAAAATTTGGGAAACAATGAAGGCAACAGATGTTGAGTTCTACATCGTACCCTACATAAGAATGTAAGTATTTCTTCCTAATAATTACATTCACATTTCAAACCACTTCCGTTTCATTAATTTGTTAACATAATTTTCCGAGAGTGATCATTGGTACCTCATCATTATCCGTCCCCGAACGGAGGAGGTTTTCACTCTGGACACATTGCCAGGGGTATCAAACCAAAAAACTTGGTCGAACTCAGTATCATTTCTAGGTATTTCAATCAATCAAATCAAAAATCCTAGTTTGGTAATCTACGGGAAGAAGTAACCATTTTAATTTACGTTCTTGACAGGCTTGCTTGCGCATACCAAAGGGAGAAGAGAAAGACGGGGCCAGAACCCAACTACACTTGGAAATAATCAATAACATCATGGTAAGTCATTCTGCCATTTCATCCCTCAAATTATATGTATAGAGTTAGTAATTACATTTACCTTTCTGGTGCAGTACCAAACCCAGAATGGTTCGTGGCAATGCGGGTACTCCATCATGCTCTTCATGGAAGGATTTTTTAATCACCCAGAGACAAACAATATCTTGGAGGTAAACCTTGCACCTCAAAATTTGTTATTATTAATCTCTAGTAAACGCAACAATATTTAATAGCAGTGTAAATTTGAAATTAACAGATTTTCCCAGAGGGCAAAGGGCCGTACCAGTGTACGAATTTCAAGGTGTACCAGAGAGATGGTGTGGGGCTTAACTCGGAGACTACCAGTAGCAGGCGAACACTATGTTGCAACTTCTGGATGATAAGAACAACATA
Source organism: Rubia yunnanensis (assembly GCA_037428765.1). NCBI lineage: Eukaryota > Viridiplantae > Streptophyta > Magnoliopsida > Gentianales > Rubiaceae > Rubia > Rubia yunnanensis. The sequence continues at coordinate 46,590,180 of CM075064.1, forward strand.
ATATGTGGATCTTTTATTTTGAATGGCTGATGATATTAGAATTCTATGGATGGCGTTTGGTTATACTAAACTTGTGTGATTTTTTACTTTGTTTCATTACATGCTTAAGATATGTCTTATATTTTATAGTTAGAATAATGTTCGCGTGTTTTGCGAGCGATATTTTTGTAATAGAATATTTCAAATTTCTTACCTATTCAAAAGTTTCCAATTTATAATAGTTCACAAGTATCACTGGTTGTCGTTACCCCGGAAATGATCCGGGAGGGACCATCGGACAACAAATTAGACATTACAAAATTTAGCCAAATAATACACCGGTATAAAATACATGCACCGGTGTAAACAAATTTCACATATTAAATAATTTATTTTTAATTATTTAATAATATCGGTGCATAAAGTATAGTAATAACGATGTAAAAAAATACCGGTGCAATATATTCTGGTGCAAAAAAATTATATTCCGACTACAAAAGAAAGACTGGTGCTATATTTAATATCAGTGGACAAATCACAGTTTTACACTGGTACATAGGTTAAATATCGTTGCAAAATGTCTACACCGGTGTTCCAAATAATACCGGTGCAGATATATTGTGATTCCAAAATTAATACACCGGTCTAAGATGCCAGTGCGAATAATGTTCTACACCGGTTCATTTTACCGGTGCAAATTTGTGGCATTTTTACACCCCTATACATACGCACCAGTATGTTGGGGGGCCAAAATACCGGTGCTATTGCCCTAAATTACCTATGCAATTACCCCTGTTCTGCAGTAGTGACTTCTAAAAAACTAGTGCATTGTTCAGATTATAATATGTACAAAATACACTACACTTTGCATATGTCACACTACAAGTAGTATTTGTTATGCTTATCATAACAGAGCTTTTATAATTTTCAAATTCTAAGTAACTTCCTAAAGACTTTTGCACAACTTACATTAGAACATGCATATCTTACATTAGAAATTGTATTCTTTATTGTTACAGGTATAGATTTTCCAAATTTAAATGAATTTGATGCCACTAAAAATCTTACCGGCGTAAAAAGCAAAGAATTTGGAAGCAATACATGCTATATATAAGAAGCATGCAAATGTTATTGGTTTTAGCTACAGGAAAGACTGACAACGTCTAAACAGCAAAAGGCGAATTCGCGAAAAGTACTACAAGTTCTCTTCTGGAGGCCAGCCGAAAAGATTGAAAACCAACATTATCATCCCTATTCTTTGCGTGGATAGCGAAAATCATTCTGAAAATAAGAAGAAGAAGAAGAAGAGGAAGAGGAAGAGAAAGGACCTAATTACAAAAACAGGATGCCTAGCTGAAATTAGAGTGAAGCTTGAGCAGGATTACTACATCGTGGCTCACCACATCACCATACACAATCATCTGTTAACGAGATCATCCTGGCAATATCTCAGTAAGAGTGAACGGAGGATTACAGAAAACAAAGGAAAATCCAGCACAACAATGGAATAAGCAGGTTTAAAACCTACTGTAGGTTACAAATACATGTCTTTTGAAGCTGGTGGAGAAGAAAAGCTAGGGAATACGATGAAAGACTGCCTCAACTTTGTGAGTCGACTTCGAATGAAAGAAATAGAAAGTGGAGATGCTCAGAAACTTGTTGATACACTCATGGAAATCAATGACAAGGACAAAGATTTCTTCTTCAAAGTCAAGTTCGACGAGGAAACAAAACTATCAGAAGTGTTTTGGAGGGATTCAATGATGCTGGAGGACTACAAACTCTACGAAGATATCACCATATTTGACACTACATACAGAACAAATAAGTATAACTTGATTTGTGCGTCAATAGTTGGAATCAGCAATCACTTAAACATAATAATGTTTGCTTGTGCTTTTATTGCAAATGAGTTGGCTGATACTTTTGTGTGGCTCCACAACAATTTCAAGAAATCAATAGAAGAGAGGGAACTTGTCACAATATTCACAAATCAAGATTCTGCAATGGGCAAAGCAATAAATGAGGTATGTTATGAAAATTTGTTACTTACAGTTCTGAGCACTGAATATGCTCTGTTAGAAACTGCATATGTTAGCTTAAAGTATGTATTAAATAGCTTATAAGTGTCACTTGTTACTTTAGAAAACAGGTTTCCTAAAAATGATGCAACTTCAGAAATTTTGTTGCTTACAGACCTGAAACTAACCTGCAACTTCCATTTCTTGGTACAACTTTCAGGTCTTCTAAAACACAAAACACTGGTTGTGCTTATGGCACATAAAACACAATGCAATACAACATTATGAGATATTAAAGAAAGGTGAATCATTTAAAAGCGATTTAGACTACTGTATGAAAATATGTCGTGATCCAGTAGAATTTGAAGATAAATGGATCTTGATGATCACCACTTACAAGCTGGAAAGTAGCACTTGGTTTCAAAGCCTATATAATATCCATGAAAAATGGAGCACGACATTCAGCAAGGATATTTGCTCAGTGTGCATTTTATCATCACAGCAAAGCAAAAGCACCAACCATGCACTATGCTTCAGTGCAAACAAAACAACAACACTGACACACTTCTATGAGTTCTTTAACCAAACAATCAGAAAGTGGAGGAAAGATGAAGCAGAAAAGGAAAATACATGTGCAAAAGCAAAGCCAAAATTTGAAAACAAAGTAGGTATGTTTCCATTAAGAATATGTATTAATTAGCCTATAACCTGAAATTGTTAACTTATAGTGTGCATTTGTTTCCCAATTACTGGGCATGTATATGTTTGGTTAAACATGCTGCTCATGTTTACACACTTGCATTGTACCAAAGATTCAAAAGGAAATTTTCTCTAGCAATGACAACTAAGGTCAAGGAAGTGTTCTCAGAATCACTGTAAAAAAATATGACTTCAGATTAGAACATGATGAATCTAAATATGAGACATTTGAGTACAAAATTGAAGATGGGCTAGTTGAAGTACAATGCAAATGCAAATACTTTGAGGTGTCATGTAGGTTGTGCTTTCACATTCTTAGATTATTACACCTCCACTCCATCACAGATATACCAGAGAAGTACATCCTCAAAAGATGGACAAAAAAGGCCAAAACAGAAGTATGAGACAATGTTCTTGGCCAAGGAAAACAATTATCAGAAAACATCAATGGTGCAGTTTCATGGAGGAATCACATGTCCAGCAAATTCTACAATCTAGTCCTAAAGAGCGAAGGAAACTTAGAAGCTAGAAGCACTCTTCACCAAGTAACTGATGTATAATTACTTAGCTTACAACTACAATTTATTAACCTATGAATTACATTTGTTTTCCTATAAGCTCAGAAAATCAACACAATAAACCACATCGCATAACTAAAATGTAACTTGGTATTAATAAGCATACAAATATTACCTCTTAACATTCAACATGCACTTGTTTCTTAAAAGCGATTTGCATTATATTTCACATAATTGTAGTGATATGAAAACCAATGAATACATGTAGAATTACTTAACTTTCACCTGTAATTTGTTAACCTATCACTTGCATTTGTTTTCCTATAGGCTCAAAACATCAACACAATGAACCACATGAAATAATTGAAAATTAAACTTGGAATTAATAAGCATACAAATAGTACTTCTTAACATTCAACATGCATTTGTTTCATACAACCTTCAACCTTTAAAAAAAATCCTAAAACAACGCCTCAAATTCGCTTATCATATCACCAACAAACTAATCAGTCACATGGTTCACCTTGGCCACACCAAGGTGAATAGATTCTCTGTTTTGCAGGATGAGCTCGAGACTCCTTCAACTGATCAGAATCAAATGGTTCACCTTGGCCACACCTGCACCAGCACCTTGCAACCGGACACTATGGTGTCTTCAACTGCACCAGAATTGGAGCATCTGCAAGGTAAGGCAAAAGGTAAAAAAACTAACTATTTCAGCCAGATAAACAAAATGATGCTTAGGTCCTCTACCAAAAGTACTAAATCTAGTGAACAATGACAGGTTCCTCCTCAATCAATTTTTTAGTATGGAACATTAGGGGTATGGAATCATCAATGTTGAGACTAATTAATCTAGTCAGACTTAAAAAAATCCAACTACTATGTCTAATTGAACCCATGCATGATAACTCAAAAATACAATCTTACATGGATAAACTTAATTTTTCTAATGGTTTGACTCTATTTAACAGTAAAATCTGGCTTATGTGGACTAATCCAGTCACAGTTTCCCAGTTATCATCCCATGAACAGTTTTTACATGTCAGCATAAAACACCAGTTTCTCAATTTCCAAATGGATGCTGTTTTTATATATGCACTCAGGAATAGGGAAGGTAGGAAGAATCTATGGAATGATTTATCTTCAATTCATGGGGGTGATACGATCTTTATTGGGGATTTTAATACTATCACCTCCCTATCTTAATACAAGGGCCCTAGCTCCCCTTCCTTAGGTAGCATTAGAGACTTTAATTCATGGATAAATAAAATGGGCATCCAGGAAATCAATACTGTTGGCAATCTTTTCACTTGGTGCAATTCTAGGCTCAGAAACCCAACTTCCAAAAGACTTGATAGAGGTTTATGTACCATTTCCTGGAACTATAGATTTCCTTCTTCTTCTATCCAAATCTTGAATAGGCAAACTTCAGACCACTCCCCAATGCTCCTTCAGATTTCTAGTTTAACCATTCTTAACCCTAAACCATTTAGATTTCTCAATGTATGGTTCAATCGGCCTGAATTTAACATACTTATCAAGACGAGTTGGGAGAAACAAATGAATGAATCTGGTTTATTAGGTTTCTTCCTTAAACTTATCAGGCTAAAAAAGGAAATAAAAATATGGAATAGGAATTGTTTTGGGAACATAGACTCAAATGTTTTAAATGCTGAGGAATCCCTTAGATTTCAGGAAACCATATTTGATCTTAATCCTTCCAGTGCTGAACTTATTAAATTAAATGAGAAAAAAGCTATGTTGTTGCGTGCTCAAAAAGAGAAAGAAAAATTTTAGAAACAGAAAGCTAAACTTAAATGGCAGAAGTTAGGTGACAATAACACTCAGTTTTTCCACAAAGTAGTTCAGGAGAAAAACAGCAGATTAAATATTACAAAGATCAAAAATAGCGAAGGTCAATGGCTTAGCTCTCAGGTAGATATTAACAATGAGGCCATTTCCTATTATTCTGATCTATTACAGGACCCAAATCACAGGCCAAATGACACTTACTACCCACACTTTCTAAGCCTAATACCAAATGTAATCTCTGCCAATGATAACTTTGAACTGTCCAAACCTATATCTGAGAATGAAGTAGAGGCAGTAGTTAAAAACTTAAGCAAAAATAGTAGCCCGGGTCCGGATGGTTTCACCCCTAAATTCTACTATAAATGCTGGTCTATTATTAAATCAGATCTCACCATAGCTGTTAATGATTTCCTTGATGGCAGTGCTCTGCCTAAAGGAATATCCAGCACCTGGATTACTTTAATACCCAAAAAGCCCACCCCTTCCTCATTTGATGATTATAGACCTATCAGTTTGTCAAATGTCATAAACAAAATTTTCTCTAAGGTTCTTATGGAAAGGCTTAGACCTCACATGGACAAACTGATATCTACCAATCAATCAGCTTTCATGAAAAATAGGGACATCTCAGATGATATCATTTATCTTCAGGAAATGATTAGGTTTCTAGATAAAAAAGGCTCGGATTCCTAACTGCATTCTGAAATTAGACTTACAGAAAGCCTTCGATAGGGTTAATTGGCACTTTCTTAGGCATGTCATGATGAAATTTGGCTTTGAAGGAAAATTTTTACATGCTGTTATGTCTAATCTTTCCCATGCCTATTTTTCCATTCTTATCAATGGTAATCCTGTGGGATTTTTCAAAGCTACTAGAGGTATTAAACAAGGTGACCCTGTCTCTCCCTATCTCTTTAATATTTTTTCTGAAGCTTTTTCTAGGAGCCTAGCATTTATTTTTCTAAATAAGAAGCTTTCCTATTATCAGATACCTTCTCCAATTCCACCAGCTACTCACCTCATGTATGCTGATGATACTGTTATATTTATGCAAGCTTCCAAAAATAATCTTATCAGGATAAAAGCTTTCCTTGACATCTTTGAATTTACTTCTGGCCAAAAATTTAATTTTCACAAATCTGATTTCTATACTAGTAAGAGAGCTTCATTTGGCAAACTAAATCAGATTAAGGTGATTCTTAAAATGAAACAGGGCTCTCTTCCTTTTCATTATTTAGGCTGCCCTATATTTAAAGGTCGAACGCTGACTAGGTATTACCAGCCACTTATGGAAAGAATAGATAGGAAACTGCAAAATTGGAAAAATCAGTGGTTGAGCTCAGGTGGTAAACTGATCCTTATTCAGTCCTGTTTGTATTCTATGCCTCAACACCTGTGGTCCGTAACTAAACCACCAAAAACTGTAATAAAAATCTTAGAGAAAAAACTGGCTTCTTTCTTCTGGGGTGAGTCAAATGGGAGGAAAAACAAAATATGGAAAAAATGGACTCATCTTGCAACTCCAATCTCTCAGTGTGGCTTAGGACTTAGATCAATTCGAACTATTATAGATGTTTGCTCCCTAAAACTGTGGTGGAAATGCCAGGTGGGTATCACACTATGGGCTAAACTGTTATGGTCTTTTCCTGTTTCTCATAGAAAATCTGTAACTTGGAAAAGAATTTGCTCAGTTAACCTCTTTGCAGAACAAAATTCACTCATCATACATGGTAAAGGTTCCTGTAACCTTTGGAATGCAAACTGGTGTCCAAATGGACCATTAATAAATCTTGTGCCTAGTCATATCATTGTACAGTTTCAATTCTGTTATGTTGCAGAATTTGTGAGTAATAAAAATGTTATTTTAGATCTTATTACTCCATTCTTGAAAAATGATACTCTTTCTTTCTTGCAGAATGCTACACTTGTGGAGACTAGAGAAGATAGAATTATTTGGAAACCTGACCCAATGGGTAATTTCTCCTCCAAGTCTACATATTATGCCCTGGCAGGACCACCAGGTAATTCTCTGGCATCTAAGCTGCTGTGGAACAGGATACTTCAAAAAAAATCTCAATTTTCACTTGGAAAATGTTACATTCCTTACTTCCAATTGATGATGTACTTATCACCTGTGGATTCAGTATTGCTTCTAAATGTCCTGTTTGTTGCCATATAGATTCAATTGAACATTTTTTTGTTTCATGCTCCCTGGCTACATCTATCTGGAGTTATATGGCTTCACTTGTTCATTTACACATATCTGAACTACATTCCTTATCACAAGCTTTCTACACCTTTTGGAACTGCCGTGATCTTCCTAAATACCTCCAGGTCATATGCAATATAATCCCACCTATCATTTGCTGGAGCCTATGGAAAGCTAGAAACAGATACCTGTATGACCAAATTCCGTTCTCTTCAGACTACATTCGTAATGATGCTTTAGATCTCATTAGGCTCGCCCTATTTGCCAATCCTACAAATCTGAGGTCTTCGACTGAGATTCCACACCCGATACAATGTCTTTTTCCCCAACATAGACCTCCTCCAAAGCCTATCATTAGGATTGTTAATTGGGAAAGACCTACACAAAATCACATTAAAATAAACACTGATGCATCTTGGTTCCCAGAAAAGGCTGCTGTTGGTATAGTGGTAAGAAATAGCACATGTTTACCTATAATGATCAGCTCTGAATCCATTACTGCAGATTCTACTCTACTTGCTGAAATCCTTGCTATTAAATTTGCTTGTGAAAAATTTGGCCTCTTGAATGACTCTGTAATCATAGAATCTGACTCTCTTCTAGCTGTCAGCATGATAAATGATCCTTATGTTGCTCACTGGCCATTGTTTAATATTGCGTTTAATGTTAATCTGCTGCTGGCTGGTGCTGTGCTTAAACATATACTTAGGGAAGGTAATTCTGTGGCCAATGCGATTGCAAAACACCACTCGACTCACAATCAATCTTTGAATCTTTCTAATGCTCCTACTCAATTTAAAGGGCTAATTGCACTAGACATGGAACAATATCCGCAGATTAGAGTCTCTTCCTGACTGCTGCTGAGTGAATAGATACTGCTGATAATTTTGTTGATGCAAGTACTCGTCCGACTGAATTTCCACTGTGGAACTCCATATGATTTTGTTCATACACCTCTACTGAGACTACTGCACAAGACGCATCAACACAAATACCCCCCCTCATGTCTACTTTTGTTTAGTTGCCTGGCGAAATTGCGAATTAACACGGGGTGTGGAGATTCGCAGATTTGGAATCGCAACTTACGTAGACCCTCTCGTTATATATAATTCATAGACTAGACTGGTCATACCATTTTGCGGGCAACGATGTCGCCTTCTGTAAATTTAAACACAAAACTACTTTGGCTTGTTATGGCTTGGGGTACCAATATACCAACTCCCACCTTCGGGTGTCTTTCCAATAAAAAAACTAATCAGTCACAAAATAAGCTTATTACAAATCATGAAGTCAAAACAATTCAAACACGCTAAATCTATAGATCTTCGAGTTCTTCAATCCCAAGGGGTAATGAAGGAATCATAGAACGAATTTTCCTTGTGTATTCTTCAACTATCTTATCAACCCACTTATGTGTGCTTGGGTCTTCCATAACGTCATGTGTGGTCTTGACATGCTCAGTATCCTCATTTGTTGTGGTTGTGCCTTCTTGTTGTGGTTCAGATTGGGGTTGTGGCTGCGGTTGTGGTCGCACAGTTGGACTAACATTTTCCCTCTCAAAGTTTTTCACCAAAACTCATGTAATGACCTCCATGTCTCGTTTGAAAACAAGACAGACCCTATGCAGAAGCTAACGGAAAAGAACAAAAGTCAATCAAACAAAAAAATCAGAAACTGTGTAAAAAACAATATGAACTATAAACTGCATTAGATTAACTAACATCTGCATTAGTTTTAAAGCAACATGCACTAAATTTAAATAATTGTAAAAAAAAGACAAATTTTTTTTACATTACTAGAAGCTTTCTCAATATCTTCATTACTCATCACACCATTTGGAATGCGGTACAAAATGATTCCAGGCTCCTAAGCAATGCCATGAAACGCAACATTCGGAGTACGCATCCCCTCACAACCAACATTCTCATTGCGAATTCCCTCAGATTGCTACTGGCTGCTACTTTTCTCTTTCACCCTCTCATCCTTGGTTAAAGGATACCTAGCCTTTACCATAACCCCCTTATCATAACCCATCTTCTCAAGATAGCGAGCCCTCTCGAACAAAGATTTGTTCGACCAATGCATGTACAAGGGAAATCTAGTAGGGTCAGGCTGACCCCTAAAGGGGAACTTACAAATATAAGCCAACAACAATACAAACACACAACCACCAACACAAGACACATCTATTTTACCAGAACCAAATTTGAAGCTACTAACACCCTCACAAAATCGACCAAGCACTAATCCACACCAATTAAGACTCTTAATAGTCCCAACATTCTCTAAAGCACTAACAAGCTTAAAATCAACCAAATTTCTTGTAGTTGGGGCCAAGAAAGTACACATGACATACATAACAAAATATCTCTTAAAACGATCACCACTATCACCCAGTTTAACCAACTCATCAAACAAATTAACATGTGAGATATTACCATACCAATCAGCATTTAACTCAGACCTCCATCTATCCCTAATATCCACATCTCTTGACACCCCCCTCCCATTGTTCTTCACCAAACCAACAGGACACCCTGGAATCCTAGGAATACAAAATATATCAAACACGTCATCATGGGTAATGATGTACCTTGAGCTGGCTATTTCTTGAACACAGCCAACATGATCAAACCTAGAACAAAAATATGAAGTTAGCCTAAAACAATATAAAGTCAGCATAGAACAACATGAAATCAGCCCATAGAATCAAACTTGTCCACCAACCATGGAACGATTCCAAAAGGAAAAGATGAAATGTCAAAAGCAAGAAGTCTACCCAAACCTATCCTTTCAACATCTATCTTTTGTGTGGGAGTGAGCGCAACAATTAAAGATTTAAGCTTGGAAGGACAACATCTAGTTGAGAATTTTTTAGCAAACCTAAAAAAAATTAATATGAAAATTTTAAGCATACATATCTTGAAAAGTGTAAGTTTAAATCTAACACAAAAAGATCAGTCACACATGATATACTTAACTAAGACATCATGAATATTAACATATGCAATATTTGAACAAACAAAAACAATTATAAAAAATAACATTCAAGACAAAAAAATTTATTGGTAAGATTATTTAGATAGGTATAAAATAACTAATACACTATGAATGTTAAGATAGGAAACATTCAAACAAACAAATACAGTTTCTTATCAATAAATAGGAAAATAAAAACTGAAGACACACAAATTGTGAATAACAAGTAAACACTGAATATTATCAAATGGAACATTTTATGAAACAAATACAGGTTATAACACATTAAAATAACACTGTCAACAAAAAAATACTTGTGTGTTACCCTCCTCGTCAATACATTCAACCACCTTCTTCTTCGGACGGTTGCGCAGTTGTTTTGCAGGTTTTTCCTCAAAAGAAACCATTTTTCTCGACCCCGGAGCTTCACCAATACTAATGTCCACTTTCCTCTTCAAACTAGGTTTTTTATCAACTTCAACACATTTCTTTGCCTTCTCAGTAGACTCCATCACAACCTTAGCAGATTTATTCACAACAACTTTCTTTGTCTTTGTCTTCTTCACGACCACAACAGGCGACTTTGCGGCTACTTCTTTTGCCTTCCTATTCAACTGTCTAGTAGGGGACTCACTAACAATTTGTTTACCCTTCTGCTTGCTCAACATATGAGGTGAGGACCTCTCATTCAAACCAACTGTGGACTTCTTCTTCAAACCAAATGGTGACTTCTCATTATGTCCTTCAAAAGAGACAACCACAGTAGGTCGAGCATCGTCACTCTCACGCACACAAGCAACAAGTTAAGCATCCTCACTCTCATTCCTATAATCCTCACTCGCACCCACAACGACATCAGATTGAGCATTCTCACTTTCACACGCTGTTGTAGCAGCTCGAGCCTCCTCCCTCTCAATTGCATCCAAATCATAAAGATGTTCATTTATAAAATATCTAATCATACTTTCAGTAATTGAATTATTCATTGAATGACCCTTACCATCATCCCTGGACTCACCTTCACCATCATCCTCAACATCTCTGGAACCACCTTCACCAGCAGGTACAACTTCCTCCCTAACAGATTCATTCTCTTTCCTATTTAGCACATTCAATTCAGTAACACACTCATCAAAATATGCATCAACTATAGCATCAATTTCTTCTGAAAAAATCCTTCCCCCCAACACCCTCAACACCCTCAACACAACCACCTTCAACACCAACATTAGCATTAACCCCTTCAACACCAGCATTAGCATTATCAATCATCACATCCAAAACCTCTCTAATATATTTCTTCACTACCCCATCCACATCAACCACATAATCCACATCAATAGCCTTATCACCCTCACAATCCTCTAAACCACCAACATTTACCTTCTCTACATCACCAGCCAATGCACCCCCACCAACAGCTCTAGAGACCTCACCAGCCTCTACACTAGATTCCTCCTCACAAACATTAGAACCCTCCTCACAAACCTTAGAACCCCTAACCTCATTGACAGGCGGGCGGTCGTCGCGCCCTCCGTGCAAAAGATAATTTATAAGCCCTTTTTGCTTACTTTCTACAACTAGGTAGATAGCGGCAAATCGGGGTCGTCCAAAGAGAAGAGGGATCTTCCTAAGCACTTAAGCACAAATGGTTAATATTAGGCTAGGATAAAATATATATACACACATAAAAGCAAGTAAAATGGGGGGGGTTTGGTTGGTTGGTTTTCCTAAGTTACGAAAGTAAAAAGACAAGATAACTAGCAAGGTCAAGTGACTATGCTAATCATCAAACTAAACTAAGAAAAGGGGTTTTAAACTACAAAGATAAAAAGCCTTGGAGGCAAGGGATATCCACTTCCAAATCTAATGTAGGTCATTGGATCATTCACTCATTCTATCATATAGCATTACATGACTCAACATCAACATACCCATCTAGCAAGAATCACAACACATAAATCACAAGAAATTCTAAGTTCATGCTCATAGATTTTCATGCAAAGGAGCTACGGAATTCGTCACGTTCCTAACACCTAACCAATTCAATCATACAAGCACTCCCTATGCTCAAGCAACTCATGGCACAAGTGAAGTGAAACACACCATCAAGAATACACAAATGCTAAATAACAAATGCTTCAAGGATGAGTTAAAACCATCTATTCAATACTTTAACTACTTGTTGTGGAGACTAAACTCCTATCCTTCTTAGTTCGTAGTTTGCAAGAGTGAGTTCGACATCTCTCGTCAAACCTCACCAATGACTCCCGTTGTCGCGACCACGACTCAAGGTATCATTGGTGGCATTTAATCACGAAGAACCAACAAGCTCGGCAATGCTTATGACCACTACACCGTGACTAAGCATTTAACCAATTCATGCAATTACACGAGATTGGATGAACGTGCAACGCACATTCATCCAAGAGCATATAACTCTCTCGTTTGCTACACAAACGAACATGACGAAGAGTTCGACATCAATCACATTCGTCTAGCACATTATCAATCCATCAACACAATCAAAAGCCCTAAATCATACTCATACATTCCTAACAAGAAAAGGGGGGAAATTAACCCAAATCCCCCAAACCCTAGCTAGCAATTCATACAAGTATTTCATTCAAGCTTTCAACAACATCAATGGCATCAACAATTAACATTCAAAGCACAATAAAAGCACAATAGCAAAAACACCAAATAGATAGATATAAATGCTCCTTACTACATAGAAATGGAAGCTTCAATCCTTGCTCCCAAGTACAAAAACTACTCTAGAACAACAAAAGACATAGAAACTAAGAAAACAAGAAGATAAAACCTAGGGTTTTGGCCCAAAACAGGGGCCAAAAGCTGTGGAGAAGAAGGGGTGAAGAGGTATTTAAAGGGGGAAGAAAAAGGGGAGAAAACGCTGCTGCAGGGCTGATTTTAAGCTGTCGTCGCGAGTCGCGACGGGCTTCGTCGCGAGTCGCGACCAAATCAGTAAACTGCAGCCCTGTTTTGTTTTGCTTCCTCCGGGTGAACCGTTGATCCATTTCGGGAGTTCTTGTAGTCGATTTTATAGTGCTCGAGAAGAGGAATCCAATGGTGCCACTCTTGAAGGCTGATTCTTCTCGGAAAATTCTGAGAACCCCGGATCATCATTCATCCGTTGCTTTGCTCTCCTTTCTTCATCTCTTCACTTCTTCAAATCTTCACAAAGCTCAAATGTAAAGGTCTTCAAATCTTCAAATCTTCAAAGATAAATCTTCAAAGTCTTCAAATCTTCAAAGTCTTCAAACAAATCACCTTGTCACACAAAATCATCTAAAAAGTGATAAAAACGTCAAAGCCGCCTTTATCCCTCCTTAGATGATTTCAAGGCAAAATGCCACATGTAGAGCACAAAATTGCACAAAACCTAATCCTAAAAAGCCTAAAATAACCATCTAAAATGGACACATCACTCATCAACACCATCTACTTCTCAACTCATTCGAACTACATCACTCAGCAAAGTGTCATAGTCAAAATCTTAGGTTGATCCACCTTCAGTAGACTTCAATTTCTTCAAAAAAAACATTCATTCTTCTCTTCTTTGGCTCCGTAGCAGTAACAACAATAGGAATATCTGAAGTATCAGCACCACTAATCCTCACAAACCTACGTGCCAATGACACAACTACACAACAAAACACAAACTGTATAAGCACATTACAAAACAAATTAACAAACATAATCACATAAATAAAATACAATATGTAAAGAAAATAAACAACCTCCAGAATAGGACTGTTGAATCTTCTTCAACTCAGTTTGAAGAGAAGATCCATCATTCGTTTTAGATTTCCTAACCAACGGCTTAGAAGCTAAACAACATAATATATTTGAATAAGTAAATGTATAAGCAAATAAGTAAATAAATGTAATACGGAAAAATTACAATCACCTTCATCTATCTCAGGTTCTTGATGTTGAACTGTATCTTCACCTCCTTCAGATACAGCTAAAAATAAGCATATACCACACAGTCAGAAACTAATGCATAGAGCATACTAACATATGCAAGCTGTAATAAAAAAAATTGCATGCATACTCTGACAGTCAGTAAGCAACCTAATCTAACAAACACACATTATAACTAACTAATGCATAGACTATACTAATATATGCAACTTTTAATGAAACAAATGCATGCATAGTCTGACAGTCAGTAAGCAACATAATTTGACATACACATTATAACTAGCTTATGCATACAGTAAACTAACATAAGCAACTTGTAATGAAACAAATACATCCTACCAAATCAGAAATAATAACAATAAGTAGCTTACAATTAGTGAAAATTAAAACACAGACTAACTAATACATATGTTATACTAATATATACAACTTTTAAGGAAACAAGTGCACATTATAACAATCAGTGGATCATCCAATAAAAATCGAAAAACATAGTAAGCAATTTATACATATATTACACTAACATATGCAACTTCTAAGGCAACAAGTGCACACTATAAAACAGAGTTAAAACATGTGGATCTGACATACAAATCAGAAAAACAGAAAAACTAACTAATACATATGTTATACTAATATATGCAACTCCTAAGACAGCAAATGTACATTAAAAAAAATTGGACTGGCTAACATACTGTAAAATTAAGAAAACAGAGCAACTAACTAATACATATGTTATGCTAACAGATACAACATATATACAATCGAATGCATGTTATAAAGAAGACTCAAAACATACCGATCAGACTTACAAATCAAAACAAATAAACATACTCTAAAAAAAGTCAACAACAACAAGACTGAAAAACACATGTACACACTTAACAAGAACAAAAAAAGTGTGAAACTCTAAATATTTAAAACGAAAAACAAAAAACAAACCAGGAGAAGGAGAAGGCTGAGTCAACTTCTCAGGTTTAAGAGAAACCTCCTTGTTTCCCTTGCCGATATCAGCACCAGGTTCAGGAGGAAGACCTTTACCCTTTTGCCCTGCCCATAGACTACAACAATTACACAAAAAATTCCTTAAATCAGAACGGCGAACAATTATCAAGAAAAAACGCAGAAGAACGACGATGAAATTTGAAAACCTAGAATCTTAGACTTACCGATTGCTATCCC
Source organism: Rubia yunnanensis (assembly GCA_037428765.1). Taxonomy (NCBI): domain Eukaryota; kingdom Viridiplantae; phylum Streptophyta; class Magnoliopsida; order Gentianales; family Rubiaceae; genus Rubia; species Rubia yunnanensis. Next base: position 46,605,530 of record CM075064.1, read on the forward strand.
TGATGAAGAAATTGATTGGCGAAGTTGAACGACGAGATTGCGGCGAGATTTCGTGAAGAACAGAGATGAAATTGAAGAAATTGAACAGAGAAGGAATGACGTAAAAGCATATGAATTTTTACAGAGGACACAGTGAATGGGTAACAGTTTCCCAAGAAAAACTTTACAAAACCGCAGAGAAAAAAAAGTAAAGAAATTATGATTTATACTAACTACCATATTTTCTAATAATTACAATCTGAACCACAATTTATCGGTCCCTAACATGTTCATAAGTAAGGAGATGCTGCATTTCCTGAGACTTTCCCAAATATGAAAACATTATCAAAAACATACTCCCTCTATTTCACTTTTATTGGCACACTTTCCTTTTTTGGTTGTTTCTTTTATATTGGCACACTTTCCATTTTTGGCAAGATTCCTTCAATTTCATCCACTCATTCTACTTTTTACTTTATACATTCTATTTCATCCACTCATTTTTTTCTCCTAAATCCAAGCACCTAACTTATGGTGCCACTATTAGTGAAATGGAGGAAGTATTTTTAATTTAATGATTCTAATTATATAATAAGTATAATATTACTACATCATTTATGATTTATAAATACTACTCCCTCCGCCCCATCTGTATTTGCACTTTTGATTTTTAGACATTATTTTCTATAAAAGTTTGATCGCATACTTAAATAGATATATGAACATCAATATTATAGCATTTGATATTGTTCAAATCGTCATAACAAGTAGCTTTTAAATATTAAATTTTTATTTGTCATTAATATACGTAGGTAAAGATATTAACGGACCGTCTTGAACAGCATACAAAAAATAAAAGTGTAAAAATATGCAGGAAAATATAAGATATTATTTTATAATAAACAAGTCAATTGAAAATTGCTTACGGTCACCGGCGGAACTAGGGGGGGGCGAGGGTGGGCTGGCGCCTCCCCTAAGATCCGGTGGCCCGGTATTTAGGCCTAGAGCCACCGGAAGCCACCGGATTCCGCCCCCCCTTGAGGCGTCGTCGGCGCCGGAGGCGCGAGCTCGGGATTGAGGGTGAAGAAGACGTCGGGTGCCCAGGGCAAGGGAGGCTGAAGAAGACGACTAATTTTCCTTTTTTTTTTTTGGTATAAGTATACAAAACGACGTCGTTTTGGCTTAGCTGAACGACGTCGTTTTGAGTTGATGGTCTGAAAAAAAATCAAGGCCAATTGGGCTTTCAGCCCAATTGGCCCAAACCTAATTAAGAGACCAGTGCACCGTGCACGGTGTATTGCCTATTTGCCTCCATTTTCCAGAGAGGAAATCATCCAGCAGCTCCAGCTCCAGCAGCTCCGCCTCCACGCCTCCACCGCCTGCAGCGGCGCCGCCTGCCAACTGCCGCCGCCCGCCGCCGTTCCGGCGTTCCCTGCCGCCTCCATCCCTACTACAGCCACTACCAGCAACCAAGGGCAAGGTATCAAAGGGCCAATATATTTTTGTTATGTAATTTATGTTGAATAACTTGAATTTGTATGAAATTGTGAATATTGAATATAGATATGAAATTATGAATAATTTAGTGATTGTGTTGAAATTGTGAATTGTGCTAAATATAGATTTGAATAATTTGACATAATTTTGACATATTTAATTAGATATATTTAATTTAACGTATGTAATTAGACATATTTAATTAGACATATTTAATTAGACATATTTAATTTGACATATTTAATTTGACATATTTAATTAGACATTTTTAATTAGACATATTTAATTTGACATATTTAATTTGACATATTTAATTTGACATATTTAAGTAGACATATTTAATTAGACATATTTCATTAGACATATTTAATTAGACATATTTAATTAGACATATTTTTGAGGCATATTTAATTAGACATATTTAATTCGACATATTTAATTAGACATATTTAATTAGACATATTTTTGACAAATATTTAACTAGACATATTTTTAAGAAATTGTGAATATTGAATAGCATATAGATATTTAAGTTGACATATTTTTCTTATTTTATGTCAAATAGGATATGGATAAATTCTTAATTCGAAATAGTGGATCATCTATTTTTAAGAGACCGAGTGAACCAAATGAAGAAAGGATTAATGAAGAGGGTAGTAGTCAAAAGCATTCTCGTGTTGAGTTCAATTCGGATGATGTTATAAATGATCCTGGGAAACGTAAACCTATTAAGGATTTTGATGTTTCTATTAGAGATCAAGTGATGAGAGAATATGTGTTAAGAGGTCCTTGCCAACCTAAGGGTCATTATTTTCCAAGGACAAAGCAGGGAAATGACTATAGATGTTTTCAACCTTCGTGGTATGAAAAGTTTGATTGGTTGGAGTATAGCGCGTCAAAGGATGCAACATTTTGCTTTTGTTGCTATCTCTTCAGGAATTCACATAAGGGATGTCGAGATGGAGAGGATGCATTTACTGCGAGTGGGGTGAACAATTGGAAGAAAGCGCTTGATATCTATAAAAAACATGTTGGCGTAGCGGGTAGCTCTCATAATGATGCAGCTCAACAATTGTATGCATTTAAGCGTCAAAGACAGAGTATCCTTCATTCTTATCAGGCACATGGGCGGGAATCAGAGATTGCATATCGCACGCGTTTGACAGCTGCTTTGGATGTGACACGGTTCTTGCTAAATCAAGGTATGGCTTTTCGTGGCCATGATGAAGGGCTGGATTCTTTGAATAAGGGCAATTATCTCGAAATGATTGACTGGTATTGCAAGCGAAATGATGTTGTTTCTAAGACCATGAATGAAAATGGCCCTGGAAATTGCAAGCTCACATCTCCCAAAGTACAGAAGGAACTATCAAGTGCTTGTGCAAGTGAGGTAACAAATGTTATTGTTAATGATATTGGAGATAGTTATTTTTCTATATTGGTTGATGAGGCTAGAGATGCATCAATAAAGGAGCAAATGGGGGTTGTTTTAAGATATGTCAACAAACAAGGATGCGTTCTTGAACGTTTTCTTAGTGTTGTGCACGTGCGTAATACTTCTGCTATTAGTTTGAAGAGTGCTATTGATGAATTGTTTGCAAAGCATAAATTATCAATGTCAAAGTTGAGAGGTCAGGGATATGATGGAGCCTCAAATATGCGAGGAGAGTATAATGGACTGAAAGCTTTGATATTGAAAGAAAACTCATCTGCAAGGTACGTCCATTGTTTTTCTCACCAGCTTCAATTGGTTGTTCTTGCTGTGGCTAATGATAATCGAAATGTGTGTCAATTTTTCGTTTATCTTGGTATGATTGTGAATTTAGCTGGAGCTTCATGTAGAAGAAAAGACATGCTTCTTGATTTAGAACATGCTAGAATTGTAGAGGGATTGGAGAATGGAGATATTGTGAGTGGAAGAGGCAAAAATCAAGAGACTAGTTTGAAAAGGCCGGGGGATACTCGTTGGGGGTCACATTACACTACTATTATTCGTTTCATTACTATGTGGGAATCTATTTTGCAATTGATTGAAAATGTCCACGATGATGGTGATGCAAATGTGAGTAAATCTTCAGCGAGCGGTTTGCTTGAGCAAATGGAGAGTTATGAATTTGTTTTTGTGATGTTTATGATGAAGCATTTGTTGGGAGTTGTAGATGCTTTGTCCCATGCTTTGCAACAAAAGAATCAAAATATTGTGTTGGCTGTGAGTTTGATGAATACAATGAAGTTTGAGTTGCAACAATACAGAGAGACTGGTTGGGATGAGTTGTTAAATGAAGTCAACGCATTTTGTGTTAATCATGACATCTCGGTAGTTAATATGGAAGATGAACGAGCAATTCGAGGTCGTAGGAAACGATTTACTCAAATGCAGACCCATGGTGATTTCTTTCGCGTTGATACTTTTCTCCAGGTATTACTTTTATAATTTACATACCTTATTTGATTTGATTTGTAATTTTTTTCAATGCTACATGCTAACCTTTTATTTTTTGAATACTAGGTTGTTGATAGGATGATTCATGAAATGAACAATCGATTTCCGGAAGCAAATACGGAGTTACTCACTTGTATGGCTTGCCTTGATCCAAGAGATTCATTTTCTAAGTTTGATATTGGTAAGTTAGTTCGACTTGCTGAATTATATCCAAGTGACTTCTCCGTAGAAGATCGTTACTGCCTTCATCAACAACTTAGTACTTTCATTCATAATGTGCAACTTGATAATGAGTTTTTGGCTATTGAGGACTTTGGAAGTCTTGCTCAAAAGATGGTTCAAACAACTAGCCATACATGTTTTCCACTGGTATATCGTCTTATTGAGTTAACCTTAGTTCTACCAGTTGCAACTGCTTCTGTTGAACGCGTTTTTTCAGCCATGAAGAGAATCAAGACTGATTTACGCAACAGAATGGGAGATGAATGGATGAATGATGTTATGACAGTGCATATTGAGAAGGCGATTTTTGTTGGGATCGATAATGAACCAATTTTGCAACGTTATCAGCGTATGCAACATCGTAGGATACAGTTGTCTCCTGCGGTTAGTGGTTCTAGTTCTAGCAACCCAAGTATTGGAACGTAGTTTTTTATACAGTGATAGTTTTTTGTTGTAAAAATCTAATTATTATGTATTCATATTATTATGTAACCGTTGTTTGTTAAAAAATATTTCATTTAGCGTCGCAAAAAAAAATTTAAGCTCTTTTTCGCCCCCCCTAATATACACTCCTGGTTCCGCCACTGCTTACGGTACAAGTAAAATAAGACAACAATCGAAAGAACCATAAGCTAGGACTAGGAGGCAGCATAAGGAGATGAATCCAACGAGAAGAAGCGAACTTTCACGCTTTCTCCTGAAAAAAATGAAATAGTAATATAATATCCGACAACCCAACTCAAGTTCTTGTTGCACATGAGGTATCTCTTCTACCTGGAATCCCAAATACCTGTTTGTTCCTCTTCCTCACGCAATCAAACCCTAATTTCTCAAATTTGCCGGCGGACAGCACTCAAACTCTCTGCCCACTTGCATAAGTTGCCCACACCCATTGAATTTCGAAATAACTGGTTTTTCTTTGGTTCCTTCTGTTACTTATAGCTGAGGTATGCGTTTTTAATTTTAGTTGTGTTCATATGTTTTCTATTCGTGGTTGCTATGTGTTTATCTGTCGAAAGAAGCTGATTTTGTTGGAATTGGTTTCTGGGTTTCTGTTTTGGTCCTACTTCATGCTTTATTTTGTTGTAGACAGTAGAGTTTTATATACTCCCTCTGTCCCTCCCTAACTTGCACATTTTTCAATCAATTTTATCAAGATACTCCCTCTGTCCCTCCCTAACTTGCACATTTTTCAATCAATTTTCTCCAGATATGTATGACCATACATTTTAGCATGTAAATGACTATACCATCGCAACATGTATTTTCTACTATAAAGTGTGTATACACCCTTAATATATGTAACAAAAGTTATTGGTGGTCAAATGTGCTCGAGAAAGTTGACTCAAAACTGTGCAAGTTAAGCAGGGACAGAGAGTATATAGTTTTTGGAAGAGTGGAAAGAAAAGAACATAGTGGTGAATATTTTGTAATGCACCCTTAGGGGTTCTTTGAAGATTTTGAAATAGTTTAGTGTTAAGGACAAACTGTAGATTTCGCAGTTTATCTTGGGACATTAGGTTTGCTTTGGTGGAGATGTTCTTTTTAAGAGAAGGACAGTTGTCATTTATATTTCATTTGAATTGTGTGAATTATCACTGGCAGTTTGTATATTCATACATGAATTCCAAGCCTTATCTCACCCAGCCCAGTGATGTAGAACAAACTGGTCTTGCAAACCCTTTTGAAGTAAATTAATACAGACCAAATGTAGTCCGAAATATGTGGATGCACTGACTTCAATTAGGAAGAATTAGTGAAGCCAAACAGGGCATTGTCTCAGTGCTGGTATCTTAGGTCTCGGAATAGACTAACCACAGTTCAACCCCAGTCTCTATTCCCGTACCCCTATCTGAATCATAAAGCTTAAGAGAAGGCACAGGAGACACTTGTAACTTGTAGGCACCCTTGTCTATGTAACAAAGGAAACTGAAATGCACCCTCCTGGGGAATCACCCTTATACATTTGATAGGCATAGCTCCTGGAGATTTTTTTTGGGAATCACTTGAATGGTGAATTGCACAACATGAACCTTCAAGAAGGTGTGGCACCGAAATTTTGCTGATTGCATTCTCCCCCAGAGTTTTTTTTTTTTAAATTTCTGTAAGGAGTAAAATTACTTGATGGACTCAAGATGGAGAGCTTGTCAGCATACAACAAGAACAAATAAGATTTTATTTCAGGCTTTTCAGCACATAAGGGGTTGAATTACTTCTTGTCATTTATATCTTAGTATAACACGTGGGATAGTTTCTTTTCAATTCTTTCTAGGTCATTCCGCTCCCCTTTTAATATTAGTCATTAAGCCTTGATCTGCTATGTGCCAAACCTTGGTATTTGGGTGTCTTATAGACATGTCTACCGCTTGTGCATTTTTTGTACAGACTTAGTGTTTACACATTCATTTCAACATTCTATTTGGTTCTATCCTCATTTTAAGTTAACATTCATTCAATTTTCTGATTCATAAAGCTTCTCTGACTGTATGACTGCTTTATAAACTTTCTTTCTCTTTGCAAATGTATTTTATATTACAGTATACATGATTTGTCTATTTTGTCCTCGCATGCTGGATTCTTATCTGCAAAAACTTCCATAATATTCCAATTTTTCTTTAGTGATAAATCATATATATTAAAACTGTGCCACCAATTTTCACATCTATATCACACTTCTAGTATAATTTCTTAAGTAGCACAACATATATTGAGCTTTACGTTGTATTAAAATAAATTACACATTACACACTTGATGCGTATGGTGACCTTCGCTCACAACCCGACCCGAACCTGATCCAGCCCTGCCTGTGATCTACATGAAAGAAACAGACCCCAGGAACACAACATATATTGAGCTTTAAGTTGTATTAAAATAAATTACACATTACACACTTGATGCGTATGGTGACCTTCGCTCACAACCCGACCCGAACCTGATCTAGCGCTGCCTGTGATCTACATGAAAGAAACAGACCTGGGAACACCGGGGGGAGATTCTCCAACGGTCTAGTCAGCAATCTTATAGAGTGAAAGTAGGCAAAGATTATGTTACCAGAAGACATGCCTCTCTATTTATACTGTTCCTAAACTCTAATCTCCTTGGTCTATGACCTAGTTCTCTTTGTCTTTTAGTGACTGGCCCAATACCAAGCCCATGTGTGTGTGACCTGTGTTATGGGGTTTGTGCATGAGCATTTGGGCCGCCAACCCAAATAGGTTTTAATGTTATCCTGTTATCAACACTAATATCTGTTCAGTCTCTTTTTCTTTTCTTCTTTTGGTAGTTAAAGTATTCCCCCCTCCCATCATCCCCTTTAGTATATAATCTTTGATTAAAATTGTCCAAAAGTCTTGTTCTCTGATTCATTTGTTACTTCTTTTTGTCCAGAACTTTGATATCTCTTAAATTATAAATGTTATTACGAGTATAACAATGTTATTTGGAAACCCATCCTACCTCATCTTGTTTCCCATTTTCATGTCACTCTCCAATTTATATAAATACCCAGTCGCATGTTGCACTTTCAATGCAACTTTAATAGTATGCAAACAAATCCAATAGCACGTTTTGGAATTATTTGGTGCCCAAACAACCTCATAATGCTACGCCACTCTTTTGGTTTCACCACCATGAATTTTTGCTTCCTCTGTTACCTTTTTTAGTTCATATTTCCTTCTCACAAAATTTTTAAATTGGCCATTTACAGTTTTTTTCATATGCCCATTATCTTTGACTTTCCAGTTTGTGGTTTCTACTAATCTTTTTGCAAAGTTAATTTGTATTCTGCAAGTCCAACCTGTTAAACCTAGGTATGCTGACTTGTCAAACTGCCTCTATCATTATTTCTAGTGAAGAAGTTGTCAATTTCTGACTTGTAAAAATTGCGTATAAATTTAATTGGATGTTTTTGTCCTTTTTAACGCAAAGTATTACCTATCAGGCTATTGCAAAATAATATGCAAGTTACTGTAAAATCTGAAGCTGTTTTACTTTGATTGTTTTGGGATCCCATATGCATCAAAATAACATCAGGTGAGGTAGCAAATGTTTGACATTTAAACCTTGTTTCCGCACTGAGTACCAAAAATATGAGTTCAAGCGAAAAGCATATTTTGTATGGTGGGAAATCGACCAGCGTATTTAGCGTCTCTTATTTGAAAACAGCTTTAGAGTGGCGAAATTGAACAACCCTTGGACTTTGTATGTTTATGGATCTTTTGTGTGGATGTTAGTCTTTGTAAATGGAATTTGATGGTCCAATAGTTGGGTAGTTAGATGTGCATTCTGGTGCATGTTATTTGTAGGCACTGATTGAGGTTCTTCTTCACACATATGCCTTTTGAACTCCACTCTATGCTTTAGGAACTGAAGCAAGGGGAATGGACTTTCTGCCGTTAGCTACATTCAGTGTTTGTGAATGATGTTCAGCGGGCAAAAGGGTCCAAATGGTCTTAATCTATTCAACTGGAAACAGCAAGGTGAATCATCCTTAAGAACTGGATTACTTAATGAGGGGCCTCCAGAAATTGAACTGTCAGACTACCGTAGGGCCCCAAGTTCTGGGAGCGAAAGCCCTTCTGGACTTCTTAATGGCAATGGCTTAAAAGTTGAGCCAATTGCTGATCTGGACCTATTTTTCGAGAGACTTTATAGCTACTATTGTGAAAAGGGCCTCTGGTGCATCATTATAAAGTGGATATTTGAACAACTCAGTATTGCTTTTGTCATATGCTTCGCTGCATTCTTTTTACTATTTGTCGATTGGAATGGCCTTCGCAATGCAAAATGTGGGATGGATGCAGTGGAGTCTGGCATTAAGCCATGTGATCTGTCCAAGGAAGCCCTTCATGACCACCCCTTGGTTCCTTTCACATTGAAAAAAGCTATAATTGTTGGCGCTTTGGGATTAGTGTCCGTGTACTGGCTCTTTTGTTTCTTGAGGTTCTTCTCACAGTTGAAGGATATCTTGAAGATTCGGGACTTCTACCACATCAGGTACTTATAAGTCTCAACTGCGGGAGGAGGGGGTCCACATTATATTTTCTCTGCTAATGTTCTATTTACTTCCAGCTGTTACCTATTTAGATTTTCCATTTGTCATCCAATGGAACTAGGAGATACTTGTTTGCAGTTTGATACATATTCTAAGCTTTCTATTGCTTTTGCAGTCTGGGTGTGTCTGATAATGAAATTCAAACTATGCCTTGGGCATTGATTCTTGAAAAGGTTGTTCAGACACAAAGTTCACAACAGCTGTGCGTTGTTAAGGATTTATCTGTTCATGATGTCGTGATGCGGCTGATGCGGAAGGAGAATTACATGATTGGAATGATTAATAAGGGAGTTCTTGCTTTTCCTATTTCTTCTTGGGTCCCTGGGGCTGGTCCAACCGCCAAAGTTGGCCCCAACGGTGTGCAGTATCGATTACTACTAACAAAAACTCTTGAGTGGACCTTGAATTGGTGCATACTTCAGGACATGTTTGACCGGTACTTCCCTCTCACCTTGGTTCAAACCTGAATTAATGTGCGTGCGCCGCGAGAAATATGGAGTCAATTTTGAATGGGGCTGAGTTGTTTGCCATCAATACAGTATTTTTTTTCAGTTACTAGTCAGAGAATCTGAATGTATCTACTTGTTGCTTTATTGAACTATTAAAGGGGATAGCTATACCATGCACAGCTAAAGACTTGAGTTAAATGGTTCCTTGGTACTTAATTTTAAACCTTTAATTCAGGGATAGTGGTCAGTCTATAGTGGTTAATCATTAATCTAAATATCGGTTGTATAATTATCATTCTGGAGTTTGCCTGAAAAATTTCCATCAAGTAAAACATCGATACCTGGCTCTAGGTTGGATATTCTGAAATCAAGACAAGTTGAGATTTCTGTGCAACAAATTTAATACTTCAGAATTATAGTTGAAGATGCTGCTACAAATTTTAGTTTGAACTATCACAGCCCTCAACAACTGCTGATGACATTTGTAGTGTGCTGTTCCATTTGCTTGATACAACCACCAGGTGTTGCTAGTTTGACTGCTCTCCTCTGAAATGTTCATCCTCTTTTGTCAATCAGAAATTTTCGCATCCGGAGTGAATTTATCTCTGATCCTAAAACACTGAAGAAAAGGCTGAGGATAGTTGGTTTTGTAATGTTTCTGCTTTCGCCTTTCCTTGACATATTCATGCTGGTGTATCTGTTCCTGATGCATGCTGAACAGTTCTATAATCATCCAAGTACTGCTTCATCCCGGAGATGGTCAAATCTTTCGAAATGGATATTTAGGGAATTCAACGAGGTAAGGTTTTTCAATTGGTGATCTTTATCGATAAACTCTTGTAGAGATGCCACTTTTTCTTTTCCTTTTTTTGTTCAGTTCATTCTTGTACTTTTCTGCTGCGCTAGTTTGTCCAGTGTGAGAAAGTGACTGGTGAGTAGGTAATTGAAGAGTTTAGAAAGGGGGATCACTGAAAATGTTTCTAGAGGCTTGAGGGCCATTTGTCTTCCTTGAAGTCGTCAATATTTGGATCCCTTGTCAGTTAACTCCTTGGGCCGATGCCGCCATGAAATATGCTTTTATAGTTGCCAAAAGAAGTTCGATTGAAATGATCGATCATCCTTGATGTAGCACCAAGCTGCTGGAATACAAGGATTTATCCTGTGATTTTTTTTATCCTTTTAAGGACTCCAGGTATTAGTTTCCATGAGCTCTTCGCAGCACTGACTTCTTTATCTTTTTTCTGCAGGTTGACCATTTCTTCAAGCACCGAATTAATAACAGCGTTGTTCATGCTTCCGAATATTTGAAGCAGTTTCCTTCACCTATTATCACTATTGTAGCAAAGTTCATCTCATTTGTTTCTGGTGGCTTTGCAGCTATTCTTATCATTATTGGTTTTCTGGATGAAGCCTTACTAGAAGGCCATGTAAGATATCTTACTCATGCAAATTTTCTCTCCAATATCTGTGAATGCTTTTTGTGAAATCAATTTCAAATTTGCAGATATTTGGGCGCAACTTGTTCTGGTATGCTGCCGTGTTTGGTACCATAACAGCTATTAGCCGTGCTGCAGTAACAGATGAACTTCTTATTCTTAATCCTGAGGGAATGATGTCACAGGCTGTCCAACACACACACTATATGCCTAAACGATGGCGAGGAAAAGAGAATACAGAGTCTGTGAAGATGGAGTTTGAAACTCTATTTCAGGTGCTTTTGAAATTCCACATTATACTAATCTTTTAGCAAATTGCAAAATATGAACCCTCTCTCCTAAATATGGATGCTTACAATATTCTAACTGGCCAAGTTAACATGCTTGTACTTGCTCTCCATCGTCTTTTACATTATTCATGTAAAATTATTGATTGAATTGTGTTTCAGTAGAACTTTTTCTTTTCTCCTAATGTAGGCCACGAGGTATTCAGTTGTCCTCATCGATACAAGACCTCTCTCAATCTAATCCTATTGCTTCTGTACTCTGCAGTATACAGGGATGTTGTTGTTGGAAGAAATGGCTTCTATCTTTATTACACCATATTTACTCTTGTTTGTCGTACCAAAGGTTTGATCTTTTTTGTGTATAGATCATTTGTTAGATATCATCTATTGTGATTGTTGAAAGTAAACAATAGTTTGGGAAAATCACTCACGGGCAACATTCTGTTATTGCAGCGGGTGGAAGATATCCTGCAATTCATTGCAGATTTCACCGTGGATCTTGAAGGTGTTGGTCATGTCTGCAGGCGAGTGTTTAGCTTTTTAATTGATGTTCTGCTCTCTAATATGCTAAGTTTGGTAACTTTTATATAACAGCTGAGGTTAATTATACCCTTTCATTACTTTTGATTGCAGTTTTAGTGTCTTTGATTTTCCAAATCATGGCAATGGGAGGTATGGTTCCCCCTTCAATTCTCATCACCTTCGGAGGAGTTCCCAAGGAAAGATGGAGAAGTCTTTCTTGAGGTACGACTACCACCTTCATTTCACCAGAAAAGTTCTTCATACCAAGGACTTTTGCTGGCATACTCTCATCTTTCTTTTTCACCTGCCTGCAGCTTTCAGAGTAGCTATTCTTCATGGAAACCAAATGCTCAAGGAAAACAGTTCCTTCAAAATCTTGAGAAATTTAGAGAGCAAACCTCGCTAGTTCAGGCTACAAGGCTGACATACATCTCATCCAGGATGCCACAGCACACCCCTAGGGCCCTTAGTGATAGAAACAGCTTCATATATAGAGATGCTCCCTTAAATAATATAAGGGCTGCCTATGAGTTAAGTTCTGTCTGGCCAATGGATAGCGATCGAAAGGATATTCCTTACATACTGGACTATTTCTACACCTCACGGGGTCAGCAGGCGGTCATTGATTTGAGAGGGAGTCCATCAAGTCCTCCTGGTGTTGTAGTCGAGGAAGGTTCCAAAGGTTTATGGATGCCCCCAGACTTGGCACAAAATACAGGAACACGTGATGGGTGGAGACAAGATGTAGCAACGCATGATGAACTCTGGGAAAACTTGTTCCAAGACCGCAAACAAAGTCCACTTGAGGCCTCGACATCAGCTCCCCTCTTTGGTGAAAGTGTGCTGCGACATAATGACTTGAACGATGGGGGAGTTCCTGGTACCGGCGGCCAATGGTGGCGAAGAATGGGTGCGAGTCCACAGGCCAGTTTTCTTGAACCTCCAAATTTCATTGGTGAGGAGGGGTGCGATAATGATTATCCCTCTGATAGTAGTGTTGGGGAACCCGAGCATCTAGATTGGAATGCCAGTAGGTTGTCTAGAACATTCATAGTGGATGACGATGGAGAAGAATTCCAACTTCCATTTGAAGATATCTACAGAAGACAATCGGAAAGTCCCAAGGAAAATTGGGATCCTGCAGATATTGTTTGACCTAATTAACTTAGTACCACTGATTGTTAGTTTAGAGGGTTTTCCTGTTCGATCTTCATTCTTTGTTGTAAATAGTTATTATCCCGAAAAGAAGGGCTCGTTGATCCTGCAAAATGTGTGGAGGATTCTAATTATTACCCAGGTTAATACCAGGGGTGTTTAAATTGCCGACCCGACTTGATCCGTTTTGACCTGGTCCATTCGTCGGGTTGGATCAATGACTCATATGTTGTAGATAGTTATTATCCCGAAAAGAAGGGCTCATTGATCCTGCAATATGTGTATAGAGGATTCTAATTATTACCCAGGTTAATACCAGGGGTGTTGAAATTGCAGACCCGACCTAATTCGTTTTGACCTAGTTCATTTGTCGGGTTGGATCAATGACCCATATTGGGTCAGATTTTGATTCATTTGGACCCGTTTGTAATTTTGCCTTATTTTTTTGAAAAAAAAAGCATTAAAAAATTAATTTAATACAATAAATCCACCATTAATTTATTTCATAAACAATTTTAATATTCTAGAAAAAAATAAATATTTATAAGAGTACATGGAAAGATCAATGTTTAAAATGTAAATTAGAAGAAATGAAGATAAAATATTCAGGTTGTATGAATCAGGTTATAACCTTTATAACTAGTAAACGTTGTATAATAAAATTAATTTTAATATTGCAAATAAGACTTTTTACCTTTTATTATTCTAATTAAACTTCATCTTTCCATAAACTTATGAAAATACCGTCTTTCTCAAGACTTTGCCTATTTGTAAAGCTAAAAATATATTTTAAAAAATAAGTTTAATATTTTTTTTATATAATTTTGGTCAATTTAGGTTGATTTGGATTGACCCATGATCCTGTCCGATCCGACCCGGCCTGACCCATTTGACTCTAAATTTAGGGTCAATTAGCTGACCCGCCCCGCCCCGATCCAACCCATGAACACCCCTAGTTAATCTATTCACACATTTAGAGTTTGTGTAGACTTATATATTATTCACACATTCACTTTTGCAAAGTTAATCCCCTCATTATACAACTACTACTAGTTAGTATTATAAAAAAAAATGACTTGTTAGTTAGCGCTTTTAAGGCTGGACTCTCGAATCTTTTGCTTTTCGGGTGGTGGCGAATAATGGCAGTTAAAAATTGTTTCGGATACAGCCCCAACACGTCTTTCGTCTGACCGGGAGAAAAAAAAAGGAAAAAGGTGTTAGATCTTTCTGGAAGAGGATCTGTCTCATTGTTCTCTTTTGTTTAATATGGGCACTTGTTCTTTATTGTCTCATAAGAGTGTTCGAAGCTTTAAAGTTAATTTAAATTAACACATGCAAGCTCTTTTCCTTACATCCCCGAATCAATCCGCAGCACAGGCAGATTCCTATTGTATGCCAATATCTCTTTTCGGTTGGTCGTCAGGAGAATTCGATGAAATTTCTTCTGAGGTAGGCTCAGACTCCTTCTCACGAAAAGACGTCTTAAGGTAAGCTCTTCCTGTTGCAGTATTTTTTGTAGCCTCTGGGAGTGATTTTCCAGCCTTTACAATTGCAATTGCTAAACCAGAAAGTGCTCTGCCCCTTTCCTTTGACCTATCCCTCATTCCAAACGGGACGGGGAAAGGCCTTTAGGTTGTTTAAGTAGGTTGGGTGACAGATCGACCATAGTAAAACTGCACCGATCTATGAGAGGAACTGATAGATGAGTAAGCTTCCCCTTTCGATTGCGAAATGTAATCTCTCTCAATGGTGAAATGGCTGACAAATTGTATTAATAATTGTTTAATGAAAATTGAATGATTATACAAAATCATGAGATGAAACTTGTAAGTGGACAAAAGTGCATACAAACATATGCAATCTCAAGGCATTTATATTAAAGATATGCAATGTTATGATATTGAGATGGGGCATTTGCTCGATGGAAGAATCATTACACATCAAGAAGTAAGCATACAAAGTTGCATCGTCATTTTCTTAATGTCCACCCCGTACATATATTTGCAACCACTAAACTTCCAAAATCTCTGATTACGCTTCTTGAAAAGAAAGCTTCAAGATGTTTTTGGGGTGATTCTGACCAAGGGAATAGAAAAGTGTGGAAAGCATGGTCTAAAACTTGCTTCCCACAATCAGAAAATGGTTTAGGGACAAGAAACCTAAACACATTAATTTCTGCTTTCTCTTGTAAGCTATGGCAGAAGATGCAAATCAATGATAAGGTTTGGACAAAATTCTTATTATCACTCCCTCCCAGGGGCGGACCTACTGTTATGCGTATGTTTTTTAGATCTGGTTTAACTACTTAGTTTTTTTATGGGAACTATAGTTCCCCTATATGTACATCATAGTTAACTTGGAACAATTGTAGTCTTTCGCCAAAAAAATATACCCCATAGTTTAAAAAAAACAATTGTAGCCCAGACCTCGGTCCTTCTATGGTTGACTTTTCAGCGAAATTGAACACAATGAATCTTGGACTAATCTCGCCATCTTTTACTTTATGAACTTTTATTTGAACAACATACTTGGTATATACATGACCTATGTAGCCCTAGTCAGTCAAAACTAGGCAGTAAAGAATCCACCTTGCCAGAACAGAGCGGATTGTTAAATGCACATAGGCCAACCACATCACTTCGCCCCAAAGTTACCAACCCCGAGAATGGTGAAAAGGCACTACTCACCGTGATATCTCTGCTAAACCATGATATATGATAGGGTAGCACAATATGTGATCCATGGTCACACGATCAAGGCTCTATAATTAAAGTCGGGGAATGCCAGACAAAGTAAGTGATTTTTACTCTTAAATATACATGAACTAGAACGACACTGATTTGAGTGTTAGAGCTTCCTCCCTAGGGGACCACCCACGGGGACTTTTGTAGGTACTTGAGGAGGATGAGCTTGTCGTAGCCAACTTCAAGTTCTATAACAACTCGAAAGGAATCCCTAGCATCAGTGGCGCCGTCTGTGGGGACCTAATTTCTTTATGGGTTTTTATAGCCCCTGGAAAAGGCTGGAGCCCATGTCAAAGAAACCATGCAAACAACAGATATATAGAGGAAACAAATGATTCTCACACCCAAGGAACCCAAAGTAGTCTTAGTGCTTGAGCGATCCCGTCTAATACGAGTCATCGGGATGAAGAGAAACCTGTTAAGGTGATAGACTCGTGGCTGAAACACCACCATCCAGGGAACCTAGAGATGTGATCGAGGAAGAAGCTGTGCCCAGAGAAGGGGTTAGCAATAGAACCAGTACTGAAGTGGATTATGGTGTGTGGGACGACACGTCTAACTGTGCGTGAGGAAATGCTTACAATGGCGCATGCAACATCAATGACTGAATTGAGAGATGCTCATAAACTTTGAAGCGAAAAATACAAGCTCCATAAATGTCGAAACATCAATAGAGGATAGAGCAATAGAAATACTAAGACAAGCATGAGGAAAAAGGATTCAGCAAAGTGAGCATGACGAGTAAGGTTTTCCTTCTTAGTCATGGGATGAAAATAAAGATAGCCCTTATGTTACGAGATTTATCTTTAAAAAGTATCAGGAAAACTCTACTGCACTAGCTTATGAGCATCGTATGGTCCCAAATGTGGGAAAACCCAACAACCAAATGGATAAAACTTGCAATGATTAGGTGGAGAGCCATAAATAGTAGAGAAATGAGACTAACCAGAAAATACCGGAGTAGGCAAGCGATTAATGATAAAAGCAACAGGAAAAAAAATGTCATACCAAGAGGAATGATCCATACTCAAATGATAAAGCATGGAAAGTCTCATTTTAGTGATATAACAATGCTTGAGTTCACCACAATCATTTTGCTTTGGTGTATGAGGACAGAAAATTTGATGATGAATCTATTTTGCTGCAAAGTGAGATTATATGCGAGAATTGACATATTTGTCCCACTGCCACTTTGAAGTTTTTTGATGCGGTGATCAAACTGATTATAATCAAAGCTTCAAACTGAAGATAAATATCAACAAACTCAAATTTTCCATGGAGAGCATAAAACCAAGTAAATTGAGAGTAATCGTCAAAAAAACTTACGTAATAACGAATAACCATCACGATAGACAACGTGAGCGAGACCCCAAAGATCACATTGAAAAAATGAAGAAAATGTGGTTCAGGTTTAATATTCTTAGCAGTGAAAATATGTTTTCCCTTCGCCATCTCGCAAGAGGAACACAAATGAGACTTTGAAAGCAGACTAATTTTAGATAAACATCCAGACTTGCTCAAAGAAGAAAGAATACTGTATGGAACATGACTTAATCTACTGTGCCAAATTTCAAAAGATGTTAGCACCACCATAATCCAAAACATATAAGTCTTCATCATGGTGGCCTTGGCCAATAAAATCCCTAGTAAAAGTGTTCTTTATAGTGAAAGAAGATTTATCAAAGCAAAAAAAACATCATATCTCGAGTCAACCAGAACATGCCTCTCTATGCATGGAACAATCACTCTCTATGCATGGAACAATCACTCTCCATGCATGGAACAACCAGAATATCAGACAAGGATAATGAATCAATGACTCAATAATGACCAACATGTGTTGTTTAAAGATCAGAACCATTACAAACAAGTAAAGGAGTTTTACCATAATAATGAGTTGCACAATGAAGAGCAGACTGAGAGGAAGTAATGTGGTTTTTTTCGCCAATATCAATTATCCATCAATGCCACCGAGAAAGCTGAGATGGAAGAATGGTCTAAAGAGATTATGGTAATGGATCTTGGTTATAAGAGTGTGGTAGAGAGGGAGAAGGACAGGCTCTAGAGTACAATTTAGGATAGGGGTAGGCATAATGACCAAATTTGTCACATCAGTAACACTAACATTTATAGCTTGAAGAAGCAACATAATCTATAACACCACACCATTGACATTGTGGTCTATCAAAACGAGCCATAACTCAATGAAAAAATAATTCTTTTTTTGTAATTGTATCTGTTGCAAGCTGAATAAGTCGTGTAACACACATATAACTTTGTGGAAGGCGCAAGGTGTTCACAGGCGGTGTAATCGAATGTGCACCACTGAAGATATGACGTGTGAAGAATCTGTGTGGATTGAAAAATATAACTAAAATCTGGAAGGTAACAAATGAGAGAAAAAAAATAAAGAACCCCAAGCTTTCTATAGTGAAAATCCTTGATGATTAGGGGTGTGTTTTTTTTTAATTTTAAACACCCGTAGGTGGGGGTATTATATTAAGGTTCCCCAGGCCTATATAGTAACCATATAGCAATGTAACCTATAATATATTACATAGTGGCAAGATTATTGCCTCAAAATGAGAAAGAGAGCTATGCATCTAGTTTTGACATCTTAAGGTTGAGAGACCTAAACTAAAAATGGGAGGAAGTTATGATTCCAAGAGGAAGAATCTCCACCCCATGTGTTAATTCTTCCCCTTGGCCAGGTAACTCCCGTCCTAATCGTGGCCAAAATTACTAATAGTTAAGCCAGAATGAAACATATATAAGGTGAGATAACGAAGCGCCCAACAAATCCATGGAATGATTTGTGAGATCAGTTTGGGATGCTGAGTGAGAATAGTAGAAACGGGATTGATGGTGGGAGAATTGCATAGATATTAGAGGCAAATCAGCAATACCAAGCCACCAATTCTTGTCTTGCAAGAATTGCCACCATAGCCTTACCGCCATGACCTTGTCACCTTGTCCTTGCCACCATTGCCATGCCAACTTGCATCCAGTGCCTTGCCATCATGTCCTTAAATTCTTATCCTTGCCGAACTTACCGACGAGGTACCTGAGAATCCAGAAAAAGGAAACAGCAGTATCTGTACTGATTGACAGGTGATGATGATTGAAAATACAGCATCCATGAAAAGGTAAATCTCACTATCAATTCCCAAGAATGACCGTAGAGGCTCCTAACCTAATCACTGGAAAGCCAATGTTTTCTAGAGACAGTAAACCCTTAAGAAAATTAGGAGTTGACAAAATATCTAGATCTCCCTGAAGATTATTTTCCATAGCGAATTTAGCCAAGAAATCTGCAGCTAGATTAGCTTCCCTAGGGGTATGTTGGATTGGGAAAGTGAACTGTTCAAAATGAAGTGCACTACAAATATAGAAGACTCTCCAAGGGCAGCAAGAGGGGTTGAGAATACCCTTAACAGCAGTTAAACAGTCAGATTCTATGACACAGATATCTAAAGAAAGTTCTGAACAAATGTCATACGCACTCTGAATAGCTATAAGTTCGGCCTGTAATGGAGAAGGACAGTAGAAAGTTTTAACTCTCATTTTAACTACTGTCCCCCTCCAGTCCCTGACTATCACAGCATATGAGGAAAGACCACTAGAAATCCAAGATGCATCAGTATTAATTTTATATCCAGTTAGTGGTTTATTCCAATTCACAGCAGAGAATAATTTTTTTTTTCTTTTTAAAGATCTGTGGAATGATTTTTGCCTGAATCCATTTCTTGTTCTTTTCTCTGTTACCAAACACCTGATGGACAGTAAAAATTTGGTAGATCATATCTTTGATATCATGAAAGCAAGCTTCTATAGAAAAGGATCTGTTTTCAAAAATGATTTTGTTCCTATAAATCCATAGAAACCAGATTGTAACTATTAAAGAAACATAAATCAAATTTGCATGTATCTTGGATTCAGCCTTGAATGATAAGAAGAATTCCACTCTATTTTTTAGACTACTGAAACCTGTTTGTTGTATCTGTAAGAGTGAATGGACTCTTTGCCATACAGCTTTTGAAGATATGCATGAACTGAAATAATGGTCAAGATTATCAGAGTGATTCATGCAGACAGGGCATCTAGAAGCCAAGGAGAAACCAATCCTATTTAGGATGTTATCAAATGGTAAAACGCCGTTTAGAGCTCTCCAAAGTAGTACAGACATTTTTCTAGGAATAGATGGGGACCAAACCTTGTTTAAATCCCGGATTTCTGGTCTTTTTTGTCTGAATAAAGAGTAAGCCGACCTGATTGAGAAGTTGCCATCAATGGTAGGGGTCCAGACAAGCCTGTCTTTGTGGAAATAGTCCAGAGTAACTTCCTGCAAAATATTAAGGATGTTGATAGCCAAGTGAGGCTCCAGAATTGGAAGGATAGAAACTTTATCATTAATAAATGAACTTAGAGATATGTCCTCAAAAGGAATATTCATCTCTTCAGGCCATTTATAGCATAAAGCTCCATCTCCAATCCAATTAGCATTCCAGAATGAACAGTCACCAACTCCATAAATAACTCCAGAAAAACTATTTGCCTTAGCAGTGATTCTATTGATCCTAGACCATGTGTGGGATTTTTTGTAAGAGGCAGGTAAAGACCATAAAAGAGAAGCCCATTGAGTATTATTTTGTTGCAACTTCCACCATAATTTACATGAGAAAGCTTCCACTGTGGCATTTATGTCCCTAAAACGTAAACCATTTTCTTCCACGGGGTAGCACATTTTTTCCCATGATCTCCACCTTTTTCTTTCAATATTATCACACTTCCCCCAGAATAGGCTAGATGCAATTCTTTCCATTTTGTTTAAGACTATCCTAGGAGGTCTTAACACTGCAAAAATATGACTGGGAACTGAAAGAAAACAGTGATTTATCAGAATGATCTTACCTGCTGAAGTTAACCATTTATTCTTCCAGTTATTAATCAGTTTTTCCATTCTTTGTATTACTGGAAGGTAATGAACCTGTAAATTATGACCAGAGAATATAGGGACTCCAAGATATTTGAAAGGGAAGGAGCCTATCTCCATTCCCAATAACCTCCTAACTGACTTGGCAAAGTGTTATGAGCTACAAAAAATTCTGATTTGGCAAAGTTAACCTTTTGACCAGATGTATGCTCATATGCTATGAGGAACTATTTAAACCGCTTCAAATTATTGGGCTTAGTGTTAAAAAAAAACAGCAGTATCATCCGCATACATGAGATGTGTCAGGGGGGAGCATGAATTGGGGAGACTGAAATATTGCAAATATCCTATACTAAACAATTTCTTTAAACCTCTAGAGAATGCTTCAGATAGTAGATTATACAGGAAAGGGGATAGAGGATCCCCTTGTTTAATGCCTCTTGAGGAAGAAAAAAAACCAGATGTTACTCCATTAACTAAGACAGAGAAATGAGCAGCAACAATGTTATGCATTATGAGTCTAACAAATTTACCATGAAAACCAAAATGTAGGAGTATGGAATTTAGGAATGACCAAGAAACCATATCAAAAGCCTTTTGCATATCCAGTTTGACTATCAGATTTGAAACCTTAGATTTCCTAGACAATAATCTGGTCATCTCCTTCATTTGAATCACATTATCTGAAATATCCCGTCCTTTGACAAAGGCACTTTGCTCAGGGGAGGTCAATATTTGCATCAGAGGTTTAATCCTTTCCATCAACATCTTTGAAAAAACTTTATTGACAAAGTTAGATAGACTAATAGGTCTGAAATCTGCAAATGTGATTGGGATTGGCTTTTTGGGGATTAATGTGAGCCAGGCACTTGAAATGGCTTTAGGAATGTTACCATTATTTAAAAAATCATTTGCAGCATCTAAAAGATCCTGTTTAATGGTCTCCCAAAAAAGGTGTAAAATTCCCCCGAGAAACCATCAGAACCCGGAGCACTAGATTTGTTTAGATCAAAAACTGCAAATTTAAGTTCCTGGATATTAATGGGATTAAGCAATAGAAGGTTCTATTGATCAGTGATAACATTAGGAATTTCTTTTAGAAAATGGTTAAGATAGGTTCCCTCATTTTGTGAGACATCCTCATTGAGTAATTTCTGAAAAAACCTAACTCCTTCTTCCTTAATCGATTGTGGATCAGATATCCAATTCCCACTGCCATCTTTAATTTTACTTATTCTGGATCTTACTCTCTTTTCCCTAATTGAGTGGTGAAAGTAGCTAGTGTTTGCATCTCCATGTTTAATCCAATTAAGCCTAGCCTTTTGTTTAAGGAAAATATTGTATTCTTTCTGCGCTCGCAGAAGCACTGCTTTTGACTTCGTGAGTTCAATTAGTGTTGCATCATCTTGAGATTGCTGGAAAAGTATCTCAAGATCATTTACTTTTTTCTCTGATTGTAAAAGATTATGATTGACATTGCCAAAATTGGTTTTGTTCCAGTCTTTAATTACAATCTTAAGCCTCTTTAGTTTGTACACCAGCCTATGCATTCCACAGAATGGAGATAATAAATTCCAATTAGAGATTACTAAAGCTTGAAATTCTTCTCTATTGGACCACATTTCTTGGTATCTGAAAGGCATTGGAACCTGTTCTATAGCAGATTGAACTGAAAGTATAGGGGAGAATGGTCAGAGGTGAGTCTATTTAAAACATGTATGGAACTGTTGGGATAATGTTCAAGCCATTCTAAATTACTCATTCCCCTATCAAGTCTCTGAAACTGTAAATCCTTACATTTATCCCGAAATGTATTATTGCTCCATGTGAAAGAGTTTCCAACTGTGGGGATTTCATGCAAGTCCATGTTAGATATGAATTCATTAAATTGTTTCAGACTTTTTCTGGGGGTGGACTTCCTACCTTTATATTCTGAAACAGCAGCTACAGTATTAAAATCTCCTATGTATATAGATGGGTCAGAATCAGCGGGTTGTAAATCAGACCATAAAACTTCCCTCAAATGCCTATAGACACTAGCATAGATGAAGAAACAGTTCCAGGATGTAGAAGTGGCATTATCAGATATTCTAGCTTGTATAAATTGATCAGACTCCTGTAAACTAACTACATTGAAATCATGATTCCATAGGATCCAAATTTTTCCATTCTGGGCATGGAGGGCATTTTCATAACCAAGATCATGCTTCAAAGTATTTAAATTATGTTTATCATGCCATGGTTCAGTTAAACATAATATATCTATCTTATGTTTAATTTTGAGAGCCTTTAATCTATCCAGTGAAGTACCATAACCTCTAACATTCCAGACTAAAATATTCCCTATTTTGGTGTATTTTATCATTTAAAACTAGCAGGGGTTGCTTTTTGTGATGATCTTAGATTCCTTAGTTTCATTACTGAGGCCTTACTATTTTTTATCAACTTACCTTCACTTTTATCATCAGTACCTGAAATAGAGTTACTTACCTCAGATAGAGTGATTTGTTCAACATTACTACTCTGTTCATCAAGATGGATAGGAGATGCAATAACTGGTTTGGAAGTTTGCTCGGATAGATCACCCTGCCCAACTTCAGGAGTGATCAAATCTGCTGCCAATTTTTCAGCCTTTTCTGCTCCTGAGGGATGTTCAGCTATCTCCTGTGATTCTAAGGACTCATGGAAAATGTCAACTATTTCATCTTCTTGTTCATCATTGTCATCATCCTTTAAGTCATTTAAAGATTGAAAAGCATTTGATATTGAGACCATACCTTTATTACCTAAATCTTCCTTAATAGGAGGAAGTTCAGACTGATGATTTTTTTTTTCTCAAGAAGAAATTAGTAATTGGTTTTGAAATGTCATCTAATGAGTAAAAAGGAGTATTCCTTTTCATATGATTAGTTCTGAGAGAGTTAAGATTCTTTTCAGTCAGAAAACCTGAGTTCTTTTTTTTAGTTTGAAAATCAGTTTCCTTTTGAGAAACTGATAGAGTTGAAGATCCTTCAACTTCAAATGTTACCTTAGGGGGATTGCCTATAATGCTCTTAATTTCATTCAGGACTGGGACTTTTCTATCCTTAATCCCTTTGAGTTCAGCCTTGTTTTTATTGTTGTTTCTCAGTTCTGGATGTAAGAAATTACAGTTTGCCTGATTATGACCAATTATCCTACAGTGAGTACAGTAAGAAGGTAGTTGGTCATATTCTATAGGGTAGTCTGCTACTTTGTTACCTATTCCAACAACAATAGTAGAAGGGAGCTGAGTCAAGAGATCGACTTCTACACATACTTTAATAGCAGAGGGTCTAGTCAGGGCCTTAGTTGCAGCATCCATTTTAAGAAATCTACCTATCTGACTACTAATGCCTATAATAGCAGGGGTATTATAAAAATGTATAGGAAGTTGATGAATTGTTACCCATGCTGGAACTGTGGAGGATTCAGCAGTCGGAGATAAATCCGGAGACCACTTCTGAACTTTCATCATCGAACATTGAATCATCCATTGACCCTTCATCCAACAACGCTAGTAATCCTCGCTATCCTGAAAACAAATTAAAACATGGCGATAGTCAATAGATCCTAGTTGAAATTTAGCGTTAAAACCGATTGATTTGAAAGCAAATAATAGGGTGTCCATTGGAGGTTTCCCCTTATTGAACTTCCCAACCAGAGCATTCTGATAATGCAAAGCCAGAAGATCGCCTTCCTCCGGAGGGAGGATTAGGGGTGTGTTATTATTAAGGAAAAGAAATATTATATGAATATTACTTGTATTTATAATAATATCCTTTTTCCTTTTTTGTATAGGTCTTTTGTAACACTATATAATGTACCCTAGATCATGAATACAATTACAACATTACACCCTTATTTTTCTACACGGTATCATAACCTAAAATCCTGAAACCTAAACATTAAAAGTTTTGCTGCCGTTTCCTCGAGCTGTTGCCGCCTCTGACGACCGCGCATAACAACCACGCACCGCCGCCGCTGCCCTTAGCTCACTGTTTGTTGCCAGATATCCAACCACCACCGTCGTTCCTAAGCTGCTGCAGTCACTGATTTGACCTGCTGATTTTTTTAACCGCACGTATAACCAACTTGTCTCATGCGCCGTTGCACCGCCTGTCACGCGCCACCTCCATTAATCACATGCATCGTCGCATCGTCTACTGCCATTATTCCTTCCATTACAGAGCTCCAGCGCCACCTGTCACCGCGCATTTTCTTCACGCGCCGTTGTCGTTCGTCGTTTCCACTGGCCACCGATCGCCTCCACTGTCGTTGGATTGTGGTGATCTGTCAGCTCCGTCCGCCGTTTGATCCGATCGTGCATTGCTTCCCACGTGCCGATCTGAAGTCTCACGCACCTTCTTCATCAACTACATGCGCCGTCGGGTCCTTCTCATCCGATTTGTCATTGGTTATTGTATCTGCTGCTGATCTGTACCTGATTTTACACTATGTCTACCTCCAAAAGAAATCCCGAAGAACATGCTCGTATTGATGCTGCACCTGAGGTTCTGAAGCTTCAGGATATGAGTAGTTATAATGTGATTGCGACTTTACTGAAGCAATTGCAATTGCAATCTGGCTCTTGGACTGCTGTACCTATTAGTCGTGATCGACTGATCCTTACTTTATTGGCTTTGGCGATGGTCCATGTTTGCAACTTATACCCAACATGCTGAAAGGTCAAGAAAATTACATTGAATGGTCTGACGCGATGTGCCGTGCATTCCTTGCTAAGAACAAGGTTGGGTTCTTTGATGGATCCATTACTAAACCCCAGAATGGTCATCCTGATATTGCTGATTGGCCTGGGGTTAATGCTACTCTTGTCTGCTGGATCTTGCAAACCCTGTATCCGGTGTTGAGATCTTCTACAAGCTCATTTTCCATAGTTAAAGAACTATGGGATGACAAGAAGACACGATTTATTCTTGGTGATGGTATGAAAGTTTTGCAGATGCAAAAGGCTATTCAAAGTTGCAGGCAGAACGATGATCCCATCGACATTTACTTTGGTAAACTGAAGAAGTTGTTTGCAGATTATCACTGCACGCGGCCTCCTCTAGTTTGTGATTGTGAAGAGAACAAGGAACTGTGCCATTGTAATATTTCTGCGAGAGTCTTCTGAGAGAGAGAAGGATTTGATCTACCAATTCATTCTGGCTTCGACGAATGCTTTCACACCTTGCGATCACATATCATGAGCATTGATCTGATGCCACCTGTTATGAAAGTATATGCCCTTGTTGCTAAGGAGGAGAATCATCGAGCTATCATTCGAGCTCGTGAGCCTTCTTCTTCTAACCCTATGGCGTATCCTGCACGATGCCCACCACTTACAAGTTCTTCGCCTGTTGTTCTTTCTACATCTGACCGCAAGAATCTTGTTTGTACACATTGTCATCGCAAGGGTAACGATAAGGATTCATGTTTCTAGATCATTGGTGTACCATAATGGTTCAAGGAGTTGAAGGAGAAAACCAGTGCCGCCAAGAGGATGACGCCAGTTTCTCGGCCGACCGCCACCGCTGTGACCGGAGGCTCCACCACGACACTTCCACTCCTACCGCCATTCATCGGCGCCTCCTGGTTTAGTGGTGGTGGCTTCCTCTAGCCGCATCCCTACTGGATACGATAATGGTCCTGCTCTACCTGATGACCACTGGAGCACGACCATGCATTTATTTAATCAGTTCAATTCTCTTACTAAAATGGGTTAGGTAAGTCTACTTTACCTTGGATACTTGATTCGGGAGCCTCATATACTTTGATTGGTGACAAGGGTTCTCTTACTGATCTTACTACTGCTATCGATATTGTGAATGTTGTTCTGTCTGAGGGCTCTGTGTTATCCACTACCCAATATGGTTCTATTTTCTTTGGTGTTGTCATCCTTACTCATGTGCTATATATATCTACTTTGCGGTGCAACTTGTTATCATGTTCTAGATTGTTATCTGCCTTGAAATGTCTAGCTTTGTTTACTGAAAACTATTGCATTTTACAGAAAATCAGTACGGGGAAAGTGATTTGTGTGGGTGAACAGAAGGGGGGGGGGTGTTTTGGCTTCGCCTGCTGGATACTTATGATCATCCTCCTATCCCGCAGTCTCTTCCAACAGTTGCTTCTGTGTCTTCTTCTTATTTATGGCATCAACGTTTTAGACATCCTTCCTCTACGGTGTTGTCTTCTGTTTCTTCTATTGATTTTAGCACTAATAAGACTTCTGTTCCTTGCTCCATATGTTATAGAGCACTAATAAGAGTTCTACAAATGCTACTGTACTATTTCAATTAATTCATTGTGTTGTTTGGGGTCCTTATAGAACACCATCTTCTAGTGGTGCATTTTATTTTTTAACTATAGTTGATGATTATTCCTGAGCTGTTTGAGTTTATTTATTAGTGGCTAAATCAGAAGTAGCTTCTAGAATTTTGGAATTTTGTGGCCAAACCATACTCCGTGTTCGGGCGGATAACGGAACTGAATATTTGCCTTTGAGATCTCATTTTGCTGCATCTGGGATCATTTTTGAGACATCTATGGTTGATACACCACAGCAGAATGGTCGAGTGGAAAGAAAGCATCGCCATTTACTCAACGTGGCGCGTGCTTTACGGTTTCAAGCCAGTCTTCCAAATGATTTTTGGGGAGAATGTGTTCTTACTGATGCTTATTTGATTAACCGGACATCGACAAAGCATCTCAATGGTCGTACTCCCTTTGAGTTTCTCTATGGGCAAGCTCCAAATTACTCATCCTTAAGAGTTTTTGGATGTTTGTGTTTTACTGCTCATGTTCCTAGATATCGTGACAAGTTTGCACCAAGAAGTTGGGGTTGTTTGTTTCTTGGTTATCCTGCTGGAAAAAAAGGTCATCGCTTTTTTTACTTGGAATCCCGCGTAATCTTTACCAGTCGGGATGCTAATTTTTTTGAAGACCAGTTCCCATATTCTGCACTCTGACATCGGCCTCATTAGAAGAACCCGACGGCATCACCACCTCACCGCCGGCCTCCTCATCACTGCTGCCAGAGTCGCACGGCCCATTGCCACCGACCGCCGCCGGTCCTTTGCCCCCGGTCTTTCACCACCGGTCATAACTGGCTGTCACCGATCCTTCGCTGCCAGCTGCTGCCGGAGCTCCGCCGCCGATCACTCATCGCCGGTCGCTGCCTGTTCCTCTATGCAGATCGCCGCCGGCACTGACCCACTGGTGCACAATGGCTCATCCCTGATGGACGAGGTTCCGTCGCCGGATCCCGTTCAAGCTCGGCCGGCTCATCCGACTCACTTCACGCACTACCTGCTCAACCTCCTTTCTTTCTCAAAGGAAATATGTTTTGGACATTTTATCTGATACAGGTTAATTTGCTTCTAAACCGACTGACTTCCCGATGAAACAACAACATGACTTGGCACGTGTTGAAGGTCCAGCTTACCATAACCCTGAGCAGTATAGGCATTTGGTTGGGCGCCTGATATACTTAACCATTACTCGTCCTGAGTTTAGTTATTCGGTTCATACACTTGCATAGTTCATGAAGTCTCTTTGTGTTTCTCACTGGCAAGCTGCAGTTCGTGTGTTGCACTACCTGAAGAGTCATCTTGGTCAAGGTTTATTTCTCTCTTCCGGTAGTGCGTTACAGTTGACTGCTAACTATGATTCGGATTGGGCTGCATGCCCAATTACCCGACATTAACTTTCCGGATATTTTGTGATGATAGGTGATTCTCCGCTTTCTTAGAAGACTAAGAAGCAACCTACTGTTGCAATACCATCTTTTGGTTCCCCGTGTATGTTTAGCAACCAACAAATACAAAATTATGTGTTTAGTCCCCAAAGATGGTTTCAGGGGTATTTTTGTAATTTCACTAATTAAAAACCATTTTTGAGATTTTTAAATTAGTGAAATTACAAAAATATCCCTGAAAATCACCTTTGTGGACCAACAAATCATTTTGTATTTGTTGAATACTAAACATACACGGTATTAGCCATGGGGACAAAAAGATGGTATTACAACACATGTGGAAACAGAAAAAACAATTTAGTCCAAGATTATTCTACCACTTTACTCTTAAAGTTTTATTATGTGTGATTTGCTCTCGATCTCACCATGAGACGGTCTTGTAGGAGACGAAATCCAGTAGCTAAAGCATCCATCCAATCCATCGATAGTCTCTACTAACACAATCATATTCAGACATTTATACATGAAGCGCCGTCTTCAGCCAAATTCCATGAACCTCTGAGCGCATAAACCTGGGAGCTCCCAAAGTTAAATGCAAGATTTATTTTTGATTAATGATCAAGAAGGTTTTCAATGTCCAAATAGCATCCATATTTTTTAGTTCACCATTAATCTTGTACTTATCCAAGAAACTCTCTACACTAATGAATTAACCAGAACAACCGGGAAATAGAATTGGCAAGATAAACAGGTATTTCCGGAATTTGACCGGAAAAATCAATTGATTCTGAAAACCCCGTCTGAAAGGGATTCCAAAATTTTAAAATATATTTACTGCAAAATTACCAAATGGAAAACCGGCTCTCGTCAAATAAGAGCACATCAAAGAATATTTTCATATAAAATGACTGCATTTACAAAAGCAAATGTTACAGTCTAGTCTTGTGAAGTGGTGGAGTATTCAAATAAGAGACGCTTAGATGGAGCAGATTGAAGCAGCACTCGCAATCGGCTCGTAAGCTGGTAGATTAGAGTCCATTGCATCGCCATCTCCGAATCCTTCATTTGCCTAACTACGGACGCTTGTAGACGCTTCCCTAGCTGAACTTCCACTTCCGTACCAAACGAAATGTTGCTAGCTAGAGATTTAAGTGGATCAACTGTCGGGTCAACTGAGAGCAAACTCGGTATCTGAGGTGCATATACAAGCCTCCACCTGGCTTGTCCAAACTCTCCCTTCCCTTCTATCCTTGGCATTAATGTTTCAAGGGTTGCAGTTGCCAGCTTCTTGAATGCAAGTTGCCCATCACCCTCCAAGATGGATTCAGCCAGTTGACTTTCAAATACCCTTGCAGCCTGTTCAGTAAGTAGGGACATGAACAATCAGTGTTAGAATACAGGCATGGGAATGGGGTCAACTAGTTCGTGGGACCTACAACCTGAGACAGGCTTCAGAACTTAAGTTTACCAAAGCTCTACGGTCTGGTCAGCTATTATAACTCACTAATCAGGGAGCATATACAGGTTTCTAGAAGTGAGCTGTTAGAATTACAAAAAAAAAAAACAACTAATTGCAGAAGATCCATTGACATTGTGGTAATGGTGCAAGGAGATTCCTGAGGAGCTTATATTATGGTAATAATGGATAGATTAATTCTCAATTTCTTGTCATACATACACAACAGATTCACCCAAAGCACAGGGTCGTAAGCTCCTAAATCAATTGTTGTAATTATACTAATCCAACAAGATTGGACAAATTGTTACCTCAGAAGGTGATAGAACATCTTGTTCCAAAGGACGTGTTGAGGTGACAACCAGTTTATCCTGCCACTTGCTGGCAGGGCTTTGAATTCTGAATTGCCACTCAGAACCAACTAGAGCCAAGTCGAGCAAAGGATCAAGTCCATTATCAGGCTCAAATTTTGCAACATTCAGATGCTCTCGCTTAAGCCTAACCTGTCATCAACACAGGTAGACCTAAAGTCAAAAAGCTTACACAAAATGGGCGAACTAAAGACCTTGTGAGCATTGAACAAGAGTAGTTGGAGATAGTAAAGACAGTAAAGAACATTACCTGAGTTGCAACAAGATTCACATCACCATTTTCAAATGTTAAAATGCCCTTTGGCTTTATCCACTTGGCATGAGCTCTCCCATTTAATTCCAGCTCTCCACTGACAGCAAAATTAAGGATCAAAGGGTACACTATCCTCAACTCTGGTCCCAGAACAAGCTTCAAGTCACTAAGACGAATATCTACTTTTGGCTTACTACTGACTAGGAGCATCTCCTTCTCATCTTCAGCTTGTTTACCTGAAGGTGGTTGAAATCCAAATTAACTGTTCCAGAACTACGATATGTGAAACCTTGATAATGGCAACACCACAAATTTTTCGTGCAAACAAACAAGTAGTGAGATGCATAAATAACATACTCCCTCCATCCCTCTATGCCTGTCTTACTACCAAATTTTTTTTTAATTTGTTAAAATAGCATAAAATTATTTGTGGACTAAAAATTATTTCATCTTTATTATTTACTAATAGGGGGACAAAGGGAGCATTAAACTTTCACATGCGGAACTTGAACCATCCTCCTTGAGGTCCCCTGGAAAGTAAATCATATCAACGTCGCCTAAAGGTAGGATTAAAATCATAATATTTCCTTTTGTTATAGAAACTTGTGGAAACATGCATCAGAGGCGAATGATGACAGTTTTCCAACCACAGTTTCTTTATATTATCACCGGCATAGAGACATACAACAAAGGCCAGCGAAGAAAAGTCCCAGAAAGATCTTACATAAATTATAAAATTTTGTTTGCTGTGACAACATCTGCACAATATGTAATGCGACTGACTCCATATTTTCAACCTTTTCTTTAAGAGATGATTAAACAAGATCCAGTTGACCCTATGCAGGCACGATTGTTAAATATAATAGACTGAAAGAAAAAGAAAAATTAAAATTAAGTTTCTAACTTACCAGAAACTTGAGGATTTGGAATGCTTGAAGCAACAGGTTTCAAATTAAGAAAACGGGACACATATTTTGATGCGACCACACGATTGTAATTACCAACTGGCAGCCTGGACTGATTAGACACATCTCTGTTGAATGGAGCTGAACCACTACCCTTATCATGGGGTATATATGCTTCACCGTGACTTAATTTTATTTTCCCTGATACAGTGGGTTGTAGCATGCAGCCTCTTATCTGCAATTGCGTATCAACCTGACCACTATTATGAGGACGAGTCAGACTATGAAGTTCAGATAGGGGTGGAAAGAAACTAATTTGAACTACATGTTTTGGAAGTTACTATCAGCATGTATCAACTGGGATATGTACAGGAAAAAAAGGGGGTGGGGCGGAGAAGATAAGTATGATAGGGGATCTCTAGATCCGGGTGTGCATAGCCTGATGTATTGACCGAGATATACTGAGAAAATATTAGAACAAGATGGATAAACAGACAGACTAGGATAGGATACAAAGATGGCTAAATCACATATCTATAATTTTTCGTTATGAAAGTGAGGCTACAACAACTAAGCCTTTATCCCACTATGTAGGATCAGCTATATGGATCATATTCCGCCATCGTCTTCGATCGAGGCACATAGTTCCATATATTATTATTATTATAGCATATATTTCTTTAAAGTCTCCTTCCAAATGCTTTTATAACTTCTTCTTGCCCATTTAGATTGTTAATGTAAACATCTTAATGTAAGCATCTAGTCTACAACATATATCATATATATGTAACTCAACAATACCCATCCAACCTTAGCTTCAGAACTATTCTTAGTTCTTCGCCTTCAATTCATATTCTTTTGTAATTTCTATAGTAGAATTTAGAAAGTATAGAAATGCATGTGAATCCTGGTGACTCGTAAAGGTGATTTTAATTGTGTGATCCATCCCATTTAAACAGACTAGAATTTAAGCTCAACAATATCACCCTAGAGCTGATAGTGAAATAATCAAGTGCGCTACTGAAATAAAGTATTTAAGCTCACCAAATAAATAATTCTATAAAATCAGCTTTTAAATACTTCTAGCAAAAAAAGTTGAGAACCCATTTATTATGAAAGCATATATTCCAGTATAAAACAATATGGGTATCCAACATTACCCAATAAGTCTCCCTCTATATTCATTAAGTAATAGCCAAACAAGTAAAAGTCAACTGACCTAAGTACATTCTTGGCTCGCACTTCCAGCACTTCACATTTCAAGTCAATTTTATCACCAAGAGACTCCTCACTACTTCTCAGAGGGAGGTTACCTTTCACAGATATTTTTCCTTTCCTGCTTACTCTACCATCCAGTGAACCAATACACAGTCGATTTGAATCCACGAGTACTGTCCCAGCAACATTTGTCAAAGGTTTCCGAAGCACAGGTGAGGATATAGTTGCCCTGTGGAAAGATGCTGAACCATCAAGGACTGGCTGTTCAACTGTGCCGCGAACCTGTGTGAGTAAGGCATAGTATGAGAAAATATCAGAATAATGGGACACATACATCCAATTGCTTCCTGCAAGTCACAAACTCACAGTCCTTATAAATGTTGCAGATACAGTAGGTTCCAACACACCTGAAGCATAACTTCAGCATTTCCATGGAGCCAATTGGCATAAGGAGATAATGCTGTCAATAACATCATCCCACCATCCTTAATATCTGCATCAATCCTTACTTCTCCATCATCCAAGATACTCCAGTTTAGACCTTTGAGGCTTTCAGTAAGCTGGCTATCCCATACCTCTTCTATTCTTTCTCTTGAGCCTTTTCGATCATTAGTTTCGTCACCAGCACCTTTATTCCTATCTGATATCCAATTGCTAGACCATCTTCCCTCATTTTTATCCCTTTCTGTACTCTCCTCCTCTATTAAATTGTTTTGGACAAATGCCACAGGAATACTTCCTTGAATGTGTACATGGCCATTTTGGATGATAGGTTCAAATTTTGCATTGAATAGGAATCGACTCGTGGATGTCAGAGAGGCAACAATTTCTGCTCTCCCAAGATCAATTCCTCCAATAGCACCATCAAGCAGCCTCACTTGCACATCACATTCAGGTTTAGCAAAGCTTCCCCTAAGGTCCCCTTCCATATGTAATATACCCTTAATGGGAGCCAAAAGCTGCCGCAGTGAATGAACTGCTTCAGTTGCTGAAGTTTCTATGACCTGAACCAAAGTAGGAACAAAACTAACAGGAAAATTAAGAACAGCAAAGTGCAGATTTGTTTTTGGACCTAACAAAGTCCCATCAGCATGTATTGTAGCATTATCTCTCTGAATTAAGATTCTCTCAAGACGTAAACCATCATCATTGCTATAGGCTCCAGCAGCCAAGACACGCTGAGTTTTGTAGGCTCCCCACTCCCATTCTTCCCCATTGAAGTCAAACTCTGCCTGCAAATATGAGAGACTTCATTCTCGAATCAATATAAGGTGGGGAAAATTGCAGATTTAAAATCATCGCATGATAAAAATATACGGTTTCATCGATTTTCAGATCGGATGCTCTTAATATGAATATAGTTGTGTGACTGGTCACTTAACTGATGAAGACTGTTTGATATACATTAACACAAACTACTATTTAACTGAATAAAGTAGTTTGAAGATAGCGTACCATTTTACATCAGATTATACAGTTTTGCATTCAAAATATTCTGAGAAGAAGGCTTAAAAGTTAGGTTTTCCGTTCGCTCCTATTAAATATGCTTGTGCTAATGACCACAGTGATCTAAAACAGAAAAAGGCCACGGTCTTTTTCAGCTCAAATGGAAAGAGGAGAAAGTAGAATGAAAATCCTTCTCTGTGGAAACCAAGTATAATGAAGAGCATAAATTGAATCTTCTAATATGCATTATGCACTCTTCTTCTTACGGAGCATGTTGACTGCTGTGATTACACAGTAGCTTACATCTACTTCTGCATAATACTTCGTTTAAATGGTACAACTGTGCCCAGGGTAATTAGAGAAGCAAGCGTGATGGACAAAATTTCTACTATAGTAGGGATGTTGATTAACTCTTAATATGTTTTGTTAAGTTCGGATGGACTATACAAGGCAGGTGTAGCCAGTAGATTTATTTTGTTCAATTCATGTATACTTTGACTGTAATGTTAAACACTATTCATATTCCGCTCTTTTCATTCATGAGTGCATGATCACTGGTTGAATGTTCAAGGTGTTAATTCATATCTCAAAAGTCAAAATTTAGATTTACACTAGGGCTGGTCATCCTGAACCGCGGGTCGGGGCGGGTCAGCTGTCCCGGCCCAAATTGACCCAAAATTTTGTGTCAAGTGGGTCGGGTCGGGTCAAAATTCCCATATTTTGGGTCAGGTCAGATCAGACCGGTCATGGTCGACCCAAATCATATAAAAATAGTAATTTTTTAATAATATATTTAAATAAAATAAATCATTTTAAAATGTATTAATATTTAAATAAAAAATCGTTACAATTTATTTTCATATTATTTAAAATAAGAATATTATATTTATTTAATTATATATTATTCACTTAATAAAGAAAAACAGAATTATTTTCATTTTACATAGTTAAATGGCAAAGTCTTGGGAAAGACGGTCTTTCCATAGGCTTATGGAAAGACGGGGTTTGATTAGAATAATAAAAGGTAAAAGGTCTTAGTTGCAATATTAAAGTTTTAGTATGAAACATGTAGTAGTTATAAAATTTATAACCCGGTTCATGCAACCCGAAAATTTTATTTTAATTTCTTCTAATTTACACTTTAAACCTTGGTCTTTCCATAACTTATGGAAAGACCGTCTTTCAAGAGACGAACTCTAGTTAAATTACTTTTGATATTTCTATTGACAAAAAAAAAATTTACTAAAATTTATTTATATAATTATGAATATA
This sequence comes from Rubia yunnanensis, assembly GCA_037428765.1. Taxonomy (NCBI): domain Eukaryota; kingdom Viridiplantae; phylum Streptophyta; class Magnoliopsida; order Gentianales; family Rubiaceae; genus Rubia; species Rubia yunnanensis. The sequence goes on from CM075064.1 coordinate 46,640,889, forward strand.
TATTTCATATATTAATCAATATATTATTTATAATTAATAATAGTTTTGCAAAATTATTTTTAGCTTTATATATTTTTTTTCAAGAATGTTAAACTTGTTTGTGAAGTAAATTAATGGTGAATATATTGTATTAAACTTCTTTATGAATTTTTTTAAAGAACATGGGGCAAGATTGCAAATGGGTCAAAACAGGATTTGGGTCAAAATCCAACCCGAACTTTTTGACCCGACCCACTTGACCCAAATGGGACATTGACCCAGCCCGACCCAAATGGACCAGGTCAAAACGGGTCGGGTTGGGTCAGGTCGGGCAATTTGAACACCCCTAACTTACACTATGGAAATATTGAGGTTAGGAAGTGAACTCTGTAACTAGGATACCTAGGTTTCTAATGAACCTACATGCATTTTTAGGTACGTCACGAAAATCGTGTCAGATTAAGACAATAAAAGTCAGGTGCATGTCAAACAATAGATTTGGTTCGACTGCTAACCACATATGCTCACTCTTTTGATTACTTACATAACTATTGTATCTCATCTATATCACATTCACAAGTAATATTGTGATATAAGTAGCTTTTATACTCATCTGGGTACCTAGCCACCAGTTGATATAAAAATTGTAAATACTATGAACCAATGGAATGACACTTGACTAGGCCAACACTCGCCGAAAACTAACCCTAGTTACCTGCGGGTATAGAAATCGGTGACCAAAGAATAATAGATATCATCTAGAGATGAGAGATCTATTAGCTACATACCATTGTGTCCCCATTGCCACCTCCACTTGCATCCAATAAGCCATGCCAACGCCCTTTGAGTTCAGCTAAACCAGGGAGGTAAAAATCTTCAAGTATTACTTCATCAGATGGATTAGAAAGACCTCGAATTTCCTGAGAAGATTAAAAAATTTGAAGGATATAAGAATAACTGATACCTGTAAATCCTTAGTATCTTTACCTTGTTTCAGGGAAACTAGAGAATCCAACAATGTTAGCCTGAGAGTGACAGTATAGATATATACCTCAAGGAGTTTTTGAAGGCTTTCAGCACATATTCCCACAGATTGCAAACTCTGAATGAATAGGTCCTGAAAACAACTCAAGAGAGGGAACTAGAGTCAGATTGTAAGGCAACAAGGTACCGACCATGCTTCAACAAAACATTGGAAATAGCAACAAATTAGAAGGTTCGGAGACCAGAAACTTAAGAAGCACATCCTTTGGTAGTCGAGGGCAAATAACATATTAACAGAAACATTGTAAAACTGTATTGCTCAAGCTTCAATTATGCTACCTTATATTATTATTAACGCCACATATACACCCACTTTGAAAACTAGATAGCACACTCCAAATAAAGGCAGGACCTCTTATATAAGGCAAGATCATTCTTCTGTTTCCAAAGGTAACCCAGGCTAAGTGTTGCCTTTTAATACTTGTTAAAAAGTTAGGAAAGAACTGTTAAATTTCAGGAGCTTGTAAAACATGCCTTCTCTCTATATTATGAATGTTCAGTTTCATATACACTTTGGTGAACCCTTAATCAACCACTCAGGGAAGGGATGGAGAATCGGGAACTCGGACTGTCACTTCACTGATGACGGAGCCATATCAGAAGCAGTCTCTGGTATTTCTCTATTTATGTGCAATAACAAGCCAAAAATGAAAATGAGGAAAGTCTACAAATATCACATATGTATGGATCAAAACAAGGTTATTGATTAAGACAAGAGGATAAAAACAAAAGATAGTATGAAATGGAAGGAAGACGCCTAGCATTTATAGTACAAGGGATCAAAAAAAGATTCTTGGTTTAGAGAAGGTAGAAATGAAGCAAGACACTAAGAAGAAACATAGATAAGAGGGTCTAGGGTACATATGGGACAAATGGGGTTCTGGTTTAGTATGAAATGGAAGGAAGACGCCTAGCATTTATAGTACAAGGGATCAAAAAAAGATTCTTGGTTTAGAGAAGGTAGAAATGAAGCAAGACACTAAGAAGAAACATAGATAAGAGGGTCTACGGTACATATGGGACAAATGGGGTTCTGGTTTAAACTGCACTTTCGAACTTGACCCACTCAAACTGCAGTCAAAATGAATGAAACTGGACGACGTCACCTAATAAATTACAGACAATGCAGCCCAAGTGCAAACTTTAAACAAATGCTTACATATCATCCCAATTAATTTTTGCATCAACACATCCCCTACATGTAGAAAATCACGTAGAAGAATTGAATAGCAAACCAAAAACTAACTGAAAACTATAATTTCCAGCATTACTGAAAACAGATGAAAAATCCAAGAAAAAAAAAATCTAACTCATTACTGGGGAGGAAATATGTTTTTATCACTCTGAAGCTATTCTCCCACAGGGTACAACAGGTCAAGACTCATGGAAAGTTCAGATCGAGCCCACATAAATACATCACGGTGGATAATCAAGTACCCTCCGGCTCATAATTTACTTCCCCGTTTCCCTTTTAGTCCGTCCACAAACTATCTCCAACTTTGAATATTTCCTCTTTTCGTAAGAAGTTTAAATTATTTTCATACTCATTCATATTACTTTCATTTTTTCTTCACATAAAATGATTCTCTCAACTATTTCTCCTTCACACAATTACCCTCCTTAATTTGCGTGCAATTCATAGTTGTGAAGTAAATTGGAGTCAGATGGAGTACTAAGGCTGGATGTCAAAGATATATGAAATTAATTCTAATTCGTGGCTGATCCGATTAATGAGAAGAGCAATTAAAACACTCAGGTAAGATTGAAAAAGACAAAATCCGGACAAAGAACATGTTTTTCTACTAGGAATGGTTCATCTGTTCATTAACTGAATTATATGAAGTGCTGCACATAATTAGAGAATGACCTTGGACCTTGATTGCACAGCAGGATCAGAACTTCGATAAAGCAGCCTAGCAAGTGGAAGCATCTCAGCAACCTCAGCACCTGGAACCTCAAGTCTCATCCTCCACCTACCCATGGAAGATATCACACTACCCAAATGCCCACTCATTGCTCTCCGGAGCAAGCTGCCCCTTTCATTACCAGCAGGTGTTCGATCTCGTGAACCTGGCAAGACATATTCTCCCTGAAGTTCATACTTGCTACTGCTTTGCTCCAATATAGCTTTTTCAACAGTGATCTAAGTAAAAGAAGTCATGAGCAACAAGAATGACTTGCCTCCACTTGATAAAAATCTAAAGGAGAACAAAGCATGATTTTAAAATAACAATCTATCTTTTTGTCAACTACAGGAAAGTTTTTTAGAGAAAAAAAAAAGTTTCCTGAGTATAATTGTCTAAATTAGCCAAAAAAATTACAAATATTATTGCATAATCCCTTTAAATACAAAAGCGAGACAAGAAACATATACTATGAGTAAAATGAGGAGTTCATCATTAACTAAGCTTCCATGCTGAAGTGCCCAGGTCAGTTTCTTAATTTCGATAAAATGACCAAAAGTAAAATATTGAAACTTACTTCTAAACTTTGCTCATCCAAGCCTTCCACATAATTAGATATATACACGTAAATGAGTTTATACAGAGACACGTTTGTACAGATACGAGTAATGCATGCATTGGAAGAGTGGGAGTAAAATTATATCAGTCCTGAGTGGTACACTAAAATCACCTCATATCTGAGAAACCAATGGAAAATAAGCTATAGAAAACAAACCATCAATTCTTTCACACACTATATGTTCCATTCCTAGACATGGGTTTGGTAGAGAGAAGAAACGGACTACTGCTAAAGGAACAACATGGCCTATATTTTGTTCATTCAGGCCAATCATGTAATGGCTCAATCAATCACATGAAAACTCCTCAATATTTATAGTATGTTTTCAGTAGCATAATGGTTAGCCCTATCCCTAAAAACAAAATGTCTGTAGCTCATAAACAACTCAGTAGCTTCTCTAACAATATATTTAATGCATTATGCTGATGAGTGATGACTTTGACTTTTCTACAGAGTTAAACAACTCAGACTTAAACTGGATATATAATTTTGAGTGGGCCTCCTGACAGACCACTTATATTTTTACCTTATATACCGCATTTGTTAAATTACATACTAAATTTTGAAAATATTTTTTTATATTATATATTTTCATATTTTCACATTCAAATACATATTATTACGTGTTTCAACTTTAAAAATACAACATTTAAATTTTATAAAAAATTACAACATTTAAGATAAAAGTCACTGTGGACTGTCCATAAGCTTATGGAAAGGCAGTCTTTCCTGAGACTTTCTCTATAATTTTAATATTAGATTAGAGAGTTCCAGTTTATTTGAAGATATGATAAGACATTAGCTCCTGAGCTTTGCAGACTAAATGAAAACTTTAGGCTGCCCCAAAAACTAAAGCAGTTGCATTTGCCAACAGCAAGTAGATTGTGTTCCCCAAAAATAAAAAAGACATCTTTACTTCTGGAAGCTCGTGAAATTCTAGAACTTAACGTTTTAACATAAGTGTAACTGTGTACTCACAACATCACCACTCCATCTAGCAGCCACATCCAGAGCATCACCCAATGCACCACTAAATTTGGGCCGAAGGACAGACAACACACCATGACCTCTTCTTTTCTGAAAATTGAGTTGAATTTCTGCCTGAAAGCCAAAAATATATGTTCAGCAAAGAGAGTAAGCAGAAAGATAGCTAGAAGTATGGATTGCAACTTCTCCCAGGAGGCGGAGCAAATTAAAGCCCATTCAGTTGGCCACATATGGATTATTAATCAATGAGAAACTGATTTAGTGGCCCCTAGAATGCTGATACGCTCATGTGCAAACAAAAAGAAAATTTGCAATCCAAAAAACATCACTCCCAGGAAAGCAAAATTAATTATAGCTTTTCTATTAAAACATGATCTCTTCCAAAAAAAAATAAAATTTGATATCTTTGACAACAATAGCCAACAAGAAGCAACATTTATTGACATGGACACAAACCAAGCTCGCAAAAGCCATCCTGCCATTTCGTATGAATCTTCCTAGTCACCCTTCCCTTCAAAATTCATGGATAGAATTTTAGATGAATGCTAGTTCTCTCACTTGAAGCTTAAGAACTCCAAATATTTTTCATATTTGACTACCACCTATCATGTTTCTTTCTTTGTTTATCATCATATAAATATTCATTGACACATGGATGATCATCCATTAGTTACAAATACGCCACTATCAATTGATCATCCATTACGTAAAAATTTCTTGTTGATCGACATAAGTTGGTATCCAAGGTTTTTTGATACACATGTCCAAACATCCTTGGACGTGTTTCTCTTCTTTTTTTCCACCCATTGGAGATGTCCTTACTTTCTAGTAGTTTCATAACATTTTATGCATAATTGGTCCACACATCCATCTCAATATTCACATATTTGCTCCCCTCCCTCTTTTGTTATCATTTTGATGTCCATATTTAGTCTAACACTCTAAACCGTAGACTATTATAGTTATTTAATACAGATTTTCCCTCAGTTTCAGTAGTACTTTACAATCACAGAGTACATTCGCACTCTCAGTTGTTCCACCCGACTGGAAAGTTCGCAACCTATATGTAACACATCTATATCAATTCCATAATACTTGGCACAAAAAAGTTCCTCATTTGACCATCCATGTTAAGTAATGAGTAATTATGCAACAGTGATATCTGTAAGGAGATATACAATTTGCAGCAGCAAGTTGATATCATCATAAATCATAGGAAAGTGGATGGCAATTTACCCTTTGAATGGAACCACGAAGCGATGCAAGCTCCAGCTCATCTAATGGAAAATTCCGCAGCTAATTACATTCAAGCAACAAACTTATTATGCCATACTCATTAAGTAAGATAAGCCAGGGAAAATTTAACTGTGTAATCCTACTGACTACCAGAAATTGCAGAAAAGGAAGGGAAAGAGAGAATACAAACCTCCAAGTTAGCAGATTGTAGAGGCCGATAAGAAGCAACAACCTTAAGATGTCCCTTCTGTAGAGAAAAAGACAGCAGTTTTCCTTTTACATTCTCTTCACATATTGGCTGTAAAGGCCCAACAATCTCCATTGTAAGACTTTCATCAGGTCTACCAGTGGCATCCAACTGCAGCACCCACAAAAACCAAATGATTAACCATTTGAATAGTTATGGGTTCAAAGATAGGGTTCAAAGAAAGTGCGAAGAGATGGTAGACTCCAGATCTAATCTTGAAGGGACGATATATGCTTAAATCAAGTCTTGCTGTAAGTAAAACTGAATAGTTCAAACTCATTATTTCGTCTATGTGTGTAACACACAAAAAAAATGTGGTCTAATGAAGCACCCACAAACACCAAACGATCGGCCCTTTGTATAGCTATGTGTTTGGGCTCGGACACAGGGTAAAAAGATAGCCACGAGATAGCAGTCTCAGTATCTAATCTCAAAGAGTAGATATAAGCTTAAATCTTGTAACACCAAACAGCTCAAACTAATTACTTTGATGTAGGCGTAGGACAAAAGATCAAAATTTAGTGTAACAGCCAAGAGATTTTATATTTGTTAATTCAGGTCCCCTTGAACCCACTCAAGCAGCACTTATTGGACCCTAACAGAAGTTCATGATCAAAAATTCAAAATTGTAGTAATATATCTATATTACTTTATTATTTAGCAACAAGGATTCTGTATCCCCACTTGGGAAAGTACATACTCCCTCTGTCCCCATTAAGTGTCTTAACACTTAAAATGGCCCAAAAAAAATTTAGAATTAAAATTCATTTGAAAATCCAATTTAGGGATATTTTTTACAAGTGGTATAGTGGCCCATCCCTTAATTCTGATTTCTTAGAAACGGAAATAAATCTAAGTAGGACACTAAATTGGGGACACCTAATTAGTAAGTAAGACACAAACAGGGGGCGGAGGGAGTAGACAAATTTATACATTTGCCAATGCATATCAATACTATGAACATATGATGAACTTGAAAAGGAAAGTGAATACAAAAGTGACAGAAAAATTATCACGTGGATTTAAGGAATAAACTTGCAAATTGTTGAACCTTAATTCCTTTATTTGTGATGCTAAGTACTCCAGCCAACTGAGGCGCCAGCATTAACTGATTCAGTTTTATACCAGACATCAAGACATCACCAGAAAGAACATGTGTAGAATTCTGGTCCCCTTTCACTTCAGACCTATAATCAAAGTGTAAGCTTTGATCATTGCTCTTAGTAACCTTTCCTTGAAATTTAATCCTCCCTGTTGCTTTCAGGTGCACGGGTCTTAAGGAATCCAAAGCAAAGGAAGAGTCCATGCTAAAAAACTCAAAACCACGCATACGTAGATCCAATTCAACTCCTTCAACAACCAAAGGGAAAGCAGCCTCTGAGTCAAAATCTCTCTTGTCAACCCACTGTTCATGGATATAAGACGTTAAAACCTTTGTGTTCAATTCAAATGCAACTGATGAAGAATTGACAACGATGTAATCATGTGCTACTATGATATCTCCGCGGGCATCAGCAAGGGAACCTTCAGCTTTAGGTGCGGTCCACTTAATGTCGAATCTCCTACAATAAGAATCATTTTGTCCATTAGCCCATCCCCCGACCAGAACCGTTTATCTTCAAATCAATTAACAGTATCGTAGAACCACTCAGTGAAAAATCAATGTTCAGGTCATTATATAGAAAATGTGTTACGAGTAATCTTACGGTTTCAGTAAAGAACCAGAGAGTTTTGTTTCTCCATTCAAGTCCCCTAACTTGAGGGGCATTAGATGAAGGTAACCAGGTACATAACGATGCATAATCTTATCGAAGCTTAAATTCCCTGAGAAATTCACATCCATGGCTGTATCATCAACCTCACCCTGTAAAATGGAGCTCCAAACTAAGAAACATCAGGGAACTACAGAACTCAAGTAAAACAAAAATTAGGTATATAACCAGAAAATAAATCCGTAAACTACTGATCAAAAAAAAAATCCCAGAGCCACCCATTTGATGATTTGATTGATATATGAATATAGATGAACCCTTTTCTTCAACTCAAAAAGATATTATGATTGCATTTGTTCTCTCTATCTATAGCTGAGCGTTCTCGTTCACACTTTGGCTCATGAATATTTAACTTCCTATCACCCACATATTAACTCTGCCTTCAGTGGTTATTACTCAAAGAGCCACTGACACATAGCTTTCAACTAGAACTAAGGAGCACAACTAGGTTAGTAGCACTCCCAACAGCCGGGATTTCGAGGAAACAACTTTCCATTATTTACATGATTGTGTTTCAAAACAGCATAAAATGAGATTCTAATATTTGTTTGCATGCAATAACAACTAAGCCTGTGTCCCACTGTCTGGGGTTGGCTATATGGATCATGTCTCGCCTCATTGTTCGAACGAGACACGTTGTATTGTTCCGATTTGAATAAAGCATATCTTTCTTTATAGTCTCTTTCCAAATCTTCTGCTTCCTTTGATTTGTTATAGTGGTTCCATTTTGTCTATAAATCTCAATGGGGCATCTAAGAGTCTCATGCATATACTATTTTCAGACAAAAACATATGGCCTTCCACCGTTCATTCCATAAGGTAAACAAGCAGATTGCGCCAAACAAATAAGTACCTCAGGACATATCCATGCATTCCCTGCTCCACGAATCTCACCTCCATCTAGAAGGTTAGCTCTAATTCCATACAAGTCCGCAACCTGCGAGAGTACAGTCAGTGTGCATAGCAAAGTACCATAATAACTCTACTTCTAATAAAACAGTGTGCTTCACATGTATTGATTGCAGATACTTACACAATTATCAGTGTTGAAAGTAAAATTAGCTGAAACATATGAGAAGGGAATGTGATCTAAAACTGCAACTGCACCGGCCTCTTTGTTGTTCATCATTACTTCATAGGCAGCAGATGAAGGAATATCAGAACTAAATTGCAACATCTTCCTGGACACCAATGCACTGCCCACAAAAATAGGAGCATCCAAGGGGCCTTGACAATTGAACACAGCTGTTACTGAACCAGCCAACTTGAGAGGGAAAATATAGGAAATGTTTAGAGGGTATAGAAAGTCAACTATGTAATGAATGGAGTAAGCAGTTTGTTAAAATGTGTAATGCCATCGAATAATTTCATCTGGATGAAAAGAAAAGCAATAAACGATTGAATAGTCACAATGTGAACGTCACATTTTGCATGGTAGATGTGTATTAGGGTAGAATTCATCTACTTTGACAGTGGTTTTAAACAGAAACTCAGAATGGACCAACAGGTTGCCACTGACGAAACATGAAATGACAACACAACACTTCAGCAGGTGAGATAGTTACAAAGAACACAAACATCTCTCTCCTTTTTGAGCATATATAACCATGTAAAATATACTCTTTCTAGCGCTCCATGCACTCACATTATTTTTAGACTGGCTGATGACATTAAAATCAACTCTCATAGTTATTATTTTCTAATGCACTGACTACAAGCAGGAAGCTTGATGGAAGTCTCCTTCAACTCCCTCTCTGCATCTAAGAACCCAGTGGTTCATTACACCTTTACATGTTATTTTCTCATCCATTCTACTCAGAACTCATACAATGGCCATTAGTTTTTTATATCCATTGGTACTATTGATAAAAACTTCCATTAAAAATCATAATTATACTCTTTCATTTGAATTTTAAAAATTTTGGAGAGTGAATGCTTTCAAGCTGCACTGTGTCCTCCCTATAGTAGTTTGAAACTTAGTGTACCCTTTAATACCATTAATAGTTCATGAAGTATCAGATCATTAACTGTTTTTAGTTTAATGCTACTTCATTATCAATATTCCTAATCATCTATTTAAACATCCGCTACTAGTATAATGAGTATATAGAATGCTTAAATGCTACTCACAGCATGTATTTATCTTGAGAGACTAAACAGAAAGCCTGGGAAATATATAATGCAAGTTCATTTGGGATCATTTTAATTTTTCATTTCTTGAATAAAAGTAAATATCCTTAAGACTAAACAAAAGCTACACAGAAGGTATAGAATATGGCTAATCACGGACATCCTACAAAATGATGACTGACTAGAAAATAAGACCTTCAAGATGAATCTTAATTAGATGGTTGAACTATTTATACATCCAAAACCTACTATATTCTGCTTGACTAAAAAGCATGTAATTTCTCCGGCTAAAATATATCAACAACATAATTCTGTTCTGAAAAGCTGTACTGCAAGCAGGCCCAACTAATGTAAAACATGTACAAGAAATACCGGAAATAACAAAGGTTTCATCTTGAAAGTGTTCATTAACGCATTAACTTCCACTGAAGGCACCTGAAAAAGGAGTGCTAAAATTAGGATTGTTGACCCAAGAGATTAAGGATACTAAGTGGTGATAGGGCAGAGAAAAAGTAGGAATCTTCAAATGTACGAACTTTCAATTGTGACTCAATGAGGCAAATTTCCCAGTGACGACCAACTATACCTGACACATAATATGAAATTCTCCTTGCTCTGGATTGATCCCAAAATCTCCTGAGGCCTCTACCGGAACCTTGCCAAACCAGCCACTGGCATTGTGCAAAAATATCCGTTGGGCACGGAAGCATAAACTAGCAGATACATCCTGCCAGAACAAGTCACATATTGTGAAAAGAGTTTCAAGATTGTTATATGTGTGTGTGTATACTCCCTCCGGTCCACTAACAATGGCACCGTTGGCCGCAAAAACTTTCCAGGCATGTTTGACCACCGATAACTTTAATTGTGTATAATAACGGACTATAAAATTTTCAAGACTTTTAGAAACTAAATGCAAACATCAATCAAAGAACCAATATCATCATAGTTTTCCCGGAACTATGACCACAGTCATTCTGAAGCAGTTCCGATTTTTAATCATGACAATATAATAGAGTGAGAGAAGACCCTCACAGGAGCACACCATCTTGGTATTAGCCCAGCAGCAATAAATGAAAATCAATTATTGTCTGGTTGTCAGCACTTATAAATGCACAATATGTGTAAGCTTAAATACTTCTTTCATGCAAACAGGAAAAAAATCTTTGTACCAACCCGAAGCACCTAAATAAAATACAAGAATTTAAGAAATTTTCATTTGACATCAACTACTCACCTGAGAGTTTAAAATATTAGAGAACAAAAAATAATCAAACCAAGAAAAAATATGCATATCTATAAAACAGAGCCAACTTACGCCTGCCCAAATGATCAGGGAACCACACACAAGGAAGCATTAGGGTAGATCCACTGTAATTCAACAAGCCAAAGTATTGTATAAAGGTTAGAGAAAAAAATATCATCTTTCACTGATTCCCCTTTCTCCGCTACTTCTTTTACTGCTCTTGCCACATATTTTTGGTGCTAAGAAAATCATCGCATCTATACGGGAATTAGATAACATAAAAAGATTTGGAAAGAAACCTATTAAAAAGAAAAGTTTATGCTATCTTCATATATAATGAACAGTGTAATGAACAACAAAATCTGCTCCATATAACCAACTGCAAATAATGAAATGCAGACAGAAAAGGTATTCACAAAATCATTATCACCAAGATAGACACTCTTAACATTTTTTAAGGTCCCAAAAAGTTGATCTGGAGAGACTGCGCATGACAGAAGTAAACAGATGAAACAATAACGTACAGAAAACTTGGATGGGGCATCATATATATGGAAGGCCAACCCTGTTACATCAAGCTGTCCATGAAGATTAGGAAAATTTTCCCCATTAGACATGCAAATGTGAACCTGCAAAGTATATTGTAACACACAAGTAAATACTGTGAATCTATACACCCGAAGTAAATAATTACATCGAACATCTGGAGAAAGTGGGGTTCCTCATGTTACCAATAATGATAAGTCTAAATCTTTCCTTCGCATATAATATGTGATAGTTAAAAGTCATCCCGCAAACTAATAAAACATTCTAGCATGACAAAACTGCCAAAAGAAGCGAAGAAATAGGAATCCAGAAACAGACAATACATGGAGCACATGAAATATCGTAGTTCAAAAGCACAATGAACACAGGTGCATCTACCTCACTCATCAGTGTGGATCTAAAATAGCAAAACCAACCAAATTAATTTTTTTAAAAAAATTTATGGTACAAGGGACAACGGTGAAAAGCTTAATTTCTACATCAACAGAGCATTACTCTAAGTTGCCAATCAATGATAAAAGGAAACCGTCTAGACCAACTGGTAAAAAATAAACAAGCTATAGGTACAATTAACAGTTCTCCGGGAATATGCTGGTTCACGTTTCTCAGATGTACATGCAAAACCATGCCATCCCAAATGACTTATCACAATTTTCATTCCACAAAATACATTTGTTTCCAAAGATGACACCAGTTAGGCTGGAAAATTTCTGCCCAACCATAGAAAGAAAAACAATAGTTAAACAAAACATGATATTTTGATTGGACCTGAAACAAAAAATAGCAGAAATTAAAAATTTTCAAAAAATCACAGTGGCAAGAGTAATGAAAATAACCCTGATATAAATAGCGATTGGATAACAAAAGTGGGGATACTTGCGAAATAGGCCAAAAACAAAGGACGTGTATATGCCCCAACTACCGATCAAGAAATTAGTTCACTATGGTTAATTGGTAATTGATAACGAAATGTGAAACAAATCTAAAGAAAAAGTACACCACATGGGGCAGCCAAGTATCTAGCAGTTTGATTTTTGAAGAACGGTAAAGTCAGAGAAGCACCTCACCACTAGCTCTTCCTTTGCACCATGTGATTGGAATTTCCAAAATCCTCTCAAAGAGCTGAAGAACAAAAAGGGAAAGGTCATAAGGTTGTGATGGATTTAAGAGTATAGTTCAGGTTTAATTGCAGTCAAAAATATGAAAGTAATAATTAAACAAAAGGTCCCTCTGCCACCATGTTCCAAATCTCAAAACATCTCTTAATAAAAAAAGAAAAGATTACCGGTGCGTATAAATTCACAATTTTCAAATTTGCATGCCATTTCTGCTCAATAACATCAACATAAACATTTGTTGATAACCAGCCACCATCTTCAGATGACAGCTCTGATCTCCACACCTTACAATTGCCGCTTGCTTGTACATGCACACGTCCATAATTATTTTTGAACTTCACATATCCCAAGGCGTTCTCCATCTCTCTGTAAATGGAAAAAAAATTAACTGCCAACAATTGTTACTAAAATAAACAATAGTTTAATAAAATATATGTGAAAATGTATTAATGCATACCACCAAAACAACTGACAATGGCCTACAAGTGTAAAATAATTGCCAACCAATGCAGCTTTTAAATAAAATTGAGAGAAAAAAGCATTTGTTTGTAGATACAATACGAAAAACAACGAACATATGAGTCTTCCAAAAAATGGAAACTTCTAACAATGACCAAATGGTTGCTGAACAATCAGGTCGTAGAGATGAAGCAACATAATTTGTTGTATAAGCTTGTGGGTGAATGGAGTAGGAAATAACATCAACTCTCGGCAACAAAAAATGTGAGGACAAAAAGATATAATCGCTAACAGACGTAGCTGTATCACTTGCCTATGAGGTTCAAGCTAGGGATTGGAAAACAATGTATGCTACTATTACACATAGCAAATTATTGGGATGTTATACTATGAATTTGTTCAGAAAAAAATACCAGAGAACAGTTTAGCTATGTCTGTATTAAGAACCCCTCCGATTAGAGCAAATATACCAGTTCTTTTACATTGCTTCTTTAAGTTTTAAAAGGAGTAGAGACAATGCCCATGAAAAGCTTAAAAGCTCTCCAGAAAAACAACAGTGCAGTAATCAGTATAAATACACAATTAAAAAGCATACCCCATCACATTCTAACAGTACGGACAGATCATCAGGTTTTTTTTCAAATGGAAAAAAAATATACAGTATTGCAGGCAATAGATTTCACTTTTGTAACGAGATTGCCATTCCGGTAAAAATAAAATTCTTCTTTCTCCAATATATGTGCATATCAACAAATCCCTCTATCCCACAGTGTTTTTCACCAAAATCTTTTTCACGGTTTCCAAGGCTAATATTTGACCATTTATATCTTTAAAAATGCACTGCAAAGGCTGGAAAGTTCATATTTAGAAAATATATGTTATGGAAAATCTAACAAGATGACACGTGATAATACTATTACTTATATATCAATTGAATTTGCAGTGAAGGTTTACTAATTTTGACTCAAAATAAATTTGGTGAAGAACACTATGGGACGGAGGGAGTAGGTATTCTGTTGTATCGCTATATACAAATAGTACCTCAGACTACAGAAACAAAATCTAAGCCTTTATCCCACTGTCTGGGGTCAAGAGTCTATGTCATACTAAAAAAGGTGAAAAAGAGAATTGAGGAGATGGCTTCATGTGCAAGAATATGGTCAGACATTAACACACTTGGGTTCCGCTTTTGGAAAATGCTTAGTATTTATCACTAAATCAAAGACGTGCTTAACACCAAACCTGATACGACCAATATAATTTGAGAAAGGGCCAAAAAATCTTATTGCATCTTACTGTATGTCTTATTTAGTACTTGCCTTCTATTATTTATGTATTAGATCCTCTTACAACTTTCTTTACAAATATCAGCCACATTATATCCTGACCATTTTAGATCCTTTTTCAATGTCAGTATGTAAATCTTGTTTTTACTCATTGTAGGACAAATCTTGTAAAATATACTGTTCACACCGTAGATCTTTGCAGCACGATACCGCATTGTTTATCTGTATAGTGGTCTCTTTTCTATGTCTTGTTTGTATTGTTCTTTCCCAAAGTTTGATATCTCTATCATTTGCATAATTTTGTTTATTTCCTTTATTCTAATATAGACGAATTAGTGTACTTTTTCTCCATTGGTTTGGCATCCAAAACGTTAACACTGTTACATTCAATCCCAGCTTTTCCAATGCATTTCCATGCTTTAATTGGAATATCATTGGGACCAACTGTCTCACCAATTCTTCATTTGGATCAATGCTTTGCCATGTCTAATAATGAAAATATGTTCAATTTTTATGTTGCTTTGATTGGCCTTCTATGAGCACTTCATCTATGGTGTTTAAACAACTCTAGAGAATTAAGGAGATTTCTTTTCGCATTCAAGGAAGGCATTACAGCTAGAAACTGGAACGTTATAGTACTGCTTTTTATCACCATTGGCATGAAATATTCTGAAGAATCATTCATTCTAAAGCAACAGCAGCTGAGGGACTCACTCAATTTATTCAATCTGAAAGTTACCGATGAAAATTTTGATTTGCTGGATGATCAGGTATTTACCTCAGGACAGTTGCAATTGCTCAGGGTGTTCTTACGTAATGATGTTTGTGTTTGATGCTTGGAAGTAAACCTTATGGTTGGTGATTGTAATTTGGTTTGGTGGATGAATCAAGACAAAAAAGGTTTCATCTAAAAAAACATAACTTACTAATGTATAACCAAGAATGCATAAGTTGAAACTCTGTGAGTCATATATCACAGACATTTACTGATTCGTGAAACACGCAATCAGTGACAAACTATGACAACTGGGCACAAAATTTTGGCATAATTTCCTGCCCCAAGAAAGACGTCCACTGCTTAGTAAAGCTAATGACAAAAGTAATACTACGGCTTTGTTTGGGGATCTTTTTCTTCCTTTTTTCAACATTCCTTTTATTACAATATTCTTATATATTCAATATCATCTTCAAAATTTATAATACACCATTTTACATTTCCAATACATTTTTAATAGTCCTGAAACCAAGTCAAATGGAAACACCACAAACAGTCAATGTAAATGTGTCGAGGTTATATCAATAATACATGACATTTGCAGGAAACATCTAGTAGTCAACAGTTTAATTGATAACACGTACCTTGGTTCAGTGTCGCCATATGCTAGCAGCATCAATGTACCACCTCTGAAATGTACAGAATCTAAAATAACTGGAATCTGATTCTGATTGCCTAAATAATTCCCTTCTTCTTCCCCTTCAACAAGTTCTGCAACAATGTTCTCAACTCCTGCACCCATATTTGCTTTCAGCCCTTTTAAGAGATCAGAAAATAAAGAAGACCACGCTTCAGATATTTTCTCAATAAGAAAAGAAAACCCTGGTCCAATGCTTAAGGGCAAAACTTCTGTACTTTGCACCACACTGGGAAGCTCCTTTTTTACTTGACCTACTTGATATCTTTGTACCGCATTGCTATCAGGCCCCTGGATATCCTCTTGAGATCCACTAAATTCAGATTTGAGATCAGTAACCAAATCTGAATCTTCACTATTGAGGTTAGTTTTAGTCTCTGTGTCTCCTACAGTATTATTTAAGGTAGAATTTTTTTTAATAGAATTTCCAGCTTTAATTAGCAAACTCAAAGTCAAGAGAAACGGATCACGAATGACACTAAAGCTACCCAGACAGTGTTCACCAGCATATTGCTCATTAACCAGTGGTTGCATCTTTGCAATTCCTTCACAAGAAGTCTCACGGTTCAAATTGCTCTCTAAGACTCTCTCACCAGAGAAATCATTAGCTCCATACTGAAAATTTTCCTTGTCATCAGTTTCTTTGTTTTCGGCAGTGTATGTGGTCATCACATTCCTTGAAGCATTATATTGTGAATTGGAAAGAATGGTATCACTCTCACTATTTGCAAGAGGAACAACTGGAAGTTGAGACGATTGGGTAGGATTTCCATATTCTGTTCGCGATGCTCTCTGGAAATATGCATCGGCAGCTGATGCACTTAGCTTGAAAATTCTTCTTTTAGCTGCAACACTAGCCCTGGATAGGTCTCGACCATTTGCCTTCCTCTTAAACCTTTTCCTTAAGGGACCTGGTAAAATCCTTGACCACAAGCTGATACCTGTAGAAGGAACTTTTGCTCCGAAAGATTTCTCCAAGTCAGCATGCTTCAAATCATACTCCAGACCTGCATCCATGCAATGGTGAT
Organism: Rubia yunnanensis; assembly: GCA_037428765.1. Lineage (NCBI taxonomy): Eukaryota > Viridiplantae > Streptophyta > Magnoliopsida > Gentianales > Rubiaceae > Rubia > Rubia yunnanensis. Next base: position 46,657,902 of record CM075064.1, read on the forward strand.
CTCTCCAGTGCAATTTCTCATCTAATGAGAAGAATGACTCCAAGGTTGCCATCCTTGCTGCAGGGATGGCATTCTCCTTCAAGAAATTTTCCTCATGTACATTTTCATTGTCTTCAGAGACCAGATACCCCACTTGAGCAGCATGCTTAGCAGAATTATCTCTCTCTAGTGCCCAGCAAGCAGCGGATTCTTCTCTTGCTATCCTCCTTGACTTGGTACGGAGATCAATGCCATCTTCAGTTGATAGATGCCTTGATAAGGGGCCTTCACAAGAAGGTATTCCCAACCAGCTATAGTCCTCCTTCTGTGCTACCAATAAAGTCGGATTAGACAAGACGGCATCAATCATAATCTTTCCCCTTTTAATGCTAGCGAAAGGAAGAATGCGCAGTTTAACAGTGGGGACCTCAGCGCATGAGAACTCTTGACTATGAGGCCCAACTGAACATGATTCCAAAGTAATGCTTAGAGGTGAAATTCTTTGAACCTTTCCAAAATCAAGTTCTCGCTCAATGTGTTCACTCAGCAATGCACAAACAGATGGCAAGAGCTTTGCCTCAATGAAACTTTTAGTTTTCGACTGGCCATACCACAGCAACAGGCAAACACCAGAAAAAACCGCACAAAACACAGAACACCTGAGCAGAAACAACCCCTCTCCCCAAACAGGCTCCAGCGACTCAACCAAAGTCTTCCTCCGAGTAAGAGGCTCCTTAACACAGTTAACCACCCAAGCGCTTTGCAAACTCAAGTTATTCCAAAATTGAACAACATTTCTCCCACATAGATGCGTGAATTTCACCCCACGAGATATCCACTCATTCCGCTCCGCACAGTGACACTTTCTCAGGACCTTTCTCCTAGAGCTATCAAGCAAACTTCTATTGGGATAGCATTGACGCTGATGCAATACCCCAAAAAATGAATTACTAAGCTGAACACTCATCATCTACAACAGTAATTCACAGTGACCAATTCCTAGTAGGGGACCAAGAGCAGCTCTTGGTCCCCTGTACCTCCACGCCCTAAACGCACCAGTTTGTTCACCCACGCCTTAAAACAACCGCCTAAAACGAAGCATGATAAAGAAGTCCACAAAATTATCAGAAAGTCGAAAACGTCAACTTATTTCTACTTCTATTCACTCTCAAAATAAATTGAACTTTCAAAAATTAAAAGAAGTATACGAGTGCACTGCACGTACGAATTATTCGAACGGAATTTTTCTCCATTTTTTCCATCAGATAAAATGCCTACCTGCATGAGCTGAACACAATTCGCATTTCTCGAAATGGCGAATATTGAGCAGTTTCTTCTGAGCTTGAGGATGTGGCTTTGCTTCGAGCTCGCGTTTCTTCTGATTCCCCTGTTTTTCCTTTCCACAAATGGCGAAATTTATGTGTGCGACGTACTACAGACTACAGACAACAGAAAGGTGGGGATTGATTGTTGTGCTGTTGGACGAAACGGTAAGCATGATATGGACTTTTGTGCGCTCTGGCCCATTTTCTAGGCCCAGGACATTAGAACAGAGAGTGTCTTCTTTTTTCAGGGTCAGGAGTTGGACTTCACGAGGTATGTGTTACGATTAGTAGGATTAAAACGTAGAAAAAAATGTTTTTATAACCCTACCTAGTTGACATAAGTGCGAGTTCGTTTCTTGTGAGACCGTCTCATGGTGAGACCAAGGACTAGAGGCAAAATAGGAAAAGAGGAAACTAAATTTGGGGGCAAAAAACTAATAGAATGGACTAAATTGTAAATTATCACAATTAAGCATTAAATCCCTAAACTTTTAAAACATCAATATGAAACCCCATATTAAAATCTTTGCAATTTAATCACTGGTCTCACCGTGAGACGGTCTTATACAAGACTCTGTCGCCAATATAACCTTTCAATATTTGAAAGTGTCATAACCCTATATAGTTAGTGAAAGTGTCATAACCCTATATAGTTAGTGAAAGTGTCAATATAACCCTATATAGTTAGTGAAAGTGCCAATATAACCCTATAAGTTTTAAGGATGTGCTGATATAACCCAGCAAACATTAGAATGTACTGATATAACCCTACAAACATTAGGAATGTGCTGATATAACCCAATAAGATTGCATAATGTGCTAATATAACCCTACCTAATTTCAACGAACTATGGCGTTTCGGCTAACTATGAGGGTAAAATTGTCCACCCAATTTCAGAGTTAGCCCAAAGTGTATTTTGGTCAATTTACATAGAGTCAACGCTGAAAAATTGAGGTCAATGCCAGAAATGAGATTTGAGGGTTATATTGACACTTTCATTGACTAGTTAGGGTTATATTTGCACTAAAAATTATCATAGGGTTATATTGGCACTTACTCAAGTAGATAGGGTTATATTGGTACTTATAAACACAAGTTTTGGCTGGACCAGCTTTGATATTGATCAAATGAGCTTGAAGAACAAGGAAACTTCAAAGGTAAGATAAGAGAAAGAAAAGAAGTATGAAGGGAGGAAAGTTCATACAACACTAGTAGTTTGTTGTCTCTGTTATGCCTTTTTGCAACTAAACCCCTGAATGTTTGTGATTTTTCATTAAGCCCTCGATCATAACATTCCCTCCCTCTTAAATTGCAGCTTGTCCTCAAGTTGAACACTGAACAAAACTTAAATAATTAGTATGATAGCGTTAAACTTTAGAAGTTGGAAACTGGTGTGAGACAAACTTAGCATCCTCAGCTAGCATGCCTTCCCATTTAATCAACCATTGCACCACCTGAACTCCAATTCTTTCAATCAATCTTCTCTGTAATACAGATTAAGGTATAAGAGCATAAGAATCCTCTCCTTCCACTTCAGGTGTCTCAGTTCTTTGTTGTGGTAAAGGGCCAACGTGTTTCTTTAACAAAGAAACATAGAACACTGGATGTATTTTACTTCCATCAGGTAGTATCAATCTTAAAGCCACACTTCCCACCTTTCTTAACACCTGATAAGGGCCTTAAACTTTGCTGAAAGCTTCAAATTACTTCTAAATTCTACTGAAAGTTGTCTATACTTTTGCAGCTTCAGATAAACCCAATCATTTGGTTCAAAACTCATGTTTGAACATTTTAAATCAACCTTCCTTTTTATGTTGTCTTGTGCTTTTTGAAAATGCTCTTTTAAGAGATGATCCAGTGGGAGGTCGTCGTCGTACCTCTCGAAGTTAATATTTGTAAACCCTACATGCTTCATATCTACAACTAAGTAGATAATGGCAAGTCGGTGTCATCCAGGAGAAGAGGAATCTTTCTAAGAGTTTAAACACATAAAGCGGATAATATACTAGATATATATATATATATATATATATTCATATATAAGTAAGTAAATGGGGTGGCTTTGGTTGATTTTCCTAAATTATGAATTGAAAGAGGAACAACTAGCAAAGCAAGCTAACAATGCTAATCATGCAACAAACAACTAAAAAGATGGTAAAATCAACAATTGACAAAGCCTCGGGGGCAATTGATCCCCACTTCCGAACCTCTTATAGATTGTAGATTCATACACTCATTCATTCACATTTAATGCCTATGGGGAATGCTATCACTTCCAAATTGAAGATCAACACTCATTTCTTCTTAAGAGTAATTTGCAAACGCAAACAACGATATTTTGTAAACCTCATTGATAATCACTTTAGGCAAACAATGCCTAAAGGTATTTCATCAATGTCATCATACACGAAGAACCATAGATTTGATAACAACAAGCATTGTACCAAATGCATAGCCATTTAACTAAACAAAACATTTATCAGGCTAAACCTAGAACAAACAACATTCAAGATTTAACCTTTCATTGCTACCCTATGACAAATATGAGAACAATCCACATTAACATACCCATCTAGCAAGATTCACATCACATTATACACTAGAAGTTCTAATTCCATGTTCTTGGATTTTCATGCCAAATGAGCTAAGAAATTGTACACTTTCCTAACACCCTAACACTTCAATCATACAAACATTTCATATTCTCAAACAACTCATGATATAAATGAAGTAAAAATACAACATTAATGGCACAATAAATGCTTCCCAATAAATGTTCAGCAAAATAAAGAATCTCACTACATAGGTTTGGAATTTTCAATCAATTGCTCTCAAGTGATTAACTTAACTACTAGAATCCATACTAATTATCAACAACAAACCAAACATAATTCAAGCCAAAACAAAGATGAAAATGTAGAATACTAGGGTTTTGAACTGTAGACAATTGGGTAGAAGAAGAAGTGGGGAAAAGGAAAGAATAAGTGCTATTTATAGTACAAGAAGAGGACAAAAGAGTTATGGCCACACGTCTTTCGTGACTCGCAACAGGTTCTTCCCAAGTCGCGACGGGCACCCAGAAACAGTATCATGCTTCATTCTTCTTATTGTCTTCTATCCTTCTCTCTATTTCACTTTTCTTAAAATCTTTAAAAAAATGGTCTTCATGGTATTCAATGGCATCCAGTCTTCAAGTCTTGATGTTATTGTCCCGTCACACAAAATCTACTTAGAAAAAGGCAAAAGAGGGTAAACGTCGCTCTTACCTCTTCGAAGAGAATTTCAAGGTAAAACACAAGCTCTAGATGACAAAAGAATGCAAAAGTGATCCCTAAAAGTCCTAAAATATGCAAATAAAGTGGACACATCAAACCTTCCTGCACTTGAACTTTACTCGTCCTCGAGTAAGAAAAAATTCAAGCACACAAAGGAATTCACGTATCCACATCCTAAACTTATATTCCCCCTAGTCGATACCTCATAAAACTCTCACTATCACATATCCCAAAGCTAAGCTCAAATGAGAATTCACACACAACCCCCATTCCTAAATCTTCCCAACCATATCAACCTATCAATTCACTAATACCCATAAAAACATCTCCAAGTCCCGAATTAATAATCCCAAATCAAATGCCATCAAGTGAAGTCAAAACTATATCAAATATTCAAGCATATTCTTCACTTAATACCAATATGTCAACCTAAAAACAAAGCATACCAAGAATCAAGAAATTCATACCTTACTTCATTTTCCCCGCTAAATTACCCAATCTCAAGAAGTCTCATAATGTTAGGCTACCCAATCCATCCATATAGCAACTACAACCTTATGACTCCAACGCTGGCAAATGAGTCAAATTGTAGCACATTTTTTTCTCTCTCTTTCTCTCATATTGGCTATGAGTTGACTTGCCTCCCCTGGGGTCGTTAAAAACCGTAGCTTAGAAGTTAACCCGGTTGGAGGCAGTAAGGGTCAGATGATAGAAATTTATAGTTCTGCACCTTGTTCCTACTACTACACTACCTCTAGTGTATCTAGCGGTAAGCTCTGGTTTGTCAACAGAGATGCTAGGTCTAATGTATCAACTCGAAACACAACCTCGTACAGGTCATCAATCCGTACGAATGAAAGGAATAGCTAGTAAAGCAAACATTCAAATAGGGGGGTTGGTTTTTCAAACTAACAACTACAAAACATGAAAAGTAAAAACACAACTACAATATTAGCTAAGCACTTGGGGAAATCATTGAGAAACTTGGTTAATCTAATGCTTCTATCCTCGATTCATTCACATAGAGATCTAAGAAAACCTAATAGAGTGTCCATAACACGTGGTATGGTCGATGGCATACACATCCTCGTCCCTATCACGACGGGTGCTCTCGCAACCCTCCATCGACACCACCATCGTAATTAGGGGAGTACAACAAGGTCTGACCATTGTTGTAGGTCTGATTCTTCCCCGTGCGGTTACGTCCCTGGCTTCCACCATGAATGCGCTACTCCTCTCAGGTCTTATAGGCACATTATATATGATACTAGGGTTTCTTGTAACCATAGCTTGTTACTATTTAGCTATCTTTTCCCGAAACCTCTCGGACAACTTTACGAAGTCAGCTAAGACTGGTGTGATGGCAAGTGGATCAGAGTGACCTCGAATATCCCATGCACACACTCACGCAGCCGCGTTCTCCTCCACCCATTCAAACAACCAGGTTTCTCTTCCCAATGAGGCATCGATATTTGTGCCTAGAATGAATACATCCCAATGAGTGTACTATATGTGGTGTAATATTCATGCATTCAAACTCAAAAGAAAATCACAATAATATTATGAACACAAAATTAGGTTGAACTAGATAATCTCAAAAAGTATATAAATTACCAAGTCACTACAATTTATCCCCAAGCTATGGAAGCTACTCAATTAACATGTTCCACACTTAGGATCAAAGAAAAATATAAGAAGAAAAAAAAAATTCTCCTAAGGAGAGAGCCTACAAACTACTCTTGAAAATGAAGTATGTGATATCTAAGAAAAGAAAAGAAAATGAGAAGGAAGAGAAGAAGAACTTTATAGAGAGATAGCTCTTCTTTTCCTTCTATCTAAACTAAAGAGAGAGAAAATCTACATTATGACTAGCTAGGGTTTACTAGAAGACTAAGGCTCCTATATATAGTAGTAGAGAGTTGGGCCTAAAGATAGGCCCAAAATAGGCCAAAGTTAGGTCAAAACCCTAGGCACCCTTTCCCTCTAGCCGCTGAACCTTTCTCAAATAAAATGGTTAAACCCGTGAACCTTCTGGAGTTGTAATTTAGTGCATTTGATAGAGCTTAGAAAGATGAAGATTATATGGTAGAGGGAAATTGGATGAAAATTGAGAGAGTTATAGTCAAAACGGTTAGAAACTGTAGCTTGGCGCAGGCCGTCCCGGCTAATGGAGCTCGTGGCGTGTCCTTGGTTGCATGGGGTGCAAGGTCTGGTGTGTGGTGTGGATCTTTATGTCAAGCGAGGTGAGAGTTCTTCTATAGGGTGTGAATCTCCATGTCGAGTGGGGCACGATGCTTTGTGTGGGTCACGTCTGACACCTGGCACTTGCCGCATCATCTACCACAGTGTTACAGGGTGGGGCTTATCACCCCTCAATGCAACCCCATGCACGTATGCAGGCCAAAATGGTGCTACGATCCCGTGCCTGCAAGCCCGTCTCCCTCGACTACACCGTACACACCTCTGGGCCATCTAGTGCTGACCATCTAACTGCTCACGGCCCATGATTCCCCTCTCTATGCCCACGACGTACTGTGTACAACGTCCGAGCCATCTGTGCCCAACGCCCGTGCGGGCAATGCCCGGTCGCCTGCCAGGCCAACACCTTAAGTGTGAGTCACAGCCCGAGAAGACATGTCCCAAGCTCCTCGTCTCATAAGTCTTCTTTTTTTCTTGTAATAGCTTAGCTAGTAGTGTAGCTTAGTTTCTTTACTAAGGTCCAGGCCTACGTGCCATTTTCCCATTTGACAGTCTTTTGCCTTTGTACCCGACACTCGTGATAACATTTGTACAACATATATGTGGTGTACTGAGCTACCCACATCTGGTTACCATTTTGCTATATATTGAAAATGAGCGCTCATTCCCTAGTTGTTGGGCTTTGTATTGCATTGTTGGCTTGTGTGTGTGAAGCCATGCTCCTAATCTAAACTCGTGTGTGTATTTCCACTACATACACGACCACGCCCCTCTAAAGGCTTGGTGTGCTGCGAGAAACCAAACTATGTGTGGCGCACGTGGGAAATTAGGCAGTAATCATGATACTCTAGCACGGCTAGGCCACACGGTTGGCTCCCCCAGAGGGTGACCCGTGATAGTTGGTATTAGAGCTCAAGAAGTCCTTGAGTGCATAGTGAAAAGTTGTCACTATGTCTAAGAAGACGGATCATTGGATAACATTGAGAGGGTTCTCTTTGGTAAGGCACAAGGGTCCGAGAGCCTAGCTGATCGAGTGGATCAGACGGAAATGGATGTTGCCATTATCAGTAGAGACATCGAAGTGGCCAGTGTGAAGGTTGCACGTCAGGATGAGCTGAGGGAAACTTTGGCATCTCGCGAGTCAGACGTTGTTGAGTTGAGGGGCAACATCGAGAAGCTTGGCAGAGATGTGTGTGTTCTCATGCAGTTTGTGCCCAACTTGTCCCAAGATGGAGGTGGTGGCGGTGGTGTCTGTGCTATGCACAAATGGAAAGTTCCCGAACCTAAGAAATACGGAAAGGCACGTGACGTGAGAGAGCTTGATAACTTCTTGTAAGAGTTGGATCAATACTTTAAGGCGGCCGAAACAGATTCAGAAGCTGAGAAAGTCGCTGTTGCCACGATGTACCTGGAGGGCTCTGCTATGGTGTGGTGGTAATCCCAAGATGCGGAGATAAAGGCAGGACACCAAGCCATTGACACAGAGGATTAATTGAAGCTCAAGGGAGGCAAAAATTCATGCCCACCAACGTGAAGGAACAAGCATTGTTGAGACTAAGAACCTTGGTGCAGACCGGCAGTATTAAGGGGTATGTGTCAGCTCTCCAGGCTAGTATGCTCGACTTGCCTGACCGTCCAAAGGAATACAAACTCCATGACTTCAGCCAAGGATTGAAGTTGTGGGCAAGACTCAAGCTAAGGAGAGCTTGTTGCACTGACTATAACCAAGGTGAGATCGCCAAACCAGGAAGGCACGACTTGTGTGTGGAAATTGCAAAGGAAATCATACCCTTGTTGATTGTCCAATGGAGCAGAGGATCACTACTATGTTGCTCGAGGACTCAAGAAAAACCAGGGAGGCACTGAACGAGGACGTTCAGGAGCAGTCGACTAAGGAGTCAGGCCCAAAGAGGAAGAACCTTGCTCAATGGGGGCATTGAATCTACGGTGTAATTCCATAGTGGGATCAAGAGAACCAGGGTGGTGAAATCCGTTAATGGAGCCTGATATTGGCCGGATGGTTGCTGCAGTGCAATCAAAGAGAGCCACGAATTGGTCAAGCAAAGCGGGGAAGGCCGCACAGAAACTTGACAAACCTGAGATTGTTCATGTGAAACCAGTGTGACAGATGAATGGAGCATTGATGCATATGGACTTGTGCATGAATGGAAAACCCATTTGAGCGATGGTTGATGTGGGAGCTAGACATGTGTATGTCTCCGAAAAAAAGGCATCAAGATTGGGGCTCACGTTGGAGAAAGTTGTGGGTAGAATGAAGGTTGTTAATTGTATAGCTCAACCGGTACTAGGTGTTGCGAGGCGATGCTCGGTCCAAGTTGGCACCATGAAAGCCACAGAGGATTTCCATGTCATTAAAATGGATGACTTCGGTTTAGTTCTCGGCATGGATTTTCTGAGATATGCACGAATTGTTGTATACCCATATGACAACTGCCTTTACGTTTTAGGCACCAATCCGTGCATGGTCAAAATGACTTCAAAGAGATCACCTAGGGATAAAATCTTGTCTTTGCAGCTCGTCATGTGCATAAGATAAGATGAGGACAGCGGTTTAGCAGATCCTGGTGGGGAGAACAAAAATGAAGGGTCTGAAGGGTCTACATTAGCTATGGGTTTGCACGATGGATCAGAGGAGCTTTGTGAGGTAAGTCTAAAGATTGAGCATGTTGTGGGTCGCTTCCCAGCTATAAGAGACAAAGATTTGTTAACAAGGAGGATAGGAAGCGTTCATCGGTTGCCAAGAAGATTTGGATTCCAAAGATATATCTGCCGGCTGGTGTGCCCCATCAAACTTCCCACTTTGAGTCGTTCAAGCAAGCTAAACCTTGTAAACCTTGACGGGGAAAGACGATTCATCATTCACATCAGCAACCCTTTGTTCCACAAGGCAGGAGGCAGAAATGTGAATGGATGATGATGCGTACCGGACAGCATCCAGAGTTGAACATTCCTTCGGTCATCGATCAAGGAGTGGGTGCTATAAAATCAAGCCAGCTCAAACCAGAATTGAAGATAAACTGAGGACCATGGCTAAACATGAGTACACCAGTGCCAGCAATTGAATCAACCTCTTTCCTAAGGCAGAAGTGTACGAGAAAAATGTGGGTAGCGAAGCACCTTGGAGAATTGATGGCTCCGGTGACATTCGCCAAATTGAGTGGGGAGAATGTTATGGGGTGGGGCTTATCACCCAACATCAACTCAACCCCATGCCCGCATGCACGCTAAAATGATGTTGTGGTCCCATGTCGCTCAATGCGTGCCTACGAACTAGTCTCCCTCGACTGCTCTGCACACTCCTCTGGGTTATCCAATGTCGACTGCCTAACCACTCATAGCCCATGATGTCTCCCTCTGCACCCACGACGCGCTATGCACAATGTCTGAGCTATCTGTACCCAACATCCATGCGCTCAATGCCCGGTTGCCCACCAGGGCAACACCTTAAGTCTTGAGTCACGGTCCGAGAAGACATGTACCAAGCTCCTTGTCCTAGAAGTCTTCTCTTTTTGCTTGTAATAACTTAGCTAGTAGTGTAGCTTGGTTTCTTTACTAAGGTACATGCCTACATGCCGTTTTCCTCTTTGACCTTCTTTTGCCTATGTACCCAGCACTCGTGATAACGTTTGTACATCATATATGTGAAGTACTAAGCTACCCACATCCGGTTACCATTTTGTAATATATTGAAAATGAGTGTTTGCTCCCCAGTTGTCAGGCTTTGTATTGTATTATTGCCTTGTGTGTGTGAAGCCATGCTCCTAATATAAACTCGTGTGTATTTCCACTGCATACTCGACCACGTCTCTTTAAAGGCTTGGTGTGCTGCGATCAACCAAGCTGAGTGTGGTGCACATGGGAAATTAGGCGGTAGTCATGACACTCTAGCACGACTAGGCCACACAGTTAGCTCCCTCAGAGGGTCACCTGTGACACGCAGGGCGCAATCAGAGCGCTGAAACTTGAAGTCATGATCCGCGCCCGATGCTGTTGGTGCGGGCTGTGGTCATAAATGGTGCTCGCTCAGAAAATTTAGTGTGGGCCGTGTGATTTCCCACATCCCGCATGCTGGTCTTAGCATAATGGACTTGGGACAGCGTGAGACGCCTATAATGGGACATCCCGCACCCATACTTAGCCACATGGGGGGTTATTCACTTTGTACTGGTGGCTCGCGGCCTTTGGCGTGGGTCGCTCCATAGCCTCGTGCTAGTCTCCTTGTGTAGGCCGTTGGTGCCAAACCATGCACGGCCTGCGCCGACCCGTTGGTCCGTTGGCCGGCTGAACTAGTTTCCTTCGCTACAGGAGAACTGTTAGTCCGATTTGAGGGTTTTAGTAGTCAATTTTATAGTACTCGAGAAGAAAAATCCAATGGAACCAGATTTGAAGGCTAATTATTCTTGGACCATTCTCGGAATTAAGCACAACTCATCAGACCACGATTCCCCCATTTCTTCGTTGACCGCTATAAACTCCGTTGCCGCCTATCTTTGGCTTCAATAGCCTTCTACCACACATTGATGATCGTGGCCTTTGTCTACTACCATTCTAATGTGAATGACCTTCGTCTCTACTGCCATCGTTGTGAACGACCTTAAATATCTTCTACCACCCTTACAAACAGCCTTCACATAGAATGTAAACAAAAAGTACCCACAGGCGACCTACTAAAGATGATAACAAGGAAGATCAAGGAGCTGATGGATACAAGATGTTTATTAGTACCAATTAAGTCAACAAAATGTGGGATTTAAATAAAAAACCAAACATGACCATTTAAATCCCCTATCACGTAAACTCAACAATACTAGCAATCCACTAAGTAAAAGTAACTAAGAAGTATGTCAAATACATCGGTTAACGCACACAAAATGAAGCAGATCAAACTCCCCACACTTAACTCTTTACTCGTCCTTGAGTAAATAGAATACAAGAAAATTAATCAAACGAAATGTAGAGTTCAAGCATAAGTTAACCAAGGCATTCAACTTATTCTAAGATTACTTAGTTTTTCCCAAGAAAGTAAGAATCTCACAACTCTCACACTCCATGAAAAAACATAAGTAATTAAACCACCAAAAAGTAAAGTGTGGAAAAAGGTAATCCAAAAAAATAAGCGTCAAGCTAGTTTACTTTTCCTGAAATGATCCCAAAAGCAATCAAAGAGTAGTCTTAAAAAACAATCCAATGCATAAGCATGCATTCAACCTAGTTTTTTTTTTCTCTCAATTTCTCTCATTTTGCCTAAGAGCCATTTTGGGTTTTCATCCTAGCTTTAACACACAAATGGTACTCACTTCTCACCTTTTCCACATGGCCACTCATTTTTTTCCTTTGCTCGTAAGCCTAGCTGGGCCTAGCCTCTCATTTTAACCTAGGCCTTTAGGCCTATTTGGGATTTACCTTATGTTACCCAAGTTGCGCTTTTGGGTGTTCGACTTGTCCAGGTTTTTTTTTTCATTTTTCTTTTCAAAATGCTCTTAGAAGAGCTATAGAAACAACCAAAAATCATAAATGCTATCTAATCCCCTTCCCACACTTAAAGCTTGCATTATTCTCAATGCATATACAAAATCAAAGAACATATGTCAAGGGAAAGAAATAGGAAAGCACTTATAATAGAAAATGAACACTAAAACCTACCCTTGATGTCACGATCATGGAATGTAAAGAATAAACTACCATCACCCCAACATACTACCCTAATCTCTAATCAAGAAAGCTCAATCTAACCACTATCATGCATCACAAATCGAATAAGGAATTGAATCACAATGGAGAGTTACCTCTTAGGTCTCAATGTGTGTATCTCAAGGGTTTTGAGGGTAGGTGGGTTTTGGGTGGTGCTTTGGTGGTGGTTGGGTTTTGGTAGGGAAGAAATGGTGATTGGATGGTGTAGAAAAGTATGTAAGCTTCATGGGTCGTGCACGTCTACACGCCCCATGAATTTGGGGTTTGGTTCTCCTTCTTGTCCACCATTTTGAGTGCCACGAACCATGTACGCCTACATGTTCCATGAATTGGACTCCCTATTTGCTCACCTTCCTGTAGGAACCATATGCTTCCTACAAAACAAACATGCACACCAAGTGTAATAGTGTCCCAAAAACAAAAGGCTGCAAATAGGAAAACACACCAAAAATACTAAACTAATATAATTTTTTCAATGCTCGGGTTGCCTTCCGAGAAGCTCCGTATATTTAAGGTCATTGGCATAACCCTGATGTTATCCATAAGGTGCGGGTTTATACCACATCACCTTAGACAACCAAAACTTAAAATGTGGGTAATAATCTTCCAAGAGGAAAATATAGTAGATGAGGAGTTAACCTTAGAGGGAATATGTGGTATGGAAGCTTAGCATATTCAATTGGCTTCCATATGGTTTCCTATAACGTTTATGAAAATGTGGGAATTGGTCCTATAAGTGGAGGTCAGGGTGAAAACAGGTAATATGAAAATTAAGTATAATTACCCCTACCTCGACTTCTTCACTCTCAACAAACCATTCCCCATCCCCTTTAGATTCATTTATCAAAACTTCACATTCAACTAGGGATGGTTTATTTTCAGAATATTGGGTTTCTAGTTCCAACCCTATTCATCAAATCAAGTACTTGCCCCCCAACTTTCTCAATGTTTGAGAATAGTTGAGTTTCAAATCGCTAATCTCGCTAAGCACTTGTGATTGGAGTAAATCACTACTCTTGGTCACATTAGCTATAGCTTACAAAATTTCTACGTAATTCAATTTGGGAACCAATTCTAGGGATTGGTTTTGAGGCATTGGGTAGGTTGGTGAAATCCAACTATCTAACCCAAATTGTTGGTTTCCTAATACATCTCCATACCACGAATTCAAGTTACCACTAAACCTCAAATTTGGAGAGTTGTGATATGGGTAAAAATCTTGATCACATCGCCCTTAGGAGCCAACGACTCCTACTTCTGTATCATATTTGCTCATCAAAGAGCAAGACTCCGTAGGGTGGTCGCAATAACATATCCTACAAAATCTCACTTGTTGAGCCTCTCTTTTCCACATTTTTTTCTTTTCAATTAAACACTAACAAAGAAAATACACAAAATTTGGAATTGTAGTGAAAGGCCTCAGTTTGCACCAAGAACTCAAGCAATACCTACTTCGTAAAACAACAAACAAAAACAACAAAAAGATAAAAGCAATACTAACTACTATACTAACACGTTATGCTTTAATTGATACCTAGACTGATAGCATCCCTGGTAGCGGGGCCAAAATTTTAACCTGCCTCCATCTGGGGTCATTAAAAATCATAGCTTAGAAGTTAATTCGATTGGAGGTGGTGGTCAGAAGATAGAAATTTATAGTTCTGCACCCCATTCTTACTGCTACGCTACCTACATGGTAGTTAGTGGTAAGCCCTGGGTTTGCCACAGAGATGCTAGGTCTAATGTTTCAACTCAAAACACAACCTTGTACATGCCGTCAATCTGTACGAGGGAAAGGAATAACTAGTAAAGAAAACATACAAATAGGGGGAGTTTTGGTTTTTCAAACTAACAACTACAAAACATGAAAAGTAAAAACAAAACTACAATATTAGCTAAGCACTTGAGGAAATCATAGAGCAACTTGGTCAATCTAATGCTTCTACCCTTGATTCATTCACATAGAGATCTAAGCAAACCTAATAGAGTGTCCATAACACGTGGTGTGACCGATGTCATACACTTCCCCGTCCCTGTCACGATGGGTGCTCTCGCAAACCTCCATTGACACCATCGTCGTATTTAGGGGAGTACAACAAGGTTTGACCGTTGTTGTAGATCTGATTCTACCTCATGCAATTATGTCCCTGCTTTCACCACGAATGCGTTACTCCCCTCTAGTCCTATCAATTAGGCCCAAGGGTCATAGGTACCTTATCTATGATACTAGGATTTCTTGTAACCCTAGCTTTCCACTATTTAGCTATCTCTTCCCAAAACCTCTCGAACAACTTTACGAAGATAGCTAATACTGGTGCGATGGTAAGTGGATCAGATTGACCTCAAATCTCCCGTGCACACACTCACGCAGATGCATTCTCCTCCACACCTTCAAACAACTAGGTTTCTCTTTCCAAGGGGCATCGATATTTATGCCTAACATTTATACATCCCAATGAGTGTAGTATATATGTGGTGTAATATTCATGCATTCAAACTCAAAAGAAAATCACAATAATATTATGAACACAAAATTAGGATAAACTAGAGAATCTCAAAAAGCATATAGATTACCAAGTCACTACAATTTATCCCCAAGTTGTGGAAACTACTCCCTTGACATGGAATTCAAATAAAGATTTGAATTCCACACTTAGGATCAAAGCAAAATAAAAAGAAGAAGAAAAAAAAGTTTCTCCTAAGGAGAGAGTCTACAAACTACTCTTGAAAATGAAGTATGAGATATCTAAGAAAAGAAAAGAAAAAGAGAAGGAAGAGAAGAAGAACTCTATGGTGAGAGGGCTCTCCTCTTCCTTCTATCTAAACTAGAGAGAAGAAAATTTTACATTATGACTAGCTAGGGTTTACTATAAGACTAAGGCTCCTATATATAGTAGTAGAGAGTTGGGCCTAAAGATAGTCCCAAAATAGGCCAAAGTTAGGTCAAAACCCTAGTCACCCTTTCCTTCTAGCCGCTAAACCTTTCTCGAATGAACTGCTCCAATTCGTAAACCTTCTGGAGCTGGGGTTTAAATATTTGCATAGAGCTTGGAAAGATGAAGATTTTGATATATGGTAGAGGGAAATCGGATTAAAATTGAGAGAGTTATGACCAAAACCGCCGCTTGACGCTCTCACGGATGATGCAGCCCGTGGCATGTCCTTGGTAGCGCAGGGTGCGAGGTTTGGTGCATGAAATGGATCTTCATGTCAAGCGGGGCACGATTTCTCCTATGGGTTGTGGATCTTCATGTCAAGTGGGGCATGAGTTCTCCTACGGGTTGTGGATCTTCATGTTGAGCAGGGCGCAAGGCTTTGCGCGGGTTGAGTCTGACACCAAGCGTGGGCCGCGTCGCCGCTGCAGGGCATTGTCAGAGCACTGAAACTTGAAGTCCTGATATGCGCCTGAGGCCATTGGCACAAGCCATAGTCAGGAAGGGTTCTTGCTCATAAACTTTGGTGTGGGCTGTGCGATTTCTCACACCCCGCATGTTGGTCTTGGCATAATGGACTTGGGACGACGCATGATGCCTAAAATGGGACGACCCGCGTCCATACTTAGCCGCATGGGGGGGGGGGTTCTTCACTTTGTGCTAGCGGCCTGTGGCCTCTAGCGCGGGTCACGCTATAGGTTCGCGCTGGTCTCCTTGGTGTAGGTCATCTCCTTTGGCCGTTGGTGCCAAACCATGCACGGCTCGCGCCAACACGTTGATGCACTGGTCGGCTGAACTAGTTTCATTTGCTATGGGAGAACAGTTTGATTTTAGAGTTTTAGTAGTCGATTTTGTAGTACTTGAGAAGTTGAATCCAATGGAACCAGCCTTGAAAGCTAGTTCTTCTTGAACCATTCTCAGACATAAGCACACCTCAGCGGACCACAATTCCCCGTTTCTTCGTTGGCCGCTATGAACTCCGTTGCTGGCTATATTTGGCTTCAATCTCCTTCTACCACGCATTGATGATCATGGCCTTCGTCTACTACCATTCTAATGTGAATGACCTTTGCCTCTGCCTCCCTTACGAACAACCTTCACATAGAATGTAAACAAAAAGTACCAACTGACGACCTACTAAAGATGACCACAAGGAAGATCAAGGAGCTCATGGATACAAGATGTCCAATTAAGTCAACAAAATAAGGGATTTAGACAAGAAAACCAAATATGGCTGTCTAAACCCCTTGTCACATAAACACAACTAATACTGGCAATTCACCAAGTAAAAGTAACTAAAAAGGATGCCAAATGCATTGGTTAATGCATGCGAAATGAAGCAGATTATGAGCCATTTTGGGTTTTTGTCCTAGCCACACATCATTTTTCTTTGACTTTTATCTCACTTTTTTCCCACACTTTTAGCCTCTCATTTTTGCTTAGGCCGCCCTTTTGGGTTTTCGGCCTATCCAGGCCCCCGATGTTGCCTAAATTGCCCTCTCAGGTTTTCAATTTAGCGCATTTCTTTTTATTTTTGTTCTTTTTCATTTTCTTTTTTTTCCAAAATTTTCATTTTTTTGTGTTTTTCCAATCAAAAGTAATAAAAAGCTTTCCAAATGTCAAAGCTAGCAAAACATCCAATTACATAAGAGGAAAGAATCTAAAGCAAATAAAAAATCCCAAATTTAGCAAGCTAAAATCATCTAACATAAAGCAATGAATGCTAAATACCCCTCCCCATACTCAAAACACTACATTGCATGTAGACAAAAAAGGGCAAAAACGTATAAATCAAAGTAGGGGAGTGCAAGGAAATACTCTCATAGTCACTGCTGTGGGGATGATCCACCAACACCGAAGTAAGTACTATATGTACTGGCTCATCCACTCCCCGTCTCTCTGTTGCTGCTCCCGACGTCTAGCTGCTTCGAGATCAAAGCCCGAAGGACCACCATAGTGTGCCTACATATCCCAGACTCTAGCTGCAAGCTGATTGATCTCCTCATAATGCTCCATCAGTTTTTGCAAGATGAACAGGTTGTGCTCAACCTTCCCACAAAAACCATGCTCTACTATCTGCATCAGCTGAGTATAGAAATATGGTGGAGGCTGAGAGAACTGAGGTGGTACATCCTCCTGCATCGGCTCAGTGAATGGAAGGGCACCCTCATAAGGCTGAACTGGTAATGGGGGTAGGTTATAGAGCTCCCGCTCAAAACCCTCCCTACATGCAGTATCTGGCTTTATCGCCAAATCCTCAATAGGGGTATCCAACTCTAGCTTAGTCTTGTGGGGCTGAGGAAGCATAATAAATGTGATATTTCTCGCCTTATACATCCAATGATAGACGCCTCGGGAAGTTGTGGTGTCAATCAAGCTGAATTTGTTCATCCTCCCCACTGTGAGGAGGGATGAAGAATCTCTTCCCACACGTGGAAAACCATCTAAGACCACATAGCCTAAGTACTCTGCTAGGAGGGTGATCATAGCTCTCATGGAAATCTCCCCATTTGGCTTCTTTGCCACACTGGTGACCATCTTCATCCACAGCTCACCCCATTTCCCATAGCCCGTCCCCTCACTCATCAACTACCACATGAAGTGATTGTCCACATCAAGCACATCCGTCGGCTCTGCAACGCAAAAATAAAGTGCCTGTCAGGAACCAGTGCACATATCTTAGAGTTGGATGAATAATGCTGTTGCTCTTTCTTAGAATTTCTCGTCATCTTCATCACGATGGACAAAAATATTATATCCTCCTCATTACTTTGGGGGCGTTGGGTCCAATCTCACCCAAATCTCTGTCGTGTCTCACCCAAAAACGGCCTCAATTTAGGACACTATCATCTCCCAAAAAATATCATCCAGGTGAAACAGAATATACCTCTCGCATGGGTTGCCATTCCTAGTGCTGCACATTGTCACCGTGGATAGGAACTCCAAGGTGTACAGCCTATAGGTAGGGGTACGTTTGCCCATGAATCCCTTCAATCCTCCATTGGCAAGGAGGCAGTGGACCGGCTCCCTCAACCCGAGGGCAGCCAATGTCATCTCGTCTATGAAGCAGGTCTCCTAGATCTTGCAAGTGACTTGGATGTCTTACCTCTCTTCATATGAACCTGCTAAGAATTCAAATGCATGTATTCTCCAAAGCATTTAACATCTCTTTTGTCATCTTTTTGTTTGGAGATTGCTAGATTAGGTAGGTTTACAACATAAGGGGTTTAGATGACCATTTTTGGTTTTCTAAATCCATCTTTTTGTAACCTATTTATAGTCTAATAGATTTTTGGTCCTTACAAGCGTCTAAATTCTTTTTTGTAAGCTTAATTTATAGATTTCTCGTAAGCACTTTGGATTGTTTAATAAAGGCCATTTGCAAGAATGGTAGAAGTTTGAAGGCCATGATCCAAACGTGGTAGAAGAGAGTTCGGACTTGAAGAACGAAGGCCAGCCAACCGATGCAAAGATCGGTTGAGTGAAGAAGATCGAGTGCGCGACCAGCACCCGCGCGCAAGGGAAAGCTGCGACGCATGGCTTCAGGACCATATCGTGTGACCAATGCCAGCTAGTGCATGCCCGCACCCAGAAAATTGAGTGAAAAAAATTTGGGCACACGGCCAACGCCCTTTGCCGTGCGCTCAAAGCAAGGTGCGAAGCATGCCTTTAGTCCTATTCCGCGCAGCCAGTGCGCCCGCACGCCCGTGACCTCAACCGGGCACCTCAGCATCCGAGCGCCCAACGTGCGGCTAGCACGCCTGCTGTGGATTTGACCTTTTGTTTTACCATGTTTTGTACTATAAATACCCAAAACTTTATCTCTCTCTCTCTCTCTCTCTCCTCATTCATTTCCTACTAGAAAATACTCTCTAAAGCCCTAGGAAGCATTTATTTCTTCTTCTTTTCTTCTATGTTTACCATCGATTCTTGTTCTTTTGTTATGGGTTTTCATAATCTAGGCTAAATATACTCTTGGGAGCAATTGGTAAGCATTTCTAATATGAATTTGTGAGATTTGGTTTATCCTATTTTATGATTTGATTATCAAGTATGTTATGTGCTTTCTTGTGTGATTATTGCATGATTTAGACTAGGATGATCAACTAGTTGATGATTGTGGGTTGATTATTTGCTAGGGTTTTGGTTAGACCCGGAAGACTTTGATTTTTTATCAAAGTAATTATTGTTGGTCAATGCTAGGTTATAATTAGGAGTGACAACTAATTATGATTATTAGTTGATGAAATTTCTTAGGCTTGAGATGAATTTGAATGTGTTTGACTAATTATCAATGTGGCTCACTAACAATGATTAGTATGAAGGCCGATCCTTCTAGTCGTTATTAGTAGATATACTTGTGATATCTATGTGTTTCTCGCTTGTAGGACATTGTGATAGTTGTGTTGGGTCTCTATGTGTATTACTATCCTTTGGGATGTATATGGAGCTGATCGTCTAGAGTAGCCTGAGGATAAGGGTTATTGTGTGGCACCGATCGCTCACTCTAACTATAACTGGGGAGAGGTGAGAAATATCTTCACTCGAATGGTGTTGATAAGTTCTCCACAATACGTGGTTAATGCATAAAACTAGGATAATTAATTGATGATCAAAGGATGACTAGAAATGTAAACCAATTGTGCCAAGACTCGTTATAATCTTAGTTACATCATTCGTGCTATTTGTGATTGTATTTACATTGCTCTTTCTACTTGGTTGTTAATTTAGTAGTTTACACTAGTCGTAGTGTTTTTCAAAATCAAAACCTGCCACTTTGTTATCACACATTTAGAGTGACATCTTTGTGTTCTTTTCAACTACATTTAACACTCGATAAAACCCCCATTTCCTCGTGGACGATCCCGTCTTACCACTAGCTACAATTTAGTAGTTAGCCATAATTTGGGCACATAGATACTATCTTTGAGAGGCACGGTGATGGCCTCCTAGAACCGGTGATCCGGGTCAAACCCATGAAACAATTTTGAGGAGGTTTCAGGTTCGGCTCCGGAGCCGGTGGGGGGAGGTGAAGGTGGAGGTGGAGGTGGAGCAAATGTGCTCATCACTTGAGTGGCAGCCCTAGGTCTTTTTGGAGGCATGTCTAACAACACGACAACCAATGTCAAATGCACAAGTACATAATGGAAAGATAATCATGCAATCATCTCTAAGACATTTCTTGCAACAGTATGTAATGCATAGTGATAAACTTCCAAACACCATTATAGAATCCGGCAATCATTGTCAAAATGATATAGTCGACACACTAAAATCATTACAAAAGCACTATAAGGATGAAAGTATACATATATGCCCATGCATGTCAAATTTAAATCAATTGCATCGCTAGAGAAATCATGAAACAATTATATCCTATTTCACCAGTCTTAGCCATTCATTCCAAGTCACACACAACTTTGAGATTATGACATAGCCAACATTCACTTATGCATTGCTCTAACACATGATAGATCCAAAAACAAATTTCTTTTCCAAAATCCTTTCAATCATACACTCACTGTGTTTTTGGCCAAAACTATGTCTACATGAGAAATTCACATCAATTTTGCATCAATATCAAACTATAGTCATAATCTCAATCAATCCAAGCCCATAAACTAACAAAGAGCAACATAACATAATATCCACAATTTTTCAAAGCATCCAACATTATCAACTACACAAAAATTGCAATTCAAGCACAAAAAAGTGAAGAAATGAACCAACTAGATGTGTAGGATGATGAATAGACCGAGCCCACCTAGAATCCTAGCCTTATTTGCTTAAAATGGAAAACCCCCAAAACCTAGGGTTTTAGGTTCTTGGATAAATGGGGCTAGATTTGTGGATGATTTGTGGATTGGATGGAATGGGGAATGAAATGGGGATTGATTTCAGACAAAAAAGGGATAGTTCCGGAAAGAATTTGTGGAGAATTGGTGGTAGAGTGGTGGAGATAGGGTGAGAGTGGCGGAGGAGAGTTTGGAAGAATGAGGAAGAAAAGTGGGTTATGCCCGCTTATAAGTATGTCCGGACATGCATCGTAAGCCACAAAGGTAATGGCCATGACTCGCGAAGAGGAATTCCAATGAGTCTTAAAGTCAACCCAAGCTTCGCGAGTCGCGATGAAGGTACCGTGACTCGGGAAATGTTGGACCCGTGACCTGAAATTCTCATAAATTTTTCTGATGTCCTTCTGTGTGACAAAACCTTTGCAACTCATGAGGAATCATCGCAACGTGAGACATTTCCTTCGCAGCTTGCGGAATGTTGGGTCTGTGAGCCAATATGTTTTTCAAAATCTTTTTGATCTGATCGCACCTTGCAATGAAAATTTCATTACTCGCGGGGTCCCTTTGGGACGTGAAAAAATATTTTTACAACTCACAAAATGATTTTTGCAACTCACAAAATGTTGAGCTTAAAAGTTCACAAATTTTTTATCTCGTCGCGACGTGCGACGAAAATTTTGCAAGTCGTGAAATGCTACCCTTCTCGACACTTAGAAAAATTTTCGAAGCTACCCAATGCCCAAGCTTTTCTTCCTTCCTTCATGACTTCCTTCTTTCACAAATTCAGTGCTATGCTCTTCAAATCGCTACAAAATCGGGGAAAAACACACCAGTGAAAAGAACAAAGCAAAAATAAGGAAACTAAAGTAAAAAATTAAATTGAAATAACATCAACGGAAAACCACGAATGAGATTTGGATGATCAAAACCAAGTTTGTTTAATGTTGTCGGCACGACTTACTCCCCTTTTGAAGCTTACTCACAATCTGGATCAAGAAGATCGACATCCTCTCTTTTTTTGGTGCAAAAATTTCATAGTAAGGCTTTAAACGTTTCCTATTGACCTTTAGAGTCTTTGATGTGTTATGATCCATGATCTTCCCCACATCATGTGGGAATACCTTTACCACTTCAAAAGTGGCACTACATGACGACCTTAGTTTACTAGGAAATAGGCGGAGGCAGGATTAAAATCGGAGGACTTTTTGTCCCACAACAAAGTCCTTCCTATTTATCAACTTGTCATGCCATGCCTTGGTCTTCTCCTTGTAGATCTCGCCATTTTCATAGGATTCTCTTCGTATCTCCTCCAACTTTTGCAATTGAAACTTCCTATGTAAACCAACCTCATCTACATCAATGTTGAAACTCTTGACCGCCCAATAGCCTATGTGCTCTATTTCCACCAGTAAATGGCATGGCTTTCCAAAGACTAACCGGTATGGTGACATACATATTGGTGTCTTGTAAGCTGTCCTATATGCCTACAAGGCATGATTCAACCAAGAACTCCAATCCTTCCAGTTAGGATTGTCCATTTTCTCAAGGATGAGCTTGATTTCCCTGTTGGAAACTTTGGCTTGGCCATTGGTTTATGGGTGGTATGCGGTAGAGGTCTTATGTGTGACACTATACTTATTCAAGAGTGTCTCTATTGTCCGATTGCAAAAATGGGTGCCACAGTCACTAATCAAGGTTCGAGGAATCCCAAACCTAGAGAAGATTATATCTTTCAAGAAATCCGCAACCACTTTGGAATCATCAGTTCTAGAGGGTTTTGCTTTAATCCACTTTGACACATAATCAACTGCAAGAAGAATGTATGTAAAACCACAAGAGTTAGGAAAATATCCCATAAAGTCAATTCCCCAAACATCAAATATTTCACAATACAACATAATTTTTTGAGGCATCTCATTCCTAGAAGAAATATTTCCTACTCTTTAACATTTGTCACAAGCTTTGCAAAATATGTACGCATGTTTATTCAAGGTAGGACAAAAAAAACCACTCTCTAGGACTTTCCTAGCGGTATTTTTCACTCCAAAATGGCCTCCACAGGCATAAGAATGACAAAAAGCAATAATTGAATACACTTCATTATCGGGGATGCATCTCCTAACAACTTGATCTACACAATTTTTCCACAAAAAGGGATAATCCCACACATAATACTTAGCATCACTTCTTATCTTATCTCTTTAAGCCTTAGAAAAATGGGGAGGAAGTTTACCGGAGACAAGGAAGTTTACAATGTTGGCATACCACAGTTAGAGGTATCTAATTGCAAAAAATTGTTCATTGGGGAACTCATCCCGTAGTTTCTCCTTCATTGTTGAATTTACCTCAACTTGTTGGCATGGAACCAACCAGCTCAAATGATCGGCTACAAGGTTGTCCGCGCTCTTCTTATCTCGTACCTCCAACTCAAACTCGCTCCAAAGCAATATCCATCTAATCAATCTTGGCTTGGCCTCTTTCTTCTTCATCAAATGACAAAGCGCCGCATGGTCAGTGTACACAATAACTTTGGTACCAAGTAAATAAGATCAATTTTTTTCTAAAATAAATACCACCGTAGTAATTCTTTTTCTGAGGTGGAGTAGTTCCTTTGGGCCTCGTTGAGAGACATGGATTCATAGTAGATGGCATGGGGCGCTCTCCCCACCCTTTGACCAAGCATCGCTCTGACGACGTAATCACTTGCATCATACATAATCTCAAAGGGCATGGACCAATCCAATAGTTGTATGATAGAGGCCAGAGCTAGCCTCTCCTTCAATGCATCAAAGGTCCCTTTACAACCCCGGTACATTACAAATTCCACACATTTTGCAAAAACTTGCATACAGGAGATGCAATCTTTGAAAAATCTTTGATAAACCAATGATAGAATCCTGCATGACCAAGAAAAGAGCGCACTTCACGCTCATTAGTAAGATAAGGCAAAGTTTGAATCGTGTCTATCTTTGCCTTGTCTACCTTAATACCCTTAGAAGAGACAACATAACCTAAGACAATGCCTTTTTCTACCATAAAATAACATTTCCCAGAATTTAACACAAGATTAGTATCAATGCAATGCTTAAGAACTTGTGCTAAATTTTCTAAAAAACTGTCATAAGAATTAACATGAACGGTGAAATCATCCATGAACACTTCCAAAATTTTTTCAACAAATTATGAGAAATGCTTACCACACCTTTGGAAAGTGGTGGGGGCATTACATAGCTTAAAAGGCATACGCCAAGAAGCAAACATACAAAAGGGGCACGTGAAAATTATCTTCTCTTGGTTCTCCGGGGCAATGACCACTTGAAAATAACCCAAGTACCCATCCAAAAAGCAATAGAATGTACAACTTGCTAGCCTCTAGAGCATTTGATCAATGAACGGAAACATGAAGTGATCCTTCCGGGTTTTTACATTTAGCCTCTGGTAGTCAATGCAAATGCGCCACCCATTTTGGACAAGAGTGAGCACCATTTCACCTTTGTCATTCTCGACTACTAACACCCTACTCTTCTTGGGTAAAACTTGAGTTGGGCTCACCCATTTGCTATCCGAGATTGGATAGATAATACCCGTTTAAAGTAACTTAAGGATTTTTGCCTTCACCACCTTCATCATAGGTTGTTTTAACTGGTATTGGGGTTGTCTTACGGGTCTTAGATCATCTTCCAACAAAATGTGGTGCATGCAAGTGGATGGACTTATGTTCTTGATGTCGGCAATAGTCCCTTTAATTACTTCCTTATTCTCCTGCAACACCACCATTAGCTTCTCCTCTTGCTATTGAGTGAGCTTACTCTAAATGATAACTAAGAGTGTATCCCCTTCCCTAAGAAAGGCATACTTAAGGTCACTTAGCAAAGGTTTAAGCTCAATAACTCGGGCTTTCACAAGTGATGGGAGGAATTCTAGTTTCTTGGACTCCTCTAAGATTAGAGGAGGAGAGCTTGGAACCACCTCTTTGAGAATGCTCAAATCCTCAATGCTTTCCTTCAAGTTAGCACTCATGGAATATACAAGATATGCATCTTCAACATTATTTTCCAACGCAATTAACAAGGAATCATCACCATTCAATTCAAAAACATCTTTCACCACATCTTCAACCATATCAATATCATGGAAAGAATGTTCATCTATAAGATACTTCATAGAGTTATTTATGTTAAACTCCACTTTAATCCCATCAAATTCCATGGTAAGGGTACCATTATGCACATCAATAATAGTCCTTGAAGTTTTCAAAAATGGCCTTCCCAAAAAAATTAAGGCGGCATGTTTATCATGCTCCATGTCAAGAATATAATATATCTAGTGGGAATATTAAGGAATCCATCTTAATCAGCACATCCTTGACATTACCCTTAGAGTATGCACTAGAACGATCGGCTAATTGGATTACCACCCTGGTTTTGTGCAAATTACCTAGATTGAGGCTTTCATACAAAGAGTAATGAATCACATTTATTGATGCACCTAAATCAATCGTGACTTTTTCAAAATGTGTATTTCCTATCATGCAAGGAATTGTGAACATGCAGGGATCGCTACACTTAAGGGGTAACCCCTTTTGGCCCAAAGCGGAGACATGTTCAGTCTTCCCATTCTTAAGCTTATTCTTTGCTCTTTGTTTTCTATTCAAAACACACAATTCCTTTAGAAATTTAGCATAACTGGGAATTTTTTCAATGACATTCAAGAGAGGGATATTTACCTCACATCTACGAAGACTTCGTAGATGTCCTTGTTGGCCTCATTCCTTCGTTTATCATTCAAAGCTTCAGAAAATGGTGGTTCTGGCACATATGGAGGAATTTCCACCATCTTTGCCTTCTTGTGAGGAGGGGATGAAGGCTCAGGAATAGAGGTTGATTTTTCAATGATGATCTTCTCTTCCTTCTCCCCCCTTCCTTACTTTCTCCTTGGCTAATTTATCGGCCTCTTCTTCCACTTCCTTTTCAAAACACCTCAACCATTCTAGGCTCATTCTCAACTAGCATTTTTGTGAGGATTCAACTCCGGTTGAGAAGTAAGTTTACCCGAATCGCTTGCCTCTATCCGATTCAAGGGTTGAGCTATTTGGCTCACTTGGGTCTCCAAGTTTTTGATGCTTGATTTGGCCTTCTCTTGGAACTTATCGACTTTCTCCGCACATATGCTTAACTTCTCAATGGGTTGCATGATTTCGTCCTTTGACAACCCTGAACTTTCACCTTAATTTTGGGGCTTGTCTTGAAGCCTTTGGTATTGTTGTAGAGGTGGACACTATAGTTGTTGAGGGGGTGATAAGGTGGATCATTTTAACCTCCTTGAGGATTCCTTTACAGGAGATTTAGGTGTTCTCTATTACCCGCATTGTAAGGCCGATTTTGTTATCCTTGGCAGCCTTGGTACCCTTGATTTCCTTGATGGCCTTGCCCACCTGGGCCTCCTTGATATCTCATTGCACTCATCTCCTTGACATAATCATCTTGCAGCCAAGGGAAAGTATTCGTAGGATGCGCCGATGAACAAATTTCACAAGATTTTACATGTGGCAAATTCCTGGACTTAGTCATCAAAGACTTCACCATAGAAGTGAGAACCAAGACTTGGTATTTGAGATTTCCATTGTTGGAAGGAGCACTTGTGTTGTTGGTATTTTATCTTCTCAAATCGACCCTCAAAACTAAAGTTCCTTGACTCCTTGGCTAACTCTTCATAGAGCTCAATAGCCTCCGTCAAAGTTTTATTCCCAATGGAACCACTAACAGATCCCCTCACTAGAACTAATACACCAAATATCCCTCCGAATAGCCATTATAAGGACAACTTTAGAAGCTTCTTGAACCTCTCCCAATAGTCGTAGAACAACTCCTCATGCCATAAGAGGATATTGCTAATGTCCTTCTTCAAAGTGGCGGACTTTGAGGCCGGGAGGTACTTGGCAAGAAACTTTGAGAAACTTTTTCTTCATCTCACGCCAAGTTTTGATGCACCAGGGTGGTAGGTAGTGGAGCCAATCCCTTGTAGCATCCCTCAAAGAGACTGGGAATGCCTTCAACTTGTATAGGTCTTCATCTACTCCTTCAGGAATCATTCCACCACACACCATGTGGAAGTTGGAGAGATGTTTGTTTGGATGTTCCCCTTGCCTACCAAGAAATTATGGTAGCAAGTGTATCAACCCAAACTTAAGCTCAAAGTGCCTGTTTGGTCTAACCGCCAGATATTCCATGCACATAGGTTGTTGATCAAGGTTGGGGGTCATTGTCTCCCTCAAAGGGCTTGCCTTAAAGGAATATCTCCTCCTTGTATGTGAGGATATTGAGGTCCTTCCAGATTTTCATCCTGGTGCTCTATAGAAGTAGATGGTTCCGCACAATGGTCACTGGGATGGGTGTTATTCACACTTTCCAAGGAAAGCCTCATAACCTTTCTCAAATTCAACTCTAACTCGGGGTCGCAGTGTAGGGGTTCTTGTGAAGATGATCACGTACGAAATACCAAGAAATCAAACAATACATCTCCAAGCCAAGCAAAAATGACAAATCAACTATAAAAAAAAACTTAACACATATTCACAACTAGCACATACTCACACATAATATGCCCAAACACTTAAAATAAGTGTCTCTTCCCTGACAGCGGCACTAAAATTTGTGAGGCCATCGCCGTACTCTCAAAGTTAATATTTATAAGCCCTAAATGCTTCATATCTATAACTAAGTAGATAATGGCAAGTCAGGATCGTCCAGGAGAAGAGGGATCTTTCTAAGGGTTTAAGCCTATAAAATATATAATATACTAGATATAGATATACATATGCATATAAAATCAAGTGAATGGGGGGGGGGGGTTGGTTGGTTTTCCTAAATTATAAATTTCAAGACGAACAACTAGAAAAACAAGTTAACAATGCTAATCATGCAACAAATAACTAAAAAGATGGTAAAATCAACAATTGACAAAGCCTGGGGCAATTGATTCTCACTTCCAAACCCTAACACTTTCCTAACACCCCTAACTCTTCAATCATACAAACATTTCATATTCTTAATCAACCCAAGGTATAAATGAAGTAAAACAACAACATTAATCCAATAAATGCTTCCCAATAAATGTTCATAAATGAGAAAAATAGATAAGGTTTGGTATTTATAGTACAAAAAAGAGAAAGAGAATTCTGGTCACCCGTCTTTCGTGAGTCGCGAAAGGTTCTTCGCGAATCGCGATGGGCACCCATAAATAACATAATGGTTCATTCTTTTTCTTGTCTTCTAGCCTTCTCTCCATTTCACTTTTCTTCAAATCTTAAAGTCTTCAAATCTTTAAAAGATGGTCTTCATGGTCTTCAATGGCCTCCGGTCTTCAAGTCTTGATGTTATTGCCGCATCACACAAAATCCACTTAGAAAAAGGCAAAAGATTGTAAACGTCGCTCTTACCTCTCCTAAGAAAATTTCAAGGTAAAACACAAGATCTAGATGACAAAAGAGCGCAAAAGTGATCCCAAAAAGTCCCAAAATATGCATATAAAATGGACACATCTTCCACCCGAGCTCTTCTTTGAACCATGTCATGTGCAGCAGGAATAACACATTCAGACAAATCTCCATAAGGCAATGTGGCTGGTTTATCTTCATACAAAGCTTCAAATGGTGTCATGTTGATGCTGGACTGATGAGTTGTGTTACACTTGTACTCAGCAGAGCCTAACTATTCCTGCCATGAAGTTGGTTTTGCACTGCAAAAGCACCTCAAATAAGATTCTAAAATTTGATTCACCCTCTCAGTTTGTCCATCTGTTTCAGGAAGGTATGCTGTACTTAGCTGCAATTTCACACCCAAAGATTTGAAAAGCTCTCCCCAAAAATGGCTTGTAAACAATCTATCTCAGTCAGAAGTTATAGTTTCAGGTAAACCATGTAGTTTAGCAACTTGATCAAAGAACAATTGTGCCATCTGCTGAGCTGTAAATGGGTGAGAAAGTGCCAAAAAATGACTATATTTTCTCATTCTGTCCATTATCACCAAAATGGTCTCAAATTCATGAGATTCAGGCAATCTATCAATGAAAGCCATAGATATTTGTCTCCAAGCTTGTCTGGGAATAGGAAAAGGCTGCAATAGTCCAGGAGCTTTGCAATGTTCAGCCTTATATCTTTGGCATGTATCACATTTTTGTATATAATCAATGATATGTTGCTTCATTCTTGGCTAATGAAAGAATCCTAAAACTCTTCTATTTTTTTTGTTTGACTCAAGTGACCACCAAGAGGAGAAGAGTGCATTGCCTCCAAAATCTCATTTTTATCTATTATAGCCTATGTATGTATATCTTCTTCCCTTTCTTAAATATTCTATTTACATAACTAAAATATAAATTGGGATATGTTTTCAACACTACAGTAGCAATGTGAGCTTGAGCAACATCATCTTCCTCATAGCTTGTTTTCACTTGAGCCATCCACAGTGGTAAAACTAATGTAGTAGTTACTGCATTCAAAACACAGTTAGGAGTTCTTCTTTTACTGTTTGCAGTAGTTCCTTCTTGCACTTGAACATGTTTAAAGAACTTAGGCTACAAAGAAATCTCTGAATTATCTAACTTCTTAGGCTCTTCCATCAATACTTTCCCATTCCCTTCATTTTCAGGACTTGTATTTTCCCAATTCACTTGATCAGATCCATTTCCTTTACCCTTATTCCACATGATCTGTGATTCATCTTGATCTTTCTCATCCCCATAGTCATCCCAAACCACTTGATTACTTTAAGTAGTTTCAGGGGTTGAAGATAAGTTTCTCTTTTGGACAAAGCATCAGCTACTCCATTCTCAGCTCCCTTCTTATGCAAATCCATTCCAAGTAACTTTGTAATCCACTTATGATGCAGTGCATTAGTGATCTTCTGATCCATCAAATATTTTAAGCTTTGATAGCCAGTTTTAATCACAAAATGACTTCCCATTAAGTAATACCTATATTTATCCACAACCATAACCAAAGCCGACAGATCTTTTTCATAGGTTGATAAGCTTCTATTTCTTTCAAAAAATGACTTACTCAGATAAGCCACTGGTCTTCATTCTTGCATTAAAGACAACTCCCATTCCATGTCCACAAGCATCAGTTTCAATGGTGAATTCTTTATCAAATTCTGGCATTTTGAGTGCAACTGCTGAAGTGGCTATTTTCTTCCAATTCTCAAAGGCTTGTGTTGCCTTTTCATTCCAATTAAAACCATTTTTTAATAGATCATGTAATGGCCTACACTTCACTCCATAGTTTGCAATAAACCTCCGTAATAACCTGTTAACCCCAAAAATCCCATAAGTTCTTTTAGAGATTTAGGTTTAGGCCAATCCAAAATGCTTGAAATTTTGATTCTATCCATTTCTACTCCTTACTGGGAGATTACATGCCCTAAATACTCCACGTTTTGTTCAAGAAAAACACATTTACTTAGATTTGCAAATAAAGCATGAGCCCTCATCTCAGATAACACATCCTCTAAATGCAACAAATGTTCTTTCCAAGAATCACTCTGAGTTTCTCAAGAATTGTTTGAACTTTTGATTCATCAATGATTGAAATGTAGCAGGTGCAACAGTTAGCCAAAATGGCATGACAAGAGACTCAAAATGCCCATGATGTGTTTGGAAAGTAGTTTTAGGTACATAATAATCCCTCACTCTAATATGATAATAACCAGACCTCAGGTCTAACTTTGTATAAAAATTTGGCACCATGGAGTTCATCTAGTAACTCATCAATGACAGGTATTGGGAACTTGTCTTTTATTGTCAAATCATTAAGTCTTCTGTAATGTATGCAAAGTCTCCAGGTCTCATCTTTCTTCTTCACTAACAGTACAAGTGATGCAAAAGGGCTGGTACTCCTCTGAATGATACCTTGAATGAGCATTCCTTCCACTTGTCATTCAATTTCATTTTTGTGTGTGTGTGTGTGCATATCTATATAGTCTAAGCTTAAAAGTATCAGTTCCTGACTTCAATACAATACTTTGATCCATAAGTCTTGAAGGTGGTAATGAAGTAGGAATGGAAAAGACATCAGCAAAAGAATAAAGAACTTGTTTCAAATTATCATGTACTGCTAATTCTTCCACCTTTTGTTTTTCTAATTTATGAGCATTGTCCTCTTTATTGTTCATTTTATTGCACTGTCCACCTTATTCTCCCAACTGATTCACATCCATTATCATAAATATCCTCTTTTTATACTCATTCCCCTTTTCACAACAACCACTCTTAGACTGCACTTTACATTCTTCAAAATTTCCTTTTATCAACCATTGCATACCATGTCTGCTAATCTGCACATTTTGAGAGTTAAAGTCAAATGAATTTGGACTGAAATATTTTATCCAATCAACTCCCAAGATTACTTAAGAACCTCCCAAATCCAACACTCTGAGATAAAAAACAAAATGAGGTTGTTGAACTCTCCAAGTAACTTGAGGACATTTAGTGAATCCTGCCACCGTACTCCATCCGCAATAGTCACCATGAAGGTATCAATGAATTCTTGTTTAATCCTCAACTTCTTGACCAAACGAGGATAAAAAAGCTATCTGTGCTGCCAGTGCCTAACAACATACACACTCTCTGATCTCCAATATATCCTACTAAAGTAATTGTATTGGCTCTGAAATTTCTACCCACTGTGTTCAGTGTTATCTCTTCAGGTTCTTCCAACAATTTAAACTCTTTAGCCCCATCTTCCACTACAATAAGTATCTACAAAAACATAATGCACTTTTCTGTACTTACAAATATGGCATGGACCGTACTTTTCTCCACATTTGTAGCAGAGATAATTCTCTCCTTTGTACTGCTGCTCTTGTGAAGTTATTCTTTTAAAACCCTCAAACCCTGGCCTTTTGTTATAATTAAATCCTCCCTTAAAACCTTGGCTCCCAACTACTGATATATTCACAGAAACATTCTCAGATGGAAAGTGGTTAAACTGAGCAGGTTTACATTTCTTAGCAATAACTTCTAAGTTCATTCCTACAATAAAGAAATATCCATTGTTTGCTGCAAACTTCTAGGCTTTAACATCTCCACCATCGGTTTAATTTCCTCTTTGAGTCCACTTATGAAACTAGAAATAAAGTATCTCTCAGATAGCCTAGAATCCTTATGCAACATCAGTGATTTCAGTTCTTCAAAGACTTCATGATGCATTCTAACTGATCCCCTTTGACATAGCTTGTTAAACTCCTCCACTTCATCTCTAACTCCCACCTCAGAAAATCTTTTAACTAGACACTCAAAGAACTCTATCCAATTCATGTTTCCTTTCACAATTTTTTCTCCCTGAAACTAGATCTCTGCCTTTCCCTCTAAGTATATCTCCATAGTTTCTATTTACAAATGTTCAGGCACATTATAGTAATTGAAAAATATTTGACACTTCCTAATCCATTCTTTCAGATTATTTCCACCAAATGCAGACAGAGTTACCCTAGCTTGATTACTGTTCAATTTTTTCTATCCAACTAAATTTGTATTATCATACATCACTACTTTTAGATTCAATAAAATTGGAGAATTACTCTTAAAGAAAGGCTGTTCAGTAGATATGGCCTCACTGAAGTTACATTTCTTCTCAATAGTATTCTTTCCAAGAACACTTGCGGCTCCAGCTTGTTCATATCGTATTGAGCTCTTCACAACTTCTTTCTCCTTGTTTTTGTCAGCCGAACCACAATCAAGCAGTTTCTCCTCCAAAAGATCATATCGCTTGAACATCTCTTATTGCAAGTTGATCATATCCGTTCTGAGCTCCACCTGAGTTGATCTCAAAGAGGCATCCATGGCGACCAGCTCCTCTTTGAAATCTATCCTGGAAGAATCCATGGCTTCTCTAATTCTAACATTTAAGAGATCGATCTGCTCTCTGATCTCTCAGCTTTAATTCCTCCACTCCAAAGCATTTTCCAGAACACAATTGATCAACAAGATGCCTAACAAACTAACTTCCACAAGCTATATACTAATCAAGAGTTGCAACATCAGAAAGGTTATGAGCACAGGAAGCAGTTGCAACGGACTGGTAGTTTGCTACCTTTGTCATGCCTTTTTGCAACTAAACCCCTGAATGTTTTTAATTTTCTATTAAGTCCTCTAATCATAACAAGAAGGTCTTGTTGTATGATGAGGCCATTTTATGTGGTTATTTTAGGGTTTTTAGGATGTGGATATGTCATTTCCTCCGTGTGCTTGAATCTTTTCTTACTCGAGGGCGAGTAAGGTTTAAGTGTGGGGAGGTTTGATGTGTCCATTTTAGATGGTTATTTTAGGCTTTTTAGGATTAGGTTTTGTGCAATTTTGTGCTCTACATGTGGCATTTTGCCTTGAAATCATCTAAGGAGGGATAAAGGCGGCTTTGACGTTTTTATCACTTTTTAGATGATTTTGTGTGACAAGGTGATTTGTTTGAAGACTTTGAAGATTTGAAGACTTTGAAGATTTATCTTTGAAGATTTGAAGATTTGAAGACCTTTACATTTGAGCTTTGTGAAGATTTGAAGAAGTGAAGAGATGAAGAAAGGAGAGCAAAGCAACGGATGAATGATGATCCGGGGTTCTCAGAATTTTCCGAGAAGAATCAGCCTTCAAGAGTGGCACCATTGGATTCCTCTTCTCGAGCACTATAAAATCGACTACAA
Source organism: Rubia yunnanensis (assembly GCA_037428765.1). Classification (NCBI taxonomy): domain Eukaryota; kingdom Viridiplantae; phylum Streptophyta; class Magnoliopsida; order Gentianales; family Rubiaceae; genus Rubia; species Rubia yunnanensis. The sequence goes on from CM075064.1 coordinate 46,691,813, forward strand.
GAACTCCCGAAACGGATCAACGGTTCACCCGGAGGAAGCAAAACAAAACAGGACTGCAGTTTACTGATTTGGTCGCGACTCGCGACGAAGCTCGTCGCGACTCGCGACGACAGCTTAAAATCAGCCCTGTAGCAGCGTTTTCTCCCCTTTTTCTTCTCCCTATAAATACCCCTTCACTCCTTCTTCTCCACAAGTTTTTTCCCTTTTCTTCTTGCATTTTAGGGCTTGAAAACCCTTGGTTTTCTTCTCTTTCTTTTCTTAGTTTTTGTAGTTTAATTATGTCTCTTGTTATTCTAGAGTAGTTTTTGTTCTTGGGAGCAAAGGATTGAAGCTTCCATTATCTATGTAGCAAGAACTCATTTCTATCTATCTATTTGGTGTTTTTGCTATTGTGCTTTTATTGTGCTTTGAATGTTGTTGATTCTATTAATGTTGTTGAGAGCTTGATGATATGAAATGCTTGGATCAATTGCTAGCTAGGGTTTGGGGGATTTGGGTTAATTTCCCCCCTGTTCTTGTTAGTAATGTGAGAGTATGATTTAGAGCTTTTGATTGTGTTGATGGATTGATAATGTGCTAGACGAATGTGATTGATGTTGAACTCTTCGTCATGTTCGTTTGTGTAGCAAACGAGAAGAGTTATATGCTCGTGGTCTATGAGTGGTCGCTCTTGACTAATCTCGTGTAATTGCATGAATTGGTTAAATGCTTAGTCACGATGTAGTGGTCATAGGCATTGCCAAGCTTGTTGGTCCTTCGTGCTAAATGCCACCAATGACACCTTGAGTCGTGGTCGCGACTCGGGAGTCATTGGTGAGGTTTGACGAGAGATGTGGAACTCACTCTCGCAAACTACGAACTAAGAAGGATAGGAGTTTAGTCTCCATGACAAGTAGTTGAAGTATTGAATAGATGATTTAAATTCATTCTTGAAGCATTTGGTATTTGGCGTTTATGTATTCTTGACGGTGTGTTTCACTGCATGTGTGCCATGAGTTGTTTGAGCATAGGTAGTGCTTGTGTGGTTGAATTGTTTAGGTGTAGGAACGTGACGAATTCCGTAGCGCCTTTGCATGAAGATCTATGAGCATGAACTTAGAACTCCTTGTGATGTGTGTGTTGTGGTACTTGCTAGATGGGTGTGTGAGTGTTGGGTCCTGAATGCTATATGATGGAATGTGTGAATGATTCGATGAACTACATTAGATGTGGAAGTGGATATCCCTTGCCCCCAAGGCTTTTTATCTTTGTAGTTTAAAACCCCTTTTCTTAGTTTTGTTTGATGATTAGCATAGTCACTTGACCTTGCTAGTTATCTTGTCTTTTTATCTTTGTTAACTTAGGAAACCAACCAACCAACCCCCCCTTTTACTTGCTTTTAAGTGTGTGTAAATATAGTTACTCCTAGCCCAGTATCAACCATTTGTGCTTGATTGCTTAGGAAGATCCCTCTTCTCATTGGACGACCCCGATTTGCCGCTATCTACCTAGTTGTAGAAAGTAAGCATTTAGGGCTTATAAATTATCTTTTGCACGGCGGGCGCGACGACCGCCCGCCTGTCAAAATGGCGCCGTTGCCGGGGAAGAGGCGTTTATTCTTAAGTATTTAGGTGTATTTGGTTGTGTATTAGCTAGTTGTTTTTATTTTCCACTACTTGGTGGTTGTTTTTGTTCGGAGTAGGTATTGCTTGAGTTCTTGGTGATTTATTTTATCGAGAATCCTTGCACTATGATTCCGAACTTTTGAAAAAAAAAAATTTTTTTTTGGAGCGTCTCACCTTGAGGGAACTCATGATGAGAAGAGAAGCTCAACAAGCAAGGTTTTGTAGGATGTGTCATTCCGACCATCCTACCGAATCTTGCCCTTTGTTGTGGGAACAACACGTTAACCGAGAAAGAACCCTTGGTTTCCAAAACCATGGGTACTATGAAGAGTGCTATCAAGAGGTAGGAGATATTGGTTTTCAAGGGCAAGAAGCTCATGAATGCTATCCATACCACAACTCTTACAATCCGGAATGGAGTGGTAGTCCGGATTTGTGGTATGAGAATGAGCCGAAAAACCAATATTACGAGCAACCTAGTTGGCCATCACCACCCTATACCATACCCCAAAACCAAGCCCAACAAGGAAGTTCAAGTTTGACACGTGAGGATGTCTTAAATAGGATAGCAAACTTGAACTCCTTTACTAGTGAGGAGCCGGATACCCAGCTCTCCTCTAGTGTTGAGGCCATTGAGGGGCATGTGAGGAACATATTAGAGGTATTGGCCCGCATGGAAGCTCGTGATTCCGAAAACACACCATCCCAACTTGAACTCGATGATTCGGTGAGTGAGGTCACCAATAATAATGATTTTGAGTTTGAAAGGGATGAGGAGTTGGTTGTAGAGGATAGAAAAATGGAGGAAGAGGTGATAGTTCTACATCCATTAGCATTGTCACCCCTTCTCCCACCTAGTGAACCAACTCTAATATTTTCGAAAGTTTTGAGGGAAACGAGAGAGGAGCCAAAAGACTATCCCAAGCTCCCTAACCACTTAATTCCCTTTGAACCATCTCCACCTCCACAAGACTTTCCTCTTGAAAGTTTCGTGCCCCCACCTCTCTTATTTTGGATGCTCATGGTGAAGAGCTTCAAGCCTTCACCATACGGATAACATTACGGTCGTGCCGACGACCTTAAACATACGGAGCTTCGTCGTGCCGACGACGTTAAATAAATTCGGCATTTCTTTTAGTTTTTGTTTCTTTTAGTTTTTGTTTCTTAGTTTTTTGTTGTTTTGTTTTGTTCTTTTTATGGCATGTTTTTCTATGATTTTGTAGCAACATGAAGTGCATTGCAATGGAGGAGATGAAGGAATGAGATCAACGAATGAGGGAAGAAAGCTTGGACAGTTGGTAAGAAGAAGAAAAAATTTTAAGCCTGGGATACCCTGCCGTCGCGAGTCGCGATGGGCTTCGTCGCGAGTCGCGACGAACAGGGGAGCAAAATCAACTCCCAGTGCCAACTTTCCGCGAGTCGCGATGACATTGCGAGGCACCGTCGCGAGTCGCGAACTCAACTTTCCGCGAGTCGCGATCACTTCGCGAGGCTCGTCGCGAGTCGCGATACACTTCGTCGCGAGTCGCGACGAGCTCAGAAAATTTTGAGCTTCCGGACTCAACTTTCCGCGAGTCGCGATGACTTCGCGAGGCTCGTCGCGAGTCGCGACACCCTTCGTCGCGAGTCGCGACGAGCTCAGAAAATTTTGAGCTCTCGGACTCACCTTTCCGCGAGTCGCGATGACTTCGCGAGGCGCGACGTGCTCAGTAACTGTTGAAAATTTGGAGCCCGGATTTCAAATTTCCAAGCTTCCAAGTTTCCAAATGATTTTAAACATTGCATGATCCTACCTTCTTCTCCACCCAACACTCCCAAGAACCACCACATACCCACTCATTCCTCCACCATCCTACATATGTTGACATATGAACATTCTTGCATCTTTATAGTACATTTGTTGATTGTAGTATACCGACTACATCATTGTGATTGTAAGTGCATATCCTATAATGATGCTTGTATACATGTCAATATATGTTGGATATTTTTCATGATTATTCTTATAGTGTTGGTTGAGTGTGATTTGGTTGTTCTTTGAAAATACTATGGTTATTAACTCTTGATGCTAAACCTAGTATTACATATCTTTATGTACTTGTGAGTTTAATGTGTTCTTCGTGGTGTTAGTCTTGATCAAACGGCGCCATGGAGACAATGTTTTTCTCGAGGGGTGACTTCTTCTACGGCATCTTTGCTCCCCCTTCCGGTTCCGAAACCAATTTCGGGACCATACAAGTGCTTGGATTGCGCCATATCACCGGCAAATTGCGGAGACACGGGTGTCACTCTATCCCCTTACCTTGATTTTTATTGTTCTTGCCTTACATGTTTACATTGAGGGCAATGTAATGTTTTAAGTGTGGGGAGGGGTTAGAGGACTCATATGCATGCTAGATTGTTTTGGAATGCTTTTTGCTACTTTTCATTGGAAAAACATGAGAAAAAAAATAGAAAAACAAAAAGAAAAAAAAATTAGAAAAAGAAAAAGAAAAAAAAAGAAAAAAGAAAACCCGCTAAGTTGAAAACCCGAAAGGGCAACTTAGGCAACATTGGGGGCCCGGATAGGTCGAAAACCCTTAAAGGGCGGCCTAGGCAAAAATGAGAGGCTAAAATGTGCGGAAAAAGGTGAGATGTGAGCTAAAGAAACATGATGTGTGGCTAGGATGAAAACTCGAAAGAGCTCCTAGGCAAAATGAGAGAAATTGAGAGAAATTGAAAAATGCTATGATTTCACTCACTTGCCGGCGTTGGAGTCATAAGGTTGCGGTTGTCACATGGATGGATCGGGTAGCTCAATATCTATAGACCTCTTGGGATTGGGTAGCTTAGTGGGTTAGGAAACGAAGTGTGGTTATGAAATTCCTTATCTCTTTCTACTTCGTTTTTGGTTGATATATTGGCATTAGGTGAAGCATGTGTTTGAACCTCTTAAATGGTTTTAACTTCATCTTGTGTCATTGGACTTTGGGAATATCAATTCTGGGCTTTGAAATATTTTTATGGGTAGTGAATTGATAAGTGGTAGGTTTGGTTAGATTTAGGATTGGGGATGTGTGTGTGAAAAATTCTCATGTGAGCTTTTATTTTGGGATTTATGATATTGAGAGTTTTTGTGAGGCTTTGTTTGGGGGATTAGTTTAGGATATGGCCATATGAATTCCTCCGTGTGCTTGGATCTTTTCTTACTCGAGGGCGAGTAAGGTTTAAGTGTGGGGAGGTTTGATGAGGCCATTTTATGTGGTTATTTTAGGGTTTTTAGGATGTGGATATGTCATTTCCTCCGTGTGCTTGAATCTTTTCTTACTCGAGGGAGAGTAAGGTTTAAGTGTGGGGAGGTTTGATGTGTCCATTTTAGATGGTTATTTTAGGCTTTTTAGGATTAGGTTTTGTGCAATTTTGTGCTCTACATGTGGCATTTTGCCTTGAAATCATCTAAGGAGGGATAAAGGCGGCGTTGACGTTTTTATCACTTTTTAGATGATTTTGTGTGACAAGGTGATTTGTTTGAAGACTTTGAAGATTTGAAGACTTTGAAGATTTATCTTTGAAGATTTGAAGATTTGAAGACCTTTACATTTGAGCTTTGTGAAGATTTGAAGAAGTGAAGAGATGAAGAAAGGAGAGCAAAGCAACGGATGAATGACGATCCGGGGTTCTCAGAATTTTCCGAGAAGAATCAGCCTTCAAGAGTGGCACCATTGGATTCCTCTTCTCGAGCACTATAAAATCGACTACAAGAACTCCCGAAACGGATCAACGGTTCACCCGGAGGAAGCAAAACAAAACAGGACTGCAGTTTACTGATTTGGTCGCGACTCGCGACGAAGCTCGTCGCGACTCGCGACGACAGCTTAAAATCAGCCCTGTAGCAGCGTTTTCTCCCCTTTTTCTTCCCCCTATAAATACCCCTTCACTCCTTCTTCTCCACAAGTTTTTTCCCTTTTCTTCTTGCATTTTAGGGCTTGAAAACCCTTGGTTTTCTTCTCTTTCTTTTCTTAGTTTTTGTAGTTTAATTATGTCTCTTGTTATTCTAGAGTAGTTTTTGTTCTTGGGAGCAAAGGATTGAAGCTTCCATTATCTATGTAGCAAGAACTCATTTCTATCTATCTATTTGGTGTTTTTGCTATTGTGCTTTTATTGTGCTTTGAATGTTGTTGATTCTATTAATGTTGTTGAGAGCTTGATGATATGAAATGCTTGGATCAATTGCTAGCTAGGGTTTGGGGGATTTGGGTTAATTTCCCCCCTGTTCTTGTTAGTAATGTGAGAGTGTGATTTAGAGCTTTTGATTGTGTTGATGGATTGATAATGTGCTAGACGAATGTGATTGATGTTGAACTCTTCGTCATGTTCGTTTGTGTAGCAAACGAGAAGAGTTATATGCTCGTGGTCTATGAGTGGTCGCTCTTGACTAATCTCGTGTAATTGCATGAATTGGTTAAATGCTTAGTCACGGTGTAGTGGTCATAGGCATTGCCAAGCTTGTTGGTCCTTCGTGCTAAATGCCACCAATGACACCTTGAGTCGTGGTCGCGACTCGGGAGTCATTGGTGAGGTTTGACGAGAGATGTGGAACTCACTCTCGCAAACTACGAACTAAGAAGGATAGGAGTTTAGTCTCCACGACAAGTAGTTGAAGTATTGAATAGATGATTTAAATTCATTCTTGAAGCATTTGGTATTTGGCGTTTATGTATTCTTGACGGTGTGTTTCACTGCATGTGTGCCATGAGTTGTTTTAGCATAGGTAGTGCTTGTGTGGTTGAATTGTTTAGGTGTAGGAACGTGACGAATTCCGTAGCGCCTTTGCATGAAGATCTATGAGCATGAACTTAGAACTCCTTGTGATGTGTGTGTTGTGGTACTTGCTAGATGGGTTTGATGAGGCCATTTTATGTGGTTATTTTAGGGTTTTCAAGAAGAAAAGGGAAGTACCTAAAATAACCACATAAAATGGCCTCATCAAACCCATCTAGCAAGTACCACAACACACACATCACAAGGAGTTCTAAGTTCATGCTCATAGATCTTCATGCAAAGGCGCTACGGAATTCGTCACGTTCCTACACCTAAACAATTCAACCACACAAGCACTACCTATGCTCAAACAACTCATGGCACACATGCAGTGAAACACACCGCCAAGAATACATAAACGCCAAATACCAAATGCTTCAAGAATGAATTTAAATCATCTATTCAATACTTCAACTACTTGTCGTGGAGACTAAACTCCTATCCTTCTTAGTTCGTAGTTTGCGAGAGTGAGTTCCACATCTCTCGTCAAACCTCACCAATGACTCCCGAGTCGCGACCACGACTCAAGGTGTCATTGGTGGCATTTAGCACGAAGGACCAACAAGCTTGGCAATGCCTATGACCACTACACCGTGACTAAGCATTTAACCAATTCATGCAATTACACGAGATTAGTCAAGAGCGACCACTCATAGACCACGAGCATATAACTCTTCTCGTTTGCTACACAAACGAACATGACGAAGAGTTCAACATCAATCACATTCGTCTAGCACATTATCAATCCATCAACACAATCAAAAGCTCTAAATCACACTCTCACATTACTAACAAGAACAGGGGGGAAATTAACCCAAATCCCCCAAACCCTAGCTAGCAATTGATCCAAGCATTTCATATCATCAAGCTCTCAACAACATTAATAGAATCAACAACATTCAAAGCACAATAAAAGCACAATAGCAAAAACACCAAATAGATAGATAGAAATGAGTTCTTGCTACATAGATAATGGAAGCTTCAATCCTTTGCTCCCAAGAACAAAAACTACTCTAGAATAACAAGAGACATAATTAAACTACAAAAACTAAGAAAAGAAAGAGAAGAAAACCAAGGGTTTTCAAGCCCTAAAATGCAAGAAGAAAAGGGAAAAAACTTGTGGAGAAGAAGGAGTGAAGGGGTATTTATAGGGGGAAGAAAAAGGGGAGAAAACGCTGCTACAGGGCTGATTTTAAGCTGTCGTCGCGAGTCGCGACGAGCTTCGTCGCGAGTCGCGACCAAATCAGTAAACTGCAGTCCTGTTTTGTTTTGCTTCCTCCGGGTGAACCGTTGATCCGTTTCGGGAGTTCTTGTAGTCGATTTTATAGTGCTCGAGAAGAGGAATCCAATGGTGCCACTCTTGAAGGCTGATTCTTCTCGGAAAATTCTGAGAACCCCGGATCATCATTCATCCGTTGCTTTGCTCTCCTTTCTTCATCTCTTCACTTCTTCAAATCTTCACAAAGCTCAAATGTAAAGGTCTTCAAATCTTCAAATCTTCAAAGATAAATCTTCAAAGTCTTCAAATCTTCAAAGTCTTCAAACAAATCACCTTGTCACACAAAATCATCTAAAAAGTGATAAAAACGTCAAAGCCGCCTTTATCCCTCCTTAGATGATTTCAAGGCAAAATGCCACACGTAGAGCACAAAATTGCACAAAACCTAATCCTAAAAAGCCTAAAATAACCATCTAAAATGGACACATCATTGTAATCTAAGGACTTAAAAGAAAATTCCTAAAACTTGGCTCCTTAAAAGATTACAACCAGAAATAGTTAATTTCATTCTGTTTGTTAGCTAAGAACCTTCAGTTTTGGGGGAGCTGCTTTAAGTAGCTGAAAATCACACTTTTGTGGCATTCATTCAGTTATGAAGCAACCAGTTATTGTAACCTATCATCTTATCTCATATTCTCTTGCTTTTGTCTTCTCAAACTCTCGGATTCGTCATGATTTTGTGATTGAATCCGAACCTTTGTTCATGTAGAAGTCAATATTGCTCTTATTAATTGCTTTTTAATCCTCTTGGATTATAACATTTGGTATCAGAGCAAGTTGAATCCTTGGAATTGATGGTGTAAGGCACCATAAATTGTTCAATAGAGAACCAGTTGAGGGACCTTGATATCATACTAATGGAGACGGTTCAAGAAGGAAGGAATCAGAACCAGTAGATTAAGGAGCAAATTGATGCTCCGAGTGCAAGGATAAGCAGTATGATAGACATTGCGGTGAAGAATAGGGAGGAATCTAACAATAAATTTGAGCAGCTAGTAGAATTGATCCAAGCTTGGGGACCTGCAAGTAAGAATGCCAGCAAAGATGTGGCTGAAAGTTCAAATAAGAGATTGCATACGAGCAGTGCGGATGGAGGATCATATATGACATGCTCAGAATTAGATTCCCAGTCATAGTGAAAACATTTCTGGACATCTCTCTTATAAAAGTCATTCTTCTATCACCATAAATCCCAGGGTGATAACTAATGAAAATCAAAATAATGGTGGACGGAAAGATGCTAGTAATGCACAAGCTAGGATAGCTCCAACTGCTTTCTATGGTCAGAATCCTCGAGAATGATTGAAAAATGTCAAAAAATTTCAGTCTCCATAATATGCATGATAACCAAAAACTTGAAATGATTGAGATATATCTTGATGGTAAAGCTGAAATTTGGTATCAGGGGGGAAATTTTGTGAAAGGTACAATGACTTGGCAGGAATTTAGTGACTCTTTAACTAAAAGGTTACTAAGGTTGGGGTAGAGGTGCTATTGAGGAGTTTAATAAACTATACCACAAGGGATCAGTTAGGCTATATCAGGAGGCTTTTGAGGAACTAAAATCATTTGTGTTGTTCAACAATCCTAATCCCTCAGAGAGTTATTTCATTTCAAGTTTTGTAAGTAGCTTAAAAGATGAATTAAGGCCTATGGTAAAGATGTTGAAACCTAATACTCTTTCTGTTCCACTAATAAGTTCCTATTTTTTGGTCAACTTTCTTAAGCCATGTTTGACCACCGATAAATTTTGTTACATATACTAATAGTGTATAAAAGTTTGATCTTTAGAAAATACATGTTGCAAGGAATCTAACCACAAATCACATGATGATATTGTAACTTATATGATAGTTGAAATTTATTGTCAAACATGATTTGAGAAAGTTGACCAAATAATAAGAACTTATTAGTGGGACGAAGGGAGTAGTTCGGAACAAACTATGGAAATAGCCTTCCTACAAGAAATGGAAGTGAAACTAAGCAGTATAAAAAATAGACCTAATCAAAATGTGGCAGAAAATCAAGGTAGTTTGAGGCCTTCTTTTGGAAATACAAGTGAAAAGGGTAATACTCTTCTTGTTAGGAAGCCCGTATATGAGGGTTCAAAGAGAAGTGACTCTTTTTGATTATATCATGCGAAAAATTAAACAAAAAAATTGAACGAGCAATTAACATATGCAAGAATAATAAACTTTTATTAATTATTCAAGCATACAATCGAAACGCTTAAATTACAAATAATCAAAGCATAAATCACGTTTCAAGTAATGATAGAGTCACGAGTAACACTCGCTGCCCTTGAAACGAATGAGTCCCGTTGTGGACATCGTTCCATAGGATAAAACCATCGAAGGTAACAATTAACACGTAAGAGTTACCTCGGATTCACGCAAGGCCCGAAGGACTATCACCTCGACAGAGCACCAAATGGAAACTTCGAGAAAGACAGACATAAGACTCAAGTTTAAAATATGAAGGGACTTGAGAAATGGTGTGTATTTTCTGACTGACTTAGAGGCTCTATTTATACTACTTTAAGAGACCCTAATCATGGAAACATGATATTCTGATTTTCTGTAATTAGAGAAGAATATTCTCCAATCACCAACTCACCAAATCCGAGACATTCCATGAATACTCGAATCAAATCTGCTGGAAAAGGAAGAAATATTTGTACAAATATTCTTCATCATATTAAACATGGTAAACCGCATATTTATTTAAGACAAGATATCTCACAAAATATGGAAGTATTTTGTTCTTATCTCTTAAGAATTACACACAAGCAATTCCATATATACTATGCGGTTGGGCCTTCCAGAGACTTCCATGCGGTCCATACGCATTTTGGACAGTCCAGAGAAAATTACCTGGGCCAATTTTCGCCCATTTTTTCCTCTTTCAAGAGTGATATTTAAAACATTCATATCTCATTCACCCTTGATCCGTTTTGAGAGTTTAAATAGTCGATTTTATAGTACTCGCGGTGGAGAACCCAAAAATGACATTCATTGACCCAAAATCCATTCGGGTCCCACTCTAAACGAAGCCCAAAAAGTTGACGAATTTCAACCTTTTAACCATCATTTTCCAACAATCCCCCACATGAATAGATATTGATGTAGGAATCAGAACAATCACTTCAGACACAGAGTTTGACTTGGTGATAGATTCATTTCGATGGCATAAATGCTGCATAGGATAAGTAAGTGTCACCCTTTGAACTTTCCCTTGAGAGAGTACACTTAGCCCACTGGTTAGAAAGTAGACGCGATGTCCTTGAACTTTCCCTACCGCTTGTGTGAACGACAATGCACTTCACACAGACATCTTTCCTAGCCCTTGCGCTTTCCTCGGTTGTGTCCATTAATCAGGCCATGGCACACGCTTAGTTCTGTAAGGTTTCTAAGGAATTGCGTCCCAATAATTCCCTTTCGAAGCAGCCACACTTCTCGCTTACATAGGAGATTCTTGGCGTAAGAGCAGTTCCGTAAACTATTGAGCTCTTTCGAGTACTACATACTCGATGTCTTGAATCATTAAAAGAAATTTAATGCTTAACCTCTATTCACATCACTGTTTCTTCATCATAGGAATAAGACAGGAGGTATGAAACCCCCACAGTGATCGCGATGGGTCTTTGCAGTTTAGTTGTCCCTTTGAACCTAGATCTTGGGATCTCCAGTCACTTAGGTTGGGTGTCCACGTACGTAACCCACCATTTATTGGATTTAATCATATTCCTTTCGATGAGTTCTCAACTAACTCACGATTCAATTTCTTCGTCAAGAAATCGATTGAATCCTTTCGTCAAAGAATAACAACTCTTATCATATTGACCTTACGTAGTCAACATCGATAATTCTCGTAGAGAGTAGTCGTCCAATGGTAAAGTGTCTATGTCGAGACACACCATCATCGATATGGCTTTAAGCTACAAGCTTTATGCTACACCAATACGCATAAAAGTGCTTTGGTCATCCTAGGGTATATCTTTCCCAATTTTTTTTCCAACACGATGGACTTAGATTCCTCTATGAATCTAGCAAGAGAGAACCATTTCTCTACACAACTCAAGCCATATCCACGAGTCTCACACACAGATAGTTTCCAGTGATCTTTTCTAGATTACTCGTGTATCATCTTACTATCCATTGTAAGAATTGTCTAATGTGCACTTTAATAAGTACAACAGACTATCAATGACTCTTGAGTTCTCTTCTTAAGAGACACCTCACTTTTAAAAAAAGTAACTCATAATGTTTAGAGTCATTCCATTGAATACGACATATCTCCAAGAGACTCAATCATCGTATCAATTTTTCTATCAATGAGAAAACCATCAATTCAAAGACATAAATGACATAGTCATTTTCCGTGTCCCTTAGCATATCCACCTTCATCAAACTCATTGATTTAATATCACTGGCTAAACAACAATTAGTTTGGTCACATGATGGGTCATTTAGGAGCATTGAGCTTATCATTTTGCTCTATTCAGATTTTAATATCTAAATCTCCAAATAACCATTTAGGTCCATTAGATGTACTTCTAGCTTTCACAAAACCTTGATAGCAAGTACTATCACCCTTGGAATCATTCTCACGTCTAGAGAATGGCTATCAAGTACGCAAATATACTTACTAATTGTTCAAATCTACTAGTACTCTAGTGATTTGCACTCATGGTAGATCAATCTCTCTATTGATCACCACTTTCCACAAAAACTATTTCATGGAATCTCGTTTCCTTCGTTGGTTTATCCCTGATCCTTAATGATTTCATCTATTGACTCTTAAGTCCATTTAAGATAAATCAGGACCTTTAACAGAAACTTCCACAAAATACACTTTCCATCAAGATATATTTCTAGTTTCTGCATAATATTTCTTGTAAATTTCAAGAAATTGATAGCACTTCAACATTGTGCATATCTAGTAAAGATACTATTTAAGTATTCCTTTTACTACATTCACAATACGCCAATCCACACATTCGAAAGAACTTTTAGGATGGCTCTATGAGGAGCTTTATTTTCCTCCTTCTTGGGGTATCTTATTTAAAAGATTGCTAGCCAACTTAAAGGCTCCCCCACAACGCTTGATCATTTCTAGCAATTTCCTTCAATCACCAAATGACCTTGCAAATGTCTACATTATGAATCACATTCCCCAAAGGATTCTATGTATTCACATCATAGTCACAGATAACCTCATATATTTTTTGTGCATCACGTAAGGGGTTTCGTTAATATACAAACCCAACTTACTAAAAGTTCGTGTCTTCAATAATGAATCAAACACTAGGTTCTTAACCATAAAATTTCTTTCAGGGCTTGATCCTTTCAACCATCAAAACACCTTCATGTATTGATCTTTTATCGTGAAAGTCTCTCTTATTCCTTCAACTCCCTTGGGATTAGAGATAACTAAACTTTCTGATCTCAATTAATCGTTCTTCCTCGCATGACCAATACCACAACCGATGTAGTATCAATCAATCGAGGATTCGATTAGCTCTCACTAGGGCGCAGTGTGAGTGTACCAACTCCACACAATTTCATGCCCATTTTAAAGCCAAGTTTCAGTACAACTGAACTTTACTTTCAGACTACTCAAATCAAACTTGAGTGTCTTTATGCTCGAAACACATTCAAGTCTATTGCTCGACTCAAGTTTGAGTGTATTGCTAGACTCAATTTCGAGTTTACCCTTTTGGTTCGAGTTAAAGTCCTCCCGACTTGATCAACTTGATTCAAATCTCTCGTGGTGACTTTTTCACTTCAAGTACCTATCGAAATTCATATCGTCGTTGAATTTTTAGGTTTTCGTCTACCCCCCACATTGGGCTGGTTTTATTAAACATCCTCACAAGTGTTAAGTTTCTCAAAACCTCGTGTCTTGGGGTTTCTAGACTGAATGTTTCCTCACCTCAGAATTCTAAGGCTTTCCAACCAAAAATCTAAAGAATTGACCAACTGTCTTAGGATTCCCTATCTCATGATTCTTAGATTTTTCAACCATAAATCAAGAGATTTGACCAAAAGTCTTGGGATTCCAATTCTCAGGATTCTTAGGCTTTCCAACCAAAATCTTGAGATTTTCCCCTGAATTCTTTGATTACAAATAATCAAAGGTTTTTAGCATAGTCATGATAACTCATGCTTTAGGGTTTATACCATGGTTCACAAGAACCAATACCCTAGACATAGTCGTAAACTAATGTCTTCACGTTCACATTTTTCAGGTCATACAAAATAACCAGAATATGTTGAACTTTGAGCCCATATGCTCTATCTGTGCAATCTAACAATTGTCACTCGTGAGCCATATGCTCGTAAATGATCAATCAAGATAGCCAATTATTGGAACAAGCCTTGTCAAACCTTTCATTGCATCAAAAGGGCACTTTCCCAAACAATTAATATAATCATAGCATATAAAAACATAACATAGTTTTAGACACATCATAGATCTAAAATTTCCGTTTATGCAGCTAAATCAAGTCCCTAAATGAACGAGAATACATCATGGATCAAATAACTCAATGTCACATCCTTCATTCATGCACAAATATATTACACTCTTGCTGAGAGATGCCATGTTTAAGTGCAAATGAAGTTTACCATTTTATCGCATGCGATTCTCAGACCAAGCATATAAAAGTCATGAATCACTAGCAGCACATTCTCACACAAATATGGTTTAAACCTTTAACCAACATGAGCAGCCCACACAACCAAATTACTATACCATGCAAATAGGTATTTCAACATTTGATCAAGTATTTAAACAAATACTATAACATTTTGAGGGCTTAGGAAATTTAAATGTCTCATAATTTCCAACCATATGCACTGCTTTCATGTAATTGAATAATAATGTCTGATCCCATATTTTAAACTCATGGCATTTTTTCCCCGTAAATTTAATTCAATCTTTCATGCAAAGAATCAAATAAGATTTCTTACCGTATCAACATTTAATCTCATAAGCATGAATATCACGGAATTAGCACATTTTCATAATTGCGCCATGTAATTTAACATACATGCTCAACTCATTTTCCCACATAATTAAGGGATTAATATAACCAAATTCATTTACTATCAAATTCGATAGCCTTAGTGTACTGGACATATATGTACAAATATTATTCACATAATACTCTTTGTAACAAAGTCTTGTTCACATCCAGATTCACGCAAATGGTTATCAAATATAATCCAAGCAATATATGTATATATAGCATATGCCATGATTCACATTAATTAACGTGTATACGTACCATAGTTTGCAAAACCGTGGTTACACTCTTGATTCTTTCATGTTGCCAAGCAAATCCTGCTGTATCTCTATGCCAAGTTTTCCTTCCAATAGATACAATCGTGTATACTCGGATTCACCAATGTGTACATACAAAAATCATTCATCGTTAAATATATGTACACATCTAATATCGTAGTATAATATTTTAAATAATTATACATAACAAATTGCTCAATGTGATTTTGTTGTAAATAACCAAAACCATTAGTATGCATATTTTTACAATTAGCATGCGTATTAATCATTCCTACAAGCATATCAATATTTACGCAGACATGCACCTCAATTTCCAGCATGCAATCAGATTCTCACAATTATATTCACATATATTGCATGCCATCCTTTTTATTTACGGAAAAACATGTTTCCGCATGCATATCATTAACCAAATCAATATAATTCAACAAATTTCATTCGTTTCAAGACTGTTGGACATATATTGATTATATCATGCGAAAAATTAAACAACAAAATTGAAGGAGCAATTAACATATGCAAGAATAATAAACTTTTATTAATTATTCAAGCATACAATCGAAACGCTTAAATTACAAATAATCAAAGCATAAATCACGTTTTTTTTAAATTTAAAACCATCCATGGATGGGGGAAATATATTAGGCTCCCCAAACCATAATAGATTGCCAACAAAGGCATGAGAAGAGAATAAGTTTTACAAGAAGGTCATCTATAAGATGATCTAAGAGCCTGAAGAGCTCTTGTAGCAATATGGAACTTGCTACCAAAAGCTAAAAGTACACCTGAAATGTTCTAATATTGCTATCCATATCCTATCATTCCTTTAGACAGAGATAACACGAACTGATCGGGGAATCGAAAGGCGAGACCCCAGTTTGTCAATGTAAAACTGTCAGCTAAGGAAGTGAAGAAGGCAAACAAACCAGCCTTGATTGTTGTATCATCGGCACGTCTCAATCGAGAGACCTTATTATGCTGCACCAACCTCGAGCCTGCAAATGAGAGAAAGCAAAGCAGCAGTATCTTTTCGAGTGGATAGGATTCCAGAGATGAAGACCAAAGCAACATTCAAAATCAGAGTGTGTGGGAGAATAAACAGTTTTGGTCAGAAATTCTCTAATCAGACAACAACCACTTTTGGGAGAATAATCAGACATAGTCAAGAGATTTGGGAACCAATTCTGATTCCAGGTAGGCTTATATTATCAAGGAAAAGGAGACCTCTAAGAAAAGCAGGAGCATTATCCATAATTAGGTCTCCCTGTAGGTTATTTTCCAAAGCATGTTTAGCCAAAAAATCAGCTGCAGTGTTTGCTTGCCTAGGAGTGTGTTGGATCGGGTGATTTAAATGCTTAGAGTGGAGAAAGCTACAAATTGAGTAGACTCTCCACTGACACTTCAGCGGGTTCTGAATCCCAATTACTGCTAGTAAACAATCAGACTCAATAACACATAGATTCAGATCCAATTCAGAGCATAAATCATATCCACACTGAATGGAGTGCAGTTCTGCATGTAATGAAGAAGGAGATTGAAAAATGTGCATTCTCATTTTAATCACTGCCCCTTTCCAATCCCTAACAATGACAGCAGAAGACGAAAGGCCACTAGGTTGCCATGTAGCATCTGTGTTGATCTTGTACCCAATTTGTGGTCTACTCCAACTTACCATTGTAACTTGTTTTTTCTGTTTTGGGTGGATTTTGGGTATGATTCTCTGTTGGACCAAATGTCTATGTTTATCTAAATCACGTTTCAAGTAATGATGGAGTCACGAGTAACACTCGCTGCCCTTGAAACGAATGAGTCCCGTCGTGGACATCGTTCCATAGGATAAAACCATCGAAGGTAACAATTAACACGTAAGAGTTACCTCGGATTCACGCAAGGCCCAAAGGACTATCACCTCGACAGAGCACCAAATGGAAACTTCGAGAAAGACAGACATAAGACTCAAGTTTAAAATATGAAGGGACTTGAGAAATGGTGTGTATTTTCTGATTGACTTAGAGGCTCTATTTATACTACTCTAAGAGACCCTAATCATGGAAACATGATATTCTGATTTTCTGTAATTAGAGAAGAATATTCTCCAATCACCAACTCACCAAATCCGAGACATTCCATGAATACTCGAATCAAATCTGCTGGAAAAGGAAGAAATATTTGTACAAATATTCTTCATCATATTAAACATGGTAAACCGCATATTTATTTAAGACAAGATATCTCACAAAATATGGAAGTATTTTGTTCTTATCTCTTAAGAATTACACACAAGCAATTCCATATATACTATGCGGTTGGGCCTTCCAGAGACTTCCATGCGGTCCATACGCATTTTGGACAGTCCAGAGAAAATTACCTGGGCCAATTTTCGCCCATTTTTTCCTCTTTCAAGAGTGATATTTAAAACATTCATATCTCATTCACCCTTGATCCGTTTTGAGAGTTTAAATAGTCGATTTTATAGTACTCGCGGTGGAGAACCCAAAAATGACATCCATTGACCCAAAATCCATTCGGGTCCCACTCTAAACGAAGCCCAAAAAGTTGACGAATTTCAACCTTTTGACCATCATTTTCCAACAAAAAAAAATATAGGCGTGAAATCCATTTTTGTTACAAATGTGGGGAAAATTTTGGTGCTGGTCATGTTTGTAAGTTTAGACAAATCAACCACATTTCGGCTATAACTCAAGATTCAGATGATATTTTGATCATTGAAAAGAATTCTAAGGAACACATAATGTTGGAAGATCCAGGGTAATTAGTGCTTAGTACTGTTAGGGGATCTGGAACCAACACTATTTTTTTGATGGGGATGATTAAAGGACAACAGTGAGAATGTTGTTGGATACAGGTAGTACAAATAGTTTCATTAATCCAACTCTGGTGAAATAACTGAAACTGAAGCAGATGTTTACAAGACCTTCTATGGTAACCATTTCCAATGAATGAAGAGTAGCTGGATTCTCCATATGCCCACAAGTTGATTGGAAGGTTCAACAACATAACTTTATCTATGATCGGAAGGTGTTGGACTTGGGAGGATCTCATATAGTACTAGCAGTTGATTGGATGAGCTATTTTAGTCCGATTTCTTTTGATACAAGTAGTGAAGGTATGCACTGGTTATTGAAAGGGAATTATGAAGAGCCCTTACAGTTTGTGAGGCGTGATGACCATTAGTGGAAAAACCATAAGAAGAGAAGGGTAATGAATAATGATGTTCAACTGAGGAGGTTCACCTGATAGTAATACAAGTTGCAGGGTGGTCAAGACAAATGAACAGAAAAATGATTCTGAGAAGAGCGAACTGGCTGAGCTGCAAGTTCCTATGGAGATCAAACAGGTCCTTACAAATTATGCTGACATATTTTCTATTCATTCATCTTTTCCATCTACAAGACTTGTTGATCATTGTGATGTAATAAATATTGACCCTTTCAAATTAAAACCATACAGATATGCTCATGTACACAAAAATGAGATAGAGAGGCGGGTTAAAGAGATGCTGGAACAGGACTTAATTCAAAGGAGTTCAAGCCCCTTTGTTTTTATAGTTTTATTAGTAAAAAAGAAATATTCCAACTGGAGGATGTGTATAGGTTACAGAAGGTTAACTGACAAAACCATAAAAGAAAAATTCCCTATTCCAGTTATAGATGAGTTGCTTGATGAACTTCATCGAGCTTGGTTTTTCTCTAATCTTGATCTTAGATCAGGTTATTTTCAAATTAGAGTAAAAACTTCAGATGTTCCTAAGACTGCCCTTCATACTCACCATGGTCACTTTGAATTTTTAGCGATGCCATTTGGCTTGACAAATGCACCAGCAATATTTCAATCTCTAATGAATAAAAATTTTCAGAAATTCCTCAGAAAATTAGTACTAGTATTCTTTGATGATATACTTGTGTATAGTGCATCCTTGAAAGATCATGTGATTCATTTTGATGAAGTACTACAGTAAATGAAAAGCAGTCACTGTTTGCTAAACTCAGCAAATGTGTTTTTGCTGAAAGCAAGGTGGAATACTTGGGCCATTTGATTTCTTTTGGAGAAGTAGAAATGGATTAGATTAAAGTTAGAAATATTTTGAATTGGCCTGAACCAAAGTTTGTCTAAGATTTAAGAAGTTTCTTGAGATTAGTTGGATATTACAGAAGATTCATAGCCATTTATGGCTTAATAAGCAGACCATCGCATGATCTCCTCTGGAAAGACAATTTTGCTGGACTGAAAACTCATCTGAGGCCTTTAATAAACTGAAGGTGGTAGTTACTACTGCTCTTGTTTTTAAAATTCCAGAGTTTAATAAAGAGTTTATAATTTAAATTGATGCTAGTGGTTTTGGGATGAGGGATGTACTTATGCAAGAAGGTAGGCCTATAGCATTCCTAAGGAAACAAATTGTGAGAGGAATAGAAGTATATCAACTTATGAAAAAAAGTTGATGGCATTGGTTATGGTTGTAGACAAATGGAGGCATTACCTTATGGGAGGACATTTTATCATTAGAACAGATCACCAGAGTCTTAGGTATCTGTTAGATCAGAAAATCAAATATGGCCAGCAGCAAGCTTCTTGGACTGGATTTTGAGATACGGTATAAGAAAGGTATTGAGAATGGAGTAACTGGTGCTTTATCCATACTTCATTCTAATGATTCTCAGATTGAGGTTAAGGAGAACTGGTTTCAATGGGATAAATATGATGAGAAGGGTTGTGAACTTGGAACAGAGCCTATGATACAAGCATTGAGTGAGATGTTAACTACAAGAACCACAACTTTTAGAGCCACCGATGACAAGGAATTGGAAGTGGAGATCAGTAACCTGATCTCCACTTGAAGAGCAGGATGTAAAATAAAGAATGTTAGAATCATTGTTCATATGAAAAGAGACAAGATAGTGCAATTGTTCAGTTTATACCTGATCATAAGACATATGAAAAGAGCAGTGGAACTCAGAATTCAGATTTACATCATTAATAGCTGATGGTTCTACTTCAGTACTACCTATCTAGATGTCTCAAATAGAGGCCAAATATGAAACTGATGATATTGCTCAAGGTATCCTTACTTTTACAGTATTACGAACAGATCCTTCCTCAGATTTCAGTTTTGTGGATGGCATTAAAAAAAGGCTGAAAGATCTATATTGGATCATGTGGGGGAATTAAGCATCAGATATTAGAGGCAATGCACTCATCACCACTTGGAGGACACTCAGGTCAAACATCAAAAATAAGAAGAATCTTTAACTTTCTTTCATTGGCCTGGCATGATGCAAGAAATCAGTGATTTTATAAGAAGTTGTGTGGTCTGTCAGAGGCATAGACCTGAGCATTATAGAACTCCAAGTTAATTGCAGCCTTTACCTACACCTAATCATTAGGCCCATCAAATGGGTTAGTTGGATAAACCCATTATCCAAATTCAATGGGTCATTATCCAATGGGTTATTATCAAATTAACCCATTTATTAAATGGTCATAATGAGTTGGGTCATTAAATGGATAACTCATTGGATAACCCATAAGATATGCATATAACCCAATAAGTTAAAATATATTATCCAATAAGTCATTATCCAACAAGTCATTATATAAGTAACCCAATAAGTTATCATTAAACATTTTCTATCGATTTGGGTTACAAGTTATCATTATTAAATGAGATCAGGTATTAAATGCTCATTATTTTTTAGGATTTGGGATGAGAATAATTATGTCAATGGGAAATTTTAATCTCAATGGGTCCCATATTATGTTAACTCAATGAGAACATAACAAATACCCAATAAATATCTAAAATTACCCAATTAAATGCGTGTGTAATATTTAACATAAATATTCACTATAATTCACAAACTATACAAATTATAATTCACAAATTATTCGAGTTCAATCTCGTACAATATTCGAGTTCAATCTCGTACAATATTCGAGTTCGTACAGTATCCGAGCTCGTACAGTATTCGAATTCAATCTCGTACAGTATTCGAGTTCGTACAAAATTCGCAATCAATCTCGTACAGTATTTGAGTTCGTACAATATTCGAGTTCAATCTTGTACAGTATTCGAGCTAAATCTCGTACAGTATTCGAGTTCGTACAATATTCGAGTTCAATCTCACACAGCATTCGAATTCGTACAATATTCGAGTTCAATCTCGTACAGTATTTGAGTTCGTACAGTATTCGAGCTCAATCTCGTACAGTATTCGAGCTTAATCTCGTACAGTATTTGAGTTCGTACAGTATTCGAGTTCAATCTCGTACAGTATTCGAGCTCAACCATGTACAGTATTCGAGTTCGTACAATATTCGAGCTCGTACAGTATTTGAGCTTGAGCTCAATCCCAACTAATATTGTTCGTTAATTTCGTCGAGTTTACATAACCAACATATTACATATTTTTTATTTTGGTTAAATATAATATAATGTACATACTATTATATTACATAATATAATAAATGATTATATATTAGGGAAAAATTAAATAATTCGTAATCAAACTTGTGAAAATTTAGTTATCTTGTGATATGAAATTATCACGGGTCACCCATTACCCAACCCAACTCAACCCACCCAAAATTATCCAACGAGTAACCCATTATCCAACCCAACTAAATCCAATAACTACAACCCAATTATATCCATTAACCCAATGAGTCATTATCCAATAAGTCGTATCCAATAAGTAAAAATAGTATATGGATAACGGTTATTCAACAGGTGAACCGATCCGTTTGACGGGCTTACTAATCATGCTGGGAGACAAATCTCAATGGATTTTATTGATGGGTTACCAGATTCTAATGGGTACAACACTATATTTGTAGTGGTTGATTGGCTAACTAAATGTAGTCATTTGATAGCTTTATCCCACCCTTTTACTTCTCAATTTTTGGCTCAATTGTTTCTTGATCATGTGAGCAAACTGCATGGCATACCTGGGACTACAACATCATATAGAGATAAGCTATTCACTAGCCATTTTTAGAAATAATTGTTCGAGGGATTGGGAGTAAAGTTTCACCTGGGTACTGCTTATCATCATCCTAAGATAGATGGGCAGACATAAAGGATTAATCAAATATCGGAATCTTATTTGATGTGTTTTTGCATCAATAAGCCATCTACTTGGCAAGAATATATTAGTGCAGCATAATGGTGGTATAACGTCACACATAAATCCAATATTAACTCCATTTGAGGCTTTATATGGAGTTAAGTCGCTGCAGTTACCTTTATTATCCCAGCTACTCAAAATATGTTACAACAAAGACTGCAGGTGGATAAGGTATTGAAAGCATTTGCTTAAAGCTCAGGATATAATGAAGACTGTAGCAGATCGAAAGAGAACTGATAGGAACAGTATGCCTGGTGATTGGGTATATTTGAAACCGCGCAAAAACAGACAGCACTCAGTTGAATATAGGAGTAATGCTAAGTTGGCTGAAAAATATTTTGGCACATATCAAGTGGAAAGCAAAATAGGAGCTGTGGCTTCTAAACTCAAATTGCCAGTAGCAAGCAAAGTGCATCCAGTGTTTCTTATTTAATTACTTAAGAAGCATGTTGGATCAATTCATGAGGATCCGACTGAAGTACCACAAGTTGATGAGGATGATTTTACACCTTTATATCCCAAACAAGTTTCACAAAGGAGAATTGTTGAAGTAGAAGGGCCTAGCTGATGTGCATCATTATGCACGCGTTAACCAATGCATTCATCATAATAATTAACTAGGTTTACACGACAAGGGGTTTACATGGTCATGTTTGGTTTTCTTGTCTAAATCCCACGTTTTGTAGACTTAATTGATACTAATGGACACCTTGTATCCACGGGCACCTAGATCTTCCTTCTAGCTAATCTTTAGTAGGTGGTTCGTGGGTACTTTTCCTCACATTTATACATAAGGCCGTTTGTAAGGACAATAGAAGATATTGAAGACCATTCATAAGAATAGCAGTAGATGCAGGCCATAGACTCTAAATCATGGTAGCAGAAGGACTGAGCTAAAGATAGGTGGATTTGAAGTTCAAAGAGGACAAGGAAGAAACAGAGGATTGTTATCCGGGAGTTGCACAAAGTTCAGAGAAATATCCGAGAAGAATTATCCCTTGAGGGTAACATCATTGGATTAATCTTCTCGAGCGCTATGAAATTGACTAAAAGAACTCTCAAATTGGACTAACGGTTCATCTGTAGCAAAGCAAAAAAGTCAGCAGATCGAACCAGCCACGGGTAAACACAGACCATTCATGGCAAGCACGAGGCTCAACATTCATGGCTCGTACCATGCCACACAGCCTGTATCAGGGGGTCCTTGGCACGAGTTGTGCCAAGCAACACAGGCCGTGCCAAGAGCAGGCTGTGCTAAGCTCTGTTGGCCGTGTTCCCGGGTCCTTTTTTCACTTGAATTTTGGCTAAGTATGGGCACATACCGTTTCATTTCACACGACCTGCACCATTTCAACTCAAAAATTTCAAGACCAGCCTACATGATGTGAAGGATAGTGTAGCCCGTGCTAAGAAACTGAGCAAAATAAAGATCCGGTTGACGGCCCGCACCAAACGACACGAGGTGCGGATCACAAGTGCAAAAATGGAGCTCTAGACGACGGCCTGCACTGATTGACATGGACTGTACCATCACGACCATGTCAAGACTGGCGCCCCACGCTAACATGAGTCACACGGCTCGAAAGACCAAAGCTCTGCACCGACACGAGGCCACATCAGCAGCACAAGCGGTGTCATCCACGGTGCCTCATGTCAAGTGGCGACTGCTAGGGTTTTTGGCCTATTTTGGGCCTATTGTTTGGTCCAATCCCTCACTACTATAAATATAGTCTTAGTCTACTAGGGTTGGAAGTTTTGGATTATATCTTAGATCATATTTTGTGTTTTAAGACTAGCTTAGAGAGAGAAAACACTCTCCCTTCTCTCTAGGTTCATTCTCTTTCATTTCTTTATTTTGCTTTTGATTTAAAATGTGGAATTCAATGAAATACTTGAATTCCATATTTAGGGAGTAGTTCTATAGCTTGGGGATAATATTTGTATTCATGTGTTGATTTATGTTTTGTGAGATTCATTAGATCTTCCTAATTCTATGTACTTGTGATGTTATATTGGCATGTTCTTGAAATGTTATAATAGCATGGATGATACACTCCACTAGCACACACTCTAGTCTAAATTCATGTTGGTGCACATATTGATACCCCCGAGGTAGAGAAACATGGATGTGATATGGGTAGCGAGGTCTGGGTCCAAGTGGGTGTGTGCTTGTAGGTCTTTTTCCAGTTTTACCACTACGATGACAACATACCAGTCTTAGCTAGCGAGTTAATCTAAAGGGTTACGGGTAGAGATAGCATTTAGTAGCAAAACTAGGGTTTAGCGACCCTAGTGCCATCGATAAGGTGCCTATTCATTTTGCCCCTTTATAGGCCTAGGGGTAGAGCATTCGTGGAGTAGTGCTCGAGACGTAATCGTACATGGAAGAAAAAGATCTGCACAACGGCAGGGCTATTGTCGCACTCCCCTAATTACAGAGGCGATGCCTATGGAAGTTTGCAAGAGCACCCTACATGAGAGGTATGAGGAAGTGCTGACCATCAACCACACCATGTGTTATGAACACTAGATTAGGTTGTTGATGTCTCATATGTATGTGATGGAATCGAGGATCAGAAAATTTAATCAACCATGTTACGCAAATGTTCCCCAAGTGTTTGTCTAAATAGTTTTCTCGTGTTTTAGTTTTATGTTTGAGGTTGTTATTTGAAAAACCCAAAAACCCCCTTATTTTAAAATAGTAGCTATTCCTACCACACAGACGGATTTACAACCCTTTCGTGGTTGTGTTTAATTCACTATTAGACTCTAGCATCTCTTTGGATGAACCCGGTCTTGCCACTAACTACCTCATAGGTAGCTTAGTAGTGAGTTGGGTGCAGAACTATAAATTTTATCTTTGACCATCACCCATCCATCATCTGTTGGGAATGTTGGAATGCCTTCGCTTGGGTTAATTTAACTACAATTTAACGACCCCGAGTGGGGTCGGGTCAAATTTTGGCAATGCTGTCGGGGATGCTAGTTTAAAAGTTTAATTGTCATGCATAACGCGTTAGTTGAGTAGTTAGTATTGCTTTTGTTTTCTTTGGTTTGTTGGTTTTTGTTATTGAGACTTTTTGATAGCGATCTTGTAACTTTTAATCATGTTTTCTAGTGTTTCCTTTCGTTGGGTATTATTGATTCCTAGTTTATGGTACATACCCGTGCCATGAACTTAGGAATTTTACACTATTTGACTGAGAACGCAGGTAGTGGGAGAAGGGAAATACAGAGAAATAGAGTGGGGGTTCCACCCAAACTAGTTTTAGTAGTATAGGAGCCACTCGAGATGGAGGAAGACAATCGGAAATTGAGAGAGCTTATGACTTCGAATCTGGAGAGCCAACTATGTATCACCTTCCCTCCACTGCCACCCAATGTGAACTGTGAATCGAAAGAGGGATGACACACATCTCCCCACTTTCCACGGGATGGCAGGGGAAGATCCCAACAACCACTTGTTGAATTTCCACCTTGTTTGCACAAATATGAAGCATCATGGGGTCTTCAAGGATGACTACAACCTGAGGGCATTCCCTCCTTTCGCTTCAAGACTCCGCAAAAGATTGGTTGTACTACCTTCCACTTGGATGTATAAGCTCATGGATGGATATGAAGAGAAGATACCTCAAGAAATGTTTTCCGGCCTCCAAATCCACCGGATTAAAATCCAATATCACCCAGGGTGCAAATGAATCATTGTACGATTACTGGGAGAGATTCAAGAGACTGTTGGCAAGCTGTCCATACCACCCGTTCAAGGAAGAGGGCCTGGTTTATTTCCTTTTTAGGGATTTTGCGATGAAGACATGAGGATGGTGAATGATGCGTGCAATGGATCGATTTCCAAAAAGAGTCCGAAAGATGCTATGGCCATTTTTGATGAGATAGCCAATGGAATGAAATAGTTTGGCATAAGGTTAAGGGCGAAGACCTTGGATGAACCCTTCCAATCCCCTAAGTTGGAAGAGCAAGTCCAAGATCTTGCTTCAATGATGAAGGATCTCTTAAGGGGGGAGGTTCATGAGGTCAAGGTTTGCGGCCTATGCAACCTTGACCATCACACTAAGGTGTGTCCCCAAGTAGCGGAGGACTTATAAGAGGTGAAAGCCATGGAATACAACAATGGGAATAGGCAGTAGTTTGCTAGGGGTCAACAACCACAGGGGTTCCGAGGGAACCAAGAAGGCGGAAGGCAGGATCCCTATGCAAACTCATTCAACCCAAGGTACCGGGACCATCCCAACTTCCATTGTAAGGAGGAGAACCAAGATCAAGGCTATCTAGGTGGGAAAGCTCCACCTCAACCCTATCCAAGGGGTAAGGGTCCTTCTAACAATTATACTTCTCTCTACAAGTCGGATCGGGAAGAAATATTGGAAGCCATTGGTCACTTGGGGAAGAATCATTAGGTATTCGCAAAAAGGACAGTGTGCGAGATTGAAGATCTTGGCAATAGGGCCTTCTCGAGCATTTAAAATCTTGAGATCTAAGTCGGGTAACTCACCACCTCGGTGAGCCGACTTGAGGCCATGGAGTTTGGCAGACTTCCTTCCTAATTAAAGGTCAATCTGAGGAATGTGGGCGCATTAAAGTTGAGAAGCGGGAAGGAGGTTTGTGAGCCCGAGCTGGAGGTCTTGCAAGAAGATGATAGGATCTTGGAGGCCAAAAAGACATATTTTGAGGAACATGAGATTGTTGTCGAGGAAGTACCTTCCAAGGAGCTTCCACCACCTGAGGTATAAGTGACCATCCCACCACCATTTCCAAGTTCATTGAGGGGGAAGCCAAAGGTGGCGACCAATGATGCAAGCATCCAAAGAATCTTTAAAGAGGTTGAGGTAACAATCCCTATCCTAGATCTAATTGAACATGTGCCATCATATGCTAAATTTTTGAAAGTTGCATGCAGAAAAAAAGAGAAGTAAACCAACTAGAAAGGTAGGACACTTGAAAATTGGGGGAGTCGTTGTTTTGAACCATAAAATTTGCCTAAGAAATGTGACGACCCCGGGATGTTCTCTATTCTTATCTCCTTAGGTAGAAAGTTAGTTGAAAATGCCATAATTGACTTGGGAGCATCCATTAATGTGATTCCATATAGTCTTTATCAACGCCTAGACATAGGTGAACTTAGGGTCACTAGGGTGATTGTCCAAATTGCCAAACACTCCCAAGCTATCCCTCAAGGGCTAGTGAAAGATGTGATGGTTCGGGTTGGCAAGTTGGTATTTCCAACAGACTTTTACATCCTTGACGTGGTGCACGACGGAAGTGCATCCCCGATCCTATTAGGGATACTGTTCCTTAAAATGTTAAGGACAAAAATTGATGTCCATTTGGGATCCCTAACCCTAGAAAATAATATGAACAAGATGGGATTTGACATCTATAAATATAGGAATGATTCATCTAACTCATCTTTGTGTTCAAAGGCGTAACCCTATTTTATGAGAATGATCAATGTGACACTTCTTGTATGACAAATGAGGATGAATGCTTGGATTAATTTCTTGGTAATGATGTTGATAATGTGTCCTTTACATTGCATGATTCTATTGATGATATATCTATGTCATAATTATTTTCTATGCTCACTAAGAGTGACCTCCTCCTAAGCCGAAGGTGATGTTTACGGACTCAACACCAGAAAGGTTTGGGAACTCATCTTCTTTGGCGACCAAGGCATCTAAAGGTAAGGGTGACACGTTGTGGAGGCTTCTCCACAACGATGTCGTCATGGGTGGAGTTTTCGATGGTGACTCCGGAGACTCAACAGTAGGTTGTTTCAGCTAAGATGCATGAAAAAGAAATAAGTTGTGATGACAACAATAAATATACGGTTTTTCTCTTTGCTTTGGTTTCGTGATTTTGGGCGGATAGATAGATTTTGCATGTTTTTGTGTGTGATGAGGATTTTGAGATAAAACTCTTGTTGATTTGTAAAGTTGAGTTCAAGTCTCGTGATTTTGTTTGGATGGAAGTTTAGCTTGTTGGGTGACAAAGTTTTTCGAAAAAGAGGGAGAAACTAAGGAAAAAGAGTCAAAATTTTGGCAGCCTCGTGCCAGGGCTTGGCATGAGCCATTCCACAAGATACGGCTCTGTCAGAGCACCTTGGCACGAAGGGGGTCTCATAAATGAGATAGGCATGCCCATTTCACGAGATACGGTCCATGCCAGACACCGTTGGCATGCGGGGGTCCATGCAGATACTCTTGACACGAGGGTACCTGTGTCGGCACCCCATTTGAGCTGTCAAATTGTGCAAAAAATGCAAATTTTTAAAAAAATCTGAATTTTAAGCTAAAAAATGCATTTTTTGCTCATAAATTTTGAATTCCCTTATTCCTTAGGATTTTTGATGGAAATAGTACTCAAATATCCCTTTTGATTAAATTAATTGGTACCTTTTCCCCCTAAATTGTACATCCTCTCCTTATCACTCCTTTGCTGAAATTTTAGATTCTTGATACATTCTTCCACCTTGTTGAGTCATTTAATACATTCAAGCTTTTCAAGAAACACTCACTTACACACACTTTTGGTGAACTAAAAAAATTGGAGCTTTTCGCTAAAAAATTAGCATTTTTTATTCTTCTCGTGTAGATCTTTTTACTCTTAGCTTCAAATTCCGGGTAATCCTTTGAACTTCATGTTTACTTGCTTTGTTTAGCATTGTGGTAATGTTATGTGAATCATTAATCTTGAAAGTGAACATGTTTTTGGGATATTGTTTGGGTTATGTGAATGTTTTCTGTTGAAGTAAGAGTGGATGGATTGATGTGCTATTGTGCTTAGTTGCTATGATATTCATGTGTAGTGGTGATTTAGGAGATCTTTTTGATGGGTTGATATGAATTTCCATGAGTTTGTTGTTTAAGGAGAATGGTTCTTGATTGAATAGCCTTTGTGTTGAGAATATCATGATTTGAAATGACCAGGCTATTTAGGAAGAATGTTCTTTTTGAATGATATTATGGGCATGCCCTTGTGTATTATTGCATTACCACTTTCTCCTTTATTGTGTTCAGATGCCTTAAAAAAAGAGTGTGTCCAAGAAAGGGACATCTTCTCAGGGTGAGAAAAGGAAGAAACCGGCTAAAGTAGGAACAAAGAGCCGGTGACTTCCCTTCCTCGCAACCCCACATTTTTTTATGGAGGAGTTAATGGGGTTGACTAACATCTACAGGAATGCAGCTCGAAGGTGGATTACTTGAATGGATCAAAGATGAAAATTTTGGAGATGAGTTTTGCGTGCAAGGATACTTTATATGCTCTAGGCCTACTCGGGCCCATTAACTACTTGCTAGGTCGGAT
The DNA here is from genome assembly GCA_037428765.1 of Rubia yunnanensis. NCBI lineage: Eukaryota > Viridiplantae > Streptophyta > Magnoliopsida > Gentianales > Rubiaceae > Rubia > Rubia yunnanensis. Next base: position 46,721,269 of record CM075064.1, read on the forward strand.
AGGCCTAGAAGGTTTTCTAGAGAAACATTCAAAGACTTATATCCGGTGGATCTTTGAATTCTTGGAGGGGGCTCAAGCTTTCAGATGGAAATATGGAAGGGATGTTCTGAGGACACACCAACAAGTTTTACCTTTCTAGCTTGGAAACTTTTGGAGGCTCTTAACAGGCACAAACATGAAGAACTTGTGCAAAATCACCGCTATAGTTCATCCAGCTCTATGTTATGTTCAAATCTTGCTATCCATAGGGGTATTTTACCATGGTGAACTTACGCAGTGTCCAGGTTTGAATGTGCTTTGCCTTTGGGCATTGACTCCTGAGGGTAACTTTTACCCGAACTTAGTGGGAGCCTTTGTACAAGAATGCATAGCAATGAGGGGAGAAGAAAGGTGGAAAGATCTCAATGGGAGGTATGGTAGGGCTCTTGGAGCAACATTTGGGTCATCCAATCCCTCCTCAATTTGCATTGGCGAGTTTCGGATGTTCAGGGATGAAGTATACCATAGAGAAGCTAGCCCCGGCTTCTATTATAGCGACTACAACCTCGGGCGACCAATTTATGTGGTTGTATGGCAGTGTAACTACTTGAAATTTCATGGTCCTTCCACAGCCGGAGCACACCAACATTGACCACGAGATGCGATTGGATCTATTTCTAGATCCCAAACCACAATTTGAGAAGGATTCCTATAGGGTTCTATCCAACTCGGAGATAGGGATCGACGAGGTGGATGCCGAGACCTCATCTAGAGCACTGCCTAGCCGAGCTTAACTACCAACGGATATTCTCGACCAATTGCACACTCTTTGGGGAGAAACTTGTGAGCTCTACCCAAGTTGTGCAAGAGGTCGGTCTTGCGGTAAGGGGTATGAAATCATAGTTGGAGGAGTTTGGCACTAGGTTGTATTCCATGGAGGCCACCATTCAAGTTTTGGGTTACATTGAGAAAGACAAGACGAGGCAAAAGAAGAAAAGTCCTTTGGGGCTGCAAGAGTAAGTGCCACTATTTTCCCAACTGCACTTATGAGTTCCATTTTCATGATGCATTGGGAACTATGCATGATTTAAGTGTGGGGGAGGGAGTAGTTGGGCACTTAAGGAGCTTTCATCTTGAGATTCCTTTGTGCTTTTGGTGTTTTTGTTGTTTCTTTGGTGTTTTTGGTGATTGATTTTCTTTGGGATGTTTTGGATGCTAATTTGGTGGTGTGACTTACTTGGTAGCATCCATAGTTTGTCTTGGGGTAGTTGTTTTATAAACTTTGGTGGTGTAATTTTTTGTTTTTCCTTATCTTCATGTAGTATGAAGCCCAACTTTTGGGCATTTTGTGCTACGCTAAAAAAATTTAAAAAATTGAAAAAAAACCCCCGGCTAAGTTGGAAACCCGAAAGGGCAACTTAGCCAACATTGGGAAAAGCCCGGATAGGTCGAAAGACCTAGGTAAAAAAAATGAGAGGTTAGGCCCAACTAGTTTTACGAACCTAGGCAAAGATGAGAGGCCATGTAGAAAAATGTGAGAATGTGAGCTCAACATGTGTGAAAGCTAGGATAAAAACCCAGGCAAAATAAGAGAAATTGTAAGAAAATGGAAACTAAGTTGACGATACTTTGGCATTTTCCTTGGTTGTAGTTGAGTTGAGAATCTAGAGTTATCCTTGGCTATAATCAAGTTGAGGATCTTTAGGGTTTACATTTTAGAACAACAATACTCAACCCTTTCACACAAGTCAGTGTTCGAACATTATTCTATCAATGGTTAAGATAACATCTCTACCAATTACATAATGTTTCTTTTTCATCACACGAATAGACAACCCCATTACCCGTTCGATTCTGAATATTTTTGAAGACCATACATAGCCATGTCAATTTTTTTGTTTTACCAATAATTTTATAATTTATTGTACTACGGAATACTTTTTCCATATTATTTAATTCATGCCTAGCATTTTGGGCTCGCCTTTATTGAGTTTGGGCTGAAAGCCCCACCAACTATGTACGATGTTGCATAAATGTTGAACTAATGTCGGCCAAGATGACATGTAGATGCGAAATCGGGTAATGTGGTTTCAACCCACTATTGACCAATCTCATATTATTTTCTCGTTTGGGCTGGTTGTACTATTTGGCCCAGTTTTAATAAATTACAAAGTTAGTCATATGTTGGTCGACATTCAGATTTGTCGGTTATGTTCGTGACATCCCTAATTGATGATTCAAGTCTCTCTGGTCCAAGCCCACCTAAAATACTTTGGGCCCCAGGTCAAACGTCTGGCCCAGTTCGTATGAACAGTAACATCGCATTTTGTTCATGTCGTCCAATCTGAAGTGTAGTACGACGTTACATGTGGGGTTTAAACGACACCATTTGTTGCTGAGTATATAAACATCCCATCCTCAACCCAAACCTCGACGTCGCACCCAAAGCTTCTCTTGTGAAAAGAAATGGTCATAAAACCGTTAAATCTCAACCCAAAAACACCATCAAATATATATATTACTCCAAAACAGCCAAGTAATTTCTGTTCAACATTTCCTTTGCCAGATTCTGTTCAAAGGAGAAGAGAAGAAAACCCTAGACATGGTAACATTTTTGAACTGATTTTTCACAAGTTTGTATACTTTCATTTACTTCTTTACATCCTGATATGGGGTTTTTATTTCAATGAATTTCATGTTTGATTTAGTTCTCTGATTATGTTTTAGGTTTAAGGGTGTTCTTTTAGGTTTTCCGTTTGAATTTTAGGCCTAGGGGCAATGTTTGGGGGATTTTTGTGCCCACAATGTGCTACTTTGTATTTGGGTGGACCTATTACAATTGTTGTTCTTATTTAGTTTGATTTCGTAGGTGTTTTTGACCTGTTCTGTATGGGCCACACACATATTTGGCCAGGTTGATATGCTGTGCGACTTCAAAGAGGGCACATCAGTCTAGACAACATGTCTGCGAGATGCATGTGAATTCGGTCAAAACCTTAATTCCAGTGATATTTTTGTCTATTGGACTAAGCCTTACCTATTTCCTTGTTCATCACATGGCTCCAGTGAAACAGACAGTGGAGAGGGCCAAGGGTAAGAGCACAAAGCAGACCCCCCTCGCTTAAAAAAATGTGAGAACCACTGATGCCCCTTCATCGCAAACATTCAACCAGAAATGCTTCTTCACCGAGGAGAACGAGAAGCATTTAATTGTTAGGTATATGAGGGTTAATGAGGTGAGGGCAATGAAGGCCGAGAATGTGGAACAACTCCACTTGGATGTTTTCATCGAACCCTTCAAACCATTGGGAATAGAGGGTTTGATTTACCTAAGGGAGTTATGTATGAATTGGAGGTCACTGGTTTCTACTTCAATCTCACTTGGCTCTCTAACAAAAACTACCAAAAAAAAGTCAACGGGGTGAAAATAGTTCTAACGTCAGCCCTAATCAACGAGGCTATTTAGTGCACAATTGGTGGAGATGATCAATCGGTGATTGTGCCACTACAACTGTGCTTCATGAACTCGTGGCCTCCGAGGGCCGATGAGGATGATCCGGCTACTGTCCTTGACCCTAACCGTATGGCGAAGAAGTACTTCAAGATTAAAGTGGGCAACAACCTCATCAAGCTAAGAGAAATCAAGTCTAATGTCCTAGACCTTGAGGAGATGATGATGTACGATATCATTGTCCAAATATTGTTCCCGGCCGGACATCCTTCGGAGTGCACTATCAATGAGGTCCTCTTGTACTATCACATTACAGAGAAGAAGGCAGTCGACCCCGATTACACTATCATCCAGGAGAGGCACACATTGTCCTTCACCCTAAAGAGTCAGATCTTACCCTATGGAAACGTCATCAATGCCCTTCTAGAGAAGAAGAAGGTTACCATCCAATCAACAGTCAAGGTCCAGCCAAAGTACTATGATGGGAAATACTTCGATCAAAAGCACTGGCATTGGGAGTGAGAACATGGATTTATTGCAACGTTCCCAAGGGAAATCTTGATATTCCTCGAGCCCAAGGGTACTCCATTGACATCCACAATGAGGCATCTTGGCCCTACCACTCCCGCCCCACGATCGGGTATAAAATTTATTATGATTTTTGGTTATTCCAATTTTTTAATATTTAAAATTCTTAATTTATAATCAACTTCACATTTTATCCAATAGGATTGAAACGTAGTGCCTGGGCCATACTCTTGAAGAACGTGGCCGAGACTAAGGCTCTGGAGTAGCTCTTAGATCGCAATGTGCGCCAGATGATGACCGAGTTGGAAAAGCTGAAGATAATGTTGCTCGATGCTATCAATGCACCTCATGTAAGCCCCAAATGAGCCACGTCCCACTGAGGTGGAGAGGGGTGAGGATGATGTTGACGGGATGATCAATAGTGATGATGAAATAGATTCTAGCAGTTGGGAGACCGAGTCTTCCACTGATGATTATGAACGGGCTAAAACGCAAGACTATGGCAGTAGTTTGTTGGAAGAAGATATCGTGGCACCCAAGCACCCCCCCTAAATGATTGACATATCTTATATTGATGATTGTGTGTTAAGATTGTATTGGGATGTTATTGATTTAAATCAATTTGTGATATGTTAGGATGTCTCGTGGATTCTATGTTTAGACTTAGTGTTATGGATTTTAGTGATTTTAATGATTTCGTGTTATATAATTTTGATGAATTACAAAATTTGTGTTTGGCTATTTTGAAGTTGGAATGAGACCTTTAGATGGTTCATTCCATGGTGTGGCTTAATTGGTTAAGTTTTGATGATTTTGTGGGTATGTTGTACCTATGCGATGCCGCACCTTATTCACACATATAATTTTTTTTAGTCTGAGGAGTTACCGACTAGCAGGAGTCATCTCATGAATTAATTGATTTAAGTGGATTTATCACGGTCTTGGAGCTAGGGGTAGGTGCGATGCCATGCCAAATATGATTTTACCAAATTATTGGCCAATTGTATGTGCAACGTCGGCATCTCTTTTTCACAAGTATTCCTTCAGTTTTTACTACTATGAGTAGTGTATGCGACATCACAGATGTCATGTTGTATTAGCCTAATTTTTACTGAGACGTGTTCGATATCAGTTCATGTGTTTCCCTTCCCAATCATGATTTTTTTGGGATAGAATGGATAGACAATTGAATTACCAATTACATTAAACAACGAATAGTCCCATAAATATTCAACAAGGTAAGTTAAAATTATGTTTACACTCAATCTAGGTCTTCTTCTTATGCTTCTTCAATTTGGGGGGCCTCTCAATCCACACGCCTTCTTCGTGGTCTCTTATCAAAGCTAGCTCCACCCCAAAAATCTCATCCTGGTCAACATCACTGGTGCTGGGTAGAGTGTGTGGAATAATGTCAATTAGTGAAGATGGGCTAACACCACTCACAAATTGAATTTTGCCATGAATAACCATTGATTTACTAGAATCACAAGGATCATCAACATAAAACACCTGTGTAGCCTGTGAAGCAAGGAAGTAAGGATCGCTAGCAGAATATGTCTGACTCAAATCGACGACTATAAAACCTAGCTCGTTCATCGATACAACACCACTGTTACCAACCCATTTTCATTTCAAAACCAGGACCCTAAAACTTGTGTAGATGAGCTCCAATATTTCCTAAATCATGCCATGGTAAGACATGTTCCCATACATAGGATTCTTATCCTTCGACCTGCTTACATGTAATGCTTCCACAGCTAGGCTAACGCCCCTATTTTGTGTAGCAGGTGTGTATACCATTCAAGAACTAAGAAGGTAAACCCATTCATATTATAGTTCGGGAAGAAAATTGCAGTTGCAAAAGGCATGAAGGCTAACCAATTCATATCATCCGACTACTGTTTGGCGTAACCAATCAATGAAAGAGTGATTTTTTTCAGAAAGTACTTTCTTCTCTGACCAACTAGGGTTCCGCTCTTTGATAGTGGCTATGTGCATATCCATGTATGGGTAAAACACATTTGAATTTCACAAAATATACAATTGTGCTTTCATCAAATCATCGGGGGTTAGTTCCCTAGCTGTTCCTTTTTGCAAACCTTTGCCACCTACTCTATTTGCATGGCGCGATTTTGGTACACCAACCAAATCTTCATTCATTAAGAATTCCATGCAGTATTCTACCGCCTCCTCAGTCACATACCTCTGGACAATCTGACATCTAGGTGATATTGATTTTTCAAATAACCCTTAAATCAACATCTATATCTCCCGTACAACATGAACTAACAAGTGCACCATGATGTCAAAGAATGAAGGAGGGAAATAAATCTCCAACTCACACAACACCATTAATATTTTCTCCTGCAGTTCCTCCAATTTCCGACGCCTAATATCTTTGCTAAAAATTTCCTTGAAGAAGCAACACAACTGGGTAATGCACTTTTTGACGTGAGTTGGCAAGATGAATCTGATAGCAACCTAGAAAAATTCTGGAATCAAACAATGTGAATCGTATGATTTCATACTCCCCAATCTCAATCCCTTATCGGATACTAGATTGCTAACCTGAGAAGAGTAGCATGTCAGGACAACTATAACTTTGAGGTAGGAATATATCAACTCTTTCTCAACTTTTGAAAGTGTGTAATGAGTAGCGGGTAAGTACATCTTGGATCCCCAATCCTTGGGGGCCAAATTAGGTCTATTTCCCATTTCAACCTTATCTTTCCTTGACTTCATTCCATCCTTTGTCTTACCCGGGATATTCATAAAAGTACCAACCAAACTATCACATATATTATTTTCAATATGAATCACGTCCAAACATTGTCAAATGTCAAGGATCTACCAATACGGTAGTTCAAAAAAAATGGAATGCTTCTTCCAACTACCGGTAACTTTAGGTTTCCTCTTAATCTTGCCAAAGTAATTTCATAAATCACGCAACATGTACGAGATTGATGCACTGTTAACATAGGAGGAGAGGCGCCAACTCTACCTTTCCATTGAATTCAGCATGTCGATTCCTTCACCTATGGGTTGTCTGAAGCCATCTCCAGTGCCCAAGGAACATTGTCTTACTTCCATGCCTCAGATGAAAAATATTTGTTCCTTCTAAACAAATTGGGCATGCCTTGTGACTTTTAAGGGAATAGCCAGAAAAGTTACTGTATGCGGGAATATCATTAATAGAGTAAAACAACAAGGCTCTAAATCAAATGACTCCTTTTGAAACCCATCATACATCCTCATTCCAGGATCCTACAACATTTTAAGGTCATCCACCAGGGGGGCTAGGTACACATCGATATCATTGCCTGGTTGCTTAGGATTGGAGATAATTGTAGACAACATAAGGAATTTGTTATTCATGCACAACCATGGGGGAAAGTTGTAAATGTTACCATCACCGGCTATGAACTGTGATTACTGCTCATATTACCAAAGAAGTTTATTCCATCCATGTGCAAACCAAGCCTCAAGTTACATGGCTCATTCCCCCAGACGGGGAAGGTTGCATCTATTTTTTTCCACTGATCACCATCGGCCAAATGACTAATGACTTCAAGATCAGTCACCATCCAATCTGCATACCAACTCAATTTTTTTCATCCTTAGAATTATCAAACAATCTTCTCAATTGGGGAGTAATAGGTAGATACCAAAGAGCCTTGACATGAACCTTCTTCGTCTTTCGATTTCCAATTTCACCTTTAGTATCCACCTCCTTAAATTGGAAATTGGAGCATTGCATTTAGGGAATTCTTCTGTATTCAAGTGATCTCTATACTAGATACAATCATTTCAACAAACATGTATCATTTCATAATCCATGTCCATTGGACATAGTACTTTTTTCATCTCATAAACCGTTTCCGGTATTCTATTGACAACCAGAATAATTTCTTTCAACTCTTTCAACAAATCAGAGAAATCAACATCACTATAATAATACTTAGCTTTCATATTCATCATCTACAACATAGCTCTCAATACTGTCATTCCTTCAGGGCATCCATCGTATAGAAGTGTCTCATTATGTTCGTGCAACTCAGAAAGTCTTTTAGGATTTCCATTGTAGTTCTTGACAATATACTCAACCAACTCATCCATTCTTTCATCCTTCATGACCTATACTTCATTTATAGTATGCTCATCAATGTTCTCCCCAAGCTAAAACCATAATTTGTATGTTGGATCAAAACCATATATAAATAAGTCATCCTTTAAAACAGTTGCATCTTCATGAATAACGGTGTTCTAGCACTTCTTGCAAGGATAATACATATACGACAAATTATCCTTAGAGGCATTTGAGAATTAATATTTAATGAAGTTAGCTACAAAAGATTGATACTCCTCACTTGTTTGCTCTTCATCAAAACAATGGGTTTTATCCATAGACATTCCGGCAATATAATAATAAGTACACATTCTTTAGGGTCTTATCTTATCTTAGCACCAAATGCATACACTTACATTCATTCAATTCATGGATTCCATACATATACATTTTAATTAGAGAAACATATACACACACACATGTGTCAATGAAACCGTAATTATCATATTCCCATACACATATAACATCACTCTTATATAGTTATGCATCGCCTAAGTTCAATCAACCCATAGTTAAACACATCCTCTCATAAGAAATGAACTAACCTAGAACCCAAATTGAAGATGAAAAATACAAATTTAGGCATGGAATACTTGCTAATTGAGTGACGAGTTAGCACAACCCACAACCTTATTGCCCACCTTCAACAATGAGGATTTGCATTTGAGTAAAGTGCTTACCTTTAGGCTGAAAGTGCCAATGCAACCCTGTAAAACAAAAATAAATGTTAAAATAACCCTAACTTTATAATGTTTGTGCTAATATAGCCCCTGGGAGCCATTGACTCAAATTTTCAATGCCGAATATGGTTGAATTTTAAGGAAATGAAAAATTTTACCCCTATTTAAAAAAAATTCAAAAGACCCTTGCTTTTCCGTCCACCTTTTCTTCTTTTCTTCTTCCCACAAAGTTGAGCTCCCACCTTTTCTACTTTTCTTGTCTAATCCACCCTTTATTCTAATTACATAAAAGTTGAGTTCTCTAATTAGTAGCAGAGTGAAGAAAGAAATGGATAATCAATCGTCCGTCATCTTCACTTCTGTGATTAGTAGCAAAGTGTAGCAAATTACTCACTTTTGTAGTCTGATCTTTAGCGATTGAGTCTAAGCTGCTTTTTAGCAATTCAAACTGGAGCTGCTCTTCCAGCGATTGAATCAGAGCTGCTATTTTGGTGATTCGAATGGCGTTCTAGTGATTAGCTTTTCTTCTCTTCAAAAGTGAACTTCTCTTGTGCAATTGAACCCACCTAGATCTTTTTCGGTCGGCGGAGAGAGCGCGGGATGCTGGTGGTTGGGGGTGAAGGAATGCCAGCGAAAAAGGTGGAATTAAGGTGGGGGTTTGGGTATGGGAAAGTGTTGGTAGTAGTGCGGTGGTTGGAAGTGGTGGTGCATTGAAGAAGATGATGGAGACTATGTCCAGCAATCGCCATTGGCGGGGGCTTCTGTTGTTCCGCTTCAAGGATGGGAGATTGAGATTACCCATGTCGGCATGTGTGGGTGTTTTTGTTGAATATATTAATTATAAACATGCATCTGGGCGTGTGAAGCTCACTTTAATGGTGGGATGGTGGTTGGCGGAAAGGGTGACGTGATAGGGTGCTAGAGAGGGTGATGGCTGAGCAGCTGAGGTGGTGGCTAGGAGGAGTAATATGGGAAAAATTTTAAGTTGTAATAACCAGGGGCATATTCATTATTTTAGGTTTGGTCAACGACCTAATTGGTGAGTCAATGTCAAAATATGACTAGAAGATTATATTGGCACAATTCCTCATAAAGTTAGGGTTAGTTTCATATTTTTTCATTTTGCAGGGTTGTATTGGAACTTTCATCATAAAGATGGGGTTGGACATGCATTTCACCTTTTGGATTTTGTAGATCTATCTTGGAAGCATTTGATGGAATTCCAATTGTCAAGATGTGTGGGAGAGAATCCGAACAAACATTTGTCAAAATTCCATTTGGTGTGCACGAATATGAAACCGCCGAGAGTTTCAAAAGATGATTACAACTCGAGAGTATTCCCATTTTTACTGCAAAATGGAGCAAACGATTGGTTGTATTATCTATCACCGGGTTGCATTGATCATAGATGGATGTGAAGCGGCAAGTTTGGAAAATTACTTTCCAGCATCTAAGTCGGCCGGGTTGAAGAATCAATTGTTGAACATTACTCAAGGAGAGAATGAGAGCCTATATGATTATTGGGGGAGGTTTAAGTGACTCCTAGCTAGTTGCCCCTACAACCCATTCAAGGAAGGAGATTTGGTCTATTACTTTTTGAAGGCCTTTGTGACAAAGACATGAAGATGGTAAATGCCGCATGCAACGGTTCTATAGCCAACCAGGGCCCAACGAATGCAATGAAACTTTTTGAAGAGATGGCCAATGGGATAAGGCAATTTGGCACAAGGTCTAGGGTTAAGGTCTTGGATGAACCTGTACACACACCAAAGTTGGATGAGCAAGTCCAAGCTCTTGCATCTGTGATGAAAGAGCTTTTGCGAGAAAAGATGCACCAAGTCAAGATGTGTGGGGTTTACAACCTTGCCCACCACTCTGAAAAATTCCCCGAGGTCGTTCTGTGACTACAACAATCAGGAGAGACCTCAATTTGCAAGGGGTCAACAACAAGGGTTTCAGGGGAACCAAGGCAAAGCAAGACCGGACCCCTATGAAAATACATTCAATCTGAGGTATAGAGATCACCCAAATTTTTTATGGAGGGATGACAATCAATCTCAAGGATATAGGGTGGACAAGCACAACCTCAACCTTATTTTAGGGGTGAAGGTCCATCCAACAATCATACCACACTTCACAAATCAGATAGGGAGGAGATCTTGGAATACACTGGTCAATTGGGGATGAAACATGAGATCTTCACAGAAATGACTAGGAGGGAAATTTAAGACCTTGGTATTAGAGCCTTCTCAAGTATCAAAAACCTTGAGATTCAAGTTGGACAACTCGCCACCTCGGTGAGCCGACTAGAAGCAAAAGAGTCTAGAAAACTACCTTCCCAACCAGAGGTGAATCCAAGAAATGTTTGTGCACTCAAGCTAAGGAGTGGTAAGGAAGTTCATAAAACCGAGAAAAAGGTTATACAAGAGGATGATAAGTTAGTGGAGCCCACTAAAGAACATTTCGAAGAAGAAGTGAGAGTTATCAAGGAAGCACCCTCCAAGGAGCTCACACTACTCGAGGCACGAGTTGCTATTCCATCTCTATTTCCAAGTGCTTTGAAGGGAAAGCTAAAGGTGGAGACAAATGAGGCCAATATTTGGAAAGCCTTTAAAAAAGTGGAGGTATCTATACCTATCTTGGAATTTATATACAATGTGCCTTCATATGCTAAATTTCTTAAGGTTTCATGTACTAAGAAAAGGCGTAGACCACCTAAGAAGTTGGGGAAGCTAAAAATTGGGGAAGTCACCATTTTGAATCATAAGAATTTGCCTAAGAAATGTGATGACCCCGGAATGTTTTCTATCCCGATTTCCTTAGATGGAACACTTGTTGAACATGCCAAGATAGATTTAGGAGCTTCTATCAATGTGATTCCATTTAGGCTATTTGAATATCTTGAAATTTGTGAACTTAAAGAGACTAGTGAAGGATGTGGTGGTGCGAGTAGGAAAGTTGTTTTTTTGGTGGACTTTTAAGTCCTAGATGTAGCGCACGACGGAAGTGCACCTCTTATCCTTTTAGGGAGACCTTTTCTAAAAATGTCTAGGACTAAAATTGATATCCACATGGGAATCTTAACTCTAGAGGATGACATAGACAAAGTGGAATTCAACATTTATAATTCTAGGCATGATTCAACAAAACCTTCTCGTGCAAAGGTGTGACACTTTTTGATGAGCATGATATTCTTGAACCCCCTTGTGTTACCAATGAGCATGAATCTCTTGTTCATAAGTTTGTGGGGACCCCGATGAATTTCATGATTTGGTAAATGATATGTTCGTACTAGATTGTTTTTCTATACTAACCAAATTTTAGTGGGAAAAGGGGAGCATCGAGGATTTGATACCTCCTTGACCTCTTCCTAACCCCAAAGTGACATTCAAGGAGTCAAGGTTGGCAAAGCAAGGAGAGACATTCTAGATGCCGACAAGGGCTACAAAGGGTAAGGATGGATCATTGTGGAGACCTCTCCATAATGACGTCATCGTGGATGGAGTAGCAGATGGCAATTCCAGAGACCCACCGGTAAGTGCTTCAAATTAAAATGAGTGAAGAGGAAATAAGTCATGATGACAACAATATATATAAGTGGTTCTTTTTTTTCTTGTTTGAAGTAGTGACTTGGTAGAATTTGCATGTCTTTCTTGAAATAAAGGATCCTTTGAATGAAATTCTTGCTTGAGATATAGATGTGAAAATGTGTGCTTATGTGTAGATGGAATGAGTTTTGATGGGTGACATAGTTTTCTTTCAAAAAATTGAGAAAAACCGAGGAATAGTGAAAAATCCGGGGTTTGCTTCGTGACAATGCTTATCACGAAGGGCAGGTCTATTGCCATGATGATGGCAATGAGACTCTATCTCGTGAAGGTGGGAAAACTGGGCAGAAAATTCCTTTTGTCGATTTTTGATTTTCCACCTCCTAACTAGTCTAAAAAATGCAACTTTTCGTAAATGAAGTTTGGATTTTAAAAAAATGCAATTTTGATTCAAGAAGTGAGATTTCTTATTTCCTTAGGATTTTTTATTCCAACATTAATTGATTTTACTACTTGTTCCCTAATTTGAAATTCCAGCTTTATCTACATTGTACCCCTCTCTCTCCTTTTCACCTATGCTGAAATTTCATTCTCATGGTACAATTCTCCACCAAGTTTCATCATCTACACACTCTTACTTCTCAAGAAATACTCAATCACACACCCTCCTTGGTGAGCTCGAATAAAGTGAAGCTTTTCTCCCAAAAATTAGCAATTTTTTTCTCCTTCTTGTGTGGATCTTACACTTCCTGGCTTCAAATTTCAGGTAACCCTTTGATCTCTTTGTATATATGCTTGATTGACATTGTAGTGTTGTTATGAAAAGCATGATTTTTTAATGAGCATGTGTTTATGTGATGTTGTTTGAGCTTGTGTGTCCAATCTTGTGATAATGAATTTATGGGAGTCTTGGACGTGCTATTGATCTTGAATGATGTGTTCTTCATTTGTGGGTGATTAGAGAGAGCATGAATCTTGTTTTCATGAATCTATTGATGTGTTGATGAAAGGCATACATGATGTTGTTGGTTGATGAGGAATATTCTTGTTTTAAATGGCCTTTATGCTTATACCATCATACTTTGTATGTTTGGTCTTTTGGGGAAGAATGTTCTTTATTGAATGCATCATGGGCCATGCATTGTTTACTATCACATTACCATTCTCCTCCTTCATTGTGTTAGGATGCCTCCAAAAAATGGTACTTTGGAGAAAGAGAAGTCTTCACGGGATGAGAAACGGAAGAAGTCGGTAAATGGTGCAAACCAGCAACTCCCATTCCTCACAACCCCAAGTCTATGGCCGATGGGTTTATGGGTTTGACGAACATTACCGAGACTGCAGCTCAGAGATGGAGGAATTCGAGGGAACCAAAGAGGATCATTTTGGAGATTAGTTTTTCTTGCTAAAGCACCTTGATGGCTCTAGGCTTACTTGAACCATTGACCTTTCTTTTGGGTCGGGTAGGCCTAGAAGGTTTTCTCGATGTGCACTTGAAAACCTATATAAAGTGCACTTTATAGTTTCTAGCTATTATTTGGAAGATCACAGACGAGGAAGGTCACAAGGAAATTAAGTTCAACTAAGATGACAAGGAGTACCAAATGACATATAGAGAGGTGGCATTAGTTTTTGGGTGGAAGACCGGCCGGGACATTCCACAGACTCATCGCCAAGGAATGCCATTCTCCCTTGAGAATTTTTGGAGACAACTAACAGGGATCAATAGGAAGAATCTAAGCAGAGCACGACTATAGTCCACCCAGAAATATGTTATGTTCATCGACTCCTTTTTATGAGCCTTCTATGCCATGGTGAATTGACGTATTGCCCAGGCTCTGATGTACACCTTTTTTGGGCAATGACACTAGAGGGAAACATCTACCCAGACTTGGTTAGTGTTTTTGATCAAGAATGTATAGAAATAGGAGAGCAGAAGAGTGGGAAGATTCCTATGGGAGGCATGGTTGGCCTTTTAGCGCGACATTTGGGACATCCTATCTCACATAGGACATTGGCCAATATGGGTAGGTCGAGATCAACCTATATGATTGAAAAGTTATCTAGGGCATTCATGGTGGGAACTACAACTTTGGAGGATAGATTTGTGTGGCTTTGTGGGGGAGCACCTTGTAAATTCATGGTTCTTCCGCAACCGGAGCGCACCTCTATCAACCTTGATACAACCCTAGATGACTTGTTCATTGAACCCGACCTATAATTTGAGAAGGAATTTTATAGAGTATTGGCCAACCCGGAGATAGACCTAGATGAGGCCAAAGGGGAGACATTTTCGAGAGCACTTCTGAGCCGATCTCATCTTCCCATGGGCATTATGGATCAACTACACCTACTTGAAGAGCAACTCTCAAGTTATTCCCAAGTGCTTCAGGAGATAGTTCAAGCTATTAGAGGAGTGAAGACACAATTTGAGGAGCTAAACACAAGGGTGGATTGCCTTGAGGCCACAATCCAAACAATGGGATTCATTGAGAGGTGTTTCACTAGCCACGATGAGAATGACCCTTCGAGGCTGGAAGCGTAAGTATCACTAGTTTCCTTACTTCACCTTTGATTTGACATGAGAATGCATAAGGGACTATGCACTGTTTAAGTGTGGGGAAGGGATCAGTGAGTAATTAGGAATTCTCATTCATGGATTTCTTTGTGCATGCATGCTTTGATTGTTTTTCTTGGTAGATTTGTGGTCAATTGTGATTGGGATGCTTTTGGAAAATTTTGGTGGTTTTCATGTTATGCTAGGATTTGAGATTCTATTTTGCATGTGCAATGTGACTTCAGGATTTGGTGGTGTATTGGTTTGTTGCTTATCTTTTGTAGTATGAAGCTCACTTTTCGGGGCAATTTTGTAGTACACCAAAAAATTGGAAAAATTGGAAAGTTTTGAAAAAATTAAAACATGGACAAGTCAAAAACCCGAAAGGGCAACTTGAGTAACATGAGAAAAGCCTGGATAGGTTGAAAGGCCTAGGTAAAAGTGAGAGGCTTGGCGTAGCTAGACTTACGAGTCTAGGCAAAAGTGAGAGGCCGTGTGGAAAAAGGTGAGAGGTGAGCACATTTTGTGGGATAAAGATAGGATGAAAATCCAAAAGGGCTCCTAAGAAAAATGAGAGGAATTGAGAGAAAAATTTAAAAAGAAACAAGAAACTAGGTTGACAATACATTAGACTCCTTGGTTGCAACTAGGTCGAGAATCTTGAGTTAACCATATGTTGCAACCAAGTCGATGGATTTTGGATTTCATAGGTGGATTGTTTTGCTTGAGGGTTGCTTTTTTATTGCTTTTGGGGCTACTTTTGGGAAAAGTAAGCTTGGCTTTATTTCGATCCTTTGTCACTTATCTTTTTCCATACACATTTACTGACTTTGGGTGGTTTGGTTGGTTTAGGAACTTTGGGGAGTGTGAGAGTTCTGAGAATTTCACCTTCTTGGGGGTACTAGGGTAGCTTGGGAATAAGTTGAATGTATTGGCGGTTTTTTCATGCTTCATTCCGCTTGAACCTTTTTTCTTTGATTTTATTTACTCGAGGGCGAGTAAAGGTTTAAGTGTGGGGAGTCTGATTTGCACCGTTTCACATGCTTTAACCAATGCATTTGACATAGTTTTTAGTTACTTTTGGTTGGCAATTTGGCGACATTAGTTGAGTTTACATGACAAGGGGTTTAGACAACCATATTTGGTTTTCTATTCTAAATCCCACATTTTTTATACTTAATTAGTAATTCTTGACATCTCGTATTCATGGGCTCTTTAGTCTTCATTATTAGTACCTTTAGTAGGTCGCCCAAGAATGCTATTTTTTACATTACATTCTTGTGAAGGCCGTTTGCTTTTAATGGCAAAAGATTTGAAAGACATTTTCATTTGAATAGTAGTAGATGAAGGCCAAAAACATCAATGCATGGTAGAAGGAGATTGAAGCCAAAGATAGGCGGCTTCAGAATTCATTACGGTCAAAGGAGAACACGGTGAATCATGGTCTGAGTAATGTTTCCTTAGTCCTAGAATGATCTAGGAATAATTATCCTTCAAGTCCGGTTCCATTGGATTTATCTTCTCGAGTACTATGAAATCGACTACTAGAACTCTTAATTCGGACTAATGGTTCACCCGTGGCAAGCAAACGAAGTTCAGCCAACGAAGCACCAGCGACTAGTCACGGACCATGCATGGTCAAGCACTAGTAGCCTGTGACAATCTTTATGGCCTACAATACACAAGAATCCAGAGGTTCCATGAAGACCTGCATGAGACCAGCATGAGACCTTCATGAGACAAGGCACTGATTCATGACAAAGCACCAAGCCGTGAAGCAAGGGGATGAATAGTTGAAGTATGGATCCAGTCTATGAAAACCTTCATGGACCATGAGAAGACTTATGAGCTAGACCACAAGCTGCTGGCGGTCCGTGAAAACCTTCGCGGGCTATGACAAAATTTTTGACCAGAAGCCACAAGCTGTTTGCGGTTCGTGAAAACCTTCCCGGACCGCAGGAAAACTTTGATCTTGCGGTCTGTGAAAACCTTCATAGACCATGGCACGATCTCAACTTCATGGACCACGCCAGATCCCATGGGTCGTAGCTAAGATTATTCACATATCGTGGCAGATTTGGCGTCCTGTGGTTATGCATGCTTCACAGACCGTGGGAGTGCCAGTCTGTGAAACCTTGGCGGCTGACCCAGGGTTTTGCTACTTTTGGCCTATTTTGGGCCTTTTTTTAGGCCTAATCTTCTTCTACTATATATAGGACCCTAGCAGAGGAGAGAGCTTGGAGAGAAGGAAGAAGTTCCTTTTGTAGGTTTTGTAATCTTTTCTTTTCTTTTCTTCTTGCTCTGTCCCAAAGATGTAGAATTCATATCTATATTTAAGTTCCATTTCAAGGGAGTAGTTAGATTAGCTTGGGATTCATTTTAGCACTTGGCATGTTCTAAATGGTTTATGAGATTCATTAGATTCATCATATCTTTGTGTTTATCATATTATTGTGATTGTTCTTGAATGTTATAAATACATGAGTAATAACCACATATGAGCACACACTTTGGGATATACTCATGTATGGTGCAATTGTTGATGCCCCTTTGGGAAGAGAAACCTAGAAGTTAGAATGGGTAGGGGAAATGCGTCCACGTGGTTGTGTGCATGGGGGATTCAATAATGCTCTGACCTATTTTCCATCGTACCAGTCTTAGCTGACTTCGTAACTTTTGTGTGAGAGGTTGCAGGTAGACATAGTGAATATTAGCAAGCTAGATGTTGTGTTGAAACCCTAGTATCACATATATGGTGCCTACGAACCTTGGTTCTAGCGTATATAGGACCCTAGGGTAGTAGTTGCATTCATGGTGGAAGCCCGAGATGTGATAGCACAGGGGAGAAACAGACCTATAATGATTGTCGGACCTCATTGTACTCCCCTAATTACAATAGCGGAGGGTTGCAAGCGCACCCACCGTGACAGGGTTGTGGAAGTGTGTGCCATCGGGAACACCACATTTTTTAAACACACTAATAGGTATTTTGTATGTCTATATGTGAATGAATTGAGGATTGAAGTATTAGAACTACCATGTTGCTAAATGATTCCCAAGTGCCTAGCATAAATAATTTAATCATTTGTTAATTGCATGCTTTGTAGTTGTTTGTTGAAAATGCCAAACACCCCCTCCCCCCAAGTTGCATGTCTACAATACTAGCTATTCCTTTCACTCGTGTGGATTGATGACCCACACGAGGTTGTGTTTTAATTAATACTTGATCCCTAGCATCCTTGTGGACAAACCCAGGGCTTGCTGCTTACAACCCCTTGGTAGCTTAGCAGTAAGAATGGGTGCGGAATATAAATCTCTTATCTTTGACCACTAAGCCCATCGGCTCATATTTTAAATGACGATCGGGTTGAGGACGGGTCATCCCAAAACCAATCAAAGTTTTAAACTAAAGGTAACACCCCACACCAGCGAACTGAAGTAGCGAGCACAAAGAGTGATCCGCAGAATACAAAGTGCATCTCACATCGCAGAAAGATGATTAGTGCCCATGATCATCTTAACAATACCACTAACCAGCGATAAAGGGGATACAATATGGGCCATGATCACCCGACTAATCAACTAATGTGGACTATGATCATGCAAGTCACATGCTATAAAGTTAAACCAAGAGTAAGGAAACAGGTAATGGGTTTTTCTCTAGTAAACCCCTTGATAGAAACAAAATCTAACTTGGGCGTTGGAGCCTAGTCCCAAGAACTTCTTGGGACCTTATTTGCAGATACACAAAACGACCATGCCGACTTATGCCAATCCTAGAGATTATGGACGTCTGGAAGGAATACCCTGCATCAGTGGTGCTGTCTGCGAGGATGAATTTTTTCTTCCTAGTCCTTCATAGTATATGGGAAAGGTTAGGTTTTACAATCAAGAATTATCACTTGGCGCAACCTTGAAATACCATCATGGTAGTAAAGATGTAGTATGAACTAGTGCCAGGAAAGGAAGGATAGTTGCAAAATCAAAAGGTATCGGCCATGTATGAATAAACGTTACCCTAATCCAACTTCCAGCGACGGGGTACACTCAGCACATCAAACTCTATACATGTAGTAGCCTTTATAAATAAGTGGTAATATGTTCATTACTCCACCCATGTCTTACATTTCAAGAACGTAGCTACAACAATAAAATACTACCTCCGTCCCACTCTAAATTGCTTATTTACTTTTTGAGAGTCAAACTTTGTTAACTTTGATCCTGATTATAAATTAATATATAAATAATAAATACATATTGTGAGATATTGTTAGATTTTTCTTAAAATCTATTTTCTAAATATTAATTTTTCATGCGATATTATTATACGTAATTAGAGATATTTATGGTCAAACATGCTCATTGAAGACTGTGAAAAAGTAAATAAGCAATTATTTAGAGTTGGATGGAGGGAGCAGCCATGGAAGTTAGGTCTATCATAAAGAACTAATAGTACAAAAAGTACCGAGGAGAGTACAACAATAAAAAATAACTAAAACAACGGTTCTTCTCGAAGAGACTGACCCGCCTCCACTTGGGGTCGTTAAATTGTAGCAAATAAAACCCAAGCAGAAACAGCCAAGGTCATAGGGATTCAAATTTAAATTTATAGTTCTGCACCCAATCTAACCACTATGCTACCCAATCTAAAAAGATAGTTAGTGGTAAACCATGGGTATGGCCTCAGAGAAGCTAGGGCTTAAGAATAAACTAAAACATAACCTCGTATTGGTCATCCATCCATACGAGTAAAAGGAATAACTAGTAAAGCAAACAAGAGGGGTTTGGTTTTTCAATTAACAACTAAAAACATAAAACTAAAAACAACAATTAATCAATAAAGCTAAACACTTGGGGATTCATTGCGCAACATGGTTAATTTAATGTTCCGATCCTCAACTCATTCACATAGAGATATAGACAAACCTAATAGAGTATTCAAAACGCGTGGTGTGGCTGCTGGCATTGACCTGGCTCCCCCTGGGGTCGTTAATTGTAACTAATTAACCCGAGGGGAGGCTTTCCTGTGGGACGGTTAAAAGATAGAAATGTATAGTTCTGCACCCGTTCTTATTACTGTGCTACCTACGGGGTAGTTAACGGTAAGCCTTGGGTTTGTCCACTGAGATGCGAGGTCTAAATATCAATCAAAACACAACCTGGTACGGGTCGTCAATCCGTACAAGTGAAAAGAATAACTAGTAAAGCAAACATGCAAAGGGGGGGGGGGTTGGTTTTTCAAACTAAAAGCTACTATGCATACAAGTAAAAAACTAAAGTAAGCTATTTAACTATGCACTTGGGCAGTCATTGAACAACATTATTAATCTAATGTTTCGATCCTCAATTCATTCACATAGAAATTTAGGCAAACATACTAGAGTGTTCATAACACGTGGTGTGGCCGATGGCATACACTTCCCCATCCCTGTCACGACGGGTGCACTCGCAACCCTTCATCGACACCGCCATCGTAATTATAAGAATACAAAAAATTCCAACCATTGTTTTAGGTTTATTTCTCTCTGTGCGGTTGCGTCCCGGGCTTCTACTACAGATTTACTACTTCCCAATGGTCATTCAATAACGCCAAAGGGCCATTGGCACCTTATTTATAATCTAAGGCCTCTCACACACCAGCTTTCTACTGTTCGCTATCTCTACCCGAAACCTCTTGGACAACTTTACGAAGTCAGCTAAGACTGGTGTGATTGCAAATAAGTCAGAGTAATCTCTAATCTCCCGTGCACACACTCACACAGACACATACTCCGTTACCCATTCTAACATCCAAGATTCTCTTCCCAAGAGGCATCGATATTTGAACCATACATGAATATAGCCCAAAGTGTGTGCTTGGTGTACTTTTCATGCAATTCAAATAATCATGAACAATCACAATAATATCATGAACATAAAATTAGGATGAACTATAGAATCCCAAAAAATAATTAAATCAAACCATGTTCCTACAATTTATCCCCAAGCTATAGAAACTACTCCATAGATATGGAATTCAAATAAAGATTTGAATTCCACATCCTAGGATCAAAGCAAAAGAAACAAAAGAAAAGGAGAGAGTTTTTTCCTCTCTAAAGTTTCTCTCTTAAATAAAAAAATGATCCCACCTCCTTGACCAGTAGACTAAGGCTATATTTATAGTAGTAGGAGATTTAGCCAAAAAATAGGCCTAAAATAGGCCAAATTAGGGTAAACCCTAGCTCAGCCGCCGCCCAACGCGGGTTGTCACAGATGGTGCGGCCTGTGGCGTGTCCTTGGCGTGGGGTGCAATATCTAACGTGGGTTGCGCCCTTTCATGTGGTGCGGGGTGCCTGTTCTGGTGTGTGGCACACATCTTCAAGTGGCGTGGGGCATAGAGTCGGGCGCGAGCTGCATCGTCTGGCGTGAGGCACCAACATAGTGCTGAAATTGAGGCTTCTGATCCATGCCCATGGATGGTGGCATGGGCCGTGGTTAGGAAGGGTGCTCCACTCATAAACTTAGGCACGTACCGTGTAATTTCCCACACCCCGTCGGCTAGTCTTAGTATTTTGGACTTGGAACGGTGCAGGACATAGGAAATGGGACGTCCCACACCTATACTTAGCCGTGTGGAGTGGGACTTAGTCTTTTGCTAGTGGCATATGGCGTCTGGCATGAGTCATGCCATAGCCTTGTGCTGGTCTTCTTGGTGCGGGCCGTTGGTGCCAACCATGAACGGCTTGCGCCGAAGCATTTGTGTCTCGGCCGGATAAACTTGTTTCCTTCGCTATGGGTGAGCCATTAGTCCGATCTGAGAGTTTTAGTATTTGATTTGTAGTCCTCGAGAAGATAAATCCAATGAAACCAGACATGAAGGCAAATTATTCTCAGATCGTTATCAAAATTAAGCACAACTCACCAGACCACGATTCATAGTTTCTTCATTGGCCACTTTGAACTCCGTTTCTACCTATCTTTGGCTTCAATCTCCTGTCTATCATGCATTGATGCTTGTGGACTTCATCTACTACCATTTTAGTGTGAATGGCCTTCGTATTTCTACCGTCCTTGCAAACGGCCTTCAATATCTTCTACCGACCCTTACGAACGGCCTTCAAATAAAATGTAAACAAAAAATAACCACGAGCAACCTACTAAAGATGATCACAAGAACGATCAAGGAGCCTGTGGATGCAAGATAGCCATTAGTACCAATTAAGTCTACAAAATGCATGATTTAGAAAAGAAAATCAAACATGGCCATCTAAATCCCTTGCACGTAAACTCAACTAATACTAGTAATCCACCAAATAAAACTTGCTAAAAACTATGCCAAATGCAATGATTAATGCACGTATAATGAAACAAATCAGACTCCCCACACTTAATCCTTTACTCATCCTTGAGTAAACAAAGACAAGATAAAGAATCAAGTGAAATGTAGCTTGCAGACTTAAGTTAACCAAGGCATTCAACTTATTCCTAGATTACCATGTTTCCCCCCAAAAGAGTAAGAATCTCGCAACTCTCACACTCCCTGAAAAACATAAGCAATCTAACCACCCAAAAGTAAAATTTGGAAAAAGGAAAGCCAAAAACATAAGTGTTAAGCTAGCTTACTTTTCCTAAAATGATCCCAATGCAATCAAAGAGTCATTTTCTAAAACAATCCACCGCGGAAGCATGCATGGTCAACCAAGTTTTTTTTGTTTTCTCTCAATTTCTCTCATTTTGCCTAGGAGCCCTTTCGGATTTTCATCCTAGGTTTAACACACAAAGGGTACTCACTTCTCACCTTTTTCCACACGACCTCTCATTTTTGCCAAGGCTCGTAAGCCTTGCTAGGCCTAGAATATCATTTTTACCTAGCTTTTTTGACCTATCTGGGTTTTTCCTAATGTTACCCAAGTCACCCTTTTGGGTTTTCGACTTGTCCGGGTTTTTTTTTTACTTTTTTCATTTTTTTCAAGTTTTCCATTTATTTTTGGTGTAGCACTAAATTTCCCCAAAAGTGGGCTTCATACTACAAAAGATAAGATCAAAACAACAAAAAAATACACCACCAATATCCTAAAACAACCTACCTCATGCAAACTAGGAACCCTAGCATAGCATGTCATGCAACCAAATGTCCATCCAAAATCATCCCTCAGTAATCAAAAACCAAATCACCAACAAACAAGAAGAACAACTACCAATGCAAATCATGAAATGCACCGAGGAAATCTAAGAATGAAGACTCACTAAGTGCTCACTACTCCCTCCCCACACTTAAACAATGCATAGCATCCAATGCACACAAATTATGCCAAATCATAAGTGAGGTAGGGAGAAATGGTGATACTCACTCTCATGGCCCTAAAGAGCCTTCATTCTCGTGACTTGTGAAGCTTCTCTCAATGTATCACATTACTTGAAGCCTTGCCTCCATGGAGTCCATTCTCGCACTCATCTCCTCCAACTGTGATCACATTATCCCATTGCTTGGACAATCTCTTGCACAACTAGGACCTTGAAGGTCCTTCCCGGTGATTGCAATTCTCCCTTCTCAATGAATGTTCTCTCCTCTATGTTCTTAAACTCCACCCAATATGAAACTTCAATCTTTCCACTACGAAGCCACAACTATGCAAATCCCGATCAACACTCTCAAAAGACAACAACTAGTAGTACTCCTGGATGGTGGTTTTGGTAGTGGTTTTTGGTGGTGGATTGTGGTGGTATTCTTGTGGTTTTGGGTAAGGTTTTGAGGAAATGGTAGAGGGTTTTTTTTTTCAAGAAAAGAAAAATACTAACCTAACTTAGAAACTTGGGTTGCCTCCCGAGAAGCTCCATATTTTTAAGGTCGTCGGCACGACCATAATGTTATCCATATGGTGAAGGTTTGAACCCCTTCACCATGAGCATCCAAAAAGAGAGAGGTGGAGATACAAAAATTTGAAGAGGAAAGTTTTATGGAGGTGGAGATGTTTTAAAAGGAGTTGGGTGGTTAGGAGGCTTGGGATTGTCTTTTGGCTCCTCTCTTATCTCCCACAAAACTTCCAAAAAATGCTGGAGTTAGTTCACTAGGTGGGGGTAGGGGTGAAGATGCTAATGAATGTAGTACAACCACCCCTTCCTCCATTTTTCCATCCTCAATAGCTAACTCCTCATCCCCTTCGAACTCAAACTCATTTCCCATGGTGACCTCACTCACTGAATCCTCGAGTTCGACTTGGGATGGTGTATTTTTGTAATCACAAGCTTCCATTTGGGCCAACGCATCCAATATAATCCCCGCAGGCCCCTCAATAGCCTGAACACTAGAGGAGAGCCGAATGTTCAGTTCCTCACTAGTAAAGTTTTTCAAGTTTACTATTGCATTCATGACTTCCTCACGTGTCAAACTTGAACTTCCCTATTGGGATTGGTTTTGGGGTATGGTATAAGATAGTGATGGCCAACTATTTTGCTCGTATTGTTGGTTTTCTGGCTCATTTTCATACCACCAATCCAGATTACCACTCTATTCCGGGTTGTAAGAATTATGGCATGGATACCATTCTTGGGTTTCTCGCCCTTGAAAACCAACATCTCCTACCTCTTGGTAGCACTCTTCATAATACCCTTGGTTTAGAAACCAATGGTTCTTTCCTCATCATAGTGCTCCTCTCTCAACATATAGCAAGCCTCGGTAGAATGGTCAAAATGACACATCCTACAAAACCGTGCTTGTTGAGCCTCTCTTCTCATCATGAGTTCCCTCAAGGTGAGACGTTCCATTTTTTAAAAACATTTCTCTTTTTCAAAAGTCTGGAATTTATTGCGAGGATTCTCGATAAAAATTCACCAAGAACTCAGGCAATACCTACATTGAACAAAAACAACCAAAAAATGTAAAAAATAAAAACAACTAGCTAATATGCAACCAAATATGCCCAAACACTTAAGAATAAATGCCTCTTCCCCAGCAGCGGCACCAAAAATTTGGGAGGTCATTGTCGTACCTCTCAAAGTTATAATTTATAATCCCTTTATGCTTATTAAATACAATTAAGTAGATAGTGGAAAATTGGGGTCATCCACAAAGAAGGGAAATTTTCTTAAGCGTTTAAACATATAAGGTTCATATTAGGCTAGAAGTAGATATATATAGATATATAAAAGAAAGTAAATGGGGGGGGGGAGGGTTTGGTTGGTTGGTTTTCCTAAGTTATGAAATTAAAAGACAAACTAGCTAGCAATTCCTTCTTAATATTAATTTGCAAAGACAAACAATGACCATTTGCAAACCTCGTTGACAATCACTCTAAGTAAACCACGCCATAGAGGTATTTCATCAATGGCATTTCACACAAAGGACCATAGATTTGATAACAACAAGCCTTTTATCAAAGACATAGCCATATCACCAAACATAACATTCATTAGGCTAAACCTAGAACAAACCACATTCAAGATTCAAACTTTCATTGCATCTATAGGATAAATATGAGAACAATCCATATTAACATACTTATCTAGCAAGAATCACAACACATTATGCACGAGAAGTTCTAAGTCCATGTTCTTGGATTTTCATGCCAAATAGCTAAGGAATTTGTCACTTTCCTAATACCCTAACACTTTAATAATACAAACACTTCCTATTCTCAAACACCCCAATGCCTAAATGAAGTAAAACATAGCATTAAGAACACATGAATGCTAAATAACAAAAGCTTCAAGAACGAGTGAACCAATCTATTAATTGATTTAACTACTTGTTGTGAAGATAAATTTTCTATCCTTCTTAGATATTAGTTTACAAGAGTGACTTCGACATCTCTTGTCCAACCTCACCAATGACTCCCTTAGTCAAAACATGACTAAACGTATCCCATTGATGGCATTGAGCACAAAGAATCAACAAGCTTGAAAACACTTATAAACACTAGATTAGTCAAGAACAATCGACATTCATAGACTTATCTCATTTGCAACCTAAAACAGACATGACAACGAGTTCAACATCATCACATTTATCTACCAATTATCAACAAATCAACATCATTTAGAAGCTCTAACTCATGCTCTTTGATTCCACATTAAAAGAGGGGAAAATTAGCTACTTTCTCCCAACCCTAACAAGCAATCATACAAACAATTCATATACTCAAACTTCCAACAACATTAATGTCATTAACAATCCACATTCAATGCTTAATAAATGCACAATAGAGAAAGCAATAGATAGATATAAATGATTCTCAAGACATTAGAAAGGAAGTATCAATCAATTGCTCCCATGTACAAAACTAAGCTAGATAATCCAAACTCTCATAACATAGAACAAAAATCTACAAAGAAAGAAGATGAAATGGAAGAAAATGGTGAAAACTAGGGTTTTGGAGCCCCCCAAGTCGGGTTTAGGAAAATGGGGAAGAAGGGAGGCTATTTATAGTCTAATTTGGTCAAGAAAAACCAAAAAAAATCAGCAGGCTTCCGCCCGGGTGGAAATGGCATCGCCTGGGCGGCGGGGGTTTCAGCCCAAATATTTCAGATGGACGAGCTACAATTAGCGGCTTCTTGTTTTCCTTCCCACGGGTGAACCATTGATCTGTTTTGGAAGTTCTTATAGTCAATTTTATAGTGCTCAAGAAGAAGAATCCAATGATGCCACCCTTCTAGGCTGATTCTTCTCGGATAATTTTAAGAACTTTGTCCAAACTTCTGGGTGATAATTCATCCGCTTCTTTGCCTTCATTCTTCAACCCTTCTATCTTCTACCACGTTTTGGCACGTGGCTTTACTAAACCACTCCAAATGGCTCATGATATATCTACAAATGAAGCTCACAAAATGGAATCTAGATACTCGTAAGGACCAAAAATTCATTAGACTAAACATAGGTTACAAAATGAAGGATATAGATATAAAAACCGAAAATGGTCAACTAAACCCCTTATCATGTAAACCTACCTAAATCTAGAAATCTTATAGCAAAAATATGAAAAAAGAGATGTTAAATGATTTGGAAAATACATGCATTTGACGTCTCATCAAGTGGTACTGTTCAGGAAATTCAAATATTCAAGAACAAGCCACAATAATATCATGAACAGAAAATTAGAATGAACTATTGAATCTCACAAAAAATAGATTAAACCATGGACATAAAATTATCCCCAAGCTATGGAAACTACTCCATAGATATGATATTCAAATATAGATTTGAAGTCCACATCCTAGGATCAAAGCAAAATAAAAGAAAGAACAAAAAAGAGGAGAGAGTGTTTCTTTTTCTACAAGATGAACTAAAAATGAATCTAACTCTCTTTACATGTTTAACCTAGTAGAATAAGGCTATATTTATAGTAGAAGGAGATTGTACCTAAAAATAGGCAGAAAATGGGCCAAAAACGTTTAAAACCCTAGGTCAGCCGCCGCCTGGCGTAGGCTATCATGGATGTCACGGTTCGCGCCCTGTCTATGCTGGCGTGGGCCACTGGATCTGGCACAGCCTGTGCTAATGCCTTTTGCCTGAGACGCTACATCTAGTGTGGGCCATTGCTCCATTCTAGTACAAGCTGCCAGATCTGGCGCGGTCCGTGCCAATATCATTGGCATGAATCGTGGCCTTTAGCGCAGGCCATTGTCTGGAAGGATGGATTTGAACTTCTCACCATGTGGGACGCGGTCCTTAGTGCGGATCTCTATCTGGAGGCTTGATTTGCTCAGAAAATTAGCACGAGGTGCCTGATTCCCCATACCCCTCCGGCTGGTCTCGACATTGTTTACATGGAACAGTGCGGACCGTCTTAAATGGGATGGTATGCGCTCATACATAGTCTATTTTTAATGAGGATTAGAACTGGTGAGCACGGCCCATGGCATTTGGTGTGGTATACGTTATTTCCTCATGCTGAACATGGTTGGAATAGGTCAACTCCTTTGGCACGGGCCGTTGGTGCCAACCATGAACGACTTGCTCCGACCCATGGTACCTTGGCCGGCTAAACTTGTTTCCTTTGCTACCGGTGAAACGTTAGTCCAATTTGAGAGTTTTAGTAATCAATGTTATAACGCTCGAGAAGAAAAATCTAGTAGAATCAGCCTTGAAGGCCAATTCTCATCGGATCGTTCTCAGACTTTGGTGCAACTCATCAGGACACAATTCCCCATATCTTCATTGGGCGCTTTGATCTCTTTTGCTGCCTATCTTTGACTCCAATCTCCTTCTACCATGCTTTTATGTTCGTGGCCTTCGTTTACTACCATTCGAGAGGTGAATGACCTTCGATCTCTTCTACCATCCTTGCAAACGGCCTTCAATATCTTCCATCGCCCTTACGAATGGCCTTCAATATCTTCCATCGCCCTTACGAATGGCCTTCACATAGGAGCCTGTGGATACAAGATCTCCATTAGTACTAATTAAGTCTACAAAATGCGGGATTTAGACAAGAAAACCAAACATGGCCGTCTAAACCCCTTATCATGTAAACTCAAATAATACTAGCAATCCACCAAATAAATCAAGCTAAAAACTATGCCGAATACAATGGTTAACACACACAAAATGCAGCACATCAGAACCCTACACTTAACCCTTTACTCGTCCTCGAGTAAATAAGGACAAGAAAAGAATTAAGCAAAATGTAACATGCAAGCATAAGTTAACCGAGGAATCCAATTTATTCCTAGACTACCTTGTTTCCTCTCAAAAGTGTAAGAATCTCACATAAGCAATCTAACCACCCAAAAGTAAAATGTGGAAAAAGGTAAGCAAAGAAGATAAATGTAAAGCTAGCTTACTTTTCCCAAAATGATTCCCAAAAGCAATCAAAGATTCATCTCCTAAAAAAAATCCACCGAGGAAATCCAAGAGCCGTCGTCTTGGTTATTACATAGGGATAGTTCGTGATTCTCAACCTAGTTACAACCAAGGAGTCAAATGTATCGTCAACCTAGTTTTTTTTCCTCTCAATTTCTCTCATTTTGCCAAGCAGCCCTTTTGGGGTTTCATCGTAGCTTTAACACACAAAGGGTACTCACTTCTCACCATTTTTGTACACTGCCTCTCATTTTTTCCTAGGTTCGTAAGCCTATCCAAGTCTAGCCTTTCATTTTTAGCTAGGTCTTTCGACCTATCTGGATTTTTCTCAATGTTACCCAAATTGCCCTTTCTAGTTTTCAACTTTCCCGGGTTTTAATTTTTTTCGATTTTTTTGGTGTAGCACAAAATTGCCGCAAAAGTGGGCTTTATACTACAAAAGATATACTCAAAATAAAAATTACACCACCAATATCCTAAAACAAAAAAATCCCCATGCAAACTAGAAACTCTAGCATAGCATTTCATGCCACCAAATACCCATCCAAAAACATCCCACAACAATCAAAAACCAAAATCACAACAAACAAGAAAATTTTCCAACAATAGCATAAAATGCATGGAGGAAATCCAAGAATGAAACTCCCTAAGTGCTCACTACTCCCTCCAACACACTTAACTAATGCATAGTCCTCAATGCAAGAACAATCATGTAAAAACATAAGTGAGGTTGGAAGAAATAGTGACGCTTATTCTTGCGCCCAGAAGGGCCTTCCTCCTCGTCGTAACCAGTGTTGCTCCTCTCAATGTATCTTGTTTCTTGAAGCGTAGCCTCGATGCAATTCATCCTTTAGCTAAGATCCTCCACTTGCATCATCACCCCTCCTATTGCTTGGACTACCTCTTGCAACACTAGGGTAGAGCTCAAAATCTAATCCCCAAGTGCATGCAGTCGCTCAATGATGTCTGTGGATAGGTGAGAGCGGCTAGGATGTGCTCTTAAAGAGGCCTCACCCTCGGCCTCCTCAATGTCTATCCCCGGGTGGCTAATACTCTATAGAACATTTCTCAAAGCGTGGGTCCAAATTAATAAATAGGTCATCCAAACATGTGTCATGGTTGATGGCGGTGTGCTTCGACTGTAGAAGTACCATGAAACTACAAGTGCTCCACCTCCCTGTTGCAGTCACAAAGATATTGGATAGTCCCATAAACTCATCGGTCACAAACGTGGGGTTGCAAAGAGTACGGGTTACCGACTCATGGTTTGCACCATTTACCAATTTCTTCCTCTTCTCACCCTTTGTGGACTTTCCCTTCTCCGGTGTATTCCTTTTCGGAGGCATCCTAACAAAATGAGGTAAAAAGTGGTAATGTGATCTTCAAAACAAGGCATGGCTCACATTATCATATAACAAGTACATCCTTCCTAAATAGCCTAGACATTCAAAACATGATAATCCAAGCATGAAGGCTATTTAAACAAGAACATCCTCATTGAACAACAATCTCATGTAATTCATCACCAACCCATCAATAAAACTATGCAATCAAGATTCATCTCCTCCCAAATCACCCAAAATATGAAGAACACATCATTCAAACATAATAGCACATCAAACTACCCAAACTTTCTTCAACACATGATCATACATACAATCCCAAACATATATCCCAACAACACACATACTAATTTGAAAATCATTCTTTTCATAACACGACCACAATCTCAATCAAGCATATAAACAAAGAGCTCAATGAATAACCCGGAATGTGAAGCTAAGAGTTGCAAGATTCACACAAGAAGAAGCAAGAATTGCTAATTTTTGAGAGAAAAGCTTCAAATTTCAAGTTTCATCAAGAGTGTGTGCGAGTGAGTATTTCTTGAGAAGGAAGAATGTGTCAAATGATAGAAGTAGGTGGAAGAATGTACCATGGATTTAGACTTTTAGCATAGATGATAAGAGACAGAGAGAGGTACAATTAGGATAAGAATGAGATTTTAAATTTGCAAATTAGGGGACAATACGACTAATCAATTAATTCCAAGGAATGTAGGAATTACTATTTGCATAAAAAATCCTAAGGAATTAGGGAACTTCAAAAAATTTAAACCAAAAATGCCTTTTTGAGTTTAAAATTCAGAATTTTTGAAAATTTGCATTTTTGGAACAATTTGGCAGCGAAAAATTGGTAATTGGCACAAAA
The DNA here is from genome assembly GCA_037428765.1 of Rubia yunnanensis. NCBI lineage: Eukaryota > Viridiplantae > Streptophyta > Magnoliopsida > Gentianales > Rubiaceae > Rubia > Rubia yunnanensis. Next base: position 46,752,123 of record CM075064.1, read on the forward strand.
TGTGCTTGGCACTCTCATGCAAATCCCTGGCACGAACCAAAGGCCTCGTGCCAACCTATCTAGCACGAACCAACCCTTGTACCAAAATTTCTAGCACGAGGCATCCACTCGTGCCAACTCTCCTGGCATGGACCATGGCACTTGGCATGGATCGTGTCAGGTTTTGGCACGAGATTGCCACAAAATTTGACCCATTCCTTACTTTTTCCCTTTTTTTCAAAAAACTATGTCACCTATCACATTTAATTTCATCCAAACACAATCACGAGTGTTAGACTCAAATTTACAAATCAAACAAGATTTTAATCTTAGAAATCCTCATTGCAAACAAGAACATGTAAAATCTATCAGATCACTATTAAAAACATGAAAGAAAAGAGAAACAACGTATATTTATTGTCGTCCTCGCGACTTATTTCTTTTTATGCAATTATAGTTAGAAGCACCTACACGTGGGTCTCCGGAATCACCATCGGCAACTCTACCCACGATGAAATCACTGTGGAGAGGTCTTCGCAATGAGTCATCCTTACCTTCGGACCTCTTGTCCGTGATAGGAAATTAATATATGTGTCTTGCTAAAATGGAATCCTTGAGTGTCACTTTGGGGTTGGGATGAGGTCGTAAAGGTTTCAAACCCTCAACATTCTTCCTTTCCCACTGCAAGTTAGTTAGCATGGAAAAACAATCTAGCACAGACATACTATTAATTGGATTATGCAATTCATCAGACTCATAAACAATATTATCAACATGCGACTCATCCAAGAATTCATGCTCATTGGTAACACAAGAGGTTTTGTGGAATTAATGCTCATCACAAAGGGTCACACATTTGCACAAAAAAAAAGATTTTGTTGAATCGTGCCTAGATTTATATATATCAAACTCCACTTTGTCCACATCATCTTCTAGAGTCAAGGCTCCCAAATGGACATCAATTTTATTCCTAGATGTTTTGAGAAAAGGTCTCCCCAAAAGTATTGGGGATACACTTCCTTCAATCGCCATCCACCGGAAAAACCAATTTGGCAACTTGCACCATCACAGTATTTACTAGTTAACGAGGACTAGCTTGGGAATGATCGGCGAGTTTCCCTAAGCTCACCTGTTTCTAGGAATTCATATAGACTATATGGGATCACATTGATGGAATCACCTAAATCTATCATGGAATTTTCAACTAGTTTTCCACCTAAGGAGATAGGGATAGAGAACATTCAGGGGTCGTTGCATTTTTAAGACAATTTTTTCTTGTTCAAAATGTCGACTCCCCCCATTTTCAAATGTCCTAACCTCTTAGTTGGTATAGTTCTTTTCTTTGTGCATGCAACTTTAAGAAATTTACCATATGATGGCACATTTTAAATCAATTCCAAGATAGAGATTATTACCTTGACCTCCTCGAAGACTTTTCGAATGTTTGCATCATTGGTCACCACCTTTAGCTTTCCCCTCAAAGCATTTGGAAATGGAGGTGGGATGGTAACTTGTGCCTCGGGCGGTGGAAGCTCCTTGGAAGGTTCCTCCTTGACCATAATCTCATCTTCTTCAAAGTGTGCCTTGGTAGCCTCCAATACTCTATCATCCTCTTGCATAAACCTCTTCTTGGACTCATGAACTTCCTTCTCACTTCTCAACTTGAGTGCACTCACATTCGTCGGATTGATCTCCGGTTAGGAAGGGAGTTTGCCGAACTCCTTGCCTTCATGTTGCCTCACTGAGGTAGCAAGCTGCACAACTTGAACTTCAAGATTTTTTATACTTGAGAAAGCTCTATTACCAAGGTCTTCAATCTCACGCCTTATCCTCTTTGCAAAGACTTCATGTTTCTTACCCAATTAACCAATGGCTTCTAAGATTTCTTCTTGATCAGATTTGTAGATCGAGGCATAATTCTTGGAAGGGCTTTCACATTGAGGGTATGGTTGAGGTGTGGCTTGTCCACCCCGATATCCTTGAGGTTAGTTATCCTTTTTCCATTGGAAATTTGGATGATCTCGATACCTTGGGTTGAAAAAACTTTCATATGGATCTGGCCTTGCAACTCCTTGGCTCCCTCGGAACCCTTGTGGTTGGCCCCTTTCAAATTGCAGTCTCTCTCGATTGTTGTACTCAATGGAATTCACCTCTTACAAATTTTCTATGACTTCAGCACACGCCTCGGTGTTATGGTCTAAGTTTCACACCTCGCACACTTTGACTTGATGCACTTTTCCTCGCAAGAGCACCTTCTGCATAGAAGCAAGAGCTTGAACTTACTCCTTCATTTTAGGTGATTGAGCGGGTTCATCCAAGACCCTAACCCTTAACCTTGTACCAAATCGTCGCATACCATTAGCCATTTCTTCAAGGAGAGCCATTGCATCTTTTGTTCGCTATCGAACCATTGCAAGCGGTGTTCACCATTCTCATATCTTCATTGCATAACCCATCGAAGAAATAATACACTAGATTCCCCTCCTTAAAGGTATAATAGGGGAAAATTGCTAACAATCTTTTGAAGCGCTCCCAATAATCATACAAGCTCTCGGCATCTCCTTGGATAATGTTTAACAATTGTTTCTTTGGCCTTGCAGATTTACACGCCACAAAATATTTCTCTAAGAACCTCTGCTTCATGTCTATCCAAGAACCTATACATCCTAGCGGCAAGTAGTAGAACCTGTCTTTAGCCACATCTTGAAGGGAAAAAGGAAGGCTCTCAGATTGTAGTTATCTTTAGAAAATCCCGGTGGCTTCATGTTCGTACACACCAAGTGAAACTCTGATAGATGCTTGTTCGGGTCCTCCCCGCCATACCATGAAAGGTGGGAAGACAGTGGATCTTTCCACTCTTTAGCTCACAGCTCATGTTCAGTGGTAAAGGGGGGGGGGGGGGAAGTGATGCATATTGACTGGCTTTCTAGATAAAGGGCCATAAGCTCCTTTAAGTTTCGGTTCTCTTCTGTCATTCTTTATGGTTCTTCTACCAACACTACTTTCCGTGGTGCTTCTGCCCTAGTTCTTCGCTTACTTCTCCTCCGACCACCCGTGTTCTCAGTCGGGTAGTGTAATACTCATTTATTTGAGGTATGGGTGTGGACCATAAACTAGGGCAAACAATGCCCTTCCAAATACAACACTAGCTAACAGATCAAAAGGTAACAAGATAACTACCCCAACAACTCAACAACCAAAGAATCAAAACGAAAAAAAATTGAATCAAAACAAAAAAAAATTAAAGCAAATACTAACTACTCTACTAACACGTTATGCTAATTGGCACTTAAGCCAAATAGTATCCCTGACAACAGCACCAAAATTTAACCCGCCTCCACTCAAGGTCGCTAAATCGTAGAAAATTAAACCCAATCGTAGCAGAGGCGACCGAGATCAAAGGGATTCAAATTTAAATTTATAGTTCTGCACCCAATCTCACTAATATGCTACCTAAAAAGGTAGTTAGTGGTAGGCCCTAGTTATGTCCTCAGAGAAGCTAGGGCTTAAGAATCAACTAAAACATAACCTCGTATGGGCTGTCAATCTGTACGAGTGAAAGGAACAGCTAGTAAAGAAAACAAGGACAACTACAAAAATAAAAGTAAAAAGAACAATTAATCTATAAAGCTGAACACTTAGGGAGTCACTGTTCAACATAGTTACTTTAATGTTCTTATCCTCAATTCATTCACATAGAGATTTAGACAAACCTAATAGATTGTTCAAAACACGTGGTGTGGTCAATGACATACACTTCCCCGTACCTGTCACGTCGGGTGCGCTCGCAACCCATTCATCGACACCACCATCGTAATTAGAGGAGTACAACAAGGTCCGACCACTATTGTAGATCTGTTTCTCCCCTGTGCAATTAAATCCAGGGTATTTCACCACGAAAGCTCTACTTCCCAATCACCTATTAAGTTACGGCAGTGGATTGTTGGCACCTTAACTATGACACTAGGGCCTCTTACAACTCTAGCTTGCTACTTTTCACTATCTCTACCCGTAACCTCTCAGAATAATTTACGTAATCAGCTAAGACAGGTGCGATAACAAATAATTCAGAGTATGACTCGGGTCTCCCGTGAACACACCCACGCAGCCCCGTACCCCATTACCCATTCAAACATCCATGTTTCTCTTCCCAATGAGGCATCAATATTTGCACCAACATGAATGTAGACTATAGAGTGTGCTTATATGGATTTTACTATTCATGCAATTCAAACATTCAAGAACAAGTCACAATAATATCATGAACACAAAATTAGGATGACCTATTGAATATCACAAAACATAGATTAAACCATGTGCATACAATTATCCCCAAGCTATGGAAACTACTCCATAGATATGAAATTCGAATATATATTTGAACTCCGTATCCTAGGATTAAAGCAAAATAAAATTAAGAAAAGAAAAGGGGAGAGCATTTCTCCTTCTACAAGATGAACTAAAACTGAATCTAACCCTCTCTACATGTTTAACCTAGTATATTAAGGCTATATTTATAGTAGAAGGGGATTGGGCCTAAAAATAGGCCCAAAATAGGTAGAAAATGTCTAAAACCCTAGGTTAGCCGCCGTCTGGTGCAGCTGTCGTGGATGAAGCGGTAAATGCCGTTTACTTGTTCGTGCTGGCGCAGGCCACTGGATCTAGCATGTTCCGTGCCAAAGGCATTGGCACGGGGTACTGTGTCTAGCACGGGCCGTTACTCCATGCTGCTACGGGCTACCGGATCTGGCGCAGTCCATGCTAACACCTTCAGCATACACCATGGCCTTTGGTGCGGGCCATCATCTAGAAGAATAGATTTGGACTTCTGATCGTACAGGATGAGGCCCTTGGCACAGACCACCATCTGGAAGCTTGGTTCGCTAAAAAACTTGGTACGATTCACCTGATTCCCCACACCCTGCCGGCTGGTCTCAAAATTTTGGACTTGGAATGGTGTGGGTCATTGTAAATGGGACGGTCTGCTCCAATACTTAGCCAATTTTGACTGAGGATTAGAAATGGTAAGTGCGGTCTGTGGCGTTTGGCGCGGTCTACATCATTGCCTTATGCAGAGCACTGTTAGCACAAGCCACCTCATTTAACGTGGGCCGTTAGTGCCAACCATGAATGGCCCACGCCGGTTCGTGGTACATTGGCCGGCTAAACTTGTTTCCCTCGCTATGGGTAAACTGTTAGTCCTATTTGAGAGTTTTAGTAGTAGATTTTATAGCGCTCAAGAAGATAAATCCAATGGAATCATCCTTGAAGACTAATTCTCATTGGATTGTTCTCAAACTTTGGAGCAACTCATCAGACCACGATTCCCCTTTTTTTCGCTGGCCGCTTTGATCTCCGTTGCCGCCTATCTTTGACTCAAATATCTTTCTACCATGCTTTGATGTTCATGGCCTTCATCTACTACCATTCTAGAGGCGAATGGCCTTCGATCTATTCTAATGTCCTTGCAAACAGCTTTCAATATCTTGTACTGCCCTTACGAACGGCCTTCACATAGAATGTAACCAAAAAATACCTACGAGCGACCTACTAAATATGATCACAAGGAAGATCTAGGATCTCGTGGATACAAGATATTCATTAGTACTAATTAAGTCTACAAAAAGCGAGATTTAGACAAGAAAACCAAACATAGCCGTCTAAACCCCTTGTCACATAAACTCAACTAATAATAGCAATCCACCAAATAAAACAATCCATAAACTATACCAAATGCAACGGTTAATGCATGTAAAATGAAGCATATTAGAGACAAATAAAGTAACAAATAATCTTGGGCTCAGAGGACCACTGACATACATTAAAACAATATATTACAATAATAGAACACTCATCTTAATCTATTAGATTACATCGAGCAATATTACATCATTTCAAGTAGTAAACCAACTACATAAATAAGATACCTAAATTGGTTCCAGGTTGTGAGCTAGCCCACCCGTAATAGCGATTTAGCGATGCGATGTTGATAGAGCCTCATCGTACACCTTTAAGCAAGGTCTTGGGCCATAGTCCAGCCCTCCCACACAACCCAATCTCGTTTTCCATGGTGCACCCTTGACAAGGGGGCGCCAACTTGAAAGTAGGCAAGTATTCCGGGGAAAAAGGAATTGCCATCAGACAATTATTGCTCTTTTTGCATACTTTATTCCATTCGCTCACAGTTGAAAACTCTTGAAGCCAGTCCAATCTTGTAAGTTTGTCAACTATGTACCCTATCTAGCCCTTAAAGCCAATTTTCCGCAATTCTAGGCCTCTCCTAGCGTCGGTTTCTCTTGGGCCTTGCAAATGGTGACCATATAAGATAGAAATTCATCATCATCTTCCCCCCTGCGTTCGTTGATCCCAATTGCCAAAACTAGAAAAAATAACACAAAAGACATCAATAAACAATAGGTAATTCACACCAAATTAGTTAAACAAATAGCTAAGTGATACACTTAAAACTCGCATGAGCTTTCTTAGAAAATCCCAAAAGGGATGTAACCCAAGCATGAGTAGCTGGCAATGAGTTAACTCCTCCAAAAAAACCCATCCAAGAAGGATTATCACTAAACCAGTAATGTCTTAGGCCCAAAACACAACCACACCCAGCATCCCACACAACGTTCCCCATAGGAAGTTTACAACTTGCACATATTCACAACAACTTCAATGACAGAATGACACTCACGAAACACAACACACAGCCACTAGAGTAGCCGCACTAGAACTTAATAACAATTAAAAGACAAGTAAACTACAACTGAGGATATCCCCCAAAAAGGTTTCCTTTATATAAGAGGAGTACATGCATAGAAAAGGTAAACGACATTAAAAGAACATCCAGAAAGTCATGACTTTACGCTTTCCCATAAACACTTAGGCACTCATTTAGCCTTGGGAAACGAACACATTTAACGGTCTAGCATAAATAGTATGAAAATACTTTCCAACGAGAAACACTTATCCCCCAAATACCTTGCTATGTCATACTAGGCCCACAAAGGCCATACAGTCACCACTTTGCAATAATCTATTACCTCTCAAATGCGAAACATCTACACCTCTTCATTCTCTTCCTGGACGCGACTCAAGTGGGAAAATCACCCATGAATTTGATTTCCATGAAATACACTAATCAATGTACAGAGACAGCAATAATATTGTGGTTTCACATATATATGCAAAATTACCAGCCTCGCGACACAAGCAAATACTCATACCGCTCTCTGTCCAACCAACACCCACCATTTAGAGACAATAAGGATACTATGGTTTCATATAGGCTTGGAAAATCACTAGCCTGTGCCACAAGTAGAAATACACCTCGTTCTTTGTCCAAACAAAACCAATTCTGAAAAACCAAAACCTACTACACAGAGCCGGTGTGCTTAATGCGGCTTCGTATACGACCAGAAAGTCACCATCCTTGCAACACAAGCTGAAAGCCACCCTATCCTCTGTCAACCACACCCACTCATTCACTCACACACCACCACTCACATCATACCTCCCAATTTAAATCATAAACAATTAGAATTTCTGAGCAAAATTAGGCATTACAACCTTTAGCAAAGTAAAAGCAATACAACAGTAAAAATCTCAGAAATATACACAGAGAAGTCCTTAAGAAAACCTATATACCACATACTTTCCATTAATAAATAGTTACACATCTCCCATTAAGGATTAGATACATAAACCTTAGCGAAGAATGAACTTAGATCATGATAGAATACTTTTGACTACATACGAAATAGCTAAAAACCCCTAAGACATATAGTTTATAATCTTCATTTGTCCAACTATATTTTTGGGAATTTCCTCTAGTTTCCAGCACATGTGAAAATACACCTCATTACGGGTAGCACCATCAATCTTTATATTACTTATATATTCCACATAACAGGACTTACGATCAATAATAGGTCCACAATCTAATTGGCCTAGCTACAAACTCATCAAGTAGATGGATTATCCATAAGTCTCTGGGTCTTGCTTTAGGCCCTCCACCAGTTTCTCCAAGTAATGAACACGAGCTTTCCAACCCTCCTCAATAGCATTAACATTAGTGCGTAAACCCTTAGTAACTTCCGCATGAGGGTAACCATTCACCTCGTGTTATTCACTTGATAGTTCCTCCAGCTCCTGACACCTTTCCTTAACCTGAAATCGTTGCAGTTCCTCATGCCCACCTTATCCTCTAGTCCCTCACACTTCACTAGAATTTGAATTGAGAAATCACATTCCTCTTAATATTGAACCCTCCAAACTCGAGTTCCCAGCAATAGTTAACAACATTCACCTCTAATTTACCCTTCCCCTAAAGCAGACGGCCCATGTGGCCAGCCTGTCTCGATATAATGACCCTCATCCACTCGTTCTCTTGAGATTTCCTTAACAATTACTTCTACCACTCTCCTTCTCGAACAATTACTTCCATCAATTCCTTCTTCAGTTTTATGATCTGAAAACCTTGCTTGATTCAATGGCCATCACACTCATCTAATGATGTAAAGTCTTGCTCCAACCACGTTTTCCACCCTAACTCCTAGTTAATAAACCTTAGGAGAAGGACCCTCACTTGGTCCCTAAGCTCCCTTAACCACCATTTAATATTAGACAAAGCCCCCAAGCCCTTAAGATATTCATAGACTCGCTCCAGATCCAATATGCTAGGTCAAGCTGCTTTAACTAAGTCACCATCTGGACATACATTCCCATATCCCGACCAATCATATTAGATATTAGACCTCCTTATAAAAGCCTTCCCTACTTATACAACATACAATCACTCATCAAAAATAGAACATATAAACTTAACAAATATAAACACAACATTATAATCTTTAAAATAATCATCATTTCATAAGGTTCACATAGAACATCGACATACCAAACAAAGCTAGCCTACCTTAGGACTAGTTACCTCATCCTTGCCAGAAGAAATGCTAGGCAACCCCCTTTTCCCCCATGACAATCACACTATCACCATAAGTCTCACCCACAGTGCCAGACCACAACTTATCACTGAACCTGCTAGGCTCAATATGAGTCGCACATCGGTTAATATTACAACCCTCCATATCCCCCATATAGGGTAATGAATCCATCCTAGCTAATTCCCCAACTAACCTAAAGGCTTTACCACCTCCCTTCACTATTTCTATCAACCTTTCATCCACAACGCCGTTTGCATTTTCTAACACTTCATCCAAGATATACCCCTCACCCAATACAACTATTTCTAGATCTGGATTCTTCTCTTAAAGGAAAAGTATAGATCCTTGCCTCCCAACCTTAGCCTTCTTCATGTACATATCCTCGAGTAATCCTCGAAAATGGTGTGTGCTCACTAACCTATCAACCAAACATATGAGGATAGTTCAGACAAGTAGGACCACTCTCCTTTAATACCCTGACCTCGCCACGCAACTTGGCTAGGTCCAATACTATTTCACTAATAATCGCCATCTCTCTTCCCAATGATGGTTTAAGCAGTTCTAGCTTCTTCCAAAAATCTTTGACCTTACCCGCATATTCCAAGGCACGTTGAGCAGCACCAATCAAGGCTTACATACCTGTATAATTACACTCCTATTAGGATAACCAAAACATCACCCTCCAACCTCATCGCCTTTAGGACCTTCCTCATGTCCCTCACATCCACCAACCTTGCACTTCAGAACACCAACACTTCCGTCACCGTATTTATCCAAATGATAACATATATGTGAAGCAACAATCTTCATATTGTAGACCTCATGTTGGTCAGCAGGCAGCGACCCTTACAGGTTGTAAAACTTCATAGCTATAAAGAATATGGACATACATCAGTAACCACATTTTACCAAACCAACAGACATTAAAACCAATAAAATAATCACAAATTATTTTCCCCAATGCCTCCTCACCTCCACGGCATGAGCAATCAATTCCTGCATAGAATTTAAGTCCTTCTTCTATTTGAATTCCCTACTAACATGAACATTATCATATCACAACAACATCGAATCATTGCCAAGACACTTAACATACACTAACTTATCATCCCAATCACCAGAGTCATCAAGAATTCCCTATACAAGATCTACTTTTGACGCTGTAAGTTTTAAAAATCACCCAGGACTCAACAGCATCTACCTTGGAAATGTGGTAATACGTACAAAAATATTCCACACTTAAAATTCTCCTAGCTTATGCAACACCCGCTCATAACCAACCAATATGGTCACCACTTGAGGATGTAACTGACCAAGAGCAACCTCATAAGCCTATGACACACTCATAAAGTAATCGGAATCAGGTCGGGCTAGACTATACTGCAACTGGCATTCATACACACCGAATATACTTGGTGGCGGCTTAATCACAACATCACCAACATATGGAACCATGATTTCACAAATAAATAAATGGGGATGATAAAACCTCAACACAACCACATCATCCATGGTCAATATACTACCACACCTTACTCTCACCATATTTAAATGTTACAAATGATGTTGTGAATCTACCTGTATCCCCCCTTAAACTATCAAGAAAGGATCACACTAATTATAGAAACTCCTTAATAGTGTTTAAACACACCCTTGGCACTCTGATGTGCCCATTTTATATGGTTATATTAGGACTTTTAGGATTAAATTTTGTACACTTTTGTGCTCTAGATGTGCCATTTTGCCTTGAAATTGTCTAAAGAGAGTTAAAAGCAACTTTTATGCTTTTATTACCTTTTTAGAGGATTTTGTGTGATAAGGCAATTTGTTTGAAGACTTTTATAGAATACCTTTGAAGATTTGAAGATTTGAAAACTTGCATTTGAGCTTTTGAAGACTTGAAAATTTGAAGATAAGTGAAGTGAAGAGGACTTGAAACAAAAACAAGAAAGAAATCAAGATGCTGAAACTTGGCTCGGTCGTGACTCGAAATGAATTGGTCGCGAGTTGTGACAGATGGATGGCCAGAAACTTTCTTACTTTTTTGTACTATATATACTCACCCTATCCTCTCTCTCTCTCTTCATAACCTGTTCTTCTTCTGCGATTTTCTGGGTTTCAAAACCCTAGTTTTCCTTTCCTCCTTTTCTTAATTTTTTTGGTTGATCATGTTTTTCCATTATCTAGGTTAGTTTAATCTTGGGAGAAATTAATTGAGACTTCCTTGCTAATGTCTTGAGAATCACATCTATCTATTTATTGCTTTTGCTATTGTGCATTTATTGAGCTTTGAATGTGAATTGTATATGACATTAATATTGTTGGAAGTTTGAGTATATGGATTGCTTGTATGATTACTTGTTAGGGTTGGGAGAAAGTAGCTAATTCTCCCCTCTTTTAATATGGAATCCAAGAGCATGAATTAAAGCTTCTAAATGATGTTAATGTGTTGATAATTTCCAGATGAATTTGATAATGTCGAACTCTTTGTCATGTTTGTTTATTGTAGCAAATAGGAGAGGTCTATGAGTGTTGAACATTATTGACTAGTCATATATAAATGAATTAATTGGTTAAATGCTTAGACACCGAGTAAGGTTTATAAGTGTTGCCAAACTTGTTGATTCTTCATGCTCAATGCCATCAATGGGATACTTTTAGTCGTGTTTCAACTAACGGAATCATTGGTGAGGTTTGACAAGAGATATCAAAGTCCTCTTGCAAACTACTATTTAATAAGGATAGACGATTTATCTCCACAACAAGTAGTGAAAGTAGTAAATAGATTGTTTCACTCGCTCTTGAATCCTTTGTTATTTAGTATTCATGTGTTCTTAATGCTATTTTTTACTTCATTTATTCCATGGGTTGTTTGAGAATAGGAAGTGTTTGTATGATTGAAGTGTTAGGGTGTTAGGAAAGTGACGAATTCCTTAGCTCTTTGGCATGAAAATCCAAGAACATGAACTTAGAATTTCTCATGCATAATGTGTTGTGATTGTTGCTAGATAAGTATGTTAATGTTGATTGTTCTCATATTTATGCTATAGATGCAATGAAAGGTTGAATCTTGAATGTGTTTTGTTCTAGGTTTAGCCTAATGAATGCTATGTTTGGTTAAATGGCTATATCTTTGGTAGAAGGCATGTTGTTATCAAATAGATGGTCCTTCGTGTGAAAAGTTGTTGATGAAATACCTCTATGGTGTGGTTTTCCTATAGTAATTGTCAACAAGGTTTGCAAATGGTCGATGTTTGTCTTTGCAAATTAATATTAAGAAGGAATGAATGTTGATCTTCGAATGGGAAGTGCTAACATTCCCCATAGGTAACAAATGGGATAGAATGAGTGAATGGTTCAATGATCTACATTTGGTTTGGAAGTGGATGTCAGTTGCCCCCAAGGCTTTGTATTTTGTAGTTTTTGCCCCTTTTTCTTAGTTTGTTTGATGATTAGCATAGTTACATAACTTTGCTAGTTAGTTTGTCTTTTACTTTCATAACTTAGGAAAACCAACCAACCGAAACCCCCCTTTTTACTTGCCATTATATATCTATATATATTTACTTCTACCATAATATTAACCTTATATGTTTTAACGCTTAAGAAAATCTCACTTCTTCGTAGACGACCCCGACTTGCCACTATCTACTTAGTTGTATATCGGAAGCATTAGGGCTTATAAATATTAACTTTGAGAGGTACGGCGATGACCTCTATCACTCCTTTTATATTTCAAACTTAACCCTACATTCTCGGGCCACTGACAACTGCAACTCAAAATAAAAGATAAGCTTAGTTTCATATAACCATATATCTTTACCCAAGGAGCTGATACTTACTTTGTCATCTTTCCATTACTACCTCACAAGGCAATAAAATTCTCTTTATCAACCCACCTCATGATTACACCTTTCTAGGTCTAATAACAAAACATGATGACTTAACTTGCCATGACTCCTTAGCTAGGGGGGCTTATAGTATACACCTCCCCAAACCAATAAAAGTCTAAACCCAAAGAAAACACCTTGCATCAACGAAGCAAAGCAGCAAACACAAAGAGTGGTCTGCAGAATACAAAGTGCACCTCACCTCACAGGAAGATGATTAGTGCCCATGGTTATCTTAACAATACCACTATCCAACAATAAAAAAACACGATATGGACCATGATCACCTGATTGATCTGCTAATGTGGACCATGGGCACGTTGGTCACATGCTATAAATGTAAACCAAGAGTAAGGAAACAAGTAATGGAATTTTCTTTACTAAACACTTAAAAAGAAACAAAAGATGACTTGGTCATCGAAGCCTAGTCCCAGGAACTTCCCGGGACCTCATTTGAAGGTACATAAATGATCAAGGCGACTTACGCCGATCCCGAAGATTATGGAGGTCCGAAAGGAATCCCCTACCCCAATGATGATTATTATTATCATGTTGAGCTCCTTCCAAACCACCATCATACATTTTTTAGCCATTGCTTGATCTCTCTTCATTGTGGCTACACCATTATTCGTAGGGAATTTCATTGCTAGAGGATGTGGTGATAGAACAGCTCTGGCTTAGCCCATCCATGATCGTCCTTGGATTACTTTGAAAGCCGGGGGACATCAACGATGGCAAAGTTGCAAATGCTGATTGTGCTCCTTCTTCCTTAGCTGATGGTTACGGCCAGAAAATTTGCCCTAATTGGGAACTCTGTGAGACCCATGAATCTTGATAATAGTGATGTTGATCCTTT